>CM029599.1:87818442-90218442 GCA_017311375.1 Mytilus coruscus
AAGCATTAAAAGGTGCAACGTATAAAATCGAATACGGAACAAATAAGTAGCGAATAAGTAACAGGGTATAGTAAAGCGCGGAAACGACGGGTACACATTGGCCAATAGGGTAATTTCACCTCTACCAACCAAGAACCAACACCAGTGACACGAAAATAAGGCAGTAAAAAGGTACAACGTATAATAATCGAATAAGGAACAAATAAGTAGCGAATAAGTAACAAGGTATCAGTAAAGCGGGGAAACGGGTACACATGCGCTAATAGGGTATTTTCACCTATACGAACTAAGAACCAACACCAGAGACACGAAAATAAAGCAGTAAAAATGTGAACTAAGAACCAACACCAGAGACACGAAAATAAAGCAGTAAAAATGTGCAATGATAAAAATCGAATAAGGAACAAATAAGTAGCGAATAAGTAACAGGGTATCAGTAAAGCGCGGAAACGGGAACACGTGCGCTAATAGGGTAATTTAACCTGTTCCAACCAAGAACGATCACCAGACACACGAAAACAAAGCAGTAAAAAGTCGCAATGATAAAAATTGAATAAGGATCAAATAAGTAGCGAATAAGTAACAGGGTATCAGTAAAGCGCGGAAACGGGTACACATGCGCTAATAGGGTAATTTCACCTCTACCAACCAAGAACTATCACCAGAGACAAGAAAGGAATAGAAAAGAAAACATTAAAAAGGTGCAACGTATAAAAATCGAATAAGGAACAAATAAGTAGCGAATAAGTAACAGGTTTCATTCGAACGCAGAAGGCCCAGTAAGACCCCTCTTTGGCCCCAAAATATAGCAGTTTTACAAAATTGTTAAAAGGTAAACTTTAAGCTATTTATTCGAAAGTAGAATACATCTGTTACATAAATATGGGCTGTTTTTGACAATACAATGCATATGTATCGGGTACTAACATTATTAAGTTATGCTAAATTACTGAAATCTTCAAAATTTTAGCATTTTGGTTATTTTTTAGACGGTTTCCGTCTGAAATGAAAGTGGTCGCATTTGTGTTCATTTTTAATATTCAAATGTAAGTTGTATTTGATGATAATACATAACATATATAAAAGTTGAGAATGAACACGGATGCGGCCACTTTCATTTTTGACAAAAACCATCTGAAAAATGACATATTATGGCATATTTGATAGATTTTTCATATTTAAGCTTGAATTTGAGCGTCTTTAATGACTAAATCAGTTCAAATCTTTCAAATAAACTAATTGAATCTACTGAAGTAGACCCTTAAGTGTTTCAAAATTGTCCAAAATCTCTCATCAGATGAACCTGAACTTTGAGGCCAAATTCGACCCTTACCGGACATACTCCTTTGTACGTATGCGCTAACAGGGTTAATTTAACTCCAATAAACTAGAACTAACACCAGAGACACGAAAATAAAAGAAAAGAAAGCATTAAAAAGGTGCAACGTATAAATAGCGAATAAGGAACGAATAAGTAACAGGGTATCAGTCCAGCGCAAAAACATTAACATGCGCGCTTAAAGGGTAATTTCACCTCTACAAACCAAGAACTATTACCAGAGATAAGAAAATAAAGCATTAAAAGGGGGAAACATATTAAAATCGAATAAGTAACGAATAATGAATAAGTGATAAGTAACAAGTAAAAAGAATAAGGAATAAGGAATAAGTAACAAATAAGGAATAAGGAATAAGTAACGAATTATCAGAATGGATTGTCATTGTCTCAAGTACATATTTAAATCATCAAAATGGCGATATAAGCCATTGAAATACCTAAATTTACTTTCAAATCATCACAAAATTTATAGAAAATATGAAGAAATCAACGTACTTTATTTGTCAGACTCTGATATTTCCATTTTTTCAAAAATCACGTGGCTCCAAATTTTAGTGATCCATTCTCAGTCTTTTAAATTAGTTGAATAGTAATTCAGGTGATAGTAATGAACAGTACTAAGGTGAGTTTGAATCCATACAAATTCGTCCCATTGCCAAATTGCCTCATACATACTCGCCCCATTTACCAAAAAGTATAAAATCACGCTTTAACATGGTAAGTTTACCTCTACAAACCATAACTAACACCAGAGACACGATAATAAAAGAAAAGAAAGAGTTTAAAAGGTGCAAAGTATAAATGGCAAATAAGGAACGAATAAGTAACAGGGTATCAGTCGAGCGCTGAAACGGGAACATACGCGCTAATAGGGTTATTTCACATTTACAAACCCAAAGCTAACACCAGAGACAAACAAATAAATAAAAAGAAAGCAATGAAAAGGGTGCAATGTATAAAAAGCGAATAAGGAACGAATAAGTAGCGAATAAGTAACATGGTATCATTTGAGCGCTGAAACGGAAACATATGCGCTTATAGGGTTATTTCACCTCTACATACCCAGAGCTAACACTAGAGACAAGAAAAGAAAAGAAAACATTAAGAAGGTGCAACTTTTAAAAAGCGAATAAGGAAAGAATAAGTAGCGAATAGGTAACAGGGTAGCAGTCGAGCGCGGAAACCGTTACAAACGCGCTAATAGGGTTATTTCACCTGTATGATCCCAGAACTAATACCAGAGACAAGAAAATAAAAGAAAAGAGAACATTGAAAAGGTACAACATATAAAAAGCGAATAAGGAATGAATCAGTGGCCGAATAAGTAGCGAATAAGTAACAGGGTATCAGTAAATTGCGAAAACGACGGGTACACATGCCCTTATAGGGTAATTTAACCTCTACCAACCAAGAATTATCACCAGAGACACGAAAAATAAAGCAGTAAAAATGTGTAATGATAAAAATTGAATAAGGAACAAATAAGTAGCGAATAAGTAACAGGGTATCAGTAAAGCGCGGAAACGGGTACACATTATAAGTTGTATGGTTCGCTACTGACCCCCTACGGATCCATAGCGGGTTAGTAAAATCCATAGGGGGTGAGGCCGAAGGCCGAATCCCCTATGGATTTTATTCACCCTCTATGGTCTGTAGGGGGTCAGTAGTGAACCGTATAACGAATTTATCGCACGCGATACTTTTTCTGCAGCGTTTTGTAGAAAAATAAACAATGAAATACAAAACATCAATAGATGACGTCACCATTAAAAGTAGCCGTGACATGAATCCACTATGAAATTTACTAACCCCTACGGATCCATAGGGGTCACCACGTGACGGCGTTTAACCAATCACAACGTAATAATTTACCCGCGGTGCGATAAGCGCTAATAGGGTAATTTCACCTCTATCAACCAAGAACAATCACCAGAAACAAGAAAAGAATAGAAAAGAAAGCATTAAAAAGGTGCAACGTATAAAAATCGAATAAGGAACAAATAAGTAGCGAATAAGTAACAGGGTTTCAGTCGAACGCAGAAATTGGTATGTATACGCTAACAGGGTTAATTTAACTCCAATAAACTAGACCTACCACCAGAGACAAGAAAATAAAAGAAAAGTTAGCATTAAAAAGGTGCAACGTATAAATAGTGAATAAGGAACGAATCAGTAACATGGTATCAGTCCAGCGCAAAAACAGTAACATGCGCGCTTTAAGGGTAATTTCACCTCTATAAACCAAGATCTATTACCAGAGATAAGAAAATAAAGCATTAACAGGGGGAAACATATTAAAATCGAATAAGTAACGAATAAGGAATAAGTAATAAGTAAAAAGTAAAAAGAATAAGGAATAAAGAATAAATAACGAATAAGGAATAAGGAACGAATTATCAGAATGGATTGTCATTGTCTCAAGTACATATTTTAATCATCAAAATGGCGATATAAGCCATTGAAATACCTAAATTTACTTTCAAATTATCACAAAATTTATAGAAAATATGAAGAAATCAACGTACTTTATTTGTCAGACTCTGATATCTCCATATTTTCAAAAATCGTGTGGCTGAAAATTTTAGTGATCCATTCTCAGTATTTAGTTGAATAATAATTCAGGGGATACAATGAGCAGTACTAAGGTGAGTTTGAATCCATACAAATTCGCCCCATTGCCAAATCGCCTCATACATTCTCGCCCCACTTACCAAAAAGTATAAAATCACGCTTTAACAGGGTAAGTTTACATCTAAAAAAACCATAACTAACACCAGAGACACGATAATAAAAGAAAAGAAAGAGTTTAAAAGGTGCAAAGTATGAATAGCAAATAAGGAACGAATAAGAATCGAATAAGTAACAGGGTATCAGTCGAGCGCTGAAACGGGAACATACGCGCTAATAGGGTTATTTCACATTTACGAACCCAAAGCTAACAACAGAGATAAACAAATAAATAAAAAGAAAGCATTGAAAAGGTGCAAAGTATAAAAAGCGAATAAGGAACGAATAAGTAGCGAATAAGTAACATGGTATCATTTGAGCGCTGAAACGGGTACATATGCGCTTATAGGGTTATTTCACCACTACATACCCAGAGCTAACACCAGAGACAAGAAAAGAAAAGAAAGCATTAAAAAGATGCAACTTTTAAAAAGCAAATAAGGAAAGAATAAGTAGCGAATAGGTAACAGGGTAACAGTCGAGCGCGGAAACCGTTACAAACGCGCTTATAGGATTATTTCACCTGTTCGATCCTAGAACTAACAGCAGAGACAAGAAAATAAAAGAAAAGAGAACATTGAAAAGGTACAACATATAAAAAGCGAATAAGGAACGAATCAGTGGCGAATAAGGAAGGAATAAGTAGCGAATAAGTAACAGGGTATCAGTAAAGCGCGGAAACGGGTACACATGCGCTAATAGGGTAATAATTTAACCTCTACCAACCAAGAACTATCACCAGACACACGAAAATAAAGCACTAAAAAGGTGCAATGATAAAAATTGAATAAGGAATAAATAAGTAGCGAATAAGTAACAGGGTATCAGTAAAGCGCGGAAACGGGTACACATGCGCTTATAGGGTAATTTCACCTCCTCCAACCAAGAACAATCACCAGAAACAAGAAAAGAATAGAAAAGAAAACATTAAAAAGGTGCAACATATAAAAATCGAAAAAGGAACAAAGAAATAGCGAATAAGTAACAGGGTTTCAGTCGAGCGCAGAAATTGGTACGTATACGCTAACAGGGTTAATTTAACTCTAATAAACTAGAACTAACACCAGAGACAAGAAAATAAAAGAAAAGAAAGCATTAAAAAGGTGCAACGTATTAATAGCGAATAAGGAACGAATAAGTAACAGGGTATCAGTCCAGCGCAAAAACGGTAACATGCGCGCTTAAAGGGTAATTTCACCTCTTCAAACCAAGAACTATTACCAGAGATAAGAAAATAAAGCATTAAAAGGGGGAAACATATTAAAATCGAATAAGTAACGAATAAGGAATAAGTTATAAGTAACAAGTAAAATGAATAAGGAATAAGGAATAAGTAACGAATAAGGAATAAGGAATAAGTAACGAATTATCAGAATGGATTGTCATTGTCTCAAGTACATATTTAAATCATCAAAATGGCAATATAAGCTATTGAAATACAATGTACCTAAATTTACTTTCAAATTATCACAAAATTTATAGAAAATATGAAGAAATCAACGTATTTTATTTGTCAGACTCTGATATTTCCATATTTTCAAAAATCATGTGGCTCAAACTTTCAGTGATCCATTCTCAGTCTTTAGTTGAATATTAATTCAGGGGATAGTAATGAACAGTACTAAGGTGAGTTTGAATCCATACAAATTCGCCCCATTGCCAAATCGCCTCATACATTCTCGCCCCACTTACCAAAAAGAATAAAATCACGCTTTAACAGGGTAAGTTTACATCTAAAAAACCATAACTAACACCAGAGACACGATAATAAAAGAAAAGAAAGAGTTTAAAAGGTGCAAAGTATGAATACTGTAAACAGGGAAATTTTCGCGGCCGTTTTATTTTCGCTATTTTCGCGGTAAGAATTGAAACGCGAAAATAAAACGACCGCGAAAATTTCAAGAAAACTCTATTCATAAGATGAAGACCATACATAAGATATGTAGAGGACCACCGTAAAACACGGATTTTACAGACGACAGATCGATACCTCAATCATAACTGTATTTCTAAATGAAAAGCAATGTTAGAAATCTTGACTTTAACTCAAGTTTATCTTATTAACATGGAAGACATCTCAAGCAAGCGGACATTACGGATATTGTTATGTAAACAACACTCGTTACAAATATGTAAATGACACCTGTCAATCAGTTTTAAAAGTATTACCTCGTTGAATCTGCTACACAGATTAATCAGACCAAAAGATCGATTAATTAGCATTAATCTCGATTAACATTTTATTTTAATTTACTCTTAATTAGGTCTTCTTTTCTGTTATTGTGTATGTGTTTTTACAAGCAAACATGACACGACTTTTAATCTCCTTTAACATTAATGAACCGAAAACAAATGACTTCTGATTGATTTTATCACTTGATTTACAATACATGTAAAGCTGTTCACTTTCTAAACCATTAGTGAAAATATTTATATAGGCCATAGGGAAATCGCGAATTTAAAACGGCGCGAATTTAGATTGTGTTCATAAATCGCGAAATAAAGACGGCGCGAAAATTTCCCGGTTTACAGTAGCAAATAAGGAACGAATAAGAATCGAATAAGTAACAGGTATCAGTCGAGCGCTGAAACGGGAACATACGCGCTAATAGGGTTATTTCACATTTACGAACCCAAAGCTAACAACAGAGATAAACAAATAAATAAAAAGAAAGCATTGAAAAGGTGCAAAGTATAAAAAGCGAATAAGGAACGAATAAGTAGCGAATAAGTAACATGGTATCAGTAAAGCGCGGAAACGGGTACATATGCGCTTATAGGGTTATTTCACCTCTACATACCCAGAGCTAACACTAGAGACAAGAAAAGAAAAGAAAGCATTAAAAAGGTGCAACTTTTAAAAAGCGAATAAGGAACGAATAAATAGCGAATAGGTAACAGGGTAGCAGTCGAGCGCGGAAACCGTTACAAACGCGCTAAAGGGTTTTCACCTGTACGATCCCAGAACTAATACCAGAGACAAGAAAATAAAAGAAAAGAGAACATTGAAAAGGTCCAACATATAAAAAGCGGATAAGGAACGAATCAGTGACGAATAAGGAACGAATAAGTAGCGAATAAGAAAAAGTGTATCAGTCGACCGCTGAACCGGTTCCATACGCGCTAATAGGGTTATTTCGCCTTACCGAGCCCATAGCTAACACCAGAGACAAGAAAATGAAAGAAAACAAAGCATTAGAAAGGTGCAACATATAAAAAGCGAATAAGGAACGAATAAGTAGTGAATAAGTAACAGGTTATCAGTCGAGCGCGGAAAGGGGTACATATACTTAAATATGGTTATTTCACGTCTTGTTTTTTTTTTTATCTCAATGCATGATCATTGAAAATTAAATTACAGCATCCACCTTATTTATAGTAATAGTTGAGGTAAATGCGTATTTCTTTTCTAAATATATTTGGGTCAGTCAAATACTCTAGGAGAAAAAAAATGCAGTGTTACTTACCTATGAACAATTTAGAAAGATACATTAGAAGTACACAATGTATTCAGTAATACTACGTTTAGAAATCTTAATATTGTTGAAAAACAGTCAAATTTATTTTACCTACACACAAGAATTTAATAAGTACGTATCCACGTCTTATTCGTGCAAGGTCATACTTTTTACATTATTTTGTATTCAGAACCCCGAACAATATTGTTCTTGTTATGATCACATATGTTTTTGTTCCTTGATTGTTCTCATTCTTTTTTAAATTTTGTGACACACTTCAAATCGGACCATGCGCTACTGAAGAATTTCGTCTGACGAACAGGATGATCCGCGCATATGTACAGGTCATGCTCTCTCGCGCCAATTTTGTGCATACCTCGGGAGTCACCTAATGGGGGTTGACGCATCGAGCTACCGAGAGAGTATTGGCCGGTTTTTATGTGCTACGCATACTGTCAAGAAGGGAAAGAGATTATCGCTCCTTGATATAATCTGCATTTAACTTTTCGCAAAGTACGATATTCGTATGTTACCAGTTACTACACTGTTACATTTTGTATTTCACCAAGCTGATACACGTAGCATCATTTCACAGCAAGCTTAGAAATGTGAAGCTAGGATTTCCACATGATCATTGTGATCTTATCATAGCTTGCTCGTTTAGTATAATTTGTATCTTGATATTGATATCCGGCATTGAACCAAACCCAGGTCCGTTGACTGCAGAGTCAAGCTCTTGTAGTAATAGTAGCCTCAATGATGTTTTTAAAAATGCTGTTTCATTTATGAATCTTAATATTCAGAGTATTTGTTCGAAGCTTGAAGTGATTGCGGCTGAATATTCTTGCCATGAAATACTCTCGTTTACCGAAATCTGGCTTTCTCCGCAAGTAAGCAATGAGACCATTTTGTTACCGGGTTATAAAACACCATTCCGAAGAGATCGGATGGGGAAGGCGGGGGGAGGTGTTATAATATATGTTAAAGATGATTTGAATTGCTCTGAAAGGCGAGACTTAGTAGTCTGTGATATTGAGTGCATATGGCTCGAAGTTAGATTCAAGACCAAAAAATATCTTTATGGGACCTTTTACGTCCCAACTAACAGTAGTCCACAGGTATGGGACGAAATAGAACAGTCTATCGACCTTGCCTTATCTTGTAATTTAGAATTTAAATATCATAAATACAGGCGACTTTAACACCAACCAGTTAAGGAATACCACTAATGATAGAATTAGTATGATAAAAGCACAATTCAGTCTACACCAACTTATTTCCGACTCAACTTATATTACAGAACACAGTTCTTCATTACTTGACCTTATTTTAGTTAATAACCCAGTAAACCTCCTATTTTCTGATGTTGGGGCCCCGTTACTGGATCAAATACGATATCATTTACCTGTAATAGGTCTCCTTACTCAACCCTGCAAATTACGTCAAGTTTTTAAGCGTAAGGTATACATGTATCAGTGTATGTAATGTGCGAATCCTAAAATATCATTTTTACTGTATCCGTGATGAATTTCTGATGTAGAATGATAAATAAACAGACGACAAATTCAAGATTTTTGAATAAAATAAGAAATAATATATAATGTGTACTGTTTTTATAAATTCATGATATAGGTATGAGATGCGGACGGGTTTTCATCGCGCCTACAGCCATCCAGGTGCAAAATTGATACACAAATAGATAAATATTAAGAATAGTTCACGAACAGAGCGTGCAAGAGATTTAAAAGTAGCAGTTAAGTTTCATTTGCAGAAAAGTGTACCTTTTAACATAATTATTAATGCTGTTTAACTTAAAACAGGTTTTGTTATTCAGCTTGTTGATATTGAATCAATTTCCACTATGCTGTTTTCGTTATGCGATTCATGTTTACTGTCGAATAATGATACCAGACTTGCATTGTCACTGTAGGGCGATACATTTCTATTGTATATGCGATGCATTTTCACAGAAGGAAATTAATTTATTTTCATTATATAAAGTCTTAATTCAGCCGACTCTCTAACAAAATTTATGAAGTCAGAAGAATTGATTAAATATGCATACTTAGTGAGTGAATGTCTGAGGTAATATATCAATAAATTCCTTAAACATGGTAATTATTGCTAATATAGTCAATTCTATTTTCTCAAATAATTTGTCCTGATCTATATGTAGGATAAAATTTATTCTTTCCTATGACACGTATTCATTAAATACATATATCTCGGACAGTTAAGCCAATCCACGTCACCGGAAAAGCAAAGTTTGTTTCGGTCTAAATCTACATCGCATACTAATAAATTAAACGTCATTAGAGCTAATTTCCTAATGCTTGTAGTTAAAAGGTGTGGTCGGCCTTGATTTGTAAATGTTGCCTAAGCATTGTAATTAAGGTTGAGCAAAACGTTTGTACAAACAAAGCAAGCAAGCCAACCAAACCTTTAAACTACAAGCGTTAGGAAAATAGCTCTAATGGATGCATTTGAGATAACAAAGAGCATTCACAAAACGATCTTCATTTCAAGATTGAATGAGTGGAAACGTTTTCATCTTGCACAAACAATTAACGCTTGGATGTCTGGATAATTGATATTTATCATGCCATTGTGTATAAATCTTATACAGTAAAGAAAGTTCGAGCAACAGTCGAGTCACCTTAAATATGCTTGAATTTCTTATAAGTCGGTGTTACAAATAAGCCAATACGCAATTGTGAGAATACAAAGAAATATTGAAAACAGTTTATTGTTACATGTTTAAATGGTTCTATACCACGGGGTATAATCGCCGTACAGTTGATTCCGGACGTTAATCGCTACATCGCGAAGCAATGTTGGTAGATATACCGTTCTCATATTTACACCAAAGACTAATTGACTAACGGTTCAGTTAAGTATTCAATGTTTATGAAAACAAAGTTTACTGCTCCTGGCAGCATTGTATATCATTTATATTACATGAAAACCATGTGACTATTTTAAATAGACCGGTCTGTGAATTACTTGTAAACATCGCGAAACAAACACAATGTGTAACTCAAACTTGATTAAACTACAAATAGAGCATAGTTGGTTGGCTCTTTCACTAAATGCGACCGTGTATTTTGTGCTTTGTTGTTAATATACATAAAACGAATGAGAAACCCGTTGTTTTAATTTTACTTGAAGACATTTACTTGAAAAACCTCAGAATTTTGACACTGTACGATTCATTCTCTTTGTAGTTTGTTTTCTTTCTTTAATACCGTTCGTTGTACATTCTTGTACTGTTCTTTGTGCAAAATCCTACCAATACGGTAGAAATATCTATGACAAGGCGTGACAAATGTTCAAAGCTTTTTTAAGCGAGTTATAAAACTTTTCAAAGAAAATTCGTCGTAGAAAAACGTTATATTCATGATGTTCTGCTCCAGTAAATTTTCGGATCCATGACAAGCTAATAGCAAACTCACCAACAATATTTGAATATTCATGATATGAACGTGGTTATACCGTGTATATTCAAGTAAGCATCTACGATTAGCTTGCATTTCAAATTGTAAATATCATCAATCTTAAAGTCATTTAAAAACTTATTTCATTTGTTGTATGTCGAAAATCATATAAAACGACAATGAAAATTCATCGCACTTCCAAAAATTCCACATCAGAAATGATTGCACTTACACTGATAATTCATCGCATCTATAGTTAAAATGAATCGCATTCAGTAATCAATATTATGGATTCTGCTGCTTAAATAACACTTTTTTGGACTTTAATCCTGTTTTTATACATTAAAAAGTTATATTCTAATGAAATTCTGTTAAAACATACATTCAAATCTATTATTTTGTATTTTCAAAATGTAAACAAACGCAGTTTTTCCCATCATCCTTTATTCTACAATAGACATATTCGCATATAACAGTTAAAATGAACTAACTGGATTCGCACTTTATATACACTGTGTATGATAGAGGTGATTATGACTCATATAGACACCAGCTATCACTTGTTATTGGGATGCTTTATTTCATACAAATGACGTTGATGCTATAGCACGTGCTATAACAGACGAACTTATTGACAAGGCAAATAAAAACATTCCTAACCGAATTATTACAGTCAGAAAAGATAAACCACCATGGCTTACCGCTGGTATCAAAAGGATGATTCGTAAAAAAAAAATCGTATCCATAAAAGAGCCAACAAACAAATTTTGCTCCAGACTGGGCAAAATTTCGATTAATTAGGAATACATGTAATAAACTAGTTTTAAATCCAAAAACTGAGTATTTTTCAAAACTGTCAACCAAAATTATATCTGAAACTCAGGGTGGGAAACAATATTGGAGTCTTATTAAATCTTTGACGAAATGTGACTCCAGTGACAGTCGCAACATTCCCCCCTTTACAGATAGACGATGATCTGATCTGTGAAGATAAAAAAAAGGCAAAAATATTTAATGATTATTTTTGTAGTCAATCAAATCTTGATGACTCTAACACACAAATGCCAGACATACCTGATACACGAACAGAGGGACTTGGTTATATGGTAATATCTGAGAGCGAGGTAGCAGACATTTTGAAGATTTTGGACGTATCAAAAGCATCGGGACCAGATCGTGTAAGCCCACGACTTCTCAAGGAAGCATCTGGAATTTTGAAATACCCTTTGTGCAGGTTATTTAATCTGTCTTGATCACTTAGCAAATTCCCTTCCGACTGGAAATGTGCTAATGTTACCCCTGTATTTAAGAAGGACTCTCGAAGTGACTATAAAAACTACAGACCGATCTCATTGATAAGCGTTATTGGAAAAGTCATGGAAAGATGTGTTTTTAAGCATATTCATAATTACCTACTTGCTAACCAGATAATCACACCCAACCAATCAGGTTTCACACAAGGGGACTCAGCCATTAATCAATTGCTTAATATTACAAAGGAGTTTGGGAAGGCATTAGATGACGGGAAAGAAATTAGAGTATTTTTGCGACATAAGTAAGGCATTTTACAGAGTTTGGCATAAGGGTTGTTGAGAAAATTAGAAGCTATTGACATAAAGGGTTCTATTTTGGCATGGATAAAAATTATCTT
Source organism: Mytilus coruscus (assembly GCA_017311375.1). Classification (NCBI taxonomy): domain Eukaryota; kingdom Metazoa; phylum Mollusca; class Bivalvia; order Mytilida; family Mytilidae; genus Mytilus; species Mytilus coruscus. The sequence goes on from CM029599.1 coordinate 87,831,052, forward strand.
TCTGATAGAAAGCAAAGGGTCGTAATTAATAATGTATCCTCTGGTGGGGCAATATAAAGGCTGGAGTACCCAAGGGGTCGATCCTGGGACCTCTGTTATTTTTGATATTTATCAATGGTATCATATCTGATATACAATCCACTATTAAGTTGTTTGCTGATGATACTAGTTTATATTTGATAGTAGATGACCCCGAGAATCGGCAAACAACTTGAATAGTGATCTAGCAAAAATCCATAGATGGTCTTCAAATTGGCTAGTGACCTTTAATCCTCAGAAAACCGAGACCATGAAAATTTCACGGAAACTTCACAAACTTGATCATCCAAAACTTAACATGGACAACGTAACTGTAACTGAGGTATCAACCCATAAAAACCTTGGATTACATATTTCAAATGATGGCACATGGCATAAACATATTGATGTAATAACCGAAAAGGCATACAAACGACTAAATGTTCTACGAAAATTTAAATTCATCCTTGACAGAAGAACACTCGAGACAATATACCTAACATATATAAGTCCATTATAAGAATATGCTGATGTTATCTGGGACAACAACATAAATTTTTGATTGATAAGATTGAAAAAGTACAAACAGAGGCTACCAGGATCGTAACTGGGGGTACTAGGCTGGTGTCCTTAGAGAGATGATATCTCGAAACAGGTTGGGAAAAGCTTAAAGATCGAAGGGAGGCCCACAAATTAATTTATTTCTACAAGATGAAAAATCATATTACTCCGGTATATTTATCGAACTTAGTTCCAGAATCCCATGCAACCATACATAATCATAATACGAGAAACTCGTCACTAATCTCCCCTGTTTGAACAGCCCTTTATTCGAATTATTATTTACCTGCAACTGTACGTTCATGGAATCTCCTCCCTGAGAATGCTAAAAATAGTTCTTCAGTTGGAGTTTTCAGGAATTGTGTCCAGTCTCGGGTGACTAAACCTCCAAATTATTATTACATTGGTAAGCGATTACGTCAAATTTATCACTCAAAAGATTTGTCATATGATTACTAACATCTTGTTCAATAGGTCTACAGTGCATATTTATATAAAAAAATAATTGTGTCTGTTCAGAAACATGCACTTTATTTTTGTATTTCCGATGTATCTGATTTTTATTTTTTCTCTTCTTGTGTTCACAACCTTATTTTATGTTTTGTTTGTTTTCCATCTAGTGTAACATTGTTCTACTCCTTGAGTATTACAATATGAAATGTTCTTATTTGAATTATGAAACGGATTAATATAAGTTAACAGCTTGTTTGCTACGTAGCAGGGTAGCAGTCGACTGCGGAAAAGGGTACATACGCGCAAAAAAGGTATTTCAAACTCACCGAACCCATAGCTAACATCAGAGACAAGCAAATAATAGAAAAGAAAGAATTTAAAGGTGCAACGTATAAAAGTGATTAAGGAACGAATAAGTAGCGAATATGTAACAAGGTATCAGTCGAGCGCTTACAGGGTAATGTCACCTTTCCGAACCAATAATTAACATCAGGGATTAAAAAAGAAACGAAAAAATCATTGAAAGGTATCAATCGAGCGCGGAAGTGGGGGCAGCATATTAAAAGCTAATAAGGAACGAATAAGGAATAAGTAACGAATAAGGAATAAGGAATAAGTAACGAATAAGTAACGAATAAGGAATGAGGAATAAGAAACGAATAACGAATAAGGAATAAGTAACGAATAAGTAATAAGGAATAAGTAACGAATAGGTAACGAATAAGGAATAAGGAATAAGTAACCAACTTGACGACCCTCGAATCAAGACAGTCTAAAGAAAAAAATAAAATGAAAATATCTATGTCATCGAGCTTTCCACACAGTTTATACTGGTTAATTTCTAAATTCTTAAATTCAAGGAATTATTTTTATTTTTTATTATTTTTATTATTTTATTATTAAAATTTCTTCGAAAAATGCAAATCAGGCCGCGTCATGATAAAATATTATAGTGAGGACCAATAAATGATCAAAATATTCTTCTCATCTCTATTAAACAGTTGGAAAAGATACAAAAGATCATTATAAAAGGAAAAACATCTCTAATGCATCTCTTTGTCTTCATTATATAAGGCCCCTTTAGGTCTATTTATACCGTTCATTTCCTCAAAATTATACTTTTTACTTTTAGGCTAATGAATCAAATTTTGGGGAAATTATCATTCATTTAAGTAAAAAATGTGATAATAAAAGAATGTCGGTTTCCTGAAGTTTACGACGAAAACAGTTTTCTTTTATAGCTCAATAAAGGAAAATAGGGAAAGAGAGTGAGAAAAAAACTCCACAAATACTGAAAATGTTTCTCGTTTCTCGTTTTTTATATAGATTAGACCGTTGGTTTTCCTGTTTGAATTGTTCTACACTAGTCATTTTGGGGCCCTTTATAGCTTGCTGTTCGGTGTGAGCCAAGGCTCCGTGTTGAATGCCGTACTTTGACCTATAATTGTTTACCTTTTATACATTGTGACTTGGATGGAGAGTTGTCTCATTGGCACTCATACCACATCTTCTTATTTATATTGCTCTACCTACTGATATGACAGATCATTCATGGTAGAGCCTGAATAGGACTTGCTCTACCTACTGATACGACAGATCATTCATGGTAGAGCCTGAATAGGACTTGCTCTACCTACTGATATGATAGATCATTCATGGTAGAGCCTGAATAGAACTTGCTCTACCTACTGATAAGACAGATCATTCATGGTAGAGTCTGAATAGGACTTGTTCTACTACTGATATGACAATTTATTCATGTAGAGCCTGAATATGGCTAGCTCTACCTACTGATATGGCAGATCATTCATGGTAGAGCCTGAATAGGACTTGTTCTACTACTGATATGACAAATCATTGATGGTAGATCCTGAATAGGGCTGGCTCTAACTACTGATATGACAGATCATTCATGGTAGAGCCTGAATAGGACTTGCTCTACCTACTGATATGGCAGATCATTCATGGAAGAGCCTGAATAGGGCTTGCTCTACCTACTGATATACAGCAACAAACGATAACCACAGAATTACAGGCTTCTTACTTGGGACAGGCACATTAGCCCATTACTTAAATATACAATCACTCTTTAAACATACTGTTATTCAATCGATGTGGAATAATGATTATGTGAAAGATTTATACAGTGTTCGAAAACTATAATAAACAAAATATGTGACTATCAACCAAACGCTTTGAAAACTTCTCTATCGAGATGCTTAAACACAGCTGTATGCAATCATGTTCAGAACAATTCCGTAGAAAATGATTTACGTCATAAAATAGTTGTGGCTCCAAAAAGAAAACCAGACTAACATACAAAACAGAATGATTTCCCCTAAATTAACCTTTTCAACATTTTTTTGGATATTATTACCTTTAGCTAAATAAAAAATAAAGAAAAAAGGACGTACATGTATGAGTCATTAAGTTTCCACTGAAATTGCGAAATTAGTAAAAAAGATTTTCGTAATTTTGTATTTGAATTTAGTGCAAGACGATTGAAAACCTGAAGCAAATGATAAATACAAAATTCAAAAATAAAATACATATATCTGATGGGCACAGGACGTTTGCACTTTTTTTTTACCTGTAACACAAAAGGACACTTGCGCTCAAACAATATGGACATTTGCGCTTTGACAAAAATGAACAAAATTTACCGGACATTTGCACTTTTTATCTGTGAAAGTTTACCTGTCATCTTAAACAAATTTACCCAAAAATGTAAAGGGATCTTATTCATACATTTTTTCAAACATAACCTGTACAAATCATAAATTCACAAAAAAAGTATTCAAGTAAAATATGGATAAAACGAAATTTTTATGGATTGCACAATTAAAATTTTGAACTAAATTGTGTAGATTCTTTTTGTCACTTACTGAATACTAGTAATGTGTAATTTTCAAAACTCTCATGGATTTATTGAATAAAAAAAAAAAGAATTCTGTTAAGTATTGGTCAGTGGCAACTAAAGAAAGAAAAGGACAACTTTAAGCTGTATATGCAAGATATGCGACAGATACCAAAGGGATATTCAAACTCACAAGTGGAAAACAAACTGGCAATGCCATGGCAAAAAAACGGAAAGCGACAAAGAGACAAACAACCAATATTTATCATTAAAAAAAGCGTAAATGTCCTATCAAAAAGCGTAAACGTCCCGTGCCGTATCTGATAGAATAATGTCTTGTGAACATCTGAAGCACGTTACTTGATAGATTTACAATATTTTCTGCCTTTTGAAATCAAGAGGCCAAAAAGAGTCCCCATCAGACCTTCTTTATCATTGCAGAAGTACGTTTCCGGCTGTAGGAATTTTGAAAAAATGGGTATTTCAGACCTAGCTTTTTACGGTAATGTGATAAAAAAAAATCTAAAAAATTTAGATATTGCCTTTACAATCTTTATTGATGGCTTAATAAACACATCGATACAGGATATTTGATAAAACTGCTGTTGTTTAATCATCGCGTTTGGTATTCTTCTGGATAAACATCCATCAATGAAACGAGACCAAATCGTTTCGTTTCTGCATTGAAATATTGTACAGATTTGTTCTTGGCATTGCACAATGTCGATCCTTCCTTGTATTCAAGGCGTTGCTGTATCAAATCTGCGGTGAAGTACAGCTATCGATATTAGAATGTAGGAAGATATAATTTCATATCGTCATGTTGAGTACTTTGACCTTCCCTTCAGTTACTGCGAACATTCTTTGATACTCGATTATGGAACGCCACAGCTGTCTTATGTGGAACTCTGATATAACTTTATGCTGTTTTATTATTACTTGATGATATTTTGTCTTTACTTAATATGGTTTTGACATTACGTAATGATGTTTTGATATAACTCAATATGGAATAGTCATTACTTAATGATATTTCGATATTACACGATATGGTTTCGTATTGACTTGATATAGTTTTGTCATTACTCAATATGATTTTGTCATTACTCGATGTGGTTTCACCATTATTTAACGTGGTTGTGTCATTAGTCAATGTGGTTTTAACATTACTTGATGTGAATGTGACTTAACGTTATGTAGTTGTTTCATTACATGATGTGGTTTTGTTATTTTGTAATGATGATTTGCCTATTCTTTATATGGTTTTAACATTACGTAATGATGTTTCAAAATTTGACGATTTTACACTACATGATGTGTTTGTTCCATTATTTGATGTGGTCCTGTCATTCTTTGATGTGGTTATCCCATTACTTGATGAGGTAAAATCACGTGACCAATTCGGAAAAACCTGTTCTATTTTTAGATAGATTTCCATGTTGTATGTGCCTTGGATGAGTGTGGCCATCCATCGAATTAGAGTTCAAATTAAAGTTCGGGTTACTGTTTGAGTTAAACTTTGAGTTAGTCTTCGATTTCGAATTCAAGTCGTTATTAGAATTAAAGTTTTAGTTAGCATTGAGTTTCGAGTTGGACATCGAGTTTGAGTCACATTTAACTGAGGTAGAGTTCTAGTTACAACATTAAATTTGAGTCATTTTTGAGGTAGAGTTTGAGTAAGATTCGAATTTAAGTCTCATTTAGATTAATTAAGATTTTGAGTTGAAATTCGAGCTATCTTATATGAGTTCGTAATTAAATTTTCTATCGCGGAACAAGGACTTTTGCTCGGGCTTCCGAAAAGAGGGCTCCAGGGTATGCGTACTAAAGATAAACAATGTTACAGTATACAAAACGCAACATAGAAGTTGAAATAAAGTTAGATGTGGTGTGATTGACAATGAGACAACTATCCATCAGAGTTTAAATGCAGTGGATGTAAGAAATCATATATAGGCAACCGTACAGCCTTCAACACACCGTATAGTCAGCTACAAAGGCCACCATGCAACATGTTAAAAATTCAAACGAAAAACAAACGGTCTTATTTATAAATAAACAATCTACAAAAAGAAATTACACACATTTATACAACGACAACAATTGAACTTCATGCTCCTGACTTGGGGCAGGCACATAAAGAAAGTGCACGTGGCGGAGTTTAACACGTATGTGAGCGCTAAATCCTAACCTTACATCGGACTGTTACAGTTGTGTAACAGCACAACACGAGAAAAAAATGTAAACTAGACAAAGTGATGCCCCCGCACTCAACTCATTTAACCGCTTATACCCCAAAAATGACAAAAAAATGTTCATTTATCTCCCAAAAGAGCAAAAGATAATAAAAATAAAAACCCTGACCACATGCACACCTTCAATATATGTACAAACAGACAGTAAAGAGAAAACTTCCTAGGATTCAAACTGTAGGAGGAGTTATGCGGAATAACTATATGCCCATAATGGGACGGACAGACGGACGGACGGACGGACGGACGGACAGGGGTAAAACAATATGCCCCCCCCCCCCAACTTTCAGTTGCGGTGGCATACAAAACAGTTTCATTTGGCTGTTTCAATAGATCGGTATGACTGGGTAATATAAATCCATCGCGGTGATCTCGGATGCTCCAGAAAGGCACCCGTCGTGTTATTCGAGAAAGTACAAACCCAGTGATTTGGTTTTATTTGGTAGTTTACATTCAAGGAAAAGATGACGGTTTTATGGTTACGACCACTGGAACATGTCCGTCGTCACATATACTCAGATATTCCAAAAGTTTATTTTTCAATTAGTGCGAGGTAGATCAGGAATTCAATTGATTACAAATAAAAGATTGATATTCGTATAAGTTCAAATGATCATTTACGCTAAAAAAAATCGGAGAATTCTTGTTTTATAGTATTGATGCTTTATCGCTTAGTCCGAGCCCCCTCCACCCGTTTCCCTGTAACTTTAGTGTGAGTTGATTTGAAGTGTTTCTTTGTTAACAATAAAGTTCAAGTCTTTTGATTTGTGTCGAGCCTGCGACATCAATGTAGCGGCAGTGAGACACAACAAACCTACATTTCGTCGTCGATAGTGGCGTCGACGTCTCCATCTCCATTTTTTTAATTTCTATTGAGTTTAACCTTTCATTATACATGTTACTAAACATGTATGCCATGTATATTACTTTTAGAACATCATACTGGATTTGTTTACCTCGACTATTGTATCTGTATTTATATTGTATGTTTCTCTGTAAACTTGTATTTAGTTTTTAGAGAATAAAGTATCTATCTATCTATCTATCTATCTATCTATCTATCTATCTATCTATCTATCTATCTATCTATCTATCTATCTATCTATCTATCTATCTATCTATCTATCTATCTATCTATCTATCTATCTATCTATCTATCTATCTATCTATCTATCTATCTATCTATCTATCTATCTATCTATCTATCTATCTATCTATCTATCTATCTATCTATCTATCTATCTATCTATCTATCTATCTATCTATCTATCTATCTATCTATCTATCTATCTATCTATCTATCTATCTATCTATCTATCTATCTATCTATCTATCTATCTATCTATCTATCTATCTATCTATCTATCTATCTATCTATCTATCTATCTATCTATCTATCTATCTATCTATCTATCTATCTATCTATCTATCTATCTATCTATCTATCTATCTATCTATCTATCTATCTATCTATCTATCTATCTATCTATCTATCTATCTATCTATCTATCTATCTATCTATCTATCTATCTATCTATCTATCTATCTATCTATCTATCTATCTATCTATCTATCTATCTATCTATCTATCTATCTATCTATCTATCTATCTATCTATCTATCTATCTATCTATCTATCTATCTATCTATCTATCTATCTATCTATCTATCTATCTATCTATCTATCTATCTATCTATCTATCTATCTATCTATCTATAGATCGTTAGGTTTCTAGTTTTAACATGTTTCATTTCAGGACTTTTATAGCTTACTATAGGGTATGGGTTTTGCTCATTGTTGAAAACCATACAGTTTTGTTTTAGTTAAATAAAACCGAATTACATGTAAACTGTTTTGACATGATAAATTTGTAAACCTCCATGAAGTGTTTTAAAACTTGTATAGGAGTTATTCCTCAATTTCAAGAAAGCATCTACAGAAAAACATTTTTTTTTTTTTTGACTTATAAATGTATAGATAAATGTACAGCCGATCAACATGACGCTTTCACACTTACAGCAGCAATATCAGGCGAGACACAGGGTTCCGTGGAATATTTTACAAATTTATTACAAAAATACTGCTTCCGTTTGAGAACTTAGGATAAAAACAACAGGACCAAGTGGTTTGGGGATATCCCAATTATGTCCGAAATACTATAAACTTTTAATACTTTTTCTTATTATTATCTGCCGTTCCCTTTTCATACTAAATAACTCTGAACAACCACTCGAACTTTAATTTGAACTTTAACTCAATGGATAGCGATACCCATCCAAAGCACATTGAACAAACGATATATTGAAATCTGTTTAAAATAGAACATATTTTTTCCGAATTGGTCACGTGGTTTTACCTCATCAAGTAATGGGATAACCACATCAAAGAATGACAGGACCACATCAAATAATGAAACAAACACATCATGTAGTGTAAAATCGTCAAATTTTGAAACATCATTGCGTAATGTTAAAACCATATAAAGAATAGGCAAATCATCATTACGAAATAACAAAACCACATCATGTAATGAAACAACTACATAACGTTAAGTCACATTCACATCAAGTAATGTTAAAACCACATTGACTAATGACACAACCACATTAAATAATCGTGAAACGACATCGAGTAATGACAAAACCATATTGAGTAATGACAAAACTATATCAAGTCAATACGAAACCATATCGTGTAATATCGAAATATCATTAAGTAATGACTATTCCATATTGAGTTATATCAAAACATCATTACGTAATGTCAAAACCATATTAAGTAAAGACAAAATATCATCAAGTAATAATAAAACAACATAAAGTAATATCAGAGTTTCACATAAGACAGCTGTGGCGTTCCATACTCGATCTATTGTTTATCATATTTTGTTTGTTTCAATTTTTCTGTTATTCAATATGCCGTAATGATAGAGTAAAATGATTTTTCTGTACTGGTTTTTTTATAGCATGTTGTTTTATGTTCCTTTTTTAAGTTCCTTAATCGGGACCATTTAACGGAACGATCTATATACACTAGTTTAATCTAAGAACATTTTTTCAGTCATGACCTCGTCAGTGGTTGTTTTATGTAATATCTTATTGTTTGTTGGAGTTTCCTGCTTATGGCAGATCTTTCTCTCCTTACTTTATTCACACATGTTTCAGATCCGGGCGAATATTATATATACCTCTTCTCCATTTTGATATTGTAGACTGTTGTTGACCTTTTGATGTCTTTTTGCTATTTATGTTGTTGTTTCATTGAGGTATACGCCCTACATCTTCATTATTTCATTTATATTGTAGACAAAAAGCAGATACGGCATATTACAACCTTGGATGAAATTACATCTAGTAGAGGGGATAATGAAGCAAAGAACAGATCCCTATATCGTTCTTCTTCATAAATATATACTGGAGGTTAGAATAAAAATGTATGGTAATCTTGCAGACATAATTATCTATGGTGGCCGGTTAAGGCCATTTCGCGTTTTCGCGTTTTCGCCTTTCATATTCTATAGGGCGAAAACGCGAAAACGCGAAGTCGAAAACGCGAAAATGCGAAAAGGCGAAGTCGACTTCGCGATTTCGCGTTTTCGCGATTTCGAGTTTTCGCGTTTTCGCGTTTTCGCGATTTCGCCTTTTCGCCTTTTCGCGTTTTTACGATATACATGTTATTATAACATAACATTTTAAATATAATTGGAGACAAGACTACTAAGTATAAGTCATTCAAATGATTGTCATATAAATTTCATATCTGTGACGTATTTTAAATATTTTCATAAATTAGACAATTTCTTCACATTCTTTGTTGACAATTACTGAACAAATTTAAAAACAAGATGCATTTGTATAAAATGCCTTTGAACATACAATTTGCTGGAAGTTATAGTTTGGACATTTTAAAATAAATGAAATTAATGATTATTATCGCCATGGTTACTTAAAATACATAATCATTCATTTAATGCTCTTGTTGTGAATCTAAAATTTTAATATTTAAATTAGCTTGTGTGAAAAAGTTTAAAATTTAATACATTGTGGAGATAAGACTTTTGTCAAATAAAACTTGGGACGGTTTCGCGAAGCTATCTTAAGACCTGTTATAAGATACTAGAATATCTTATGACATGTCTTATGATCCTCTTAGGACTATCCAAGACCTCGCCTCAAAACTGTCGTAGGTTGATCTTAGCAAAGATATCCTAAACCTGTCGCATGTTCCTATAATTTAAACAAAAAGTAACCTGGATTTATGGAAAATTCATGTAAATGTAGACTGTGTTTCCCATATATTACTAAACGCATTGATTAATATTTCAAATTTTCAAAGATGGAAATTTGTTCATCTACAGGAGACACCAAGGGACAAGGGATATACTCTTGAAGCGGTAGACAATAACAACAATCCTCCCCGTGTCAGAACCAGATTAACAAAACAAATAGAGAAACTGAATCTGGTCAACTAACAAATATATTTTAAAATGTCAAAAATATGATTTCAAGCAAATTGTATACTCAAAGGCATTTTATACAAATGCATCTGTTTTTAAATTTGTTCAGTAATAATAATAATAATAATAATAATAATAATAATAATAATAATAATAATAATAATGATAATATCTTTATTTAAAGAGAGTAATTCATTTGGATTAAACCAATTTTAAATAAGGCTCTCTAAATACAATATCAAAATTTTTTTCGATTATATAATTGCATGGTAAATAACAATTTAGAACTATTTTAATTTTTATCCTTGAAATATAAGGTTAATAATAGGTTTTAATTTATTTGTTTAATTTTTTCTAAACCAAATTGTTTTTTTTTTTATTTTACAAAGAAATCAAATTTGGGATCATTTTAAATTGTTTGAATTTTCCTCAATTTGTTAATCTTGTATAGTTTTAAAGTTTTTTTTGTTTTGCTTTATCTTAAATTGAAGCATAGAATAATTTATTTTAAATTTTATTTCATTAACTTTTATTTAACAATTGGTGACTCAAATTAAGTTCAATTATTAAAATTCTTGTATATTTCCAAAATTTTAATCGGTTGTCATTTTCAAGGTAACAAATTAACCTATCAAATTAAATTTTGCTTACATTTATTAAGTAAGAATACAATTTTTAAATCATTTGAATTGGACTTTAAATGTTAAATGTATCAATAAATTAAATTGATTTTGCCTTATTGTTACTTAAACCTTAGTTTTTAAAATTTTACTTGAATTGGTCTTATGAAAAGAAGGTAATTCTTATTTTGAATATAGATATACTTTTATCTTTTAAAATTATCTGTACCTTGTATTTGAAGGAAGTATTTTAAACCGTTTTTGATTATTTTTAACTAAAAAAAGCATTAATAAAATTATTAATACCGGAAGTGTCTTTAAACGGAACTAACTCTTATATTAAAATTATAAAAATTATGTTCAGCACAATATTTATCAATTAAGGAATGACTTTTAGATTTTCCATTTAAAAATTGAGATTAATTGTATAAAATTTTTTTTTTTTTCTCTAAATTTTGAAGAAATTTAATTAAAATGTTGAATTTCGTTATATTAATGGAAAGAATTTAAATTTTCTAAACAATTTTTTTAAGTTTTAAATTTTTCCCAATTTTTCTGATAATTAAAACCAATTTACTTAAAGTTTCTATTGGAACTTAAAGAATTGAATGATTAAGAATATATTTAGGCTTTTTATGAAAGATACCCTATTGTAAGAAACAATATTATTTACCTTGGTTTTAATTTTATGATAATTAGTCATTAATTATTTTTAATTCTGAGTTTAAAATTAAATTATGAGAATGTTTACTAATTATATTTAGTATTAATTTTGAAACATGAAGTATCTAATATTATTTTTGTATTAATTAATGTTTTGAAATTACTAATTGGTTTTAAAATTGGTTTTATTTAAAAATTTTAACCGTGAACTTGGAAGGGTTTTAATTTTTTAATGGAATTTAACTATTGAAACTAGTTAAATTATAAGGTATTTTTATAGAAGGTAAACATTTTTTTATCATGTTACTATTAAGAATTTTTAACCTTAGAATTTATTTTTAAGCAAATTTACATTTATACATAAGTAGTTCTTTTATTTGATATTATGGTGTTATTTTTTGAAATTGTTTAATTATTTTATTACAAGTGGAAAATTAATAATGTTATATTTTTATATTTTCAATACAATTGGGAAATTAATATTGTTTATAATATTTTCATACATTAAAATTTGTTCACAATTTAATTATTAAATTTATATTGTAAATAAAATTTCTATATTGAATTAGGTAAGATTCCTGGTCAGGCATTAATGATTAGTTTTATTATTTTTAAGTTTTCTTACTATTTAATTCGATATTTTTAAATATTTGGATTTTCTTACTTTTTTTTTAATGTTCGTATTAGGAAGTTTTAATTATTGATATTAAAATAGTCAACTAAATTTCTCAATTGTTTATAATTGTTTATTTAATTGGTTTAAGATTGTTGATTGGTTACATTATTATTGTTATTATTATTTTAGATATTTTTTTGGAAAGATACCTTTAGTTACTTTAAATTTAAAAGAAAAATATTTTTTTCAATTTTTTCTTATTTTATGGTTACATACTTAAAACCACTCAATTGAAAACGTCTATTTTTAAACAGACAATATTATTGTTTTTTTATATTACCAGAATAAGTCAATTAACCTAAGTGTTGTGGTAAAATTTAATGAAAAAACAAAACTAAAAAATATAAAAATTAAGTTTCTTAAAATTGGATTTCCCAAAACATTTTTTGTTTTTATCAATTTAAAGGAAGATATTTTTTAATAATTAAAAATTACGGATATTCTCCAAAAGCTGAAGGTAAAAATTTTGATCGGCTTAATTTATTATAAACGGTAAAAATAAAAAATTTTGGTTTTTGAAATTAGGAATAAAATATTAAATTTTAAAAACTTTGAGTTACAATTTTTAAAAAATTAATTTTATTTAATAAAAATTAGGTTTCATACAAACCCAACCCAAGAAGCTAAATTAAAAAAAATAAATAAATGGAATGAAATGTGATTTTAATTTAAAAAATTAAAGTTACCAAAAATAAAATTAAATACAGAACAATAGGAGGTAAAAACGGAATTAAAACAAAAATAAGGTGGTTTGAACATGTTTAAAAGGAAATCAATAGATAAAAAAAAAAAAATAGAAACACTTCAACCAATAATGGAACGAACTGATCTACCCGCCTAGAACAAAATAAAAACTTTTAAAGAAGCTTTTCAATCAATATAAAGACGGAAAAGGGTGGCAACCAAAATATTAAAATAAATTTGTTTATCCTAATGTCAATAAATAAATCATGGAATTTATTTGTTAATCCTTCGAATTCTGATCTACCCAATTAAAATAATCTTTTTTTTTAATGGACACAAATTTGTTGAACCATACGATTTTTCGAATAATCAATAAAAATTACGGTTTGTATTGTGTCCCGGGAATGTTTGATCCCCCAATGTTTAATTCCAGTATGTCTTTACGTCGCTACTTTGAATTGGGGTATTTGTTTATTCTTCTCCTATTTGATTTTGGGAATTATCTGATTTTCTGGTACATTTTTGGGTATTTTGTTTTTGAATATTAATTTTTTGGTTTTTATTTTGTTTTGGTAATGGGTTGGTTATTTAGGGGATAAAAAGATAGAACATAGGGTTCATGCAGACTACAGTTTATGGTGCATATTTCAAACAGAATTATAAAAGGGCAAATGAATGTGTCTCTCGTTCAGCATCAAAAGCTCTACAAAAGTCTCTATTGAGTCAAAGTTGTACATGTATGAATATTTGAGATATATATTGCCCTTTTAATGTAAAATTATTGATTTTCAGGCTTGTTGGCCTATATCTTGAAAACTGTAATAGATTGATAAAAACTTTAAATTGCTGAAAATGATCAACATAATCATAAATGAGTTGAAGTTGTATGATGACCCTTATTTGAGTTATTGCCCATTGAAGATCACATTTCATGATTTATAGCAGTTTGGTCTATCTCTTGAAAACCATTGTAAAAAACTTTCAACTGTTGAAATAAATATCAGATGATGCTATTAAAAGTCTATAATTGTTTTTTGGTAGCACAATTTTAGTTGAAAACTTGATTGAAACCAGGTGAGTGATTCAGGCTCCTGGGAGCCTCCAGTTTAGACTAGGTATGATAAGGTTACAGCATCACCCATACATTTTGATCACTTGATCTCAAAGAAATGTGCCAGGTAACACATGATCAAGATCAATAGCAGCAACAGTAGACATGCATCATGTGCATAGTGCTGATACCTATCACTATATTGGCTTAAATTTAGAAAAAGGAATATTTTTTACAACTCAGTTTAAAATGAAAAAGGACACAATATATATAATGATTGTCGTAAATTCTAATGAAACAATTATCAAAATCCATCTAGGATAAAGATTTTTCATGAAGTTAGTAAATTGGTAAGAGCAACACATCTCCTGTAGCAGTCTGTCTAAAAGTTATATATATATACTTCCATTATTTTGTTTAAAAAATGTGAATGGAATTAAATTACTAAATATTGCACGAGCATGTTGTTTGTTTAATTTTTTGAATTAGGATGATTTGCTGCAATATACATAATATAATCACATTAATATGAATTAAGTAATTTCTTTTTAGGTAAGGAAAAGTTTACTATTGCAGAGGGCAACTGTATAACATTTGTTCTAAATGAAGATGGTGTGGAAAAAGATGACGAATTTTTTTCAACTCTCACACCAAACACAATCCTCATGATTTTGAATGAGGGCGAAACATGGAACAAGCAGTTTGGTATGTTTTTTAGCTCACCTGGGCCAAAGGGCCAAGTGAGCTTTCTCATCACTTGGCGTCCGTTGTCCGTCCTCGTCGTCCGTTAACTTTACAAAATCTTCTCCTCTGAAACTACTAGGCCATATTTAACCAAACTTAGCCACAATCATCACTAGGGTATCTAGTTTAAAAAATGTGTCTGATGACCCCGCCTGCCAACAAAGATGGCCGACATGGCTAAAAATAGAACATAGGGGTAAAATGCAGTTTTGGCTTATATCTCTGAAACTAAAGCATTTAGAGCAAATCTGACACGGTGTAAAATGTTCATCATGTTAAGATCTTATGATCTGCCCTGAAATTTTCAGATGAATCAAATAACCTGTTGTTGGGTTGCTGCTCCTGAATTGGTAATTTTAAGGAAATTTTGCAGTTTTTTTGTTATTATCTTGAATATATTATTATAGATAGAGTTAAACTGTAAACAGCAATAATGTTCAGCAAAGTTAGATCTACAAATAAAACAACATGACCATCATGGTCAATTGACCCCATAAGGAGTTTCTGCTCTTTAAAGTCAAATTTAACAATTTTTCGTAATTTTTTAATCTTTTACAGAAGTCTTCTGAAAATCTGAGACAAATTTAACCAAACTTGGCCACAATCAGCATGAGGGTATCTAGTTTAAAAATATGTCCGATGACCCTGCCTGCCAACCAACACGGCAGACATGGCTAAAAATAGAACTTAGGAGAAAAATGAAGTTTTTGACTTATATCTCTGAAAAGTCAAAGTATAACGATTGCATTATTTCATGCATCTATTGTATTAATGAGCGACACAGGCTCCTTGGAGTCTCTAGTTATGTTTTGTTGTGAATTTGCATCAAGATGGTAAAATGTTCAAAATGGATGTTATAATTGCTTCCAATGAGCTTAATTATGGCATGGACTTGTAAAGATGAACAAACACTAAAAGCATCAAATCATTCATTTTGTAAGACCATAAAAATGTCATTAGCATCTGTTATAGACTATGTCATTTAAGCATCTGTTATAGACTATAAATATGTCATCAGCATCTGCTATAGATGA
Source organism: Mytilus coruscus (assembly GCA_017311375.1). Classification (NCBI taxonomy): domain Eukaryota; kingdom Metazoa; phylum Mollusca; class Bivalvia; order Mytilida; family Mytilidae; genus Mytilus; species Mytilus coruscus. The sequence goes on from CM029599.1 coordinate 87,847,122, forward strand.
TGTTTTAGCGTCTGTTATTGACTATGTCATTTAAGCATCTGTTATAGACTATGTCATTTAAGCATCTGTTATAGACTATAAAATGTCATTAGCACCTGTTATAGACTATGTCATTTAAGCATCTGTTATAGACTATAAATATGTCATTAGCATGATGCATCTGTTATAGACTATGTCATTTAAGCATCTGTTATAGACTATAAATATGTCATTAGTATCTGTTATAGACGATGTTATTAGCATATGTTATTGACTATGTCATTTGCATCTTTGGTCATTTGGTTTGCATGCTATACAGATGGTGCGACAGAAAAGACACTTAGATATATCTCATATTATATTGGAAAACATTGTAACACTTTCGAATATTCTTTCGAAAATGAAATTATGAGGGCCAACATGACAATAATGTTGGACGTTATAACATGTTAAAGACCCTGCATATACAGGTATATGTTAAAAATACTATTTTATCCTTGAGCTACAATTAAATTTTGTCCATATTTCAAAACTTCAACAATGTGTTCCACCAATGATCTGTCAGACTATTGAGCTGTCAGAATTTTGTGATTGTCAGGCTGCTGAGATGACTCCACACAGATATCTATAGATAATTAGATGGAGCAGATAAGTTTATTCTCTAAAACCAAATGACAAAGATACAGAGAGGTACGTACTGACTTTGTGGCAGTCTAAGCTGACAAAATTTTAATTAATATTTATTTTAAGCATTAAATGCAGGTTGGTACTGATTGATTGAGAAACTCAATTCAGAACTGAAAATTTGTTATAGGTCACTTCTAAAGGTGCTCCTGGGTACTGTCCTTGATATGAAAAAGAAAACAAGACATGAACATCTTTGTCTTTAAACACAGTTGATGGGAAACATTCAATATATATTGTAGAATCCAGTTGTAAAGAGCAAGACACATCAACACCAGGCATGGAAGGTTAGTGAAATATTTTTTGTAATATATAAAATGTTGCATTGTCACCAGTTGATTATTAAAATTCTACGGTTCTACAGTAGAGATAGTTGAATCTCTCAATTTTGAGCATTGGCATTTTAAAGGTTTTACTTTAACAATTAAAACTGTAGAAATATAATAATCGGCTGCTAACAAGGTACAATTATGTTGCTCTGATTCTTCAAGTCATTAAAAGGAATATGCAATGTAAGGACCTTATTTGGCTCCCAAATATCAAGTTGTAAATTTTAATATGAGACTTGTTGCATTTCATTTATTGATATATAGAACCAAAAACAAAACATTAAAACTACTAAACCTGACATGTTTTCTTAAAATCCTAAAATATTTCAACAAAGAATCAATTTTAGTGCATTTTAATTAAAAAAGTCAAAATATTGACCATTTTGAGCAGCTTTTTGCTTTACAAAATATGTCATGTTTTGTAAATATGATCATTTTAATAGCCACCATATATTTTATAATACTTTTAGCTCACGTTTCCAAAAGAAAATGTCATTCGAATGCATGTGGTTGAAACTGATTAGCGTGCACCATGATCTGCAGAAATTTATTTATTCATTAAAACAAGAAATGCTCCATCTATAGTAACTGTTATACTAGTTATTGTGATTTGTAATTGAATCACATTTTAACATGTTTAAACTCCATTTTGTTTCTATTTCAGTTTCTACCTCAAAATAATGGGTTTCATTGAACAAGCCAGAGCTTCAAAAGAAAATGTGTAAGTTCAACCATATACTAGAGGACACTAGTAAAGTGCAAGTGATTTCAAATACAGCTGCCTTCATTTGATGAAATTCACAAATCATATACATCTAGAAATCACAATTTCATTATACCCCACACAATTTATTGTGTCGGGTATAATGTTTTTGACCCGTCCGTCTGTCAGTTCGTCAGTCCTGTTCTTGTAATAAGGACATACTATGTAGATGTGCATATTGACAGAAAATTATGATCCAATTTTATTTTGATGTTATGCCCCTTTGAACTTTTTGGTCTCAATTTACTAAAGTCCGTCAGTCCTGTTCTTTTCATCACAACTCCTCCGAAACCACACTACAGAATTTCATGAAACTTGTAGATAATTAGGACATACTATGTAGATGTGCATATCAACAGGAAATTATGATTCAATTTTTTCTAGGAGTTATGCCCTTTGAACTTATTGGCCTCAATATACTACTGCTACAGTTTGTCATCGCAAATCCTCTGAAACCACACAACAGAATTTCATGAAACTTTGTAGATAATAAGGACATACTAATATGTAGATGTGCATATCGACAGGAAATTATGATTCAATCGTATATTGGTATGACGTTGGTGTCGTCATCGTACGAAGACACATTGGTTTTGCACAATAACTTTAGTTTAAGTGAATGGATCTCTATGAAATTTTACTATAAGGTTCAATACCACAAATAGATTTATAGATGATGTGGATATGAAATGGAATAAAAGTGACGAGGATTTAGATACTTTCATCACTCATGCCAACAACATACATCCAAGTATCAAATTTACTCATGAGAAATATAAATCCAAAATCGCCTTCCTCGATACTTCCAGCTCACAGATGGCATCATATCCACAGATCTATATTCTAAACCTACTGACACTCATCAATATCTGTCCCTAAAGTTGCCATCCTCCTCATCTGACTAAAAGCATCCCGTACAGTGAGGCACTAAGAGTCAAGCGAATATGTTCCAACACAGAAACAACCAAAAACAATTACCTCAACTTGAAACCCGCTTGAAGAGAAGGGATACAAACACAGAAATATCAAAAAGTTTTCAGAAAGCGGAATCAATTCCTAGGAGTAAACTTTTAGAGTACAAAGATAAAAATAAAAATAAAAGGACTCCATGTGTTCTCACTTACCACCCATCCCTCAAAACAGCTTTAGTGTCATTCGTGAGCATTGGAAAACAGTTGAAAAGAATTCCAAACTATCCAAGATTTTTCCTGAGCCTCCGATGATAGCTTTTAGGCAACCCAACAGTCTGCGGAACCTGCTAGTGCGGGCTGAAGTGTCTGATAATAGAAGTTCTTCTGGAGAATGTCGTTCGTGTGAGGAAAACGCTGCAAATGCTGCCTACAGATGCAGCATTCATCAGCATTTCACAGTAAGGCAACCGAAAATAACTATAAGATATTTTGCAATGTTACTTGCAAAAGTATGAACGTTATTTACATACTGGAATGTTCGGTTTGTGGCCTCCAATATGTTGGTGAGTCAAAGCAACCTTTCCACAAACGCCTCAATGGCCATAGGAGTGATATCTCTAAAAGCCACTTCTCCCAGTTTCTCAGCATTTCAGACAATCAGGTCACAAACTTGATGACTTTAATCGCATGAAAATCCTAGTGATTGAACAGAACATTCACTGGAGTGATGCCCAGCGACAGGTTCGGGAAAGCTTTTGGATAAAGGAACTAAATGTACATCATCCAAACGGCATTAATAAAAAATACTAAGTTTTGTTTTTCACTCATTTTGGAATGTAAATATACACAGTCACGTATATTAGAGTATCGAGTTTTGTTTATATTATGATGTTCGAGATTATGGATTAAAATTAATAGACTAAAGCTTACCTGTATTATTGATCTATTTTAACCTACAATCAGTATTGTTAAAATCATTGACACCGAAGAAGGCTATTTGTTAAGCCGAAATATTTGTCAACACGATTTAATAACAACACCTTCGTATAATACCATCTTATATTAGTATCGTTGTGCAAATTTTAGACTTATATAATTTTTCCTTATCTGCACAGTATCGTCTATTCTAGACGATCCGGTACATAGTAAATTTGCTAGTTGGTCCTTTTATAGACTTCTATATATATATATATATATATATATAAAAGTACAGGTTCCAGCCCCGGCGCCGGGGAGGAAGTTATGAAAGATGTACCCTGGCAGACATATTTATTTACAGTGATTGTATGCTTCTAAAATAGATTAGCATCCTGTAATTATACTGAAGAGATGAGTAGATGATCATTTCTGTCATAATGCACAGGGTATTTAAATATTCTTTTAACAGTATTGATAAGTTCTTTTTGCATCTTCTATCGACAACAGATGATTTAGGGCGGTTTTGTATTGCTTCTGAACGATGGAACGGCATGCTAATTTCCCAGGTCCTTTCAAATCTGTTTTTCTTGAACTGCCCTTAAACTGTAAATGTACCTGAAATTGAAACACAAAAATACACATTGATTCATATACACCATATCAACCAGAAACATGCGCAATCATACATTGTATAATCTGTATGCAGATGTGAAATTAACACATATTTGCTAACAAAAATGTTATTATATATCAATTATTTCTTTCAATCATGGAAGGAACATATGTACAAAATGTACATGTAATTTTGAAATAAATAATTGTATTATTAACTTACATGTATGTACAATTGTTGAAGCTAGTCTGCATAGTGATATCAATATAAAATGTACACTCATGTTTTGTTAGTCTGTGTGATTTTGTGCATTCCATGCAATTGCACCGAATTCATTCTTTCAAAAGGGAATATTACATGCATACTGTACATTTTCATTTTTAACAACAACTATTTTTAACACATACATGTACATTGTACAGTATATACATGTATACTAGTATACTAGTGTGTAAAACTAGATTAACAAATATATTATCGGGTTATATTTTTCAGAAAAATAAAAAAGTGATGGAGTCTTACCTTAACTTTAGGACCCGGTGACTGTGCAACTTGTGGTGTTGGTTTCTCATCAACGTCTTGAGGTGTTTTCCTACACTTCTTCGTTCCTCTTTAAGGTTTTCTATATTTAAAACATGCGTACAATGTACACAACACGTGTCTGAATGCTCCATTGATCATGTTAGTAAATATTTTTTTCGCTCCGCCTTTTTTTGCACCAAATTTGATTAATTATATACCCACAATTCATAGCGGTATTTAAACTTCCTGTTGAAGGATTTTATAGGTGAATGCATTCAGGCGTCAAAGTAGCGATCGATAGTGAGTTGGAATATAATGACTGGATTAGTCGGGTTAATTTCTGCCTAAAATAAGGAAGATAATTGTCAACTTCCGGTTTAGAAAATGTGACTTCCGGTCTCAAAAGGCAGCTGTTTTTACACTGATTTCAAAAATATATGGGTTCCATATACTTTTCCCTCTAATAAGAGAGATAATTAGCTACATCCGGGTTATCGAAGGTCACTTCCGGTCTCAAATGATAGGTTTATATATGCCTATTTAAAAAATATATGGTTTCTAGATACATTTTCATGAAATAAGTGCAAAAATGACAACTTCTGGTTTACTCAATGCCACTTCCAGTTGTCATTTTTAAGGTCATATGTCACCAAACATTTTGCAAAAGACCCAATGGGTTTATCATGTACCATGTTGAAGAAATAATAAATTAACCTTAAATTTAAAACATTTCAGGGGCAATAACTCCTATAAGATTTCATTAGATTGTTTCAGACCAAATGTATCATAATTTATCACAATAAAACGAATATTTTGCACTTGTTCTTTTATATATATATATATATATATCTTTAAAAGTGTCAGACTCTTTCAAAGAAAAGTATTCGTTTAAGTAGGGTCATTTTCAAATGCGCATAAACTGTGCGATATCATATACCAAACATCTAACCAACATCTTGCAAAACAAAAAGTTTACGCAATTAATAAAAGTGGCGGAAAAAGAAAAAAAAAAGAAAAAAAAATATTATCAGAACAAATACAATAGGTCTTTCCACTGTTCTGTGGAAAGACCTAATTAAAATCCAATTGTTCAGAGAACAATTGTGGGTCTTTCCACATTACATTTCTAAATAGTAGAAGCTAATTCGGTTTACTTAACGTCAATATTGGCGTTTAATCATAGGTTTCTTCATACTGATAATATAATAAAAAATATATGGTTTCTTTATACTTTTGAATTGAAAATGGGAGATAATTTGCTACTTCCGGTTAAAAAAATGACATTTCCGGTCTCATATGAAAGCTTACTGTCCAATGATTCCGTAAAGATATGGTTTCTATATACTTTTCTCTCAAGTAAGGGAGATAATTAGCTACTGGTTTTCAGAAGTGACTTTCGGTGTCATTAAAAGGTTATTGTATGCTGATTCTAAAAATATATAGTACTTTTCCGTTGAATTACTGCAAAAAATAGCTATTTCCGGTTTGCACAAGGTCACTTCCGGTTGATATTTTTCAAGGGCATATGTACTACGACTTCTCATGTACCAGAATGAAGTTATATTCGATTTACATTAAATTTTAACATTTTAGGGCCAATAACTCCTATTAGATATCATCAGATTCCTTTGGACAAAATATACCATTTCTCCTCTCAACAACCCAAACATTTTGCATTAGATCTTTTGTATCTAGCTTTCATAGTTTGAGAGGAGATGCACACACTATCAAAGGGCAAAATTTAGAATATGAGCTTGACCGTTGACCTTGACCTGATATTCCAAGTTATAAATTAAGGATCTCAATCAAAAGATCTTAGGTCTTTACGGCTTACGGTTTATTAGTTACACTGACATACCGATAAAATAAATAGTGACGGGTAGATAACTCCTGTAAAATGTCACCCTATCGCTTCGCTTCATATTGACCAAAGCTTAATGAGGATAGTACGAACAATTTAGAAAAATAATTTTGTCGATATCTTCTTCTGTTACGGAGGAAATGCACACACAAGATAAACAGTGTATGGGGAGATAACTCTTATACAGAAAATTGTTCTGTAAAGCAGGGTCAAATTTAAAATTGCATAAACAGTACGATACAATATGAAAACTATCTAAGCGACATATTGCGAAACAAAAATTTGAAGAAGAATCAGTGGAAAGTACGCTATCATATGAGACTGGAAATGACATTTTCTTAACCGGAAGTAGCAAATTATCTCCTATATTTAAGACAAAAGTATATTTACACCATATATTTTTTGGAATCAGTGCAAAGAAAGCTATTATATGAGACCGGAAAGACATTATCTTAACCGGAAGTAGCAAATTATCTCCCATTTTCAAGTCAAAGGTATATAGAAACCATATATTTTTTGAATCAGTATGAAGTAACCTACGATTGGACGCCAATAGTACCTTTTGGTAAACCGGAAGTAGCTTCTTATCAATAATTTAGAAATGTAATGTGGAAAGACCTTCAATTGTTCTCTGAACAATTGGTTTTTAATTAGGTCTTTCCACTTTTCTGTGGAAAGACCTATTGGTTTTCTTCTGATTATTTAGGTCTTTCCACTTTTCCGTGGAAAGACCTATTGATTTTGTTCTGATTATAAGGTCTTTCCACTTTTCCGTGGAAAGACCTATTGATTTTGTTCTGATTATTTTTTTTCTTCCGCCTAATTTTTTTTTCTTTCGCTGTTTGGTTATTTCACAAGATGTCGATTTGATATTTGGTATATGATATCGAACAGTTTATGCGCTTTCAAATCTGACCCTGCTTAACCGAATACTTTTCTTTCTAAGAGTTATCTCCTGACACTGTTTTTCTTGTGTTTTCTACTGCTTCGCAACCGTAAAAGATTACGACAAATTTATTTTACCAAATTGCTCGCTATATCTTCAGGATGGTGAGTTTGGTTTTCACCGAACAGTCCGGAGACTCCATATGAGAGTTATTTCCCTTATGCATTTGACATAATTGATATGCATTTCTAAGTGGTAAACCATTAGTAATAGAGACCTAGGGTCTTTTGATTTGAGGTCCTTGGTCCAAAAAAAAAAATTAGGTCAAGGTCAAAGGTCAAGGTCATGTACTAAAATTTGATTTTGGCTTATTGTTACCTTTTTCAAAAATTGTATTAGAAATCGACAAATTATTTTTACTAAATTGTTAGTTGCGACATGTCGTAACACATACATTTTGGTTGAAAGGGTACGCTAACATTAAATAGGAGTTTTCTCCCCCCTTATATTTAAAATAACGCATATGGTGATATAACTCATTAACCATATATAATTAAGACGTAGGGTCTTTTGATTTGTGGTCCTTGGTTTATGACCTTGAAATTGAGCTCAAGGTCATTGGTCAATTTGACGTTCTAGATTTTGACCTTTGCTTTTACCTCATAATTATACATGATAAAGTCATGGAACTTTTTGCATTGACATTTGACGTTGGAAAGCCAATCGGAAATGACCTTGTGTAAACCGGAAGTAAATATTTTTTGTACATATTTAATGTAGAAGTATATAGAACCATATATTTTTGGAATCAGTGTCAAGTGAACTATCAAATTATACCAGAAGTATCATTTTTCAAACTGGAAGTCTCAAATTATCTTCCTTATTCAAATTTGTTTTGTATAGAAACAATATATTTTGGAATTAGCGTACAATAAGCCATCATTTGACGCTTGAAATGACATTTTAAACCGTATTTTAATATTTTTATTTCAAATTAATCGTTACTGGTGGAAGACCTTCAATTGTTCTCTGAACAATTGGTTTTAATTATTTTTTTTTTTCTTCCGCCTAATTTTTTCTTGCGTAGTATTGATGTTTCAAAAGATGTCGCTCAGATATTTGAAATATGAGTTTATACGCTTTTAAAACTGACAACTGCGTAACCAAATACTTTACGTTGTAAGAGTTATCTCCCCAAACACTGTTTTTCTTGTGGTCACTACTCCTTCGCAACCGTAAAAGATTACGACAAATTCATTTTACCAAATTGCTCGTTACATCTTCAGGATTAGGATTTTAATTTTGACCGAAGCTATTCGGAGACTCCATATGAGAGTTATTCCCCTTATGTATTGATATAAGTGATTTGTATTTCTAACTGGTAAACCATAAGTGATATTGGCCTAGGGTCTTTGGATATGAGGTCCTTGGTCCAAAAAAAAAGGTCAAGGTCAAAGGTCAAGGTCATATTCTAAATTTTGATTTTGGCTTATTTTCACTTAATTTTCAAAACCGTATAACATATCGACAAATTATTTTTACTAAATTGTTGGTTGTGACATGTCGTAACTTATAAATTTTGGTTGAAATGGTGCGTACACAATAAATAGGAGTTTTCGCCCAGCTTATATTTAGAATTATGCGTAAAGTGGTATAACTCATTAACCAGACATATTAAAGACCTAGGGTCTTTTAATTTGAGGTCCTTGGTTTGTGACCTTGAAAATGAGGTCAAGGTCATAGGTTAATAGGACGTTCTAGATTTTGACCTTTGCTTTAAATTCATCTTTATACATCATAAAGCCATAGGAACTGACATTTTAGACTGATTTTTAATATTTTAATATCAAAATAGATCATTACTAGTGGAAAGACCTTCAATTGTTCTCTGAACAATTGGTTTTTAATTTTTTTTTCTTCCGCCTAATTTTTTTTTCTTTCGCTGTTTGGTTGTTTCGCAAGATGTCGATTTGATATTTGGTATATGATATCGAACAGTTTATGCGCTTTCAAAACTGACCCAGCTTAACCGAATACTTTTCTTTGTAGGAGTTATCTGCCCGAACACTGTTTTCTTGTGTTTGCTACTTCTTCGCAAACTTAAAAGATTACGACAAATTTATTTTACCAAATTGCTCGTTATATCTTCAGGATTAAGGGTATCATTTGAACCGACGCTATCCGTAGACTCCATATGAGAGTTATTTCCCCTTATGCATTTGATATAAGTAATTTGCATTGGTAAATGAAAAAGCCAAAAGTGTTAGAGACCTAGGGTCTTTGGATTTGAGGTCCTTGGTCCAAAAAAAAATGGGTCAAGGTCAAAGGTCAAGGTCAAATTCTAAATTTTGAGTTTGCCTTATTCTCACTTCTTTTCATAAACCGTACAAGATTTTGACAATATATTATTATTAATTTGTCATTTGCAACATGTGGTAACTTCTAAATTTTGGTTAAAAGGGTACGTAGACATTAAATGGGAGTTTTCGCCCCTCTTATATTTAGAATTATGCGTAAAGTGATATAACTCATTAACTATGCATATTAAAGACCTAGAGTCTTTTGATTTGAGGTCCTTGGTTTATGACCTTGAAATTGAGGTCAATGTCATAGATAAGTTTGACAGTCTAGATTTTGACCTTTGCTTTAAATTCATATTTATCCATAATAAAGTCATGTGACCTTGAAAAAGCAAACCGGAAGTGATCTTGTGTAAACCGGAAGTCGGCTATTTTTTGTACTTATTGCATGTAAAAGTATACATAGCAATATATTTTTTGAAAGCAGTGTCAAATAAATAATCAAATAATACCGGAAGTAACATTTTTCAGACCGGAAGTAACAAATTAACTCCCTTATTTCAAACAAAATAGTATAGAAACCATATATTTTTGGAATCAGCAAACAATGAGCTATCACTTGACACTGGAAATGACATTTTAAACTGATTTTTAATATTTCCGTATCAAAATACATCGTAAGAAGTGGAGAGACCTTCAATTGTTCTCTGTACAATTGGTTTTTAATTTTTTTTTTTTTTTTTTTCTTCTTCCGCCAAATTTTGTTCTTGCGATAAATTTTTGTTTCGCAAGATGTCGCTTAGATGTTTCGTATATGATATCGAACAGTTTATGCGCCTCTGAAATTGACCCTGCTTAACCGAATATTTTTCTTTGTAGGAGTTATCTCCCTGAACACTGTTTTCCTTGTGAGTGCATCTCCTCCGTAACCGTAAAAGAAAGCGACAAATTTATTTCACCAAATTGCTCGTTATATCCTCAGGATGTTTTGTCCAATTTGACCGAAGCGATACGTAAACTCCATATGAGAGTTATTTCCTTCTGTATTTGACATAAGGGATATATAAATGTATAGCATGAATGGTTAGTGATACAGACCTAAGGTATATTGATTTGAGTTCCTTGGTTCATTTTAATGAAATTGAGGCCAAGGTCAAAGGTCAAGGTCATATTTTAAATTTTTTAAAGATAAAATTAAAAAACTAGTGCAAAATGTTTGCTTAATTGTGATTAAGATATGATACATTTGGTGTGAAACAATCCAATGATATCTTATAGGAGTTATTGTCCCTGAAATGATTCAATTTAAGGTTAGTTGATTATTACTCCAACTTGGTACATGATAAAGCCATAGGGTCTTTTGCAAACAAAAAAGTAAACCGGAAGTGAACTTGAGTGAACCGGAAGAAGTATTTTTGCGCTTATTTCATGGAAAAGTACGCAGAAACCATATATTTTTTGAATGATCATAGGTTAACCTATCATTTGAGACCGGAAGTGAAATTTTATAAACCGGAAGTAGCATATTATCTTCCTAATTACAGGCAAAAGTATATAGAAACGATTTATTTATTGAATCAGTATGAAGAAATCTATACTTTGACGCTATTAATAACTTTGAGTAAACCAGAAGTAGCTTCCTATCAATTATTTAGAAAATTGATGTGGAAAGACCTTCAATTGTTCTTTGAACAATTGGTTTTTAATTATTTTTTTTTTCTTCCACAGAAAAGTGGAAAAAACTTATAATTGGTTAAGGCCGATAGTTCAGTACATTATTACAATGAACACAGCATATTAAATTAAATAATATGTTATAATTAAGAAGATAAAATCTCATTTCTATAATCTAGACATTTACGTTTACAAGAACTATTCACTCTCAGGACTCTTAAAGAATTGCTATTAATGCAAAATTTCATATTTACTTGATTCTATGGAACGCCTCAGCTGTCTTATGTGGAACTCTGATATTACTTTATGTTGTTTTATTATTATTTGATGATATTTTGTCTTTACTTAATATGGTTTTGACATTACGTAATGATGTTTTGATATAACTCAATATGGAATAGTCATTACTTAATGATATTTCGATATTACACGATATGGTTTCGTATTGACTTGATATAGTTTTGTCATTACTCAATATGGTTTTGTCATTACTCAATGTGGTTTCACCATTATTTAATGTGGTTGTGTCATTAGTCAATGTGGTTTTAACATTACTTGATGTGAATGTGACTTATCGTTATGTAGTTGTTTCATTACATGATGTGGTTTTGTTATTTTGTAATGATGATTTGCCTATTCTTTATATGGTTTTAACATTACGTAATGATATTTTAAAATTTGACGATTTTACACTACATGATGTGTTTGTTTCATTATTTGATGTGGTCCTGTCATTCTTTGATGTGGTTATCCCATTACTTGATGAGGTAAAACCACGTGACAAATTCGGAAAAACCTGTTCTATTTTTAAACAGATTTCAATATATCATTTGTTTAATGTGCTTTGGATGGGTATCGCTATCCATTGAGTTAAAGTTCAAATTAAAGTTCGAGTGGTTGTTCAGAGTAATTTAGCATGAAAAAGGTAACCGGCAGACAATAATAAGAAAAAAAGTATTAAAAAGTTTACAGTATTTCTTACATAATTGGGATATCCCCAAACCACTTTGTCTTGTTGTTTTTATCCTAAGTTCTCAAACGGAAGCAGTATTTTTGTAATAAATTTGTAAAATATTCCACGGAACCCTATGTCTCGCCTGATATTGCTGCTGTAAGTGTAAAAGCGTCATGTTGATCGGCTGTACATTTATCTATACATTTATCGGTAAAAAAAAATGTTTTTCTGTAGATGCTTTTTCTTGAAATTGAGGAATAACTCCTATACTCCTATACAAGTTTTAAAACACTTCATGGAGGTTTACAAATTTATCATGTCAAAACAGTTTAATTCGGTTTTATTTAACTAAAACAAAACTGTATGGTTATCAACAATAAGCAAAACCCATACCCTATAGTAAGCTATAAAAGGTTAAAAAATGTAAAAAACTAGAAACCTAACGATCTATAGATAGATAGATAGATAGATGGATAGATACTTTATTCTCTAAAAACTAATTACAAGTTTACAGAGAAACATACAATATAAATACAGATACAATAGTTGAGGTAAACAAATACAGTATGATATTCTAAAAGTACAAAATTATAATGGCATACGTGTTTAGTAACATGTATAATGAAAGGTTAAACTCAATAGAAATAAAAAAAAAAAAAAAAATAGAGATGGAGACGCCGACGCCACTATCGACGACGAAATATAGGTTTGTTGGGTCTCACTGCCGCAACATTGATGTCGCAGGCTCGACACAAATCAAACGACTTGAACTTTAATGTTAACAAATGAAGCACTTCAAATCAACTCACACTAAAGTTACAGGGAAACGGGGGGAGGGGGCTCGGACTTAGCGACAAAGCATCAATACTATAAAATAAGCTTTCTCCGAATTTTTTTTAGCGTAAATGATCATTTGAACTTATACAAATATCAATCTTTTATTTGTAATCAATTGAATTCCCTGATCTACCTCGCACTAATTGAAAAATAAACTTTTTGGAATATCTGTTTCACATGTGACGACGGACATGTTCCAGTGGTCGTAACCATAATACCGTCATCTTTTTTCTTGAATGTGAACTACCAAATAAAACCAAATCACTGGGTTTGTACTTTCTCGAATAACACGGCGGGTGCCTTTCTGGAGCATCCGAGATCACCCCGATGGATTTATATTACCCAGTCATACCGATCTATTGAGTCAGCCAAATGAAACTGTTTTGTATGCCACCGCAACTGAAAGTTGGGGGGGATATTGTTTTATCCCTGTCCGTCCGTCCGTCCGTCTGTCCGTCCCATTATGGGTATATAGTTATTCCGCATAACTCCTCCTACAGTTTGAATCCTAGGAAGTTTTCTCTTTACTGTCTGTTTGTACATATATTGAAGGTGTGCATGTGGTGTTGGTTTTTATTTTTATTATCTTTTGCTCTTTTGGGAGATAATTGAACTTTTTTTGTCATTTTTGGGGTATAAGCGGTTAAATGAGTTGAGTGCGGGGCATCACTTTGTCTAGTTTATATTTTTTTCTCGTGTTGTGCTGTTACACAAGTGTAACAGTCCGATATAAGGTTAGGATTTAGCGCTCACATACATGTTAAACTCCGCCACGTGCACTTTCTTTATGTACCTGCCCCAAGTCAGGAGCACGAAGTTCAATTGTTGTCGTTGTACAAATATGTGTCATTTTTTTGTAGATTGTTTAAATATAAATAAGACCGTTTGTTTTTCGTTTGAATTTTTCACATGGTGCATGGTGGCCTTTTATAGCTGACTATATGGTGTGTTGAAGGCTGTACGGTTGCCTATATATGATTTCTTACATCCACTGCATTTAAACTCTGGTGGATAGTTGTCTCATTGTCAATCACACCACATCTAACTTTATTTCAACTTCTATGTTGCGTTTTGTATACTGTAACATTGTTTATCTTTTGTACGCATACCCCGGAGCCCTCTTTTCGAAATCCCGAGCAAAAGTCCTTGTTCCGCGATAGAAAATTTAATTACGAACTCATATAAGATAGCACGAATTTCAACTCAAAATCTTAATTAATCTAAATGAGACTTAAATTGAATCTTACTCAAACTCAAAAGTGACTCAAATTTAATAGTGTAACTAGAACTCTACCTTTAAATGTGACTCAAACTTGAAGTCCAACTCGAAACTCAATGCTAACCTAACTAAAACTTTAATTCTAATAATGACTTGAATTCGGAATCGGAGACTAACTCAGAGTTCTACTCAAACAGTAACCCTAACTTTAATTTGAACTCTAATTCGATGGATGGCCACACTCATCCAAGGCACATACAACATGGAAATCTATCTAAAAATAGAACAGGTTTTTCCGATTGGTCACGTGGTTTTACCTCATCAAGTAATGGGAAAACCACATCAAAGAATGACAGGACCACATCAAATAATGAAACAAACACATCATGTAGTGTAAAATCGTCAAATTTTGAAACATCATTACGTAATGTTAAAACCATATAAAGAATAGGCAAATCATCATTACAATATAACAAAACCACATCATGTAATGAAACAACTACATAACGTTAAGTCACATTCACATCAAGTAATGTTAAAACCACATTGACTAATGACACAACCACATTAAATAATGGTGAAACCACATTGAGTAATGACAAAACCATATTGAGTAATGACAAAACTATATCAAGTCAATACGAAACCATATCGTGTAATATCGAAATATCATTAAGTAATGACTATTCCATATTGAGTTATATCAAAACATCATTACGTAATGTCAAAACCATATTAAGTAAAGACAAAATATCATCAAGTAATAATAAAACAACATAAAGTAATATCAGAGTTCCACATAAGACAGCTGAGGCGTTCCATATGATTCTCACTATAACTTGTAGGAAGTATATCTTTTCAAACTTATTCTGTAGTTAGAATATGTTTCACACTTCAGTAAAAAGTGATTTTTATCTTCTACCTCACCCGATTTACATACATTGCAAACTCGTTCATTGGTGGGTTAACCTGAATGTCTCCCTTTTTTATGGCAAGATTGTGTGCACTCAATCTAATTTTACACAGAGATGACCTTTCTAATTTGTTCCTCAGAACATCAATGTAAGAACTACACTGATTTGAATTGTAAATGTTTGATAAAACTTTTGTTTGGATGAATTGTAAATTTTTGATGATTGATCCTGCGTGCACTGATCAATCACTCGTTGTTAATGAAGAATAATTCATGGAAGCCATAGATTTGTTGAAATTTACATGGCCTGGGCCGTGATATTCGAATTTTATTCTGAGCGTTAGAGAGGATAAAATTAACGAATATCACGACCCAGGCCATGTGTAAATTTACAACAAATCTATGGTTTCCATGAATTATTTCGATTTTAATAGGACAAAAACGGTTATTTAAAAAAACTATAATGAGGGTGGGTATGCCGTGTGTGTGGCTGTTCTATTTTACCCCCTGTTAGATAAAGCTAAAAATATCCAATAAATCTATAGCTTGCATGAATTATTTCTTAAATAACCGCTAAAAAATGTGTTAAATTCTTTTAATTCTCAAACCCACTAAATGCCATTTTTAATTAACATTTTTTTCTCGTAAGCTACCGTCAAATCAACAGTTGACAGTTTGTAATTAAGGAGCCGCCATGTTGACTTGCTGAAATCAGTAAATGTGCGATTAATGCAAAAGAATAGAAAATAAAATAATACCTACCTCAAAACTCAATTTTAATGCAATATTATCCAAATTTGGAGGGTTCAGGCAACGGAAAAACATTCAGCTTTGGCGTTTTCATTCGT
The DNA here is from genome assembly GCA_017311375.1 of Mytilus coruscus. Classification (NCBI taxonomy): domain Eukaryota; kingdom Metazoa; phylum Mollusca; class Bivalvia; order Mytilida; family Mytilidae; genus Mytilus; species Mytilus coruscus. The sequence goes on from CM029599.1 coordinate 87,863,334, forward strand.
ATGACGTCATATTTTGAAATGACTTCAATGCGCAAAAAGCATTAATGGAATTTTGCGGATTTCTATTTTATTTTAATTTTGTACATTTTGCTCTAATGCATTAATTCTTTTTGTTATGCATCAGAATAAGAATAAATGTTCAGTAGTTTTTTTTTTTTTTTTTTTTTTTTCTAATTGCAATTTTAACACAGCGAAATCGGCATAGCGTTTGCACATAGGGTACGATACATGTGGATTAACTTGGGAGGTATTGTAACAGCCATTGTTATGTACATCTCTGAGTCTGCGCTAAGTATAGATATATCGGGAATTTTATCATGGTGTTGTTTACAAAGCGTAAGAAGCACGTCATATTAGAATACTTGGTAGATATTGTTTCATAGAACATTTTCTCCAAGCTAGACTTGAAAATCCTAGATTTTTAAAATAGAATGAAGTTTCTTTGTCCAGGGGTAATTTTTTTCAGTCGCCAGAAAAATTTTGGTTACAAGGGTGTTTTCAGACCTCAAAATATGTTCAAAAATTTAATACAAGAAAATGAGATTTTTTACCAAGTTCAGCTCTACGAGCACAATAAGTGCTTTGCAATGAACACCTAAAATTTCTTATGAACTTCATATGGAATTTAACCAAAATGGAAATGTCTCCTGAATTATCAAAAACGCCCCAAACCTCACTTCAATACAGCAAGATCGGACTTACTAATGAATCAAATAGCTTTTCTAAAAGTTTACAAGGATTATCCAATCCAATTATTTTCTTAATCTTAAAACATGCTTTTCTAGCCTTTACCATAAGTAAGGATACAGCTAGATTAAAGTTGCCATTACACTTTAACATTATTCCCAATTCTAATATGACGTTCTTCAAACGCTTTGAGTACACACTCGTGGTAAAATATGAAAATATTGATATGTCATCTGATTGTCAACGTCATGGATTGTTTGGGCTGTTCCAATCTTACTCCCACGTCGTTTGCTTTTTATGAATTAATTACACGAGGTCAGAGGGTGTGAATGATGTCATGGAACGATGACGCAAGAATATAAGCATTCTACGGGAAAATGCACGAATTTAAAACTAAAAGTCGTCAAAATATGAAAACATAAACAAACAATGATAACAATTTATCAAAAGCCCATTTTCTTAAATAAAAGTAAGATAATCAATCAACTTCGTCCAAACCTTCTTAGTTTGGTATTGTCAATCATTTAAGCATGTCACTTATTCAGTTTTACGTCAATATTAACAGTGTGTTCAATTACGGGAACAGCAAACATTTCCCTTCACCAAGAGCGCTTCGTAACAAAAGAATTGCTGTCTTTGTCCCATTAGAATAGAAAGAATTCATGGGGGTTTGAATTTATATTGATTGTACCATGGGTTGTCCCTTTATGCTGATATTTTACCCCTCGCTATCGCCAGTGGTAAAATATTTTGCATAAAGGACCAACCCGTGGTAAAATCACAATAAATTCAAGGCACCATGAATCATTTAAGTAACAATATTGCATAGCAGGTATAAAATTCTGTAAATTTAAACAAATTCAAATTGTCAAACAACCTTGTGATTACGGGATTTTCTACCTGCTATACAATGTAGGGTCCAAAAAATGAATTAATTCCTACAATTCACATCGGTCAGTTTATTGATGAGGGCAATTGATGAGTACAATAAAATAATGTCCGTAATCACAAGGTTGTTTGACAATTTGAATCGTTTAAATTTAAGGGATTTTCCACCTGCTATACCATGTAGGGTGCAAAAAGGATTAATTCCTACAATTCACATCGGTCAGTTTATTGATGAGGACAATTGATGAGTACAATAAAATAATGTCCGTTATCAAAAGGTTGTTTGACAATTTAAAATTGTTTAAATTTACTTTTCTACAATTCACAATTCACATCGGTCAGTTTATTGATGAGGACAATTGATGAATACAATAAAATAATGTCCGTAATCACAAGGTTGTTTAGCAATTCGAAATTGTTTATAAATTTACGGGATTTTCAACCGGCTATACAATGTAGGGTCCAAAAAGGATTAATTCCTACAATTCACATCGGTCAGTTTTATTGATGAAGACAGTTGCATGTAACGCTTTGTATTATCAGTATGAATAAAATGAGATTTGGATTCAGGTCAATAAGACAGCAATCCAAATTAAATTCCAAATTTCCGCTTTACTTTCAATAGAAATAATTTGTTTGTAATTATTGTCACTTTTATTCATTGTTTTCCAAATATCGAATACTCAACACACAGCAATGATAAATTTTTAAGCATGTATAATTTGGTTAGATTTTCGTCAATTTTACTTGGTGGTAAAGAGTAAATGACTGTTTGAAAATAACTGTAGTATATAAAAGTATTCCGGAGTTACAATGTAACCTTACTTTAATATCTAATTCGATGATATCTAGATGGCTTATGCCATATTTGTAAATATTGGTGGATGACACATTTTACCACATGAACGTCATCGCTGCAATTTAATATCGTTATCAAGAAGTTTTAAAATGTGTTCAAGCTACTATGCATATGTGAAATATGATATACTATAATTACCATAGATGGATGTCGGTGCATATCATGTACATCATAGATCATAACACACAGTGCCGTGTCCTTGATATTTTACTGTGAACTACATGGTACTCAGTCGGTAATATTCTTAGTATTTTATCTATATGTCGTGATAACGAGTATATTAAGATAAAAAAAAAAGGAATCAATTTCAGAAAGTGGTCGAAATAAATGATAAAACCTTTGGAATATATCAAATTCAGATTTTGCCGAAATTATCACAAGATGTGCTTTAGTTACCTTACATGGATGTAGTTTTACAAAATTGACTCCCAAATAACGTTTTACGTAATAATGGAGACACAGCGGTACACTCTTTTTAAAGTTTTGTTCTAAGAGGGAAGGTAATAAACATAATCCTGAATTTGAGATTCGCATGATGCCACGAGAAAGGATGATCATCTATAGTGTTCGAGGCAATTTTGGATATAACTTTAATGAGCTTTAGTATCAATCACTACATATAAGCATTGCCTGGGGAAGGGTGCAAGCTGTACTTTATAGCTGGGCGATCACACTGAAAGCGCTATAAGTGGTCCTCCCAAGTCTCGTTTTCCAACTATGGAATCATAGGTAGAAATATAATCATCAAACAGATAGCTGTTAATTAGTCTTCACTAGTTTTTGATTAGTTATCTGTTTGTTGAAAATAAAGCAAGCCAACTTAGTGCGGTGGATTTCTTATTGCCAATTATTTGAAACTTCATTGTTAAAGGGGCATTAGCTGTCAAATTCCTGTCCACCGATTTGACTCAAATTCTCATATTTGATCTATAACATACTAATATGTATATCCAAATTACAATAAGTCTGAAATAAACAATTAACAATACATGGACGCGAAAATATATGTCAGCATTTCGTGTGTATTTTAGTCTAGACGCCATATAATTAACCATCGAGATGACCTCTGAAGACTGCTGACGGTCACATAACCCGATATAAACATAAACATAAATATAAATAGATAGCGACCTCGTGCAATTGGACTTTTCTGGGTGTGTTTCATTTCATGTTATAAGTTAAAAAGATAATTTAATCATCGTTTTTACCTGTATAAGAATGATTTTATGTGGATCGAATCAGTCAACGAAATAGTTCACCTTTGTTTCACTTTCAATGTTGACATTCTTGTCCTTTTAATGGCTGAACACGACTAATACATGCGTAACCAACCTCTAGCTAATGGGTTAAACTGAAGGTCACATGAATACGGATTCAATGAGGTCGAATTATTCACTTACAACTGAATAATTCATTAGCGATGTTTCTCAGCTTATTTTGACAAAATTGAACTAAACTTGCTGCTAAAAGCGAATTATTATATCACTATTTCACTTTCATTAATGATTGAACAAAAGAAAATCATATTTTAATTTTTTTTATATCCCGTAGCTAATGCCCCTTTAACATTAAGAAAATGATATATATAAGATTTTATAAAAGAATACATTGGTACCATTTATGAGTAAATTGCGCACAACCTGGCAAATGAAAACTATAAAATTATATCAAATCCACCGTGACTAAAATGTATCGTCTTTTCAAAAGATAGAGTTTTTTTTTCAAAACATAGTCATAATTGCTTCCTTTTTAAATAGAACGTTGTGTTGATGAATTATAACTCGGTTTTACGGCATCAAGCTTAAGGAAGCTATATACCGCGATTTAAAAGCGAAGACAGGGATTCTTCTTCGCTTTTGCAGAAATATCTTTATAAAAATAACATTTGTTTGCTACATATGGGTTAAAAACAAGTCGAATTTTATAGCGACACGCCCACTCTGACGTTGTGTATTCATACGCCAACATGTGTGTACGTTGTTATTGTTAATATAAATAATATAAAAAAGTTCTTTGAGCCTTGAAAAGTCTCTTGTTTGTATTTTAAATATTTTAATCCTGTCTGTCCGTCACTACGTTTGCCCTGATGAGTTGTACGTGAGTCATCGTTGCGACGTCGCTATAGTCTGGATTTTGGGTCTTTTTTGTAAACACAAGCATGAGGACAACTGCATATCATGAGGATTTACGTTTTGATTGATTAAGTTTTACTCGATTTAAGTTCAGTGGCAAATATTTCATCGAAGAAATTATATTCAAATCCTGTAAACGTGAGGTTCTGGATTTAACGTTCCTCCTCCAACCTGACGTGGCTGCTAATTTATATATCCCACGCATAGGCAAGGGTTTTACTGTTGGAACCATACATGTATTTCTAGGGATTACCATATTTCTATACCCAACTCAACCCTTGATATTGATTTATTTCTTAACCAAATTAAATCAAATTGTCATAAAGCTAGGATTTTGAACTAAGAATATTCTGTATGAAGTATATTTACATTTAGAATATAGCAAAGAGCTCTCGACCAATGCAATTGTAGGATTTGGTGTTTCTTAATTGTGAAGAATGAATGAAATCAGGTTGTTAGTAAGGGATAATCCTATTATTTAGGCCTACTTACAGTTCAAAGCAAAGAGTTTCTATATATAAGTTACAACTACCCCGAAGCACATTTATAAGCTTGAAAGAATTTATGATCGAAACTGACTAAAAGTTGAATTTTGAAACAAACAAAAACAATCAAAATAAGATGAAGTTTTCTGGTGCAGTAACATTGGTACCGTTAACGTTATTATGAGAATCATTAATAATTACCAATTACTAAAACAAAATACAACAATATCATAGCAACGCCAAAAAAAAAAACAAAAAAAAAATAGAAAAAAGTTTTAAAATTAAATATGACGTAAATCTTTAGTTTAATAGTCATACTCTTTCAAAAACTCAGATAACTGGATCCGCGGTTGGTGAGAATAGTAATTTCCAATATTCTGTTAAAATTCCAAATAAAGGAATTTATTTTAACTTTTGAATATATTTTAAACTTTTTATAGGCATTGTATTTGACCATTTCCCTGGAATAATGAAGTAGTAATTGAGGTAAAAGGGCTGGACTAAAATATTGGCTGTAAAATGAAATTCAGTTGTAACTCAAATTTTGAAGTTATTGATTTGAACTGTAAATAAACAACAAGATAATTCCTCCTATAATATTACATGATTAACATTCATACTCACAATCAAGAAACATTTCTTACCATTTCATTGTACTGTTGTGTCATCTAATGTCTAAAACACAATTTATTATATTTTCAAACTGATAAGAAAGTCCTTACATCACTAAAACTAATCCATAAATGAAATGCCTACAAAGGAAGTCATGCATTAATTACAAACATTGCTCAGTTAATAAAACTAATTCTTGAATACAACCAATCAAGAGATCATTTGAGCCTTGAGCACTTTACAATATTCTAAGTTTGTAAGAGAAAGGGATTATCATTCTCTTACATATACAAGGTATTTTAAATCAATTTCTCAGTGTTCACCGTTTAAAAAGGTCATGATCGCAACTCACCCTACAAGTCTAGGTTAGTCTATGAAAAGGTATATACTATGAAATTTAGAGCGAGGGGCTTGCCCCGAGCTCTTAATTTCATAGTATATACCTTTTCATAGACTATCCAATTTAGCACATATTTACAACTCGAGTAATCTTTTAATTGTTCTATTGATAGTTTATTTTGGCTGACTACTTGTATCACAGGTGTTTGTAAAACGGAGCTCATTAACGAAATTTAGTAAATCTACTCACTAGTATCATTGTAAAATATGTGATTTCAAAAGGCCCTTGACTCCAGAATGAAAAGATGGTAGCTGCTGGTGTAAGTATGTTTATTGATATAAAGCGGTGTTTTACTATAATACATGTACTTCTTTACATGGTAAGATGACAAAATAAATTGACCAAAACCAGGCAATAATTAAATTGCAGTGGAAGCTTTACATGTTTTGGAAACAATTTTCAATTTCACAGTTAAACCAAAGCTATAATAAATTTGAAACATATAGATAGTATGCAGTGGTGGATCCAGGGGGTCAGGGTTGCAAAACCCATTTTGTGGACGATCAATAATTTTAAATGGGGACATATGGTTGGACCCCCCCTTTTATCCTGGGTTTGAACCCCCTTGAAAAATGGCTGGATCCGACCCTGGTATGTCCCAATAGATAGTCTAGCGGATAGTCATTAATAAGCAACTACCAATAGATCAAAGGTACTAGGGTTTATGCTTATTTTATTTATTTCAAAGTAAAAACTAAAAGATTTATCAGAAAATTTATATATATTTGCCACTGGACATTAAGCAACCAATAATCAATCAATCAATCCATGACGAAATAGATCAAGTTTTCTTAATTTCCCTTCACAAGGTTTCATAGTAAACACTTTTTGGTGTACAAAGTAATTGCATGGATGATAAACTATCACAATTTTAAGATGGCGTTGTACTCTAATCAAGGTATAAAGAACCATATTTGTTACTCTTTGTTTAAATGAAAGAAACTTGCAATCGTCAAAAACATTTGTTTAGATCCAAAGATTTTAAATGCAGGATATTTAAAAATCAATGTGAAAACTAATTACAAACTATATAATTTAATTTGGAACACAGCATTTTATTTCAAAATAGCCAGTGGCAATTTTTGTTTTTTATATCTTGATTACGATACAATGAAATCTTACCCTTGTGGTCATTCATGCGTAGTTACTTAGCACACGGAAAAAGTATGTACTATGAAAATTAGAAGGCAAATTCAAGCAATTTGATTGGACGAGAAGTTGTAAGTATGTGCTAATTTCAACCTATAGCCTTTTTATGTCAAACACACGTGTTGTGAACTGCATTTTTTAACGTGTATTCTAACTGATAAATGTTACAATATCCGAATAAAAAGACAACCTTTGTCCATCCACACCATTATCTGGGGTAGTATTACCGCCGAGATCTAACTCAAGAATGATGATATTCGAAATGGAGGAAAGGGCATTATATCATTTTCCCCTCCCTTTAATTTTCCAAATTGAGGGTAGAATTTGTTGTTTTGCTAAAAATGGTTATATCTGCAGATTGAATTTCCGTGCAAAAAAATCCCTCTAATTCTGAAAATTTGTGAAACGTAACATGCATACTTAAAATAAATAAAAATAGAATGTTGATTCCTATTAAATTCTTAAAATCTTCATCCAGCGCTACTTGTACTGTATATGGATGCACAATTTTCCGATCTAATTTTTCTTGTCAACTTTGTAATGGCTAATTTTGCACGATTAACTCTGAAACTAAGCGTGAGTTGTATCAAGAAGTAAGCTTCGTATGCTGACAATGTTTCTACGGTAATAATTGTAGTTTTCAAATTGATAAATATCACATTTTTATTATCTAATATTAAAACCATCATAACTCATTACACTGTTACAATATGCATCTAGGATCTGTATAGCGGAGTTAATTTACTTGAAAGTTCTTACATTTTAAATAATTTTCAGTATTTTCATTACTTCAACGATGAGAACTTATAAAGATAAGAATTGCATGTTTAGATTTTAGTAGTAAACAACAGGTGTTAATTTTAGTAGCAGTAGTTCAGAAAAGTAATTAATTGTTGATTTTACTTGTTATTGAGCACTGCTTGTGACAGTAAGAATTCTTATGAATACATTCTGTCAAATTCAGCATTTCCATTTGGTAATTAAAAGGTCAAGGGTTTGAAACTGAAGATAAAGTTAGAATATTAGACAATAGGCTAACGAGTCAGCGAAATTGATTATAGTTTTAAGTCAGTTTTAGAATGACATTTGCCATGTGAACAAGTGAACACCTCTATCTTGAATTATAAATATATTATTATGTATCGTATAAACAATTGACGCCTTGAGTTAGTGACCAAAAAGGTCACCTCCCCTCTTAATAGATTCATATAGGAGCAACTGACCACACCTATCTTATGGTGACAACCCGCTTCTACATAATGGTGGAAAACACCGTTCCTACATAATGATGGAGGACTTGAGGTAAAACTATAACTATGGCGTCCAGCATACATACTAACTAAATTCGAGTGAAAGTGACTCACAACTTTAGATAACGCAGTTTCAATTAATGGTAACAACTAAAGGACTGAACGAAGCGAAGGCCAGAACAAATTAACATTATGTTTAAAGGACAGTGCATTTAGGTGGTACATTTGCTTGGATGGTAATACCAAAGGAGATTATGATCTATTGAAAGAGTCATTTCAAGCAAGATTTAAGCCAGATCCCAGAACTAAATGGCAAAGGACTGCTGAACTGTATACGGTAACTCAGAACCAATCTACTGTCGAAGATTATATTGACAGGATAAGAACAAAAACAGCAGAATTGCAGCTCCCGGATGAACAGACTCCAATATAATACTTAATGGACTGAAACCACGCATAAGACGATTTGTACTTCAGCAAAATCCTGGTACAATTCAAGAATTATCTCAAAGTGCAAAACTATCCCAGTTAAGGTTCATCATAAGGAATTGAAAAAGTTTTGTCTGTACTTAGAGTAAAATTTGTGGTGTAAATACGGCCATATAAGCCAAAAGGTTATGATGAACCTTAACATTAGTTGACAATTCCAGTTTACAGAATTCTTTAGTTGGTGAATATGATTGAATCAAAACTACATGACCAATCGTTCAGTGTTAAAACTTACCCACAAAACTCTACATACCACCAACCTACCAGGTAGTGTTACTGTTGTAACAGACGTGCCACTCATCCACAAACTAGTTGCCCAGCATATTGTAAAAAGTGCAACAAATGTGGCAAGCTAAACCACTTCGCTAAAGTATGTCGTTCCATGCCCCGCTCAAGGAATGACTAAAATTTTAACAAAATGAAGAGAAACTTTGTGTACATAACTGTAAATAACCGCAAAAATCAAGCATTGATTGACACAGGTATTGTTATATCATACACAACATAAGAACTTTTTTACAGATTATTATAAATTGGAGTTATCTCATATAATTTTTGTGATGATACTCAGAAGCCTTTAGGATGCATTAAAATTACTTTTAAAGTTAATCGTTTGTCAGTTAACCAAACATTTCATGTGTTTACCAAACTAAATTTTATCACTATACTTGGTCTTGATTTGTTTGGAGGATAAAGAAGCTAAAATTGACCTTTGATTACAAACACTGTCTTTATATGATGGATAAACTGTTTGTCCGTTATCTGAACCACAATTTGACAACTGTTTTGTCAAAACAGTATGCCGTGTCAAAATACCTCCACAATGTGAATGTGTCAGAAAATTGCTTTTAAACCGAGTGGATTATTTCTATTGGAACCATCTACTCATTAACCTACAACTTTAATTGTTTTTGAAGGTAAATCTGTTAATATTGTTGAGAATGGTACGCATGTGTGTGATTGTTAAATCCAGCGAATAAAAATGTTGATTGAAAGCCACGAAAAATTGTTGCTAGTGCTTTAATGATGAATCAGATATATGTGAATCACTAAATACTAATCCTCAAGTACATTGTAAGGATGATGGGAAATATTTATCAATTGCAAAAGAATGTAATGCTAATTTGGAAAATAGTGATTTAGATATAAGCCAAAAGGAAAATTTTTTTTTCATTTCTTGGAAAGAATCGAAATGTGTTTGCAAAGGATTTATCATAATTAGGATACTGCAAGAATGTGTATAAGCATAAAATTGATACTGGAAGTGCAAGGCCTATTCGACAGCGATTTTACCGCACAAATCCAAAACAAAGAGCTGTAATTGACCGTCAAGTAGAAGAAATGTTAAAACACAATATCATTGAAACTTTTAACTCAGAATTGAGGAGTCAGTGGTCCTTGCGAAGAAGAAATGTGGAAATATCGCTTCACAATAGACTTTCGCAAATTAAACAAAGTTAATACGACTGAATTTTTTCCTTTACCACGTTCAGATGATATGCCTGACTGTATAAGAGAAGCTAATGCCAAATATTTTTCTATTTTTGATATGTCTAGTTCGTTCTGGCAAATTCCACTTGAAGAAAATTCAAAACCAAAATGAATGTCTCTTTGGTATCCTTCGCCTCTCTTTTACAAGAAGTTTTTGATAAACCTATCAATGTTTAACGGCGCTTAAAACCAGAAAAATGCACTTTTGTAGCAAAACGTGTAAATTACTTAGGGTATGTGATTACTAGGGACGGTATAGAAGTTGACGAAATGACGACAACTACAGTTTCAAACTGTCCTAAACCTAACAGTTTTCTTGACGTACGTAGTTTTCCTGAATTTTGTAACTATTATAGGCAGCAAAAAACATAGCCAAGATCAATTTTGTGTTAAGTTGAGATTGAAATGGGGCTCCAGTACATTTAGACAGCTTGGAATTACTTTTTCATTTGATCTAAATATAATGATTTATTTAAATTATAGGCCAGTGTTAGATAATATAGACAACATTTTGGTCATATCTAAATTAAATCATCTGTTTCTATCTATCCCTAGTCCAGATGAAAATACATTTTCTGTTACGTAATTAAACAAATACAATGTATGGATTTATCTTAGATAATAAACCAGCTAAGATCAAGCGAGATCTTTAATGTCAAGATTATTATATTGGTGGTTTAAAAACGCTAAATTTAAAAATATTTATACAGGGACTGAAATTTACATGGATAAGAAGGCTGTATAACTCAGATTCAAAGTGGGTGAGATCAGTCTCTGTTACATTGGGCCCATGAAAAGGTCATCAAATACATTTTGGCAAGGGGATTTTGATGCTTGGAAAACTCTAAATTAAAGTAGAAAACCAAGACTTACTGATGAAGTTCTATCTTATCCTTTACGGGGAGGGGAATCTCAGGCAATGCTACCTTTCAATGTAAGTATTTTCTTTGAAACAAAGAAAGGATCAAAAGACCTGTACATAATATTGAATGAGAAATATATTACCTTTGCTGCAATAGAAATATTGGAAAACCATCTTAATATGACTAGTATTAACTAGAACAAATACACACTTCGTGTACAAAATATACTAGAAACACAAGCTTTGCTGGTTCCAATATAAAATTATCAATAGAATTTTGGAAACTAATACACTTTACAAGATGAAAACAAATAGTAGCAATATTTGTAAATTTTTCAAAGAAGAACCAGATACCATAGAACATCTATTTTGGGGTTGTCGTGTGGTCCCAAGTCTCTGGCATGCAATAAGGAATTGAATTTTTGAAATGACAAATATTGAACTGCCTTTGAATGTCAAAATTATTCTATTTGGTAACGTCAAAAATATTAAAGTGAATTTTGTTCAAATTAAGGTTATTGTATAAAAATACTTTATTTACCGAACAAAATTACAATAAGTATTGCCACATTTAAATGCTTTAAAAATTATTTAAGGAACACATGCACATAGAAATACATTGCATTTAAAAACCTCTCTGAAGAAGAATATAACAAATACTAGATTCCCTCGTTATTAGATAAATATTTATTTGTAACCTAATGTTATACCAATAAATATTCAATTGTTGTATTTGATTTAAAAGTTCCTTGCTGTGAATATGCCATTCTGTATACCTTTGTTCATACATGTTGTGCTAGTCTATTTGTTACAATAAAGCAACTTCAGTATAAAAAAAAACTATTATAGGCATTTCATTAGGAATAATGGTGACATGAGTGCTCCTTTGAATAAACTTTTTTTGAAGGATGTAAAATTTGTATTGACTGATTCTCATGACATTGCTTTAATTCATTAAAACAGCACTTACATTAACTCCAGTGTTAGCATGTCCAAATATGAATGAGCCATTCATTTTGTCTACAGATGCATCTAGGGACAGCACTAATTAGATACTTTCCAAAAATGATGACAATGGTAGAGAACATCCAATTGCTTATATGGACGTACCTTACGACCGATGGAAAGAAAGTATTGTTACATTTGGTTGATACATTCAACAATACCTTCCGTTATCTGGATGATATTTTTACGTTAAATAATCCAGAGTTCTCTAAATATACTACCGAAATTTACCAAAAGAACTTACTTTAACTAAATCTAACATAAACAGCAGTAGTTGGCTCCTTTGGCTCCATCATACGGTGTTTATATATCCCAACTCGTTCATTGTGCCCGTGTGTGTAGTGATGTCATAGATTTTAACGAACGTAATCAATGCATCACTGGTAAATTATTAAGTCAGGGATTTTGTTACCATAATTAACTACGTAAAACTTTTACTAAATTCTTTCATAGATACAAAGATTTGATAAGTAAATTTGGCTGTACCTGTAGAAAACTGATTAAAAACGGTATTTCACATCCTAAATTTTACGGTAATATTGTACTTAAAGCGCGGAAATCACTATGTGATCCGTGTAAACTCATCGAACCTTTAAACAAACTTATTAGTAAAGGTTATCTTACCAATGTTGTTATTAGATCTTTGAATATAGTTTACATTGGCACTAATATCGATTTTGTCATCAGCAAACTAAAACATAACTAAATTTGTATTCTTTTCAAACGGGATGTATAAAGACACACCTACGTTCTTTTGATCTATAAAGAGGTTAACTCCTAACTATCCTACTGCCTATCGATACATTAATTTTTGGCATTGCACAAGTTATGTCTTCTTTGACTGTCCATGACGTTGAAATACTTAATCCCTGGGATGTGTTTTAGTTGATTTTAGTCTCTTATGCATGATTTTTTTATTATTAATTGTTTTTGGCTTTTAACTAGCTGTCAGTAACTGCGAGTACTCTCAAATCGTACTTTCTTGTTTATTTGACCTGTTGATAGTAATTGTAATGCTTTTTTGTTATTTAATGTTTACTTTTTCAGGGTTATATCTGGTCTATATGTAACACTCAGAAACGTGTCCATCCCCCTAAACGTGTCCGATTCCCACAAACGTGTCCATATAACGTCACTGAACTCCAAAACATGTCTAGTTGTAAAATGGCGCTAAAGCATGTCATTTTAATTAACGTCCAATCGTGTTCATTTTTATAAAAACGCCCAAACGTATCCAATCTCACAAACGTGTCCATATGAAGCCTAACTTTTTTCCTTTCTCTGAAAGCTCAATCGTGTCCATATTATAAAAGTGTCCAAACGTGTCCCCCGTTATCTGGTTATTGATCTTTCATTGACGTATACTCCTTTTACTATTTCATTACAAATTGAAATATAGTTCTTTAGGTCTTTATTAAAATAACAGTATAACCCGTGCCGCCAAAGTGGGGCCTCCGTTCGGTTGTGCGGGGTGTAAAAGTACGCAGCAATGTTATATTATAATGTGGATATTGAATAAGATACCTCCTGTATAGGGAGAATGCCCACTCTCTGCACATTAAAATCCTTGTAACAACTCTTCAGGGTGCCGTTGATGGTATGCAGCAAGGCAACAATTTTTGTCCCTATACATATACCCTTATTATCTAGTGGCAGTTAGAATTCCCCCAACTTTAATTTCAAAGGGTTCTATTATATAAAGAGGAATAAAGGATTTATGTTTCTTGAATGCGGCTTTTTATCTTATTAAGGATCCAACCGATACCCGACATCTTCAATTGTGTCCCCTATTATGGGATTGCCGTAAATGTTATTGACGTCACTGAGAACATAATAGCGCTAAAAGTTTTGAGACGTTCAGGCGTAATAGTGTAAAGTGGACCCGTTTTGGCGAATAACAATTATCGGACACGTTTAGGGGTTATAAAATCGGACACGTTTGGGCGATATCAACTTTTGGGGACACGTTTGGGGGAAATAGACACGTTTTGGGGAATCGGACACGTTTGGGGGATGGACACGTTTGGGAGTGTTACATATATACCAGCTTTGATAAGTGTTTGGTATTACTATCAATTTTCACTTCTTCGTACTATAAACATCAAAATTATTTATTTTGTAAAAATATTTCCTTTCTCCATTTGAACTGTACACGTATACCTAAAAACAAAATTATTTTCATTTACCTGTGTTTAATGTAATTGCAAATGGCTGATATTTTTGTTCAAGCATATTGTTTTTCTTAAATTGTTTAACATTTCACAGCGTTATAACATGTTACTTTAATTATTCTTCCTTTGTTACTTTAATTATTCTTCCTTAGTTTCTTTATTTTGTATTTACATTGTATAATAGATCAAATTTAATTTCTCAGTGTATGTTCACTGGTGTTAATATGTCTTTTGATTGAGTTAGATTTCAATTGATATTTTATAGTGAATATTTCTATGTTGTGATGTTACACTATTGTTTCAGATAAGGATGAAGGTTTGGTACCATTAAAACGTTTAAAAACTAATGAATTGTTTAAAATTTTTGCATTTGTTCTAATTTTTTGGAATAATTGATTTTTGTTTCAATTCAATTTTAATGACGATAATTTAATTACACAAAGATGTGAATAATTGCAATTTAATGGTTTTAATTTTTGATTGGAAAAATTTTTAAAAATGGAAATGATTCCTTGGTTTCATTTACTTTTTAATAGGCAAAACATAAATAATTGAAGTTTATGTTTTATGAAAATTTAAATAATAAAATTAATATTTAAAACTTGCATAATACAAATTCAACTTAACCAGTTTGTTAAACTAAATCTATGACTTCTGAATAAAATGGATTTTAAATTAAAACAAAAACCTACCCAAAACAATATTTAATGAAAGGTTATCAAATTTAATGTTCAAAAAAATCTTTAGAAATACTATAAATTCCATTATAAATATTAATTCAAATTTAGTTTTTGGATAATTAATTGGTTTATTTTTTATTTTGAATTTAATGCCATAATTTAAATTTTTTTTTTAATTTTAATTGCATTTTAAATAACGATGCGAATAAATAAACATAGTAATTTTTTTTATTTAAGAATTTTAAAAAGAAATCAATACTCTACCTAGTCGAATTTAAATATGAATTTATTTTTGTGATTGTTTTACAAGGCGCAAACTAATTAGAATTTGGGTTTTTTCATAGAAATTTTGTTATATGTTGAAGAATTTTGATATTTTGAATTCTTTTATTTTTAAACAATGCTTCAGCCATGAATTTTTATTGCTCAGAAATTTAAATTAAAATAAATGAAATTTTTCAAATTTAACCTAAGCAAAGATATTTTGCACAAAGTGTTTAGAAAATTATCTTCAAAGGTTTGAATAAACCAAATTTTTTATTACAAAGAAATTCCTAAATAAATGGCTTATGGAATTCAATCTTAAATTTAAACAAGATTCACAATTGAATTTTTTAAATTGTTTTCAAAGTGGATACATAATTCCATTATTTTAATTAAACAGTTTTTAGTTTAATAAAATGTAATTATGATAAAAGTATTATATTTCTCCCAAAAATTTTGGTTCCAAATTTTCACTTGTTTCAAATATGTAAAATAATAAGTGTAAAGTATGGAATTTTGGCAAATATACTTTTGAAAATCAATTAAGAATAAAGGGTAATGAACACTAAAATCAAATATTAGAATTTATTGACAATTTAACTAAAGAAGCCTAATAAAACAAACTCTTAATGGTAATCAATATTAAAAATTACTTTTTAAAGTTTACAAATTCAATCAACGGTCCAAATTTTTACTTGAACTTGAACAAATTCTTTTTTTTAGTTATAAGGTTTAATAAGATTACAGTGATTGAAAATTTTTCCTTACGTTTAAAAAATTTTTTCCATTAATAGGAAATTTGGTAAAATTTATAATTATGGACCAGGTCATTTTAAATTTTTGTTGTAATTAAAAATAATTGTCAAAAAGGAATAGTTTGGGCTTAATTATAAATTTAATCCAATTCAATTTTAGTTTTTGATAATTTCTAAATACCAAGGTTCAATTTGTAAAAATTAGTGAATTTCCACCGCTATAAATTAGGGAAAGACTTTTAAAACAAAATCGCATTTATTGAAGGCAATTATAATAAAAATAATAAAGTTCTTAAATTTTACTTTAAATTTTAAAATTTCAATTTAATATCAATTTCCAAAAATTAATCAAATCATTCGTTTTTTGATAGACTTGTAACATTTTAAGATGACTAATAGTTGTTACATAACAATAAATTAATCCAATGTTGGGTTTAATAATAATTTAAAATTTTCCTTCAGTTTTAAAGATTAAACAAGAATTAAGTGTTTTGTATTTGAATAGGGAAGATTAAATGGTTAAAATCTAATAAGAAGGTCCAATGTTCTTTTTTATTCATGAAATTTAATTTTGATTTTGAAAATTTTATAACTTCATGGTTCCATTTAATCAAAGAAAAAAAACATTAATTTTAATTTTCTTACTGGAAAATTAATAATTTAATAATGACATAGAATTAAAAATTTCGGAATAAATTTAACCACTAAATTCTAATTCGTAATTTAACTTAGTTTTTAAATATTGGTGATGAATTTAACTTTAGTAAAAAGAATAATTTCGGTAAAAGAACATTGAATTTTAAAAATAATTTCAAATTACAAAGGTTCGTTTTGAACTTGTGATTTAAAATTAACGTCCGTTGCCTATAATAAACGGGTACTTTATTCTAAGTTTTTTTAAAAGTAAATTTAATCAATTTGTCGTGATTGGGGACATTAAGTTGACAATTTAAATAATTCAAATACTGTAAATGGTTTATTAATTCCAATTATAAATTTTTATACTTCAACTGGGCTAAATGTGGTCCTCCCAAAAACCTTATTATATAAACTATAATTATAAGAGTTAAAAAGTTTATATTTACTAATTTAGATTATGATTGTTTGTTTAAAAGGAAATTATGCAGCAATTTAAATAATCCAATATTTAACCATTTTAAAAAGATTTAATTGGTCAAAGGATTTATACTAAACTTATATTATTGATTTAAACATAAAATATCAATAATATTCAAATAAATTAAATAGAGAATATAATATTCGTTATTTTTAGCAAAAAAATATTTTATTGTTAAAAATACAAATTATTCAAAATATTCCATATTAAAATAATTCAGTTAAACAATGTTTTTATTTAATATTTAAAAGATATTATTTAATCTAATAGTTTTTAGGCTGGATAAAATTTTAAAAACATGAAGAAATATTTAATTTGTTTATTTAAGGATTCCTTTAAATTGTTCAACTACAGCTTTAATATATTCAATTAATTATAAAATTTAATAATAAAATAAGAGTCAATTATCAACATTTCCTTGGGTTTTTTTTCAAATTGTAACAATACTAGTTAATATTTTATTATTTACTTATTTTAAATATTTAAAAGAAAAATTTAATTTACCTGTATTTTAAATTAATGATAAAATTTTTAAACATTTATGGTTTTAAAGTTATGGAACACCCAATTATAAAGATTATACTAAATACGTCATTATCTAAATTAGTTTTAAAAATATAACTTCCTTTTAAAAGTTTTTATGAATATAATAAACCAAACAATTTTTTAAATTTTTTAAGAGAAAAAAAAAATTTTTTTTTGAGAAATTCCCTTTTAAAAAAAAAATTTTTTCTTTTAAAAATTTAAAGAAAATTTTTTTAAAAATTTTAACCCTTTGCCCAAAAATTTTAAAGGGAATTTAAAAAGGGCAATTTGTTTTTTTAAACCGGGGTATAATGGTTTTCCCTTTGGTTAATTTAGGGTTAAAAGGGAAATTTTTAAAAATTTAAAAAACGGGGTTTTTAACGTTTTTAATTCTGTTTTTTTAAAAAATCGGGGCCCTATTTTTGGATTTTTTCTTTTTAACTTATTTTGTTTTTTAAAAAAAAATGAAACGTAGGTTTTTTTAAAAATTTCTTTTAATTAAAGTGTCAGAAAGGTCCATGTAATAAATCTGCTCTTCTTGCAAATCCTCATTTTGTTGTTTTCTAGCCATCGCCCTAGTACCGACAGAAGCTGGATACAGTTTAGCATCATCTTAAGGTGATTTAACATCCACATCCGGTTCACTGGTAACAATTGGTTCAGCAACCACTTTGTTCCTAGCTAGATCATTTCCTAGCAATAATGAAACACCCTCAACAGGGAGATTAGGACGAACACCCACAACAACTGGTCCAGTTATCAAATCTGACTTCAGATAAATACGATGAAGGGGAACATCTATACAACCTAACTCCACACCTTGTAACAAAACGGAGGCACCAACAAAAGTCTCCTCGGACAAAGGCAACACACCTTCTACAATAAGGACTGAGAAGCTCCAGTGTCCCGTAAAATCTTAATAGGATGAGGAGTAGTATTATTAACAATAGAAACAAACCCATCAGACATAAAGGGTTTATAATCCTCCGTGTAATCACAAAAACTGGACTTGAAAGCCTGACTCTTAGGACATTCCAACGTATTGGTAACACGGGGTGTCGTACAAGCACTGATCTTGGGCTTATTATCTCTTTCATTCTTCTTCTGGAGTCTAAAACAATCAGCCATCAGGTGAACATTCTTCTTACAATAAGCACAAGTCAGTGACTTTTTCTCAAAAGTATCAAATTTTGGACTAGACATATTATAACTAGACTGACTCTTATTCTGTGCAACAGGCTTACTATCTGTGCGCTCTGTGCTTTGATTCTTGTAATTTCCACTCGAAGTATCAAAATTTTTACTTTTGAAACTTCTTTTATGTGAAAGGGTATAATTATCGGAAATCACAGCTGCATCTTGTAATGTCTCAACAGTTTTGTCGTCTAAGTGTTTTTAAATCCGAATGAACACATTGTTCACAACTCTTCTAATAACATTAATTGTCTTATTTTATCAAAATTGTTATCCATTTTCTTTGACGTAAGCCATTTATCAAATAGATCTTCTTTTTCCCTAGCAAATTCAACATAGGTTTGTGAATGAAACAATTTATAAGACCTAAATTTCTGTCTATACGATTCTGGCACTAGCTCATAAGCTTTCAAAACTTCCTGCTTTACAGTTTCATAATCAGAACTTTTTTCTGATGAAAGTGCTGAGTAAATTTCAGCGGCATTACCTTCAAAAACACTTTGCAGCATTGTAGTCCAATACGGCTTTGGCCATTTCAAATTATGAGCAATTTTCTCAAACTTAATTGTTGCTTTCTTCTTTGACCATTTCAATTTTCATTTTCTCCATCTCTAATCTTTCCCTCATTTCAAGTTCTGCCTGTTTTTATTTAAATTCATTTTCTTTTTCCTTTATTTTCTCCATCTCCAACCTTTCCTTCGTTTCAAGTTCTGCCTGTCTTTCTTCTTTTTTTTTTCCAATTGTTTTAATTTGAGTTCATCTTCTTTTTCCAATTGCTTTAATTTAACTTCGTTTTCTAGTTGTTTTAATTTAAGTTCATGTTCTAATTCAAGCTGTTTTAATTTGATAGCGTCAACATTTTCGACCTTAAGTTCAAGAGCCTCTTCACCTAAATTTTTTGTCTATTACCAAATTTTTTATAATTTGTTTTCTCATAAATACTCTAAAGTCTAATTTCAGATGTTTAGCAAGCAACACTAACTCCTCTTTCTTTAAATTATCACACCCCTCCAGGTCTGGCGTTCTTAAAAGTTTACCGGCATCAAATGCCATTTTGTAGAATTTTGTTGACTAGTTCTAATAAAAAATACTGAAAAATTTTCAATGAGATATTTACGTTATCCCGGACACGAGCCCTCAATTTCTGTTACGACCAGAAAAATCGACTTTTAATTGTAGCCAACAAAAGACACAAATCAATAATAAAATTTAACAAGATTTATTATACACCAGTTTACAAGAAGTATTACACAAATAGAAATGTCAAATTAACTGTCAAAATATGAGTCCAATCTTTTATCTTTTCTTTATCCGGAAGTCTTCACGGGAATCCACATTACGTCCAAAAGGTCACAATTTAGTATGAGGTTTTAGGGAGCCACCATTTGATTTTTATGGGGGCTAGGATGAAATTTGAAAAAAAGGCAGGACAGGAGTTTTGAGTAAAAAAAGGCAGGATGAGCAACTTGGAAAAAAAAAAGGCAGGATGACAATTTATGTAATAAAAGTCAGGATAAACTAAAAAAAAAAAAAAATAGACAGGACCGAATAGAGTGAAAAATAAAAAGGCAGGACAGAGATTTCAACTAAAAAAAAAAGCAGGACAAAATTTTTCATCCTAGCCCTCCCATAAAAATCAAATGGTAGCTCCCTTAGTAAATAAAAGTGTCAATCCAACTGCTGAGAATGTTGATGTCTATTGACGTCTAAGTCTATGTCTAACTATAGGGTCTGCATATATATACTTGTAAAGGAAACTTCTAGATAATTATAGATGTTTAAATTACGCATCTTTTGTTATGATCATTCTGGAAACGTTATGTAAGTGAAATAGAAAGTTCTAATCATTCCATGAGTATCTATGATTGTTCCAGTGATTTCTAAACTGCATAGTTGTAACACAATGTGTATCATTTTGTACACAATGTAAAAATATATAATGTAAACATTCTTAGGCCACACAAAACAAATTAGGCCAACTAAATAAATATGATAGTTACAATATCATAACAACATCATGAGACTTTAGTAAAGATTGACTTTTATGACTCTAGTGTGAAATGAATTGCCTCTTTTACAAATGTATATTCACGCACGTGGCGAAAATGTATAAATTTCAATCTACAAAGAGAGGCACGTTGTTTCTGACTTTTTTTGCAAAAGTGAACATTCCTTTTATACACATTGAAACTTAAATCTTTGGTAAATTTTCTAAACTTTATTAAAAAAAAAATGGACAGTGCAAAAGACCGAATTTACTACCAACAACCGACTCCTCCGAAAAAAGACGTACTTGCCTGTCTTGACTGTATGTCGTAAAACGAAAACACAATAAAACATGTCCTAGGAAATAGAAAGCTCAACATATGGTTTAGACACTGGCTCATTATTGACAACCATGTATTGACCCTAACTCCCCTTTCGTTTAATAAAAGATGTGTATCATTCTTAAGAGTTCATACAAATAAATAGATTTCCATAATCATAGTTAATACATTTTGCAAAATTATCAAAGCGTTATACTCTACATTAGCAATTTTCAGTCTTATTTGAAAGATCATATTAGCGTTTTCATGTACATGTACAGTAATCGTAAACGCAGATATAAGTTTCTTGTCCTAATTTGTCCTAATTTGGGAAAGTTCTTCTTTGTAATAAAAGTGCATGTTATTCGAAATCCTGAGGATTTTCTACCCCAGGAATAGATTACATAATCTGTATTTGGCAAAACCTCTCCGTAACTTTCGATTCCAAATGCTCTTCAACTTCATACATTATATGGTAATTTTAGCTATTTCGAATCGAACGTCAATGTTGAGTCTTTTGTAGACGAAACGCGAGTCTGGCGTACAAAATTTTATGCTAAGTATCTATGAAGAGTTTATATGGATAACGACAAATATGCCAAAATAGAATATTCAACAATATGCAAAACGTTTGAATAAAATTATATGATCAAACGAGACCTTGAACGAAAAATTAAAACCACCTACGGTCAATTTTAAGTAACCTTATTTTCCTGATAATTTCTAAATTTATCAATGAAAGTTTGAAATACCATGTCAAATAATATGTTTTTAGAATAAGTTAGATATAGTTTGCAACAAGAAGTCGTGTTCCGATTTGTACAAATTGTAGACCCTTGCAAGTGGATTTGTTATAAATCATATACACATATGACGAATAGTTTGTTTCACTTTTATTACTTTATTTATTTCACTTGACTGGGTGGGGCTTAACCGGTTCGCTTATCATAGACCAGTCCATCTATAGACACGTGTTTTGGGATAAAGTCATCAATGAAGTGTCCAGTTATGGTCATTTATCCGATTAAAAAATGTAAACACTATATTGGTATTTGGAAAGTAAATAGTGAGAAACAGGCGTTGATTTTCTTGTAAAACGGAATTTAAGCACATGTAAAAAAATGCCACATTTTGGAAATTGTGGATATGAAAATATAAATATGACTACAGCAGTTGGAAAATATTCATATGTCGTTTTTTTTTTTTGTATCTTTTCTCTTGTATTTATTCCTACAGACATTTTTTTTTTGGGCGGGGTGGGGTGGGGTTAGTTCTGAATTCTCCGTATAGTAGCTTCTGCAGTTCTCTATAGAAAGGCTTTCACTGGAGTGACGGTCGGTTGCTGAATCTGCGACTCGAAAAAATAGGGTGCAAATGTTTTGATTTTAATATATAATTTTTATAAATCACGTTTAATATCAATCTCATAATTAGAAAGGTTTTATACAGAATAATGCTTTAGTAATAGCACACATATAAATGCTTTAAAGTTCAAACTATCTTATTCCTCCCATATCAGACACTCAGTTGTTCTTTTGTATATCCGTTTGGTGACACTGATTAGAAATCAGTAATGATAATATAATTATAAACACGGGTAGTAACGTCGTCATATCGAGGAGCGTTTGGTACAGTAATTTTGTCATAGTTTGGTTAAGTTGGTCATGGTTTAGTTAGGTTACTTCCCAGAACTATTGCCTCAGTTCTTTTCACTTGAGCAAATAAAAAGCAAATAAGATGTTTGAATCTATAGTGTAAGTCAAACGATCTAAATTGAAGTTGTTGTTTTTAAGAAAATTTAACGCAGGATAACCAAAATATCGAAATTGATATGGTTTGGTTAAGCGATTGACATGATTCAGTTAAGTGTCTAGAAATTCGTCATGGTTTTGATCAGATTTGTCAAGGTTTAGATCCAAATTAATACATATTTGTTTAACCTTAATATTGATAGTTTGTTTGAAAGCACTTGTGAAAAAACGAATTTACACATTTTACCAATTGACTAAGAAGAAAAAAAGCCTTTTTAACCAAATTTGGTGGACGTAATCGGCAAACCGTACATTATACATTATTACTTTTCGTGTGTTTCCTTTTTAGCTCACCTGGCCCGAAGGGCCAAGTGAGCTTTCTCATCACTTGGCGTCCGTCGTCCGTCGTCCGTCGTCGTCCGTCGTCGTCAGTCGTCGTTAACTTTACAAAATCTTCTCTGAAACTACTGGGCCAAATTTAACCAAACTTGGCCACAATCATCATTAGGGTATCTAGTTTAAAATTGTGTCCGGTGACCTGCCAAACCAACCAAGATGGCCGCCATGGCTAAAAATAGAACATAGGGTAAAATGTATGTTTTGGCTTATAACTCTGAAACCAAAGCATTTAGAGCAAATCTGACATGGGGTAAAATTGTTGATCAAGTCAAGATCTATCTGCCCTGAAATTTTCAGATGAATCGGACAATGGGTTGTTGGGTTGCTGCCCTGAATTAGTAATTTTAAGGATTTTTTCCGTTTTCGGTTATTATCTTGAAAATTATTATAGATAGAGATAAACTGTAAACAGCAATAATGTTCAGCAAAGTAAAATCTACAAATAAGTCAACATGATCAAATTGGTCTTTACAAAAATCTTCTCCTCTGAAACTACTGGACCAAATTCAACCAAACTTAGCCACAATCATTATTAGGGTATTTAGTTTTAAAATGTGTGTGATGACTCAGCCAACCAACCAAGATGGCTGCCATGGCTAAAATAGAACATAGGGTAAAATGTAGATTTTGGCTTGTAACTCTGAAACCAAAGCATTTAAAGCAAATCTTACAGGGATTAACTTGTTTATCAAGTAAATATCTATCTGCCCTCAAATTTTCAGATGAATTGGACAACTGGTTGTTGGGTTACTGACCCTGAATTAGTAATTTATAAGGAAATTTTGCTGTTTTAGCTCACCTGGCCCAAAACGGGCCAAGTGAGCTTTTCATTACTTGGCGTCCGTCGTCCGTCGTCGTCCGTCGTCGTCGTCTGTTAACTTTTACAAAAATCTTCTCCTCTGAAACTACTTGGTCAAATGTAACCAAACTTGGCCACAATCATCATTGGGGTATCTAGTTTAAAAAATGTGTCCGGTGACCCGGCCAACCAACCAAGATGGCCGCCATGGCTAAAAATAGAACATAGGGGTAAAATGTAGATTTTGGCTTATATCTCTGAAACCAAAGCATTTAGAGCAAATCTGACAGGGGTAAAATTGTTTATCAGGATAAGATCTATCTGCCCTGAAATTTTCAGATGAATCGGACAACCCGTTGTTGGGTTGCTGCCCCTGAATTGGTAATTTTAAGAAAATTTTGCCGTTTTGGGTTATTATCTTGAATATTATTATAGATAGAGATAAACTGTAAACAGCAATAATGTTCAGCAAAGTAAGATCTACAAATAAATCAACTTGACCAAAATGGTCAGTTGACCCTTAAGGAGTTATTGCCCTTTATAGTCAATTTTAACAATTTTTCGTAAATTTTGTAATCTTTACAAAATCTTCTCCTCTGAAACTACTAAGACAAATTTAACCAAACTTGTCCACAATCATCATTAGAGTAACTAGTTTAAAAATGTGTCCGATGACCCGCCCGCGAACCAAGATGGCTGACATGGCTAAAAATAGTACATAGGGTAAAATGCAGTTTTGGCTCGTATCTCTGAAACCAAAGCATTTAGAGCAAATCTGACGAGGATAAAATTGTTCTTTAGGTCAATATCTATCTGCCCTGAAATTTTCAGACCAATCAGGCAACACGTTGTTGGGTTGCTGCCCTGAATTGGTAATTTTAAGAAAACTTTGCACCTTTTGGTTATTATCTTGAATATTATTATAGATAGAAATAAACTGTAAACAGCAATAATGTACAGCAAAGTAAGATCTACAAATAAGTCAGCATGACCAAAATTGTCAATTGACCCTTAAGGAGTTATTGCCCTTTATAGTCAATGTTTTACAATTTTCATAAATTTTGTAAATTTTGTAAATTTAAAAAAATATTTTCCACTGTAACTATTCGGCCAAGTTCATTATAGATAGAGATAATTGTAAGCAGCAAGAATGTTCAGTTAAGTAAGATCTACAAACACATCACCATCACCAAAACACAATTTTGTCATGAATCCATCTGTGTCCTTTGTTTAATATGCACATAGACCAAGGTGAGCGACACAGGCTCTTTAGAGCCTCTAGTTGGTTATTATCTTGAAAATTATTACAGATAGAGATAAACTGTAACAGCAATAATGTTCAGCAAAGTAAGATCTTCAAATAAGTCAACAAGATCAAAATGGTCAGTTGACCCCTTAAGGAGTTATTGCCCTTTAAAGTAATTTTTACCAATTTTTGTAAATTTTGTAATCTTTACAAAATCTTCTCCTCTGAAACTACTGGACCAAATTCAACCAAACTTAGCCACAATCATTATTAGGGTTTTAGTTTAAAAATGTGCGGTGACCCAGCCAACTAACCAAGATGGCTGCCATGGCTAAAAATAGAACATAGGGTAAAATGTAGATTTTGGCTTGTAACTCTGAAACCAAAGCATTTAAAGCAAATCTAACAGGGATTAACTTGTTTATCAAGTAAATATGTATCTGCCCTCAAATTTTCAGATGAATTGGACAACTGGTTGTTGGGTTGCTGCCCTGAATTGGTAATTTATAAGGAAATTTTGCCGTTTTGGTTATTATCTTGAAAATTATTACAGATAGAGATAAACTGTAAACAGCAATAATGTTCAGCAAAGTAAGATCTTCATATAAGTCAACATGATCAAAATGGTCAGTTGACCCTTAAGGAGTTATTGCCCTTTAAATTAATTTTTACCAATTTTTGTAAATTTTGTAATCTTTTACAAAAATCTTCTCCTCTGAAACTACTGGACCAAATTCAACCAAACTTA
Organism: Mytilus coruscus; assembly: GCA_017311375.1. Classification (NCBI taxonomy): domain Eukaryota; kingdom Metazoa; phylum Mollusca; class Bivalvia; order Mytilida; family Mytilidae; genus Mytilus; species Mytilus coruscus. The sequence continues at coordinate 87,889,598 of CM029599.1, forward strand.
GCCACAATCATTATTAGGGTATTTATTTTAAAATATGTGCGATGACCCAGCCAACCAACCAAGATGGCTGCCATGGCTAAAAATAGAACATAGGGGTAAAATGTAGATTTTGGCTTGTAACTCTAAAACCAAAGCATTTAAAGCAAATCTTACAGGGATTAACTTGTTTATCAAGTAAATATATATCTGCCCTCAAATTTTCAGATGAATTGGACAACTGGTTGTTGGGTTGCTGCCCTGAATTGGTAATTTTAAAGGAAATTTTGCCGTTTTGGTTATTATCTTGAAAATTATTACAGATAGAGATAAACTGTAAACAGCAATAATGTTCAGCAAAGTAAGATCTTCAAATAAGTCAACATGACCAAAATGGTCAGTTGACCCTTAAGGAGTTATTGCCCTTTATATTGAATTTTAACAATTTTCATTAATTTGGTAAATTTTGGTAAGTTTTACAAAATGTTTTCCTTTTGTAATCTTCTTTTCTGAAACTGCAGTAGAAAATCAATATAGAAAACAATCTACTAATGAACTGGCAATAAAAATAATTGATAATTCTATAACATGAAAAAACCACATTAATACCTGATGATGGTGTTTCTTTCTTTACATTGAAAATGATGTCACAACTATAATCCCGAACAATAGGTCGAATGTCAGATATGTTTCAGTACTTTGGCTTCATTTTCTACAGATTCCAAAGTGCAAATGATGCTTGAATTCTACACTAATTTATACAGACTTCATCCCCTTTCACAGGTAATGCCTGCCTCATATTATATTTAAAACTTTAATAGAATATCAGAAATTTTGAGAGAAAATTAATCAACCATGCAAGATCTAAAACTTAATTAATATTGTTCAAATTATCAATTAACTATTAAAAAAAAAATCTCATTAAAAAATATAGTTCTTCATTTTATATTTTATCAGAAGTTTAGGAAAAAATTGAATTTAATTGTGTCCCTTGTTCTCATTTCCTGGGATAAATCCAATACAAATTAAAGTATTGGTATTGAATTAATATTTAAGAAATATTTCAAACCTTACCATTTTCTTCACAAGAATGAAGACCATATTTTCAGTGTCATGAGTATCAGTCATCATATTTGTTGTACTTTGTTGTTTAAAAGTTGAATACAAAAAGATCAACAAAGCAATTCAAAACCACTTGAATTTTGCAACAACAAATGAGAGTTTTAACGACCTCAGCTGGCTATACAACCCTTGCACAATCAACTGAATTTTGCAGAAATCATTAATAGGAAAGATTGCCCTTAAATGATAATTTTTATTACCTTTTGTTTTGTTTTTTTGGGTTGCGCAACAACAAAACTTCACAACAAACTTTCTCATCACTTAGCATTTCTCGTTCGATAAATTTTACGAAAATTCTCCCTGAAACTACTGTCAAATTAAACCAAACTTGGTTTAAATCACCACTAGGATATCCAGGGACCACTGTGTATGATGACCCTGCCTGCCAACATGGCACACATGGCTGAAACAAAACATAGGTTTCAAACGCACTTTTAGTCTTATATCTCTGAAACTAAACGGCAGTACAACAGTTGCATTTATCATGCATCAATTGTAAATAAAAATATCAGGTGAGCGACACAGGGTCCTTGGAGCCTCTAGTTATTTTAGAATTTGTAAAGCCACTTTGCGTTTTAACTGGCATTCGATAAAATAAATTTCAAAAATTTTAAACCAGATTATGTCCATGACGAATTAAAGGAGATTATACGCCTATGATACAGTAACCCAACTACAAAACTAACCAAACGATATCGAGAGGGCACCATACAGTTTTCAACCCTCCACGGGACAAAATGCTAACATGGAAAACAGTTAAAACTTTTTTTTTTTTTGATAAACTATAAATGAAATTACTATGAAAATTACTTACAAAGATCAGAATTTAAATAAAGATCACAATTTCGAATTATAATTAGGTCGATATAATGTTCATATTTATTAATTATTATAACGAATGAATAAAATGATTATGTTTTGTCATATTGTATAAATGTATTGTGTAGTATCACTTAACCTGTTTAAGCTTTTTATGCAATAAAGTTTCGATAAATCAGAAGACTATCGGTCTAGTATTTAGTATGAGAAATGTACATTATTAAATGTAATTGAAAAAAGATAATTTAAATTCAAAGATACACGTGTTATTTTGTTTGGTACTAGTACACTTACACTGTATACGACCTTATTTTTGACGCGACTAGACAAGAAATCATCGTTCTTGATAGCAGAGAACAGAGAATAAGATGGACGAAGATGAATATAGACAGCAGAATTCCTATCTGAAATAAAAAAAAAAGTAACGTTTTGTCTTGGATTCATGATTTTTTTTATTAGTTGTTATTGGCTTGGAACTTCCAGTAAATGCGAGTACTCACAGATCGGTTCTTTGTGTCTTTGGTGTTTATGTTACAACACCGTCAAAGTTAAGGCGAGGAGAGGGTTTGGAGCCCGCAAATATGTATAACTCCGCCATATTCTGTATGTGCCTGTTCAAAGTTCAGAGTCTGTAATGTAGTGGCTGTCGTTTGTTACTGTAAATCATATTTGTTTTTCGCTAACTGTATTGAACATAAATCAGGCCGTTGGTTTTCTCATTTGCTTAACATTTAATTTTGTCGGAGCCTTTTATAGCTTGCTAATAGGTATGGGTTTTGCTAATTGTTTAAGGCTGTACGGCTAACATCTACGTCATTTGGTCTCGGGTGGATAGTTGTTTCATTTGCAATCATACCGCATCTATTTATTATATATTACTATGTGCTTTCTTAGGTCCTTTTGTATTCCAAATAAAACTACTTTTAAAGAAAATTGCCATTGAAATGCATCAATATATTATCCTCGTGATTTCTTTATACATGCGTGTTCTATAATGATAACTCTAATGATAATATCTTAAATTTACTGTAGACGACTTATTTTCTCGCGCGATGTATTTTCACGAGTAGAAGATCAACGTAAATATGTGAAACTTAGATCTACTCGTATGGGAACAAAACAACAACATTAGAAAATGGCGACAATATATTGCCTCGAAATAAGAAAGAAAAGATTAAACGCAAGAAAAAAAAGTATCGGCGAAAATATTTTTAAACAGTATTTCAATAGTTGTATAATGTCTGTCTATTTTGATCGTTACTCTTCCATCATACACGACAGGAATCACAGAACTGAACCATGTCGAACATGAACTAAACCATGACACTACTGAACCAAACCATGACACCGAATTTTCAGTAGTCTTAAATTGTGTGCAAATGTAGCTGTTTTTTTTTTTTGGAATCGTTAACGGCAGGCTTATATTATAACGAAACATGTGAAGTAACAGAGAGTAAACAAATCACTTTTTTATGCATAAGAAACGAATAAGCAACTTTTACATTTTGACATACGCAGCATTATTCTGTGTCAAATTATTAATTATATGATACAAATTTTAATATACTAACATATTAGCTGTAAACAAAGATACTTACCAGCATTAATTTATGTTCAGAAGTTCCTTTAGCAAAAAATCCGAATGTTTATATTGTGTCATTGTTTGTCATTAAAAACACTTAAAACAATCATGTCCAACTTAACCAAACTGTGACAAAATCACTGTTCTAAACGCTCATCGATATGACGACGTTACTACCTGTGATAACGGCAATCATCCTTATCACACACATCGCCAAATAGACTGTCTGTATGTAAATTAAAACGTTTGCTCCGCCAGATCATTTAAAAAAACATTGGTAAAATTAGGAAGATCTCATTGAGTTCTAACCCAAGAAAAAAAAACGACAAACTTGTAAATGGTTCAAATGTTTGTCATTCTTATTTCAGATTTTAAAGGGGAGAAAAACTACAAAGTAAACGGCAAGCTTGCTGCTGGTAGCACATACTCGTTCATTAAACTATGTAAGATGAACACAGTATGCCTCCCTGGCAACAGGACACCAATCTCTGGGTCCAAAACATATGGTAATAGTAGTGCCCGAAGTCACGATGTCAACAAAGAGATACAGTTAAAATTTACTTGCCAGATTGAGTATTTGGTGATCTGATGGTCAGTAAGGACAGTCGAGGTCAGTACACAGCATCACGACAATCTTCACTGAACAAGGGGTTACAACTCAAACTGGTCTCTTGGTATTAATGGGAATTTCAGATATAACAATTTTTGCTAAGCCCAAAGTAAGCGAAAGAAATATGTGATAATTTTATTATTTATTTATCAAAAATTTTTATTTATTTGACTTATTATACATTAGTCTTTGGCTTTTTTTTTTTTTTTTTTTGAATAATTGACACCGGGCTATCGGGAAGCAATATCTACTCTCCATCTTCGCGATGGACATTAAGATTCGTTCATTTTTTTCATTTTTATTATCTATTTCATTGATTGGCTACTATTACCACAAATATCGAAGCAATTATCTATATAATGTTATGAGATTGTAATTATTATGATTATTATCTTGGCATAATTTGTCTTGTGTGGTCTTATAAGATGTTTACATAATTGGGTTGTGACCTATCTAAAGTTTACAAAATAATGTTATTGTGCAGACTGATCATAATCTACTATTTGTAATTTAAACTTCTACAGGGTTCTAGAAGTTTCCCTTCTACGGTGTTCTAGAAGTTTCCCTTCTACAGTGTTCTAAATGTTTCTCTTCTACAGTGTCCGTGGTAACTATAAATACCGACACTGAATTTGATTAAGAACAGAAATATAGAAATATTCTCAGAAGATCTCTGGATTTGTTGGATTGACACTTTTATTTACGCTAACAAAATCATATTAGTTTGTGAACTTATTGGACATATAAATATTCCGTTGGGTTCTGTTTCAGTTTAGAGAAGAATTTCGGATAAAGAAAAGAATGTAAGATCGGACATTCAGATATTTTGGCAGTTAAGTTGATATTTATATTTGTATAACATTACTTGTAAAATTCTATAATAAGTCTTGTTAAATTTATTATTGATTTTTGTCTTTTGTTGGCAACAATTTAAATGTGATTTCTGGTCGTAACAGAAATTGGGAGCTCGTCCGGTTGGACGTAAATGTAAGATTAAAAATTTTCAGAAAATATAGTTTTCAGTATATTTTATTGAATTAGAATTAGCCAAAAAAATTCAACAAAATGTCATTTGATGCCAGTAAATTTTCAAAAACATTTCTTGTAAAATTCTTTAATAAATCTTGTTAAATTTATTATTGATTTTTGTTGGCAACAATTTAAATGTGATTTCTGGCCGTAACAGAAATTGGGAGCTCGTCCGGGTGGCTCATCACATTTAATTTAATACATACATATGTATATATCAAAGTAAATAAAAAAGGTGCGCAGAATGTATATATCAGAATTTATAATTCAAAAAGACTAAATTTTACATCAAATATTTAAAGTTCGTTAAAATAATGTCACTAGCACTTGCATGCCTTTTGGCAACATATATATTTGCTGGTTTTGTGACGGAAAGACTTCCCTTTGAAAGTCTTTGTTTAAGAAGTTACAAACATTTTACAGGGGTGGGAACAATATTCCGTTAATAAAAAAATTACACATCAGACTGTTACCGTAACTTTTTATACACCAAACCAGGTACTTCATATCTAAGAAACAGGCAATATATGCCCTCAATTTTAGAATGCATTCATACATTTTGTATTATTCTAAATTATCAATCAAAATGTGTTCTAAAAGGATCACCCATCAGTCCTTCACCTTTCATTTGGTACCTTAATCACCAAATTATATTCTACATAGTTTGATATTTACACCTATGCGTAGGAACTATTTTATTTTAAATATATGTACTACTTTCCAGTTCCTTCCTTTTTGACCGGGCCTGATTTGGTAGTGTTACATCTTACAAATAAAATTGAGAATTGAGAATGAAAACTGGGAATGTGTCAAACAGACAACAACCCGACCAAAGAGCAGAAAACAACCAAAAAAGTCTATCCGAATTATTTTTGCAAAAACTTCTGTTCATGCCGTTGCAAGGGGCCGTCTTAAACTTGCAGTGAGGTGAAAGTTTTTTTGCACCGTGTTGAAGGCCTCACTGTGACTTTGTGATGGAGAACAGCAATAAAAGCGCTGTTCCCTTGCTTTTTGTGTGTTTTTTGCAGTGCATAGATACCCCATATCCTTTGTTTTTCTATTGTATGAAAAAAATAGAGGCAAAAGAGAGTTTTTTGTGTCTTTCAGCTTTTTTATTTGGAAAACATAATGTGTTACTTTATGAGAACTGTTTTGGAACATCACCTATATATATTCTATATGTTTATGTTCATTAGCTATTATTCTATAATATAGAAATTAAAGATTAGAAATAGCATAACATTAATTAAAATTAACTATTTCTCTCTGTATATTTAGCTTTCAATGTAACAGCGAGACTTAATGGAATTTGTACATTAAGTATGTTGTTGAACACCAAGATGCCTAAGACAGATAAGATAAAGTTGGGTTTGTGTAAAACCTTGTTTTGCTCTACTTAAGGCTGTCGATGATGTCGATCTTCATAAATTAATATAGTATTACAAAAGTATAGGTCCATGCTAAGATGTGTTTTATCTTCAAGACTTGAGTATTAACGTAGCAATGTAAAACACAAAAATATAGAAATGAAACATTTTCTCAATTCTAGATGTTTTTTTATGTTCAGCATTAGACACAATCAAAGATCTTGCAAAAAGTGGAGAGCAGTTTGATTTCATTTTCATGGATGTTGATAGACCTGGAAAATCTGAATACTTTCATGTAAGTTTACTTAGATAAAATTCAGTATGATTGCATCTATAAATAGCAGCTGACTGTACTGATCTTTCGTTCAAACTATCCAGATATAATTGACAGTGATTGGTTAAAATACCTTTCCATATGTTACAGTACTTTATAGTACAATTTATCAGTGATGTACCTTAATAATGTAGTGCTATTATTTAGGTAACTTAAATAACCATGATAACTATACTATTCTATCAGTGCATAAACACACCGTACTAGATTTTTTACTTCAAATCTATTTGTACTACACCCAGTATGTATTCAGTTATGTATTTTAATTGTTTATAATTATATATATGTACAAAACAATGTTGTACTCATAAGATCTTTTAATGATAATTTTATTTTTAAATAAACTTGAGGTAGGGCCAATTTCTTTTGTTTTTGTTTTACTTACATTGTCAAAATTCGAAACTGGTTTAAACCTAACAGTCTTCGAATGTTAAACAGTCTTCATAATATTCTCACAAAAATAACACAATGTTGACTGCTGTAACCCTATTTTTGACATTTTACGAATTGTGTCTGTTTGTTTTGTTCACGCATCGTTGTCAATATAATGGAATTTGATGCGACTGTCATACAAGTGAGAGGTTTGGCTAGCCATAAAACCAGGTTCAATCCACCATTTTCAACACAAGAAAATGCCTGTACCAAGTCAGAATATGACAGTTGTTATCCATTCGTTTGATGTGTTTGAGCTTTTGATTTTGCCATTTGATTATGACATCTAGAAATTGACTATGAGGGTCGGTTGAAAACAAAACTTTACGACAAAAGAGATGATTTCAGCTTCCCAATTGTGGATTTTCATTTTAAACTAAGAGTTCCAAATGGTGAAGTTGAAATCATCACTTTGTAAATTTTACGGACGCCATCACGAGTTGGTTGACCGTTATGGAATATCCGTTTCACAGATGATATCGGATAAGTTCCTTATGTCGCAACTACAATCCCGTTCCTTTTCACGAATGTGACCTACCGAATTAGACTATTTACCCCTATTTGTGACATTTTTACCTATTGTTTTGTTTGTTTTGTTCACACATCGTTGTCAATATAATGGAATTTGATGCGACTGTCATACAAGTGAGAGGTTTAGCTAGCTTTAAAACCAGGTTCAATCCACCATTTTCTACATAAGAAAATGCCTGTACCAAGTCAGGAATATGACAGTTGTTTTCCATTCGTTTGATGTGTTTGAACTTTTGATTTTGCCATTAGATTGAGGACTTTCCTTTTGAATTTTCCTCGGAGTTCAGTATTTTGTGATTTTACTTTTATTAACTTGTCCATGTTGTCAGGATAAAACAGTTTTTATTTACTGCAAAAAAAAAAAAAACCTGTCCTGTTCTTAGCCGTAGTATCTTTGTAGAATCGCAGTGAATAATATACAAAGGAAGCGTACTTGAAGGACCCGCTAACTAAATGAAAATAAGAAAATGAACAAAACCTTTACCGCACTGATAGTAAGCTATGAAAGAATCCGAAATGACATGTAAACAACTCAAACAAGAAACTTAACGATCTAAATGACGAAGACGCCGACGCCATTACTTAATAAAGTAAGGAGATGTGGTGTGATTGCCAATGAGACAACTAGCCGCCAGAGTTTAAATGAAGAGGATATCAGCAATCATAGGCAGCCGTATGGTCTTCAACAAATCGTATAGTCGGCTATAAAAGGCAACCACGTGGAAATGTAAAACAATTCAAACGAGAAATGTAACGGCCTTATTTATAACAAAACAATTTACGAAAAACAAATATGAAACACATGAACCAACCACAACCATTAAACTACAGGCTCTTGACTTGGGACAGGCATATGAAGAATGTGGCGGAGTTGAACATGTCTGTGAGCGCTCAACCCTAACCCTAACATGGGTCCGCCGTGTAACAGCACAACAAAAACTATAAAATCAGTTGCAGCTGGCTTACTCAATAAATCGGTATTACTGGCCAATATAAATTCATCAAAATCCGGCGTAGATCTCGATGCTCCGGTAGAGTAAGCTGACCCTGCTCAACGTGAGTCACCTCTCGTGTTATTCGTGAAATTACAAACCCAGTGATTTGGTCTAATGTGGTAGGTCATCCTCGAGGAAAAGAGGACGGAATTTGGTTACGAAAATTGGAACATATATTATCCGTCGTTTCCCTGTAACTTGAGTGTGAGTTGATTAAAACTGTTTCATTTGTTGACAATAAAGTTCAAGTCATTTGATTAATGTCGCGGAAGTGAGACACAACAAACCTTTATTCCGTCGTCGGTAATGGCGTCGGTGTCTTCGTCATTAAGATCGTTACGTTTCTCGTTTTTTTTTAAATTTGTCATTTCGGGATCTTTCATAGCTTACCATGCGGGAAGGGTTTTGCTCATTGTTGAAGACCATACAATGACATATAGTTGTTAACTTCTCCGTGATTTGGTAAGTGGTGGAGAGATGTCTTATTTGCTATAATACCACATCTTCTTATTTTTATATAAGTTTGGTTTTTTTTGCAGTTAATAAAACTTTTTTGTCCTGATAAATGTGTAACTCTCCATGAATTGTTATGAAACTTGTATAGGAGTTAATCTTTTAGATCAAGATAAAGAATCTACAGAAAACAAACTATTTTTTAAATCTTGTATGTTACAGAGATATGAACTTTTTACAGTCAACATTACAATTTTACACTGACAGCAGCAATCTCAGGCGAAACAGAGGGTTCCGTGGAATCCTTAACGAATTTATTATAATACTGATTCCATTGGAGAACTAAGGAAAATAAACAGCCGGACTAAGTGATGTGGGTATATCCCCCTTATGTCCGAAAAATTGTTGTTTTTTTAGTACTTTTATTCTGATATTTGACTGCCGTTCCTCCTTTTTATAGCAAATAACTCTGAACATCAACTTGAATTTTAATTTGAACTTGAACTCAATGGATAGCTTCAAACATCCGAAGCACATTTAAAAAAACGACTGATATGGACATCGATTTAAAAATAGACTTATGTTTTTGCCAAAATGGTCACGTGGTTTTACATTATCATCAAATAAGCAAGTTGTCGACTTAATCAGTTAACAAGTTGAATTTAACATGTCGACTTCTTATGACTTTGTTATTTATTCTAGCAAGTCGACATTGTAATGCAATTTTTTCTTCATCATTCCGACAAGTTGACTCCACATGATGATTTGATTCCAGCTTATAACACACAATATAACTTATAATTCCGACTTATTTGCAACAAAATAACTTTACAAGGTGTACCATATGCGCTTCCATACGATACAGTTTCGATCCCACGATGATTTTTTTACGAAAATTTGCATACAAGCTATTTTTCACCTAGTCAGTTCATATATGTAATAAAAAAATTTACCTTCATGTGCTAAATTTAGAGATAAATTTGGTCGAAATTTTTGACATTTACTTAAAATTTCGGTTTCTTAAACAGTTCTTTCCATTGAACAGACAATTTCAAAAGATAAACACATGCGGATTTATGTAAAAGATATGGAATATCTTTCTTTGCAAAAGTATGATCTTAATTTGTGTAATTATTCTCTGGAAATAATTCATTTCTATTAAATTTTCATGATTTTAGAAAAAAGACGGCATTGTTTGTTGTTTATTTATCTAATTTAAAAAAATCATCGGTAATTTCTTCATAAAAATTGGAACAAATAATGTTCATACCGTATCAAGTCAAATGTCATTTTAAAAAAGAGGGGCCCATGAACTCGTTTTCAAGCTAAAATTAAATAATAAACAGCTGCGCCATGAGCGCATGATACGCCCGTCGCTTTTTCAAAGAATAAAGTTCAATAACTTCTCAATCTCATATCAGGAATTTATAAAAAAATAATCATAAAAAGTTTCTGAGATACGGCGCGTACCTTTTTTACCAAACACAAAGCGTACCTTTTTTACCAAAAAGCTCAATAAAAATTCAATAACTCAAAAATAAAATAAAAATCATCACGAAAAAGTATACAGATCTTCAGATTAATATAACTAACTAGTGTGTGAAGTTTTATGCAACAATCATAAATAGTTTCTGAGATACGGCGCGACATGTGAAAACCCCCCTTTTTTTTACAAAATAACTCTAAAATAAAATTTTGAATCATCACCAAAAACTATACAGATCTTTAGATTAATATAACTAAAAAGTGTGTAAAGTTTTAAGCAAAAATCATAAATCGTTTTTGAGATACGGCGCGACATGTGAAAAACATACCCTGTTTTAGTTACAAAGTCCCGTAACTCAAAAGTTTTAATCTTATTTTCACCAAAAGTATACAGATCGTTTGATTATCATAAGAAACAACTATGTTTAGTTTCATGAAATTTGGATAAGTCGTTCTCAAGTTACGGTGCGACATGTTTAGGCCGGACAGACTGACGGACGGACGCCGGACATTTGTATACCATAATAAATAAATTTGGTGTATTTACTGTCTTCTGATTGGTTAAAAGTATTACCTTTATTTTCAATGTTGTCAAGTTTTATGGCGCATGCCCACTCTGACGTTGTATATTCATACGCCAACATGTGTGTACGTTGTTATTGTTAATATGAATAATATAAAAGTTCTTTGAGCCTTATTTTGATAGAAATTTATTTATAATGAATGGCATAATTTATTTTGATTTATTGAACCATAAATTAATTTTGACTCTTCATTTACATAATCCGCTTCGCGGATTATTCAATGTGAAGAGTCAAAATTAATTTTATGGTTCAATTAATTCAAAATAAATAATAGCTATTCATTAAATACGTCCCGTCAAAATTTTGTCGGGCGTATAAAAATCACTCGAAAAATGCATCTTTTCTCGATATGTCGCAGTTTGACGTCGCGAAAAATAACATTTTACGTTAGCAACGTCATTACCTCCCCTGTAACTGTATCGTATGCCCTTAAGGTGAGAGGTACGTAAATCAGCGTCTCTAACGGAAAACGGGGGAAATTATGTTTGTTGTTATGAGAGTTAGCTCCTTTACACCAGAAAAAAATATTTTCAAGATGTCGGGAGATCTCGTCGGAAAAATGGACAATTACGGTGTAACTGTACTCGAAGCACTTCATCAACATTTATTTTATAAAAAGCGTAATTATTATACATGAAATTTTTTGTCCGAGTGAAACAGATCTTCCCTCCCAAGAAAATGAAAATAATTAAGCATGGCGTGATGGTCGGAGAGTGGTTGAGTTAGGTTTACTGGCCGCCTAACTAAAAGTTTGTAAGAACTGCTATGCACCTTTGTTTCCACAACTCTAAAACAGAAAACAGATACGGTCTTGGAAGTATCTTATATACCTTATTGCAACTGTCCCTACACTGACTTATAAGCACTAGAAAACGGCACAGATCAGAGACTTAAAAAAAAAAATTCAATGTTGATATGGGCCGTGAACACAAAATGAAGTAAAATTATAAACACACACATACAGACACATACACACGCAATACGATAAATTAAAGCTTATTCTAAAACGTTGAATTTTTTTATTTTCATTTCATATATTGAAATTCCAAAGTAAATAATAAAATATATAAACAGTTCCATAAAAAGAAATAAATTCGTCTCGCAAAACTACTGACACAATATTTAATTTTCGACTTTAAAAAGAAAATCACTTTTATGTCATAATTATATAACTGATATTCTTGATTTGATGTTCATGCTAGATAATGTCTTTCCAACTAACAATTTGGAAGTTCATGATTATCGAAACCGTTGTCTACAGTGCTTTCTTTCACGTCCGTAATGCGGTCTACAAGTGCTAAGCAATTTAATTTATACTGTAAATATTAAAACAAAAGTATTATTTTTTTTTTTTTTTTGTGGCGGGTGGGGCATGAATTTTGTTAATATAATGTCGGAAATTACTGGATAAGTGTAAGAGACATTGACCATTAGTTTGCAGAAAGTATTCGGTTGGTATAGAAAAAATCATGACCGAACCTTATCTTCTTTATTGTACGCATGCTTAATAAAGAAGAAAGGAGCAGCATTCGTTTTATTTAATGAACAGGTGCATTTTTCGGTTTTGATTTGTTCATGTCTTAGACTTCTTGTATATATCTTCTTTATTTTCGAATTTATGCATCTTTTGCCAAATCCCATTCAAAATTTCATCATATCTACCGAACTTGCAGTTAAGAAATTGCGTCATATATGGCTTTTTGAATTTGGAATAAGTTCAAGTTAAACTATGTATTTATGTAACATATAAAGAAGACTGTTTTACCTACCACATTATATTGATTTGTATGTAGGCCTTTTTATCACATACAAGGAGATATTAAATTGCTATTTCACGAAAAACACAGTTGGCACGCGTTAAAATGTAATTCATTTAAAGTTTAATCCTCTTTGTTTTAGAGAGATCAGTATCGGACAGTATTTATGGCATGTTTGAAAATAATCATCGTTTAATTTAATTTATTTAAAGAATTGTGTATAGCGTCATGCTAGATTTTGTGAGATAGACATTTCCTGTTACAAAACAATCAATTGCTCTTATAAGGTTTAATGGTATGCCAATGGATATATATCTTCAGATGATAAACAAACTACTTTCGTTTAGGTTGAGATTCTTGAAAACTTGTATGAAATACTGCAATATACCTGAAGGAAAGCGATGAAAAGAAAACAGTCCACAAACACAATAAGTCGAAAAACAAATAAAAAAACCCTGACCTGAAGGAAAATGATGGAAAGAAAATAGTCCACAAACACAATAATTCAAAAAACAAACAAAAAACCCTGACCTGAAGGAAAGCGATGAAAAGAAAATAGTCCACAAACACAATAATTCGAAAAACAAACCAAACCCTGACCTGAAGGAAAGCGATGAAAAGAAAATAGCCCAAAACACAATAATTCGAAAACAAACAAAAACCCTAACCTGAAGGAAAGCGATGAAAAGAAAATAGTCCACAAACACAATAATTCGAAAAACAAACCAAACCCTGACCTGAAGGAAAGCGATGAAAAGAAAATAGTCCACAAAAACAATAATTCGAAAAAACAAACAAAACCCTGACGCGAAGGAAAGCGATGAAAAGAAAATAGTCCACAAACACAATAAGTCGAAAAACAAATAAAAAACCCAGACTTAAAGGAAAGCGATGGAAAGAAAACGGTCCACAAAACAATAATTCGAAAAACAATCAAAAAATCCTGACCTGAAGGAAAGCGATGAAAAGAAAATAGTCCACAAACACAATAATTCGAAAAACAAACAAAACCCTGACCTGAAGGAAAGCGATCAAAGGAATACAGTCATTAAATAACAACAAAAACCCTGATCTAAAAGAAAACGGTAAAAGGAAAACAGTCCACAAATACAAAAGTCGAAAAAAAACCTTGATCAAAAGAAAAACGATGAAAAGAAAACAATCCACAGAAACAATAAGTTGAAAAATATCCCTAACCAACAGGAAGACGACGAAAAGAAAACAATCCACAGAAACAATAAGTTGAAAAAACAAACAAACCCTGACTAAAAGGAAATCGATGAAAACAGTCCACAAAAACAATAAGTCGAAAAAAAAACCCTGACCAAAAGAAAAATTGGTGGACATAAAACAGTCTACAAAAACAGTAAGTCGAAAAACAAACAAAACCCTGGCTTAAAGGGAAACGATGAAAAGTAAACAGTCCACATAATAAATACACAAAAGTTTGAAATCTTCATAAAAACCGCGGATGATCTCAGGTGCTGCTTCAACTTTATCCCTAAAAGACTCTTTTCTCCCTATATATATGATTAAAATGTAGATTAAACTTAACGTAACGGTTATCAAGCAAGCATACATCACAATATTTTTTTTAGTTTTCATTTCTTTTCTTTTCTTTTTACTGTTTCTTTATCAATGTATTGAAAGATTTATCAAAAAGTAAAATAACAAAAATACCAAACTCCAAGGAAAATTCAAAACGGAAATTCCCTTATCCTCAAATGGCAAAATCAAAAGCTCAAACACATCAAACGAATTGAAAACAACTGTCATATTCCTGACTTGGTACAGGCATTTCCTTATGTAGAAAATGGTGGATTAAACCTGGTTTTATAGCTAGCTAAACCTCTCGCTTGTCAATTTATCAATTTATCAATTTATTGCAAGATTTATTATCAAGATGCATTTTAATGATTTTAACAAGTGTAATGAAATGACATCTAGATTAATTCAAATACCTCGAGTTTAAATTTTGTCTCGCAGAAGATCACATGCTCAACCACAAATAATATCTTTGTTTTCTTTTTCAACTAGTTTTAAATTCACGCAACTGATCTGATGATGATCTGATATTCATCTTGCTTCATCTCAGAAAGTATAAAAGTTATAATAATTAACTCCTTGTGTTGAAGTAGCATATGCAAATTCTAAAAAACAATTGTCAGGAGCACTCCCATTAGCGTAGCTGTATTTCTAGTAACACGCCGGGTGGTAGTGATGTATTCTTTACACGAAATTATGAATGAAATCCTCTGAAATAAATAATTGACGGTTTCCAAATAATTCTATTTATATAAATATTACTGGAATTAATCGTAATGCCCTTGAATGGTTACGTTGTATTTTCCACTCCAGTGCATATATACTGATATAACAACAGGCTTGATGACGTTAATTTAAAGTGCTTTGTTTGAATTAGCTGAAATTTAAGGCGGTGATTGAGAACAATATCATTTCCGTGTATTTGACAAATTCAACTAAATCTCAAAAAATCATCGGCAATAGGTATAAAAGAAATTTATAATCATATGTAAGCATTTCCGAAAAATAAATTCAATAAGAGACATGGATGTGACATGTGTTTACGTATTTCTTTTAGCCTTCTTCAATGTTATAATACAAGTATTTTGTCAGTGTAAGTAATCTATTTATTATGTTTAATTTTGTTTTCCACAGCTGCAGTTACTTATTTATTAGTTTTGCACAGCTGCAGTTACTTATTTATTAGTTTTGCACAGCTGCAGTTACTTATTTGTTAGTTTTGCACAGCTGCAGTTACTTATTTATTAGTTTTGCACAGCTGAAGTTACTTATTTATAAGTTTTGCACAGCTGCAGTTACTTATTTATAACATTAGATGTTAACTGAAATATTCGAATTATTTTTGCTGTTTTTGCTGTTTTAAAAAAATTGTTATCCGATGCATTATTTTTTTTTTTTTTCTCCCATAATAAGTCAAACGGTCATGTTGGAGAAGAGAAAACCATAATAAGTCAAACGGTCATGTTGGAGAAGAGAAACCTAAATATTAATAAGTCGTTTAAAACATATGCTTCAGTACACGAGATTTTCCTTTTTCCTTTTTATTTTTTTTAATTACAAGTTTTCGGATGAACTTTATACCAAAGGTACAATCACTTTTGGTTTAATTCCTTTTTTTATCATTTTAGTTTGACAAAATATAATTTTTTAGATGGTCGGTTTTAAGCGATAGTTGGATAAGATTTTGTTTTTCTGATTTTAAAATTGAAAATATTTCTCATTTCAGCTTCACAAGAAGAATGTCCAGCAACCTATCATCAATGTACAGGAGGCACTTGGTGTTGTCCAGAAGGTCTTTATTGCACAGGAACATCTCTATGTTTATCAATTAAGTAAGTAAATCATTTCAAAAGTCGTGGATCTTCTTGATTGAAAATTCTTGTACTTCGTCTCTCTGTTCAATGTGTAAACATGTTTATACACTAGTACTTTTGGGACCCTTTATAGCTTGTTGTTCGGTGTGAGCCAAGGCTCCGTGTTGAAGGCCGTACATTGACCTATAATGGTTTACTTTTATAAATTGTTATTTGGATGGAGAGTTGTCTCATTGGCACTCACACCACATCTTCCTATATCTAATTATAAGACAATTGTCTCAAAACGAATTTTTATTTTTTGGGGGAGGGGTGGTTTAAAAGGGAGGGGTTCTTCTTATTATTTTTTTTTTTTTTCATTCATTTGTTTTTGTCAATAATCGTAAATGTACAATTGACAATATCCATTACAATCCATTGAACTTGATACACATACATTTCATGGTTTCTAGTTTTGATTTCTAGTGTTATAATTAATTGCAAAAGATATTTTATTGAAGATTCCGTCAAATAGTATTAGCAGTTTAAATAATTGTAAATCAACGCCATAGATAGTTTGTATATACTTCTTTGAGGTATCATTCACATCATAAATGTACATTACAAACTGTGGTAGAGACACTAATCTGTTGTTGAAAACTGAATATTGTCCTCTATTTTTATTTTGGGCTATGTTTGTCGTTAAGTTTCATTTTCATTGACATATACCCCTCATCTCCTTTTATCTTTTATATTGATCAAATGAAATATACCACCTAGTTTCTTTTATTAACATACGGGTCTCATGGCATGATTTTTCTACAGCATCATTCGGTGAATGCGCTTAATGAGGATTCTTGACTTTAGACATCATGTGAAGAATAACGGCTCTTTTCTGATGTAAATAAAACTGATAATAGTTATTAATTTCTACTAAAATTACTAGCAAAGTATCCAAAGATTACATTGATTTAATGCGAATGTACGTAGGAATCTATTAAAATGTCTAGTTCTTCAAAAATTTCTCACATTTTTCTATATTTAGAGAGTTTTTGTATTGGCACCTCCAATTATTAAATTGCTTCACTAACGTTGTTTGGTTGCTGTCTTATTAGCGTTTGTCCCACGCCTACTTTATCTATGGTTGGTAATTGAAAGTGAGGAATGCAACGAATAAACTTTTGTTTTTGTATTTCAGTGGTATGATAGTATTGGTGATATTGTCTTCCGTAGGACTTGGAATTTTACTTGCCGCTGTTTGTGTTGTTTATTCAAAATGTACAGGTTAGTTTCTATGTTTATCGTTGAAGCTAGTTTCTACAAATGTGATAAAATCAAAACTGTTTATTTTCTATGAAAAAAATACTTGATTTGTGTAAGTTATTCTTATGGCCAGTTAATTTAATAACTTTATACCATACAAATATTTTCTTTACTTGCTGTATTCGAGTGAGATACATAGCCAGTTATTGTGATTACTTTATTCCGTACAAATATTTTCGTTACTGGTTGTATTCGATAGAGATACGTAATATATCTGATATTAATATCTACGTTTAATTCTAATCGTAAAACGACAAATACAAGAACAGATTAACAAAGCATAAATTATTAAAGAACCCAATAGAAAACAACAAAAATCAAATAACAATAAGCTATTATTATGTATGCACTAATATGTGCAATTTCTCCATCAACATCAAGTTTTAAAACTGTTTGAAACGTATTATCATGAAAAGGCATTTTTATAGGATTTGTCACACTTTTGTCAATTGAAAGTAGTTTTATCAAGCTATCAAAGCTAGATCGGTGTAATGGGAATAACAATGTTTCTAATGCATTTTCTTAACAGAAATTCCAAATGTTTTACTTATAAAATCCTTGTTTCAATATTTGTATATCGCCTTCAATTGTACATTACAAAATATAGTTATTAAGTGTAATGCTTTCTTTTCTTTAAATAACTATTTAAAAAAATAAACAATTCAAAATATAACATTTCCATTACTGGATTTCACTCCCTCCCTTATGTATGTAGTAATTTTTACTTCACTCACGTACATTACTATTGATCTCTCTAACGTACAGTAATATTGACTTCACTAACATACATTATTTCATATCGGTTAAGAATTAGCTTCTCTTATTGGATAACAAGGGGCCACATGACATTCTATATTCTTCAGTAGAAAATTCCATCGGTCTTTACCAGAAAAAAAAACGGACCAGAAAACCGGTCGTTAACGGACTTTTACATGTTAATGATCGGTTGGGCGTGGTTTCTCTGTTTAGAGTGATGTCCCTTTAATAAAACGCAATCAAAGTTGTTGAATTTTTTATCATATGTTTTCGTTAATTATAAAATTATAGAAAACTTTATTGTGTATTCATATACTGAAAAATTGCACTTAAATGAATGGCAGTGACTTATAGTTATCACTATGACTGGTTTTCACTCTGTCCTATAGAAATCGTACAATAATTCGAATTTTAAAAACATGGTTCCTCAATGAAATAAACATAATAGTTATTGAAGAACTGGTCATTATCGTGATACATGGACTGCCCGTAGGACAGTCCATATATCACGATAATGACCAGTTTTTCAATAACTATTATGTAAGTAATATATATTCCAAACTTCATACATTGAGCGTACACGAATAAATCATTACAGAAATATTTTTCACTTAATTACATATTTGTAACATACAACATGTTTATTGTAGAGATTAAACACAAGAAAATTCAAGTGAGACCAGCGATACATCATGCTACCATTCCTGGAAAAAGTGGAAATCATCATTCGCCACCATATTTCATTGTTTAACGTGTGTATTCCTTCTTTTATTTAGAACTCTGCATAATCACAAAGAATGTGAGATGATAGATATAAATCGTAGGAATATGTAGAATTAATGTACAACTTAACATTAATACTAACATTACCAGCAATTACATCTTCGGGTATACCTACATTTCTTGTATCAGCGGTCTAACAGTTGATTTACATGGATGGAACCTACGTTTCCAGTATCAACAGTCTAACAGTTGATTTATATGGATGAAACATACCTTTCCAGTATCAGCGGTCTAACAGTTGATTTATATGGATGAAACATACTTTTCCAGTATCAGCGGTCTAACAGTTGATTTATATGGATGAAACATACCTTTCAGGTATCAGCGGTCTAACAGTTGATTTATATGGATGGAACCTACCTTTCTAGTATCAGCGGTCTAGCAGTTGATTTATATGGATGAAACATACCTTTTCCAGTATCAGCGGTCTAACAGTTGATTTACATGGATGGAACCTACTTTTCCAGTATCAGCGGTCTAACAGTTGATTTACATGGATGGAACCTACTTTTCCAGTATCAGTTGATGGAAAAGGAAATGACAAGAGCTCCTGCATTGATGTGTAAGATGTTAAGGTTAAAATAAACTCATTTTGTTTTGCCTTAAAGTTGATGTGAAAACCGTGTTAATTTCACCTACAGTGCTAAAATGATTGTTTGCATGACGATAGTCGTGTATTGAAAAAATAATATAAAACAAGTACCTTTCTTTAAGTAAAAAAAAAACATGGCCTAAAATGTGTTTGGTTTGGACAATAGTCATTAAACTGATGTCGAGATTGTGAAGTGATGAATGCAATCCCTAGTTTCTTTACGGTCATTTTTATCTATTTTTTATATGGAATGAGTGCCCTTCTGTCTTGTATTATGAGTGTTAGGCTACGGATAATTATGGTGGCCGGTTAAGGCCATTTCGCGTTTTCGCGTTTTCGCGTTTTCGCCTTTCATATTCTATAGGGCGAAAAGCGAAACGCGAAATCGCGAAGTCGAAAACGCGAAAACGCAAAAACGCGCAGTCGAAAACGCGAAAACGCGAAGTCGAAAACGCGAAAACGCCAGTCGAAAACGCGAAAACGCCAAATCGAAAACGCGAAATCGATTTCGCGTTTTCGACTTCGCGTTTTCGCGTTTTCGACTTCGCCTTTCGCGTTTTCGCGTTTTCGACTTCGCGATTTCGCCTTTCGCGTTTTCGCGTTTTCGCCTTTTCGCGATTTCGCGTTTTCGCGATTTCGCGTTTTCGCGTTTTCGCGATTTCGCCTTTCGCGTTTTCGCGTTTTACGATATACATGTTATTATAACATAACATTTTAAATATAATTGGAGACAAGACTACAAAGTATGTCATTCAAATGATTGTCATATAAATTTCATATCTGTGGTTTACTTTAATATTTTCATAAATTAGACAATTCCTTTACATTCTTTGTTTCAAATACTCTAACAAGTCATTATCTTTTAAAAGTGTCAAATTTATAAGTTAAGCCACAATGTAAACTTACGGAAGCGTATATTACCCTCGTTTTAATACTTATAACCCAAGATGGCGATATAATTTTAGCGGAAATTGCTTTATTTTTCATTACTGCGATTTATTTTTTTCGACAAATTGCCTTACAAGGCATAAAGTCGCTTTATTTTTAGTCGCCTAAATAATAAATCGTTCTAAATAACGCGACAAATGATCAAATCGAGAATTATTTTGACGATTAATTTATAAGTCAATAAAAATATCATGCAATAATAATAAATTGCCTGGTTTTCTTCGATATATGGTTTTATAAAGCAACAAATTGTTTTAAATTAAGGCGAGCAACGGGAAAATTTTCAGCTAAATCGAGATAAATATGGCAAGATTTTAACCAGTTCATTTTCATTTTGATTTTGGAAGGATAGCATGTTGCCATCATTCACATTTGGGTCATTTTCATTCAAGCAAATGGAGGTAAGATAAGAAACACTTTAAGTTATTGTTGTAAAAAAAACACTACTATAACAGGGGTTTTTCACGGGTCGGCCATGTTATACACACGTTAGGGGAATTTAGTTTTTGATGCCAAAAAAGCCACCCCCTTTTTCACCAGCGCTGAAAGTATAATGGTCGCCTCATAAAATAATCAGGTTTGACTATAAATTAACATAGGGTGTCATGAAATGTACGTTGAAGAGAGCCAGTCGGGTTTACAGGGTTTTTTAATTCACAGTTGCGGCAAAATAAGTTCCTTTGATGCTTTAACAATGAGTAACTACAAGTTCATTTGAACTATGTAAAGTTCCAATGACTGTACGGGACTCTTGTTACTCTGAAGTTTTCAGTCGGAGAAAAAAATCTCGTGCAGTTCGATTTCGCAAAATCGTATAAAAGCCGTTGCACGACCAAGATGTATTCATTTGGTTTTAATACTGGAAAAAGACGGAGCGGATTAATTATTGTTCGGTAAATCTTTTTTTGTGTGCAATATTTAAGTACAAAGACGACAAATTTTATTAGTGTCGGCTGTTTTCTTTTGTCAGGTAGTTGTCTCTTTGACACATTCCCCATTTCCATTCTCAATTTTAGTAATCAAAAATTTCCCTCTATGATTTATCCTTATTTTCCATAATGTTTTTTTACTATTAATACTGACATGACGTATTGTTAAATGCATGGCATTGAAAATAAGCTGTTTTGGTCCGCCATACCAGGAACATATATATATTTACATATATATATATTCAAGTCTAAATTGAAAACAACGTTCAAACCTATATGATTGCGTTGGATAAAAACCGCAATTTTTATACGTGTGCATGCAAAACAAATTTCTTGGTAGAGGGGTCTAAATACAGCACAATATTTTCCAAAAGATATATATATATTTATATATTGACTGTTATACTGTTCCAATGCCATACACAGACCGCCATACACAGGCACTTGTCTCAGAAAAAATATCTTTATGCCTTAAATTTATATAACCTACGTATTTATAGGAATCTTTTTCTGAGACAAGTTCCTGTGCCGCCATATATGGATCATGTGGATGATCGTCCCTGGGAACAGTCAATATATATGTTCAATCCTGATCGTACTAACTCGGCGTTACGATCGTCTTGTCTTGTCTCCGTATGAGCCTCCTTTCATTAGGAGCATCACCATGAGTTATGGCGTATAAAGGAGGACATTTGGAGCCTGTATCGGTACAGATTAATGTGAGCATATGCCTACCCAATTCCCCAGCCAGGCCATGATGGGTCTTATTACCAGAAAGTTAACCTTCCCCAAACATAATACAATACAATAAAATAAAACATACTAACTCAAACACTCACCTGATTCGCTCAGTCCTCAAACTATTAAAAACGTGCAAAACTATATACATAAAAAGGAACAAGGTCACCCCGGATGCCCCACAAATGCCTTGGCAAAATATGTCTACGGTAATAACGAGGAATCAGTTAGCACAAAATACATATATCAAAACCGACAGTACTGCCAAATGCCCTGCTGTATCACTGAATGGTAAAGGAAAGCCGAAAATCCTACTGAAAAGGATCTCGGAAAGAAACTACCGATCCATTAGGGGAACAGCAAGAACTCTCAGACATCAAACTACTAATGGATCCCAAATGGGGTAGCACATGTCTCAAACAAACCTGAAAATATCTGCAGAGGTTTTCCTCAACAAGAAAATAATGATCGAAATGGAAAGTATATAATCTATGGATAATCCAACTCCATCACGTTTGACACCGGTGAAGAAGTCCGAGGAAAACCACTCCGTTCCAGGTTTCATTCCCTTTCACCGAATATTCCTCTAAAGATTAAACAAGTGCGCTACAGTAGATATGTCTAATCAGGTATATAGTTACTATAACATATAAATTGAATATCTGAATTTCTTGTTTTGTGAAGGAGGGGGCACCAAAGACAAGTAGGATATATGTCTCTGGGGGCACGAAGATTTTTCTGACGGAATTTTTTAATTGTTGCGGCGCATGCTTTTCGTATGTATGTAACGTATGCCCAGTTGGAAAAGTTTTAAGGCCTGGCATCCACCATTTTTGTCCACTAGATATAAAAAAGTTAAATGCATTTTGTGTTTCAGAAAGATAAAATCTTTTTTGGATTTTGATGGGCATTTTTTTTTCGTTCCTGCTGAAGGTGTAAAAATAAAGTAAGTTTGGATACAACTTTGAGATGCTCCCTCTCAGGTAACAACTATTGTATTGCATTAATTGTCCTTGATTGACATGGACAATAGACAGACAATGGGTATCTACACAACTATAGGTGAGTTAAAGGGTGTAACTGGGTGGACAGTATCAAAGCAATTCAGGTGTTTGTTTATTTTTACTTTCAACAGCAGGAATGAAAAAAAATGCCCATCAAAATCCAAAAAAGATTTTATCTTTCTGAAACACAAAATGTATTTAACTTATATACATGTATATCTAGTGGATGCTAGGCCTTGAAACTTTTCCAACTGGACAGGTTAGTCTGTACTCAGAGTAGTTTTTGAGGTGTAAATACAGCCATTTTTGTCCATTTGTTATGATGAACCTTAAAAATTGAATAACAGATGTTTTGTTCTATTTCTTCAAATACTTAGAACAATTTGACATCAGTCCATGCTTAATATTCATTTTTTTAGAAATAGATGCTTGTAACATATTTTAATTTATTTGCTCATTTTTAAAAGGAGACTTTTTGTGAACGTTGCATGACGTTACATTCCCGCAGATTTTACTTTTTCAGTGAATGGTTGATCTATTGATATATACTTTAAATGTTTTGTGTATATCTAAAAACATGTTTACCTATATGTATGTTGAAAGACTTGTATAGTGTCAAATCATAAAATTACAAATGGTTTAGTCTCAAAGAAAACTTGTAAGATTTCCGCAGCTTTTTTTGTTGAATAGGTGCAATCTGGGTACTGTGACGTTAACTATGTACTTGTTATTTCCTCTGTTATCCGAATAACCCCTCGAGAGCTGCGAGGGTACAGTGGAATCCGTGTACACTCCCTTAGTATCAGGATTAATGGAGATGTGTCAGTCACTAACATATTTACAAGGATAATCCCCACCCCAACACAAAGGGAGTGCTAAGACATCGGGAAGTCTGTTATTATGGCGGAGGAAGCTGAAATACTCGGAGAAAATCCACTGGGACACCGACATGACACTCAGGGGTAACAGACAAACCGGAGAGATATCAGAAGATTGATCTACAGAACCCAGGCCCCGAAAGTACCCATTCTAGTTATACTACGTTTCGGCACAGGAATCGGAACTTCTATCAATAATAATACTTAATACAATGTAAAAGGGGGGTAGGGGAGTCAGGAGGATTTTTTTTGGGTGAGTTATTTGTTTTCACTTTTTGCTAAGCATGGTTGTTATTTTTCATGCACACAACCATTTATTTTCAACCTCATTTAAAACTTATTCCCATCTTGTCCATGTTGTCATGTAGTATGGTTGCCAGATTATTTATTTTTTTCCTGACAATCATTTTGACAATTGGGCTCAAGTTATTATTTTCAGCTTTTGTCAGGACAAGTTATTTATTTTCAAAATCCTGACCCTCACCAGAATATCAAATGGTCGTCCCCTTAAACAGTGTTTGAAGGAAGAATTTGCTAGATATTTTACTTTTTTCAATTTTGCCTTTTATAAAGAACTTCTTATATAAAGCCTGTACTTCTAAGCATGTGTATCAAATTACTTTGAACTCATTTTCAATTTAGTAAAAAGCTTGCAGCTTAATGTTTGCAGCTTGTAAAGTTGTATCCCTGTGTTTTGATAAAAACTTTTTGAAAGCTTTAATTATTTAGAAATAGACATGAAAAAAATACTAACTATCAAAAATAATGATAGTTTAATAACATGGAATGTGTGTATTTAAAAAGTTTAGAGTTAATGTGTAGACAAAACTAGCATACATGTATTGCCATAAAAATGGCATTGCACCAACATTTGAAAAGGGTAATTAGCATGGTAAAACAAAACAGTTTTGGCGTTTATCAATACTCATAGTTGACTAAAGACCATATTATCATACAAAAATCATGTTTCGATACATGGAAGTCCATACATAAAGTATACCTGAGTTTGATTTCATATTTTTAAGGACACAGAGAAGACAAAAATCCCATTAAAGATTTTTTCAAATGACAGGAGGACAAGAAAAGGCGTATTTGCCTGGTCATTTGGAGATTTGGTCAATAAATGTAAGTTTATACTGCTATTACTGCTAATTATTTAGTACTTCTATCCTGACAGTAATATTTTTACAATGAATGCACTATGTAATGACAAACATTGCTGAAAGGATTTGTATGCCATGCTGGTTTTGGGATAGGAAATAGTAATAATAAACAAAACAAGTAGCTCGACCTGACTAAAATTCAGGGAGATTTGTTGCCATCAACTTGGTCCTCTGCCCACCCATCTCATCTGTTGCAAACTTTCCTTTAAAGATCTTCATTTGTGAAACCACTGAGGCCATAAAAAAATATGTTTGTTTGCCCTACCCTACCTAACTAGAAAATAGCTGCCTACTCAAAATCTTTTATTGTCCTGATGTGAAAAATTTTTTTAATCAAATAGGCATGAAGACTAAAAAACATCTAACACTTCAATTTCTCTTTGCCTTTAAAAAAAAGAAAATGACTACCTACCTACCCATTGTCCTTACCTTTGGGTATGGTTTGGGCAAACCAAAATTTTTTGAAGGAGTCAGAAGGGATTGCTTTCAAACTTAGTACACATCATCTAGGATGTCATTTATTAAGTGACTCAACTGTTAGTGAAGTTAATGGCCGCCTGTCAAAAACATGGCAACCATGATAGAAAGATAGAACATAGGGTTCATGCAGACTACAGTTTATGGTGCATATTTCAAACAGAATTATAAAAAGGGCAAATGAATGTGTCTCTCGTTCAGCATCAAAAGCTCTACAAAAGTCTCTATTGAGTCAAAGTTGTACATGTATGAATATTTGAGATATATATTGCCCTTTTAATGTAAAATATAATGATGTTCAGGCTTGTTGGCCTATATCTTGAAAACTGTAATAGATTGATAAAAACTTTAAATTGCTGAAAATGATCAACATAATCATAAATGAGTTGAAGTTGTATGATGACCCCTTATTTGAGTTATTGCCCATTGAAGATCACATTTCATGATTTATAGCAGTTTGGTCTATCTCTTGAAAACCATTGTAAAAAACTTTCAACTGTTGAAATAAATATCAGATGATGCTATTAAAAGTCTATAATTGTTTTTTGGTAGCACAATCTTAGTTGAAAACTTGATTGAAACCAGGTGAGTGATTCAGGCTCCTGGGAGCCTCCAGTTTAGACTAGGTATGATAAGGTTACAGCATCACCCATACATTTTGATCACTTGATCTCAAAAAAATGTGCCAGGTAACACATGATCAAGATCAATAGCAGCAACAGTAGACATGCATCATGTGCATAGTGCTGATACCTATCACTATATTGGCTTAAATTTAGAAAAAGGAATATTTTTTACAACTCAGTTTAAAATGAAAAATATATAATGATTGTCGTAAATTCTAATGAAACAATTATCAAAATCCATCTAGGATAAAGATTTTTCATGAAGTTAGTAAATTGGTAAGAGCAACACATCTCCTGTAGCAGTCTGTCTAAAAGTTATATATATACTTCCATTATTTTGTTTAAAAATGTGAATGGAATTAAATTACTAAATATTGCACGAGCATGTTGTTTGTTTAATTTTTTGAATTAGGATGATTTGCTGCAATATACATAATATAATCACATTAATATGAATTAAGTAATTTCTTTTTAGGTAAGGAAAAGTTTACTATTGCAGAGGGCAACTGTATAACATTTGTTCTAAATGAAGATGGTGTGGAAATAGATGACGAATTTTTTTCAACTCTCACACCAAACACAATCCTCATGATTTTGAATGAGGGCGAAACATGGAACAAGCAGTTTGGTATGTTTTTTAGCTCACCTGGGCCAAAGGGCCAAGTGAGCTTTTCTCATCACTTGGCGTCCGTTGTCCGTCCTCGTCGTCCGTTAACTTTTACAAAAATCTTCTCCTCTGAAACTACTAGGCCATATTTAACCAAACTTAGCCACAATCATCACTAGGGTATCTAGTTTAAAAAATGTGTCTGATGACCCCGCCTGCCAACAAAGATGGCCGACATGGCTAAAAATAGAACATAGGGGTAAAATGCAGTTTTTGGCTTATATCTCTGAAACTAAAGCATTTAGAGCAAATCTGACACGGTGTAAAAATGTTCATCATGTTAAGATCTTATGATCTGCCCTGAAATTTTCAGATGAATCAAATAACCTGTTGTTGGGTTGCTGCCCCTGAATTGGTAATTTTAAGGAAAGTTTGCAGTTTTTTTGTTATTATCTTGAATATATTATTATAGATAGAGATAAACTGTAAACAGCAATAATGTTCAGCAAAGTTAGATCTACAAATAAAACAACATGACCATCATGGTCAATTGACCCCATAAGGAGTTTCTGCCCTTTAAAGTCAAATTTAACAATTTTTCGTAATTTTTTTTAATCTTTTACAGAAGTCTTCTGAAAAATCTGAGACAAATTTAACCAAACTTGGCCACAATCAGCATGAGGGTATCTAGTTTAAAAAATATGTCCGATGACCCTGCCTGCCAACCAACACGGCAGACATGGCTAAAAATAGAACTTAGGAGAAAAATGAAGTTTTTGACTTATATCTCTGAAAAGTCAAAGTATAACGATTGCATTATTTCATGCATCTATTGTATTAATGAGCGACACAGGCTCCTTGGAGTCTCTAGTTATGTTTTGTTGTAAATTTGCATCAAGATGGTAAAAATGTTCAAAATGGATGTTATAATTGCTTCCAATGAGCTTAATTATGGCATGGACTTGTAAAGATGAACAAACACTAAAAGCATCAAATCATTCATTTTGTAAGACCATAAAAAAATGTCATTAGCATCTGTTATAGACTATGTCATTTAAGCATCTGTTATAGACTATAAATATGTCATCAGCATCTGTTATAGATGATGTTTTTAGCGTCTGTTATTGACTATGTCATTTAAGCATCTGTTATAGACTATGTCATTTAAGCATCTGTTATAGACTATAAAAATGTCATTAGCACCTGTTATAGACTATGTCATTTAAGCATCTGTTATAGACTATAAATATGTCATTAGCATGATGCATCTGTTATAGACTGTCATTTAAGCATCTGTTATAGACTATAAATATGTCATTAGCATGATGCAACTGTTATAGACTATGTCATTTAAGCATCTGTTATAGACTATAAATATGTCATTAGTATCTGTTATAGACGATGTTATTAGCATATGTTATTGACTATGTCATTTGCATCTTTGGTCATTTGGTTTGCATGCTATACAGATGGTGCGACAGAAAAGACACTTAGATATATCTCATATTATACTGGAAAAACATTGTAACACTTTCGAATATTCTTTCGAAAATGAAATTATGAGGGCCAACATGACAGTAATGTTGGACGTTATAACATGTTAAAGACCCCTGCATATACAGGTATATGTTAAAAATACTATTTTATCCTTGAGCTACAATTAAATTTTGTCCATATTTCAAAACTTCAACAATGTGTTCCACCAATGATCTGTCAGACTATTGAGCTGTCAGAATTTTGTGATTGTCAGGCTGCTGAGATGACTCCACACAGATATCTATAGATAATTAGATGGAGTAGATAAGTTTATTCTCTAAAACCAAATGACAAAGGTACAGAGAGGTACGTACTGACTTTGTGGCAGTCTAAGCTGACAAAATTTTAATTAATATTTATTTTAAGCATTAAATGCAGGTTGGTACTGATTGATTGAGAAACTCAGTTCAGAACTGAAAATTTGTTATATGTCACTACTAAAGTTGCTCCTGGGTACTGTCCTTGATATGAAAAAGAAAACAAGACATGAACATCTTTGTCCTTAAACACAGTTGATGGGAAACATTCAATATATATTGTAGAATCCAGTTGTAAAGAGCAAGACACATCAACACCAGGCATGGAAGGTTAGTGAAATATTTTTTTTGTAATATATAAAATGTTGCATTGTCACCAGTTAATTATTAAAATTCTACGGTTCTACAGTAGAGAGCATTGGCATTTTAAAGGTTTTACTTTAACTATTAAAACTGTAGAAATATAATAATCGGCCGCTAACAAGGTACAATTATGTTGCTCTGATTCTTCAAGTCATTAAAAGGAATATGCAATGTAAGGACCTTATTTGGCTCCCAAATATCAAGTTGTAAATTTTAATATGAGACTTGTTGCATTTCATTTATTGATATATAGAACCAAAAAAACAAAACATTAAAACTACTAAACCTGACATGTTTTCTTAAAATCCTAAAATATTTCAACAAAGAATCAATTTTAGTGCATTTTAATTAAAAAGTCAAAATATTGACCATTTTGAGCAGCTTTTGCTTTACAAAATATGTCATGTTTTGCAAATATGATCATTTTAATAGCCACCATATATTTTATAATACTTTTTAGCTCACGTTTCCAAAAGAAAATGTCATTCGAATGCATGTGGTTGAAACTGATTAGCGTGCACCATGATCTGCAGAAATTTATTTATTCATTAAAACAAGAAATGCTCCATCTATAGTAACTGTTATACTAGTTATTGTGATTTGTAATTGAATCACATTTTAACATGTTTAAACTCCATTTTGTTTCTATTTCAGTTTCTACCTCAAAAATAATGGGTTTCATTGAACAAGCCAGAGCTTCAAAAAGAAAATGTGTAAGTTCAACCATATACTAGAGGACACTAGTAAAGTGCAAGTGATTTCAAATACAGCTGCCTTCATTTGATGAAATTCACAAATCATATACATCTAGAAATCACAATTTCATTATACCCCACACAATTTATTGTGTCGGGTATAATGTTTTTGACCCGTCCGTCTGTCAGTTCGTCAGTCCTGTTCTTGTAATAAGGACATACTATGTAGATGTGCATATTGACAGAAAATTATGATCCAATTTTATTTTGATGTTATGCCCCTTTGAACTTTTTGGTCTCAATTTACTAAAGTCTGTCAGTCCTGTTCTTTTCATCACAACTCCTCCGAAACCACACTACAGAATTTCATGAAACTTGTAGATAATTAGGACATACTATGTAGATGTGCATATCAACAGGAAATTATGATTCAATTTTTTTCTAGGAGTTATGCCCCTTTGAACTTATTGGCCTCAATATACTACTGCTACAGTTTGTCATCGCAAATCCTCTGAAACCACACAACAGAATTTCATGAAACTTTGTAGATAATAAGGACATACTAATATGTAGATGTGCATATCGACAGGAAATTATGATTCAATCGTATATTGGTATGACGTTGGTGTCGTCATCGTACGAAGACACATTGGTTTTTGCACAATAACTTTAGTTTAAGTGAATGGATCTCTATGAAATTTTACCATAAGGTTCAATACCACAAATAGATTTATAGATGATGTGGATATGAAATGGAATAAAAGTGACGAGGATTTAGATACTTTCATCACTCATGCCAACAACATACATCCAAGTATCAAATTTACTCATGAGAAATCTAAATCCAAAATCGCCTTCCTCGATACTTCCAGCTCACAGATGGCATCATATCCACAGATCTATATTCTAAACCTACTGACACTCATCAATATCTGTCCCCTAAAAGTTACCATCCTCCTCATCTGACTAAAAGCATCCCGTACAGTCAGGCACTAAGAGTCAAGCGAATATGTTCCAACACAGAAACAACCAAAAAACAATTACCTCAACTTGAAACCCGCTTGAAGAGAAGGGGATACAAACACAGAAATATCAAAAAAAGTTTTCAGAAAGCGGAATCAATTCCTAGGAGTAAACTTTTAGAGTACAAAGATAAAAATAAAAATAAAAGGACTCCATGTGTTCTCACTTACCACCCATCCCTCAAAAACAGCTTTAGTGTCATTCGTGAGCATTGGAAAACAGTTGAAAAGAATTCCAAACTATCCAAGATTTTTCCTGAGCCTCCGATGATAGCTTTTAGGCAACCCAACAGTCTGCGGAACCTGCTAGTGCGGGCTGAAGTGTCTGATAATAGAAGTTCTTCTGGAGAATGTCGTTCGTGTGAGGAAAAACGCTGCAAATGCTGCCTACAGATGCAGCATTCATCAGCATTTCACAGTAAGGCAACCGAAAATAACAATAAGATATTTTGCAATGTTACTTGCAAAAGTATGAACGTTATTTACATACTGGAATGTTCGGTTTGTGGCCTCCAATATGTTGGTGAGTCAAAGCAACCTTTCCACAAACGCCTCAATGGCCATAGGAGTGATATCTCTAAGAAGCCACTTCTCCCAGTTTCTCAGCATTTCAGACAATCAGGTCACAAACTTGATGACTTTAATCGCATGAAAATCCTAGTGATTGAACAGAACATTCACTGGAGTGATGCCCAGCGACAGGTTCGGGAAAGCTTTTGGATAAAGGAACTAAATGTACATCATCCAAACGGCATTAATAAAAATACTAAGTTTTGTTTTCACTCATTTTGGAATGTAAATATACACAGTCACGTATATTAATAATCGAGTTTTGTTTATATTATGATGTTCGAGATTATGGATTAAAATCAATAGACTAAAGCTTACCTGTATTATTGATCTATTTTTAACCTACAATCAGTATTGTTAAAATCATTGACACCGAAGAAGGCTATTTGTTAAGCCGAAATATTTGTCAACACGATTTAATAACAACATCTTCGTATAATACCATCTTATATTAGTATCGTTGTGCAAATTTTAGACTTATATAATTTTTCCTTATCTGCACAGTATCGTCTATTCTAGACGATCCGGTACATAGTAAATTTGCTAGTTGGTCCTTTTTATAGACTTCTATATATATATATATATATATATATATATATTATGAAAGATGTACCCTGGAGTCATAATGCACAGGGTATTTAAATATTCTTTTTAACAGTATTGATAAGTTCTTTTTTGCATCTTCTATCGACAACAGATGATTTAGGGCGGTTTTGTATTGCTTCTGAACGATGGAACGGCATGCTAATTTCCCAGGTCCTTTCAAATCTGTTTTTCTTGAACTGCCCTTAAACTGTAAATGTACCTGAAATTGAAACACAAAAATACACATTGATTCATATACACCATATTAACCAGAAACATGCGCAATCATACATTGTATAATCTGTATGCAGATGTGAAATTAACACATATTTGCTAACAAAAATGTTATTATATATCAATTATTTCTTTCAATCATGGAAGGAACATATGTACAAAATGTACATGTAATTTTGAAATAAATAATTGTATTATTAACTTACATGTATGTACAATTGTTGAAGCTAGTCTGCATAGTGATATCAATATAAAATGTACACTCATGTTTTTTTAGTCTGTGTGATTTTGTGCATTCCATGCAATTGCACCGAATTTATTCTTTCAAAAGGGAATATTACATGCATACTGTACATTATCATTTTTAACAACAACTATTTTTAACACATACATGTACATTGTACAGTATATACATGTATACTAGTATACTAGTGTGTAAAACTAGATTAACAAATATATTATCGGGTTATATTTTTCAGAAAAATATAGCTGTGCGGCATATTTTCAACGTTTATATGCCCCGAACTTCTAAGAGTTTAAACTAACACTAAATTTCTTAACTATCCCTACCTTGACTGTAGGATTACCACAGATTTCTATATAGACAATATGCATATGCATATTTACTGGTAACATTCCCAAGTTATGTCTCTATGAGATGAAACCTAGAGATCATAACTAGGAACCAGTATGTTAACAAAATTAATTATCTATGAATATTCTATATCTCCCCAAAAGAGGCGTGGTTTTAGAAACAGCTGTATTTACAAAGTGCAACCTATATATATAATAGAAAACTCTCTAAAAACACTACATGACACAAATTTTTCTGTTTTAACATGATAAAACAAGGTTCAAATATTTACAATACTATTTAAACACAAAAGGTATACATGAATGTTTTGATATAAAAGGGGGATAATTTTTTATTTTATTTTTTTTTTTTTCAACTGCTATTTTTTCTATTTTTTATGGACCCTTAGTATAATCAGATGATTTATTTTCTATAAATCTATTGTTTTAATCGAAAATAAACTTTCTTGTCGCTAATTTTTTTTTCTTGTCGCTAATATGTTTCTTCTTGTCGCTAATTAGTTAGACCGTAAATTTAAGTTTTACGTAAAGACTTATTGAAACCTCCATGGAGTCAGTAAACTTTTATATGGATAGTTCATTCAGCTTGAATACTTCAATTACACATTTATTATCACATTTCTTTCATGAATGAGTGAAAGTTACCCCAAATAAAGGCAACAGTAGTATACCGCTGTTCGAAAGTCATAAATCGATTGAGACAATAACAAACTAAAACCGAGGGAAACACATCAACTATAAGAGGAAAACAAAATTTTTATTTATTGGCCTAAAAAGTTGAAATTTTGAGGAAATGAGAGGTATAAATGGACCAAAAGGGACCTTATAATGAAGACAAAGAGGTCCATTAGTGGTATTTATCATCCTAGAGTCATCTTTTGTAAAATGTTCAACTATTTGTAGGCAGATGAGATAAATATTTGATCACTTATTGGTCCACATAATATTCTATCATGATGTGGCTTGATTTGGATTTTTAAGAAGAAATTTTGCTCGAATCGCTGTAGATGTCGTCTTACATTATACTATAATTTTCTCAAACTATTGAACTGATCATGACAAAAATTGACAGTAATGCTTGAAATAACCAGTATTACAAAGGAAAAAAATCACATTCAGTTTATTCAACAAAAAAAGTTTTCTTTATGGGAAGCTGCATATGCACCTTTGACCTTGTGTGTACTCTCATTTGTTAAAATTTCATGCTATTTAAGTGAAATATTACAAAAATGAAATATTCCAAGTGGATAGAGTCTCAAAAACACATTTTATGAGAAAATTGCCTTGAAATAGGACTCTATCATAAATATTAGTAGAAAGAGCAAGCCATACTCAGTGTTTTGGGGAGCTTTTTCTGACTTTTTCTTCTTATTTCTTTTGCTATAATAGAAAACTTTTTCCTAAGTAATACTTTAACAAATATATTGTTATTAGTAAATGAAATTATTTTTGAAGCAGTAACAACAAATTATTCACTAAAAGGGAAGCTTTTTATGTCCCTCTCTGAACGCGGCGTAAATCTAAGTTTTACGTCAAGACTTATTGAAACCTCCATGGAGTCAGTAAACTTTATATGGATAGTTCATTCAGCTTGAATACTTCAATTACACATTTATTTTCACATTTCTTTCATAAATGAGTGAAAGTTACCCCACATTTTTTTTAATTGGCCTAAAAAGTTGAAATTTGGAGGAAATGAGAGGTATAAATGGACCAAAATAGAACCTTATAATGAAGGCAAAGAGTTCCATTAGTGGTATCTATTATCCTAGAGTCATCTTTTGTATCATATTCAACTGTTTGTAGGCTGATGAGATAAATATTTGATTACTTATTGGTCCACACTCTATTCTATCATCATGAGGCTTGATTTGGATTTTTAAGAAGAAATTTTGCTCGAATCATTGTAGATGTCGTCTTACATTATACTAGAATTTTCTCAAACTATTGAACTGATTATGACAAAAATTGACAGTAATGCTTGAAATAACCAGTATTACAAAGGAAAAAAAATCACATTCAGTATATTCAACAAAAAAGTTTTCTTTATGGGAAGCTGCATATGCACCTTTGACCTTGTGTGTATTCTCATTTGTTGAAATTTCATGCTATTTAAGTGAAATATTACAAAAATGAAATATTCTGAGTGGATTGAGTCTCAAAAACACATTTTCCGAGAAAATTGCCTTGAAATAGGACGCTAACATGAATATTAGTAGACAGAATCAAACCATACTTAGTGTTTTTGGGAGCTTTTTCTGACTTTTCCTTCTTATTAATAAATATATAGTTATTAGTAAATAAAATTATTTTTTATATTGCACGAGCTTGCGAGTGCAATATATGTTCTACGAGGACAATATTCAATATTCATGCAATAACTTTATTGTATAGCAATATAATATTTGAAAGTAAAATTGGTTTAAACTAAGATTTTGTCGTTGATGACGTCATAAATTTTGAAGATTTATTGCACTAGTGCAATATTAGAATTTATTGCAGTAAATAAAATTATTTTGAAGCAGTAACAACAAATTATTCACTAAAAGGGAAGCTTTTTATGTTCCTCTCTGGAACGCAGCGTAAATTTAAGTTTTACGTAAAGACTTATTGAAACCTCCATGGAGTCAATAAACTTTTATATGGATAGTTCATTCAGCTTGAATACTTCAATTACTCATTTATGATCACATTTCTTTCATAAATGAGTGAAAGTTACCTCAAAATTTTTATTTATTGGCCTAAAAAGTTAAAATTTTGAGGAAATGAGAGGTAAAAATGGACCAAAAGGGACGTTATAATGAAGACAAAGAGTTCCATTAGTGGTATCTATCATCCTAGAGTCATCTTTTGTATCATATTCAACTGTTTGTAGGCTGATGAGATAAATATTTGATTATCTATTGGTCCACACTATATTCTATCATGATGCGGCTTGATTTGGATTTTTAAGAAGAAATTTTGCTCGAATCACTGTAGATGTCGTCTTATATTATGATAGAATTTTCTCAAACTATTGAACTGATTATGACAAAAATTGACAGTAATGCTTGAAATAACCAGTATTACAAAGGAAAAAAAATCACATTCAGTATATTCAACAAAAAAGTTTTCTTTATGGGAAGCTGCATATGCACCTTTGACTTTGTGTGTATTCTCATTTGTTGAAATTTCATGCTATTTAAGTGAAATATTACAAAAATGAAATATTCTGTGTGGATTGAGTCTCAAAAACACATGTTATGAGAAAATTGCCTTGAAATAGGACTGCATCATGAATGTTAGTAGACAGAGCATACTTAGTGTTTTGGGGAGCTTTTTCTGACTTTTTCTTCTTATTTCTTATATTTTGCTATAATAGAAAACTTTTTCGGGTGCCACATATGGAGCAGGATCTGATTACCCTTCTGGAGCACCTGCGATCACCACTAGTTTTTGGTGGGGTTCGTGTCACTCAGTCTTAATTTTCTATGTTGTTTTTTGTGTACTGTTAGTTATATAAAAAAGAAGATGTGGTATGATTGCCAATGAGACAACTCTCCACAAGAGACCAATTAGACAGAAATTAACATATATAGGTCACCGTACGGCCTTCAACAATGAGCAAAGCCCATACCGCATAGTCAGCTTATCTGTTTGTCTTTTTCCTTTTTAGCCATGGCGTTGTCAATTTATTTTCGACTTGTGAGTTTGAATGTCACTTCGGTATCTTTTGACCCTCTTTCGCATACTGTAACGCATTTTTCCACAGTTGGGGGGAAATTTATGAACGTTTACATTTATGTGCCATGTTCATTAATGTTGATTATTACAGCTCTGGTAAATTGATTTGAATTCATGCTTATGTTACACAAATAATTTGTA
Organism: Mytilus coruscus; assembly: GCA_017311375.1. Classification (NCBI taxonomy): domain Eukaryota; kingdom Metazoa; phylum Mollusca; class Bivalvia; order Mytilida; family Mytilidae; genus Mytilus; species Mytilus coruscus. The sequence continues at coordinate 87,926,556 of CM029599.1, forward strand.
TCTAAGGTCCTCTTTAAAGAGAGTAAACGATTTGAATACTCAGTATTTGAGAAATACTACGTACTGAGACTTCATTCATTCGTAACGTTTAGAGCATTACAAAAGAAACCAAGATCGATATGTTGAATTCATCATCAAACAGATGTTTAAAGTATGCTTAGTAGGAATCCGATTACGTATATTTCAACAAACATAACTGATCAAAAGCTTTTAACGCTATCAAAGTAACATAATAAATAAATTAGATTCGTTTCTACTTACGCCATGACTACATACTTAAATGTAGTAGGTATCCAAAACCGTCTTCTCCATTTCAACCGTATAATGTTTAACAGGTAACATCTGAAACAGTACCTTCATTTTGGAAATTTTGGCACACGATTAACGAACGAATATTGAATATTAAAGATCTTTAACTTAAAACATTTAAACTACCCGAGCAGGAGAATCATACAAATACATCTAGAGTTATGCGTATTTGAGCAGTTGTAAGGATTGTTGGTTTAACTTTGAGGAGGATAGACCCACAGTAACTACAGACACTGGTGTTAAGAACTGATCAATTGTTAAATTGTATCCATAGGAATTACAAAGACTGAAAAATGAAACTCGGAAAATGTATTATAATCCTCGTACCTGACCGAAGTGAATGACAAATTCAATAAGAAAAGGAAGTACATGGACGTTTAAGTTTAAGAATAGTGCTTATAGATTGTTAACAAAAAGACTGTCCAATGGACAATTAAAGTGGTATTCACTTTCAATGAAAGTCAAAGAATAAGTGGTAATTATAAAGACAATTGTCACTAGGTTAAACAGAGACAGATAATATCAAAGGGACAATCAAAATCATCAGCCAAAGAAAAAGACCCACACTTCAGATGCCAAAGAAGGCTAAATAGATCTTGCTCCACTAGTGGAACATGTCCTGCTGTTCATGGTACAAATTCGGTGATCAGTCTCAAAAGGTGAAAGTTAACTATTGAAAAGCTGAAATCATCTCATTTGTCGTAAATTGTTGCTTTGAACCAACCTTCATTTGCAATTTCTAGATGTAAGTCAAGATATTTGATAGACTAAACTATATCTGCGGTATCTTTTATTTTATAATTCGATTGGATAAATACGTTCAACATAGTAAACTTTGAAATATTTATTGAGAGGATATTATATTTATAGCAAAACGTGAACTTAAGTATGATTTGGAAGTATAGGATAACAGCGACAGTAATAATAGAGTCGGTTTCATTCAATGTGATTGTAAATATAATTCATTCCATACCAATTTTCAATTTAAACTCCGAATGAGTTCGACAGTAACGGGCTTAAACAATAAATTGACACTAACCCACATAACACACCTATCTGAAAGTAACTTGACCCAGTGCATTGAAGCATGATAAAAAGTAAAACAACAAAAATATCGAACTCCAAGGAAAATTCAAAACGAAAAGCCCTTAACAATTAGCAAAATCAAAAGCTCTAACACATCAAACGAATGGAAAACAACTGTCATATTCCTGACTTGGTACAGGCATTTCCTTATGTAGAAAATGGTGGATTAAACCTGGTTTTAAAGCTAGCTAAACCTCTCACTTGTATAAAAGAGGCCATTAAATGCATGAACTATTTGCTTGCTTTACTACACATATCTTTGTGGATAATTTTTGGGACCTAAAAATCAATGTGAATGTTTTTTAGAGGGAGGTGACTTGGCTTATGTCATATGCATTCCAAATATTAAATTTTTGAATATCTATGAGGTTTAGAAAATTCTACAACCAATACCTATAACTGTTGTCAACTCCAAATGCCTGGATTAAACACAAGTAATATTAACAAAGAGAACCGCACACATGATTCCAGACTGGCTAATGCACACAAAGTGTAAATAATGAAATTAGATAATATATTATTTATTTCAGGAATATGAAGGCTAAAATGAAAATATTCCTACCATGTTTAGTCGTTGGATCATTGATGGCTTTATTTGTACATAAGAATATAATTTCAAAACAAAAATCATTTCAATACATAAAACAGGTAAGTGAAAAGCAATCTGATCAAAGCTGAAAACAAGCAGGGCCTATGTTTTTTACAGTTAATTTTTACTTTCTTAAATGCTATACTATATTGTTTAAGAAATAAAAACATTTCTTTTGGAACAATTTACTGTACCATGATTTTATTTTTCTCCATCTATCAATCAAAATGTTGCAAAGCTGTACAAAAATATCAGAAAACATATATAACGAAAATTATTGTGTATACATATTGATATATGGTTAAGGCAGTAAATTTAAATGTACAGAGCTTATAGTAGTTATAACAGTCCTTGATACAAAATGTGTATGATAAGGTTTAACAGGCCAACTTTCAAGACTCTTGTATGAACATTCTTCTTGAAATTTACTGTTTTAAAATTTAGAACTTATTTAAATTAAGGAAAATATCTCTTTCATGCAAAGCACTGATTTTTTGTTTCTTGCTCTTCTTTTTCAACTATTTTAACCTCGAGCTTAACTGAGCTTTAACTGAAGAGACTCTACTAGTCGAAATGTGAATATGTTGCAGTAAAACTGTTACCTTTAATGTTATTCTGCTAACATAAAAAGAAAATCAAAGCCTGTTGCACGCTTGCTTTATATTCATGATTTTACTGGCCTCGTAATGCTGTTTCAAATGGTCATTTGTATGACTTTTAAGCGGGCAATTTTAAAGGTGAGTATGATAAATTATTTGTGATGTTTATATACTGAAGATGTGTACCTATTTCAAGGCTAATATTCCCGAAAAATTGTCTTTGTGGATGCTTAAGAAATTAAGTATTAAAAAAGGGAAACTATACACAAAGGACCACGAAAATCGTAACAATATTAGCATAAAGAGTGGAAAAGTTAATAGAACACTTTGGAAAAATTCTGATTTTCTTGGTAAACGTCTGAAACCCTTAAGAACTACTTTATTTATTATTAGTATATTTTATAATGATTTTCCAATCTTTATTTACAATGAAAATTGCTGCTACAGATATTTTATTTGCATTTTTCAGACCAAGAATACAGACTCAGCACAAGTTAAGTTTAAACCAAAAGACAGTACACACTCAGCCTTAGGAGTTCTTGAATCAAAAAGAGACATTTTCTGCATAAAAACTGTAAGATATGTATTTTCATTTATAGAAAAATTTATCTGAGGAAACTAAAGCTGTTGACGATGAACATCGACTACAAGACCCACCGTTACAAACGGATAAAGATAACACATCGAGTACAAAAACTACAATTGCAGACCATTACAAAACTATTTACAATTACACACCAAGTAGAAGAACCACAAACCGTAGGAATCAAAACGTATTGAAATTCCCGACAAAATTTTGCTAGGTAGACGAATCCTTCCTTAAAATTATCAATACACACATCATAGATACCAGGATTAGAATGTTGTACGTCAGACGCGTATGTTTGACTTAATATTAAAAAAGTCATATCGGTCATATTTTGACTTCATTTGCTTTCGTTTAGCTTACATTGGAATAATAACAGCATAATAAGACTGTAAAAATGCTATTTTCTGTGAAGTCTCACAATCTTTAAACTTGCGTAGACTCGCATAAAATATTTCAAAATTTCTCTTCAAAAATATTTTTTTATTTAAAGATGAAAACGTTTAGTCGGTAAAGTTTTTTTCAATTTCTGAAGATTGCGCTGTATAGATAATATAAAATTTTTCTAAATTTTGTAAATTATAAAGTGAAACTGGCAAATGGAACCTTTCATACATTTTGTTTTATTGATAAAAAATAACAAGATTTCATCCAGTGTCCAGTTTATTGGCAAATTAACTTACTTTATGGGTGCGTTTAAAGAAATGCAAATTAACCTGTTTTTATATACAAGAGGGATACTGGCTAAATATTTTCATATAAGAAACTTTGAATGGAATATTAATAAGACCATTGTTTTTTATCATATATATCTATAAAGTAAATAAATGATAAAATTATTTCCGACTTGCATATAGAAGGAGGTCACATGTAGCAAATCAACTATAATTGTTAATTGACAAACGAAAGTAATTTTACTATTTCTTAAATAACTTTTAACGCCAGAGCTGTCATTCCTGTCTTCTTTAAAAATTTCTGTAACATATAAAATTTCACGTTCTGACATTCACGCAGGAAACGTTTCCACAGACAAACCGGAAAAAAGCGAAGCTAAAATCATCCTATCGAGTTACGTAAGGTTCAATAACAATGACCAGACCATATCAAAATAAGTTTACTTGAAGTTGAAGGCTTAAATTTGCCTTATTAAAGTGTCAATTTATTAACAAATAATGCGCAGATACATAGCAACATCATTTCTTGTTATACTGTGGTATAGCAAACATCGAATTCATTCACAAAAGTTTATCACACACTTTGCCAATCCCTCCAATAATCCCATTTCAATCACTTTGCTTGATTTAAAGCCTGTATAAAGTAGCGTTAACAAATGGGTCAATACACCCAATTTATTTCAGGTAAAGTAGCTTTTTCTTCAATTCCTCCGTACATACTGTAACCTTAGATGTATATGATGACTCATAATATTTCCCGAAAGGACATGTGTGTCGCAGTTTCAACGAGTAACAAATCCCTTTTTTACACAATTTAATTATCCGTAAATTCCGTTCTTTACACACATTTAATAACTCCATATATAGTTTTTTTACATCTTTATTCAATTGTCTTCTGCTCTTCAAAATAGAACAAAAATGTTCTGCATGTTTAGATACATCAAACGGACAGCTAGTTTAAGCATTTAAGAATTAAATCGTTAATTTTGTAAGAATGTTAAAACGTTGACCAAAGCACAAATTGCATTAATCTGGAAACACTTTTACAACCCTAATAATTATATAAGAAAGCTTTCAATTTAAAAAAAATACATTTTTATGCTACAAAAATGTAATAACAGTTAAATGAAGCCTTCCGTTTGTTGTTCTATACATAATTTGACGTGGTCACAGAGAGCACGTGTGATCATAGATGTTGCATATTAAACGGGAAAATGCTCAAGCTTATCAAAATTACAGAACCATATGCAACTTCTATGCAATGCAATAATGTTAAATTAAAGAATGAATTAATTTAGCAAACATAGTAACTGTAACAATCTGAAGCATACAAAACATCAAAGTCTGACCAGAAACCCATCTTTGACAAACTTTGGAAGAGGATGTTCCAAACTAAGTTTAAGTTTATATTTACAAGATTCAGGAAACTTAATTCACATTTAAAGTGTTTAAGCATGCCAATCCAAAATAGTGGTATTTCAAAAAGGTCTATTTTAACAGCTATCCATAAAAATAATCTATTTATGTTTGATATAATTGTTAAGATCAACTTTGCCAGAAGCAGTTTCAACCTTAGTTTTAGTGCAGTGTCAAAATACACTAATTATAATTTATCAATTTAATCATGCCAATATATTTTGTGGATAGTCTTCTCGGTTTTCTGATATGGAATGGGGACCCAATTATTTCCCCCATTGCTTCAATGCAATTTTATCCAAATTGACCGGCAGATTTCTTATTCACTATATAAGATTATAAGATTTCAGTTACTTTCTCATACTAGTAGCCCCCTTCAAGGTTTCTGGGAAAATTCTTGGAGGGTCATGACCGGCATTTAAGAGAGTAATACTTTTTTGAGTATTACAAGGGTCATTTTATTAACTTCCTGGTTAAAATCTAAATTTAAATTTGGACCATTTACTTAGATAATCATCCACCCTATACATTTCAGAATCACTTAAAATTTAGCAGAATTTGAAAGTTTAATGAATACCCTTTAGATATACTACAATTTTAAGCATCTTTACATAGTTTTCATCTCGATACAATATCCCATTTAAAAGATGGTAGATTTATTAAGGGACTTCATTCGTGGGTACCGGACTGGTATCCTGTAACTGGGATCCTATTCCTATCAGAACAGATAATCATCTCAAAAAGATGAAAAATCATGTTATTTGCTGAAAGAAACCATTTTTCTGCAATTAAATCAATTTTCTTTGGTGTAATGTTTGTTTTGTGCATTTCATAGATAGAAACAAGAGGCCACCCCTTCACATAAAAAAGAGCACATTTTCAGTCAAAATTCCACTTTGACAAAAGACAGCTCAAAATAATTTATCTTCAAGCCATGCCTGTTTTCAGCCTTATGAGAAATTTTTGATGAAGGATATGTTATACAAAATCACTTTCTTTGTATTATAAGCACCAAAAACTTAAATTTTAGCTTCAGAGATATGCAAATATATGTAAAATGAGACATCTTTGATGTATGTATACAGTGGCTTAAATCTCCACTTTCCTTCAACTTCAACCCCCCAAAAAAAAAGATACTCAGGCAAAGATATGTGAAGAATACTAGTAAAATGCATACATGATCAGTGGCAGAATTCAATATTGACATGTAAACCTTCTGAAAGAGTGCATTGGACTATGCTATAATATGACAAAATTTTGATGCGTTGTTGTAAAAACAACAAATACGCTATAGTTTGCCATTTCTTTGCAAAATTTAAATATATTATGAATGAAAGAGGCAGATCAGCAAGGCTTGCAACACACAAGCCTATTTTCTTAATTAAAAAATTGAACATGCTCTCTAAATATTGACTATTTAGGTGAAAATTGTCAAAATTTAGCTACTTTTTCATTGACCGCCTCATATAAAATTGCACATAACAGACAAAGTATGACTTTCAAGTACAAAACTAGGACTGTCTGACCCTAAAAACATATAAAGCTTACTACAGAATTGATCAGTTTTATTTATGGCTATATTTCTTTGTCCAAAATTGCCATTTTGCATCATTTTGTTGATGCGGTATTAAATTACGCTCATTTTATACAGCTAAAATGATAATAAATGAAGTGTAAACTATACTTTAAATAAAAAAATGGAATAAAACTGCACAATCTAACACTGTCTATCATCTGAAACATCTTTGCAGCCAATATTATGAATTTTTAACTAGATATCTACTCAAACTAAGGAAAATCATGTATTTCTTTAATATAATTACATAATAGCCTGTAACCTGACACCAATATGATAAATATAAAAAAAAATCTTTATAATTCTCCAATAGTTTGTCAATATCTATCAAATAAACCACAGTTTGAAAATTTTTCTGGCTTAATTCCATCAGTTGTACCTTACCCTTGACAGGAATGGGGACCCAATTATTTCCCCATTGCTTCAATGCAATTTTATCCAAATTGACCGGCAGATTTCTTATTCACTATATAAGACTATAAAATTTCAGTTACTTTCTCATACTAGTAGCCCCCTTCATGGTTTCTGGGAAAATTCTTGGAGGGTCATGACCGGCATTTAAGAGAGCAATACTGTTTTGAGTATTACTAGGGTCATTTTATTAACTTCCTGGTTAAAATCTAAATTTAAATTTGGACCATTTACTTAGATAATCATCCACCCTATACATTTCAGAATCACTTAAAATATAGCAGAATTTGAAAGTTTAATGAATACCCTTTAGATATACTACAATTTTAAGCATCTTTACATAGTTTTCATCTCGATACAATATCCCATTTAAAAGATGGTAGATTTATTAAGGGACTTCATTCGTGGGTACCGGACTGGTATCCTGTAACTGGGATCCTATTCCATATAGTCTACCAGCAGCAATGACAACTGATTGCTTTATGTACAATTCGTGTGAATCGATTTTACAAAGACATTCGCCAGAATTAAAGGTTGAAAAGACTTTCGAGAACATAACCATGTAAAATATTACGTCTATTCATTTGTTCCATTTCCAGCCATTTTTACGCATAGTCTTGCATTCTATTAAGATTCTAAGGAGTTCCAATTGTCAATGTTTCACTAATAAGAAAATAACCAGAAGCTTAACAATGATTAAAGCTTGAGATGATATTCATTATAGAGCACCAAGTCTTGATCAAAAACATTTACAGTATATTTTTTTTCTGCACCAGATGCATATTTCGACAACAAATGTCCCATCAGTGATGCTCCAGGCCGAAATATATGAAATCCAAAATTTATTAAAAAAGACGAGGAGCTTATAAACCAAAAAAGACAAATGTACAGCCAAAGGCCGACAAAGAATCGGAGCTGTGCATGAGGGAGATCTATTCCTTTATTCAAAATAATTTCTAAAACTTTGTAAATATATTCAAATCAATTAATGAACCCAAATCTTTCATATATCGAATAGAATTCTGAAATTACATTTTATAAGCTATTTCCTTCAAAATAACATTCTGTAAATATTATCATTGCAAGAATGATACTTGAGAAATTAGGCATTTGAAATAGTACCGCCTTTCTACCCAAAGCCATATATTGTTTTAGCTAGATTTGACACAACTTGTTCGAGTTGTCGGTCTTAAATGCTCTTCAATATCGTAATTAATTCGATTTCAATTATCTTGATTCGTGTGACAATTGTAAGTCTTATGTAGACGCTCGTTTGTTGTACCAAATCATAAGTCTGGTATCTTTATTGAGTTTTTCTTAACTTTGTAATTAACAAAATCTATATAAACACGGTAGAGTTGTATTAGTCTCAAAATAGTTTTGCCATATTTTACCTGTTTTTTTACTTGGGAACAAAGTCATAAAAGGATATCTTTTATTTTCATTAGTGTATACTTTTTGTAGATTCAAACCTCACCCTTCTATTCAACCCAACTAAGGTATTTTCAACTGTACAGACTGTGTCAACTAACAATGGAGTGTGCAAGTGTCCAGTAACAAATGGTGTTACGGATATTTTAACTCCATGTGTACAGTGATATTGATACTACGAAGAGTTAAACCCTATTTGGAAATACCAATTGTATTTTTCAGAAAGAGATTACAGACTCAGTCTTAGGAGATTTTAAACCAAAGAAGATTTTAACTGCATAAGAACTGTAAGATAAGCTTTTTCAGATATAGGAAATGTTTTTGACTTTTGATTGATCCCAAAGTATCTTCTCTCCTTTTTTTATCACAGTATTACAAAATGATTACTATAAACATATCGAATACAAAAAAATCAAACAGTTTGAACTTATTTCATTAATCTACACTACAATCATCCCATTTCTTTAGTGTAATAAAGTGCATATACATGATACTGAATGCCTAAGGACACTTATTGCCCTTGGAGAAACCTTTCTCTGCAGGTGTCAATATAATGGCAGTCTCTTAGTATAGCAGTAAAATTATCAAAGGGGTAAATTAAAAAAAAAAAGAAATGGAATTTCTGATTTACTCCATTACCTTTGACTGTAAAAATCGAGGCAAAACGCAGGACATCGACCAAATCAAATGTAGTAGGCTGCAGAGATCTAGGCATATGCACAGATAGGGTTTGGTAATAACCCCCCTTTTTTAAAAATTTTATTCTGTTTTATTGATTTTCTACATAAGAAATATTATGTTTTGCTAAATAAGCACAATCTTACGTTGGGGCAGTTTAGATGTGCGGTTGAAAAAATTAAATAAAATAAATTTCAAAATCATTTGATGACTTCTTGGAACTTAAGTTCAAGGAAATAATAAATTCAGAATCTTCTTTAGGAACCAAAGATGTCTATTAAACACTGATGAGTATGATGGTTAAAACAGCTTGCCTGACACTAAACTTATAGATAGAACATTAAAATGGTGGCAAAGCATTTTTAGCCCCTATTCCCTAAATTTATAACATACTAAACGTATATCCAAATTACAAAATGTCTAAAATAAACAATAAACAATGCATTGACTCGATAATATGTATCAGCGTTTCGTGTGTATTTAAGTCTGTATGTCATCTAATTAACCATGGAGATCACCTCCAAAGACTTCCAACGGTCATATAATCCGATATAAACATAAATATAAATATAAATAGATAGCGACCACGTGTAATTGGATTTTTCTAGGTCTGTTTGATTTCATATTATATTTTAAAAAGTATGTTTGTCATTGTTTTTACTTGTTATACGAATGATGTTTTGTGGATTTAATCAATCAAACAAATGTTTTTTCCTTGTTTCGTTTTCAACATTGACAATTTTTTTCTTTTTAATAGCTGAACACACGCGTAACCAATCTCCAGCTAAGGGGTTAAATTGAAGGATACATGGATACGGATTCTAATATGACGTTCTTCTTAAACTTTGGAAACAAAGCCATGTTCTAATTGCAATGGAACATTGGTTGCACGTGATTGGCGTCACAATTGAAATTCCAACGTCAGTTGTATTTTAAAAATCACCGGAGAAACAAAATGGACATTTGTGTTGGTGTTTCTCGCTAGGAAATTAAATTAAATCATTTTAAAAGTTTACATGTATTTGCTCATTTTTTATCGTGAAACGGTAGATTTTCTATATCGTTTTGTCTTCATAAAGTCATAATGGCTGCCTTTCGAACTTTTATTATAGGCCTGCTTCGAAGTACAAAAGTTCAAAATTTTCCTATTAGAGTCGAAATGATTTTAACATGAGTAGGCATTACATTTGTCAACATTTTACACTTTGCTTACGCTCGGTATAAAGATATTGACAAATATAATGCGTACCCATGATGTTAAAATGAGCATAAAGCATGGCATGAAAGAATTATTCTTAATTTTATTGAGATTAAATTATTGGTTTGAAAGTCAATAGTATATCAGCGAAATATTTGAGATTATTTTGACAATTGTGGGCAGGAATAGGATGGCAGTGCTAATTGATTTAAAAATATTGTTGACATGCTATTTAGAAAAGAAAAGAAAAATATATTCTGAAACGCGAGATTTGAATTAGTGTACAAACTGAGTTGAAGTTGATTAATTAATTTAAATGATTTATACTATAAAACATGCAAGTTAGTATGTATAATTTCTGGACATTACATTATATATCATATTGTAAAGATTCAACAACAAAAGAATTAACACCTTTCCCATTTCAATTACAAAGAATTATCTATTACTTATTCAAATGTTAAAATATTTGTACTTTGAAGCAGTTTAAATTGAAAACGTCAGAATATCATCTTTTGGAAGGACACAATTACAAAAAAGGAAAAGAAGTGAGAACTATTGGATACATTTTATTTTCTTTATTTCAAAAAGGGTCATTACAATGTGAAAGATTCCTGTTCAGGACAAGAGTTGTATATAAATTTAAAACAAAGACGAAGTACAATGACCAAATATTCCTATAAGCAAATAATCAATTAATTTTCTTTTGTTCTTTATATTTTACTTAGTGATAGGAATTTTAATTATCATTAAGTTATTTATGGATATAAAAAGAGAAAACCGGTTAAATGTTATTGGATAAACAATCAATAGGTACTGGAGCAATGATGCTTGTTTTACTAATTGACCCATGCTGTGTTTGTCTACACAGTAAACACACTTATCAGCATTCATAAGACATGCTTAATTAAACCTGTCATTTTTCATCGCAATTTATCGTTTTAATCATGCAATGTAATATTCTATATCTTGTTGTTAAACTACATTTTTGGGAAATTAGGGTAATTCAGTAGCTTCAAATTTGCAATATTTTAATTGTTTCTTTTTATTCAGTATAAATGGACATAATTTCTTCAAAATGTCAGAAATTTATCACTCAACCCTTCAGGAGTAACTATCTCATCATACTTTAACACAAACACAAATACATAAACAAAATATTGCTCTTATTTATATTTGTTATAACAAATTCTTTACTTTGTTTATTATTCCATGTTCATAATAACCGCCATTTTGTTGATTAGCTCCACCTTGGATGCTGGGTTGCCATGTGTTGCTAAGGAGGGCGGGCATATCAGTAGATTGTGGAAAGGTGTAAAATCACTTAACCAACCACATTTGCATTATTCATTGTTATGAATGGCCGCAAAAAAAGCATAACAGCATACAAAAGCTATTATTCTGGATGGCCGGAAGAATAAACTATCCGGTCTGTGTTTTCGTTAGTTGTTTTCTGCTTTCTTGTATCGATCGGATAAGATAAGCCCTTTTGAACTGATTTTTATAGTTTGTTCTTATGCTGTACTGTTACACCACTGTCCTAGGTTAGAGGGAGGGTTTGGCGCATTCACTTTTCATCAAATGTTCTAAAAATGAAATACTGAACCTTGAACCTTACATTTACCTTACATTATTATGATTTACAAGTTGGAAAAGTTCTCCGTCAATTGAGTCGAGCTTTTCATCCCTCAATTAATCGAAAGATATGTATATTTTAAAAACAAAACTGGCTATTATTATTTTAAAAACAATGCCATTAAAAAAAGCCAGAAAAACTTAACCCCAATGATCCGAAAGCAATACACCCCAAAAGAAGAGAAGAAAACTACCACTAGCTATTATTATTTTAAAAAAAACTGCCTTTTAAAAAAGCCAGAAAAACTTAACCCAATAATCCGAAAGCAATACACCCCAAAAGAAGAGAAGAAAACTACCACTAGCTATTATTATTTTTAAAAAAACTGCCTTTTAAAAAAGCCAGAAAAAGTCAACCCCAATGATCCGAAAACAATACACCCAAAAAGAAGAGAAAAAAAACTACCACTAGCTATTATTATTTTAAAAGCACTGCCTTTAGGTTGCACTTTGTAAATACAGCTGTTTCTAAAACCACGCCTCTTTTGGGGAGATATAGAATATTCATAGATAAGTAATTTTGTTTATATACTGGTTCCCAGTTATGATCTCTATATTTCATCTCATAGAGACATAACTTGTGAATGTTACCAGTAAATATACATATGCATATTGTTTATATTGAAATCTGTGGTAATCCTACAGTCAAGGTGTTAGTTTGAACTCTTAAAAGTTCGGGGCATATAAACGTTGAAAATATGCCGCACAGCCCTATATTTTGACCTCTGAAAAAAATTGTAGTGCATATCAACTTTCCATTCTAGGATATGATTTTTTTCAAAACTTCATAGTAAAAGTGGTACAGTTTTAGCCGTGAAAGGAGTTTCTATGGGAAATTGCATTGTCAATATTTACAGAAACCTTTAAAAAAGCCAGAAAAACTCAACCCCAATGATCCGAAAACAACACACCCCAAAAGAATAGAAAAAACTACCCCAATCAGGTTTAAAGTAAAGTACGGCAGATACTTATGTAATTTTAAGATTGGGCCCATTTAACAATACATGAGCCATCTATCACTAAAATTATGCGAAAAACCAGTAAACACGAGACACACAAAGGTCAAATATTGTCATCTTAGATCAATTTCTCCCTGATTTACAGATAAATCGAGATCGAATTATCCCAGTGGATGTTAGTAAATATGGTAATCCATATCAAAACAACTGTTATAATTCGAGTTTTATATATGATCATTTTGACCCTGTTCGAGAGAAGACCTCGGCACTGTCCATCACAGACCGCTGTAAAATATATACATTAAAAAAATGATGACTTTAAAATAATCCCTTATTTCCTTATTCCAAAATAATGATGTAGAAAGCTGAACAAATCATCTGATTTTTTCTTAAATAAGTTAACCAATCTGGTTGATTATCGTATAATATTTCGAAAATAGCTTTATACAAAATCGTTCTTAAAGAACACTAAGACTGAAAACTAAACAAACTACTTACTTTATGAAAGTGTGTTGTATTTGTATCAAGGTACCAGTCTTGTATTACAACTCCAGTTTCCGATGCATGCCAAAACATGGAATGAAATAGAATAGTCCATTTCTTTCTGATTTTTTTCTAGGATCAATTTTATCTGTTTGATTAAAAGTTTATACTGAACTGAAACATGTATTTAGATAAAAAAAAAAATGCATCTTCTTTGGAAATATCAAACCAGGAAAGTGGAAGAATATCATGTTTACTGAAAGTGGTGCGGTTTAGTAAAAACAGAAAGTAGAAAAAAGTAGTTTTGACTTCAGGGTTTCATAACTTTTATTCTCCGTGGCAAGACCCACTTTTTTTGCATTATATCACAATTTCACATTTCTACATACATGATATGTACATGAAATTTTTTTTCTATGTACCATTTTATTTTTAAAAAATTTCGAAGATCAGCTGGTTTGCATGTAAGCCTATGGAGCAGTCAATTACAAGACTGCAACCTGCATAGGGAAATTTTTGCATATGTTCACTGCAAGGAAGTAGCTCATGTGGACTTTTGTGTGCCCAGAATGACAAAACATCATGATTTACTGTGACTTGACGATAGGTGTTGCTGTTCACCTTTACCTATCGTTCAGCCAGATGGTAAAATTGACAATACAATTGGGACATTTAAATTGACCAGTTGCCAGATTTCAATTTCACTGGACCAGTAAGAATCTACCTTGTTGGATTTACCTATGATAAGCACATACTTACATCTTCTCGTCCAATCAAATTGCTTGAATTTGCCTTCTAATTTTCATAGTACATACTTTTTCCGTGTACTAAGTAACTACGCATGAATGACCACAAGGGTAAGATTTCATTGTATCGTAATCAAGATATTAAAACAAAAATTGCCACTGGCTATTTTGAAATAAAATGCTGTGTTCCAAATTAAATTAAATAGTTTGTAATTAGTTTTCACATTGATTTTTAAATATCCTGCTATTAAAATCTTTGGGTCTAAAAAATGTTTTTGACGATTGTAAGTTTCTTTCATTTAAATAAAGAGTAACTAGTATGTTTTTTATACCTTGATTAGAGTACAACGCCATCTTAAAATTGTGATAATCTATCATCCATGCAATTACTTTGTACACAAAAAAGTGTGTACTATGAAACCTTGTGAAGGGAAATTAAGGCAACTTGATCTCTTTCGTCATGAATTGATTGATTGATTGATTATTGGTTGCTTAATGTCCAGTGGCAAATATTTCATGCATGTTCAGGACGATATCATGAATTGAAAAACCGTGATAATGTCTGAAGAGAATGTGCCACCTACATGTTCTGATAAATCGTTTAGTTTTGACTTTGAAATAAATAAAAAAACAGTAACCCTAGTATCTTTGATCTATTGGTAGCTTTTTGATGACTATTCGCTAGACTATTTATGGGGACATACCAGAGGCGGATCCATTTTAAAAGGGGTTCCAACCCAGGATAAAGGGGGGATGGGGTTCGAACCAAATGTCCCATTCAAAAGCATTGATCGTCCAAAAAAGGGGGTTTTCCAACCCCAAACCCCTGGATCCACCACTGCATACTATCTATATTTAAATTTATTACAGCTTTAGTTTTACTGTGAAATTGAAAAATGCTTTCAAGACATGTAAAGCTTCCACTGCAATTTAATTTTTGCCTGCTTTTGCATGGTCAATTTGTTTTGTCATCTTACCATGTAAAGAAGTACATGATGTTAAAACACCGCTTTAGATCAGTAAACATACTTACACCAGCAGCTACCATCTTTTCATTCTGGAGTCAAGGGCCTTTTAAAATCACATAATTTACAATGATACTAGTGAGTAGATTTACAAAACTTCGTTAATGAGCTCCGTTTTACAACACCTGTGATACAAGTAGTCAGCCAAAATAAAGTATCAATAAAACAATTAAAAGATTACTCGAGTTGTAAATATGTGCTAAATTGGATAGTCTATGAAAAGGTATATACTATGAAATTAAGAGCTCGGGGCAAGCCCCTCGCTCTAAATTTCATAGTATATACCTTTTCATAGACTAACCGAGACAAGGTCCATGAAGTGACTTCACCTGTTCAGTGGTTAAATTTTGTTCAAACTTTAAACTGACTATTGTTTATTTATAGATGAAAACAGCAAATTTTCAGGAAAATATCATTTGATATTTTAAAAAAGACTCATCTATTCCAATAACAATAACAATGTAAAGCTGTTATTAGGAAATGAAATTAATTAGTACATGATCAATTAAGAAATTTTGTAATCTGACCAATTTAAAATGATAAAAACAGTGCTGATTTCAGTAAATAACATAACATGCCTACAGTTTAAATTAGCATACACTGTATATGGTATGAAAAAAGCTTGAGTATGGCCACAATATGCAAATGATTCCATGTTCTAATTTTTGCTAAAAACTGCTGACTTTTTTTTTAAATTTCATTTCCCAATGTTTTTCTTTAGAGAATCCTAAAATAAATAAAGGAAATATACATTGAAATTACAGTTTTTTTTCATTGAAATGAATGTATTCGTTTTTTTTTTTTTTTTACAATTAAACAAAACTTTATTAAACAACTGCTGTCATACATTTTATCCAGATTACAGCGTTAGTCTGGATACCCCTGTGATGAGTTACTGAACTCCCAGGGAATAAAAGTTCAGTAAACAAATACGTGTGTTAGTTTTACAATTTATTACATTTTTTTCTTCTTTTTTTAATTATTAAAGTGTTCACATAAACATCCTTTCACATACAGAATAAAGAATTCCATTTGGTATCAATCACATGTTTACGGAACATTAGTTTGTTTTCCGAGATTGTATTCATTTTCCTATATTTATAATCAATCATTGACACAGTTATTTTGTACTTGACCTTTTATACAGGATTAGTTACCTGTTTGCTATTCATTGTCCGAAAACTAGTGCCAGAAAAGCACGTGTTTGTAGTAGTTACAAATTATTGGATTAGAATTAAACTAGTTTGGTAAGTATATACTTTTCATTAGTACTTTTGCCACAAAAACAAATTTATATAGAATTAAGGTGTTTTTGAAAATATTAGGAAATTTACTATAGGGTTGCAAAGATATCAACTTGTGATTTGATACACTAATTAAATCTATTGATTATTCTAAGTAGAAAAATTAAAAGATACCAACATGTGTTTTGATACCAACATATACAAGATTAATTGAGGATACTTAGTGTGAAACAAAACAGTACTGAAATATGTTCATTTTAGCCTCAAAGTATAATAAATAAAGTGTCTTGTTTTGTTGTTTTAACATAGAAAAGTACAAAACAAACAACAATAATATCAAGTCTAGTTCAATGACCTTTACATCTCAATTACATATATTTTTGAATATTTTTAGCATCTGACTTATTGTTTTATTTCTATACTGCATTAGAAAATATCTGTATGTATATTCTTGTTTAAATATTTCATACACATTAACTTGATTTGTCT
Organism: Mytilus coruscus; assembly: GCA_017311375.1. Classification (NCBI taxonomy): domain Eukaryota; kingdom Metazoa; phylum Mollusca; class Bivalvia; order Mytilida; family Mytilidae; genus Mytilus; species Mytilus coruscus. The sequence goes on from CM029599.1 coordinate 87,943,690, forward strand.
TATTATTTGAAATGCAATTGCATTTGTGAAGAGTGAATAAGATAACTGTCAAGAGATAATTAATATCATTTAATGAGTCATCTCCTATTTTATATCCTACCACCAAATGTTTTAAAGTAATTATATGTTTATCAATTTGAAGTTTATTTAAAAGAATACAAATTTTATTCCAAAAACTTTAAAATAAGTACAATCCATGAAATTGTGTTGATAAGTATCTGGTACCCACATAGTGAACACACATTGGTGTTCTTAATTTTCCAAGTGAAAGATGTGTACCTACAGGTAATATATAATGTAATAACTTCCATCGAATCATTTTAATTTATTGTCTTCTAAATAATTAAAATAAAATTTAATGTGTATTAAATATTTTGTTGAGTTTTATCTATATTTAGTTCTTTCCACCATCTTGTAAACCATATAGATATATCTTTACTAACATTTGATAGAATTTTATAGATATCTTTATTATTATTTTTTTGTAAATCATATATAATTGCGCCTTGCTTTAAGGAGAGTAGTTTTTTGCACTTAACAATAGTTTTTGTTGAGTCTTCCTTTTGTAATATATATTTCCAGTGATTTGGTATACTCTTTCTTATTTGTATTATTTCAGCAATCCAATTTCTTTTACATTTTAACTTATTAAGGATTTTTTCTTTTGATATTCTACCTTTCTCATCAATAATGTCATTAACATAGATTATATTGTCTTTTATCCAATGATTAAAAACTAAACTGTGCCCGTTTAACTTTATATATTTATTACCCCATATTATTTGTTGTCTAATGGTTCTAAAGTTTTCTGGTTTGCTTGTTTGTCCGCCGCCATATCTTACCCATGTTTTAAGTATTTCAAAGTAGAAATAAGGGATTTTGTTCTTTTGGTAATTAATGGATTTTAAATTATCCAGATTCATGTGGAATATTAGAAAGTTTGATCCATACTGATTTAAGTAAAATGTTGGAATAATTTTCCAATTTGACTGTTCACCCTCCAATAATCTTTTCACCCATTTAATTTTATTGCATCAATAAACTTGTCAATATCTATCATTCCAAGACCTCCTTCAGTTTTTTCATATTAATTGTATTTCTTTTAATTTTTCTTGTTTATAGTCCCAAATGAAGTCATAAATCATTTTTAAACTTATATAATGATTCTTTGTCAATGTTAGAAACTGAAGCTAAATATGTAATATTGGGTATAACTAGAGATTTTACAACTGCTACTTTTCCCATCATTGTTAACTTTCTTTTCTTCCATGAATTAAGAATTTTTCAGATTTTTGAAGTTGTTTTCTATATTTAAATTCATACATTGAGATTTATTATGTCCAAAGTAAATGCCTAAGCTTTTAACAGTCTCTTTACTCCAGTTTATATTTTCAAAATTGTTGGAAATATGTTTTAATTTACCGAAAGCTAATACTTCAGTTTTAGTTCGATTTAAAATTAGTCCTGATAACGAACCAAATACTTCAATTATATTAAGTGATTGAGTAATTTCATCTTTAGAGCTGAGAAACAATGTAGTGTCATCAGCTAACTGGCTTATTATAAGGCTGTGTGTTTTCCCATCTAACTTTATGTTTATACCTTTAAGATTATTGTCAGTTCTTATTCTGCAGGCTAATAATTCGACTGCAAAAACAAATAAAATGGCGCTTAAAGGACACCCTTGACGAGTTCCTCTAAAAATTTTCAGTGGGCTTGAAATCCATCCATTATTTGAAATACATGCCTTAATATCTAGGTTTTAATCCATCTTAACATAGAATTTTCAATACCAAATTTTCTTAGTGATTGATACATGAATTCCCACTCTAGGGAATCAAAGGCTTTGGAGAAATCTAAAAAAAGTATAGCTCCATCTATTTTTAACTTTTCTGCATGATCAATAATGTCTTGTATCTGACGTATATTAAAACCTATATAACGGTTTTTGATGTATCCATTTTGGTCACTGTGGACATTAGAGGTTTTAATCTTTGGGCTAATGTATATGCAATAATTTTAACATCAATATTCAATAGTGTTATTGGTCTGTAGTTACCTAATTCAGTGGGGTCTCCTTTTTTAAATATTAGAGAAATAAGGCCTATTTTTTTGTGATTCAGATAACATCCCTTCTTTGTAGCAATAATTGAAGCTTTGAATTGCATAGTTCTTTAACTTGTGCCAAAATTCTCTGTAAAACTCTACTGAAAGTCCATCTAGGTCAGGGGATTTATTTAATTTCATTTTAAAGATTGATTTAGTACATTCTTCTGTTGTGAGAAGTCCGTTTAGAGAATTGCTTTCCTCTTTATTCAATGATTGTTTAATATTTGTATCTTTTATATATTTTTTTATAAAATTTTTATCAGGTTCAGTGCTAGTGTAAAGTTTTTCATAACACTTCTTTTCAAAATTTAGTATTTCTGATTGTTTTGTAATTATCTCCCCTTTCTCATTCTTTAAACTTGTTATATTTTTTCTTGTTTGTCTACTTTTCTCTAATCCTAGAAAAAATTTAGTGTTCTTTTCACCTTCTTCTATCCATTTTATTCTAGAACGTATCTGTGCACCTTTTGCCTTATAACTGTAAAGAGATTCTATCTTACTTTCTAATAAATTGATTTCTTTCTTTTCCACTTCACTTTTTTTTTGTTATCGTTTTTTTCCTGTAATGTTTGGAGTTTTTTTTTCTAAATCTTGGATTTCATTTTTTCTTTGCTTAGCTTTATTTTTACAAAACTGTATTGTTAATTCTCTTACCTCAATTTTAAACAAATCCCATAATTGTGACAGGTTTTCGGTGTTATTGCTTTTGAGTATAAAGTAGTCAATTACATTTTCTATTTTTTCTTTATAAGATTTATCAGTAAGTACACTATTGTTTATTTTAAAGAACCCTTTACCCTTATTATCATTAGAAATGTTAATTTTCAATGAAATTGCCTGATGGTCTGTACTAGAAACCAGGGCTGGTCTAATATCTGTAGACTTTATCATAGTTCTCAATTCCTTACCAGTCAGAAAATAATCTATTCTACTTGCCTCATCATCTTTATTTTTACGTTTCCATGTATATTGATATAGTTTTGGATGTAGTTGTCTCCATATATCCTCTAATTTATTTGTTTTTATTAAAGTTTTCAAACTATTTGTAATTTTTTGTTCTCTATTTTTTATTACTCTTTCTATCTGCTCTACTCAATGTTTCATTCATATCTCCGCCTACTACTAAAATTCCAAGACTGTGCTCATCAATTATTTTATTTACATTTTAAAGAAGACATTTCTCTTTTCTTCTCATTTGGTGCATATAAATTAATCAAAGAGAATATATTATTGTTTATTTCAACATTTACTAAAATTATGCGACCTTCTTGATCAGTATAAGTATCAATTATCTTTGAATTTAGTGTTTTTTAATAAATATAACTACACCTGTTGATTGAGTGGTGCCAAAACTATGAAAAATATCTGCAGCATATTCATTATTTACTTTATTTTCTATTTCTACAACAAAATGGGTTTCTTGAATGTATTCGTAAATGCCCATACAACTGCCAAAGAAACAGTTTTACATTTAGAAGGAATACGAGAGATTTTTACTTTAATGTCATTTTCAAATTTAAGGAGTGAGCAAGCCAGAACAAGAATATATATGTTTTTTTTTTTTCTTGCAGGGTATTTAATTGCATGTCATATAATGCATTACATTTCCTCTTTTTTCATAGCCAAATACTCTGAGTGCTTGGATTTCTTTTATATCGTTGAAAAGTCCTCTTTCATCTCTTTGGCTTTTTCTAATGGGAGATAACTCAAAATATGTTTTTTGAACTCTTTTTTAAATCTTAATTATTTTTTAATTACCATAATTTTCCAGGAGTAATAAACACCAAAAACAAATGTGTGCATGTTTCATTTAAAATTTGTTCAAGACTTATTGACATGAGCCTTGTGCAAAGTGTTTATGCATAGTGAAATATAAAAATAATAGTTATGAATAAATTGTTTATTTATTTATTGACACAGATTTTTGATATTCCATCCAGTATTCCAGTTTCATTATTTAAAGTAATTTTGAAATATTTTCCTAAATCTATTAAATTTTGGAATATTTTCTTACATTTTTCACTATATGACTAGATTTTTTTTCTATATCCAAAGTATTCTCTTTAATTTCCCATGATATATATCCCAATTAAACAGGTGCAGATTCTTTATATTAGATCCAGAATTTTGTAATTCTTGATTATTTCCAATATCACATTACAAATTTTTGGATATTTTATTGATATTTTCCCTCAGTCACTTGATATTACTATATCCACAGCATTCAGTTTTTATTTTATTTCCCATGATTTATATCCCAATTAAACAATATCATATCCAGAATTTTATAATGATTATTTCCAATGTCACATTCAAAATTGTTATCCTCATGTTATGAATTTTTTGGGAATATTTAACTTTTATTATTCACTTTATCACTAGATTTGACTATATACACTGTATTCACATTTTATTTCATTTCCATGATATATATCCAAAACCAAACAGGTGAATCATCTTCATATTAGATCCAGAATTTAATAATGATTATTTTCAAAATCACATTTAACATTTAAAGCCACAGAAACAAGTTGGTTGAACTTATTTCTCCTACTTGCATTCCAGTTTGTTTTTTTTTTACGTTTTAAATTAACTAAATCCCATCTTATAAAAAGTGAATTCCCTTGAGTGAACACAGTATTTTTATGCACAAAAATCCTAATAGATTTCAAAGAAAAACACTGCAAGCTATACTCTAAAATTATTTTGGCTTTTACATTTACATCATCATGTAAAAGCCACACAAAACATTTTGAATTAATTATTTCCTCCTTGATACATTTATGACAATCCATTCAAAGTCACAATTTAAGAGGCAAAATTGAATGACATCTAAGAAGCAATTCAAATAAAATAAATCCCAATTTTGTATGCACATTGATTCAAATAGATTTCAAACACTGCGAATAATAATCCAAAATGAAAAATTTGAAGGGATATATGAAGAAATGCATAACATATTTATCTGAAAACTGAAACTGAAAACAGCTGAATAGCTATTGCTTGTTTCACTGACAACTGGACAATACTATATATAACGGTGAACAATTTGAAGATTCATTTATTATTTAAAAACAGTTTTAATTGTCATACATATTAAATGCTGTTAAGAAATCTTTAAATAATTTAAATGTTTGGGTCAAAATTCGGTTTATCATCTTTATTGGGGACTTAAAACAATGAAAATTAATAATATTTTCATCCCTATCAATTTTATAATAGAATAACCCTAAGTGAAGAAAAACTTCAGGAAAAAAGCATGCTGTAAGGTTGGGCTAGGTGAATAAAAAACTGTACAGGTAGCATCAAGGTAGACTCAACTCTGACAATACCAACTGGTCAATTTAAATGTCCCAACTGTATTGTCAATTTTACAATCTGGCTGAACAATAGGTAAAGGTAAACAGCAACACCTATAGTCAAGTCACAGTAAGTACTTTCTAAGAAATAAAATTCATGGGGTATCAAGTTACACTGAAAAAACTTAAATTATATAATAATTTTGATTTTTTATGCAAGACACCATATGAAAGTATAAAAAGATATAAAGCACAACCGTTTGAGGTAAATTGAGAGTCTGGTAGTATAACATATATGATTTTCAATTAAAAAGAACATAGACATTTTTTTCTCCATGAAAACTTCTTCTTGTGATGAAAATTCTAGTTGAGCAGTTTCATTGAAAATCAGTGTAAAGTTGAATAGACAGCTTCACACAAAACTCATTTTTTTCTTTAGGGTTATTTTTTTTATGGCTCAATTGTTGACATTTAGGTAGAATATATATAAAATAAACTTTTGGTGAAAAGATTTTCACAAAATTTTCACTTTCCACATTTGGGTTAAAAATAAGTTTAAAAAGTAGAATTTGTCTAATACTATCCATGATGACAAGGATGTTTGTGCTTAGGTGTGACAAGTAATCAATATTCTAACCAAAACACCAACTTGAGTATTCATTTTGTTTATTCTAGGATTTTATTGCATGTAAGCCTATGGAGCAGTCAATTACAAGACTGCAACCTCAACCAACAAAAAGCATGTTTAATATGAGTCATTCAAGTAATACCAAAATATTGTTTGTAACGAAAATAGTATATTTTTTTTCAGATTTTGATCGAGAACGAATGTAACAATGTTTTCTGTGATATAGTGTAACTTGTTTGAACTGAAGTAATTTACTGATTTCAGATTGAACAATACCGGACTTTCGATGGTACTTTCTTCATTCCACCTGACCATATTTTGACAGCATTACCCAAAAAAGTTATTGATTGTCTATATCAAAGGTACTTATAGCTTTTACCTGGAAATACAAACCAGTATGATTATTTGTATGATTTCATTGATCAATAAGTACATCAAGTATTAATGTTTGTACCTAGTTGGGTGAAAGAACTATGAGAACATGTATGGAGTGTGAGGTTTCATATGAGCAGCTTTAAAAATTGAAAAAAAAGAAAAAAAAAGGGGGAGCTATATTCATAAGCTGCGATCATTTTGTGATACATATTGCTTATTGTTGTTGTGTTTCTATATTGTATTTTTATTGACTGTTTGTCATTTGTCAATAAACCGGTCGATATTAAAAAATGAGGGTTATTTGTAAAACGGATATTTGAAGATTCTTGACTGGAAAGGACGACTTTTGTCAACTTTATTAAGCATACTTTACGAGTATATTTTGGTGTCGTTTATTTTGACTTGAGACGCGGAAAATTGGCTATGTCATCATTTTATTTTCCCGTCGAATTTTTTTTCTGGTGTTTGAAAACACACCAAAAAAGATTTGGACGAGTTTGTTAAATTGTGTCATACTCCCAACACAACTATATGTACTATGTCATATCAGAATCACTTAAAAATGTCATCAGGAACATTTATCATTGGTAAAACTTTATACTTATGTATGAGTTATTCTATTGTCTCTTCTCTTACTTAACTTTCTTTGTTTGTTTATAAACGCATTTTATTATTCATTATAGACTAACAACAACAATACAATTTTTTTTGCGCTAAACGAAGTCGACATGGATCAATAAAGAACGGGTAGAATATTTGTACAGATGGTTGTTATAAGCCAAACAGTAAAACAGTTGTCCATGTGTTGAGGTATACAAATAAAAGCCATGTGATATTCATTAAATATTTTTACTCATTTAGATGAAGAAAGTAAATATGTTTATAAAATGTGTCATTGGCAAAGCCATAAGAACGAGAAAACCCTATTATTTTTGACGTAGGAAAGATAGCCAAAGAATCACTCTGATGAAGGGATTTCATTCGTTCTCAAACATATGTCGCTAGCGGTTTAATGATTGTTTGCCTTAATAAGGAAAATTTCAAAAATCTGAAAAGACAGCCTAAGTGACACCACTTATGTTTTATGAAATAATAAGCTCATTTGTGGATATGTGAGTTTAAAATTGTCCACTTTCAAATATATAAAGCTTCAGGTCGTTATTTAAAGAGATAACATTAAAGTATATATAAAATAAACCATTTACTACAAAAGAAAATGCATGTACCAAGTTAGGAATATGACAATTGTTTTCCATTCGTTTGATGTGTTTGGGCTTTTGATTTTGCCTTTTGATAAGGAACTTTGCGTCAAGAATTTTCCTTAGAGTTCGGTATTTTGTTATTTTACTTTTTTGTAGAACTCGGCAATCTATTGATCACGGATAACCCCGCTCGCAGAAATTCCATTTAACAGTAAATACAAAAAAAAAAAAAAAAAAAAAAATTAAATTGAAATCATTTTTAATAATTTTTTGTTAAAATCTAAATAGATTTTGTGAAAAAGTACTTTCATTATCACCTTGAAATAAATAAATCTTTTAAGATAAATAAGTGCATTGTCATTGAAAGATAAGTGTCAAAGCCATCGAAAATATCGAACTTGACTGATATTTCAGGATCAGTGACATTTTTTTTTATAAATTTTAAGATTTGTTCAAATGTTACTTTAATCAGCATCCGAAAAAAACTCAGAACGTTAACTAAGTTTTGAATGGTACAGGACAAAATCATCAAAATTGACCTGTAGTTTATGATCCATGACATTATGTAAAAAATTCAATATTCAGTCTAACGGCACTTTAATTATTATCGTGAAACCAAACTAGTAACGGGCAAATGAACGGACGGAGATGAGCATCCATTACTGTAAGCTTCGCTCTTTGAAGCGGGATATATTAAGATATACGTCTTAAAGGATGTATATATTTTAGATTAAAGATAAGGAAAAATTCAACAATTTTCGAAAAAGGATAATATACTTAATGCTATAATTAATGGATCATGTGTTCAAGACTATTAAACTAGAAAAACCGGTCTTTGTGCTTGGCCTTTTCTTATACAAGTTTAAATTAATAAGTATGACTCTGTTTTACGGCATGAACAGTGTAGTTTTTTATGCTCACTTTGTATTATTTGGTTTTGATATTTTTGAAATTTGTATTGCAAAGTAAACAGTTTCTTTATGTGCTTCACAACATCCGATTCGAACTTAAGTCAATAATTCGGTTATAACGGAGGCATTAGTAAAGAAACGACTAGCATCCAAAAACTTAACTTAATATTAAATTCGTCAACCCGAAGAGGATGCACTATGTCTTAAACTAGGACTACTTCCAAGCAAAGCTAATGCTTATAACAACATTTCTGTTATTGTTATACTTACGTTTAATTCAACACTTTTGTCCAATCTAAAAATGCTACCAATATTGTAACTTCTTCCAATCGGTAAGTAGACTGTTAGTGGTAGGCTTTACCAGCTTTGATACAAGTATAAAATACGGACATTGTTTTTATTTTTTTATTTTCTTTGATACAATTTTGGAAATCATTTGAAATTTAGGAATTATCAACCTTATGCATACCTCTTTTTTCTTGTCTACTAGTAAGTTGTTTTCTGTTACATTTTGTCCCATTTTTAGTTTTAATATCTGGTCAACGTTTGTATTAGGTTTTGGACTTTTATTATTTTTCCTCGATCATCACGCTAAAAATATTAATTGTTAAATTCGCAGCTGGTGTAGTAATTTGGTACCGGTAATGTTATTATATGAAGTACAAAAAACTAATATATAAAACATTGTTAGAGAAAATGTAATCCGTAAATCTAAATAGTGCAGCCTTAACCGTCTATGGTTTTTCATATATATACATATATATAGATTAAATGTATCCGATTTGCAGGCTATGTTTTGTGGATAAATCTGCACTTATCAAATATGAGCACCTATCATTAAAGTTAGTTCGACCAAATTTTGCAAGAATGTCTTTCATACTAATGAAAATAAACGACAGAGAGAGCTGTAGATACTTCATCGAATCGTGCACTTTATGTAAATATGATAAGTTCATTCTATAACTGGGATATTTATTATTCTATATTCTGCAGGATTTAACAAAATCATATAAATATATAGCATAAGGTTGTACTGTCTGAGAATACTTGCAGAAAAAATATCTTAAGGGAATATATCTTCTCTTTGGGAGAATATCATCAACGGGTGCCACACGTGGAGCAGGATCTGCTTAACATTCCGGATTTGAGGTTCGTGTTGCTCAGTCTTTGTTTTCTATGGTGTGTTTTGTATGCTGTTGTTTGTATTTTGGTCGTGTTTCATTTTTTTTTTGCCATGGCGTTGTCAGTTTATATTTGACGTATTAGTTTGAATGTCCCTTGATATCGTTCGCCTCTCTTTAAGTCTTCTTAGTTCTATTAGAAACGGAAAGCAGGTTTGTGTTCTAAATGTGCTCTGGTGTCATAGGTTTATATTAATAAGATACATTTATTACTATGAGACTGAAAAATCGTATTGGTTTCAGAGTTATCCCTTATCATTTTTACTCCTTTGCGATGAACTACTTGCTGCACCTAAATGTCTTATGAAATCTTTTAAATATTATATTACCTTTATGGGAAGTTATTTTATAGCACAGTAAATGATTATGAAAATGTCCAAATTATCAACCTGACTTATAAGATCAACGTTCAAAGACACAAACCAAGGTACATTATTTATTTATTCACTTATAGGTTTTGTCATCATTACAGCTTATATGAATAACGACATTATCATAATCGCAGAAACTCTTAAATAAAGTCATCACAATTTAAATTTACTACGATTAAAGACAAAGTAAACCACACATTAAAGTCAGTAAGAAATAAATATTGGTTAAACAGTCAAATTAGCAACTCTTTAGCAACTAAAGCAAGCTCGATGCTCCGGCATTAATGATACTTCTTCTTTTCTTTAGCGACGTTTTAATAACTAAATAGAATTTGATGCAAGCTCTTAAGAAAAGAATAATGTGCGATATCATTTGTACAAAACGCCACACGCACGCGACATTGGTATGCTTGAAGTTTTAGAAACGTTTGCGCCGATCGTACTTTCGTTATTTACCAAGCAATTAAATTTGTTTGCCAAAGTACAAAACTTATTATACAAATACAATTTGTAAACGCAAAATACAAAGTGCGATTGGATATCTAAACAGAATATCTAATAAGAATTTGGTGTAAAGCACAAATATCAGAAACGCGGTAAATTAATCAAAGCAACATGAAATTTCTTGTTTGTTGTTATGTATAAATATCATAACCAACCTCCGTTTTGATATAGTAACCTAGAAATTTACGCTTCAAAAGGTCGGAGTTGAACTCATGTCTTTCGAAAGGGTAAGCAGTTGTTCATGAAAAAAATAAAATCACAAAAATACTGAACTCCGAGGAAAATTCAAAAAGGAAAGTCCCCAATCAAATGGCAAAATCAAAAAAAAAAAAAAAAAAAAAACACATCAAACGAATGGCCACTTGTAACCCCTATCATGTTACTCTTTGTTAATTCACTGAGGATACATTTCCTGTAGTAAAGCATTATACAGTAGCGGATTGGTAAATTGTTCTTATCTTATCCTAGGAAGTTACCATAGAAATTACCATCACAATTTTTTTACAGGATAAAGGACAGACAAGTCTTTTCGAACGCAAAATAAATTGTCTCAGATAAAACATAGAAAACTAGTACTAGTACTAGGACTAGTAACTTTTTAAGGATAAAAAGTAAAATAACTGTATTCGGAGCTAAGATCATCGAAATGCCTGTATAGTCAATTCAAATTTAACTAAGCCGTTCATGTAACAGTAAACGCGTCTTTGTTGTGGTTTCAGTGCCATGAAAAGAGTACCAGCTACGATATGTATACACAAAACGTTTTGTTTAAAAAAAAGTGTTAAATATTAAGCATGAACACAATAGAATGTTATCGTACTTTATTCTTAACTTATTTGTTTGAATGTTAATACGATGGTCAAGTACAGACACACATATGCATATATATTTCTTTCTTTTAGCAAAAAGACTGGAACTGATGAAATATTTCTTTCGAAAAAGGAAAATAATATAAATGATGGTCAGTCCACAAAACTTGGTGCATGGAGCTATGCAGTGAAAGAGGAATCGGTAAAGTTGGGCCAGCTTACTAAACTCTTAAAGAATGATAGCAATTTTTGTTTTGATAGGTATTTTCTCAAGAATATAAAGCGAGCACTATAGCGGGTCAGTCTAAAAAAGATTTGCTTCACACAGATGAACAAGAGACTGTCAAAATGACATCAAAACCATTTAGAAAAAAAAAATTAAAAGTGTGATTGTTAAATCAATTAAGGGCCATAACTCCTTAACAACAATTGAAAAAATTTTCCCGCTCCCGTTCTTCCTGCTCCATTTGTGGCATCTGTCGTGTTAATCATTGTTAGTAAAGTTTATTCCTTAAAGTCACAATCGAAGATAACAGAACAAGGGTGTGGTTTTAGGATAAGGTTTTGTATTTCAGATATAAGTATACAATGTCAATATATTAAATAATGTAAAGGCGAATGAAAAAATAAATGTGTGTTCCTCATCATGACAATATAATACTAAGAATGAAAAGTAAATACCTATTTCCGACCTGCCCTTACGCAATGTCTCATTTCAAAATTCAAAAGAGCACTGACTATCATCATTTTCATGAAACCTGCTTTATATTTGCAATGCGAAGACCGTTTTATATATGTTAATTGTTAAATTGAGGTGAGATATAGGCCTAGATAATATGCACCCTCTCATAATGAAAGTACGCACATACATACATAGCAAATATCATTTCGATTTTTGATCACTAATTACAGAAGGCAAAAAGCCGTAATAAGATATACTCAACTGATAAAAAACAACCAACGTTGGCAATAAAAGATTGCCATTTTACCTTTTTATTTACAGTACATACGACCTGTCTTTCTGTCAACTAAAAATAATCATTAAGGGTCATCAAATGTAGCCTGCTCCAACTACAATATAACATTAAACAAATTTTCATATTACTTCTGGATATTGACATGTGATAAGGTTAATCATTTGGGTATAGTTTTAGAAGGAAATAAGATGAACCAGAATAAAATATCGGATGGAAAAAGTTTGTAACACTACATCCTCCCACAATTTCTTGCGTTACGATGACATTTTATAATTTCAATTCGCTTGTGTGGTATTGTACATTCGAGAATGTTAATTATTGGCGTAAATATACATTTTCATAAGGTACGAATAACATATAAAAATTAAAGATCAATTGTTCGCGAACAATTGAAAGGTATTTCCTTCCATTGATTTTAGGATGTACTCTCATATACTCCTCGCGCCAACATACTGGTGGTTTCCCTTGATTGGAGGAATTTAATGGGGTATCTATGACCTAGTACGCTTAAATCACGTTACACTCGCCTACACCATGGGTCCCCCAATTTGTTTACATTTCACCGTGAATTTTTGAAAAATCTGTGAGACTTATGTTAAGGATATTTCCAGTTTGATGTAAACAATAGTATCTTAATTTTTCTACGAAAAGGGTGGGTGCCGACAAGGTTCTATTAATTGATTTTCATTTATCTCTTGAAATTTGCTTTAAATTCTTCACTGTCCTTAGTAGGATTCTGCAGGTGAGAATCAGATTTGTATCAGGGCATCATATTTTTTGGCCTTATTTGCAACGCTTTTTTCAATTGAAAAATCTCCATGCGGAAAAGGCACCCAAAATTACAGGTTTTCTCTATAAACGAATAAGCACGCACTTATCTTAGTAACCTGAAACTATCAAATTTCTTTGCAAAGTTACTTGAATGATTTTCAGAAAAACTTAAATGCTAAATCAATGAAAGTTTGAAGATTTATTATAAAAAAAAGGTTTCTGATATCCAAGAAATTTGAATACGAGGACTTATATCTCCTGACCAATTAAATTATTTTTCCTTTTGAAAAATTTACACTCGTTTAGACTCAGAAAGCTTTGAAAAGCTTGAAAAAACATTTAAACCCTCAAAAAGGGTAAAACAACACAAAGTTCATTATCTAGGACGTGACCTTGACCTTATGACCTTTGTCAAAGTCATTTAACCCCGATGTCATTGCAAAAGACCCATGGGTATTTAAACTTTGGTTTAAGGGTTAAATATAATTTTGTCTTTTCAGACACCGTTAACGGGTTAATGCTCCTTACGAAAAGGTTAAATCTCTTCGGTCGAAAGTAACAAAGTTGCGCCCTAATGACCCAAATATTTTTCACTATTCACGATTCCTGTAAGTATTAGGTTTCCTGAGATATCACATTACAAGTAGTAAGGTCAAAGGTCAAGATCAACCTAAAAAAGATTTAAAACACACATAAAACCCTTTAAATAGGGGCAAAAACACATAAATCGCTTTCTGGGACATGATTTGACCTTGGTACAAATGGTCTAGGACCTTTTGGTTAAGAGTTATGCCGAATAATGTCTTTTAACAAACCGTCATTGGGGGTTATGCCGCTGACATAATAGTAAAATTCAATACAGTCATACAGTTGCCCATTGAAGACCGAAAACTGTTTCACCATTTAAATTTTCTCTATCTATAACCATTTGAAAACAATAGGGAAAACAAAGAAATATCAAAATCTAAAACATGACCTTGACGTTTGAACTTGACCCATATTTCCAAGTTATGGTCCAAGCATCTCAAATGAAAAGACCCTAGGTCTTTACTGCTTATAATTTATGAGATAACTCAGCATACCGCTAAGTAAAATATTCAAGGGGAGATAATTCCTATAAAAGTCAATGGATTGCTTCGGTCAAGATGAAATATAGTTGCGACATGTTGCAAGGAACATTTAAAAAAAACATATGTCGCTAACTCTTATAGTTTATGTAGAGTAGCAATAACAATGATTTTGGGAATGGGGAGATCACTCTAATAAGGTAAATAGTACGCTTTGGTACCCCTACCACAAGAAAGATTTTAGTAACCAAATATCATTTCAATATGTCGCGTACTTTTTTTGACTTTCACTTTGAAATTTGGCGGAGGAAAAAAAATCATAATAATAATAATGATCATAATAATAATTAAAATGTCAATTGTTCTTGAACAATTGAGAGGTCTTTCCTTTTCGTAATGTAAAATAAATGTTCCAATAGGCGTAGAATGCATTAAAAAGCTCTCAAACACAAATACAACTGTAAAAATATGACAAAAAACAACAAATTCCCTATTTACGACATGACCTTGACTTTTGACCTTGTAACCTATGTGAAGGTCATTGGTCCACAATGTCAATTTAAAAGACCCCATGGGTCTAGGACCTTTGGTTCAAGAGTTAATTTTGTCTTTTCAGGAACCGTTAACGGGGGTTATGCCCCTTAAGAATATGTCAAATCTCTTCGGTCAAGTGTAAAAAAGATGCGCCTCAGTCACCTAAACATTTTTCACTATTTACTATTTCTGTAAGATTAACCGTAATTGAGATATCCAATAAAAAGTTGTAAGGTCAAAGATCAAGGTCAACCTTAAAAAGCTTTAAAACACAATTTAAATCCTTTAAATAAGGTCAAAAACACATAATTCGCTATCTCGGACATGACCTTGACCTTTGACCTTGTGACCTTTGTCAAGGTCATTAGTCCCCAATGTCATTGCTGAAGACCCCATGGGTCTAGAACCTTTGGTTATATAGTAAAAGCTGATTTTGACTTTTCAGAAACTTAAAACAGGGGTTATGCCCCTTACAGAAAAGTCAGATCTCTTCGGTCAAATGTAACAAAGTTGCGCATTAATGACCCAAATATTTTCCACTACTATTCAACACTTCTGTAAGTATTAAGGTTTCTGAGATTATCCCATAACAGGGTGTTAGGTCAAAGGTCAAGGTCAACATACCAATTTGACCTTGAGAAATTTTTCAAAGTCACATGAAATAATGATGATTGGTGAAGATCCTAGGTGTCTACGACTTACGGTTTCTGAGTTTTGGAGCCCAACCGACACCGGTTAATTTTCATAGGGGCATAAATCTACCAATGAGTCGTTGATTCTTTTCGATCCAAATGTAACGAAGAACCGGGGTCTGGTCCTGAACAAATTTCACCCTTCGTTTTTTTGTACCTATTACGGTTACGGTGTTTGAATGATAACAAGGTTTTTAGGTTTCGGAGGGATAACTCCGGACCGACAAAATGTTATGACTCACAGGGTGAGTTCCGGATAGGTATTTATGACACCAATACAAAGTGTGAACCTGAAAGCGACATGGCTTACGGTTACGGAGGGAAATTTTGTCAAAGTTTGGCAGAACAAAAAGAATAATAATTTAAATGTCAATTGTTCTTGAACAGTTGAGAGGTCTTTCCTTTTCGTAATGTAAAATACATGTCCCAATAGACGTAAAATGCATTGAAAAACTCTCAAACACACATAAAACCGTAAAAATATGACAAAAAACACCGAATTCGCTATTTAGGACATGACCTTGACTTTTGACCTTGTGACCTTTGTAGAGGCCATTGTCCACGATGTTATTATAAAAGACCCCATGGGTCTAGGACCTTTAGTTCAAGAGTTAAAGCTAATTTAGTTTTTTCAGAAAGAGTTACCGGGGGTGCCCCTTAATGATATGTCAAATCTCTTCGGTCATAATGTAAAAAAGTTGTGCCTTAGTCACCTAAACATTTTTCACTATTTACTATTTCTGTAAGTATAATCATTTTTGAAATATCCAATAAAATGTTGTAAGGTCAAAGGTCAAGGTCAACCTGAAAAAGCTTTAAACACACTAGAAATCCTATAAATAAGGTCAAAAGCACATAATTTGCTATCTGGGACATGACCTTGACCTTTGACCTTTTGACCTTTGTCAAAGTCATTGGTCCCAAATGTCATTGTTAAAACCCCCATGGGTCTAGGACCTTTGGTTTAACAGTAAAAGCTGGATTTTGTCTCTTTAGAAACATAAACAAGGGGTTATGCCCCTTATAGAAAGGTCAAATCTTTTCGGTCAAATGTAACGGAGTTGCGACTTAATGATCCATACATTTTCCACTATTCAAAACTTCTGTAAGTATAATGGTTTCTGAGATTATCCCATAACAAGGTGGAAGGTCAAAGGTCAAGGTCAACATACAAATTTGACCTTGAGATACTTTTTAGAGTCACATCAATTGATGATGATTGGTGAAGATCCTAGGTGTCTATGACTTACGGTTTCTGAGTTTTAGTGGCCAACCGACATCGGTTAATTTTCAAAGGGGCATAACCCTACCAAGGAGTCTTTAAATCTTTTCGATCCAAATGTAACGAAGAACCAGGGTCTGGTCCTGAACAAATCCCACCCTTTGGTTTTTGTCTACCTATTACTGTTACGGTGTTTAAATGATAACAAGGTTTTTTGGTTTCGGGCAGATAACTCTGGACCGACAAAATTTTACGACTCACAGGGTGAGTTCCGGATAGGTATTTATGACACTGATACAAAGTGTGAACCTGAAAGGGACATGTCTTACGGTTACGGAGGCAAATCTTGTCAAAGTTTGGCGGAACAAAAAGAATAATAATAATAATTAAAATGTCAATTGTTCTTGAACAATTGAGAGGTCTTTCCTTTTCGTAATGTAAAATAAATGTTCCAATAGGCGTAGAATGCATTGAAAAGCTCTCAAACACATATACAACTGTAAAAATATGACAAAAAACAACAAATTCGCTATTTAGGACATGACCTTATGACCTTGACTTTTGACCTTGTGACCTTTGTGAAGGTCATTGGTCCACAATGTCAATTTAAAAGACCCCATGGGTCTAGGACCTTTGGTTCAAGAGTTAAAGCTAATTTAGTCTTTTCAGAAACCGTTAACGGGGGTTATGCCCCTTAAGAATATGTCAAATCTCTTTGGTCAAAATGTAAAAAAGTTGCGCCTCAGTCACCTAAACATTTTTCACTATTTACTATTTCTGTAAGATTAACCGTTTTTGAGATATCCAATAAAAAGTTGTAAGGTCAAAGGTCAAGGTCAACCTTAAAAACCTTTAAAACACACTTTAAACCCTTAAAAAAGGTCAAAAACACATAATTCGCTATCTGGGACATGACCTTGACCTTTGACCTTTTGACCTTTGTCAAGGTCATTGGTCCCATATGTCATCGTTGAAGACCCCATAGGCCTAGCACCTTTAGTTTAACAGTAAAAGCTGATTTTGTCTTTTAGAAACATAAACTAGGGTTATGCCCTTATAGAAAGGTCAAATCTTTTCGGTCAAATGTAACGAAGTTGCGACTTAATGATCCAAACATTTTCCACTATTCAAAACTTCTGTAAGTATAATGGTTTCTGAGATTATCCCATAACAAGGTGGTAGGTCAAAGGTCAAGGTCAACATACAAATTTGACCTTGAGATATTTTCAGAGTCACATCAATTGATGATGATTGGTGAAGATCCTAGGTGTCTACGACTTACGGTTTCTGAGTTTTGGGGCCAACCGACTGCGATTAATTTTCAAAGGGCATAACCCTACCAATGAGTCGTTGAATCTTTTCAATCCAAATGTAACGAAGAACTGGGGTCTGGTCCTGAACAAATTTCAGCCTTCGGTCTTTTCTACCTATTACGGTTACGGTGTTTAAATGATAACAAGGTTTTAAGGTTTCGGAGGATTACTCTGAACCGACAAAATTTTACGACTCACAGGGTGAGTTCCGGATAGGTATTTATGACACCGATACAAAGTGTGAACCTGAAAGGGACATGTCTTACGGTTACGGAGGCAAATCTTGTCAAAGTTTGGCGGAACAAAAGAATAATAATAATAATAATAATAATAATAATCAGAAAAATACAGTAAGGTCTTTCCTTTTGGAAAGGAAAGACCTTAATTAAAATGTCAATTGTTCTTGAACAATTGAGAGGTCTTTCCTTTTCGTAATGTAAAATACATGTCCCAATAGACATAAAATGCATTGAAAAGCTCTCAAACACACATAAAACCGTTAAAATATGACAAAAAACAACAAATTCGCTATTTAGGACATGACCTTGGCTTTTGACCTTGTGACCTTTGTGAAGGTCATTGGTGCACGATGTCATTATAAAAGACCCCATGGGTCTAGGAACTTTAGTTCAAGAGGTAAAGCTAATTTAGTTTTTTCAGAAAATCCTTTAAATAAGGTCAAAAACAGATAATTCGCTATCTGGGACATGACCTTGACCTTTGACCTTGTGACCTTTGTCAAGGTCATTGGTCCCAAATGTCATTGTTGAAGACCCCATGGGTCTAGGACCTTTGGTTTAATTGTAAAAGCTGCTTTTGTCTTTTTAGAAACATAAACTAGGGGTTATGCCCCTTATAGAAAGGTCAAATCTTTTCGGTCAAAATGTAACAAAGTTGCGACTTAATGATCCAAACATTTTCCACTATTCAAAACTACTTATTACGGTTACCGTGTTTGAATGATAACAAGGTTTTAAGGTTTCGGAGGGAATTCTCCGAACCGACAAAATTTTTTGACTCACAGGGTGAGTTCCGGATAGATATTTATAACACCGATACAAAGTGTGAACCTGAAAGCAACATGGCTTACGGTTACGGAGGGAAATTTTGTCAAAGTTTGGCGGAACAAAAAGAATAATAATAATAATTAAAATGTCAATTGTTCTTGAACAATTCAGAGGTCTTTCCTTTTCGAAATGTAAAATACATGTTCCGATAGGCGTAAAATGCATTGAAAAGTTCTCAAACACACATAAAACCGTTAAAATATGATAAAAAACACACAATCCGCTATTTGGGACATGGACTTGACTTCGACCTTATGACCTTTGTCAAGGTCATTGGTCCAGGATGTCATTACAAAAGACCCCATGGGTCTAGGACCTTTGGTTCAAGAGTAAAAGCTAATTTTGTCTTTTCAGAAACAGTTAATTGGGGTTATGCCCCTTACAGATAAGTCAAATCTCTTTGGTCATAATGTAAAAAAGTTTTGCCTCTATGACCCAAACATTTTTCACTATTGACGATTTCTGTAAGTATAATCGTTTTTGAGATATCCAATAAAAAGTGGTAAGGTCAAAGGTCAAGGTCAACCTTAAAAAGCTTTAAAACACACTAAAAATCCTTTAAATAAGGTTAAAAACACATAATTCGTTATCTGGGACATGACCTTGACCTTTGACCTTGTGACCTTTGTCAGGGTCATTCGTCCCAAATGTCATTGCTGAAGACCCCATGGGTCTAGGACCTTTGGTTATATAGTAAAAGCTGATTTTGTCTTTTCAGAAACCTAAAACAGGGGTTATGCCCCTTACAGAAAGGTCAAATCTCTTCGGTCAAAATGTAACAAAGTTGCGCCGTAATGACCCAAACATTTTCCACTATTGAAAACATCTGTAAGTTTAATGGTTTCTGAGATTATCCCATAACAAGGTGGTAGGTCAAAGGTCAAGGTCAACATACAAATTTGACCTTGAGATTTTTTTCAGAGACACAACAATTGATGATGATTGGTGAAGATCCTAGGTGTCTACGACTTACGGTTTCTGAGTTTTGGTGGCCAACCGACATCGGTTAATTTTCAAAGGGGCATAACCCTACCAATGAGTCGTTGAATCTTTTCAATCCAAATGTAACGAAGAACCGGGCTCTGGTCCTGAACAAATTTCAGCCTTCGGTTTTTTTGTACCTATTACAGTTACGGTGTTTAAATGATAACAAGGTTTTAAGGTTTTGGAGGGATTACTCCGAACCGACAAAAATTTTTTGACTCACAGGGTGAGTTCCGGATAGGTATTTATGACACCGATACAAAGTGTGAACCTGAAAGCGACATGGCTTACGGTTACGGAGGGAAATTTTGTCAAAGTTTGGCGGAACAAAAAGAATAATAATAATAATAATAAATATAAATCAATTGCTTTTAAAAAGCAATTGTAAACGGTCTTTCCCCCTTCTGAAACATGATTGATTGATATGTGTGTGTGTGTGTTTGTTTGTTTGTTTGTTTGTTTGTTTGTTTGTTTCTTTCTTTCTGTCTTTAAAGGGTCCATATTAGTGTGTTGGTTAAGTTTCTATATTTAGTTAGTTGAAAAGTTTTTATTCTATTTCAGGTGCCGCGCGCGTATTTGTCTCGCGCCAGATTGTGGCGTCACGTGACGAAGCTTTATAATAGCGAAAACTTAGTATTTTTATTTCTTTTTAGGTGGAGACGTTGGACAGACAACATGTATAGCGACGGAGTACACACAATGTATTTCTTTTGTCACTGTAGGTAATTGACGTTTCGATCACAGTTCACGAGCAGTGCATGCTTTGGATTTAATTGATCTGGTGTAACTTTAAAACAAGTTTATTGATTATTTTCTTACAATGTACATTTTTCAGCAGCAGTTTGTAACACAGATTGTATTTCAATCTAGGAGCGGACATTTTATTATAGGATTTCAATGAGATTTACGGACCTAGCAAGCGATTTTAACGGCATTGCAATTTCTTTTTCTCTACGGAAATTCTTGAGAGGTAGCTGCACCACGTTGTTTAATGAAGTTTTAGTACATGTATGCCCTGCTGACTTCAAATTTTGAGGTCGATTGGACTTGTAGTTTCAGAGTATATCTGATAACAAGCATGTGAATTTTTTTTTCAGAAGAGATGTAAGAACAATATTAAAAACCAATTGTTCAGAGAACAATTGAAGGTCTTTCCACCAGTAAGGATCTATTTTGGATATGAAAATATTAAAATTAGGTTTTAAATGTCAATTCCAGGGTCAAATGACAGCTTAATGTACGCTTATTCTAAAAATATATGGTTTCTATACAAAAAAGATAAATAAGGAGATAATTTTGACTTCCGGTTTAAAAATGTCACTTCCGGTATTGTTTGATAGTTTACTTGACACTGATTCCAAAATATATAGTTCTATATACTTTTACATTAATTTAGTACAATAAATAGCTACTTCCGGTTTACAAAGGTCACTTCCGGATGGCTTTTCAAGGTCAAATGGCTTGCAACCTAATGCAAAAGTCCCATGGCTTTATCATGTATATATATGAGGTAAAAGCAAAGGTCAAAATATAGAACGTCGAATCAACCTTTGACCTTGACCACAATTTCAAGGTCATGAAACAAGGGCTTCAAATCAAAATACCCTAGGTCTCAATTATATATGATGAATGAGTTATATCACCATACGTGTAATTTTGAATATGATAGGGGAGAAAACTCCCATTAAATGTCTCCGTACCCTTTCAACTCAAATTTACGTGTTACGACGTGTCGCAACTATCAATTCTGTAAAAAAAATTTGTCGATATCTTATAAGATTTCTGAAAATTAGTGATAACAAGCCAAAATCAAAAATTTTTAACATGACCTTGACCTTTGACCTTGACCTCATTTTCATTTTTATGGACCAAGGACCTCAAATCAAAAGACCCTAGGCCTCTATCACTTATGGTTTTCCAGTTACAAATACATTTCACATTTATGAAATACAATAGGGGAAATAACTCTCATATGGAGTCTTCGTAAAGCTTCGGTCTAAATAAAACCTAACATCCTGAGGATATAACGAGCAATTTGGAAAAATAAATTTGTCACTTTCTTTTACGGTTGCGGAGGAGATCTCATAACAAGAAAAACAGTGTTTGGGAGATAACTCTTACAAAGAAAAGTGCGGTTAAACAGGGTCAGTTTCAAAAGCATATAGACTGTATGATATCATATACCAAAAAACTAAGCGACATCTTTTGAAACAAATATCCACCGCAAGAAAAAAATAGAACGTCAAATTAAACTTTGACCTTGACCCCAATTTAAAGGTCATGAAACAAGGGCCTCAAATCAAAAGACCCTAGGTCTCAATTATATAAGATGAATGAGTTATATCACCATACATGTAATTTTGAATATAAAAGGGGAGAAAACTTGCATCAAATGTTTACGTACCCTTTTAACTAAAATTTACGTGTTACGACATGTCGCAACTCACAGTTGTGTCAAAAAATTTTGTCGATATCTTATATGATTTCTGAAAATAAGAGATAACAAGCCAAAATCAAAATTTTTAGCATGACCTTGACCTTTGACCTTGACCTCATTTTAATTTTTTTGGACCAAGGACCTCAAATCAAAAGACCCTAGGCCTCTATCACTTATGCTTTTCCAGTTACAAATACATTTCATTTATTTCAATACAAAAGGGGAAATAACTCTCATATGGAGTCTTCGTAAAGCTTCGGTCAAAATAAAACCTAACATCCTGAGGATATAACGAGCAATTTGGAAAATAAATTTGCCGCTTTCTTTTACGGTTGCGCAGGAGATCAGATAACAAGAAAAACAGTGTTTGGGAGATAACTCTTACAAAGAAAAGTGTTCGGTCAAACAGGGTCAGTTTCAAAGGCGTATAGACTGTATGATATCATATACAAAAAACTAAGCGACATCTTTTGAAACATTTTACACCGCAAGAAAAAATTAGGCGGAAGAAAAAAAAAAAAAATAATCAGAACAAAATCAATAGGTCTTTCCACACGGAAAGGTGGAAAGACCTAATAATCAGAAGAAATACAGTAAGGTCTTTCCCTTTTGGAAAAGGAAAGACCTTAATAATAATAATCAGAAGAAATACAGTAAGGTCTTTCCCTTTTGGAAAGGAAAGATCTTAACAAGGTAGAAGGTCAAAGGTTAAGGTCAACATACAAATTTGACCTTGAGATATTTTTCAGAGTCACATCAATTGATGATGATTGGTGAAGATCCTAGGTGTCTACGACTTACGGTTTCTGAGTTTTGGGGGCCTACCGACTGCGGTTAATTTTCAAAGGGCATAACCCTACCAATGAGTCGTTGAATCTTTTCAATCCAAATGTAACGAAGAACCGGGGTCTGGTCCTGAACAAATTTCAGCCTTCGGTTTTTTCTACCTATTACGGTTACGGTGTTTAAATGATAACAAGGTTTTAGGTTTCGGAGGATTACTCCGAACCGACAAAAGTTTTTGACTCACAGGGTGAGTTCCAGATAGGTATTCATGACACCGATACAAAGTGTGAACATGAAAGCGACACGTCTTACGGTTAAGACTGCTAACTTCGTCAAAGTTTGGCGGAAAAAGAATAATAATAATAATTAAAAACCAATTGTTCAGAGAACAATTGAAGGTCTTTCCACCCGAAACGATATATTTTGATGTGAAAAATATTAAAACTCGGTTAGAAATGTAATTTTCAGCGCTAAATGAGAGCTGATTATACGCTGAATTTAAAAATATATGGTTTCTATACATTTTTGTGTGAAATAAGGAGATAATTTGTTACTTCCGGTTTGAAAAAGGCACTTTCGGTATCATTTGATAGTTTACTTGACACTGATTCCAAAAATATATGGTTCTATGTACTTTTACATTAAATATGGACAAGAAATAGCTACTTCCGGTTTACAAAAGGTCATTTCCGGTTGATTTTTTCGAGGTGATATGGCTTGCAACTTAATGCACAAAGTACCATAGCTTTATCAGGCATACATTAAAAGTTAAAGCAAAGGTCAAAATCTAGAACGTCAAATCAAACTTTGACCTTTGACCCCAATTTTAAGGTCATGAAACAAAGGCCTCAAATCAAAACACTCTAGGTCTCTACTATATTCTGTTAATGAGTTATATTACCATACAGCTAATATTAGATATAAAAGGGCGAAAACTCCCATTAAATGTCTACATACCCTTTCAACTAAAATTTAGGTGTTACGACATGTCGCAACTAACAATTTTGTAAAAATATTTTGTCGATATCTTATACAATCTCTGAAAATAAGTGATAACAAGCCAAAATCAAAATTTAGAATATGACCTTGACCTTTGACCTTGACCTCATTTTCATTTTTGGACCAAGGACCTCAAATCAAAAGACCCTAGGCCTCTATCACTTATGGTTTTCCAGTTAAAATACATTTCACTTATATCAAATACAAAAGGGGAAATAACTCTCATATGGAATCTCTATACGGCTTCGGTCAAAATAAAACAGAACATCCTGAGGATATAACGAGCAATTTGGAAAAATAAATTTGTCGGTTTCTTATACGGTTGCGAAGCCTTAGGAATAACAAGAAAAACAGTGTTCGGGGAGATAACTCTTATATGGGAAAGTATTCGGTTAAGCGGTGTCATTTTCAAAAGCGTATAAACTGTTCGATATCATATTCCAAATATCTAAGCGACATCTTGCGAAACAAAAAAACAGCGAAGGAAAAAAATTAGGCGGAAGAAAAAAAAAAAATAATAATCAGAAGAAAACCAATAGGTCTTTCCACGGAAAAGTGGAAAGACCTAATAATAATAATCAGAAGAAATACAGTAAGGTCTTTCCCTTTTGAAAAGGAAAGACCTTAATAATAATAAGAATAATAATAATAATAATAATAATAATAATTAAAATGTCAATTGTTCTTGAACAATTGAGAGGTCTTTCCTTTACGTAATGTAAAATACATGTCCCAATAGACATAAAATGCATTGAAAAGCTCTCAAACACACATAATACCGTTAAAATATGACAAAAAACAACAAATTCGCTATTTAGGACATGACCTTGACTTTTGACCTTGTGACCTTTGTGAAGGCCATTGGTCCACGATGTCATTATAAAAGACCCCATGGGTCTAGGACCTTTAGTTCAAGAGTTAAAGCTAATTTAGTTTTTTCAGAAAATCCTTTAAATAAGGTCAAAAACACATAATTCGCTATCTGGGAGATGACCTTGACCTTTGACCTTGTGACCTTTGTCAAGGTCATTGGTCCCAAATGTCATTGTTGAAGACCCCATGGGTCTAGGACCTTTGGTTTAACTGTAAAGCTGCTTTTGTCTTTTAGAAACATAAACTAGGGTTATGCCCTTATAGAAAGGTCAAATCTTTTCGGTCAAAATGTAACAAAGTTGCGACTTAATGATCCAAACATTTTCCACTATTCAAAACTACTTATTACGGTTACCGTGTTTGAATGATAACAAGGTTTTAAGGTTTCGGAGGGATTACTCCGAACCGACAAAATTTTTTGACTCACAGGGTGAGTTCCGGATAGATATTTATGACACCGATACAAAGTGTGAACCTGAAAGCAACATGGCTTACGGTTACGGAGGGAAATTTTGTCAAAGTTTGGCGGAACAAAAAGAATAATAATAATAATAATAATAATCAGAAGAAATACAGTAAGGTCTTTCCCTTTTGGAAAAGGAAAGACCTTAATAATAATAATCAGAAGAAATACAGTAAGGTCTTTCCCTTTTGGAAAAGGAAAGATCTTAACAAGGTGGAAGGTCAAAGGTTAAGGTCAACATACAAATTTGACCTTGAGATATTTTTCAGAGTCACATCAATTGATGATGATTGGTGAAGATCCTAGGTGTCTACGATTTACGGTTTCTGAGTTTTGGGGGCCAACCGACTGCGGTTAATTTTCAAAGGGGCATAACCCTACTAATGAGTCGTTGAATCTTTTCAATCCAAATGTAACGAAAAACCGGGGTCTGGTCCTGAACAAATTTCAGCCTTCGGTTTTTTTCTACCTATTACGGTTACGGTGTTTAAATGATAACAAGGTTTTTAGGTTTGGGAGGGATTATTCCGAACCGACAACATTTTTTGACTCACAGGGTGAGTTCTGGATAGGTATTTATGACACCGATACAAAGTGTGAACCTGAAAGAGACATGGCTTACGGTTACGGAGGGAAATTTTGTCAAAGTTTGGCGGAACAAAAAGAATAATAATAATAATACTAATAATAATCATCAGAAGAAATACAGTAAGGTCTTTCCCTTTTGAAAAAGGAAAGACCTTAATAATAATAATCAGAAGAAATACAGTAAGGTCTTTCCCTTTTGGAAAAGGAAAGATCTTAATAATGATAATTAAAATGTCAATTGTTCTTGAACAATTGAGAGGTCTTTCCTTTTTGTAATGTAAAATACATGTTCCAATAGGCGTAGAATGCATTGAAAAGCTCTTAAACACACATACAACTGTAGAAATATGACAAAAAACAACAAACTCGCTATTAAGGACATGACCTTGACTTTTGACCTTGTAACCTTTGTAAAGGTCATTGGTCCACAATGTCAATTTAAAAGATCCCATGGGTCTAGGACCTTTGGTTCAAGAGTTAAAGCTAATTTTCCTATTTTAGAAACCGTTAACGGGGATTATGCCCTTAAGTACATGTCAAGTCTCTTCGGTCAAAATGTAAAAAAGTTGTGCCTCAGTCACCGAAACATTTTCACTGCTTACTATTTCTGTAAGATTAATCGTTTTTGAGATATCGACTAAAAAGTTGAAAGGTGAAAGGTCGAGGTCAACCTTAAAACCTTAAAACACACTAAAAATCCTTTAAATAAGGTCAAAAAACACATAATTTGCTATCTGGAACATGACCTTGACCTTTGACCTTGTGACCTTTGTCAAAGTCATTAATCACCAATGTCATTGCTGAAGACCCCATAGGTCTAGAACCTTTGGTTATATAGTAAAAGCTGATTTTGTCTTTTCAGAAACATAACCTAGGGGTTATGCCCCTTATAGAAAGGTCAAATCTTTTCGGTCAAAATGTAACGAAGTTGCGACTTAATAACCCAAATATTTTCCACTAATGAAAACTTCTGTAAGTATAATGGTTTCTGAGATTATCCCATAACAAGGTGGTAGGTCAAAGATCAAGGTCAACATACAAATTTGACCTTGAGATATTTTTCAGAGTCACATCAATTGATAATGATTGGTGAAGATCATAAGTGTCTACGACTTACGGTTTCTGAGTTTTGGGGGCCAACCGACTTTGGTTAATTTTCAAAGGGGCATAACCCTACCAATGAGTCATTGAATCTTTTCAATCCAAATGTAGCTAAGAACCGGGGTCTAGTCCTGAACAAATTTCACCCTTCGGTTTTTTTCTATCTATTACGGTTACGGTGTTTGAATGATAACAAGGTTTTTTGGTTTCGGAGGGATTACTCCGAACCGACAAAAATTTTTGACTCACAAGGTGAGTTCCGGATAGATATTTATGACACCGATACAAAGTGTGAACCTGAAAGCGACACGTCTTACGGTTAAGGCTGCTAACTTCGTCAAAGTTTGGCGGAAAAAGAATAATTATAATAATAAACGGAAGAAATACAGTAAGGTCTTTCCTTTTTGGAAAAGGAAAGACCTTAATAATAATAATCAGAAGAAATACAGTAAGGTCTTTCCCTTTTGGTCAAAATGTAAAAAAGTTGTGCCTAAGTCACCTAAACATTTTTCACTATTTACTATTTCTGTAAGTATAATCGTTTTTGAGATATTCAATAAAATGTTAAAAGGTCAAAGGTCAAGGTCAACCTCAAAAAGCTTTAAAACACACTAGAAATCCTTGAAATAAGGTCAAAAACACATAATTCGCTATCTGGGACATGACCTTGACCTTTGACCTTTTGACCTTTGTCAAGATCATTGGTCCCAAATGTCATTGTTGAAGACCCCATGGGTCTAGGACCTTTGGTTTAACAGTAAAAGCTGATTTTGTCTTTTTAGAAACATAAACTAGGGGTTATGCCCCTTATAGAAAGGTCAAATCTTTCCGGTCAAAATGTAACGAAGTTGCGACTTAATAACCCAAACATTTCGCACTATTCAAAACTTCTGTAAGTATAATGGTTTCTGAGATTATCCCATAACAAGGTATTAGGTCAAAGGTCAAGGTCAACATACCAATTTGACCTTGAGGTATTTTTCAAAGTCACATCAATTGATGATCATTGGTGAAGATCCTAGGTGTCTATGACTTACGGTTTCTGAGTTTTGGGGGCCAACCGACACCGGTTAATTTTCAAAGGGGCATAACCCTACCAACGAGTCGTTGAATCTTTTCGATCAATTGTAACGAAGAACCGGGGTCTTGTCCTGAACAAATTTCACCCTTCGGTTTTTCTCTACGTATTACGGTTACAGTGTTTGAATGATAACAAGGTTTTTTGGTTTCGGAAGGATTACTCCGAACCGACAAAATTTTTTGACTCACAGGGTGAGTTCCAGATAGGTATTCATGACACCGATACAAAGTGTGAACATGAAAGCGACACATCTTACGGTTAAGGCTGCTAATTTCGTCAAAGTTTGGCGGAAAAAGAATAATAATAATAATAATAATAATAATAATAATAATAATCAGAAGAATACAGTAAGGTCTTTCACTTTTGAAAAGAAAAGACCTTAATAATAATAATAATAATAATAATAATAATAATAATAATAATCAGAAGAAATACAGTAAGGCCTTCCTTTGAAAAGGAAAGACCTTAATAATAATAATAATAATAATAATAATGATAATGATCAGAAGAATATAGTAAGGTCTTTCCTTTTGAAAAGGAAAGACCCTAATAATAATAATAATAATAATAATAATAATAATAATAATCAAAAGAAATACAGTAAGGTCTTTCTTTATAGAAAAAGGAAAAACCTTGATAATAATCAGAAGAAATACAGTAAGGTCTTTCCTTATAGAAAAAAGAAAGACCTTAATAAACAAACGAAATACAGTAAGGTCTTTCCATCGAAAAAAAATTGATAAAAATAGAAAAATGCAGCACAAAATACTAGTAGTATGAAAAGAAGAAAACAAACAATAAACGAAAAAACAAAAAAGACACATAGCAACCAACGACAACAAGAATAAGAGGCTCCTGAGTTGGGAAAGGCACATAAAGTTATGGCGGGGTTAAACAAGTTAGCAAGTCTCAACACTGTCCTATCAGATTGTCACGAAGCAAAAAAAAACAAAACAAAACAAAACAAAACAAAACAAAACAAAACAAAACGATAATATCAAGTACACAGCCACTCGTTTTGCATGGAAAGCAGGAGACACTTACACTGTCGACGCACTCGGTTTCTCTCTTTTTTCATGCGGTTCCCTCTGTTATCTGTTGATGTTGTTTACCTTGATTGCTCTCTTTTTCACTTTTCAATGATGAGTCACATGGATACTGATTCAAATGAGATTACAATATTAACTTGCAAGCCAATAACACATCAGCGATATTTTGTTTAGCTTATTCCGACATAAATTGAGCTATAAGCTAAAATGATTGATAAATTGAAATGATATTTCAAAATTCCATTTTTTGTTAATGTTTGAAACAAAACAAATCAATTTTTATTATTTTTTTTTTTTGGTCTAAATTGTTGTTTTCTACTAGAACTATAAACTAATTGTAACATTTTTTTATACGATAAGGTTTCTACAATGGTATGTCCCATTGTCTGTAAAGTATTCACTATTTACTTCTAAAATACATGTTGATTTCAATATCGATAGAATGGCCAGGGTATTCTTATTATTGATGTGGAAAATCTCACTGAGAGAATTGTTGATCACGTGATCAAAAGTGGAATGCTCGATGAAATACAACAGCTATCTATTCGGATTAGTTATGGAGATCCTAAGTCTGGAATCGAGTACTTGTCTGCACTAAAACATTTAAGAACGCTGTTTGAAGCAGGGTTTAGAATATACTGGTCCAGACAAGAATGGTCTGGTATTCTTCGGGAAAACAAGAACAGAACAAGTTGTGTCTATCTAGATATGGTATGTTGAAACAGTTACTTCTGGTATCCTCCTTAGTGGGTATCTAATGTCTATGACACATGATAATTCTTCATCAATATTGTGATTTCGTATCAATACTAATTTGAAAACTTAGGCTTGAAATTGTGTACATTTACTAAGAATTTATTCCCAAAGGTTATAGCAATCTCAGAGATTTTTGCCTTCTCAGTTAACGTCTGTTAAATTTTGTTGCTCTAATATGTTGAAGAATTTGTCTCTTCGAACTTTCTATACTCAAGCGTAGCAGCTTACGGTTAGTCCCAGAGGAGGAACGACATTCTGCACTCGGCCAGCATATTTGTGTTATATTATCGATCGGAGCAGTGATGATGTGTCATTAAATACAAGTAATTTGTGGTGTCAACCCACATGGACACTCGAAATGTATTGAATGAGATTATAAACATAAGCAGTAATATACAGTAAAAGAGAGGCGAATAGTAATGACTATACAATCTAAATATACATAATGAACGAATTTGATATATGTCTTTTTTGCCGGGAATATACATATTTATTCAAAATTAAAACGCTATTTCCAAGAGGCTAACACGTTTCTTACTAATTCGTCTTGGATATTCGTTGAATACTCATTTATCGGTTTTAAATAAAAGAAAGTAAAATAACAAAAATACCGAACTCCAAGGAAAATTCAAAACGGAAAGTCCCTTATCAAATGGCAAAATCAAAAGCTCAAACACATCAAACGAATGGAAAACAACTGTCATATTCCTGACTTGGTACAGTCATCTTGTAACAGATTTTAGTAACTACTGGTAAAAAGAATAATTAGCAAAACTAGACACTTTTGTCATTTGTCGAGTACACAAAATCAAGAAACACAAGATAGAACGTAGATTGTCTAATCTTGAATATAATTTTTTGTTAGTTAACTATTCACAGATCCAATACATTAAAAATCGACACAATACAAAAATTTAAAGGTATTCTACGTGGTTTTTCGAATTGCATAATTTTAATTCTATCTTAAATATATCCATCACTACAAACTGCTCAGAGTCTGAAAAGACCATATTTTGTGCTCGACCAGTAAGGTCGATCGAGCATACATTTTACTTGACAAGACTCGACATAATCTCGACAGTACTAAACTGTACTTAACTGTACTCGACTTTAGTCTCTACTTTATTTATTACGTCTGATTGAGTACTTGATAATCTTGGTATAGTCTGAATATGATCTCGACAAAGGGTCGACCTGTCTCGACCAGTCTCGTCCAGTCTCGACACAGTCTTGAGTTAGCTATCTGAATTTAGTCCGAACTGAAAATTCTAGTTTTTCTTACCTAATAATTAAATGCTTTAATTTGACAGCAATAAACAAAACTCCCAAACAACCTGGCATTCTGTAAAATCAATTGAGATAGCTGTATAATTTTATGAAAATCCAAGTTGATTTGGAAAAGTTATAAAAAAATTTAAAGGTGACTATCTGAATTTAGTCCAAACTGAAAACTTAGGGATCTTTCGAATTATAGAATGTATGATCAGTTTTGTTTTTGTTACTGGTATAATTTTCAACGCTTGTCACTGACGTATTTTTATAATTTATACAACATGTGTGCCTTGGGTTTTAAAAGAGATCCAAGATAAATTCTAGCCATTACGCGACAGCGACAATAATAAAGTAAACATTTAATGTGAAAGTGAGTATTGATTGTCGATATATATCCATGTGAAAGACTGTAATTTCCGTGCATGCGAAAGACTACATTTGATATTAAAGCATGAACAAATCAATCGTTTTCATATTTGAAATTGATGAAGTGACGCTGAATTCGTTACAATATGATATGAAAATTTTGCACTCAGTACTTCCTCTGGTTTAGGTCATTATTATATCAATGTTACGTATTTTTTTATGAAGTCTATAGATAAATCACTTACGCATGTTGAATACTTTACAATGTGGTTCCAATTTTCATGAACAGAGGCACTTGGATGGCTATAAATTATTTTAAACAAGAGATTTTTTTTTTGTAAACGATAGAAATTTATTTAGCCAAAACTGGATAACGTTAACCTTAATTTAAAAATAAAGAAATGTAATATACTGAATTGCCAATGAGACAACTACACAATCCTGTTTTAGAATTACACAATCTTACTAGATCATTAAATGACAGATCCATTAATTTATTAGGTTTACAGTGTATGTAGAGGTTTGCTAAAGTCAACAGGTCCTTTTAAGGAGTACAGTATAAAACAAAATTCGGTAAGTATAAAATTGCAGTTATAATGTGTAAAAACTCCTCGTGTAAAAGCTCATCAAAGATACCAGGCTTATTATTTGGTACGCTAGATGCGGGTTTAGTCTGCAAAAGACCCATCAGTGGCGCTCTAATAAAGAAAGTTGAAATTTCAAATAAAAAACGAAGCTAAAGAGCACCCAAGAAAAACTTGTCAAAGATATTTGTACCAGCCAAATAATTTTGCACACCAGGCGATTTCATAGAAAGTTGCAAGAAGGCATCATGTACGCTTAATGATTCTAAGTATAAATCCGTATTACATTTAAACATGTATTTACTGTTCACTAATGAAATACGCAATATTTTCGAAGATTGATTACAAAGCGAAGTAGTTTATGGACCAATTTCAGTATATGAAAAATGACGTTCGATGATATTTACATCCTTAGATTTCAATTTTATAAGCATGAGTTTTCCTCATGGAGATAAATCGAGAAAAGAGCTTCGGATGAGCCAATTTTATAAAGTTTTATTTTCAAAGTCAAAAAGATGAGTTCAAGTATTGCATCAGAAATTCTACAAGTATAATTCTGACTTTGAAGATTTGAGTTAAATCATTAACATCAATTTGTCCTGGATTAGCAGAAAGACAGCTCGACGTTGAAATATTTTATATCAAAGTAAATACATTGTTTCTTTTCCTTTTTATTATTTTTTTTACTCTATCAATACGCCATGATATATACAACATGTTACTAACGTTGTATTTGAGAATCAATTAATCAGTTGTTCATCTTGCATAAAATGTAAAATATAAACCCAAATTATACTTATATATAAGTCGGGGTATTTAGGAATCCTCATGTCCGTCCGTCCATGTGTCCATGCGTCGCACATTTTTGGTTTCCAGTAGACAAATAGAGAACCGTTTTTTGAAATCAATTAAAATTCTAATATAATATTTTTGACCACCAAACACGGGTTCAGTTAGATTTTTGTCGCGTTTTACTTCTGTGAGTTAAGAGTTATTGTACTTTATTGTAGGGAAAATTCAATGTATTATAGTTTTCGGATAATAAATGGAGAAACCCTTTTTGAAATTTTAATGGAATGATTTGGACCACTTAAATACAGATAAATTTCATTTTGATCGTTTTCATTTTTACCGTTCCAGAAAAAGGTTCATGTGGTTATTGATTGTTGGAAAAAATCAAATTTGTGTGGTTTCTGAATAATAAATCGAGAACGATTTAAAAAAAAATTTAATTGCAATTTAAATGAAGGGTTTTTGAAATCTAAACAGAAGCATTTTATCCAAAACCTTTTAAAACAATATTTGTATCAACTTTCATCATTCCAATGGTTTCACCAGTTAATTTTTCGTAGTATTCCTTTATTTCAAGTGATAATCCGTCTTATTACATATGTAAATGTTTGTAAATAATGTTATACTAATATCACAAACTAATTTCTGCCATTATCAAGTCCGTTATTTTTAATTGCATTTCATACTTCTTTGAACCATTCAAACATATCACAAAATGTTGATCTTTCAGTTGCTGCAGACAGGGGTGTCTGTGATCAGTAGATTACTTTTCTAGATATTTTGTTGGTCAGGAATTATCTAATATAAATATATAGAATAATTATCTCGGAGAACAAAAATATATTTCATAATATCTTGATATTTATAAAAGAAAAAAAAAGCTCTGTCCAAACAGCAGTAAAATCTACTAAAAAAATAAGAAGAAACCTAGGTAGTATCCAATCAAAAAGAATGAAAGACAATTCAATAATAAATAAACGGAAGCGAAGAAAGACAAGCAGTTTATAAAACATCACATAGTAAAATTGAACTAATTGAAAGTGCGCTTGATAACAAAGACCCTATAAAACATTACTAGTTCAAGTCAGTTTAAATAAGAATTTCTGTAAAGCAAAGTTTGATGACATAATCGATATATTTGGAAGATCGATCACATCTTGTAATTAAAAAGCAATTCATTTACATGTATAAGAATAGTAAAGCAGATATTCAGTTTTTTAACTTAGTTTTGGTAAATAGTTACGTTGCTTTTTATAAATAACAAAAGCACTGAAGTAGAACATTTATCAATATGCAAGACGTGAAAAAAAAAAAAAATAAAATAACTATAAACATTGGTGTATCCAATGCACTTTTCTGAATTTACCATAATCAGGAACGCTAGAGCCAAAAAAAAAAATGAACGCCAAACGACATTTAAATGCTTGAAGAGTTGAGTAGCAAAATGACCCATATAGCCAGAAAGACAAAAAAACCTACAAAATTTGTAAACCATGTCAAATAACATTTTCTCTTTTCGAACAAACAGTCGGTATTTCAATTGATACAAATCGTAGACCCGTTATATTGAACTTGGTCTAAATCTTGTACACAATTTATTTCACTTTCATATATAGTATACCAGATTATGTAAAAGAACAATGTGATATTTGGCAATGACTTCATTTTCTAAAATACACAAAATTTGTATAAGAAACTGGGTTCCGGTTTGCAAATCAAATGCTCATATGGGATTATTGCCTTATTTGAATATGTTTTCACACAAAATGAGAGAAAATACCGATTGATTATCATGTCATTTCGTCCAAGGTCAAGGTACTTACAAACACCAACATTTGTACAAGAAAGTGGTTTTAAATGCTTAATCCAACTTTTATATATAATTGCAATTATCTTGTGCTTTTATCACATATAATGAAGGAAAGAACCAACCCTTTTGAATTTTAGGCGATAAAGAAACCAAAAATCGATCAAAGTTGTTACAGGAAAATAGTGTCTGGATGTTGAGTAAAATATTCAAATCGGATTGCAACATCTTTTGTATATGTCCTTACATATACTGCTAGAAAGACAAAGACCCCTGTTCTGATGTCACCTTTCTTAGGTCAAGATTCAAAGTTAATAATATCGACCGAAATCCGTTCAGGAAAATGAAAATAAGCAAATAATTCATATCGGGCTGCGATCATACTTAATATTTTTTGCATTCTTGTATCACTCATCTTCTGTATTTAAGACTTTTTATTTAGTGTAGAACTGTATAATGCTGAAATACCATATATTTGCCTTCGTATCTTCACGTTTTTGACAGTTATTTTGATATCAATACCAACTGAGCATGTAGATTTCGTCAATATCTAGTAACGAATTTCCTTAGTCTGACATCACGTGATAATGTCTCTACATTCATCCTTTTCTAGTGAGTCCTTGCGTCATTTATTGTCAAGTAAACTTAAAACTAAGAATACAATGACAATATTGTCCGCTCTTGAATTATTTCTTTTATAAACTTGATCTCGTTGGCATAGTCATAATTAAGATCTATTACAAAATTGAAACGATATTTAAGACCATCCTCTTATTTTGGTGATTTCGCTAATAGAGATATCCAATTAGCCGAAGGAATTTTCTTTTATCATAAACTCCAAATGTCCACTCTTGTCCATCTTATATTGTTGCCTTTTCGGTCGTGTTCCTTTAACCATAATATGACATTGTTATCATACGGGGCGAATAATGGATAGCAGTTGAGACAATTAATGGCGATATTATAACTTTATCATGGACTCCACATCTGTCATTGTTGCCATTCTGGTCATGTCCGTTGCTTTGCAATATGAAGTTGTAATCTTTCAACAAATTAGTAATGTTTAGCAGAAAATTCCTTTCTTGTAAATGTACCTGGTCGCGCACTGTTTCGAGTTAATACGATTCCTATTGTATGTTTCGTCTATTTATATTTTTACTAATGTTTTATATTACCTTAATCTATTCCAAACGTTCATCTGAATCCTCTTTTTCAGATATTATCACACTATTAGACAGATTTTGGACACTTACGAATCCCAGAGGACAAGAAGCTTTCGAAATTAAATGCAAAAGAGCGGTTTGCCCTATATGTAAGGTAATTTTCATCGTAGTGCCATTTTAATTATAAAAGTTATATTTATGAATGGATATTGGAATTAGATTTTTTTTTTATATTAAATGAAAGGAGGAAGTATGATAAGAGATATTATTTGCAGAAATTTTTTTCAAATCTTTAACCATTATCATAGATGAATGAACCAGGTAAATAAATCTGGACACCTTAATTCAGAAAGATCACTTATTTATATTACTATGGCATAATTCACATATCGAAATTGACGTTATTAACATGAAATGGCCGAAATGGTATGGATTTTGGAAATGTTTGTAAAATCCATCTTGTAGCAAATATATGTTTAGATGAAGACTTGGCGTATATCTAAATTTTAATAACAAGATCTCCATATGAAGCTTTTTTTTCAAGAATTTCAAAGCCCTTATGCCAATATCTAAGACAAAATAAAAACAATTGGATACGAATGTCTGACGAACTGATGTCATATGTATACTTGAAGGATGCAAATTGATAGATTTAAAGTAATTTTTGGTTTTCGAATTCTGGTTGCCATAAAAGTTACCTTATCATACCTTCCCCCTTTTCAGTACCACGAAAATACCACACATTTGAAAAAAGCACACGCTTTAAATTTCTGTAGCATATCTCACTAATATGACAGTAATCCTCGGCTTTCAAATATGTGGGTTTAAGGGTTCTCGGTAAAAGGTGAATCCAGAAAAATTGTTTCGGACGCACGAGATTGATTTAGTGTTATTTTCATTTTATAAATGTATTTATATAGTTGCGAAATGTATCGGATATTTATATTTAATGAATGGCTATTATTTATTTTGAATTTATTGATTCATAAAATTAATTTTTGACTCTTCACATTGAATAATCCGCGAAGCGGATTATGTAAAATGTGAAGAGTCAAAAATTAATTTTATGGTTCAATAAATTCAAAATAAATTATTGCCATTCATTATAAATAAATTTCTATCAAAAATAAGGCTCAAAGAACTTTTTATATTATTTATATTGACAATAACAACGTACACACACGTTGGCGTATGAATACACAGCGTCAGAGTGGACGTGTCGCCATAAAAATTGACAACATTGAAAATAATAGTAATACTTTTAACCAATCAGAAGACAGTAAATACACCAAATTTATTTATTATAGTATAAACATGCAATTCAAAATATTAAATCAGGACATCGACTACAAGTTTAACAGTAACACTGTTTAATGTTTGTATGTACTGTACACTATCCGCAACAAACTAATAGAAAAATGAATGACCGAAAACAAAAACACTATCAAACACTACGCGATAAAACCAAAGACTAAGCAATATAAACCCAACAAAAAGTTTAAATTGCGATTCATAGAAAGGGTAACCAGATATATTTTTTTATATAAGTTGCATCCTTCTTGTTTCTCATGGCAAGCACATATAGATTGAAAGTCGGTTATGGTAAGGCCAACTAATTCAAGATATCCTCTCTATGTAAAGTTTTCGAAGGATACTTTTAACTTTACCACAAGGAACCCTTGGTTTAACATCTTCTTTGTAAACAGCAACCCTTTATCAAGAAAATCATGATAGGAAACTTTCGACTTTTGGTTAAACTGGAATATACATACAACCCAACAATTTTAGATCTGTAAATTTACGGAAGCAAATTTTGTTCTTCCCTGGCCGGGATTCGAACTCATGCTACTGAGATATCGTGGCACCAAATCGCCATGCACTATGCCCGACGGGCTAGACCACTCGACCACCTAGGCTCTATAAATAATAGAGCTTTCGGTGGCCGGGTGTTACCTTTCCTCGTCAGTTTTTATCTAGCGTCGTAACACAGTACATGATATATAAGGAATGAGATGGAATTGTTACAGATCAGCTGAATTATCTATTGTAAAGGATCCTACAAATTAATGTAAGATGTAGCTGATCTGTAACAATTCCATCTTCATGCCTTATATGATACAAGGCTGTACTGTGTTACGAGAAGTGTCACTGGTTCAGACGTACTTATAACTGAATTATTTCTGTGACTGCATCTTACATTTATTTGTAGGATCCACCTGATCTGTATTATGCCTTATATAGTGTA
The DNA here is from genome assembly GCA_017311375.1 of Mytilus coruscus. Taxonomy (NCBI): domain Eukaryota; kingdom Metazoa; phylum Mollusca; class Bivalvia; order Mytilida; family Mytilidae; genus Mytilus; species Mytilus coruscus. The sequence continues at coordinate 87,982,068 of CM029599.1, forward strand.
CTGTGTACGATGGATCGACGTGAAAGCGCGTCGGACATATTATTTATAGAGCCTAGGTGGTCGAGTGGTCTAGCGTCGGACATAGTGCAAGGCGATTTGGTGCCACGATATCTCAGTAGCATGAGTTCGAATCCTGGCCAGAAAGAACAAAAAATTTGCTTCCGTAAATTTACAGATCTAACATTGTTGGGTTGTTGTTTAGACGAATTATATACACAGAATGTATTTTCAGCCTTGTATCACCATCACTGCTTGTGATCCGATGGATAAAATCTGTTGTAGATTCGTCACTGGTTCAGACGTACTTATAATATAATTATTTCTGTGACTGCATCTTACATTAATTTGTAGGATCCTTTACAATAGATAATTCAGCTGATCTGTAACAATTCCATCTTCATGTCTTATATATCATGTAATGTGTTACGACGCTAGATAAAAACTGACGAGGAAAAGTAACACCCGGCCACCGAAAGCTTTATTATTTATAGAGCCTAGGTGGTCGAGTGGTCTAGCGCGTCGGACATAGTGCAAGGCGATTTGGTGCCACGATATCTCAGTAGCATGACTTCAAATCCCGGCATGGGAAGAACAAAAAATTTGCTTCCGTAAATTTACAGATCTAACATTGTTGGGTTGTTGTTTAGACGAATTATATATATAGAATGTATTTTCAGTCTTGTATCACTATCACTGCTGGTGATCCGATGGATAAAATCTGTTGTAGAGTCGTCACTGGTTCAGACGTACTTATATATATATATATATATATATATATATATATATATAGTATAAATATATTGTGTAACAATACCGATCAATTTTGATGATCAATTTTGATATCCTATTAAGTTTACTGGTTGGTAGATTCTTATAGACTCTGTATATACATATATATATATATATAGAAGTCTATAAAAAGGACCAACCAGCAAACTTACTATGTACCGGATCGTCTAGAATAGACGATACTGTGCAGATAAGGAAAAAATTATATAAGTCTAAAAATTTGCACAACGATACTAATATAAGATGGTATTATAAGAAGATGTTGTTATTAAATCGTGTTGACAAATATTTCGGCTTAACAAATAGCCTTCTTCGGTGTCAATGAGTTAACTCAAAATCTGCAAATTTGCGGAAGCAAATTTTTGTTCTTCATGCATATGCGCTGCAGGAATATTGCTACACAGAAACTAAAAGTTCACAATAAAAAAGCTGAAATCAATCGACCCTCATTTTCCATGTGTAGATGAAAGTCAATATATGAAGAAAAACAGTATAGCAAAATATCGAACTCCAAAGCAAATTTAAAACTGACAAAATCAAACGTTAGACTCCATCAATCAATAGAACGAATGAAAAACAACTGTCAATTCCTGACTTAACCTTTTTGGATTATAGCTCTTCATCTTTTTGATAAGCTTTGGATTTTCAAATAGTTTGGCCCCGACCATCACTGAAGAGACATTTATTTTCGTAATGCGCATCTGGTGAAGAAAAATTGGTACCGTTAATGTTATTGGTACAGGCATTTTCTGATGAAAATGGTAGGTTAAATTATGTGCTATAGCTGCCTCTTAAATGACATTTGTTTATAAATCAGTAAATTTGTGAGCAATCCAAACATACATAATTGGTTAATGTAACAATGATCGGGATCCAGTAGCCAAAACTGCGAAAATATACTTACAGACAAACAACCAATGACTGAAAAATTCAAACAAACCTACAAATAAATCTTACAAAGACGGCCAACAAAATAGTTTTTGCAGTTGATAAAAACAAAAAATACAGTAACACATAATTTTATATACATTTTCCCAAAAAAGAAAAAAAAATTATAGTTGATAGTAAAGTTGACAAAGACGCCAACAAATAAGTTTTTGTAGTTGATAGTACATACAGTATACAGCATTCACTTTTTCGATAAAGTATAAGTTAAATAGAATATAAAGACAAGGATAAACAAAATGAAATCATCACCGTAAAATCTCCTGCGTCCGAATCACACCACTGGACCAACCTTCATCCCGAACGCCAAAAGCCAAAAACCCGTCAAGAGCTATACGACCAAACAGAACATCAAAGCACAACGCCATATAAACGAAAACTGTTAAGTGAATAAAAAGATACACAACTTCAGAACCTGGAATCTATAATTCGAGACCTTCTTATTTTTTTTTGTGAAGTGGACACTGAATATTTATCTAGTAGGTCTTGATACTTTCCGATAAACTTGTTGTGAAATCAGACGAGACACTACAAAGTCTGATTAGCAGCTGCAAGCTCTTAGTTATCTCAAAGAAAACTTAACTGTATCTGTTGCATCCTTTATTTTAAGTTCAATGGGTTAAATGAGTTCAACATAGTCACTAAACTTTGAATTATTGATTGAGACAACGTCAACTTTATAGTTGAACGTGAACTTAAAGGATAACACTAAATTATGTTCATTCTTTTACTTCGGAATTCCCGTATGCAGTCTGCTGTATAAATATAAGAAGATGTGGTATAATTGCCAATGAAACAAATCTCTACCAGAGACCATATAACATAGAAGTTAACAACTATAGGTCACCGTATGGCCTTCAACAATGAACAAAATCCATACCGGATAGACAGCTGTAAAAGGCCCCGAAATTAGAAAATGTAAAACAATTCAAACGAAAAACTAACGAACTGATTAATGTTAAAAACAATAAACGAAAGACAAATGTGATATACAGATACAAACGACAACCACTCATTAACAGGCTCCTGACTTGAAACAAGCAAATATAGAATACGACGGGGTTAAACATGTAAGCGGGCTTCCAACCCTCCCCTAATCTGGGACAGTGGTGTAACAGTACAACATATGAACAAACTATAAAAATCAGTTGATACGGGTTTAACTCATAAGATAGATACAAAGCAGAAAACAACTAACAAAAACACAAACAGGACGTGCAGGGTATTTATACATCCCTTCAACAAAAAAGACACTAAGTACAGATCTGAGAGTACTCGCAGTTAGTGACAGCTATTTTAAAGCCAATAACAACTAATAAAAAGATCATGTATCCAAGACTAAAGTATCAATCAGCACACATCCAAGATCCAATGGATTTAGTGTAAAGACGTCATTAATAGTCAGAAGAAAACATGAGCTTGTGCAATGCCAAAATACAGGTATCGACAGATTGTAGGACCGTGAATGTGCATATGTTTATGTATATAACAAAAACATTAGTTTTGTTTTAATTTACTGATACCAAAATTTATTGACAACAAAATCAATATTTATACCAATAAAAACATTACTTAAAGATCTAATTACAGCGTTGAATGGTAACCTTTTAAAATAAGTGTATTTAAAGGATCGATTAGTTTACCCGGGTCGTGTCTAAATTCCCGACCTCGGTAAACAACATTTACGTAAAAATTAGGATGTGCTATCCCGTTTGAATTAAGTTTTCTAATGGTACAGCCAAACTGACAAACTAAATCTTTGTATCAATAAAAGAATTTAGTAAAGGTTTTAAGTAATTTGTGAATCCATGAATTAATAATTTACCAGTAATACAAAGATTACGTTCATTGAAATCCAACCCGTTACTACTATATCTGTCTATAATGAAGGACTGTTTGTTCATTACAAGAATGGAATGTTTTGTGCAATAGGAAAATATTTCCGTTTAATGATAAGATTTTCTTTTCAATTACCATGTGGTATTTATCTTTCAATGTACTTCGATATTTCTATAGATATTTGACGTCGACACAGATACATTGTAAAGAAGTGATAAGGTTAGGTCATATAACCGATGGTGGGTGGAACGTTTGTCATGATAAACCATACAGACCGCCATTTCCATGTTTTGCTTATTCATTTGGGTGAGTTTAAACAGAAATAAATATGGACAAATTCAAGTACACCTTCTGGGGTGCGCTCGACTTTAGTGACTCAGCACGAGGTTTTTTGGAATGTAAAGGTTGCTTAGGACTTTTTGTAAACAATAAACGCTAGCACATCATAGACAAACAAGTGAGTAATCTATGTTCAAACTTTTATAACGAAAATCTGTGTATTAAAGTCTTAGGATTTTCTGCAAAAATCTTGTCTTTATTTGCCACAACATCCCCATTTCTATTAAATGCAATAAAACAATAAATAACATTGCTTTGAATTAGGTTTCCCTTTGATATATGCACAAAATGTCACATCTCTAACATTCATTATCTTTGCTGTTTTGATATTATTGTACTTTGAAAATTTCGTAATACACATGGCTACAGAAGGGGTCATAAACCGTCATACATATCACAGTAACAGCAACTTAACAATTTTGTATACAGCATAAACTATGAATAATGTTTTGCAACCTTTATGGTAACATGTCATTAAATGAGCATTCATACGTATTTTATGGACTTTTGCAAGAAACTAGAGCAAGCGGATCTGCCTATTCATATCAAAATGTAAATGTTTACTTTTAAGATATCAGATGAATTAAATATCCTCAAATGGAAGTATGTTTCATTTAAAAAAGACAATTTGATATTACAATATTTATTGAATATTTTGACTTTCAACCGTCTTTTTGCCAAAATTTGTCATTCGAATGGTCCTGAAAAAAAGTTATATGTTATTTCCAAAATCAAATAACGTTTTATTCGTTTTTGCTGTATTAATCATTAGGATGTATGTGACCAAATCTAAAAACATCGAAAAGAAAAGAAAGATTCAACCATTATACTAAATAAACGAAATCGGTGACCCTCTACAGATTTGTTTCTAATAAAACGTTTATTCCATTGTAATTAACATATCATTTTATAAGAAAAATTAGTTGGACCGGTTTTTGAGAAATTATAATTTAAGTGAAAATTTCTTAATTTTTTTCGATATCTACATGTACGTGTATTCTCTTCAATGTTACTTCAATTTTCTGGGTATATGATATGCCTTATCTGGGTAAGTATAAAAATAATATATGTATACTTTTTAAAAATTCATATGTAGTTTTCATGCTTCAGTCTAAGGCAAAATTTCATAAACATCCGAGAGATCGTCCATTTATGTTCTTTTGACCTTAAAAATTTACGAGAGACTATACACAGGAGACGAATATGAACTATTGGATTTAATACCAACTCAGTACAAATATTTACGACATCTCTTCTTATCGTTCATTTGCTTAATAATGAGGTATTAGAAATTAATCAGTAGATATAAATGGAATTGCCCTTTCAAATTTGTATGACAATTGTCATTTTCTTTTAATTTCCCGATATATAGGTTTAATAAAGTAGCTTGGCAGTTTATCAAGAGCCATGTTGAAAGATTAATATGCCAGCCTAGTCATGTTTTAAAATCTTCAAGTATCAATATTTAAAAGTATCAATATTTGACATTCAGAGGAAGGCTGATAAGGATTCAACTGACTAGATCTATGCATTTAGAATGTTCACTTGGTAATCCAGAAAAGTGATTCTGAGGCATAAAATTCATAAAATGTAATTTCATTATGTTCATTTTGTATCATCATCAGATACTTATTATGTTTTGCAATTTCTCAAACATTTTTTTAAATTTGAAAGTCGCGGTCGTGAATATCTTCCGTATTGAGCGACTACATAATTTGTATTTTCTTCAACTTGGTCTATATCATTGCCACTAAAAATGCTGCAATTCAGAAAGTCGGTAGCATAATACATTATAAAACTCATGATAAATAACAGGCTTATAATTTGGTACGCCAAACGAGCATAAGCAATATATACACTCACCGTATCCTACGTATCGAAGCTGAAAATTACGACATATTGACGTTTTAAGGACGAATAAATTAAAGGTCGGACAAGCTAAATTAGTTTTCTACCACCTTAACGAATGATATATTTATATTTACTATTGAACTACAAATATATACATATGTTAGAAAGTCCAACATCAGTGTTATTTCATGTTGCAGAATAAATTGGGACTTCAGTTTTGATGATGCCGTGGTGGAAACATACGGATGTGACTTTCACTCTTTTGATCCCAGGTTACAGACTAAGTATATCGACAAATAATTCCTTTGATATTTAAATACTACAAAGAACAACACAGACATTTTAAAGATAGTTGATGTGGAGCAGGATCTGCTTACCCTTCCGGAGCACCTGAGATCACCCCCAGTTTTTGGTGGGGTTCGTGTTGCTTAGTCTTTAGTTTTCTATGTTGTGTCTTGTGTACTATTATTTGTCTGTTTGTTTTTTTTTTCTTTTTTAGCCATGGCTTTGTCAGTTTATTTTCGATTTATGAGTTTGACTGTCCCTCTGGTATCTTTCGCCCCTCTTTTAATGCTATACACTTCATATAGGCGTATACAATAATCGATTTATGGAATTTTCACATTGGTAAACTACTGTATTTGTATCTATAAATTTTCTGCATTTTCATAAAATGGTAGAGACCACATGTAGAGAGCCTTTCATTTTGGACACTACTTAAAATAAGGTTAAAAGGGACAAAAGACATTTTATCTAACTATTTAGTTCGAGTAAATTTTGCACAATAACTTTTATGAAACTTGTGTTCTGCTTTTGAAATATTGAATGATGAGATTATCACAGTTTTTCGCCATCTAATTATACAACCTGGGATCCAGATGAAAATTTAATGCATCTGCTGTTTCTTTCAAATAGATTGAAATAATGAATTGAAATATTTTGACATTTTTTCTAAAGTTATGATAAGCACAAAAACAATTTAACACTAAGCTCCTCGGGAGTCTTGTGGTATCGTGTTCGCCTCGAAACGAGATGTCGTGGGTCCGAACCCGTTAGGGTCTAACCAAAGACTTGAAAAATTGTTATTTGCTGCTTTTCCGCTAAACAGACGGCAATAAGAAGCGCTAAGACTGGTTGTCTCGGAGAATAATGTTCCGGGTACTTTGACATGTCATCCTGCAGATTGTTAGCTGGTGAACCAGCATGTCAAAATTCCGACTAAGCATAACGGTCTAGTAAAAAGTAGGTTTTATACTCATATTACAATATCATGTTCTTGTCCAGAATATGCATTTATTTTTCCGCTGGACGTTAAACATCCATCCATCCATATGACAGATAAAAAGAACATTCTTAAGCGAAACTATGGAGAATTCAATCTTGATAAATAATTGGTCAAAGAATTTTCCTATTACTTCACTTGTCTTAGAATTTAATTACATATTTTATTTTTGAAGAAAAAAGTGAAAGGGTGAAAGAATTAGCTGGAATTCTGGATATTCAGTATTTTTGTTTTTATCAGCCATTTAGTTGAGAAAAAGTTTCTTAATTTTGATAAGTTTAATATGCATTTATAGCTGAAAATAAATCCGGTTGTTGTTAAACAAATTTTGTACTTTTAAACAAGAAAAACAATCCGAACTATTTAAAAATCAACATAATTGCCAGTTAATCTTCGACTTATGAGTTTAAATATCCTTTTAGTATCATCAGCCTGTTTTCAGTGGACGTCATATTTGTCGTCGTTATTTGACAGTTATTGTTGCATTAATCCTACGTATCAGAAAATATATAAGGTGGGAACACATGAGACACAAACCATGTGTAATTATATTCTAAATTACAAGTATGACAAAGGAAAACTTGTACTGTTATTTATTTTATTACGACAGTCGATCAACTAAAATTATTAAACGTTACAATAATACTTGAAGAAAATTTTGTAATGCACGATGAAGTCGGATCTATGTTTCTATTGACATCCTTCAAATTGTAGATTCAATATACTTTTGTTTTGTTTTTTATTTGTCATAGCATACTGTTATGTTAAAGTAAGGTATATTTTGAGCAGTATGAAACCCAAATTATTGGTCGCATACATTTGTTTTAATTACAAATTTTCCATCTGGAAGTGAAAGTGTTTAAACAAATCTGAAAAATATTTTTCACAGACATTTGTTTGTTGTTTTCAAGTAAAAAATATGCTGAAATTTCATGCGTTTTTAGTATGAACCAGCCAGATTTTAGACGTGGAGACCATATATGGTTTCATAACCTTGGCATAAGCAATACAACCTCGAGAAAAGAAAAATGGAATGTTTCTTCCTTAAAAGATATATCAAAACATTTGAACCATACTTCTGTAAGTAATATCTTCTAGTGATTATATCAAATAAAGGTAAGAAAATCAGGTTTGCACAATTCGTTATTAAAATCTGATTATAAAAGATATGAAACAGTTGATTATTTACTCCTTTGGTTGTTATGTAAGACTTTATATGTGAAATCACGTAGCTGTTTCAATATGATAAACATATCAGAAAGAGAAAGCCTTATATATACTATATGCGTAAATACATTTCTATCAGTTTGTCTAATTATTGTCAAATGAATTATACTGATACAAGAACATATGATTTAGAAGATGAGTATTAAAAGTAATAGATCATAAGATAATTAAAATCTATCAAAACATTTTCGGAACGAGTTAGTTTCTTCAGATTTTAACACACAATTACCCAGCTAAGGCGTAAATTATTGTTCAATGATTAATCTGCTATTCATTACATGAATATACTCTTGGTATGCAAATTAGAATGAATGAATTAACATAAATAGATGTTTGTTAAGATGATTTTGTATTCAGATGAATGTTTGGTCTCCTTTGTGTTATTTAGGTTAATTAACAAATAATTCATATATTTTTTTTTTTGGATTTTAATAAAATATAAATTTTAATGATTGGTTGTTGTTGCTTCAAGCCCTTTGAAACAAGTTTCTGGTGATTATAATGTTAAGGAAATTATTGAAACATTGCATGCATATATTCTTAACTAAATCCTATAAGCATTTGTTTTTAACAATATTCCGAATCCGTTACAGAATATTATCGAAAAAACTAAATTTCATTCTGTAATATTTAATCGAAAACTTTGGCTGCTAATTAGCTTTCGGGTTATATTGCCAAAGAATTCCGTGAGCTTGATAAAAAATCAACAAAAAAGCACGAGCACGTGCAAAATGAGTAAAATGATAGAATGATGTTTAGTTTATATTTAAAAACAACATTTTCTAGAGCTTCCCTTTGTCAATTTAACCTTGTCACAAGATTTGTTAAATGGTTTGGTGTAATTTACCTAAAGATTTATTTCACAATCGGTTAATACTATATTACTTTGAGATTTGTTTACTTATCTTTCACTTCGCCAGACAAAAGGCGTCATCTTTTGGGTCTCTGCATACGGAAAAGCTGTCGCCGAAGTGCAGTTTTATAATCATTAAAATAGACCTCTTCATTTTATCAAATAGCCTATTTAACAAGTCGATTTTTAAAAGCATTTACCTAGATATTTAATATAGAGACAAATAAATAATTATGGTTAAGCTCTGTAAATATGTTCATCAGTAATATTTAGTTCACCTGGCCCAAGTAACAGTTTGAGCTATCGTCATCAATTGGGATCCGTAATCAGTCAGCTCGTCTATAAACTTTTTTTTAAATCTTCTTCTCTAAAACATCTGAATAAAATGAAACCATTGACCCACAAACATCCTCAAGGTATCTACTTTAAAAGTTATCTCATACAAATTGCAGTCTTTTCGCACAACTTGAAAATGATAACAATTAGGGAGAAAGTCTCAAAGCAAAAATGAACAAGCAAACAAGATAAACAAAAAAGTGTAGTAACAAATATTGTTAGTTGAGGCCTTATAAGAGTTATTGCCCTTGGACCATTTATTCAATACTGTTTTACATAGAGAAAACTGTAACTAGCAATTATGATCAGTAAAACAAGATCTTCATGGTCAAAATGGCCGATATTGTCAGATGTCTGCTTTCATGAGTTATTGTTCTTTAGGTTCAGTAAATGGGCTATGTCACAGATATTTGTAAAATTTTGCATACAACTTTGGCTCGTTGAATCGTTTGTCTCTTATTTTCTGAAATATTACTGAATTAATTTTCATTAAATGCACATTTATTACAGAGAAACTGTTATTATCAATAAAAAACATCAGAACAAGATCTATGATTATGTTAATATGTAGCAAAGACTAAATTTAAACTCTACAGCAAAAGGTATAACTACTAAGAGCCAGAGATTCGAACGTTTTTCCAGAAAAGTTTTGTTTGTTAAATTCGAAGGATCAGATGACTTTTACATCAATTGGGAAATATCATGCATATTCAAGGCGATGCATCCATAGTCTAATTTTTTAAGGTTTATTTGAAAACCGAAATGCAATTTACGGACGGCAAACAATTGAACAAACAGTTTCTTTTAAATGGTATTAAGCTTTCAATGATCTAAATGATTAGTGGACATTAGTTGTTGCTGCCAGTTCGTTCTAGTTGTATGCGTACATACACGTAAAAAAATTAAAATATATTCTAATAGAAAAACGAAGGATATGGGGATATGGGTAACCATCCATGAAACATAATCAGTACATGTACAGCAAAAAAAAAAAAAAAAAAAAACACACACACACACACACACACACACACACAAAGCAAAGGAACAGTGCTTTTATTGCTGTTCTTCATCTCAAGACCATCTAAAGAATTATTACCATTTCGAATTCTGTTACCGCTCTTTTGAGCTAAAAACTCTTTGAATAAGAGGTTGATAATTAATTGAATTCCTCTTTTTTTTTATCGTGACGTAATTTCAATATAGCAAGTTCAACTTTTTATGCATTATTTTTCATTTTCAGCGAAGAGTCGATATTCTGAAAATTGATGTAGAGAAGATGGAATGGGAATCTTTCCCTAATATGATACAAACTGGAGCTCTAAGAAATACCAGACAATTGTTAGTAGAATTCCATGGTAACTCAACATCATTTCAACAATTAATAACGCTTAGAGCAATATACAACGAAGGATTTAGAATTTTTGGTACCATAGAAATCCAGCAAAAAGTAATTTAGTACAAGGCACATTTGTCGAGCATACTTCATGTTATGGTGTGTATTTTGTTCGAGTCTAATTTGTACGCAAAAATAATATAAAATTTGTATCTTAAATGTGACCGATTTGTAAGCAAACATGATATAAAATATGCATCTTAACTGTGACTGATTTGTAAGCAAACATGATATAAAATATGCATCATAAATGTGACTGATTTGTAAGCAAACATGATATAAAATATGCATCTTAAATGTGAGTGATCTGTAAGCAAACATGATATTAAATATGCATCATAAATGTGACTGATTTGTAAGCAAACATGATATAAAATATGCATCTTAAATGTGACAATTGAATGATATCACTTGAGTGATAGATGTTTTTGCATTGGTGTTGACTGAACAAATTTTGTTGTATTGTTTGACGTGTGTGTGTGTTTTGGTGTTTTGGGGGGCGTTTATAGTGTCCTTGCTTGTTGAATAAAAGCTAATTATTTAAATAACTGCTTCGATATTTGTGGTAAAAGTAGCCAATAAATGAAATAAATTATAAAAGTTAAGAAATGAATGAATCTGAATGTCCATCGCAAAGATGGAGATTAGATATTGCTTTTCGATATCCCGGTGTCAATTATCTAATAAAAAGCCAAAGACTAATGTATTCGTCAAATAAATAAAACATTGATAAGTAAATCATAAAATTGTCACATATTTCTTTCACCTACTTTGGGCTTAGCAAAATAATTGTATCTGAATTTCACATAAATACCAGTTTGAGTTGTAGCCCCTTGTTCAGTGACGATTGTCGTGGTGCTGTGTATTGACCTCCACTGCCCTCACTGACCATGGGACCACCAAATACTCAATCTGGTAAGTAAATGTTAACTGTATCCCTTTGGTGACACCGTTACTTCTGGAACTACTATTACCATATGATTTGGACCCAGAGATTGGTGTCATGTTGCCAGTGAGGCATATTATGTTCAGCTTACGTAGTTTAATGAACGAGTATGTGCTGCCATCAGCAAGCTTGTCGTTAACGTTGTAGTTTTCCCCCTTTAAAATCTAAAATAATAAAAACAAACATTTTTTTTTTCTTGGGACAGAACATAATGAGTTCTTCCTAATATAGGTATATCCCGTTAACTTTATGTAAAAAGTAAAAACAAGTATTAGTTAACTTGCTAATTAAATTACACTTTTTGTGTTTCAGTCTATTGTCAGGAAATATTTCCACATCTTTGATTTTTGGGTTTAACCAAGTTTCAGTGCCAAAGATTATATCAGGTTTTGTGCTGTCAATGATGTTATTAACTAGATGTTGCTTGTTTTCAATTGACTGGAAGTTAATACTAAGTACCCTCAACGGCTTATTAAAGGATGACACCCGAGTTTTTTTTTCGTATGGGTGTAGATGCTTGAATAGGCTTGATGTCTTGATTTTGATAATCTGGACATGATTGAGGATTTTAGTGATTGATGTCACCAATATATAGACTTGCAAATGGATTAGGTGAGTCAAGACTATGTAGATCAAACAGTACCGTGCTGTAGTTTGTTTTGCCAGCTTATCATGCTGTCATTTAGATCTTCGTAACTTTTTGAGTGAAAACCTTGGCAATTTATATGATACCACTGATCACACGTCTCGCATATAATGCCTTTGTGTTCCCAGTTTACTGTCTGATCACAAGTACCACATAAATATCTGGTGCTGTCGTTACTAGGGCCAGTATTTGTCTGAATATCATCAGACTTTCCGATCATGAGTAAAAGAAAAAATAAGAGCATTTTAAATGGTTTTAGTTTTGTCCATCTTGGGTCTTGCTTTGCGATCTTATACGTGATGTTTTAAATACTTAGGTAAGCATGCATGTTATAGCGGTGTTTTAAATTGGATGTTATTTCAAATACAAATGATAAACTACAATGAAACTGATAAAGTAGATTCTCAGTAATCACACAAGTGACTGGACTTATATGCGCCATAGCAGTGTTAATGCTGTGGGTTAAAAGTGAATACTCGTGTACATTAGGTATGTTATTATTTTCTACTGCGTTCCGATGTTTCTTTCCTATACATATAGCAGCTATGATAACCAAAAAGTACATTGTCAACATGTTCATGGTGTAATACAAGTGACTTACCGGTATGTGATGGAATTGGACCGGTGCTCTGGACTCGGGCTTGTAGTGTTATGGGCCGGTGAATAGTTATCTTTTGTCAGTTTTCTTGACCTAGGGCTCGAATGATGGAATGATGTGCAATGTTAGTGTGCAGCTATGATATTTCAGTGCAGGGTGTCATAAGATAAGGATGGATCAGTCTGTGGACTGTTTTTGTTATGTTTACACCGGAAGTCAATGAAAACACAAATATAAACAACACCAATCATGTGACAATTTCGGCGGTAAATTTTGAAGGCCCTTGGATTTACGACCAAGAGTCAAAATATAATTTTTTGCAAGACTGAGCTATGGAATCAATAGTAAAAATACTTCTAAATGTTCTGTTCAGGGCAAATTGTGATAAATTGTCAATTAGACAACGAAATTTAAGAAATATTCTCGGAGCTTAGAACAGCTGATCTTGTTGTGACGCATGCGCATTTTCCTGTGTAATACATGAATAATTGTGTAATGTATACTTATATCTATATAACATATATATATATATATATATATATATATATATATAAGTCTGAAAATTACACCCAACAGCGTTAGAATTAGATTTTTATGCTGACAAATTTTTGTCCCTCAACGGGATTCGAGCTCACACCTTTGAGACACTACAGCACCAATCGCTTAGCCTCATGTCCAGCGCTCTAGACCACACGACCACATCCGCTATATAAAAATATAACTTCAATAGTCGTAGTGTTAATTCGTCACGGAAGGCGAATCTAGAGATAGACATAAGACACGTGTTTTTAAGCGTGCGAAGATGTTATATGATTGTCATTTACACAATGTATTTTTATTTGTCAGCAATCTAACTCAGCAATTTTTATAGACCGTATGGGATAATGTATACTTATATCTACCGGTCTTTAACTTCTCAGGCTTACTTGGTGTTTAACCTTTCTTCCGGGACTATTATACTAACATAGTATGTCCCAGCTTTCTCAGAGACATACATATATATATATATATATATATATATATAACATCTGCATTAAAATACAGAAAGGCACAGACATATATATATATATATATATGCCTCTGTGCCTTTCTATATTTTAATGCACAGATATATATATATATGTCTGGACTTTAACAAAATTAAATTATTTTTTGGCATCGAAAAAAGCTATTATAACTATTATTATGGTCAAAACATGCAACTTTCAGAAATTTGCCAAAATAAATCATGAGAACAGAAAATTTATCTGAAGTATGAACACGATAAATGACACAGCCGCCATTTTGAAAATTCCCGAAATCGTCGAAAAATTATAGGTTTAAATCGATTAGGGACTTAATTTGACAACGTATGTTTTAGATATTACAATATAGCAGCAAAGTAATACTTTTGTTTAAGGAATTTGTGAAATTCATGTATAAGAAGACGAAAGTTTGTTAGTTTTACAATACAGTCAAGAGCAGTATTTACAATTGATCAGGGACGTAATTTCATCTAGATTTAAAATGTCAAGGTCAACATTTAAGAAAGATTTATGTTCGAAAACAAAGAAACGAGCAGCAAAAGTTAGAAAATGGGTCGGATTAACGTACAAATTAAAGTTTGTTGAAGGGCCTATGCAATTTTTATATTTCACGTGACGTCTTAGTTGTATATGAATAGGTATTGTTATTACAATTATTAAGTACAGGTAAACTACAGTCAGTTTTTTAAACATTACAAATCACTCTTTAAAATCAGAAAAAAAAAATACTTGCAAAATTGAAAATTGTATTGCAGTAAACATGAAATTGTTATAAAAATTGACAAAATTCTAAAATAGAACACTTAATACTTGCCAAAAAAAAAAATTATATTGTCATAAAGTTATTCTATTTGCGATTTCAAGATAACTTTTATTAATTATTTTGAAACATACAATTAACAAACAACAAAATATACATAAATCCTACAAACAATACTAAACTTTAACAAACAATTAAACAATTTTAATTCAGATAAATTATACAATATTTAAGATTTAAAACAGCTATCAAATATCAGACTAACTGACCTAAAACAAAGATTTCAGGATAACAACATGACACCAGTTAAGTACGCAGATGTAGCATCATGTCTTCTACATATTAATAAGTGTATGACTTATGTGAAAATCATAGTATTAAAACTTTATCTTATTCTGCTTCTGCGTCTGTGTCAATATTTTAGTATTTAAGAGTGAAAATTAAAAAGTTAATTTATTTTTACATAAGTCAGTTTTAAAAAATATGTGTGTTTCAATAGTGTTATAGTCAGTATGTCCATGTATTTGAAAGAATCTATCTAAATTATCATTAAATATTTCGATCATATATTGTATATTACTCACGAGAATGATACTTGTATATATACTACCCAAAGAAAATTTTGCATCAGTTCCATTGAGATAAATGGGGTTCAAACTTTGAGGGCTTTATATCTTTGTAGAAAATGCTGTGAAACGAAAAGTGTTCATGTTTTAAAGGATGTTGAATTAATTAAAAAAAAAAAAAAAAAATATGATAAAAATGGGAGGTTTAGGGAATGTAAACAAAATGCCCTCCCAATTTAGAAAAAAAAACTTATTATACGAAGTAAATGATAGTTTTATGTTCAGATGTTATCGATTACATGTATGCCTTCAGATTCACCAATTCGTCAATTGTGTGCGTTTTATGCATTTTTTAACTAGACCATGTGCAAAACATTGTTTAAGTTGTGACTTTCAATTTTGACCCACCAAAGTTTGTAAACAGTGTAGCTGACTGAAATTTGACAAACGCAACTGTTGCACTTTTGAATACACGAATGATTGTAGATTAAGAAAACCAAATCGTCAAAGATAAATCGAAATTTGTTTTTATTTTATTTTCAGTCAGAAGTTGTGTTGCTAAACTTTTCTAGAAGTATATTATATATACGAAAAGATGATTATTCCTTTAATAAATTTTAAAAAATCTTAATTTCCATTGTTTTATAATATCAATTCCTAATGAAAAAGATATCATCATCACATACAATTACCTACATTTTCACTATTACATGGATAACAAAAATGGTTTTGAGTACACTTAATCGCTAAGTTTAAACTGGTTGTAAATTGATTAGCCCCTAATCAATTGATATTTTTATAACACTTACTAGTAATCTGTTGCATATTATTCAACCTATGTCTACTTTTTTTCATGCAATTTTATACCTGAATTTCAAAATATTGGCATAGGTTAAATGAACCATAGAAATAAAGGAAGTGTTGTATGAACTATTATGTTGATGTCATAATTAAACAAAACTGTAATGTTATACGTGTTCTAGTTGTCAAAACAACGTGCTTGTGGCCGTTTATGAAACACGTATATGACATCGATTAAATGTGAACGAATCTCAGATATAATGTTTTCTGGAATAACATTCATGAGGTAAATTAGTTTTTTAAGACATAATCAAATAAATAAAATTAATTAATTAAAAGAGCTAAACTACAACAGTCAAAACTGTCTGAAGTCAACTTTGGGAAGTCGTAAACATTGTTTTAATTCAAGTTGAAAATTATGTTGGATTTAAATCTTAGTTGGGAGTGTGATGTCCCTACTTGTAAATGATTTTTAGTTATTTGCGTTGTTCGGTTGCTGTTTCATTGACGTACACCCACATCTCGTTTTATATATTTTTCAAGGTCACATTTTAATCGCATTACAATATTGCTATTCCTTTTGAATATAGTAATTTTGCGTGTGCATTACCTATTTATTTATTAAGAAGTTTTATGTAATTGAACCTAATTTATGCGTAAGAAACGTCAAACTTGTAACTTAACTTACTTCAGGTTTGTGTTAAAAACCCGGTTGTTTTATCATAAGCTTTAATTTGTTTTGGCAACCCCCCCCCCCAATATTTTGAAAAATTAAGTCTGAATAAAATTGGAGCCCTGCCCATCGTATTAAATACACCATACACTGTTGTACTTTACACTTTTTTAATCTATTTTGATTAGCAAATAGTAAAACGGGGAACTCCAAAGAATGACATCGGAAAAAAGTTTCAATGAAATAATAGTTTCTGGATTATTGATTCCAGGTTTCCTTTATAAATCAAAGCATCGTCGGTGCTGTCAGCTGACCAGAGAGTTATCTTCGGACATTTTTTTAAAGATAATTCTTACAGCGCCCTCTGTTTGGTTTTACTTTGAAATGATGGTCGCATGTAAAAAAAGATCTCTTTAGAAACGAGAACGCATTGCCTATTGTAATCCATTATACGCATTACTAAGCTCAATAGGCATTTTAATCTCTGGGTAACAAGTACTATATTTTATCTTAATAAAAACGATATCCGACGCATTTATATTGAAGTTTGAAACAATCAATTTTATCGCATTTTGGTCATATAAAACTGCATTGACGATTAAAATCTAAAAATCTGAAAATTGAGAAAAAATAAAATATTTTACATGTAATGTCAATGACACTTATACAGCCTCGAGGGATAAATAAAACGAATAGAGACTCAACCCTTTACGCGAATATAACGGAATGACGCCGAATGAAGATGGTCTATGGTTGGATGATCTTTATTTCAAGTTATAAAGAATTTGTAACCAGAACAAGTGTGGACACAAATCAGTGTGGAAAGCACGTGTTTGATTAGTTATAGTATGTTAAGGGCCAGATCCAGAAAATTTTCAGGAGGTGTCAACCAATACGCATTCTAAAAGCGTGACATTTTGATAATTAAAGTTATGAAGGTAGTAACAAAGCAAATGGTAATCTATGGTTTACAAAATTGATTCCATTTTATTTTTCTTTGCTGTCTTTGAGCAAAAGTGTAAACGAGCCCATGAATGTCTTAATGTAAATCATAATGCACGTAAAAACCCAAAGGGTTGACTAGGTTTTAGCAAAATTGTCCTCCCTTGGTCTTCTTCCGACCGTTAGTAAAACGCTTATCAAAGTGGGGCGTCTGTTTGACTGTGCGGAATGTACGAATTCTAAGCCCCGTCGAACCATGAAAGTATAATATTGACCAACGAATCATGGTCAGTTGAAACCTACCGGTTGGACATGTACACCCTAAAGTCAGCCTATACACGAGCAAAACCACGAAAATGAAATCAAGGTCAATGGAAAATTATGACACTGAAACAAAAGGCATGAGGATACAAAATTTGAAGCATTCATATCTTCATCGCATCTGATATAAAAATACCTATACCGAAAGATAGAAACGCCGGATTTGCATCTCTATGTTTTGCATTCTGTGGCTATCGTCACAGACGAAACTTTATCAAATTTATAGATAAAAGAATTACGATGATCATAACAACGATTGTCTTTGTCTAAATATTTCGAATGAATTATTTTAAACTGAAGCGTACGGTTAATTTAAAGAATGCTTGACTTCCAGCGGTAAATTCAGAACATATTGATCAAGCTAATTAAAAAACTAGATACTCCATGTACCACTCATTTACAGAGAAATAGGGTCTGTATTTATTTTCAAAAATGTCATGGTGTTTCGAAAAATATGCACATTTTAATTCGGACTTAAGCGAAATCATCGGTCCAACAGCAAATCGGACGAAAAGCAACGGACAAAAAGCAAAAGTGTCGGACTGAAAATAAAATTATCGGACAAAAAGCAAAACAGACTGAAAGCAACGGACAAAAATCAAAAGTGTCGGACGAAATATAAAATTATCAGACAAAAAGCAAAAACGGACAGAGAGCAACGGACAAAAACAAAATCGTCGGACGAAATACAAAATTATCGGACAAATAACAATACGGACAGAAAGCAGCGAACAAAAAGCAAAAGTGCTGGACGCAAAGCAAAAATATCGGACAAAAAGCAACGCCTGCCAAAAAACAAATCCCGGACAAAAAGCACCGTATCACACGCCCGTTCATAATTGTTACGTTAAATTCGAAGCCTCTTGTAGAGAGTGCCACGCTCTCTGCACTTTAAGAACTAATATAGGGGTCCGTAGATGGCCTGTGGCATAGCTAAATTTCTTTTCATTTCAATTTATCCTCATTTTCCAGTCAGAATAATACTTACAGATGGTGGAATTTTGCTTTTCTGCTGTCATATTAATTTGACTGCTCATCTTCCCTCATCTCTGAATCTCTGTCACTCTCTGCTGGTGCTTTGATGTCTTCAGATTGTTCCAACCTTCACCAGATGTTTCGACCCTGTACCATTACATCCTCCGGTTGGCGAAACCTCTACTCATCAGCACTCGGCTTCCAGCTCAGATCATCTCGGCGATGCCATAACCAGCAAGATGAACGTTCTGCTGCTTCCCTAACTGTCTTACTGCTGTCTTCTGTGCCTTTCCAACTATTCTCATTGCCTGTAGCATCCTCCATAATGACTGTGCAGGAAATACTCTGCAACCTACTTCTACTGGGAACAGTCACGCTTTCCAACCTCTCTCTCTAAATGTTGTCTCAGCTCTGTATACTTCTCCTTCATCAGCTGGTATGCCTCTTCACATCTCTTTTCCCAAGGAACTGTTAGTTCTACTACTACTATCATCTTTGACTTCTGTGACCAAACTACAATGTCTTTGCGTAGGGTTGTCTGTACACATTCAGGAAACACAAATTTTTGCTAATGTCAGCCCTCATGTTCCATTCACTGCCCTTGTCCAAGATGAAGTGCTGTTGTGACTTTGTTGCATGACCTGTATCTCCCTCTCTAACGGATCTGATCTGCTTTGCCTCTGTTGTTGTTGGTCTCTTCTTCCTTCTCTAAACATCAAGGATCGATGCCAGATGTTTTAGGATCTTGTCGTGCCGCCATCGATATCTTCCCTGTGTCAGCGAAACTTTACAGCCTGAAAGTATGTGTGCCATCGTATCTCTTTCTTTACATAACTTGCAGCCTGGTTCTTCTATCAGTCCTCACTGATGTTGAAGGGGAAGGAAGTGTATCGTAGACTGACCCAAGCATGAATGAAATTCTGAATGGTTCCATCCTCCATAACTCTGCCTATGTGATCTGGCAAGTTCCACTTCATCCATGCTCAGTGGCGGCTAAAGTCTACTGCTTTTGCCCTTCTTTGTTCTTCTTCTACTTCTCTTATTTCTGACTGCATCATGCTGCTCTTCTCTTTTGGTGTTACCTTTGACCACTGTTGGAAATGCGTTATTCCTAAGCCCTTTCTACCAGTACAGGTGTTGTCGGCTATGTCTTTGTGATGAAGACTACTTTCTGCCTGATCTACTGAAGTTCTCGCTTACCATTTTCGCCCAGTACGTGTCTGGATTCCAGCCTATATGATCTTGTTATCCTTTGAGTCTCTGAGAGTCATTACAAATCTGCTCTTTGATACCTTGTATTCCTCCAAAGTTGATGTTAAAGGTAGCTGGATTTATGATGATCGACTGTAAAGACCTATGGCTATAAAACTTGGTGGTACTCCTAGCCATCTTCTGAGGTGACTGATTATCTTTCTTTCTATGGCTTCGACTGTTGTTGCTGTCATTTCATAGATCATGAGAAGCCATGTCAGTCTTGGTAGCAACCCATGTTGGTATATGCAAGCCTTAAACTTTCCAGGCAATCCACGCTTGTCTACTTTCATAAGCCATTCTGCAACCTGCGTTTGTACTGTCTTCAAATTGGAATTGTCTTTCAGGGTCTCATCAAACCATTTTCCAAGGCACTTAATAGGGTTATCTACAATTGTTGGTATTTCTTTAGATCTTAAGCTGGAACTTCGTTGTAATCTGATCCTTTCTCAGTATCATTGATCTTGACTTCTTTGGTTTAAATTTCATCCTTGCCCACGTGACTACCTCTTCAAGTGCTTGCTTGAATATGGGATGATGCTGTTACTGTAAGGTCATCCATGAACCCTCTTGTTGCTGGTAGAAAAAATCCCTGAATCTGTCTTTGGACCTCTTGTTTTTCTTTCTGCTGCCTTCATGATGATATTCATACTCATAATGAATAGTATCGGTGATATAGTACAACCCGTTACTATTCCTTTCTCTAACTTCTGACATGCTGTTGTCTTATCATCTACAGTTAATCACAGCTGTATTCCACAAAAACAATTTTGGACTATCTTCCTGATGTGATCTGGAATGTGGTAGTGATTCATTGCCTTCTCTATCAGTTTTAGTGGTACTGATCCGCATTCATTTGCCAGGTCTAACCATACAACTGCCAAATTCTTCTTTTCGATCTTCGCCTCATGTATAAGTTGGCTTAGAACACTAGTATGTTCTACACACCCTGAAAAACTGGAATGCCTCCTCTCTGTATAGATGTATCGATGTAACCATTCTCTACCATATATTTTGTAATCCTGTTTGCCAATACAGAGAAGTAGATTTTCCCCTTTACGCTCAACAGTGAAATTATCCTAAACTGTGAAATGTCTTTTGAATCTTTTTCCTTTGGTACAAAGCACCCTTCTGCCTTCTGCCAGCTTTCTGGAATGGTCCTTTTTTTCCATAGGGTTCGGAATAGCTGCCATAGTTTCCTTAGTATCTTTGGGCATTTCTAGAATTTGTAGAATTTGTATGGTACACCACAATACCCAGGAGCTGATCCTGTTCTTGCCTTTTTTACCACTTCACTAACTTCTTTTCATGTTGGTTCCTTTGTTTCAAAGTCTATTGTTGGTTGTTCCTTTTTAACTCTTGGGCAATATCCCAAAGGTGTCTCTCTTTCTTCGTCTGAGTGTGTTTCATACAGATTCCGTTCTACTTCTTCCTTACTACAATGCAGATGTCCTTCCTGTACTTTCTCCACTATACAATGTTTTTGTGTAGTTTTATGGATTCTTGATGAAATTCGCTCTATTTTTCGCTTTCTTTTCTTTTTATTACTTTTCTTCAGTTGTTCTGCCCTTCTAGTTCTTCTCAACTCATCTCTAATACTGTCTGTAAGGCAGGCTATTCCTAACTTCTCTATCTCATTACTTCTCTTGTACCGCCTGTTTATAGATCTTTGAGCTCCTTCCTCAGCTGTTTAATTTCTGTTCTCTCCTGTTTGGCGTCTGCTTGATGTTACCCTTTTCTTTCCTCTCCTCATAACCTAATCTCTCTTTCCTGATGTTATATACTAGCGTAGTCAGTGTTTCTATTTTCCTCTCAAAACATCCTTGAAGTGATGTTTCCTAATCAACCTTTATTATAGGACCTACCTATTATATTGTCAATTTTTTCTCGTCCTGAACATGCATGAAATATTTGCCACCGAAAGCTAAGAAAACAATAATTGATCTTTCACTTGAAGTTAAAAAAATTATTCAGGAACTTGAGCTCCCTTTTTAAACACTGAAATTCTCAACTGCATGGTTACATTTATTGTGCAGACAATTTTAAGAATGACAGATGTTTAGATAGTCAAACTTGTTGTGTTTCTAAATGCTCTCAGTTGCTGACTTTGGTAATGTTAATTTGGATTTCGCCAGAAATACAACCACACTTTTACGTTGAATGATCATAGTTCACTCTAGCTCAACAAGTCCGAGTTATGTAAATCAAGAAACAGTTTAAGGTTTTCAATTATGATGCGTGCCTCTGGGTTATTGATATATATCTCCGAGAGAACAAGAGCTATAGCAGTACTAGGTCCATTAAGATTCGTTGGTCGACGGTGAGATACATGAAGAAAAAGAGGGAGGGGGGTAAAACTTGTCAGAGGTAAACATTTGAAGGGATTTATATTGGGTGGGGGATAGGCTTTAAGATGCTATTGATTATCAGAACGAATTAAATATCATTTGGATTTTAGCATCCCAGTAGCAAAGCACTGATGTTCGGGGAAATGAAACAATAACTTTTATACTTTCAAATACAAATAAACTCAATTGAATCAAGAAAAGATGTTAACATTGAGAATAGATTTAGCGAATTAGTAATTAACAATAGGTAATTAGTTACATGTTAATTGTATAAACATGTCAATTAGCCTTAAGGCAAATCTATTTTATTGAAAATAGAAGTAAAGGCTAGTCTATGAAAAGGTATATACTGTGAAAATAAAGAGCGAAGGCCTTGCAGGTGTATCACAGGTGATTGTAAAACGGAGTTCATTAATTAAGTTTTATGTTTTGTAAATTTTCTCACTAGTTTCATAGCTATCCTTTTTGTTCAATTTGTGGAAGTGATTAACCAGATCATGATTTTGTGAATGCAGAAAAAACGAATTGGGAAAAAAGCGGTTTATATGTCAATCGCACATAAAAATATGTGATTTTAAAAGGCCTTTGACTCCAGAATGAAAAGATGGTAGCTGCTGGTGTAAGTATGTATATTGATATAAAGCGGTGTCTTACAACATGTACTTCTTTACATGGTAAGATGACAAAATAAATTCATCATCATCATCATCATCATCATCATCATCATCATCATCATCATCATCATCATCATCATCATCATCATCATCATCATCATCATCATCATCATCATCATCAATTTTGCTTTTGTGTTCAAAGTAATTAAGTTATTGCATGGATGATAAGTTACCATACTTATGAAGGTATGCAAGGGGCATTAGCTGTCAAATTCATCATCACCGATTTTACTTAATTCTCATATTTGATTCATAACATATCAAAACGTAAATCCAAATTACAAAAAGTTCATAAGAAACAATTAACAATGCATAGAATCTTTATCATGTATCAGCATTCCTTGCGTATTTTAGGCTAGACGCCATCTAATTAACCATCTAGATTACTGCCGATAGTAATTCGACCCGATATATACATAAATATAAGTATTAATAGACTTAGAAGCACGTGGAGTTGTTTAATTACGACTTTTCCAGGTCTGTTTGATTTCATGTCATAGATTTAAAAACATGTAAATCATGGTTTTACCTGGATATGAATGATTTTTAGTAGTCCGAATCGGTCAAAGAAATGTTTCTATAATTGTCGATCCCTTGTTTCAATTTTCAATTTTGACATTCTTTTCTTTTTACTAACTGAACACGCTTAGGGCATGCGTAACCCATCTTCAGCTTAAGGTCAAGTTAGGGTTACATAAATACGGGTTCAGCTGAGGTTGAATTATTCACTTGCAAGTCAATAATACATTTGGGATGTTTTCAATCTTATTTTGACCAAGTTGAACCAAACTGACGGCTAATAGCAAAATAGTATTTCATTATTTTGCTTTAAAAACTATTTGAAACAAAAACAAAAAATCGGATTTTAATGTTTTGTCTTAACGGCAGCTAATGTCCCGTTAAGGACTATATTTGTTATTCTTTATTTAAATGAAAGAAACTTGCAATTGCCAAAAATATTTTTTAGAATCAAAGATATTAATAGCAGGATATACAAAAAATCAATGTAAAAACTAATTACAAACGTTTACTTAATTTGGGATACAGCATTTTATTCCAAAATGGACAGTGGCAATTTTTGTTTTTATAGCAAAGTGCTCTCGACCAATGAAATTGTAGGATTCGGTGTTTCTTAATTGTGAAGAATGAACGTAAATCATGTTCTTAGTAAGGGATTATTCTATTGTTTAGGCCTGTTTTCAGTTCAAAACAAAGAGTTTTTATAAATGAGTTACAAATGCCCCAAAGCACATTTATCAGCTAGAAAGGATTTGTGATTGAAACTGACTAAAAGTTTAACCTTAAAACAAACAACAAAATCAAAATAAGGTGAAGTTAACTGGTGCAGTAAAATTATTACCATTTATGTTATTATAAGAATATTAATAACTTCAAATTTACTATCAAAATTAAACAACATCAAAGCGATGCAAAAAAGGAAAAAAAAATAAAATTAGATATAACGTAAATCTTTTATTAGCTAATACCCTTTTTAAAACTAAGATTACTGTATCCGCTGTTGTTAAGAATAGTAATTTCCAATATTCCGATAAAATTAAGAAAAATGCAGGATTTAGTTTAACTTTTGAATATATATAAAAGGTATTTTATTCGAACATTTAGTTTAAGTCAATTACTTCACACAATAAAGCAGTATTTGGTGTAAATGTTATAAATGACTGGACTACAATATTGGCGATGAAATAAATTTTAGTTGTAACTCAAAAAACAAAAAGATGAGTACTCACTAAAATATCAAGATTTACATTCACAATTAGGAAATTATACAATTCCTACCGTTTCATCGTACTGTTGTGTCATCTAACGTCTAAAATACAAAGTATTGATAATTTCCAAATTTATAGGAAAGTCCTTACATCACTAAAACTGATCCGTAAATGAAATGAAATGCCTCAAAAGGAAGTCATGCATTTGTTATAACTTTCCACTGACAATAAAACTATTTCTTGAATACAACCAACCAAGAAATCTTTTGAACTTTGAGCACTTAACAATATTCTAAGTTTATAACAGAATGATAATCTTTTTCTTCATGATAAGTACTCGCTAACGCTCGAACTTCATCATAAAGAAAGGGGTTATCAATCATTTACATATGTTTAGAAGGCAAATTCAAGCAATTTGATTGGACAAGAAGTTGTAAGTATATGCTTATGACAAGTTTATTATTAGTGATAGACTAATTGATCCTAATTGGTATACATGTACTTACTTAGAGTTAATTAGAGTTGATTTCCAGTACAGGATCCCAAAGGTTCCTCTTTACCAGACTCATAATTTTATCTATTTGTTATACTATTATTATTTCCGTGACTTCCGGATAATTTTGCCCCATAATCATAGTAGTAGATCTCTTCGTTTAGTCAATGCTTGTGTAACCGATTTTTGAAGGCATTGATGGAGGGGCTTTAGTAATTTTATCTGGCAGTTAGTTCCAAGTTTTGACTATTCTTACAGAGAATGAGTGTTTTCGGATGTTAGATTGAAACCTTTGGTGTACCACTTTATTACTATTTGTTCTGCTACTAACTCTTTGTTGTGATTTTAAACAAGAGCTTGCTTCCTTATGATAGTAGCCATTAAAAATTTCAAAAGTTTCAATCATATCCCCTCTTATTCTACTGTATGATAGTGTAGGTAAGCCTAGTTTTTTTTCAATCTCTCTGGATAACGTAAATCGAGGCATGGTAGCTGTTTATTTACCCTTCTTTAAACTCCTTCTATCTTGTCAATATCTTTTGGTGACCAGACTGAAATTGTGTAATCTAGGTGGTTTCTTACCATATTTTTTTACAATGTTAAGAATGTCACTGTACCATAATATTTAAAAGTTCTTCTGAGAACTGAAAACATTTAGTTCACTTTATTAACTTTTACATTTATATGGTTTTGAAAGTGAGTTCTTAGTCAATTAATACTCCTATATATTTTGCTCTTTAACCTTTTTGAATGTTTGAAAGAGTAAACTATAACATGGTGTTTGGTCGCTGCTTTTTGCTTTCTTACATATTGTCATGTGCTTACATTTTCGGGGATGAAATTTTAATAGCCATTTTTGGCTCCGTCTTTCCAACTTGTTTAGATCATCTTGTAAAATATTTCTATTGGATCTTTAATTATTCTAAACATCTTGGTATCATCTGCGAATTGTCATGTCGTTTATATACATTACAAACAGCAGAGAGCCCAACATTGATCCATGAGGAATCTCTGATAAAAAAATTCCCAGTCTGATTTTTCACCGTTTACCATTACCTTTTGTCGTCTACCAACTAGAAAGCTTGTGATCCATCCTAATATATGGTTTTCAATCCCAAAGTTCTTTATTTTAGTAATCAATCTTTCATTAGGGACCTTATCAAATGCTTTCATAAAATCAGTATATATGCAGTATATTCTAGGCCCTAATCTAATGCCTCTGTCTCACCTCTGGGTTGTAATTGTTTATGATCTTTTTAGAAAGTATGTTTTTCCTTTTAATTTTGTCCCTTGTATTTTTAGCAATAGGTAAATTATTATTTCCTTTTGGATAGATATGTATTTTACACTACCCCGGTAAGTAGGGACCCATTTTTATTGTAAATTTATGGTAACTTAAATATGAGTGGACTGTGCAATTGTTCTCATTATGGAGAGTGACCATGGAAAAATCCAAAATGACTGTAGTGTACATAAAATTAACTCTATAATTTTAAATATATATCCTATATCTCATTTTTCATCTGTTTCCAGGGATTCTATATGACTTTCAAATTTTCTATTTAACATAGTTTTTTTAATTAATCAAGACAAATCTGCATTAATCTGTATTATGTTTCACTGAGATTCTAAATTTGCCATTTTATTATGGTTCCAATGACATAGAAACCATGATACAGTTTATTTTTTGAACATTTCCGATTTAAATGCTCTTAAACTTCATATTTGAGTTGGCCGTTAAACTGTTTTGATTAGTGCTCCACTGGTCTTATATGGACCAAAAGCGCATCTGGGGTACCTTATCTTTGATTAAGTTTTCGCACAAAAAATGACTATCCTGTACGATTTATTACCTTTAAGTTGCATGAAAGGTCCAAACACATTTAGGATCGAACTTTCATATGTATTTCTTTAACCCGAAAAATCAATGTAGGAAAACAAAACTTTTCGCCAGTATGACCATCCCATCCGCTAACTATGTGAATTATTTTTTTTATCCTACATCGATCTTTTGTTGTTTTCCCTAATGGTAATCTGGTAAAACATGTTAGAAATATTATCATAAATATAATATATTTTACCATACAATTAATTAAATATTAAATGAGATTACCCCTTACATTGTACATGTGAATTACTAAAATAACCAATATTTCAACGTTGAATGTTGCATTATGTAGTGATTGTGTTTAGCCTATTACAAGGTATGTTGTTTAAATGCCTTTTAAATTCTCCGACAGTCTTGGATATTTAAAAATGTCCCCTGCTTTTTTTCGTTTGAAGACTTTCTTGCCATTAGATGCCGAAAACGTAATTGCAGGCCTCATCATGATAAACCCAAATTTCCACAAGTAACATGATAGTTAATACATACATGATATATGTTTATGTCTGATTTGCAAGAAGAGAGCCGTAGAGTCTTTTACGATAAACTCCAGACATATATAAGAAGCCTGCAATCATTAGGACAATATCAAGAACTGTTTGGTTCATTACTTATTTCAATAAAACTTGTCACCAGAATTCAGAAATAAAACCTTACATTACAGTAATAACTGGAGTTTTTAAACTACAAGATAACATTTGCACAAACAGCTCAATTAAGGAATCAAGACATACTGATTACATGTACCGTTGCAGGACAACTACTCATACTGTAAATAAAGCAAGCATGAATTATTAAAATGGAGGCAAACAAACATATTCTAACTGGTACAACATTGAAATATCAAGATATGAAGGATCCCTTAAATTACACACAAAGTAAAACATGTATATACTATAAGAGGGTCACTATTCCAATAACTTTAGGGATGTCAAAGAATATGAAAGGAGATAGCCATTTTAAAGAGAAGACATTGTGTTTTTAGCCATTTTTAAAGATAAGAAATTGTGTTTTTTGTGGGTATCAGCAGCCAGTACTTCGGTACTGGCTTGAAAATACGGATATTGCGTTATTAAAATTAGCTGTTACAAATTTTCAAAATTATTCTAGGTTAAGCAATTATCTCTCTCATGCAAGGCTCTGATTCCTTGCCCGGCCTTGGCTATACTTTTTGTCCTTTTTGTTTTTATCTGCTCTTCAAGTTTTTAGTAAGTTCTGGATTTTCAAATATCAAATTTGGCCTAGAGCATCACTAAAGAGACATATATTGTCAAAACGCGCATGTAGTATGGTAAAACAGGTACCGTTAATGTTATTACTACCACTGGGTCATTACCTCTGCTAATGGACTGTATTAGTCCTGAGGGTATCACCAGCCTAGTAGCCAGTATTTCGGTGCTGGCTTGAAAATGCTAATTTTTATCAAAAATGATTTTTGGCAAACTTGGCGGTACTATATAAAGCGGCATAACTCTTTGACTTTATGTTGGAGAAGCGTTTAATACAAAGTTAGTTCCTTTCCCTGTTATTATCTGATTTCAAAAGACGCTTCAGTTGCAGATTGAAAGTGGCAGGAAAATTTGGGAACTGAAATTATATTATAATCTGTGTAATTTGTGTTTAAATAGTACGATTAAATTGTGATTCGAGAAGAAAAGGAATGTATTCTGTGAATAATTGCATGCAATTTGACATAGATAATTTATATGGCCATAATTTGCCGTAATTTACATCTATCTGCTTGAAATTTCCAGATGTTAAAGAACATTATAGGTTCTTGAAAAAAAAAGTTTTTCCTGTAGTACCTTTTTATTGAACCGTTACAAAATAATTGCAATAAAAGGTGTCCTGCAAATATTGTAGCGCCGGAAATTTTAAAATTCATAGTTTATTTAGAGAGAATTAATTTCACGATGATAGTTGCCGTAGTTGGTTGTTCACTGGAAAATAGCGGGAACGAAAAATTCGGATCGCAATAACTATGCTGATGGTGTTCACTTCAACTATGGTGTTGGCTTACCAAAATAGTTTGGAAATATCTGAAGAGGGGCAATTATTCAAGCTATGAAATAGAAGATGATTTATCGCAGTTAAGTATTAGACAGGTTTTAATTTATGTATTTGCTAAAAGCTATTAAGCCTCAATAAAACTACTCAGAAATTTATTAATTCGATAAAGAATGGGAGTTAATTACATTTTTATTGTTCAATTTATTTCAAAATTTGGGGTATAACCTGAGTATCATATGCCACACATAGTTTATGTAACTATGGTATATAATAACAGGATGCTTTGTTCCAATATTAATTATGTCAAAATCGAAGGTCTTATAACCTAAGTATTATATGCCAACACAGTTTTTGTTAAATATGATATATTATAACAGGATGCTTTTTTCACGGGGCTTCCTAGGCACTGCATGATTTATATATATAATTATAAAACGCCATTTCTTATTTAAATCTATTATACTTCACGTTAAAATGCCATATTTTGATTGGCTAATACGAGGGTGTTAATTTACTCTATTACCCTTCATGGAGACGCTTTATTAAATACGGATGGTTGTTATGTACAAGACGTCATAGTTTATTACTTTGAATTTGAAATTTAATCGACAGTAATAACAGAACATTCAGTATAATAAATTAAATAACACATATCTGAGAGGGTGATAGAGCAGATTGTTACCAGATCGAAAAGACATTGTCAACCTTGGCTTCGTCTCAGTTGATAATGTTTTCTCGGGGTAACAATCTGCTCTATCACCCTCTCAGCTATGTGTTATTTATATAATGTTTTATGTACACGTTCATATATAACTGCCTTAAAGCATATACACGTCGCATGTCAACATTCTCAAACTTTTTACGTTCCTTTGATACTTTAAATTTCTCACACGCATCAAAGGAAATTGTCTAAAATGCAGGTTGCGGGTCGCGGGTTGCAGGTTGCAGGTTGCAGGTTGAAGGTTGCGGGTTTACGTATTAGATATTAAGTATTACCACGAGGGCATTAGCATGAGAGAATGGATCTAATTTACACAATTTATGATCAATGTTAAAGGCAGGGTATTCAATTACGTTAAACAACATTCTGCTGTAAATAAACTTACACCTAACATTAGAAATCTATCAATTTACATTAATCATAATATCTTGAGATGTAAATGCACTTAATTGGTCTAACACCCTCAGAGTTTATCTAATACATACACTTTCTGTTCGAAAAGAGAAAACTGAACAAATATCTGGGTAAAACTTTCAACAAATGCATGAACATACATACTAAAACATCAAGACATGGTTTTAATATAGTGTTAAAGACTTATTGCCTTTTAACTAGATGTATACGTATATCATTGTACATATTTTTAATGAACGGTGTTTCTGGATTTTTCAGCGAAGGTCTATTGCATTTTTAGCAAGGGTCCTTCTCAAAAGTCTACCTATTCAAAAGTCTTGTTTTCGATTAATGCTCCTTCAAAGTTAAAATTAAGTTCTAAAATGGTGAAAGATCGACTTTTTAAAAAGAGTTATGTCCCTTGGAAATATTAAATTTATGGAAAATGGCCTCCAAAGCGCTCACAAAGGTACAATTCTTGCCAGATATTTATAAAACTTATACTTTAGGTAAATATCAGCAGTATCTCGGACAAGTTCTATAAAGGTGGACGATCGGATTTTTAAATAAGAGTTATGCCACTTGAAAATATTAAATAAGTGCAACGCGGGAGACACTGGAACTCCTTTTTTATTGAATATTGTTTTACAATATTCATCAAAACAATATTCATCTCTTTGAAAAATATGCCAATGTTTCTTAATAGCTCTGTTAAGAATTATTACTGCAAGGTTAGATATTCAGTTACCAGTGTAAGTGAAATTTCCTTTTTTCTAAAATTATTTGACAGAGTGTACTGCATCTTTTGATCTTGTGTTTCACATCTGTAATGTCTTACGCAGTTTGAAACTTTAATATCATAACCTCTATCTATAAGTTTATTTCTCCAAAGTCATAAGATGTTTGTTGAGATCAGTTTCGTTGCTATTGTTTCTTATGTGACTACTTGTTTCACTTGTTATTACAATTTGAAAAGTATGTCTAGGATGTGCACTTGTAATTGGGAGATACTAATAAGACATGCAACCTGAAATCAAGGACACCACTCGATTTAAAACGCTCCCCTTTGTACACCTCAGTATCTCAGTACGTTACTTCTGTATTGAAGAAATTAAACGTAAACTTAATAATCGTGTTTTGCGAGGTGTTTTGTCTCTTTCTGACAAACCAATCAGTAATGTTGGGGAGGCCAAACAGAAATGTATTCTCAGAAAATGGCTGTTTAAGCAGCTGAACACACTTCTGTTTTAAAAGTTGTATGTTTTGCTCACCTTGAATAAATTTTATATAAATAAAGTTACTGTTTGACTTGACATTTGAGAAACCAGATAATTGCTAGAGATAACCAAAAGTGCTAAATCACTGAGTAAAGACCGGCAAACAGAGGTGCCCTTCTGTTTTGGCAAAAAAAGGCAATTAATTATTTAAAGCTAATAATTTCTTAATATTAGCCTCAAAGATTTTTAATGTCCACTGAAAGGAATTGAATTGTTTATGTAACTAGATTAAGACAGACTAATGTGTCCATAGAACCTGTTCAGCCTATATGTCAATTTGAAGTTTTTTTTTACTTTAACTTCACTATAGAATCAATGTTAAGAACTATTAATAGCAGTTGAGCAGTACGATAAGCATCAAAAGATACATGTATGTGTATTAAAATTATGATTATTGAATTTGAAGAATATGATAAAAAAAAAAAATAATAAATAAATACTGACCTTGAATGTTTGTCCCTAATATTTTGTTAACTATGTATTTACTTTCAGGTATCACAGATCGAATTTATTCGTTCATAGTGTGTTAATTTACGTTTTTGATTGAGTTAAGCCTTCCAATTGATGTTTTATCGTGTGTTTTTCTATGTTGTGATGTTATACTATTGTTTCAGAAAAAGGGAGAAGGTTTGGTACCATTAAAACGTTTAATCCCGCTGCAAATGTTTGCACCTGTCCTAAGTCGAGAATCTGATGTACAGTAGTTGTCGTTTGTTTATGTAATTTATACGTGTTTCTCGTTTCTCGTTTTTTATATAGACTAGACCGTTGGTTTTACCGTTTGAATGGTTTTATACTAGTACTTTTGGGGCCCTTTATAGCTTGTTGTTCGGTGTGAGCCAAGGCTCCGTGTTGAAGGCCGTACATTGACCTATAATGGTTTACTTTTATAAATTGTTATTTGGATGGAGAGTTGTCTCATTGGCACTCACACCACATCTTCCTATATCTATTGACAACTGATAAATGACAAAATACTTTTACCATACAGTACTGTAAGAAATAATTGTAAAGGACAAGGTACACTTATGGCACAAAATGGCCTAAAATATCAACTTTATCATAAAACACCAAAAGGTTCACAGTTTGGTTCGTAAATTGGTCTTTTTCAAAAACCTTACTGCTAAATAAATCAGTTCTTTTGATAAAAGTACATACTATTCTCCAAAGTAGGCCCATTTTGGACATTTTGTCAAAATATGATGATTTTGTGCAATTTTCAGACCTAAAAGCTTTAGGAAAACCTTGGCCGCCACCTACGATCCAAAATGTTTTGTAACTAAAAGATTCCAGTTTTGCGGATATAGAGTTCATCAATATAAAAACTTTTTGGATCGTGGATGGCGGCCAAGCCTAATTATGCCAAAAACAATTAAAATTATGGAAAAATTTACCAAAATTGACCTTTAATAATATTTATTTAAAATGTTTTGTCCCGATTTAAAAACATCAAAAATTTAGGGTCAATTTTAACCCTTCGTGAACCTTCTCCTTTATCAGTCATGGGGTAGATTTTATATGTATTAATTCCCCTAACATGACCTTTTACATATATAATATTTATATGTGTGACCTGCATCATTCACCACAAGACCATACAACTATAGAGACAGAAGATAAACAAACAAAGTCATAAACTATACGGCTTGTAATTTAAAGTGATAACAGATACACGATACTGAGGGAAAGAATTACTTGATTGTTAATTGATAGCATTTAATGACACTCACAAAAAAAAAAAAAAAAAAAAACATATTATTTAACTATGTCTTGTAAATGTTGATAAAGTCAATAGGAAGGTCAAAACATTTATATAAATTAATACATATACATATCTTAGATAAGATTAAGATAGAGTTTAAGTCAAATGTTCATATAAAAATTTACTCACAAAATATAAAAGATCCTTGTCCTCGTTATTTAATATAAAAAGAACTTTTCCTCCTCATTAAACTGGCTAAAATTTTCACTTACTAGATATAAAGGTAAAATTTCTTTTCTCTCAATTAGGTATTTGTCACATTTAATTAAGAAATGTAATTAATTTTCTAACTCATTTTTCCACATTTACAAAGAATTCTATTTTCTCTTGATATGTTTTTATATCTTCCAGTTTCTATAAATAATTTGTGTGATGATATTCTTAATCTGCAAAATACTTTTTTAAATGAAAGTTTTTAATCACACTAAGATAATTCTCTGAACCAAAATTTCTTTTTACAGATAAGTAAGTATCTAATTTTCCAGCCTTAAGTGTTCCACTATTATTTTTCCAATCACTTATGTATTTTTTGTGTGAAGCTTGGTTTAAAATGAAACCAAACTTTCTTTAACTGGAAGACAGCACGTCTTCCTTAATATCTAAAATTTTTAGTTTTTGGGGAGTACCAAGTTGTTTTACCTTGAGTATGCAAATCGTTAGAGTGTGCAAAAGCATCATATAATAATGGAAATTCTGACAAATTCTGTAAACGGTAACAACATTTCAACATAGATTGAACAATGTTATAGTGTAATGGAAACCTTCCAAGCTCTGATAGTGATGCAAAGTTAACACCTTTTCTATGCACACCTAATACAAATTTGCAAAACTTGACATGACTGTAATTGTTCACATGAAATTTTTTATAACATTAGTCCCGATAAAGTTCTCCTGGATTAGAAGAGCGAATTTTCTGATTATTAACATTAAATGAACCCCAAATTTCTGAAGCATATAAAAGTATAGGCTTAGTTGTGTGGTCAAAAACATGTAAACTAGAGTCTATTCCTAGATTTATACTTTAAAAAATCTTTTCTTAATTTGTAATAACCTTTCAGTGCTTTTTAAAAATGTATACCTAAATATTTATAACTGGACACACATTCTATAGTAGAATTATTAAATAAAAAATGTTGCCGCAAGAGTCTTCCGGCTTTATTAAAAATAATTATTTTTGTCTTTTTCAGTTTAATCTTAAAACACCAGTCAAAGCAATATTTTTCAAAATTTTTTAGTTTTTCTTTTGCAAACCTTCTGCAGAAGTTCAAAAAAACACAACATCATCACAAAATCACAATCACAACATGTAATCACTGTTTCAACACCAATGTCAGACATTGTCAACATTATTCACATACATGTATTAAAAAAAAAAAAAAAAAAAAAAAAAAAAGATTTCAAATTGAAAGGTAAACAAATATGCATATGGCACTTAAATGAATTTATGGGGCTTAGGTATGTATGGTTATCATGAACAGTGCATATGGCACTTAGATAAACTTATTGTATTTGGTATATTATGTACTCGAGATGGGTGCATGTGACACTTAGATGAATTTATGATGCTCTAGTACATATGGTGCTTTGATGACCAGTGCATATGGCACTTAAATAAATTTACTGTACTTGGATACACTGTGTACTTACGATAAGTGCATATGGCACTTAGATAAATTTATGATGCTCTAGTACATATGGTCCTTTGATGAGCAGTGCATATGGCACTTATATAGATTTGTTGTGCTGAGTACATATTGTATTTGGGATGGGTGCATATGGAATTTAGATGAATTTATGATGCTCTAGTGTCACGTACTAGGTGTAGTGACTTATGGGTATCGTACCAGAGTTTACCCCTGGATATTGGAAGATACACCGTCTCTTAGATATCGATCTTTAACTTGTTAATTTGGCCTCTGTCACCAACCAGCAATGTGTTGCACAGACCTTATGTGTCCAGTAGCAATCAGTGCTAACCTATGCACTATCCAAAACTTTGCTGTATTCTATCTATGCACTACTATCCTGTGCACCGCTATCCTGTGCAACAAATATCTGGGTAAAACTTTCAACAAATGCATGAACATACATACTAAAACATCAAGACTTGACACGGTTTTAATATAGTGGTAAAGACTTATTGCCTTTTAACTAGATGTATACGTATATCATTGTACATATTTTTAATGAACGGTGTTTCTGGATTTTTCAGCGAAGTTCTATTGCATTCTTAGCAAGGGTCCTTCTCAAAAGTCTACCTATTCAAAAGTCTTGTTTTCGATTCATGCTCCTTCAAAGTTAAAATTAAGTTCTAAAATGGTGAAAGATCGACTTTTTTAAAAAGAGTTATGTGCCTTGGAAATATTAAATTTATGGAAAATGGCCTCGAAAGCGCTCACAAAGGTACAATTCTTGCCAGATATTTATAAAACTTATACTTTAGGTAAATATCAGCAGTATCTCGGACAAGTTCTATAAAGGTGGACGATCGGATTTTTTAATAAGAGTTATGCCACTTGAAAATATTAAATAAGTGCAACGCGGGAGACACTGGAACTCCTTTTTTATTGAATATTGTTTTACAATATTCATCAAAACAATATTCATCTCTTTGAAAAATATGCCAATGTTTCTTAATAGCTCTGTTAAGAATTATTACTGCAAGGTTAGATATTCAGTTACCAATGTAAGTGAAATTTCCTTTTTCGAAAATTATTTGACAGAGTGTACTGCATCTTTTGATCTTGTGTTTCACATTTGTAATGTCTTACGCAGTTTGAAACTTTAATATCATAACCTCTATCTATAAGTTTATTTCTCCAAAGTCATAAGATGTTTGTTGAGATCAGTTTCGTTGCTATTGTTTCTTATGTGACTACTTGTTTCACTTGTTATTACAATTTGAAAAGTATGTCTAGGATGTGCACTTGTAATTGGGAGATACTAATAAGACTTGCAACCTGAAATCAAGGACACCACTCGATTTAAAACGCTCCCCTTTGTACACCTCAGTATCTCAGTACGTTACTTCTGTATTGAAGAAATTAAACGTAAACTTAATAATCGTGTTTTGCGAGGTGTTTTGTCTCTTTCTGACAAACCAACCAGTAATGTTGGGGAGGCCAAACAGAAATGTATTCTCAGAAAATGGCTGTTTATGCAGCTGAACACACTTCTGTTTTAAAAGTTGTATGTTTTGCTCACCTTGAATAAAGTTTTATAAAAATAAAGTTACTGTTTGACTTGACAGTTGAGAAACCAGATAATTGCTAGAGATAACCAAAAGTGCTAAATCACTGAGTAAAGACCGGCAAACAGAGGTGCCCTTCTGTTTTGGCAAAAAAAGGCAATTAATTATTTAAAGCTAATAATTTCTTAATATTAGCCTCAAAGATTTTTAATGTCCACTGAAAGGAATTGAATTGTTTATGTAACTAGATTAAGACAGACTAATGTGTCCATAGAACCTGTTCAGCCTATATGTCAATTTGAAGTTTTTTACTTTAACTTCACTATAGAATCAATGTTAAGAACTATTATTAGCAGTTGAGCAGTACGATAAGCATCAAAAGATACATGTATGTGTATTAAAATTATGATTATTGAATTTGAAGATTATGATAAAAAAAAAAAAGAAAAAAAAATTAAATACTGACAACTGATAAATGACAAAATACTTTTACCATACAGTACTGTAAGAAATAATTGTAAAGGACAAGGTTTTATTTTTATCATAAAACACCAAAAGGTTCACAGTTTGGTTCGTAAATTGGTCTTTTTCAAAAACCTTACTGCTAAATAAATCAGTTCTTTTCATAAAAGTACATAATATTCTCCAAAGTAGGCCCATTTTGGACATTTTGTCAAAATATGATGATTTTGTGCAATTTTCAGACCTAAAAGCTTTAGGAAAACCTTGGCCGCCACCTACGATCCAAAATGTTTTGTAACTAAAAGATTCCAGTTTTGCGGATATAGAGTTCATCAATATAAAAACTTTTTGGATCGTGGATGGCGGCCAAGCTTAATTATGCCAAAAACAATTAAAATTATGGAAAAAATTTACCAAAATTGACCTTTAATACAAATAATATTTATTTAAAATGTTTTGTCCCGATTTAAAAAAACATCAAAAATTTAGGGCCAATTTTAACCCTTCGTGAACCTTCTCCTTTATCAGTCATGGGGTAGATTTTATATGTATTAATTCCCCTAACATGACCTTTTTACATATATAGTATCTATATGTGTGACCTGCATCATTCACCACAAGACCACACAACTATAGAGACAGAAGATAAACAAACAAAGTCATAAACTATACGGCTTGTAATTTAAAGTGATAACAGATACACGATACTGAGGGAAAGAATTACTTAATTGTTGATTGATAGCATTTAATGACACTCACAAAAAAAATGAAATAAAAATACATATTATTTAACTATGTCTTGTATATGTTGATAAAGTCAATAGGAAGGTCAAAACATTTATATAAATTAATACATATACATATCTTAGATAAGATTAAGATAGAGTTTAAGTCAAATGTTCATATAAAATTTACTCACAAAATATAAAAGATCCTTGTCCTCGTTATTTAATATAAAAGAACTTTTCCTCCTCATTAAACCGGCTAAAATTTTTCACTTACTAGATATAAAGGTAAAATTTCTTTTCTCTCAATTAGGTATTTGTCACATTTAATTAAGAAATGTAATTCATTTTCTAACTCATTTTTCCACATTTACAAAGAATTCTATTTTCTCTTGATATGTTTTTATATCTTCGAGTTTCTATAAATAATTTGTGTGATGATATTCATCGGACTTTGATGACACTGTATGTACAAGTTGTTGTGCCTTCCAATCTGAGCTATATCCACACTGCCTACAAGGTATCCTACTTAACGCATCTGCGTTTCGGTGCTGACTTCCTGGTCTGTTTTATTTTCATGTCATACGTACTCAACACCTCAAGCCATCTTGCTAATTGTCCCTCTGCGTTTTTGAAGTTTAACAACCATTGCAATGAGCTGTAGTCGGTTCGAACGATGAATGTTCGGCCATACAGAAAATGACGAAAACTTTTGACAAAGTGTACCACTGATAAAAGTTCTTTTCTGGTGACACACTATTTCCGTTCTGTTTTTGATAGGGTTCTGCTTCCAAAAGCAATGACTCTCTCTTTACCATCAATTTTCTGTGATAGCACAGCTCCGATAGCGTTATTACTCGCGTCAGTATCTAGGATAAAAGGTCTGGATGAGCGAGAATGGGTGCTTTAGTTAGCTTTCCTTTCAAGGCTTCGAAAGCTTCCTGACATTCTTCTGTCCATAAGAACTTCCGTCCTTTTTCGGTTAGTTGATGGAGACATTTAGCGATTTTTGCAAAATTTTCTATGTACCTCAGGTAATAACCACAAAGACCCAAGAATGAACGTAATTCGCTCGCATCAACTGGAATGGGCCAATCTTTGATGCTCTTTATCTTTTCTGGATCCGTGGCTACCCCTTCTGCGGTGACGACATGTCAAAGAAAGTTAACTTTCTTTGCAAATAGTGTGCACTTTTTGGGCTAAAGCTTTAGGCCAGCCCCCTTCAGCCGATCAAAAACCGATCGAAGATTCTTGAGCATCTCCTCAAAAGACTTTCCAACTACAATTATATCGTCCAGATAGACTAGACATATACTCCACTGTAGTCCCGCCAATACCCTTTCCATCAGTCTTTCGAAGGTTGCTGGTGCGCAGGCCAGACCAAATGGAATCTGTCGAAATTGAAACAGTCCCCGTCGGGTGGCAAATGCAGTTTTTGGGCGATCTTTCTCTTCCATTTCCACCTGCCAGTATCCCGAACACAGGTCTAAAAAATTGAAAACAACACATTTAATAATTTCATGCGTCCGAAGCGCTTTTCTGGATTTACCTTCATCAGGAACGCTCAATGCCAAACATTTGAAATCCGAGGGATGTATAAGTACCGAAACAGTTGGAGAGGTAAAGTAGAGAACCATTTATTTCCGGACAATTGCTCCAATGAGTCGTCGATGCGGGGTAATGGATATGCGTCTTTTACTGTTAAATCGTTAACCTTGCGATAATC
This sequence comes from Mytilus coruscus, assembly GCA_017311375.1. Classification (NCBI taxonomy): domain Eukaryota; kingdom Metazoa; phylum Mollusca; class Bivalvia; order Mytilida; family Mytilidae; genus Mytilus; species Mytilus coruscus. Next base: position 88,021,819 of record CM029599.1, read on the forward strand.
AACGCAAAAGCGCGTAGTACCATCCTTTTTCTTTACCATTACTATCCCAGACGACCAGGGACCGTGGGCTGGCTCAATTACTGCGCGTTCCAGCATACCATCGATATGTCTATTGACTTCCTCTCGCATATAAATAGGTGTGCGGCGAGGCGGTTGTTTTACTGGTGCATTATTTCCTGTATTTATGGCGTGACGCACCAAGTTAGTTCTACCTAAGTCCCTGTCAGATGCTGCAAAAAGATCTTTTTATTCATTTAGGAGATTTTCGACTCCTCGTTTTTGTTCCTGGCTAAGATTTCCGCTGCAATTACTCAGCAATTTTTGTAACTCAATACTTAGGACCGGATCATTTTGTTTAACAGTAATATTTTTGTTGTCGCTTATCACGTCCTTGACAGGGCTTATATTTCCTACAATTGTCCCAGCTCTAATTGTCTTCACTACATTCGAAACATTCATAAAGCGCTGTGGTACGATTTCTGAGGCTTTCACTAAAGTTCTTGCCATTAAAGCGTTGTCCCTTGCTATGAATTTGTCACAGGGTTCAATGACTCCTAAGCCTACTTCATTCTTTGTTGACGGATATTCGTTAATGTGACCTTGGACCAAAGCTTCTGTACCTGGCTGTATGCATGTATCTTCAACTACTGACACTCTATAACAACCAAGCTCTCCAGTGAAGTTCAGCGGTATCTTCTGGTTATGGCAAACCATATGTTCTTCTTGTAAATTAATCAGACATCCATTTTCCCTGAGAAAATCTAAACCAATTATACCCTCTATAGCAAGATCCGCTACTACTGCCTCTGATAGGTATTCCTTTTGTTCAATCCAAATGTGAAATTCTTTTCCCGCAACGTTTAGTTCAGTTCCGTTTGCTGACATAATAGTTTGAACCACTTGATTGAGCTTTGGCATCTCTTCCTTTCTCAAACTATTGAATACTTTATTTGATATAAGAGTGACAGTGGCTCCTGTGTCTACTAGAAAACTTGACTTTATATTTCCTATAACTACGTCTATATATGCCCCTGCTTCTTTCGTAGAGTTATTTTGGACATTCAATTTGATTTGTTTTCTCCGCTGTTTTCTTGTTTGAGAATGTACTGGCCTTGCGGAGCCATTCTCATGGTTCCTGTATTGACCGTTTTCATTGCCGCCTTGCTTTCGTAGCCTACATTCTCGCTTAAAATGTCCATATTTACCGCAGTTGTAACATTGCTGATTTCTTTTCCATTCCGGATCGGCAGAGTTCCTTTGACCACTCTTTTTGAATTCATTTAACTCCATTCGAAGTGATTTTAATTGCTTAGAAAACAAGTCCATCATTTCTGTAAATTTATCGTCCTTAGAAGATACCTCTTGTGTACTAGTATCTACATGCGTAGCCCGCATTTGAGGTTTTACAAAATCTTGTCTTTTCTCTGCTTTGTAGAACGCCTCAAGTTCGACAGCTAAACAGATTGCTTGGTTTAAGTTTTGCTATCTGGATTGTTTAATTTTTATCCTCATCTCACTATCGTGCAATGCATCTAAGACATAATCCTTTGATAATGTTTCTTTGACTTCAATGGGTGCTAGTGGGTATGCTCTGTTTACTAATCGCCGTATAGTTTGTCCTAGTTCTGGCAAGGTTTCACTTGCACGCTGGCGTCGCTCCTTCAACTGAACTCTGTATAGTTCGTTCTGATTTGGAGGAGCAAAACGCTCTTCTAATGATTTCACTAAGGTCTCATAATCCATTTTCTTGTCAGTTGGTAAATCGCTGAATACACTCTGTGTGTGCCCTCGAAGGGCAGCGGCAAGATAAAGCCCCTTTTCATATTCATCCCAAATATTGATGATAGCACATGCATCAAAGTGCGATTTAAAATCAACCCATTCGCCAGACCCATCATAATTGGCCAGTTTGATTTCTCTCCTTGTATTCTTTCCTGGCGTGTGTACTTTTTCCTGGTTATTGACAACCTGTCTTGCATTCCTTTGGTTATATTTTAAGATAGGAGAAATCTCCACTGAACATCCGCTACTGGTACAGGGTGCGGCGCTAGTTGTGTTGAATTGCACTTGCTTGGGACGGACTCCCGGGCCTTGCTCACTTATGTAAGGTCCAAACAATGTTGGAGCATCATCAGTTCGTTGAAGCTGTGTTTGGACTGTGCGCCCTGTGACATCGCCGAAATTCGTGCGCCTCGTCTGAACAATACCAGAACCCGTCAGGTTTTTAGGTTGCTCTTTTGGGGTAGAGTGTTGTGGTGTCAAAAGCCAAGGGTTTTGAGTTTGTCACAACTTCTCCCTACTTTGCTTAACCTCTTCCTCTAGCGTACTTATATGCTGTTGTAAATCATCCATATTCATTCAATTATCGGTGCACTTACCAATATCCCACCGCTGCCACCAAAATTATGTCACGTACTAGGTGTAGTGACTTATGGGTACCGTGCCAGAGTTTACCCCTGGATATTGGAAGATACACCGTCTCTTAGATATCGATCTTTAACTTGTTAATTTGGCCTCTGTCACCAACCAGCAATATGTTGCACAGACCTTATGTGTCCAGTAGCAATCAGTGCTAACCTATGCACTATCCAAAACTATGCACTATTATCCTGTGCACCGCTATCCTGTGCACTATCTGACTTGTTCCGCCTGTGCACTATCTGACCTGATCCGCCTGTGCACTGCTTAACCAGTGCATGTATTTACCCGTGCACTATTACCGCACAGTCGCCTATGCACCTATTACCCGGTGCGTATGTACAACTTTTAATATCGCTGCAACCTTATTCAGGTACGCAGATAGATTCTTATTCAGAATCTATTTAATCTTTTATAAAGTGTAAATAATTATATAACTACCTTTTTGCTTCTTTGAGACGTCTGGACTATCCATTCAGCGAACCTTTTTCTGACAGCGCATCAGGTTTTATACTAAGTTTTGGACCATATCATTTACTTTGGACGATACCAAATATCTTATTCCTATGAGTGTTTGTAGAATACCTAACCCTTATTGCTAAAACGTTTGAATGACGGCCCTTATTTTTACAACTACCGATCGGAATATTTCCGGCTTTGCTAACCACAACCTGTCCGTTACTGATTCTAAATATTATAAATATCCATAGCAATGCATAAACAAAACAAAACCGAAAGTAGACAAACGTTCAATTTTCAAACTAAACGAGTTCGTGTAACAATGTTTTAACTTGATAAAAGTAATAATAAGTTGAACCCTAGTAAAATAAAACAGGCGAACTATTTTCATCACACTAGTACATATGGTGCTTTGATGGCCAGTGCATATGGCACTTATATAGATTTGTTGTGCTTGAGTACATATTGTATTCAGGATGGGTACATATGGAATTTAGATGAATTTATGATGCTCTAGTACATATGGTGCTTTGATGAGCAGTGCATATGGCACTTATATAGATTTTTTGTGCTTGAGTACATATTGTATTTAGTATAAGTGCACATGACACTTGAATGAATTTAAGGGCTTGAATATATATGGTACGTAAGAGAAGTGCATATGGCATTTATGTGTTCAAATGGCACCTAGTGGACATTGAAGTTCATATCATGCATTTTATATATTAAATGTTATCTTTCAGCATTCACCTTATCAAATATGACTTCGGAATTTCCTAAAAGAAGTAGTCGCAAAAGAAAATGGACCCAGAGTCTTGGGGAGATCATGGAAAACACAGACAATGCTGATCTGGGGTGAATGTACCTAATATTGACATTCCTTTACCCACCCCATCAAATTCGAAAACAAAGTCTGACCAGTTGTCTGGGAATTTACAGTCCAATCCTGTTTAAAACTCAAACACTGAATCATTCAAATCCGAATGTTCCAAATACCGATAATGAAAGTAATGATGATCAAGTTCTGATGATATTAACCGTTGCAACACCAATCAGATCTGTAAATACATATATTATTAACTCAATTTATATTTCATGTCTGAGTTGTTTTTCTTGTGTATTGTCTAAATTGCAATTGTTTAATATATATATATATATATAAAAAATCACTGTACTGCTTATGCCCAAAATGGGTCCTCTATTGGAAATAAAAATTTATCATTACCTATCTTATCATATATAATCATGGGATAGGTGAATTGGGCCTTTAGGAAAGAGAATGAAAGTTCTTAGATACATGTAGATAATTTAGATTTGTGAATTTCTTTTGGTAGTTTTTTGTCACTGGCTTGGATGGGGGATATTGTTACATGGATGGCTTTGTGTAACATTATGATGGCGAATGTAACCCCATCTTTGTTGGGATGGGTCAATAGGGTTTCGTCATTATAAACATATATATATAAAAGAAGATGTGGTATGATTGCCAATGAGACAACTGTCCACAAGAGACCAAAATGACACAGAAATTAACAAATATAGGTCACCGTGCGGCCTTCAACAATGAGCAAAGCCCATACCGCATAGTCAGCTATAAAAGGCCCCGAAATGACAACGTAAAACAATTCAAACGAGAAAACTAACGGCCTTATTTATATGTTTGTTTATAAATATGATTTATTGATTTAATTATATATGTTTATCATTTTGTTGCTTCTTTGTCATTTTAATAATAAATGACAGTTTTCAATTCATTACCTGTGTTTGTTTGTCATTCCTTCATTCCATCAAACAGAGCAAGCCTGTGTTGACAAAAATGCTAATCTTTATCAAAAATGATTTTTTGGCAAACTTGGCAGTACTATATAAACCGGCATAACTCTTTGACTTTATGTTGGAGAAATGTGTAATACAAAGTTAGTTCCTTCCACTGTTGTTATCTGATTTCAGAAGGCGCTTCAGTTGCAGATTGAAAGTTGCAGGAAAATTTGGGAACTGAAATTATACCCCCATCCTTCCCTGGATAACTGATTTCTATAATAATTATTTTAAATCATTTTAAAATTGACATATTTTAAGTAAGGCACATACATATGCTAGATGTCAGTGTTATATTCGAATGTAACCACAACAAGTAACCCCATCTTTGATGGGATGGGTCAATGAAGTTTCGTCATTATAAACATATATGTTTGTTTATAAATATGATTTATTGATTTAATTATACATGTTTATCATTTTGTTGCTTCTTCGTCAATTTAATAATAAATGACAGTTTTCAATTCATTACATGTGTTTGTTAGTCATTCCTTCATCCCATCAAACAGAGCAAGCCTGTGTTGACAAAAATATTAAAATTTGCTGTACAAAATTTTCGAAATAATTTTAAATTAAGGAATATATATCTCCCTCATGCCAAGCTTTGATTCCTTTCCCAACTTTGGCTATACCTTTTTGTCTTTTTTTGGTTTTATCTGCTCTTCAATGTTTTAATAAGTTTGGAATTTTCAAATATTTTGGCCTCGAGCATCACTGAAGAGACATTTATCGTCGAAATGCATATCTGGTACAGTAAAAAAAGGTACCGTTAAAGTTATTACTGCTTTGGTATGTACAAAGAATCAGATTATCGCTCTAAATTTGACTAGAATTTGCCATCATAAACATCACAAATACTTTGGAAGAAAATACTAATGTGCCAAAAACAGAAAACTAAAACAACAAAAGGAACAAACCAGAAACTTCAACAACCGGTCTAGAAACTATTAGCTGTTTTGCTGAAACCCGCAGTAACCCAGTTAATGTCGGATTTTATTGGATAGAAACGAAATCTTTTTCAACGGAGGCGTCTAACGTTCCATTACCAATGAGAACTTAAGTTCTAAACGAAATGTATATAAAGAAGAATCAGAGAATTTGAATATAGTTTCGTTTGGAAATAACCCTTACGGTATTAGAAATCTACATCTACACAAAAGCACTGTATAGCTGAGAGCTGATGACGGATAAATTATACCTATTATACCTATTAGTACCAAGCATAGCCTCACCGATACGAAACTAGAGTAGCACAACCCGTTACAAAAGCAGCGGCTTTCCATCGTTCTCTTCTTATGGATCAAATTTTGTTTAAGGGAATGTTGTTTAAAAGGCAAAATAAAGTACGAAGTTGAAGAGTATTGAGGAACCAAAATCAACTCTTACAAGCATAAACCTTTTTTTGCATTTATTTACAAATTTATTTTATGTGTATACTTTTATGAAAATTAAATTCTTTAAACTTAGTAAATTCGAGAATTTGACGTCACAAATTTTCATGTTAGGTACTTACATGCAAGTTATAAATAATTGTCTATGACCTTTTCCTTTGGTATTCCGTGTAATTGATAATAAATGATGATTAGCAAACCTGGACGCCCCCGATTCAACTTGTGTAATTTTATGATTACAATGAGATGCGGTATGATTGCCAATGGGACAACTATCCACCAGAGTTAAAATCAAGTTGTAGTAAGCAGTGATTTAGTTGCTAAATACGTTTCCATAAGTAAGTCAAATATAATTTACTTTTTATGACCAAACGATAATTAAACATCCATTATAATTTTGTATCTTCGAATCGGATAAATTGTATTGTATTGTAAAAACAATTAAAGAAACCAAGCGTTGAAATTGTCGTTTTGTTCATATTTATTATATATTTGGTTCCACAGATGTTGAAAAAGGGGGACTCACTTCTACATCAACTATTCGCCTTAACTACAAATCTATCTTTAAAAGCCTCTACACAACAGTAAAATGATTTAACTGAATAGTAACAAAATACGTCAGAACTAAGATTGCTCATCATCATTTTTATATTTCATTTAAACGATTGATCAATGTTTTAATAACAACAAGAAGGACTATCCGGTATTTTAAAGTATCCATTCATATATTTATGAAGAACATAATGTCACAATCCTCATGTTTTAAACGATTTCATTATAGGACAGACTATGAACACAAGCAATACACACAAATCACACAGAAAATGAGATATATTTAGAACAAGTTGAAAAATGCTCTCTTACCGTTTCTTATGTGGTTATGTTGCCGCCTTTTAAACAGTATTCCGATTGTTAAGTTAAACTGAACAGTTCTTTGTAATAATTATTAAGAGAGATGAATAATATTGAATCATTTATACAGTCTATACAGATTTTATGGATACACAAGATAGTACATTCTGAAGACGGAAATTCGGCTTCAATTCTTAAAGTTTACATTAGTAAATTTGTGATTAACTAAAGTATAATTTTGCAAGAATTGTATTACAGAGGCAATACAAGAAGAGATTTTTGCATTTTATGTGATTGTAAATCTTATTTGTTATCTATCAAATATTTTCACAATTTGTGTAACACCCTGGATATAAAAAAATTAGGGAACGTAAAAAATGAAAATATCACATTATAAGTTGTATGTGTTTGATAAGCTTTTCTTGATTTACCTTCATCGTGAACGCTAAAACCCCAAACAAATTTGAAATCAAGAAAGTATAAGTATGTGAATACATGGACCGTAAAAGAAAAGCCAATTTCATATTAGGTCCACTTTGCGTGACTTGGAGCCTTAATTTCTTAACATTCTCTTTATTTGTCAAAGAAGAGTTTATGAAAGGTATGTTACAAATCAAGATCATTTTAGTATAGTTCTTTAGGTTATAACGTCGAGTAATTATGTCGAATATTGGAAAACGTTTTAAATGAAGAAAGTATACAAGTCTCTTCGCTATCCCTAACAGCTGTGTTTTTTTTATTTTGACGTATTTACTATTATTCAAATTTTACATAACAATCAGTATATTGTTAATATGAATAGAAATAGTGTACAAGGAAACGTCTTAGAGACAACATATATAAAACACCACCCTCACAAAAAGTAAGTGTGAATGATTTTTAATTTAGGAGGCATGCCCTCAACCCCATGCCATTTGTTTTGTTTATCTGTATTCCAAGTAATTCCATATTTAAATCCAAAATAGAAATGGGATTTAATACAAATAGATAATACCACAGGCTAATGAACAAAAAAGTAAAAAAAAATATTGAAATTAAGATATAACTTTGAAATTTCAGGAAGATGAAGACTGGTACGAAAATATTCCTGTCATGTTTATGCGTTGGATTATTGATGACTTTGATTGGAAAGAGGGATTTCGTTTTGCCAATTACGATGATACGAATAAACAAATGATGTTTCAATCCATAACAAAGGTAAGTGACATGTATTGTGTTCCATCTTTATGATTGCATCATGTATTAGAGCTACGTCTCCCCCTTCGAGATATTAAAGCATTGTTAGTTTAGTGTGACGTCCATTTTCACTGAACTAGTACACATCTTTGTTTAGGGTCCAGCTGAAGCCCGCCTCCGGGGTAGGGACTTTCTCGCTGTGTTGAAGACCCATTGGTGGCCTTGGGCTGTTTTCTGCTCTTTGGTCGGGTTGTTGTCTCTTTGACACATTCCCCATTTCCATTCTCAATTTTATTAGTCAGCCAATGTTGCTTATTGGCGTATACCACATGGTGTCAGATATAAAACTTGAATAATGGAGCAACTAAAGCCTCCAGGAACATTAGATTTGGAAAGGAATTTAGCCGAAAAAAAAAATGGATTCAATCATTCGAACTTTATCTAACCGCAACAGGAATCGAAGAAAAGTCAGGGAAGGTACAAGTGGCTACTTTTCTGCATATTGCAGACTCTAAAGCACAACGCGTTTACAATACTTTTGACATTGTTCCGGATTATAGAGAAAATTGATGTTCTGAAAGCTAAATTCAAGGATAATTGTAAATAGAAAAAGAAACTCACGTATATTCGTCACGTTTTCTTTACCCGAAATTAAGGACAACATGTTTTTTTTTAATTTTGGTTCATTTAAATGTTTCTGAGTTTAGTGTGACGTCCATTTTCACTGAACTAGTACACATTTTTGTTTAGGAGCTAGCTGAAGCCCGCCTCCGGGGTAGGGATTTTATCGCTGTGTTGAAGACCCATTGGTGGCCTTGGGCTGTTTCCTGCTCTTTTGTCGGGTTGTTGTCTCTTTGACACATTCCCCATATCCATTATCAATTTTATAGATTGATTGCTTGATTGCTGGTTAATAAACGTCCAGTGGCTGAAAACATAGACAGTAACGTCTAAGATCTAAAGAATAAAGATAAACCATGTCAGCTTGAACATTTATCTGATGGCTTAATTAGACATCGTATTGTTTGTGGTATCTAAAACGAAGGTTGCAGAGCCCGGCTTCTACGGGAAACAGATTTGACATTAGTAAAAGCGATAGACACATGTCGTGCACGCACATGAAATAAGCTCACAGCACCTAAAATCATTAAAATCTACAGAGGTACATTCTGTGAACGCCGTAAAACAGGTCAGTAAGAAAATGAAAGGATATGGAGTAAATGTACATGGGACAAAATCGCACACAATACCTAGAAAAAATAGAAAGTTATCAATGAACAGGGCTTTTATTTCTGTTCTTCATCTTGACAGTTGACGTAGAGTCTTCAACAATGAACAAATCATTCATACCCTACAACAAGGTCAAGACGGCCCCTAGCGTCGACTTAAGCGGTACTATTGATAAAAATAAAGTAATTTTGAAAGACATCGATCGCCGCTAAAATATGCCTTGAAGTTACACATGTCGGGAGCGGTCAATGAATTACATAATTTATAATTACGGGCGAGGTTTTTGAACATATATTTGTCATACATTGCCAAACAAAAGACCAATAATTTCGAAACAACAAATGATAGACAATACATATAAAACTAAACAACAAATGATAGACAGCACGGGGCACATCAAAATATTTGTAAGAAAGCCTAGCAGTTTAAAATAGTATGAAAGGGCAATATACAAAACAGATGACCAGACCAGTATTTTGAAGAAATTTAACCAAACATGAAATTTTGACGGTGTATTAATATGAGAAATTCTCACATGAACAAGCACACCGTAACTGTAAATATTATAAGAGCATACACCTCAAGCACGGGAAACGTTTTACTGCCTCAACACAGCAGTTAGACTAGATATAGCCAAACTAAAATTCACAAAAATCAAAGACCTTTGCATGCTGATAGACGGTCTCTTTGTAAAAATTGTGATAGAACACTTTGTAAACGGAATTGCCCAGCGTTCGGTAAAGAATGTCATGCATGAAAGAAGAAGAATCACTTTGCTGCAACTCATGGATTCTGGCAGACTCAACTCGACGACGACAGTTCAAAACTTTTAACTTTTAATACGCCATTCGGACGTTATCGATACCGTAGATTACCGTTTGGTATAAGCATGATGAACAACACGACTACCACGTTCGACAAATGTTAAACGGGTGCCAGCAAATGAACTTTAAGCTAAATAAATCGGAATTTTAGTTGCGCGATCCTGAAGTCCATTACGTTGGACATGTTTTAAGCAAAGATGGTTAAACAGTTATCCGGGAAAAGTTCGTGCAATACATGAAATGCCTGCACAGACCTATATGGCAGAAGTTAAACGGTTTCTCGGTATAGTACAATACTTGGCCAAGTTAATTCCTATTCTACCAGATGTTTCCAATACGCTCCGCAAATTGTTAAAGGGTGACATACAATGACATTGGGATCATTAGCAACAGCAAAATTTCGAAGAACTTAAGCGGCTAGTATCATCTGCTCCGGTGTTACGTTTCTATAATGTTAATGAACCTGTTACGATATCGGATGACGCAAGCTCAAAAGGTCTTGTAGTTGTTCTTCTACAAAATAAACAGCCCGTGGCATACGGACCAAGAGCTCTTAGCGAGAAGCAAAGTAGATATGTGCAAATAGATCGTGAAATGTTAACAACCTTGTACGGTTACAAAAACTTTGATCATTATATTAACGGTCGCCGAGCCGTTATTGAATCTGACCATAAGCCGTTAGTTGCAATCTTTGACAAACCGCTTTATCGTACACCACGTCTACAACGCATGTTAATGAAATTACAATGATATGGTTTGCGAATTGTGTACGTTCCCGGAAAGCTTATGTTTATATCCGACGCACTTAGCAGAGCCTATCTACCGGATAGTAATGACAAACTTATTGATGATGAACTTGATATTAGTTACATTGAAAAACAACTACCTATTCGTCTAGAAAGCTAGCAGAAATCAAAGACGCGACCGTAGCCGATGAAAATCCGAGAGAGTTAAGTACTGTTGTAGTGTCTGAAAGCCAAACAGTAAGGAAATGTTACCCGATGACATTCAGTCCTATTGGAATTTCAGGGATTTAATAATTGTGTTGATGTACTACTTTACAAAAGCTAACGTATTTTCATACCGAGATCACTTCAACGAGAAATGTAAGTTAAATTGCATGAAGTACATCTCGGAAAAAACAGAGTGCCCGTGAAATTGCTGCCGACATTGTCAAGTGTATCGACAATTTCAGCATTAAAGTCCATGTTTGCCAGATATGCCGTTCCGTCAGAGGTTGTAAGTTACAACGGACTGCAATTTGCGTGTGCTTATTGCAAGGACTTTGAACATGAATGCTGAACGTTACGTACAAACGATTAAGGATATGTCATGAAAAGCCGAAGAAGGGCATGGTGACATTTACATTTCCTAAATGGAGTACCGCGCCTCTCTATTGATGGAGAAGGACAATTTTGTTTTGTTTGTCTTTTTGTTATTTTTTATGCAGTAACAATTTTTCCTCTGTTTTTTTTTTTGTCTGAGAGAATAATATCTGGTATTGTTTCAAAGGCATGTTGAAAGAAAACAACACAACCCTTATAAAACATAAGTAAAGAATTTTTCAGATTTTAGAAAATTTAGATATATTTTCACTTTTGTTTTATCTTTTCATGCAAGAGAATACAAAAGATAAAAGACGCCGATCGAGTAGTTTTGAGTTGCTCACTTCAGCCTCACTTTATGCACAGCCAAGCTCATCAATATATGATAACGATTAATTGATTATAAAACATTTTAAAGATTATTTCGTAATCTATAACAATGTATCACTAATTATTTATTATCGTGATCAAAGAAAATATAAGGTAAACACTCGCAGGAAAAGAATGTCACAAATCAATACAGTGGTCAATGACCGGACATTTAATTGCAGGTGTATGGTCAGAGAAACAGTTTACTCCTGGTTTGCCTACATTTGATTTTACCAATTTTCTATAGGTTAAGTTAACAAAAAGGACAAAAGGTTTAATGAGCATACAATTGTATAGTCTGTTCCAAATTAATAGGTATATATAGTTTACCTGTGATTTCTATAAATTCAGGAATCTTTCATTGAGTAGTTCCGTTTTTATATGTGTAAATAAGTAAATAATGAATAAATCAAATATTTTTTAAAATCATTTAATGTCTATTCAATTGATTCATTTAACTTAAAACTAATAAAAACATGACATTCATTTATAAAATAAAAGTATCTTAATAGTTCATCAATAAAGTTTTCAGTGATAATCATACACATACACCAATGTATGACAAAGGTGTCTTTTATTACAAACATAATTTATGAAATCTATGAAGCAAATTTATACATTCATTGAGAATAGGAAATAAATATACTAATATGTAAAAACAGGTAATATGAAGCACTGTATGGATAATGTTGAAAAATACAATATTATTTATATATATTTCAAAAGTCACAAAACAATTTTTTCAAAATTTTACCGTCTATTTAAAAATTTTGTTGATATTTTGTCAAAATTGCACATATTTTGTATTGAATATATTTTGCACATTATCAAATTCCCTTAATTTAATAGTAGAATTCAGTAGCTTTTATAATATTTCACAGGTAAAAAATATGACTGACATTCAGAAATAAACGTAAATAATTATCAAAACAACAAAACACCTTATGTTTTTTAAACCTGCAATTAAATGTAGGATAACCAGGATGACACCCAGATAAACTCGCCAATCTATTTAAATCCCCGATGTTATGTTTTGACATATGTGTATTGGTTAGACACAACGAATGCAATTTAAATGCTTTTGTTAACACTTGGACCATAAATTTGGTTCGGCACAACCACAATTTCGACTCATCAGGACTCATGTACATATATTTGTAAAGAACAAGGTTCGGGACCATGGGAAAATTTCGACACATCTCAACTGAGTTCGAGACAACGAGAGTTCACTCTCTTTATATATAAAACGTCTAGGTATTAGTCAACGATCTTTCTTACGATGGCGTTGGATCGTTAAATAAGAAAAGCAATACTGTACAGAATGAATAAATGATATTTAGTGTAAATATGGTAATACCGTATCTTGGTGGGTCATTACAGACTTTTCCCAAACGTATGAACGGCCATCGTAGTGACTATGAATGTAAGCCACACCTTTCTCTCAATCGACATTTGAGATCGACTGACCAAACTAAGGCAGATCTCAATCGACTGAGTATTACCATCATAGACCACAGCACTGCTTGTACTAGGGAGGAAATAATCACTTGAGAAAGATTTTGGATAAGAACATTAAAAAGGTTTGGCACCAAATGGGATCAAATGTAGTTCAAATCGCGCAATTTGGTGTGTTAATTTTATTTTTCATTTGAGATACATAGATACGCAGTTCTGTTGTAAATATTAAAGTTGCGTAAATTTTGAAATTTTAGAGTTATACAAGCGTGTGTCGGTTTTAATTTTATTTCATTCAAGATTGTTTTAGTAAAATCAGAATAGATTGATAGGATTCATTTAACATCATATTGATGAAGGATATCTGTTATCCGAAATTTGTATTGATATTTATATTTTCTGTTTTCTTTTGTTAATATTGGTGTTGTATATTATCATTTTATGATTTTATAGTTGTTGTAAACTCTATGTGTACACTAATTATTGCTGGTACGGATATTTCAATATGTGTAATTGTGTTTTTCAGAAAAGAATACAGATTCAGCCCTAGGAATGTTTAAATCAAAAGAAGATGTTTACTGTATAAGTACTGTAAGATATGCATCTTCCGTGATAGAAAATTTTATCTACAAAACGATCAACAATGACACATCGACTACAAGACCTATAATTACAAAAATACAAAACTATTAAAAATGACACATCGACTACAAGACCTACACATACAAAACTATAACAAAAATGATTAACAATGACACGATGCGAATAAGAACTATAATTACAAAACGATCAACAATGAAACGATAGCCACCAGAACTATAATTCAAACCGATTAACAATGACACGATGAATACAAGAACTATAATTCAAAACGATTAACAACGAAACGATGAGTACAAGAACTATAATTCAAAACGATCAACAATGACACGATGTGTACAAGAACTATAATTCAAAACGATTAACAATGACACGATGAGTACAAGAACTATAATTACAAAACGATTAACAATGACAAGATGAGTACAAGAACTACAATTACAAAACGATCAACAATGACACATCGACTACAAAACTTATAATTACAAAAATACAAAACTATTAAAAATGACACATCGACTACAAGACCTACACATACAAAACAATAACAAAAATGATTAACAATGACACGATGCGTATAAGAACTATAATTACAAAACGATCAACAATGAAACGATGAGTACCAGAACTATAATTCAAAACGATTAACAATGACACGATGAATACAAGAACTATAATTCAAAACGATTAACAACGAAACGATGAGTACAAGAACTATAATTCAAAACGATCAACAATGACACGATGTGTACAAGAACTATAATTCAAAACGATTAACAATGACACAATGAGTACAAGAACTATAATTACAAAACGATTAACAATGACAAGATGAGTACAAGAACTACAATTACAAAACGATTAACAATGACACGATGAGTACAATAATTATAATTACAAAACGATTAACAATGACACGATGAGTTCAAGAATTATAATAACAAAATGATTAACAATGACACGATAAGTAGAAGAACTACAATTACAAAACGATTAACAATGAATTATAATACTTTCAAATTATTACCGCTTTCCAAATAGTCTTATTCCAATCATTTGGATGCCACTGCACGTTAGACAAGCAACAATCAACCAATCAATCAATCATTTGACGTTGAAGTACATGCACACAGTGAAAACATGTATAGTGGTATGTAAGCAAATGAACAGCTATTTTTGACATGTAAAAATAAAGAAATGACTTTATTCAGCAAGTGTGGTACTAATTTGTGGTAACTCTCGAGACCCAAAGTTTGGAAAGCCAATATCCAAAAACGTTTTGGGGCATAAAAAAACTAAAACAGTCTAACCGGGAATCCACAACAATCTTTAAAACAAACTTTATCAGAGGGTGTTGCAACCTTAGTTTAAGAACATTTACAGAATTCATAAAACTGGATTTACATAAAAAAGTATTATACAGCCCAGCCAATACAAATCACTGGTTATAGGCTGGGTGGTTACTTTGAGGACCCATCGAAATGTAGAAGTGGTACCGACCAAGTGCTACTGGGTTTGCGTTTCTCAATCTTTAGTATTTTATGAAATGTTTTGCTGTTGTGCTCGGGTTTTTTTCATGGCATTGTCAGTTTTATACGACTTATGAGTTTTGAATGTCTATATTTATGTCATTTATATCTTCCGTCTCTTTTTTTATGAAAACGATGCTCGTGGGCATGACACATTTTCTAAAAATACTTATTAACATTTAGGCACTCTACCAACAAAAGCATAAATATACTTCATTTGAAAGCATAAACATATGAAAGAGAGGCGACAGGTACAAAAGGAATATTCAAACTCATAAGTCGAAGACAAACTAGACTACGCTATGGCTAAAAACGAAAAATGAAAAAAAAAAACAAACAACAGTCTACAAAGCACAACATAGAAAGCTACAAAAAACACAATATCGGGGTTGATCGCAGGTGTTCCGGAAGGGCGGGCATATTTTGCTCCATATGTGGTACGCATCGTGTTGCTCATGTAAGTACAAATTCGGTGATGAGTCGCTTTTGGCGAAGTTACATGCGTGGAAGAGAGGACGGGATAGAGGTTATAAATTTGGAAGGAGAAATCATCTCTTTTGTTATAAAGTTATGTTCTCAACACACCCTTATTGTCAATGTCTTGATGTTGGTCAATATACGGAGGATTTATTAAGACTGCAACCTTAGTTTTAGTGCAATTATATAATTCATGAACCTAAAATTAATATTAAAAATTATCATTTTAATCATGTCAGTACAAATACACTGGCTATTGAAGTGGATGGTATTCTCGGGGTTCGATATTCTACAATTATCGGTGACAACCAAGTGATTAAACGTGTAATTCTCGTGAGTTTGACGTCTTTGTATAACAACATTAATCTGACATTAAAGCTTGAAACGACCTTTGAAAAACATAAATATGTAAAATACCGAGTTCATTTATTTTAATATTTGTGTCATTTTCCGGTCGGTCGTAATAATATTGCAGGTATTTGTTTAAATATAGTCTCTCATTTTATAAAATTAAATGCATCATTTATTTTCAATCTTCATCCTAATCTTCATCAAATATAATTTTTTTATGTTTGGTTTTTAATGGTCTTCAACTTGTTTTCCAACTGTATTTATTCGAGCAACTCAATTTTTGATAAAAATACAAAATCTAAACTTTTCATAGGTGAATACTTTTTTGTCAAGTCCACCTCTACTAATTCTCCCAACAATTCGTACACTACCTAAGCAACTTAAGTATTCTAAACTTATCAAACTGTCACAACTGACATTGAAGTTTACATATGCAACATTATTAATTGCTGTTACGGATACTTCAACTTGGTGCGTTCAATTAGAATTACTGGTACAGATATTACAACTTCATATTTGTATTTTTCAGAAAGACTTAACAGACTCAGCCCTGGTTGATTTTAAGCCGAAAGAAGATTTTAATTGCATAAGAACTGTAAGATATCTTCAGATAAAGGAAATTTTCATCGACTTACTGTTTGTGATAAGTATCGTTGTATCCTTTTTCTCTTTTCATCAGAGTATTGCAAAACGATTACTGTAAACGCATCATCTACAAAAAATATGCCACTAAAATCTTTTCAGGCCCTTTCCAATCGTTTGTGTGGTAGAATACATCTGTGCAGACAAGACTAGTTGTACAGATTGGTGTAAAGGAAATGGACGTATAAAGTTAAGACAGGACTATTACAGCAATTATGAAATAAATTTCGATGCAAACATATGTATGGTCCCTTCATCAGGTACATCCGAGACTAAAACAAATGGAAAGCTAAAACTACGATACGTTTACAAGTATACAAACCAAGAGGTGACGGTTTAACAAGAAAAGCAAAACATTACAGACTTTTTCAGAGGGATTAGCAACTTTCGACTAGGTAAACTACACAAAACGTGAAATGGAAATCGAAGTCTGCCCTTACCGAAACACAAGTTACAAGATTTTGGCAATTGATGACTTATACTTCACCAGCAATGGTACTGGCGGTATAATTTAAAACGCGTGACAGGTTATTTCTAGAACACTGTGTACAATATACGCTTGTTACCAACAGCTTTGTAAGTCGAATATAGAATGGATTAGGTTTAAAATGATGTAATTAAAATTAGTCGAAATTCTCTGATATCAACTGTTCTTGGCAATTGTAATCTTGGTTTTAATTCAGTTGCATAATGAATGATTTGAAAATTTATAGTCGAAATGTATGATTCAAATCCTAACCGTGCCAAGACACTGGTAATAGAAATTCCAACGAGCATGACACGTTTCTGTAAAAGCCTAGCACGCTATGTACTAGTATATGAAACATTTGGGAATACTAAAATGTTAAATAAGGCTCATAAATTTTTCAAATGTTACTATAATTTGCCTCGGGAATAGAAAAACCTTAGTGTTTGGAATAATTTCACATGCGAGTTATTCCAATGGGTGTAAGTGACTATGAGAACTCGATTTTCAGGTATGATCCATGTTGCCCTTTTCACTTTCAGGATACCTTTGCACTGTCTCTTTAAAAAGAAATCAATCTGGTTAATTACCGTATTACAATTTGCAATTGAAAAGTCTGGAACACATGAGTTCACCATTGATTTTGGTTGGTTCGTGTTGCTTAAACTTTAGTTTTCTGTGTAATCATGGTAATGTTTCTCTGTATTACCGTCGTTTTTCTTTTTGTCTATGGCGTAAATGTGTTTTATTGGATTTGTGATTTTTTATTGCCCCTTGGTATCTACTCTCTCCTTTTAGTGTTTAATACGAAATTGTTCTAAATAGTACAAGACTAAATAATAAATTGTTTATCTTCGGTAAGCGTTTTGTGTTTGACCGACAAACAGCTAACACAGGTGTTTTTGTTCGGCTTAAGATTTATACTGATGCACTCAAATCTGAGTTAACAAACTCTAGTGCATCGAAACCTTCTTCTTATACGGAGAAAAAAAGTGTGTATGATTCAACAAATCAAACTGAAAGTTCCTTCTGAACTCCACAGGATTTCTGCTTTGTATTAATTTCTTAAATTGCACAAGAAATCAAACAAATTTGGTTTAAAATCTGAAACAAGTAAAAGTTCAACTACAAATTTTTTCTCTTTGAACCACTGCTCTTACATTTGTTGTGACTACCGAATTAGACTTATCACCGGATTTGTACATACTTGAGCATCATGACGGGTGTTTACTCACACTTCTGGAGCACCCGAGATTACCCCCTTTTTTGGTGGGGTTCGTGTTGCTCAATTTTTGGTCCTCTATGTTGTGTTTTGTATACTGTTGTTTATCTTTTGTTCTTTTTCTTTTTTTACAATGGCGTTGTCAGTTTATTTCGACTTATGAATTTGAATGTCCCTTTGGTATCTTTCGACTTTCTCTTGTAAACAGAGACTATAATCATAAAAATAAACTTGCTTTATTAGTGGTTTTCGAAGTATTAACTTTTTTGAAAGATACATTTTAATGAAACGATTCAATCCTTTTAACAGCACAATGATATATTATTTTGACCGGAAAATATTTTCACATTGCAAATAACTGTACATTTTACTGATGTATATTTTGCTTTTATTGTAGGTCATGATACCAAAACTCAAGATGTTGGTTTATCAGTGAAATTTTATAACTATTTTCCATATTTGTACGACATAAAAATTTATATTTTGTGGAGACAAATAACAGTGATGCTGTTGTATCCAAACATTGTATGAATGAAAAAACCTCAGTTAGCAATTTTTGATGATGAGTAAATGGTACTTTTTTTTTAGATGCTTTTGTTACTTGCTCAAACTGTAGAAGATAATTTATTGATTTTAGATTGAACAATTCCGGAATATAGATGGTACATTTGTCATTCCACCTGACCATATTTTGACATCATTATCCCAAAATGTTATTGATTGTCTGTATCAAAGGTAATTACAGCTAATACCTAGAAATGCAAAATATTATTATTTTGTATATATTCATTGATCAATAAATGTATCGATTAACGATTTTTTAAATCGTGTCATAATAACAACACGACTTAATATGTTCCATGTCATATCACAATCGATTAAAATTGTCAGCCGAAAAAAAACTATTGAACATCAATCCTTGACATAACTTTTATTTTGTGAACCAAAGACTCTTATATAAGGGAGGCGAAAGATACAAAAGGAACAATCAAATCACAAGTCGAAAATAAACTGACAACGCCATGGCTAAAAAAGAAAAACAAACAACAGTTATATAAGATGTTTTATCGTTTCCTCTCACTTTTTCTTATTAGTGTTTGTAAACTCATTTAACTATTTATTATAGAATAACTACAACAATACAATTTTTTTGTGGTAAACGAAGTCGACATGGATCAGTAAAGAACGGGTGGAATATATGTACAGATGGATGTTTTAAACCAAATTTTAAAACAGTTGTCCATGTGATGAGGTATAAAAATGAAAGCCATGTTTTACTTACTAAATATCATTTATCATTCATGAGTTAATGTTTATAAAATATGTCATCCTTATTTTTGCCAATTGAAAAATACATAAAAAGCAGTCTGATAAAGGTTTTTGATTCGTTATCAAGGATCAACCAGAACCGTATAAAATGGTTTTTGTCGTAATAAGGACAATACAATAAAAATAACGAACGGTCACGTGACAATATTTCTTTAATTTTCAGTGACGTCTTACAAATTTTACTTCAGTAAAATTGGATACACCTTTTACACATTTTAGTATTTTCTGAAAATGTTCAGTTTAGCTATTATTTTTGTATCCCCACTGTTTATACCCCTGCCTCAAAGAGAGAGGAGGGGTATATAGGGATGCACACGTCTCTCAGTCCGTCCGGCACAAGTTGAGTTTCCGGATAATAGTTAGAGTACCACTTAAGGGCATACGATACAGTTACAGGGGAGGTAATGACGTTGCTAACGTAAATTGTTATTTTCGCGACGTCAAACTATGACTTATCGGGAAAAGATTCAGTTTTCGACTGATTTTTATCATTCAAACTTATCTAACTTGAAAACGAGTTCATGGACCCCTCTTTTTAAAAATGCCATTTGGTTTGATTACGTAAGAAGATTATGTGTGCCAATTTTCACGAAAACGTAAATAGTGCAATTTTTTAATTTGATAAATATACAGCAAAAAATTACGTTTTTTTTCTACATTCGTGAACATTTGATAAATATGAGTTATTTGAAAAACAAATTGCACAAATTTAAAGGACATTTATATAAAACAGATTTTACAAATAATTTAACAAAAAACAGATTGTGTTTATCTTTTAAAACAAAAAAGTTATGTATTTCTGTCGAAAGGAAAAATACGTGCACGCATCCGAATTTTGAGCAAATATATAAAATTTGGACCTCATTTTACTCAAAAAGTAGTTCATGAAGGTATATTTTTTATTACATATTTGATTTAATCAGGCAAAAAATTGCCTATATGCAAATTGTCAGCAAAATTTAAATATGGGATCAAAACTGTATCGTATGCCCTTAACCAAATCTTTTGAAATTTTAGCACAACGTCTTGAACCATAAATGCAGGTCAAGTTCTATATCGATGGCTTTGATATGTACTGTTCAAGAGTTATGCCTTTACTTACCTTTAAAATTGGGATTTCGTCTGTTTCCGGATGAAATTGATCAAACCGCTTGACCAAATCTTTTGAACCTTAAACACAATGTCATGGACTATAAAATACAGGTCACATTTAATTTGAATTTTGGTTTTGGCATTTTCTGTTAAAGAGATTTTCTGCAAGCGGGGACTTCTATGATATGGGGATTTGTTTGGAATAGAAAAATGTTTACCCGATTCAGATTTATGTCAATACTTCCGTTTTCCATTAACATGTCAGAAAAGTCATGACCAAAAGGAATGATAAATCCAAACAAGAAAGCATCATAACGTACCTAAATGATACAAGATAGACAAAGAAAACTACTAAATTGTTCATAAAACGTACTCTAAAGTTCTTAACTGAATATACCATTGGTGTTCCCTTAAGGGGAGTGCAGTTTGCCTTTATTACTGAGGGTACTTTTTGCACAATCGATACTTAAAACAGCTTTATTTTTATTATTATACAGGCTTTTCAATTTTTGGCCAAACCAATAAAAAAATAATCTGTAAATATAAAAAAAAGTCCTATTCACGGACAAAATACAATTGATTTACGGGTCGAATGAATGATATTAACAATAGCTGTACTGGCTATGAGTCAGTTGAACGAACTTCCACAAATGAGTTATTTTAATTCTATGGCAAAATGATGAATTTTTATTATCAAACAACATTCTTACTGGAAGTATAACAATGTTCTATAAAACAATCCGTTTTCACTAAATGTGCATCTAGAAAAACCATCAGGTACGTTATTAAAAAGAAATTTAAAAAGCCAAAAATATAAAATGTCGTATGAGAACATATAAACAGAGGGCTAACAAGTACATTCAAATCCGTCTATGCTTTATTATAACACTATATTCAATTATGTAGTAAATAGTGTTAACTGATTTTCAGGCTGTAATTATTGGATTAATTTTTACTTATCATGTGTGAACACTAACAATCCTGTTTGTGTTTTGATTATGACATTGGTTATAGCTTTATTTCCATAAGATTTATCAATTACTATTTTAGTTTTCAATATCTTATGAGAATAAAAAATATCCATAAAGATTTTTACTCTTTTGCAATTTACTACTTGTAGTGTCCAAAGTATGAACATTTTAAAATCATTACCATTATTAAGAAAAATTTTCTGATCTCTTAAAAGAGAGAAGTGCAAGTTAATGCTAGTTATTGTTAGTATTATAGTTTTTAAATGTGTAAAATATAACATGCATATATTATATTTGAAAACAATGGGAAGATATAACACACTGCTTATTTTTATAGCACAGTAAATGATTATGAAAATGTCCAAAGTATCAACATGGCTTATAAGATCAACGTTCACAGACACACACCAAGGTACATTGATACATGTTTGTTATTTGATCACTCATATTTCTGAAAAGTGTTACCAATATTACACCTGATATGTATATAATCATAAAAACATAAACTTAAAGGAAAAGTCATCCCGTTTTATATTTGGTACGCCAAATTGAGTAGCTAATACGTTCCAAGAGGTACTATAAGTCGCTTCGACGTAATACACACCTGATTCTGGTAATAAGTAGAAAACATATCAAATGTGATGATAAATAAATTATATACTTGTATTTTTTAAGTTCTTATATATAACAATTCGAAGAT
This sequence comes from Mytilus coruscus, assembly GCA_017311375.1. Classification (NCBI taxonomy): domain Eukaryota; kingdom Metazoa; phylum Mollusca; class Bivalvia; order Mytilida; family Mytilidae; genus Mytilus; species Mytilus coruscus. The sequence goes on from CM029599.1 coordinate 88,044,515, forward strand.
ATTGAAATAATTCTGTCAAAGCTGAACTAAGATAATCGAAATAAATGTAGGTTGAATTTAAATCTATCTAAACGGTTCATTTGACAGTTATTGCGTTTTCTTGAGACACTCTTAGTAGTGAGAAAAGTATCAGCTATAAAATGTATACACCATACAAATTATCGATTCACATTAGAAGGAAAATTCAGTATTTTAAAACAAATTCATTAGGTTTGGCAACATTTCTGTATTTAAACAACATGTCTTATTTTTCCAGTTGCTGTCTATATTCTGCTCCTTTCTTTGCGAATCACTTTGCAGAAACCATCTATTGTATTTTAATTCGTTTTTGTCTTGTATATGTATAGAATATATGTCACTGCTCGTTAATCAAACAACAATAATAAATAAAAACACTTTTAACTCATTGTGATATACAGGAAGTATTGCAAACTATATACTATACTATAAAGATATATCTTCCTTCATACGAGAAAAGAAATCATATGTCAAGAGCCCCTGTTGGAAAATCTACCATATTCATCGATTAAAAACGTAAGGGTTCTAGCAATAGCATGAATGCTATATAATTTTAATATAATATATGTAAAAATGACACTTCTTTTATTTATTAATACGAAGGTTACACTACAATTAAATGTATATACGAATAAATTATATACTTGTATTTTTTAAGTTCTTATGGATAACAAGTTAAAGATTACGAAATAACTCTATGACGAAGGTTATCTGTTCGGCCGAAATATTTGTCAACACGATTTTATAAAATCATCTTCGTATATTACCATCTTATGTTAGAACGTTGTGCACATCTTAAGACTTTTATATATAACTATCTAATGTTTATTCCTTTATTTAAGCGTAAAAAATGAAACAGATGAAATATATGCATCAGAAAAGAATAACAATAGTCTTGTAGGTCAACCCACAAAGCTTGATGAATGGAGCTTTGCAGTGAAAAACAAATTGGTATAGTATTTTTGTCATCTTCACATACCAATTATCAAGTACTAAATACAGGAAGGTACCATTAGCAAAAACTTTTTAATTTCTCTTATAAAGACAATGTCATCTCCTTGTACTTTTGTTGAAGATACAGATACACCCTGATTCTCGGGTAAATAATAAACTTTGAGTTATACCGGAATGTCCACTGATCTATGTTCTGTGTGATATCATAATGAAGAATAATATCATAATTAGGCAATTAGGAAAAATGTGATTTAAAGAAAACAACTTAGAATTTTTTAGATTAAGACCAGCAAAGAAATAAAAACATAATATGCATGAACATAACTATCCTATGAAACCAAGGATCGAGTGTTTGCTTGTTAAAGATATATGATACATCAAATTAAAAAAAAAATGAATATGTTTTATATACTTGAAGGCTAAGTTTTACTATAAAAAAACGTGAAACCTCTCGTTAGTTCATTGGCAACCGCACAGTGCAAGGGCGAGGGAAACCCGTGATGAAAAAAGGTAAACACACGTGGAAATTAGATAGTGTTAATTGATTCTGAAAGAAAAATTTTAATACACCAAATCATTCAATAACTGTTATGACAAAGTTTAATCAAGGAGGTTATATGAGAAGGAGAGTGAACACTCTGCTTGATATGAAATTAGCATCCCAAGGATAGCAATTCGATCAGAGGAATATGATAAAAATATAAAGAAACCGACATGTTTATCACCCACTTGATATGGCCTTCTGATGTACCAGGCTATTACCGCGAACAGTCCGTGTGCTTAGGGCAATCTCTAATGTCACGTGATTGTAATCGGTGACTGGGTCATTCATATACAGGTGTATTTACCGTTACTAGTCAGTTTTAATGTGTTTTTATTGTGCAATATCATTTGACGCGAAATTCGAAATTATGTCGTTTAACTACGACGAAAATCGACTGAGAAATAACAAAGTTATGAGGGTTCAAAGAAATTTAAGAATGCAATTTCTATTGAACCCCACCTCGCTTTAAACAAAGATTTTCTCTTCACATGTATGGCTCTGTCCATGATAATTGGTAGGTAATATCATAGAAAATAGAGGAATATGTGAGGTACTTTCGTTACGGTGACCGGATGCGACCGGAGCGAATATTTGTAATTGAAACGAAGAGAAATTTATCAAGCGCCAGCGAAAAGTTTTTTTCTCGTTGCATTTGGCTGAAGATATATGCATAGGCGCTTAGATTTTCACTTCCCATGTTGGCTCCTGGAAATGGTAGATTATTCCCCGAAAGGAATATGTAAATTACCTTTTAAAGTGAACAGTTGCGACCGGCGCGATTTGATTTGATTGAATCTGAGGAATTTATCCGAGAACCACCAAAAAGTTTCATTTTTCCCTGGGTGGAATGCTGTAAACATCGGGACATGGCAGTTTTTTTTCTCATTAAAATTGCTTCTGTGCAAAATTAAATGTTTTTGCATCGGTTCATTCTATTTTCCAATATTTTAATTTTGATTCCCTTTAAATTGACGGGCTCTCACTGAAAGCAAAAGAAGAAACAATTTGACAATCTGACCACGCCAAATCAGTACCTTGTTATACACTGATTTTGTTAAAACCAGTACTTCACTTCTCGTAAGTAAGGCTATATATATATACTGTCGAGGTTTGAGCCATGATCTTCGGCTTATTTCTAACCCGAATAATTCAGTCCCTCCCCTAGCGATCTCTCATACTTGCGAATGGAGTAATCGTAGATTAGCGGAATATAACGACTGAATTATTTGGGTTAGCCGTTTTTTATAAAATCTCGGTCGGTCTATAACACTTCGGATGTTTCCGTTCTTATTCGGATGTGTAATTAGGACAAAGTCTCCCTCTGCTACCGAATCGTTCTCAGCTAATTAACACCAACTTACAGAAAAGGCGGTAACATTTTATGTGTAACTAGCGTCTTTCGTCCTCTCTCCTTCTCATATAACTTTCTTGGTTTGATTAACAAATACAAACGCATAAAAAATATAAAAAAACATGAAAAATCGCTGTATTGCATGTCTATCATCTCACTTATTTTCCACGTGCTACATTATTCTGTGTTGATTGGTTATCAAGGTCAGGTTTAGGTTCGGTAAACTTCGGTAATAAAACACGGAAGTTAATAAGCAGATAAAGTTTTCACTGAATGAAATATTTTTTTGTGAATTATAGGTTATGGATCTGTTATAAGCGTTAAAAAAATCGTGCTTAGATGACTTAGTTAATTATATATACTTGTATTGGTTAGATAATTTCCTAAACATTAAAATTTCAGGAATTTCGTTTCATATGACTTTATATTAAGATTTTTCTATCCGTGTGATTTTTAAAATCTTTTTGGGTATTGGTATGTGTACACAATAATAAGTAGTGTCAAAATGTAGAATAGTGTAAAGGTGATTGAAAAGAAATGAGTTTTTTCATTATGACGATATAAGACGAGAAATGTTGTGCCAATTACTACTTCCAGCATGCTCTGACCAAATATCTGCTTTCAAAGTTCAACTTTATTGTGTTGTTGCTCACTTAAATTAGTTAGAACGTTTGAACGACAAAAAGCATTCCAATTTCCATCCTAAACTGACACGACATAAACACCAATTAAAAAAAAAAACGAACATAGTAATAGTCACGGTACATAGAAAACTAAAGATTAAGTAACGCGACCCTAACCAAAACATCGAGGTAAGGTTTCTGGAATATAAAGTGCAAACATTTTCCTGGAAAAAGAATAGAGAAGACCGTTGTTGATAGAAACAACGTATATGCTAAATAGAAAAATAGAACGAATACAACACAAAAAAGTTAAACAAAGGCAACACAATCCCTTGCCTCCTCCAAAGCAGTAAGCAGTTCTTGCATAACAGGTGAATGTCTTTGCTTGTGAAATAAACAGATTAATCGCTGATTTAGTGAAAATAAACTTTAAACTTAGATATAATTTAATAAATAATATAAATTGATTAACTAATTTATTGATTGATAGATTAGGAAATTATTGAGAGAAAAAAGGCTCCAACCCTCTGACACAAAGTTGGCCTTAGAAGAATTAAGCTCCTACCGTTTTTACGTATTTATACATCCCTTGCTTTTAAATGTTTGAGCGTTCCTGATGTAAGTAAATCCAGAAAAGCGCTTAAAACGCACGAAATTTCATATGTGTTATCGTCATTTAAAGGAGGTACAATCCCTCCTTTTTTGAACCACTAATTGCAATAAAAGAGGCGAAAGATACCAAGAGGACATTCAAACAAACTGACAAGGCCATGGCAAAAAAAAAAAAAAAAAAAAAAAACGAAAAAATACCAAAAGACAAACAACAGTATACAAAACACAACTTGGAAAACTAACGACTGAGCAACACGAATCCCACCAAAAACCGGCGGTGATCTCATGTGATTCGGAAGGGTAATGAGATGTGCTCCACATGTGTCACCGTCGTGTTGCTCATATAAGTACAAACCCGGTGATAAGTTTAATTCAGTAGGTCACATTCGAGGAGAAGAGGACAGGATTGTAGTTACGACAATTGGATCATATCCGTCGTCTTCTGTGATACAAATATTCCAGGTCAACCAACTCGGAATGGCGTGCGTAAAATTTTCGAACGGATATCTTCAACTTCGCCACTTGGAACTCTTGGTCTAAAAGCTTTCTTGAAGCAGCAACCCTCTATGAAGGAAATCATGATAGGAAATGCAAGCAATGGAATGTCGTATCAACTGGGGATATATACTCCATATGCAGGCGCTGCTGGAATTTTGATACATAGAAAAGGAAAGTTCACAATTGGGAAGCAGAAATCATCTCTTTTGTCGTTAAGTTGTTCTCAACCGACCCTCATTGTCAATTTCTAGATGTAAATCAAGATATGATGCAGACTTAACTGTACCTGTTGTATCCTTTATTTCAAGTTCCAAGATATGATGCAGACTTAACTGTACCTGTTGTATCCTTTATTTCAAGTTCGATAGAAAAAAGTAAAATACTAGTAGCAAAAATACCGAACTCCAAGGAAAAGTAAAAACGGAAAGTCCTTATCAAATGGTAAAATCAAAAGCACAAACACATCAAACGAATGGAAAACAACTGTCATATTCCTTACTTGGTATAGGCATTTCCTTATGTAGAAAATGGTTGACTAAATCTGGTTTTATAGCTAGCTAAACCTCTCACTTGTATGACAGTTGCATAGAATTCCATTATATTGACAACAATGTGTGAGCAAAACAAACAGACATAATAGGTAAAATTGTCAACAATTGGAGTACAGCAGTCCACATTGTGTTATAATCTTAATCACTTATAGATGAATTCAATATAGTCACCAAACTTTGAATTATTTTAAAGAAGATATCATCATTATAGCGTAAAGTGAAGTTAAAGGATAATGCTAGCTTTTACAAAATACGATTTATCTCTCCCAAAGACAAAATACTTGTATCTACGTTGATCATTCTTCTTTATGAAGCAAAGCAGGACCAATTCTTTCAATTTGTCTTTTAGTTTGGAATGGGGAATACTTGTTTAAAGGGTAGAAAAGTCAAATGTTTTAATACTGTTGCAAGAGGAAAGACACTTAGAGTGTATGTACTCTAACAGATCTTTGGAATTTTTTAGTATACCCACCTGATTCACACCGACCCTAGAGTATGTAGTTTTACAATAACTTTGATGCCCGGCTTTGATTGCTGATCAATTGATGTTAATAATTTTTAAGAGGTTTCGTGGAGCACTTGGAAAACCCCGCAATATAACGTTGTTTGTAAGGATGCTTATGTAATTTAGGTATGCAATACAATGAAGGTGGATCCAGTTCTTATTATTTGTTTACAATTCCAAAGGAACATAGAACAGACCTATGTTTGTTCAGGATTTCCTCCTTGGTAAGTGCCGTGCGGGTTTTTGTTAAGTTTCCAAGTGAATTGTCAATACCTAATTCCTTTATCAAGCAGTTTATATAGTATGATTTACACACAAAAACGATATTGTTTGGGGCTTTATATTTTGGATGCCAATGTTTTCAATGAATGGCGGATAAACATAAAAGTGAGGTTTGACAAAAATAAAAAAAAAAAAAAAAAACAGAAGACCCCTAGGGTGAAATTAATTGTTGTCATTAGTCGAAGACAATACTAAGTAAAATAACCCTGATTAATGATTAAGCTTGTTGTAAAAAATTCTGGTGGTCTATGCGGTTCATCCAATAATGCTACTGAAAAAAACATGTAACAAATTTATTTTATTCACCGTCATTAAAAGGTTTCAAAAAATGTTATATCCTTTTGTCAGTTCAACATTTATCTGATGTTTATAGGCTTAATTGTTAAATGTATACGCTTATTTCACTATTGATAGAATGGCCAGGATATTCTTATAATTGATGTGGGCAACTTCACTGAGAGAATTGTTGATCACGTGATAAAAAGTGGAATGCTTAATGAAATACAACAGCTATCTATTCGGATCAGTTATGGAGATCCTAAATCTGGAATCAAGTACTTGTCAGCACTGAAACACTTGAGAAAGCTGTTTGAAGTTGGGTTTAGAATATACTGGTCGAGACAGGAATGGTCTGGTATTCTTCAGAATAACAAAAACAGAACAAGCTGTGTCTATCTAGATATGGTATGTTGAAAAACAACCATTGGCATCTCTCCTATTTTTTCAACTCTTATACTTACCTATCTCCATCCTAAGTGAAGCGAGTAAAATCAGTTATCTTTGTCATTTTGTTCGTTTGTCCATCTACATCTCCCTATTAAAAGAGTCATTGGTGATACATTTTCATTGTAAACAACCAGTTTTGAAATGACGTCATTGCACTGACGTTGTAAATCATCCAACAGACAAGGGTAAACAAAGACGATTGTGTCTTTCCATTTAAGGTTCAAATTGTAATGCTCTGATATGATTATGTGTTCGGCTTTCCGAAATATTCTTCTTGAGCATACCTGATAGAGGTTACTAGTTGTCATAAGCACTAAAATATGTCGGTATCATATTATTATATTACTAGTCTCGAAGGTAACATCTGCCCTGTATTCATATATTCAGAACTGGCAAAAGTTAAAACTTAAAAAAATTATAAATTTATGTAATTATACTTGCACTAAGGTTGTAACTCTCAAAGTAATGTTGACCTAAGACTTTTTATGCTGTTCTGCTCAGATCTCTGTAGATTTTGATGTTTTAGAATGTTTATTGATTTCGCGTTCTAAACTTATCCAGCTAATCTGATAAAAGTTATTCCAAAAACTTTTGAGGTTTGCAGTGAAATACATGTAACTAAGTTACGTATATATGCCAAATAAATTGTCAACGAATCGTAGGTACTTTATACAGTGTACCTTACCTATTTTATTTTATGATTCAAAAAAAGGTTATTGCATATACATAGGCTAAACGTTAAGTTGTGTAAAACGTGGTAGGTATTTTGTTTTGTAACTTCTCAGAAACCACTGGTTTGGTTTATAAGATAATCGAATAACATATTTTGAATTTTGAATGTTATTTGTTATTGCATTATTTGTTGTTATGTTTCATTCTGACAAACCATGACAATTGCTTATATCTGTATAAAACTGTTGAATATATATATATATTTCGACTGTTCAAAATAAGACGACATTGGAGTAAAAAATTTATAAATTTGAAAGTAAACAAAGTTTCCATAATTTAAAAAATCTGCGAACCATGATTGGAAGAAGTATTTGCTGCCTTTTTTAATTAACCCAGCCACTTAGATGGCTACAAATCATATCAAATATGATAAAGACATTTTGTTCTTAACAACAACTGGATCAGCTTTTAACAGTTTACTTTAACCTTTTTGTTTAGAATCAAACAATCAATTTTTAAGGAATTAGCTGCAGCTGCTTGCTTTGTTTTTGTTTTTCATTCTAGGTATACATTTGTATCATAGTCATTTAAGTTTCATTAAAATGATGGCAAATCCATTATTCTATTAGGTTTACAATGTATGTAGAGGTTTACTAAAGTCGACTGGTCTCAATAAAGGGTATAGTATACAGCAAATATTAGTAAGTACAAAATCCGATGATAAGTTTTGATAGCTACAAGCATGCTCCCTAAACGCTGAATTAAACTTAAATGCAACAACATAATAAGAAATTACCGGGTAGAATAGTTGAACGTCAGATTAAATAACATGTCGTAAATTAAGCCGATAGTAGTTTTCCGATGTTCAAATCTCGTATATTTTTTAAAAAGAGACAAATCAAGGTTACAACAAAAACAAACAAACTGAGAAAATCGAAAGACGTATAATGTTTGCGTAAAAGTATGGAATCAAAGACTCTGTAATTTTATAATTCTGAACTAAAAATAAATATATTGACAAAAGTCAGGACCATTCTTCTTGCTCCCGCTTTAGACATTTTTACGTTGGAATACTTTAATAAGACATGTATACACATTGCCATGATAAATACAATATCATTTTGTTTCTAACCTTGCTTTTAAAAATAAATTAATCTATGGATATATATATTTCTTAAAACATGAATAGGAATACAGAAATTCATATTTATTTATTCATTAACGAAACTGCTGTCCTTGTCTGAATTTAATAGAATAAAAGCTGGGAATCCAAACTGTCACGTTCAGTTTATCTAGAATATTTTCCCTTCTAGGTAAATTAAAAGCAAGGGTCTGTTTCTATAAATGTATCGAATAATTGTCCCGAAGAGCAAGATTATATTGCATGATATCTGAATATTGAAAACAAAAGAAAAACATTATGCAAGCTGCAGTCAAATAAACATAGGTAGTAAAAGGATGCTACGGGGGCAATTTTAAAGCATGTTAAATTAGAACATACAATTCCCTGACAAAACAAAACAAGAAAAAGAAGACGGTCGCGTGATTTTATAAAGAACTAATTTAAGAAAAAAAGCATCGATCGAGCGCAAAAAAGAAGCTTCGAGCTTCTCAAAATTCGTCTTTTAAATAAAAAAAAGACTGTTAATTACCAAGGAATGATAATAACTTTATTATTTACAAGACCAATGTAGAAGTCGTAATCTTTTTAGACTGTTGGTCCTTTCTGTTTAACCCTCATAAGTTATGCATCAGTTTTGGGGAAAATGTTAACAAGCATTTAAATAGTATTTACTATAGCAAAATAACTGGAAAAAGTAATGAACTGTTTTCAAAGCACATGAAGTTTCCTGTGTAGATTTACATGGTGCAGGAATAAATTGTCACTACAGTTCTAGAGTATTTGATTTGGAAAGAATAATTCTTATTTCTAATGTAGTGATGTATCACTAGTTCAGCAAATATATCAGTTAAAATTATAATTTGATGTTCCAATTAAAATTCTAATATTATATGGCTACAAAGAAAATTAAAACGTCAATAAACGTGGACATCACTAGTTAAGGTCGGTTTAAATTTACATGAGGCCAATACTGTTTTCCTCTAAAAACTACGGTAAACATCCGGACTTGTGAAATGTTTTTTTTTTTTTAAATTTTACAGTGATGTGATCAGCATTACGAATTGGATGTGATAGGTATAATAAAGGAATAGTTATACCGCTATCAAATATTTTTGTCCCATTATCACAAATGTTATTTGTTTTAAAAATATGACTTACAATCCAAAAGCATTTTATATCATTGATTTGAGTAACCTGTATTGTTTTCAATTATATATACGGGACTTGTGTTGTGAATGTTATATGCAGAAATATAGATATGGGTTTATAACCGGTTATGAGTTCATAAGACAACAATCCAACACCACAATAAACCATAAAAGGCATTCGGGGGTCAATACAGGGTCGTCAATAAGAATTGGGTAGTTTGACACTTACCATTCTAGAGTTATTCCAAAGATTCGGTTTCAATAGAAAATGAAAGGATATGGAGTAAATGTACATGGGACAAAATCGCACACAATACATAGAAAACAGAAAATTATCAATGAACAGGGCTTTTATTCCTGTTCTTTAAACTTCCATTCGTTTGATGAAAGATATGTATTATTCTTAAGAGTTCATACAAATTACTAGATATCCTTAATCATAGTCAATACATTTTGCAAAAGTATCAAAGTGTTTGATATTTCTGTACTGTACATTAGTAATATCTATTCTAATTTGAAAGATCGTTTACTTCTTACGATTAAATTAGCTTTTCATGTACAAGTACAATAATCGTAAACTCAGATATCAGTTTCTTGTCCTTATTTGGGAAAAGTTCTTCTTTGTATAAAAACTGCTCTAGCTGATTATTCGAAATACTGAGGATTTTCTACCCCAGGAATAGATTACCTTGTAAGCTGTATTTGGCAAAACCCCTCGTAACTTTGGATCTCCGATGCTCTTCAACTTTGCCCTTTTTAACTATTTTGAATCGAACGTCAATGATGAGTCTTTTGTAGACGAAATGCGCGTCTGGCGTACAAACGTTTAAGCCAAGTATCTATGAAGAATTCATATAGATAACAACAAATATACCAAAATAGAATATTCAACAATATGCAAAACGTTTGAATAAAACTACATGATCCAACGGGACCTTGAAAGAAAAATTAAAACCACTTACAGTCAATTTTAAGTAACCTCATTTTCATAATAATTTCAAATTTATCAATGAAAATTTGAAAAACCAAGTCAAATAATATATTTTCAGAATAAGTAAGATATAGTTTGCAACAAACAGTCGTGTTCCGATGGGTACAAGTTGTAGACCCCTACAAGTGAATTTGTTATAAATCTTGTACACATATGACGAATAATTTGTTCCACTTTTATATATCTTATAACCTATTCACAGTGTAGATGGTAACCTACAATCACCTTGTTCGTTCGTCCGTCGTTCCGTCCGTTCGTCCATCCATAACTTTGATACATATTATTCAGATCCCGAATAACATAAAGATGTGATATTTGGTTATGAATTTAATTATGACGAGTTGTACGTTTAGCAAATATTCAGATCTGCTGAACATTCACTGTTTGACGATACATTAACTACTCTATGACAAAAGGAAGGTTTTGATTTTCTTTTATAAATTTCATATTATCCTGTCGTTACATACCAACTACCCAGCGTATGATGATTAAGTTTCTCAGTTGATACGATGTGCAAGAACATATTCGTGTTATAACAATTTCTCTTATAGAGGAAACATGTGAACTAAAATGAAACTGAAATAATCACTTTACAAGTTCTTTGGTCGCCGCGAGGAATTAATTGTTCATTACTTTTCCAAACTGTCTCAATTAATGGAAATATTTTTTGAAATCATCGTGTCCACTCTAGTGCATCTGACATCGTTGCCATTTTTGCCATGTCTCTGACTTTACCATATGAGTTTGCAATCATATGACGGATTATGTATGTATATCAGTATACCCTGTCGTCGTACCTGCTCCCGCACTGTTTAAAGTTTACATGATTCCTACTTGTTTTTATTTTATTGTATGTTAATCTATATTTTCACTAATATTTTATATTCCCTTAATCTATTCCTTATGTTCCCTTGATTCCTCTTTTTCACATATTATCACACTATTAGGCAGATCGTGGACACTTACGAATCCCAGAGGACAAGGAGATCTTGAAATTAACAGCAGAACAGCGGTATGCGCTATATATAAGGTAAATTATAACGAGAGAGTTTAACGTTTAAAGAGTTCAGTGACAATTTATTTCTGGCAATCTCTTCCTTTTTTGTTTTTTTTTTCTCGAAAGTCAGTTTAAAATAACCAACAAAAAAAATGTGTCTAGGACACATATGCCCCTCTCAAGTTTGCTTATAATACGTGAAAATACTTCTTTGAGAGCATTTGATGTCACTGCTAGTGCGGAAACGAAAACATTTGCAATTTTCCAAGTTATAAAGGGGCATAACTCTACAACAGTAAGTGACTCACTGCCCTAATTCGAAAGATATCTGCGAGTTTTGGTTATTAGCATTGTGTATGAGTTTTATAAAATGTGCATGAGGCAAACTAAAAGTGAAAGTGCGGAAACCAAACAATTTGCAATTTTTCAAGTAATAAAGGGCATAATTCTAAGTGACTCACTGCCCAAATTCGAACTCTGTCTGTGGCGTGGGCATAAAAAACGTTTTTGGACTTTAAATAGGTACTTTTATCTTTTAGGATATAGAAAAAACATGATATTTGGTCAATTCCTGTTATACCCGAAATGCAGATTAATTGCAAGTGGTATTTTTATTGTATTTAAAATTTTAGGAAAACAAACGTACATGTATTTATTTTAATACAAAACTACAAAATTCCAAACATGAAACATAGCACACGCTGCTAATTACTTTTTTTTGTGCGTATTACTGATGTATCAAGGTTCTCTGTTGTAAAGTTGGAGTCATTCCTACGAATTATTTTTTCACGATTCGGTTAACTGTTGTGGAATATCTGTTTCACATATGACGACTAATATGTTTAAATTGTCGTAACCATAATCCCGTCGTCTTTTCCTCGAATGAAACATCAACGAATGAGACTTGTCGCCAAATGTTTACTAACATGAGCAACACGATGGGTTCCATGTGTGGAGCAGGATCTGCTTACCTTTCGAAGCACCTGGAATCACCGCTTGGTTTTTGGTAGGGTTCGTGTTTTCTCAGTCGTTGGTTTTTTCTTCTATGCTGTGTTTTATATACTTTTGTCTTTTCGTCGTTTTTCATTTTTTTTCATGGCATAGTTAGTTTGTTATCATCTTATGAGTTTGACTATCTTTCTGGTATCTTCCGCCTCGCTTTAAATGGATTTGAGATATGTATCGAGTTACATTATTTTTAAGAATTGCGTTATAGTCCTGCAGCTAAAAATCAAATCAGGAAATTGTTATCCTGCAATGTGAGTGTACACTATGGCTAAACCATAAACTAACTAAAATAAAGTAGATAAAAAAAACAAACATAAACATAAAAAGAGAACCATACATGTTTGAAAACTGCATAACTTACATCAGTATTTAACACATTTAATTCGCAATTTAAAAGAGATAAATGTAACGAGATAATTTGAATGAAATTAATTTTGTTTTTTAACACACACATTGCACAAGTTAGGCAATACCTAATTGTTTACTTCACCATCTTTGCGCTCTATAGATATTTGACATCGACACAGATTCATTGTAAAGAAGTGATAAGGTTAGGTCATATGACCGATGGTGGGTGGAATGTTTGTCATGATAAACCTTACAGACCGTCCTTTCCATGTTTGGCTTATTCATTTGGGTAAGTTTTTCTCGATTTATTTAGATTTAAGACATCATTTATTGTTATTTTCTTGTTACACAGATAACAATAACTAAACAACTCGATTTATTTAGATTTAAAACATCATTTATTGTTATTTTCTTGTTACACAGATCACAATAACAAAACTAATGATTTGTTCTGACGGAATGTTATGTGTTATGTCTTCTAAAAATTCACAATTTTCTACATACTGATGTATATTGATATCAAAGTCTACAATAACTGCCTCACACTATGCATTGAAGTATTTTAAACAGGACTACATAAAAATATGTATTATTTATTAGTACTTTACGTTTAAATCCAAACATGAAATTGCACTCAATGTTTTGCTAAGTTAACAAACACTTAGCTCATTTTTAGTTAGCCTTAGCAATACTAATTACTCAAAACATCTTTGGCTGTAAACAGAAGATAACATTTCTGATAAAGGTTATTTCAGGGATGTGCATCTCACAGTCTTTATTTGGTATTTACTATCAATTGTTTCATACCATTACATTAAAGTTACTGGTTAGTATATATTACCACTGGGTCGACAATATGGCCGCGTAAAAAGTGGCAGCACAGTATTTACTACCAATGAATCACAAACATTACCGCGTAAGAAATGGCTGTACGGTGTTTACTTCCACTGGGTCGATACCATTGCCACGTAGGAAGTGGCTGCACGGTATTCCTTACCACTGGGTTAATACAATCGCCTCGTTAGAAGTGGTTGGATGGTTTACAGTACATTTGGTTTTATGCCACTGCCGTTCAAGGAAGTGGCTTCATGGCATTTCAGAACATTGGTAGCATAGAACAATAATATAATACCAGGCCTTAATACAATATTTAAATTCCATCATAAATATAGAAGCTGAAAAATGTATAACAAAAATTATATGTTCAGACATATGGACGTAATGACAAACAATCGGCAGGACGGACAAGACAAAGCAGTTTTTCATCTCGTTTATGAATAGTACATCAACGTAATCCATTGAAACATAATAAGAAAAAAAACTACAATTTTATATTATTTTTTAGCATAAACTGGGACTTTAGTTTCGATGATGTTTTGGTGGAAACATACGGATGTGACATCCATTCATTTGATCCGAGGTAAGGAACTAAACATTATATTTCATATTAAAAAAAAAAACATTCTCTTGGTATAAAAAAAAAAAAAAAAACATTCTGTTGAAATAAGAACAAAAACGAAAATTTGGCTGTCAAATGACAACGTTTTGTAGACACAGTTTGTAAGATTACGATTACAAAAATAATGGCATTGATCAATTTAGAATTGATAAGAAAGACGATAATTAAAAATAGTTTTATTAATACCGAATACAAAAACACACAAGACATTTAAAAATGTTCTGTTATTCTTATTGGATTTTCCTTTAACTGTCAGTTGAATATTCACAAAATCAGAAATGTGTTCTTTGACAATGTTAGAATACGAAACAAACATGGTTTTAAATGGTTCGAAAATATGTCGAACACTTATCATTAAAAAGTTAAGAATTCGGTAAACTCACACAATTTTACATGCACGATACAGTTTTCGAAACACCCGTTAGTGTAATTTTTTGGCACATCGTTTGAAGGTCAAGAAAAAAGCCATAATAAAATGTGTGTTAAGTATGGTTTGTGTAACATAGTGTAAGGTATTGCATAGGATAGTTGTGTATACAAAATAAAGTTTTCAATTTAGAATTTACTGCTATTTCGTGGGTTGCAACATTTTTTGGATCTCTATTATATTGAAGAGCACAAAACGAGTTCTTTTCTACATCAAAGCTTCCATTCCTATTTCATATTCCCGATACATCGTAGCTAGAATAAGATGTTCGTAACTTTGAATTTGTGTTTTACATTTAAAATCGTCTAAATTTGGCGGAAGAATATTTTAAATGAAACAAAATCATCCCTTAATTGTCGACATTTACTGACATTCTACAATCGCATCATCCTTCTAACGTTAATAATCGGTCAGCTAATGGCTGTGATAATCAGGCAATTATATACGTGTTTATTTATGCTATGTTTTCATTCCGGACATGAGGATTTAGACTGCATTGCAACAATGTTTACGGAATTTCATATGTACCATTAGTTCAATCGAGTGAATGGTAAATCATCAGAATTGATTGGTGATTCCAATTTGCACCGTATAACTTATTTTGACGCCACAAACGAGGATTTGTGTTCGCCATTTTTGTCGAATTATAAAAATTGTGGTTTATTGTTTAATGTATTTTGGTGCGAACTGCTATGTCTGTACCCCACATGATGAATCTTCTTTTACAAACATGTGTCATAAATATTGAAATCGTTAGTATTACAGTCACTTTGTTGGCGACTAATTCGTACTTGGGAATATCATTAGCATAGAATCTAAATACTAAGTATACGATCATCATTTCATCAGGAACGTCTGTGACTAAAAGACTTGACAAGTCAAATAAATGAATCAGAGCTTCCATAACCGAAAAGAATCAAACAGTCCAAGACCGACAATGCAAATATTTTGTTCCTGACATGACTCAATCGACATATTTGGTGGGATTTTGTTTGGTTTTTTTAAATTATTCAATTTATCGAAATTCAGGCAAAATTTACTCTATATTTAGCTTCTGTCTTTGTTGCTTATACATTATTAATGTATATGACTTTCCAAACTCATTTTCTCTTTGGAGTTTTTTCAGAAAAAAAACCTTGTCTACTGAAATATGTATTAAACGTTTACATCATTCCAATGGGAACGCATTTTTAAAGAGTATTCTGAAAATAAAGGCAACAGTAGTATACCGCTGTTCAATAGTCATAAATCAATTAAGCGAAAACAAATCCGGTTAACAAACTAAAACCGAGGGAAACACATCAACTATAAGAGGAAAACAACGGAACAACAGAAACACTGAACTGCAACAAAAACAAACGCCAACATACATAGAAACGGACTGTTTGATAACAACTGCCATATTCCTGACTTGGTACAGGACATTTTAAGGAAAAATGGTGGGTTGAACCTGGTTTTATGGCTAGCCAAACCTCCCTCTTATATGACAATGTTAAAAATACCGCTAAAATGACAATACTACGTGACAGGAATACAAGAACACTCAGCACAGAGAAATACATAAATAAATAATATACTAGTACATTACAACATGTAAACCGCAGAATAACAACGGACACCTCCCATGAATTTACGAAAGCACACCAGGACACCACAAACGAAATATAAACTGCGCGTCACATGAATGAGTCAACGTCACAAAAAGTGACGTATTTTTGTGACGTTTATATTATCACAGGTAAATTTCTAAAAATAAAATAGATTTGTTTTATTTATAGACACGTACAGGAATATTAAATTGGGATTGAGTTTGTAATGGTGGTATTTTATGTATTTTCTAACTATGACAAGAATATCTTAAAACACAATAACGAAATATGAAAGCTAAGAAAATGCAGACCTGGGCAATATCACGTCAGAGAAAAAAACTTCTATTGAATCTTGTTTGACTATACCTATAAAAAACAAAACCTCTCCTGTTGTTTTTTAAGATAAGATCTTCTGCTTATTTTGTTTGAGTAGAGTTTTTTGTGCGATTGATACATTTAAAGTACCATTAGATAAATGGACAGATTCAATACATACCATGAGTACATTAATGTCGTTAAACACCTTAAATCAAAATGATTTGGCCATAGATGCAAAAAAACATTTTTTTATTAATTGCCAACTAAATAGCTTCAGTGAATGTCTTTTCGCAATCTCGGGGTAATTTTTTGAAAGTTATGCATGGGTTCGTCCAACGTATTATTTACTTAATGAGAAATATATCAATGGAACCTCTGTAACGGTTGTTCGTCTCGACAATTACAGAGGATACTTCAAAGTTCAACTTTAGGGATTGCACCTTACAATATTACTATTTCTAACTGTAACATGAGAACAGTACGGATCTCAAATTAATAAGTGAAAATATCCACACAAAATGAAAAATATATTTCTTACTTATTTGTATGTTGTTTTAACGAAAATACTGTGCTAAACTTTATATACATTATTTCAATTTAGTATGAACAGTCCAGATTTTAGACGTGGAGACAACATATGGTTCCATAACCTGGGGATTGGCGGTAAAACATCGAAAAAAGGAACATGGAATGTTTCCACATTAGAAGATATATTACATCATTTGAACCATGCTTTTGTAAGTAGACGTTTCTTATGAGGTCATCGAAAATAAATGTAGTAGAATAAGGAAAGCACGCTTGTTTGTTGAAATTCTGATTCCAAAAAGATATAAAACAACGGAGAGTTTACTCCTACGGTTGATTATATATTGGTAAACTTACGTAGCTATGTCCATAAATCAAGAAACATAACGCAATAGTATCAGACTTAGTAAAACTTGAAAAATGTATGATTAAAAAGGTGAGTATGGAACGTAATAGATCATAAAATAATTAAACTTTATCAAAACATCCTTGAAACATGAAGAATGATGCTGATGATTTGTTACGGTTTAAACGTTTCTATACACTATATTCTGGTTTCATGTTTTCAGATTCATTCATATTTTTAAGTATAGAGTATCTTAAGACGTCAAAACACCTAAACCAAGCAAAGTGGTAAATTATGTTTAAAAACGGGGTTTATGTGAATTAATTACATAAATATTATTATTGATATCCAAATCAAATTTAATGGATGAACAGTAATAGGTTGAATTAAAGATAATGTGGAATTCAGATGTTAATTTGGTATCGTTTATGTTATTTAAGGTTAATTTACTTGTTGCATTGGCATTCTTCTATATTTCTTTTTATCAGAAACTAAATGAATTATAGTAAATAATGCGAATTTAGAAATAAGATGCCTAATCCAAAATGTAAATACACCAATAATACAGGAGTTTGTTGCAAAATATGTTTTTCTAATCGAATTAATAGATGACTAAATAAAACAGGTAATATGTATAGAATTTCATTTTTACATTGTAGCCAACCTTGATTTACACTATGATTTTACTCTTTGTATAATTGTTGACTGATTATTATATGTGATATCTATGATTGTTTGCTGTTTGTTTAAAGTTCAGTATGAAATATTCCATACATATCGATGACGAGCACACATTTAAAAAAATTATGAAAGGCATGCCATAAAAAGAGGATTGACCTGGATGAAGGATGGGAAATGTATACTTCCAATAAAGACAGTTTGTGAGAAAGGGGCAACTATTTATCCTCCCAACAGGTCACCTACTGAACCCTAAAGGATTTGAAGCTATGTTTATTTAATGCATAGAGAGTGTGGTACACTCCCTGAGAGGGACATCGGATTTAATCGGATCCATACACCCCAGACAGACAATTAGACGCCTCTCTGTATCATGACTTGGTTTATCCAGTTGTAGCCAACACATTTTGACCCTAATTTCTTAAAGATTTGCACTTTGTTCTAAAAATATACTGCGGACATCTTAAGAATAATTGATATTTCGAAATTCTGCTTCCAGACTTTGGAACTTAGAGTTCTTTGAATGAGGGTCTTATGAGTGTGGATTTCGCGTGGCGAGTGATGCATGCATAGAAGGAGATGCTTACTTTGTCGACGCACCCGATCTCGTTCCTTTTGGATTACATGTGTTTATCATAGTTTGTGTTTGTTTTCTTGATTTGTCTCTTCTTACTCGATTTACAAGATTTGAACATCGGTAAACTACTGTCGCCTTAATTAATACATTATTGAATTCCCTTAATGATATCTACGTGTAATTTCACGACCAAAATAGTCTATTTAACTTTTATTGTTTTGTTGTTTACATTGATTCTCTTTTTCAGCGAAGAGTCGACATTCTGAAAATGGATGTAGAGACGATGGAATGGGAATCTTTTCCTAATATTATCGAAACCGGTGCTCTAGCCAATATAAGGCAGATGTTAATAGAATTTCATGGCACATCAGCATCATTGAAACAATTGAGAACGCTTAGAGACATATACAACGAAGGATTTAGAATATTTTGGTACCACAGAAATCCAGCAGCAAGCAACTTAAGACAAGGCATATTTGTACAGAACACTGCCTGTTATGAAGTGTATTTTGTTAGAGTCTGATTTTTATACATCAAACATAGTATAAAATATGGATCTTAAAAGTGACAATTAAATACATAAACCTGTTTGATAGTTCACGAGAAATATTTATTATAATCAGACTTATTATATATGCTAGAAATGTTGTAATGTTATATCTAACAACCTTGTGTTGAAGTAAATATTAAGGTTTAAACGGGTTCCAATGGCATATGCCAGTCATTCGAAGTCAGAGTGATATGCATACTACCCAATAAATAATACAGTTACAATGAGCCTACCGATAAGTCTTTCAATAGGTCTTATTCACAATTCACTCTCTTTTTTCCGATCTCAAATGTTACAGTATGTTTTGTTTCTCCCCTCGACAAAGTTGCGAAGGCGAGAATAAGGTGCTGTTTCCAACAATGTATAAGCTTGTGATAATGAAGGTCAATGATATTTGGTTTGCAGCTGTATTATCATTGGCATATCTTATTACAATGGAGACTATTTGGCTTTGCCCTGTAATTCGTAGCTCACATAGCTAATTGAATTTGAAACTTTTGATAAATCATATGTTAAAGTTTGTGTTTAGGTCAGTTTAGGGGAACCACTCATGATAAGTCTATTGTATTAAATATGCAATTGTATTAGCATTGACATTTCCCATTTCCAGGGAGAATATTTTGCCTTGCATATTCAGCCATGGTATAATTGTGTTTGAATGTTTTGCATAGTCTACATGATAAATTTATTGCTATTTCAATTTTGAAATGTGCAATATGCTATCAAAATTACATAAAAATTATATGCGAGACATATCTCTGTGTCACCAGTATATTTATGTTTTGTACACTGCTGTTGTCTCTTCGTCATTTATCGTTTTTTGCAATGATTTTTCTTGGTTTCTTTTCAACTTATGAGTATTGATTGTTATCTTCCGCCTCTTTGTTTTTTTTACAAAACGGGATAGTTTAATAGTTCTGTATATTTCTACATCCTCCCTTTCCAATGATAGGCTAGAGCGTTCCATGTGAAGGTAAATCCAGAAAAACGCTGCAGAAACATAAAATTTATAAAGTGCTATTTTCATTTTCTACTAAAAGTCTCCTTAAGGTTCTTACAACTTACTAACATTCATGAAAGCCTTCAAAAACATTGTGAATGAATAAAATCTAGCAGTAGTGTGCATTAAACATATAGTATTCAATTACAGTTATTTTACATTTTACAGCATTATCGATACATTCGATTTCTCTACACTACACTATCACGTTTATACCTTACGATTAAATTCTGTCCCAGAACCAATTACCATCAGTGCACTGTTACTGTTGCCTGACATTATATGCAATTACGAACATATTGCGTAAATATTTTTTTATCTGGCATACCGCCCTACACTTCCGGCAACATTTGTTTATAAATCTGGTTTTTCTGTCATATGGCAAAATCCTAGGTATTTTATTCATATAATTTGCGACTTTGGTCCCTTTGATTAAATTACTTCCTTTAGTTGTAGATTGAAAACATAAACTATATCACATTTGCGGATAATCCAGTCATTTTCCGTCTTGGATCTGAATATAACGTGTCTTTTAAAACTTTTTTTGGCGGATATTTAAAAATATGTTGTGTAATTCTATGGAAAATGCTTATAATGTGACAATGAAAATGGGAAGGATGAAATCATCATGTTTTTAAAAGAATTTGGTTGACAATTAAAGAAAGAAAGTAAGATAAAAGTTTTTTATCCTGAAAATTTAACCTGCAAGGTGTTTCCCTATATGCGGACAAATCATGAACAATTTCTTCTTGTATCTTGATTTCTTTTATGAATCTTGATTTTTTACGATTTTTCGTTATTTTATAAAGCAGTTATACTACGGTTACGCTTCCAATTTTTAAACTGAAAAGGCAAACAGTTTTCAAAGTAGACAATATTCATTTGTACACGAACAGAAGACAACAAACATGTTCAACTCATTTATATGCGGACAAATTGTTGATGCGACTTAGGAATTTGCATATTTGGATTTTTATTTTAAGGAAAAGCATACTCCTATTGTAATGGCTAACCTGGTGATAAGGGAATATGGTCGATATGCAAATTACCAAAGAACGTTGCCATATGGTTTCGATTATTCGATTAATCAAAGGAAACAGTAATTCCCGATGTCCAAATCCCATAAATACATTAATAAGATACAATTCAATGTTAAAATCAAAAGCTAGGTGACTCGTATGAACTCCAGAAGGAGCGAGACCAAGTACATCGATAGAGAAGTCGTCTCCTGTTGTACATGCATCATCCGCCATGCGAACAACCCACACTCAGTCAAAATGTCACAATAAGGAATATGATTTACTGACCAGAGTACGTCACAAAATGACAATTTATCTTTTTAACGCATTGTTGTATAATACGCGCGTGTGTACATGACGTCATTGCTTTATATAGCTCACGTGAAAGTTTCAGAGAGATAGTTTTCAAGCAAATGTAATTCAATATATTTTAAAACACTCAACACGTCGTTTCTGGGATGTGTAGTTTGAGGTACCTTACCATGTGATAATACCTATTACGTGATATTATTTAAAGCATTTTTTAGTCAACATGGCGATAAATTTTAACAATTTCCCGGTGCCAAAATTGAAGGATAACCTTCGATACAGACTTATTTCGTCTACCAAACACAATGAAAGAAAACAAATAGAGGTTACACAGTACCGTAATGATCTTAAATAGGATGTGATTTCAGAGAAATACCTCAAAATTTTCTGCAAAGGGCGACGCGACAAAGAAGTATTACATAATGAGGAGAAACTTTAAAACTCACTATAACTTGACACTATAGTACACTCAAACAGTGAAACTCAACCAGGATTACGTGGAAGAGAATGCTATGGATTGGTTTTTATTTACAACGGTGAACTGCAAAGGAATATCAGTAGCCACTTTGACATAGAGTTTCCAAACATTGTTGACGTATCTTTCTAGTTCTTTAACTATTGTAATGCAAACATTTCTAAATTAGATAATGATTGCACTACATTTATTTTCAGTACTGTACAATAAAATGGTCCACATGAGATAGTTGCACGTTATCATTTGGTGTCCTGAGTCATGCAATAGTTGTAGTTATCATTTAGTGTCCTGAGTCATGCATGTTTAACCCCGCTACTTTCTTTATGTGCCTATCCCAAGTCAGGAGCCTGTAGTTCAGTGGTTGTCGTTGGTTCACGTCTGTCATATTTGTTTTTCGTAAATTGTTTTATTATAAACTAGGCCGTTAGTTTTCTCAATTGAATTGTTTCATATTTTTCATGTCGGGGCCTTTTATAGCCGACTATACGGTATGGACTTTTCTCATTGTTGAAGGCCGTACGCTTTCCTATAATTGCTTACATCCATTTTATTTGAACTATGGTGGATAGTTGTCTCATTGGCAATCATACCACATCTCCTTATTTTTATATGTACAAATGTAAAGACCTGTTTACCTATGAAAAGGCGCACAAAGGATCGAAACTAAATATAAAGAAATGAGAAAGGGTATGATTTTTAATGAGACAAATATCCAACTGACCATAAAAATAATGAATGAGGATCTACAGCCTTTAATGATTATCAAATCCAAAGATATGTGTAGTATAATGTCTCTGTCAAATCGCATATTATTATATTCAATTGTATGGGCCCATGAAGACGTGAAACAATTCAACAGGGACAACTGACAATGAGACTAAATCAAATGGCATTAATAATTTAAAGAATTATGTGGGGTTAAACATGCTTGTGAGTACTCATTCCTCCCCTAACATTGGACAACGATGTAAAGCTTGAATCTACCATTTTTATTAAGAGAGAGCCCGAAATTCATTATGTCTGAAGACTGCTCATTGCTATTAAAGTTTCACGGTAGCTATTATTAAGTGGGGCGCAATTGTCGCTTGTTCGAATGTGCTGTAGTACGCAACCAAATGGTAAATTACGCATCCTTAAAGAAATTTTACCTTCAATAATGCACTATTCGGTTATCACTTTCATTAGTTTGCATGATCCTACTATGTATACAGCTATCATGGTTAATTTGGCATGCTTTTACTGTGCACACAGCTATCATGGTTAATTTGTCCTGATCCTACTATGTACACAGCTATCATGGTTAATTTGTCCTGATCCTACTATGCACACAGATATCATGGTTAATTTAGCTTGATCCTACTATGTACAAAGCTATCATGGTTAAATTAGGCTGATCCTACTATGTACACAGCTATCATGGTTAATTTGTCCCGATCCTACTATGTACACAGCTATCATGGTTAATTTAGCATGATCCTACTATGTACACAGCTATCATGGTTAATTTGGCCTTATCCTACTATGTACTCAGCTATCTTGATTGATTTAGCCTGATCCTACTGTGCAAACAGCTATCTTGATTGTTTTAGCCTGATCCTACTATGTACACTGCTATTATGGTTAATTTGGCCTGATCCTACTGTACACACAGCTATCTTGATTGATTTAGCCTGATCCTACTATGTACACTGCTATCATGGGTAATTTGGCCTGATCCTACTATGTACACAGCTCTCATGGTTAATAAGGCCTGATCCTACTGTGTACACTGCTATCATGGTTAAAAGTAAAATCACAAAAGTACTGAACTCCGAGGAAAATTTAAAAAGGAAAATCCCTATTCAAATGGCAAAATCAAAAGCTCAAACACATCAAACGAATGGATAACAACTGTCATATTTCTGACCTAATCCTACTGTGCAAACAGCTATCTTGATTGATTTAGCCTGATCCTACTATGTACACTGCTATCATGGTTAATTTTGCCTGATCCTATTATGTACACTGCTATCATGGTTAATTTGGTCTGATTCTACTATGTACACTGCTATCATGGTTAATTTAGCCTGATCCTACTATGTACACAGCTATCATGGTTAATTTAGTCTGATCATACTATGTACACAGCTATCATGATAAATTTGGACTCTTATTATTCACACTTCAAAGGTTGATTTCTTCTCGTGTCTTTACTATTCACACATCTTTGGGATTCGAACAAAACATGTTTAAATAAATTCCGCATTAGATTTTAAAAGATAACTTATGAATGGGTAAACTACCATCGACGTCATAACTTTACGATATCACTTCATTTAAACATACAGCATTATAGGTTAAGATCATAACTTTAAGTTGGCAGTTAACAATAAACACCTCTCCCTCCCCCATCCCCAACCACACAAAAAGGTTTGAAAGATAATATCATTGATTAAAAATGTTTTATAGTATTCACATAATATTTATATTTATATAATATGTCTGATTATTTGTCTACAAGCCAGTTGCTGTAGCATCTTTTCAGTTTGTTATGTTGTGACTCAGTTCATACGAGGGATGCAGTTTACATAATTATTAGTAATCCGTTGAATTACAAAACAAAATCAATAACTAAAGTTTGGATTTGATTTCCCATTCATATCGTATTCGCTTTTTCGCTTTCTCGATGAATCACTACAACTATATACAACAATACACAATTGTAGAAATATAACTCCACACAAGGTTCCAACTACAATCCAGAAATTCTGCTTAGTGTAAAAATCTGGAAAAAAAATAAACATGTATAATGGTAATGTCATAATTAAAAAAAAAAAAAAAAACAAATGCAGCACAGCACGAATTCTTTCGGTTTTTGTGTAAATATGATGAAAACGTCACAAAAATATTTTATGTTGCCTTGTCACACGGATACTAGTTAATAATTTTCAAGATGTCGCTGGAGTATTTTTTTTTTAATTTAGCTATTAAAGGGAGTATTTTCCTGGCTCAGATTCACATAATATGCTCGGAGGATTGGTCGAAGACTTGTTTAAAATTTGCATTTTCAAATACTAAGCTTGATTACCAACGTAACCGACCATTGTATCTTAAACGTACCTAAATAATATTCGCTGCGTGTATATGACAGTGAAAATGGTCATTTTTTCAGCTTGCATTTTATTCATTTGGCAATGGTAAACTAGTAATTTGCTTCTTTTAGATATAGATACTTGGTTGAGGTAATCGTTTAATTGAGAAATTTTTTTTCTATTCCTTCATTTTCTTTCATTATTTCTGTTTCAAAATCATGTTGGTTTCGCTTTTCAGGTTGCACTTTGTAAATACAGCTGTTTCACAAGCCACGCCTCTTTTGGGGAGATATATAATGTTCATAGATATTTTGTTTTGTTTACGTACTGGTTCCCAGATATGATCTCTATGTTTCATCTCATAGAGAAATAACTTGGGAATGTTACCAGTATAAAAACACATGGTAGCGGTGAAAAATGAATTCTGAGCAATACCCAAAGTGAAGGTAGGGGTAGTACAGAATTTTAGTATAAGTTTAAACTCTTAGAAGTTCGGGGCATATAAATGTTGAAAATATGCCGCACAGCCCTATGTTTTGACCTCTGAATAAAAAAGTAGTGCATATCAACTTTCCGTTCTAGGATATAATTTTTTACGAAACTTCATAGTAAAAGTGGCACAGCTTTTATTTAGCCGCAAACGGAGTTCCTATGGGAAATTGCATTGTCTATATTTACAGAAGTGCAACCTTCACTATTTTAAGAAATCATTCACTATTTTTTTTTTTAAATTGTGTGCCATTTTGTGCGGTTATGTGATTTCAATCTACGCAGATACTATTCCTGAATACCCTATCTTACTATTTTGTTAATTCCAACAAGTTTCTAGTTTATTTAAACATGTGTTGTTGGGCTGTTGTCTTAGTTACATTTACGTTTGAACAGAAACAACACTTATAGTCGGAATCGTTTTTTTTTAAATGTGTTTATGCAAATTAACATCTGATAATTTTTTTTGGTAACATATGACATATCGAAAAATATCAAGTAAATAATATCAGTATAGGAAAATACATTTCCGTTTGATTAAAATGACCAAAAAATTACCCTCAAAACCCCTCCTTCTGCCAATCAAAACAAAGAAAACGACGACAAAAATATCTTCTTCAATTGATGTTAGTTTCAAACAAAATAATAAACAATTCAATCAAAAGATAATCATAACCCTGCCCCCAAAGAAGATTTAAGTAAACGTCTGTAAGAAAACAATCGAACGGTACCAAAAACATACACCTAGAGGTTAAAATACGTTCAACAAAAAAAGTGTCCTTCCAATATGTCAAGGTCTTAACCGCTCTAAGTTTAGACAAGCTGTAAAGAAATTTCATAGAGACTATCCAAGGTGTCCATCAAGGATAAACCTAATAATATGAACTAAACAAAATCTCTAACTTAAGACAGCCACATGAAAACTCTCAATTTTGATCTCGATCTGTGGATAAAAATTCATAAAAAATATGTTTCATTCAAAGCACTTGACTCCATTATACCATTAAAATAGATAACTGACACGTCGCTTTACAGCATCCGATGTTAGATTGTAAGAATGCACGATTTGTTAATCAACATGTTAAGCACTGTCAGCATTCTATGATAAGATGTAGTTTTGCTTAACTTCTGTGTTTTGTTGTCTAGTAAGCGGGTACATGTAATATAAAGACTTATATATACCTTTTATCTGTCCACTGACCAAAGTTAACAGGGAGATGAATGATTATTAGACTAGTTTAAACGCGCTACATGTCCTTCTGCATTTCCCAAAATCAAGAACCTCGTTAATGGTTGAGTTGTTGTTTTATGGAAATTCAAAGATTTAAATGATAGTTTATACGATAAGATAATTCCTGCCTACGTCAGATGAGTTATTTTTAGAATTTAAAACATTGAGAGAACTGAGATATTTTTAGAACATTTTTAGCCAATCAGATAGGAAATATAAGGAAAGTATTAATCAGCTCGTTTTAGCTGCCAGTTCATCGTAGCAGATTTTAATTTTGTTTTGAATTAGTTAATTACAAAAAAAATAAGTTTGTTGAAAATTTCAACTTGCCTGTGCTGTGAACTATAAGTGTTGGCTTATTTTGAATATAGTATTAACTTTAAGATGTTGTTCCTGTTTAATGTGAACAAATCAGGAAAAGGATCATGAGAATAAACTTGGGACAATCCACGTGTTTGTATAACGAAGAAGTCTTCATTCATACGAGATGTGCTATTTAATATTTTGATTTGGAGTTTATCATTCATAGAATTGAGGTCTGTTTATTTATTTATTTATTCATTTATGTTGCATTTGAACATAGCATAATTACACGTGTACTGACACAATGGGTCCGATTAGGAGAAAGAAAAACAATAATGTTTATAATCCTACATTGCTTGAAAATTGGACAATAGCTAGACTGAAAGCAGAGTTAGAAGAGAAGAATATCGCTTATCCAATCAATGCAAAACGTATGACATTAGAACATATTTTGAGACGATACGACAATGCTGATAGTAAAGGTATCACATCAAACACAACAAACGCACGTGGCGAGGAAGCACGTGGTGAGGAACCCATAAATGGTAGTGCGGTATACCATAATGCATTGCCAATGCAAAACGCACGTGGTGATGAGAGTGCGCGATCCCATGATGCACCTAGCACAAACAATAACAACGAAAACACGCCCAGTAATGACAATCAAGTTTTGATTGGAAATGTTTCTAAATTATCAACAACAGTTCAATCACTTCAACAGAATGTTTCTGGATTAACAGGAAAGGTTAATTCATTACTTTAAGACAGATCAAATGAAAATACAAGTAGAATCGTAGAAACACTTAATTTATATGTCTCTGCTCCGATGGATAGTGCATCCAATCTCATAAATCATAATAAAACCACAAATTCTAATCAATCTTGGTCAAACTTTAATCTACAGTCAGCATACAATGCATTGCAAAACACACGAACTGTACCAAACGCAGCCGCAGGAAGCGAGGAACAACTTATAAATTTTTGGAACCTCCAGGAACATGGTGAGAATAGCGCACGGGTATTCTGCAGAAACTCTACCGTTTGTGGAGACTATTTCATCCCAGTTAAGACAGAATATTATATCAGGTGTGGACATAAATCTTACATCCTTACTGATACCATACTATTCTGGTTCAGGAATCTATGAGACAAACTTAGGTGAAGACAAAAACAATAAAACCGACCCTTGAAGTTCAAGATTCCTGTCTCTGAGCGAGTTTATTCAGGCTTTCGGCATTTATAAGAATATAATGTGCCCAGCATTTCCGCACCGCAAAAGTGAGCTTGATTTATATGAACGTGATTTGGTAGATATGGCCACCAGGTATCCGGGGAAGGGATTTTACGAGTACCATAAGCGCTTCTCTGCTGACGCGGCAGCTCATTTAAGGCATAACACTATTCCAGTTGACTGGTCTATCAGAAATAACACTTTATTTTGCAATATTTTTGCAAACATTAAACCTAACACGTGTAACATTTGCAGTAGCATTTGTCACTCAACTAGTTTTTGTAATCAGTCAAACAACAGCAATAGGAATACGACAGGGTTATATAGGTCATATCAAGACATACACGGCAGAGAGCGTTCTTATCATTCTGGAAAGGAAATTTCAACGGGAAAACATGTTGTTTTAGACCTTATTGTAGAAATTTACATATATGTCTAAGTTGTTACGGAGAACACCCTAAAACTGTTTGTATGAGTTCAAAAATCGAGGCACTAGGACCCCACAAAATCGAGTCCAATATGCAGAGAAAAATGTAACCAAACAAGTGTCCCTAATTTTAGGAGTTACAACACCCATTGGAATTAATAATTTAGTTCATGAAAACCATCCAAAATAAGGAATTCAAGAATTACCTATTTTCTGGATTAAGACACGGTTTTTGCAAAACTTGAGATCAGCGTTATCTCAACCAGCACACGTTTTAAAATCAATAGAGTCGGAGGTAGAGAAAGGCTACTTAGAAGGACCATTTGATTTTATTCCATTTGAACATTACTGCATTAACCTTATCGGTGTGGCAGAGGGTAAATACAATAAAAAGAAGCGTTTAATCGTAGACTTGTCAGCGCCTCATGAGGATAAAAAAATCATAGTTTCAACGAACTTATCGATAAAAATGAATTTTCTTTGCAATATGTTTCAATTGATGATGCTACCGGAACTATTAAAAGCCTAAGTTTTAAATGTTGGCTTTTAAAAACCGATATAACCGACGCCTTCAAGGTTATGCCCCTGTCGCCAATGTTATGGCCTTTTCATGGAATCAAATGGGATGACAGATATTACTTTTTTAATAAATTAGTGTTTGGGTGCAGGTCTAGCAAAAAAATATTTGACACACTTTCACAAGCAATTTGTTGGATTGCTCAGAATAATTACAATATAGAGCACATTTTACACTTGTTGATTTTTTAGTTATTGTACCAGAACAAGACAATGCTCAACAAACTATGAGTACTTCCTTAGATATTTTTAAGTCATTAGGTGTGCCCCTTTCAGTTAAGAAAACTGAAGGACCATCTCATAAATTAAAATATTTAGGAATATATTTAGATACTATAAATATGGAGGCTTATCTCCCTTTAGAAAAGGTATTAAGAATTCAAGAAATTATAGTATCTTTTAGAAGGCGCAATTCTTGCACCAAGAGAGAGTTATTAAGTTTATTAGATCATTTAAATTTTGCTTGCAGATTTATAGTGCCAGGTAGATCATTTGTTTTACACTTAATTAAACTGTCTACTACTGTTAAAAAGTTGTATCACCATGTCACCTGGAAAATAAAAATTTCGTTTAGCTTAAACAGTTTTAAATGCGCCCTTACTCGTATACCGGATACCAAATATACAGCAACACTGTTTGTCTTAAGTCTGATAGTGCTCTGCTAGTCATTACTAAATTCATACGTGTAAAACTATACAATTTACTCATCTGCCTTCAACACGAAGTCTTGGCTAACACCGAGCAGCAAGCTATAAGGTGCCCCAAAATGACAAGTGTAGAACCATTCAAACGGAAAAACTAACGGTCTATATATTCGACTTTTGAAATACATAATCAAACAACAACCACTAAACAGCAGGTTAGGGCAGGTGCAAACAAATGCAGCGGAGTTTAAAAGCCCAAATATACGAATAATTCTCGAGACTTAAGTGACATTGTTTTAATAAGATCAGAACCATGTATGTGTTAATTTTAAAGCAAAAGATATAAGTTTGTAAGAAAATATTGACACACCAATTCTAATAGCTAAGAAAATTTCCTTTTGCTAAACGATGATAACATTTTAACATTTTGGTATACCTTATACTTCATAATTTATTTCTGAAACGACTTCTCGCATTGAACATGTATGAAATGTTTGCCACTGGACATTAAACAACCATTAATCAATCATTCAAATTGTGCTTTAAAAATGAATTAAGCCGCAAGTGTATCCATCAATGAGTGCTGTTGTTTGTTTGTCCATTTAACATATACTGAATTTGTTTTTGTCCAGAATTATATTCCTTAGAAGAGTTCAAGTATGTTAATAAATTCATAGGGTATCATGTGCTAGTTGAAATTTTTCAGTTAAATCATTATTGTGTGTCCAACGTTCTTTCATGCATATCAAATATTGTATCCACTTTTTGCTGTTCGTAGTCTGTTAGTCCTCGGTCTCCAAAATTTAGCACACACTTATGTAATGACCAATCTCGAAAGGGGGGACATTTCTTTTTTATATTCTATCATTCAATTAACCGATGTACACCTAAGATTTTCGACTATAGATGTTGAATTAAAAAAAAAACAATAATAAGTCCCAATGTATTTTTATGGCAAACATATCTAAAGGGTTATTTTCTCATGCAAAATAATAATTTTTTTCATTTTTTCAAGATAATAGTGTAATCAGATATGTTCTTTGACACGTGTCTTACGGTTCACCGATTTTCGGCAATATCAAAGAAAATCAGCAAGTGCCTAAACATTAGTTTTGAGAATGTTGATGCTGTATTAATATATGGAACATGTCTTCATACCAAAAGAGATTACTCACATTTAATGTTCTTGTAAATGAAATTGGAAATGAAAATGGGGATAATGGACGTCATACTCAACTCCGAAATATATAAAAGAAACTAAAATTAAAATTATACAAGACTAACAAAGGCCAGAGGCTCCTGACTTGTGACAGGCGCAAAATGCGGCGAGGTTAAACATGTTCATATTTTTTTTCGAATTGTCTTTTTGTGAAATTATTCAGCAACAAATTAATCTATTTATTTTAATACATCACTTAAAAGCTGTAAACCAGATCTTGTTATGTGGTCAAAATTTAAAAAAAATTGGAATGGTGTTTCCTTCTTTTTAAATGATAATATAACGAATGCTGCGGAAATTCACTTGTATACTGATGCTACACCTTCCCCATTTGGAGGATTTTATCAAAATGGTTTCAAGGTGACTTTCCTTGTGACCTATTGTCTTGTGAGCAAACATCTATGGCGTTTTATGAATTGTATCCAATTGTAATGGCATGCGTATTGTGGGGAGATAGATGCAAAATAAAACGTATATTATTCAACTGTGACAATTTAGCCACTGTTGACATTATACAAAAGGGTAGATTTAACATTCAAAGCCTGATAAAGTTAATGAGAAAGCTCACTTATTATGCAGCCATTAATAATTTTGTAGTGCATAAGCAAACACATTCCTGGTATAAAAAAACTGTATAGCTGATTCTCTTTCTCGTTACCAGATGGTGCAGTAAAGCCTTGGCACCACATGCCAACGCGATACAAACTCCTTGTCTGCATCCCTCAGAGCTGATGATGGTTTGAATTTAAAAATAGGAGAATTATGGGATGCGTCTATAAGCAAAAGCACAAGACTGACATATAAATCCGCTTTTAAATGTTTCAGAACTTTTTTGGTCATGAATGGTCAATAGTGCCCCGAGGTCAATCTTCCCTATGTACAAGAAGATCTTCTAGTTTATTTCGTTACTTATTGTCAAAAAACACTTAATCTTAAACACCAGACTATTAAACTGTATCTGTCCGGAGTACGCCATTATTATATAAAAATTTAAGGATATGATCTTATTGCGAATGCTATCAGATTACCTATTATTCTTCGAGGAATTAAAAAATCACAGAATAATGTTGTTCAAGAAAGATTGCCAATTACATCCTCAATTTTGAACAAGCTTTGTGATTTATTATCGAAATGAATGTTTTCACCATTGCTAGACCTCATGTTTCAGTGTGCTTTTAAAATGGCATTCTTCGGTTTTCTTCGGTGTGGAGAATTTACCTGTCGGTCTTACAGTGATAATTCCAGTACAGTACTTTTGCAAGATATCACTGTGGATCCGACAAAACAGTTTTTCATTTTTCACCTGCGATCATCAAAGCGTGATCCCTTTCGACAAGGGGTGAATATTACTATTTATAAAAATGACACATTTAAACCAGTGGATACAATGCGTAGGTACCTCTCTCTAAGACATAACACTGGCGCTTTACCAAAATCTCCACTTTTTGTCGAGGATGAATTACAATCATCGCCGTTAAGTAGTGAAACAGTTATTACTTCATTGAGACAACTATTAGACACACTTGGCTACAATACCGTTAAATTTTGTGGTCACTCCTTTCGTATAGGAGCAGCTACATCTGCAGCAGCATGTGGTGTCGAGGATCATATTATTCAAACATTGGGCAGGTGGTCGTCAGACTGTTACATACGTTACATACAAACTGATGCCGAAGTATTGAGAAGAGCTCAGCACGATATGTGTTTTCATACTTAAGTATCATTTGTGGTAGTTGAAAGCATGGAAATATTAAATTAGAATATTTTTTATGAAAGTATGTAATTTTCTTGTAACATTATGTTGATATGTGAATGGTGAAAAACATGAAAACAATTTTACTTCTATATTTTTTCATAAATCAGATGGGATTTGATTCAATGTATATATTTAGATTTTTGATATGTTGCAACTGATTATTCTTAACATGTGAGAATATCTACACACATACATTTATAAAAATTAAAAATTAAAAAAAATCACGTAAAAATGATGTATCTATCTTGGGGGCCTACACTCATTTAATGGTATTGCATGCGCTCAATATGGCCACGTTATTTGGGGAAATTATTTTGTACCCCCAAGTCAATTATACATCAGTATAGTAAAAATTCTTAATTATCAGTTCCAATTATTAATTTATTTTATAAGTTAGCATGGGATTATTTTGCCTTTTGGGCTCGACCGAAGGGGAAATAATCCTATATCGTGCTGCTGGTATCCACCGCAGCCGACACCCTGCTGCAGTTATCCACCGCACCCTATAGTTTATAGTTTATTTTTGGAGTTATGGTTCAAATTGTTATTAAGGTTAGGTAGATTTTTGTAAAAGTGAGTAGCCCCCGAGAAAGCCAAAACATAGATACATTTATTGTTTACTATATTGTTATATTTTCATATGTTGTCATGTAGTTTTAGCAATTATATAATGGAAGTATAGTTTGATTTTATTAGTTTAGATAATTAATATATATACCAATATGCTATTTTATGCTGTTTGTTGTTTTGACCTGGTTTTTTGTTAGCGTATCAGTCTGTCGTCTTAAATATAATGTGAGGTTTAGAAGGGACCTTAATTACTATGGACAATAGCTTTTACTAAAAGTCATTTAGAGAACACGTGTGCTTGTACATGTAAAATTGAACGTTTGGGGTTGTAGTCGTTTCTCGTTGGTTAACAGCTTTTTTCCAGTCATGTATACTAGCTAAAATATGTTTGTATAAAAGGTATTTTGGTATATCAAAGTTGCTCGTGAAAAATTGTTTAAGCTGCTTTGTTTAGACTCTTTCTGTTTTATACTTGAAACAGGTTCATTTGATTTTTAAAACTTTCATTAATATAATTGTAATGTTCATGTCAGGACAGATTTAACTATTTCAAGCGTACTTTTGATAATATTTTGTTATTGCATCATTGAACTATACGTCGATACATGAATAAGGAACTTACCACTAACAGTGGTTCCAGTTTCTTGATTGATAGGGACTTTGGATGGCATTGATGAAGGAGTTGTTGTTGTAGATGGTGGTGTTTCGTTGTCAGGATAACTATGGCAATGAGGAAATCCCGTGGGTGGTGATGGGTGATGAGGAAACGATTCATTAAGAAGCATGGCCATTCCATCATTGGCATGAAGTTCAATATGACAATGTAAGAACCAAACACCAGGATTATCTGCTTTTATACGGGTTATAACATAACCTCCACTTGGAACAATAATTGTATCCTTCCTTACTGGTTTTAGTAATTCCATTCCTGGCACATTTCCGTTAGCCCATGCTTGATTACTCCATGTAGCATTGTTGCACCAACTGTTGGCACGATCAGTTCCTCCTCTGCAATCGATGTCAGAATTTCCTTCTAGTTTTAATCCTGTTCTGTTATCATGTTTAGCATATCCAATTTTAAGGACATAGAACGTATGCCCGTGCATATGAACTGGATGGGCCCAGCCGGTTCCCTGTCCCATATTTAGAAAAATCATTTGGACTGTATCACCATGGTTTATAGATAAAGAATGCGTACAAAAACAATGTCTTTGTTCGCCGCAATCTGCTTCCTCACAAGGAAAGTTGGCATCATCAGGATCAGCCAAAACATTTTTTGTTGGGAATACGAACCTTCGTCCATTGATAGTACTTGGAAAAGACACAACTCCGGGAAAAGCAAAGTTTAAAAAATATTCTTTGAATTTTCCTTGATGAACAGGTGGAGCAGGGTCAGTATCAGATTTTACTTTCAAATTATCAATAGGTAAACAATCGGTAAAATATTCGTCTGGGTAATATGGAAAGAAACAATTCACCACAACACATCGATCGTCAGCTGTGCACTGCCGAGGAACAGACGTTGGTTGTACATTTTGATCGGCGCCATAATATTGAAGTATAGCTTCCGCTGTAGTGTTTCGGTTTATTTCGAGAGTTTTGGCTCTAATGTAATAGTTATCCACGGTTTGGTTTGCAGTAATGACGAAATCGTATCGTTCTCCGGTATTTATAATAAAGGCATCTGCTATCTGAGGTTCAATATCAAACCCGTCGGTGGCTATCATTGTTAACGGGTGGTTATCTATAGAGATAGACCAGGGAAATAACTGTCCTGCTGCTATCACCCGGAACCGGTACTGCTGGCCTTGTTCTACAGCAAACACCTCAAGTGGGGCCTCATTATGACTATTTTCATCAGAATAATATCTTCCGCGTCCATTTATAAGACCACTTTGTGCTTTTATATTACTAAAAAATTGCCCGTCAAGTGACTGAGAGCTTTGAAATTTTTTTCTGTTTTCATAAAATCCAAATACCATTTTTGCATCTTCCAAATCTGCATCCAAGTCATGATTCCATTCCTGTATAGTCATTATGTGTTCCTTCATTTCCAAACTCTTTTTCTCACGAACAATCAATGCCCCAAACAATCCCTTAGCTCTTTGAGCTCCAACGTGAGAATGATACCAGTAAGTTCCTTTATGGGATGCAACAAATTTGTAGACAAACGTTTGGCCAGGGGATATTGGGCACTGTGTTAAAAAGGGTACTCCATCCATGTACGGAGTTCCATTTTGAGTGATTCCATGCCAATGAATTGTAACCTCTTCCGATTTAAGGTGATTTGTTACTTGAACAGTGATTGTCTGTCCTTCGTAAACAATAATAGGCGGACCAGGTAATGTACCATTCGCCACAACAACTAAACGAGAATCCTCCCATCCATCTGCTGTTATAACATCATTTATGAGTATAGGGTCTGATTCATTTATATTATTCACGTCATATTTATACAGCCTCCCTTCTGCTGAGTATACAGCGTCTCTTTTATGCATCATTGTCAGACGATGAGACACCAATAAAGATGTTTCACAAGTTTCTGCTGCCTTTTCACATTCATAACTGATCGCACCATGAATTAAAAAGACTACACAAATGGAGAGAGATCTCAACATTCGGAATATCTGGAAAATATAATGATAAGATTAACAAATATCACAGCCATACAATTTGAGCTAGTTGTAAAAACAGTGCACTTAGTTAAGTCAACTGCACACTAAATTACTAAGCAGCTGAGATCAACCAAAATTGTTTCATGTTAGCTCATTTTTCTATTGGTTGGGGTTGAACTTTCCTTTTTTCAACTCTTTATGTATTTATTAATTTTGTTTTTGTTTTAGCATGACTTTATATTTCCTCCTGCAATTTATTGATATTCTGATTGTCATTTGTAATGCACCTTTCAACTTGAAGGTGGGGTTTGCACGTTAGAAATAGATCAATAGTCGTCCCTTAGGATTAGGATATCGAAAAATATCCAAAGATTGATTAAACATTACACTAATCAACAAATGAGCTAAGCGTATGAGTAAAACATCAGTGATGTTTGGATCCATGCTGCAAAAAAACTGTAATTTTCTTACTTCTTTTTGATGTAACTTGGTTAACAACGGCTTTGCAAACACTAGTTGATGTATTACATCAAGGGAAGAAAAAACAAAATGTAGTTCAGTATTTTAATTTAACCGATGTAATAGTTAAACTACATATTTACTACGTATTTGCATAAAATGTTTAACCCCGCCACATTCTATATGTGCCTGTCTCAAGTCAGGAGCCTGTATTTCAGTGGTTGCCGTTTGTTCCTGTATATTATATTTGTTTTCGTTTTTGTTTTGTACATAAATCAAGCCGTTGTTTTCTCGTTTGAATTGCTTTACATTTTGTCATGTCGGGGTTTTAATAGCTAGCTATGCGGTATTGGTTTTGCTCATTGTTGAAGGCCGTACGGTGACCTATAGTTGCTAACATCTATGTCAATTTGGTTTATTGTGTATAGTTGTCTCATTAGCAATAAAACCACATCTCCTTATTTTATCTTTTAAATGTCTTGGTTTATTTGCAATACAGGCACCATCGACTGGTTTCCTCACATAAAAAGACAACTCTTTCTTCCGATCGGAACTTGAGACAAAACGTGTATTTTGGTGAGACAAACTTAATTGATTGCTTTTATCAACGTCTAGTATATATTTATTTTGAGAATAAATCAAAAGAAAAAAGCAGTGTTGCAAATGTTCATAAAAGTGCAAAGAAAATGAAACCCTCCAAACATGAGACAATGTATTTAAAATCCATTAAACCGACAGGAAGTTGATGGACATTTGTACTTTTCGAAAAGCCTTCAAACGCATGTCTTCCTGTCAGACTTAAATTCCTAGATGACAAAATTCCTACACCCAGTCACCTAATGTATTCAAAAGACCGATGGTATTATCTTTTCGTTTATTTCTAGTTTAACTGACAAACAGATTAACCGATACGTTTCTCGCTGATAGTGACTATACTAGGTAACGAGACCAGAGAGCGAGAGTCATTTTGCAATGGGTCTAATAGTTGATATGATATGTGTTTTCCTGCTTTTGCAAGTGATTAGGGACATTCTGTTATTGATGCAAGATTAGAATAAGTGTTTTTTTATGTTCGTTCTGGTATAATGAATACATTTGTCGTCATATTGAACACATTAGACTTTTATTAATTTGGTCATAATTTCGCCTATCTTTTTTTACTTTTTTTCTTTCTTGCTGGTATCTTATCATCTTTTTTCCAAGCAATTATCACGAAACTAAAAATTCAAACTGAAAAAATAAACAGTATTATATGAAAAGTTCACAATGGACAAATTGAACCAATTATAACTTTAATGTTTCCAATAAGTTACCCACAATTACATTTCAAGGCTTATGGAGGGAAGGCGTCATTGTGAAAAAAAACCGCCGTTAACTATATGAGTTTCGACAAAATTTTGTATATACGAATACATTATTTATATAAAGAGGATAACACTATTAAGAACTTGTCTTAGAGGCCTTAACAAATACATGCATACAGTACACAGTCAATAGCTACAATAATAAAACATCTCATGTTCTAACCAAAAAATGTTAATACCATTAGATTTCATAATTCATCATTATACAAAACTTATTATATTGACTGCGCTGTTTATAGAGTTTTCTGATTTAAAGATATTGGCCCATTCATTTGGTATTGATTTCTTTACAAAATGTATTTCAGCTATCCAGTTGAATTTATTTTTATTACTTTATCGAAAATTACATCTTTGGCTTAATTTTTTACTTGCAAGTATATGCATACTGAAGACATTTTACAGTTCTTTCTGTAGTGGTAATGATTTGTACCTACATAAGTTAATAATAAAATTTTAAAAGTGTTTAAAGTTAATATGCTTTTTAATATAAGTTAGAGCCAGTAAAATGTCATTACAATAACAGCAGCGTATCAAATTCATATAAACTAATCATAGAAACCAGGATTAAAATTGTGTATGCTAGACGCGTTTTTCGTCTACAAAAGACTCGTCAGTGACGCATTTATGAGATGTACTTTTGTAAATTACTTCTTCACTGATCATTTCGCTTCGCATGCTATGGATCTAAGTAAAACTTAAAACTTAACTTCATAAAAACAGGTTAAATCATAGGTACTTGGAGACAGGATAATATTTTTAGCTCCTTTTTTCAAAATTCATTTTTTATCTTTTAGTTACAATTATTTTCGATTTTTTCTGTGTTATATTTACATAAATATACTTGAAATAACATGTATCAACTATTTACTATCAATTCCTAGTTACTATCCACAGCAGTCACTGATAATATATATATAGAAAATGAAAGGATATGGAGAAAATGTACATGGGACAAAATCGCACACAATACATAGAAAACATAGAAAATTATCAATGAACAGGGCTTTTATTCCTGTTCTTCATCTTGACAGTTGATGCAGGGTCTTCAACAATGAACAAATCATTCATACCCTACATATATATATATATAATGGCACATGGACCTTTTTGGCAAAACAAGCTTAAGAAAAGAACGCTTTTCTATTATACATAATGTTTTCCAATGCCAACAGGTCTGAAGACTCTGAACATCAATATCAGAGAAGATAACAGCAAGTTTAAGTACTTTTTATAATCTTTCATTATAAGTAGTCATTGTATATAGTTAAAAGTCCTTGAGTATGACAAATAGCATGACTCTGTGAATGTACACAAAGTCGATGTCAATGAATTTCTATGATTCGAAACACTAAATAAGATAGTTTTTTAATCATTAGTTATTGTTATTTCTTTTTGACCGTAAAAGAACAGAAACTGTAAAGTATCCTTTCTAGAGCAACTGTTTAAAATTGAGGTTATATTTCCTAAGTAGTGGTACCGGTGTATTTAACTGAGGTAATATTTCCTATGTAGTGGTACCGGTGTGTGGACTTTCGTCTATTTAATTGAGGTAATATTTTCTATGTAGTGGTACCTGTGTATGGACTTTCGTCTGTTTAATTGAGGTAATATTTTCTATGTAGTGGTACCCGTGTGTGGATTTTTGTGTTTAATTGAGATAATATTTCCTATGTAGTGGTACCGGTGTGTGGACTTTCGTCTGTTTAATTGAGATAATATTTTCTATGTAGTGGTACCGGTGCGTGGACTTTCGTGTGTTCAAGTCCTTTTTCATGGTGATGACTGTCCTTCTTCAAAAGAGGGACGAAAGATACCAGAGGGACAGTCAAACTCATAGATTGAAAATAAACTGACAACGCCATGGCTAAAAATAAAAAGACAAACAGACAAATAATAGTACAGAAGACACAACATAGAAAACTAAAGACTAAGCAACACGAACCCCACCAAAAACTGGGGGTGATCTCAGGTGCTCCGGAAGGGTAAGCAGATCCTGCTCCACATGTGGCACCCGTCGTGTTGCTTATGTTATTTCAAATCCGGTAAATAATCTAATTCGGTAGGCCACATTCGTGAAAAGGGAAGGGTATTGTAGTTACGACATAAGGAACATATCCGATATCATTTGTGAAACGGTTATTCCATAACGGTCAACCAACTCGTGATGGCGTCCGTAAAATTTACGAAGGGATGATTTCAACTTCACCATTTGGAACTCTTGGTTTAATAGCTTCCTTGTGAGCAGCAATCCTCTATCAAGGAAATCATGATAAGAATACAAGCCCGGGAATATCGTATCAATTGGGAGATATATACTCCATATGCAGGCGCTGCTGGAATGTTGCTACATAGAAATGTTATCATTTATTTTTGCCTCTATGGTATCATCCTGTTTTCTATGTTACAATGTTTTGTAAATATGACAAAACTATGGTGGCCGGTTAAGGCCATTTCGCGTTTTCGCCTTTTATATTCTATAGGGCGAAAACGCGAAAACGCGAAATCGCGAAGTCGAAAACGCGAAAACGCGAAGTCGAAAACGCGAAAAGGCGAAAAGGCGAAGTCGAAAACGCGAAACCGATTTCGCGTTTTCGCGTTTTCGACTTCGCCTTTTCGCGTTTTCGACTTCGCGATTTCGCGTTTTCGCGTTTTCGCCCTATAGAATATGAAAGGCGAAAACGCGAAATGGCCGTAACCGGCCACCATACAAAACCGAATGTATTAGACGTTTAAAATTTCTTTAGCTACAGCACATTCTGTGTAAAGGATTTGTTGACATGAAATGTGAATGTTTGCTGTGTTTTATCTACAGAGTAGAAAAAGAAAGGCAGTGGTTATCTTCCGGACAGTTGGAAAATAGGAAAAAAAATTCTATTTTTCCGGCTGTCCGGAAAAATAGCTTTTCTGTGATATTATAATTATTCCGGCCATGCATAAATACACCCAATATCATGACAGTGGTTACAAAGCAACTTGTCGAAATCAATTTTATCTTGAACCAGTAGTCCACAGCTTCCACAATAAAGAACATTACCTTTTGATTTTAATGTTACTGTGTCCTGAAACTATTACAATGTGATTATATAAATTACATGGTTTCGACTAAAATCGCACGACAATCTTTATCATAAAGAACAGTTGATTGGATTAAAGTGATGGATTGCCACACCGATATTAAACTGAGGTCCTATGATCTTAGCCTGGAGTCCTGACCCGATCCTGCATGTCGAGCAGTGGGCCAGGATCCCAGGCTACTATGAACTGACTTCAGATAGCTGTCAATATGAGGGGAAATATTCCAGATATGTTTAGACATTTAGTTGGGAACCAGTATTCGATATTTGAAAAAAAAATATATTGATATCTCTTATTGTTTCGGTTTTAAAAGTGTTGAGTAACGAACATGAATTGTAGATTAAGTTTGGGAAGTCGTATACACCCCCTTTTTGTAGTCATTCCACATAAAGAAATACAAAAAACTGCAGGTTTTGTGATTTTATAAGAATTGCAAATTCAAATTCTCATACAAGATGATTTTCCTTTTTTCCTCAACATTACCTGCTGAAGAGAGTGAGAGAAGGTAGGAGGGTGTCATTCCGAATTTCCGAAAAAAAAAAAACAAAATCTGAATCCCGAAATCCCGAAAAAATAAAGCATTTTATGCCGAATCCCGAAAAATTAAAATCACCGATTCCCGAGTGCCAATAAGTGTAAATCCCGAATTCACACGAAAATATAGGCCCAACCCAACGTCCCGAAAAGATCTGTTCAAGAGCTCAGTTTATTTAAATTTTCAGAGATTAAAATCACTCAAAAATATTTTTCACAAATTCGTCTGCAGACACGTTAATTGATATAGTATAGTCTGGATTTTGATAGAAAATAGCCTATGAAATGCATACAATATCGTATGTCATGGGTCAAGCGCGAACTGTCTTGCTGTATAGGGATGCTAATGCGGCACATCAAAGATAAGATATATTTTAACCAGACATTTACCCATTGTATCACAGAACTTAAATTAACCTGGATACATTGACCTCTTATCCTGTCGAATTTGAAGCCCGTCAGACAGTTCCACAGAAGAGACCCGTTGATGAAATTTGAAATTTAAACAATTAGTTTTCACGGTAACGAAGATTTTGCAAGTACTTTGTAGTGATAAGTTCATCAACGAAGTAATTTTAAAAATAAGACGCCAAAGTCGAAACTAGCTCTA
Organism: Mytilus coruscus; assembly: GCA_017311375.1. Lineage (NCBI taxonomy): Eukaryota > Metazoa > Mollusca > Bivalvia > Mytilida > Mytilidae > Mytilus > Mytilus coruscus. The sequence goes on from CM029599.1 coordinate 88,086,912, forward strand.
GGTCACAATAAAGAAAATGTGAACCATCTTAAAGCGAGAAGGTCTCCTTGCGTACCCGGAGTTTTGTTTTGTGGACATATGTTGCTGGTGGATAAAGTCGCACCGACTTAAACAATGTAGGGTCGACAGAGAAATGACGATTTAAGGGTTCGAGGAACAATGTATGTATCATTTGAATAAAATATTATCTATTTAGAAATTTGCTGTCATTTCAACTTGATTCAAACTCAATTATGTATATTTTATTGTTTTATAAAAAAAATCACTCCACCTCTAGTCCTATAATATAAGACTTCGTAGGTTCATATCGTTTGCATTCAACGTAAAAATATCCGATAAAAAACGTAGATGTTATAGCAACTATAGCTCATTGTACGGCCTTCGTCAATAAGCAAAACCCATACCGCAATAAGCAAGCCATAAAAGGCCCAGACATAACAAAATGTAAAGCATCTCAAACTAGAAAACAAAAGCCTGATTTATGCACAAAACAACAAACGGAGTGTCTATTGTTCCGGTTAGCCGGCAGAATAGTTAAAAATCTCTATTTTCCGGCCATCCATTTGCGCATGCGTAAATGTACATATCAACGGTAGTGTCATGTTGCGCGGAAAGTGTCCCGGATGAGGTGTCGGATTGCAAACGCGCGTATGCAATGGATGTTTTGAGAATCGGAGGTCATAATTGTATTTAAAGATGTCCTAAAGTAAATTAGAGAGAATGTGATTGCTTTTAAAACAAAATTCTATTGGACAGACTTCAGAACAATAGCGTGTGCACGTAAACTGAAAGGAATTAAGCGTGAAATCCAAATGAAATCGCTGATTCACCCCATTACCTTTACCTGTATCAATGGAGGCAAAATGCATCAAAACAATTCACAGGAAAACGACTAAACCAAATATACCTGGATGCTTTATTTTTTAGTTCTTCTTCAACAGAGATATATGAATATGCACTGATATGCCTAGACTGGGAATAGTATACCATGCAGGATTGGGGCACAACCCCCCTTATTTCATTCTGTTTTATTCATTTTCTCAATAAAAGATATTTTTGCTATCATGATCACAGTCTTTCTTTGGTGACAATTAACACTTTTCTTATTTCTTTGTGTTAAAAATCACCGAACATTGTAAATAAAAAATATCGTGCAAAAATCATTTGACGACTTAATTGGAACCAAACTTCAAGGAAATAATAAATTCAGGATCTTCTTAAGGAATCATAAATGTCCACTGAAACCATAAATCAGTGGCCCGACCCCTAACCTTGCTGGAAATTTATAGGTAGAATATTAAGAGGAGAGGCATTTTTGCCCCCACCCCCACCCCATTTTTTTCTCTAAGAATAAAAAAAATCTGAATATACTATAAAATTGAGAATGGAAATGGGGAATATGTCAAAGAGACAACAACCCGACCAAAGAGCAGACAACAGCCGAAGGCCACCAATGGGTCTTCAACGGAGCGAGAAAATCCCGCACCCGGAGGTGGTCCTCAGCTGGCCCCTAAATAAAATTGTGTACTAGTTCAGTGAAAATGGACGTCACACTAAACTCCAAAACATATAAATGAACTAAAATTAAAAAACATACAAGACTAACAAAGGCCAAAGGCTCCTGACTTGGGACAGGCGCAAAAATGCGGCGGGGTTAAACATGTTTTGTGAGATCTCAACCCTACCCCTATACCTCTAGCTAATGTAGAATAAAGAAACATAACAATACGCACAGTAAAACTCAGTTTAAAAGAAGTCCGAGTCCGATGTCAGAATAGGTAACAAAAGAAACTAAGCAAAATGACAATGATACATAAATTAACAAAGGACTGCTAGCAGTTACTGACATGCCAGCTCCAGACCTCAATTAAACTGATTGAAAGATTATGTCTTAATCATATGAAAATCAAGTACAATCCCTCCCGTTAGGGATTTAGTATCATACAATCATAAAATAAATGAGAAGAACATAACCCGTATCATGCCAACAGCTGGTTTTAGAATAATAGTGTTTATTTCCGATGTAAAGACCCTATGAGTAAATCAATATTAATACCAAAATATGCAATCCTTAATGACCTGACAACAGTATCGTATCTATATCCTTTCCGAATAAGTCTGTTTAAAGGTTTGGTTAGCTTTTGAGGTGAATACCGACATTTTTGTGCTTTGTAAAGAATATTACCATAAAATATTGGATGTATAAGATGTCTACATGTTGATTTATATTTACGAATGATGTCCTTGTACCGATGATAAAATTTAGTAAATGTTTTGACTAGTTTGTGATATCGAAAACCCTGGTGTAATAATTTTTCAGTAATACAGAGATTTCTTTCGTTGAAATCAAATACGTTGTTACAAACACGAGCGAATCGAACAAGTTGAGATATGTAAACACCATAAGATGTTGACCAGGGAACGTCACCATCTAAAAATGGATAATTAACAATAGGGAATGAAAAATCATCTCTTTTATCATAAATTTTGGTATTAAGCTTCCCGTTAAAGATAAAGATATCAAGATCCAGGAAAGGGCAGTGTTTATTGTTAGTATTAGCTTTATTTAAAGTCAGTTCGGCAGGATAAATCTCTTTAGTGTAAATACTGAAGTCGTCATTATAAAGAGCCAATATATCATCTAAATATCTAAAAATGTTATTAAATTTTTGAATCAGATATTGTTTCGATGGGTCTTTGCTGATTTTAGTCATAAACTGTAACTCATGACAATACAGAAACAGGTCCGTAATAAGTGGTGCACAGTTAGTCCCCATAGGAATTCCAATAACCTGACGATATACGGAATCTGCATAGCGAACAAAAATGTTATCTAGTAAAAATTCAAGGGCAGTTATAGTATCAAAGCAGGTCCAATTGACATAGTTGTTTTGTTTGTTGTTACTAAAAAATGATCTAAAAGAGTTTGAACATATAATTATATTCGCATCCCGACTTTTTAAATGCCCATTTAATCAGGTGTGTGAATTTTGTCTTAATAAGATTATGAGGCAAAGTGGTATATAGGGTAGAAAAATCAAAACTTTGAACAGATTCGAAATCACTAATATAAGCATGCAATTTATCAAGTACTTCCAACGAATTTTTGACACTCCAAAGTAATTAATTCCACTATTTTCAAAAGCCTTATTTGAACAATTTATTACCAGGTTTTTGATTGTACCAAGTGTACTAGTAAGTAGAATAGATAGTTTAGTAGTGGAACAATGGCTCGAAGACGAAATAAATCTATATTTGTAAGGAGTTTTGTGTAGCTTCGGAAGCCAGTACATAGTTGGAACTTTCATTGTATTTGGTTCTGCTTGTAAAGAGGTAGCTAAAACTTTATGTTTGTTACAGATGTCATTTTCCGAAAATGGAGTCAGTTGGACTGTATACTATGAAGTAAATTTATTTGCATTTTGATTTGTTTTAGTGAATGGAAACTTTTTGTTCAATTTTTAGCCAAGTGACTTTAATTCAGAATCGATTTTGATATTCTTCTTTTGGTCTCATTTGACAAGCTGTTTTATATTTACGGCGAATCGGCGTGTTCCATAGAACAGCAAGCAGAAAAATCAATCAAAGTTTATTCCCATTATAATTCTCTTTTTTTTATCTTATTTTTTCATAATTACTATTTTCCAGAACGTTTTATCTTCAGTTTATAATCAGTAACGTTCGCGCGGAGAACATGCAAAAAATGAATAGTTCCAAGTCTCAGTGTTTGCAAGGGAGGAAATTTTGGCCACTACATTCTCCATTGGATGCTACAATAACTACTTAACCAAACGCATATTCATTATTCATGGTCTTGTATGGCCGGAATAATATCATAATAGCAAAGAAAAGTTATTCTTCCGGATTCCCGGAAGAATAGACATTTTTTGCTATTTTTCCGGCTAGCCGAAAGAATAGCCACTGCCAACAACAAACGAGTATCAAATATGATACAAAGCAACGAACGACAACCACTAAATTACAATCTCCTGATTTGGGACAGGCACATAAATAATGCGAGTCAAACATATTTTTGTGCGTTGTAAATTACACCACAGACTTTCTATTTTCAAAGAATAAGTTCGAAAGTACATAATTATTACCAATTTATCATGATAAAGAAGGTTTATAATGTAATGTCTTTCGGATTCAAACTAATTAAATTTGGTTAGCGATGCAAAATTTAAGATTTTTGGCTTGCAAGAAAAAAAAAAAAAAAAACACAGGGGAAATTGTCCGCATTTTTTTCCACCGAAGAATATCCGACGAAAACGGTATTTTTTTTTTATCTACCACATTTTTGTTAATAAAAGACATCGTGAGTTTTTAGTAAAAATTAACATTTAAGACTAGTGTTTGAAATGCATTGCCTCTTTTACAAAAGTATATTCACACATGTAGCGAAAATGTATAAATGTCAATTGACAAAGAGAGGATCGTTTTTACTGACTTTTATTGTAAAATAGAACTTTCCCTTTATACACAATATTTTCAAGCAAGTACAATGTAATCTTACAGTCATACAACTCCTGATCACTCCTCTCACGGTTTTCATAAAATTATTTAAGTGAAATCAATGGATCTCGTAAAATTTACGACTCCAGAATATCTTTCACAGTTGATTAGTATTTGAAACATCGGTACTAAATATATCATGCTGAAATTTTCTTTCTTATGCAACGATTTTTTTCCTTTTTTCCTTTTTTGGAAGAGGATGCATTTAAAAAAAAATGTTTGACTAAATGTCTTGAAAAATGCATTGTTTGTTTTGAAATGGAATGGAAAAGGTAGTTTATTTGGATTTTCTACTGAAAATTATTTTTAGTTTGATAGATTTATTTTGAATCCATGTAAAGTGTCCCGATATGACGTTCAAAATACGGTTGTCAATCAATTTAAGAAGGCGGGACAAACGGTCATTGGTATCCAATGTACAAAGTGTTGAAGAGCGGTGATGCTCAAACACATCGAATGACATTGTCATGAATAAATGACAATGTTGTATATACAACAAAAGGGGCTACTAATCAGATTGTTTAAACCTAATTCAAAATAAAATTGAAATTGACAAGCAGCTTTGTATCCACTGTCATGATGTTGGGTGTAAGAGGTAAGAAATTTTTTTTTTAAAGAAAACAAATATTGGTTATGTGCTAATTTAGGAAATAGAGCAATTTTAAAGTTACCTAGCACGTTGGCAATCCGTATTAGGGTGTCAATCAAAGTAAGATTCATATCTATATCACATTGACATGTTCTCGTTCTGAATATAAATGCAATAGCTTCCACTGACATTTAACATCATCATCATCGTCATCATCATCAACATCATGATTATAGAAATGTAAATGCTACATGTCAAAGACTGTCTTCTAAAAACCGGTAGCTTATAATCATCCTACATGCACCGAATCTCAAAACTGCAGACAAATCGAAATATTGTTTAAAAGAGCCATTTAAAATCGTGGTTGCTCGCGTGATTCATTCATTTATCTCAACTTTCCGACCCTGCGAGTGGAATTAACTCCGGGAACACTTGCCATACTCCTTTTTTGAAGAGACATCATCTTTGATGTCTGATCCTTTCTACAGTTTGGTTAAAAACTAAAGAAAATGCTACATTTTGTATAATTCCCGTCAGTTTAGAGTTTTGACAAATAGTTGACCCTATTTGCAAGTGAACCTACTACTTTCTTTACATAAAACGGGAAAACAGGATTATATTTTGGTGCGAAAATAATACGGAAATATTTTTTAAAACGTCATCAGAAAAAATCTGAATTCTGCTCTATAAGTTAAAAAATCAATTTAAGAAATGCCTACCTGTCAATGACGGCCGACTTTAAAAAAATATTTGATACTCAACAAACAACTTATTTTTAGATATATGTGTTTTATGTTTGATATCTCAACTGAGACGATTTAGCAATGAAATACCTCACCAAGGTTATACGTTCTACATAACGAGCTTTCCTTTGTAATATAACATGATTTAAACAAGAACTGTTTCCTGTATCAAATTTCTTTAAAAAAAGGTTAGTAATAACACGTTTATGAATCTAATTCAAATGTATAATTATCAGTTGTCGAAGTTTGACCCACATTCACAATAATTATGTATCTGTAATGTTCCGGATTTCAATGCCCAATCATCGGAGTTTAACTTATTACGACAACATTTTGTAATGGAAATAACGAATACGAAAGAATAAAAAAGCAATAAATATTTTTTTCTTTTAATTAATAATCTTTTCTTTTAAACAATGGTCGTTTTTAGGGGCTTTGGTAAACATATTATTCACCTTTCCTCCTCACTCTGAGTAATGGTGATATTTTTCCAACTTGTAATTGAATAACCTAGACATGGTTGAGCAAGGTGAACTTTGTTTTGTTACTAGTGTAGATAATGATATAACCACCAGCTGAGTGTAAAATATTATTATTGAATTCCTTCAAGTGGAATCATCATGATCATATAGTATTTAATATACTTTTTCGCGAACCATTTAGGTCACAGAAATTCCAAAAAATAGCATCAGTAATGAGAGTTGTACAAATAATGTGAATACACAAAACCCCGATCCAATTTATCGTTTGCTAAAAGTATTCATCATTTTCTGTTTTGTTTGTACTAACAACATTCCATTTTTCTATAATTTCGATTAAAAAATTATAAAACCTGCAGTTAAAATAGGTCATATGCCCCAAATAAACATTCCCCGATTGGTTGAACTACTGTGGCCTCGATGTTAAGCAACGCAAGCCTCGATGTAAAGAACACGCTTCCCAAGAGTAAGGAGAGTTGTACAAATAATATGAATACACAGAACCCCGATCCAATTCATCTTTTGCTAAAAGTGTTTATCATTTTCTGTTTTGTATCTACTAACAACATTTCATTTTTCTATAATTCTGTTTTAAATATGCCAAAACCTGCAGTAAAAATAGAGGTATGTCCCATCTTAACATTCCCCGATTGGTTGAACTGCTGTGGCCTTGATGTAAAGATGTAAAGCAACGGAAGCCTCGATGCAAAGAAGAAAAGGGGTTGACAGGATGTACACGTAATCGTTATAAATTTTAACTTTACGGTTCTTATGCAAGCAAATTTAATAAACAATGATTTTATACAGTTGTTTTATTGTTTTCACCTTACATAGGGCTTTATTTCTGATCTTATTTCTGTGTACACAATTCTGAATCTACATATTTCACCTTTATCAATATTAGGAAATCCGTTTGGACGATTCCATATACCATTATGTTTTAGGGTTTTAGCTTCAGTGTCGAGTTGGTGTATAGTATTGAGGGTTAACTGCGAGAAATAAATAATTTTTCTGATAGATTAACTAAATTCAAAACCAATATAAATATAGTTAACATATATATTATATTTAACTGAGTAAATTGATCGGAATGTGAATGATACATAGACCTAAAATTCTTTTTGGTCTATCCCAGTGATGACATTTGACATCGTAATATAATTTACTTTGGATTATAGTTATCTTTAGATGTAATGTGATAGGATTTAATGTGATATTATTTGTCTCTTCTTCTATAGTATGACGTCAGGTTTGTACACATGAAGTCTCTAGTCTAAAAAAGGCCAGTAATAGAACGATAAACAGATAAGCAACTGTCTTAGGGACGACATAAACAAATCAAAGAAGGATAAAAAACTTAATTCAAATAGTTTGAGGGGGTAAAATTGCATCAAGTTTTGTTTATTTGACATCGATTTTATATATATCCTTATTGGTCAATCAATTTTTCCGAAGTCAGTGAAAAAACTATATGAATTAAGTTTTTTTATCCTACATTGAACTTTTGATGTCGTCCCTTAGGCCAAGTAAGGGAGTTGAAAAAGCCAGTATATGATACCTTAAAATACCACCCACTGTGACTGAGCTCACTCTCATTAAAAAAGGCTCGCCATAAACAGATGATCAGGTTTTCTTCGTATAGACGAGTCATGATAAGGCCAATATTTTACGATATCTGCGGGTAGTAATGGGGTACCTTCATGACAAATAACGGTAAAAATTCTTGCCAAATAACGTTAACGGTAATTTTTGGTGCATGACATTGACGATAAAATGTACACTTTCTTTTAGACGATAAAAAAATCGACTGATTTTGACGCATCACGTTAATTTTTTGGAAAAAATGACCCTCATGATAATTATTTGAGACCTTTGACGAGTCACGATAAGGATATTTTGACGAATCACGGTAAAATTTAAACCAATTTGACGTTAACTGTAGCCAAAAATGACCGTTTGACGCCTGACGGTAAAGGGCATTAATATATTACTACCCTCATATCTATGTGTAGAAAAGCCGATAATCTATACATGTGTGTGAGGAGTCGTTATCAAGCTTGCTTTCATCTGTAAAAACTGTCTTAGTCCAAGTTGGGGAGGTGGAAAAGCCAGTAATAGAACGATAAACAGATAATCAGGTTTTCTTCGTATAGACCCCTTAAAATATCACCCACTGAGGACACAATTTGATTCATTTTAGCTCATTAGCTGCGCTCACTCGCCAAAAAAGGTTCATTGTGGCTCACTGGCTAATATTTCACAATGTCAATGTGTAGAAAAGCCGATAACCTATACATATATGGTCAGATCATATGTTTTCGTACGTCATATGAATTCGTACTATGCATGCCTTTTCAATGGAAATTGTGACGCCACAATGCATTCTTAATAGCACGAAAACCCATGAGAAGAGGATATATATATACATATGTCAACTAAAATTTTTCAGCGCTGTCAAAATGTGTGAGTACACCCTATATATCAAGCTTGCGTTCATCTAGCCTTAAAACTGTTTTAGGGAGGTGAAAAATACCAACAATAGATCTAGAACGATAAATAGATAATCGATATAGTAAAATATCAATGTGTAGAAAAGCCAATGATCTACATGTATACATATATATATATGTCAACCATGAAATACAACTGATTTACACCACAACGGTTGAAAAGACCTTTATGTATATATAACTTATCTCATTCTAGTCCGTTTAACTGACAGAATCGGTGTACATTTCATGACCTCTTAACAAGAATCGTCATGGACCATTCTTTATACCAATATCTGTTAGCCATTTAGGGGTCGTTTGCATTCAAAGTTCAGTTTTAGTGGGTTTATTTTGCGAAATACAGTCCTCATACATGTACCACTATCAATCAACAGAACAAATGCAAATAATTACATGAATTATGATGTCATGAAAGTTTTTTTTTAAGAAATCTCTAATCTTTATATTAATATAAACTGTATCCCAATATAAACATGTTGGGCTATTTTACAGCAGAATATACAGTATGGGGTCTTCTCATTTTTATAGGCCTGTTTGCGGGACGTATTATGGTATGGCGCTGTCCGTCTGTCTGTCTGTCCGTCCGTCGTCAACATGTCAGACATTAACTTAAAATCGCTTAAATAAATATGCATAAAACTTTGGTGAATTGTTTATATCTATTGACGTGAGCTCCCTTTCTTTTTTTATAAATTTTAGATTTTACATTTCCAAGTTTATTGTTAAAAAAAAGGGGGATCAAAAATGCTTTCAGCAGTTCTCATGAAACATTGGTGAATTGTTTATATCTTGTGATGTAAGCTGCTGCCTTTAGAATTTTATAAATTCTACATTTTACATTTCCCACTTACAGGGTTTTATATATTAAATAGGGGGATTTTCCAGTTTTGGACAATGTTTTCAGCAATTCTCATTAAACTTTGGTGAATTGTTTATATCTATTGATATAAGCTCCCTTTTTGATTTTCATAAATTTCTAATATAACATTGAGAAGTAATTGAACTTTATTCTTTGTAAATGTGACGGGCTTATCATGTGCTCATGGCGCAGCTGTTTATTGAAGGTGGTATGTATATGGTCATGATGGTTGCCTATAATTTCTTACATCTATTTTATTTGAATTTAAGGGAATAGTTGTTACCTAATTAAAAAAATCCCACGTTGATATATAACATGTACAACAATCAAACATCAACCCATGCCAAACTGGATGTAATTGAAAGACACCCAGAGGTCAATATACAGTCTCGAACAAAAGACAAAATAAGGAAAAATATAGCGAATTTTTGAGAAGAATTACATGTATTTGCAATATTTAAAATATATCGCTTAAAGTTTTTGAGTTTTACAGTTGTTTTAGGTTCCACCTACCATTTTAGAAAACTGGGATTTCATTGCGGCTAGTCTAATAGAGGGGTATTTCATTGGTTGTAGATATGGAATCTTATTTTATCATGAAGTCAGATTTGAACATGACTTGAGGAATGAAGGTGGAGTAAAGACCGAATGTCAGTTTAAGTCTTATATATATATGTCAATTTTAGTCTTACATGTATATATGTATACACATATATTATTGATTCAGTGGTGTCAGATGGTAAATAGACACTGACAAGTCTTAGATAACATTTTATAGTTTTGAATGTTTCTTCATCAGTTAACTAAAATTAGGTGGAGGTATATCATACCTGCCAACCTCTGAAACCTTCAAAGAGGGAGATTTTGCGCGAACGATATTTTCAAGTTAAATATATGACTTGTTTAGTTATTCATCTACAAAACACCAATAAGAGTTGAAAGATATACTTTATTTCTTCAATTCATGGTTATAATCTATACAAGGTGTGTGTTTTTTTTTTTTTTTTTTTCGCCTTTTTCAATACCTCTGAGTCTCATAACTCATAACATTCCATATTTTGATTTTGTTGTGAGACCCACACTAAGCATGCTTACAAAGGTCGTACAGACCACCAGAAGAAACCGAAAATTTGATTGAACATGATGACTTTTTGTGCAAAATGAAGATTCATTAGCAAGTGTCAGTGAACTTGGTCGTAAAAATTAAAAATCTTTCATTCAGTCTGCTTGACATTTCGATATGCAGTTATCTATTTCTTCTTTTTTACACTGCCGATTGGTCCAGACAAAGACCTCTATCTTGTTGGAGTTGACATAGCAGAAATGAATTTCGATTACTTATGAATCGAACATAAAAACTACTGACCAAAGTTTTCAAATGATCGCCGATCTATTGACAGTAATGAAAAAGCCAGAGAATTACGAACGCGGGTCATTCCGGGTTAAAATATCCGAAAGCGGGAGAGTCTATACTCCCGCGCGGGAGCGGACCGGCAAGCGGGAGATTTCTGGAATTTCGCCGTTTGAGCGGGAGTCTCCCGCTCAAAACGGGAGGGTTGGCAGGTATGGTATGTTCTTATTTCCGACAGAGGGGCACTTAACCTATATCAATTTGTGCATGAAGCGATTGATAGTTGCTAGATACTGAATGATTTTCCACAAATTTGTGAAAGTTTTAACAGGTGTATATACATGTACTTAAAGTACAATGATATAATTCATGTCTTTTTCAGAACTTATGATCCGACCATGTAGTATGACATGTTTGTGAGATATGGTTTTGGCCGATAGGATGTTCATGAAGGACCTGTATATATATATCACTAGATTGAGCTCTTTGTCTAAGTGTATTATTAAAGTGCTTTGCTCAGTTCATTGTTATGCAATTCATTCTTTGTGAAATAAAGATTTGACAGACAACTCTCATCTGCACAAGGAATTGTCAAAGTAGTATCCATTCTGTGTACAATGTAAGTAGTAATGGGGAGATTAAAGCATTTTATTTAGATTTGAACCAAACATTTTTTGTCCATTAGCCAAATGTAGAAAAAAGCACAAATTTACCCGACAATGCTACTCGCGCTACAAGCAATATGATGCTAGGTTGTTTTGTTACACTTTATTTTTATACATCTGTACTGCCTACTGACGACTCAGTCCTGAGTGTAAATGGTCATTCAGTATGTTAAAAAAAAGACCAAAATTTATAAGGCCTATCTGGCCTAATTGATTTATAACTATATTTCATTGTACATGTTCAACATTTATCTGACATTCATTTGTTTATTTCTTAATTTGTGCGAATTAACATTGTTACAGTAAATGTTAATTACTACACTTTCATGCCACAACAAAACTACCTTACTGTATTGGTTTCATTTATATTTGTATCCATATAACAAAAAAAATCAAAAGAGAATAATTTTGCAATACATTTTTCATATTGAATACTATAACTTTTTAGATATTTAGACATATTAAGTAGATGTTCATAATATCCACTTGAAATTGTATCAGATGACTTCTGTAGCAGTTATGAGTCTTTGAAGCATGCTCACAAAGGTTCTTTTGTTGATATCATTTTCATACTGGTCAAAACTTTTTTTTTGCTTTGACCAGCTTTGGAGGAGATATTTTCTAAGAATTAATAAAGAATAACACAGAAGTTTACTTTCTAGCTCATCTAGCCCCAAGCATAATGTCAGGCATTGTCATTACTAAAAACCATTAAATGTCTTCTAATCTGAGAAACAATTTCGACATTTCAACGAAACCTTTTACTTATGATACTGACGATCCTCTACAAAGGAATATAAATAGAACCATACAAATAGTAAGCAAATACATGTTCTCAGATACCATCTCCCATATAAAAAAAATCACATCATGAAAAAATGAACCTATTATGTGTTCTTCTCCTAGCTACAAAATGTATCCAAAATCAAAGATGTGGAACATATTCTATCATAATCATTTGGTAATTAATGCAATAAGTGTCTCTTCAATGCCCGTCTTGAACATAAAAAACTAAATATTAAATAATCAACACTCCTAATGCTCAGGTTGGTTGTCATTGTGCAACACAGTTAATGATATAGAACCCTATGGGAAAAACATAGAACTCCTTTTGTTATATAAAACACTGTCAAACATCCAACCCTACTATCCACACTGATCTGTGTCCACACTTGTACTTTCCAAAAAAAATTCCTATATGAAAAAAAAACTCTTATAATAACAACGCTTATTTATTCGAGTTCCCTAGTTTGTGTAAAATACTATTTTGATTATTACCAGAGCATAATCGTTGTGTCATAAAATACTCAGTCTGGGTTATACCAGTTATCATTGTTGGTATCATCAACGAAAAATAGTATATGGTCACTTTTATGATTTGTATCACCATTACATTGCGAGTGTCCCCCCAAAATAGCTGGATACATATTTTATAATGTGACCCCCAAAATAGCTGGATACATATTTTTTAATGTGTCCCCAAAAAAAAGCTGGATACATATTATAATGTGTCCCCCCAAAATAGCTGGATACATATTTTATAATGTGTCCCCTTCCAAAACAATATTTCACTCATAAATAGCTGGATACATATTTTATAATGTGTCACCTTCCAAAACAAAATTTCACTCATAAATAGCTGGATACATATTTTATAATGTGTCACCTTCCAAAACAAGATTTCACTCATAAATAGCTGGATACATATTTTATAATGCGTCACCTTCCAAAACAAGATTTCACTCATAAATAACTGGATACATATTTTATAATGCGTCCCCTTCCAAAACAAGATTTCACTCATAAATAGCTCGATACATATTTTATAATTTGTCTCCTTCCAAAACAAGATTTCACTCATAAATAGCTTGATACATATTTTAGAATATGTCTCCTTCCAAAACAAGATTTCACTCATCAATAGCTGGATACAGATTTTATAATGTGTCACCATTAAAACAAAATTTCACTCATAAATAGCTGGATACAGATTTTATAATGCGTCACCTTCCAAAACAAAATTTCACTCATGAATAGCTGGATACATATTTTATAATGTGTCACCTTCCAAAACAAAATTCCACTCATAAATAGCTGGATACATATTTTATAATGTGTCACCTTCCAAAACAAGATTTCACTCATGAATAGCTGGATACATATTTTATAATGGGTCAAATTCCAAAACAAAATTTCACTCATAAATAGCTGGATACATATTTAATAATGTGTCGCCTTCCAAAACAAAATTTCACTCATAAATAGCTGGATACATATTTTATAATGTGTCACCTTCCAAAACAAAATTCCACTCATGAATAGCTGGATACATATGTTATAATATGTCTCCTTCCAAAACAAAATTTCACTCATAAATTAATTTGAATAATTTGATCAGGCTACGATGTAATACGACATGTGTCACATTAAGAAAAGAAGTGTTTTAGCGGTGTTTATATTTCCTAAGCTTTTATTAGGTGTTAATGTATATGTTCCGGACCATATGAGTATTTGGACTGTACGCGTATGGTCATGACCATATTGGTATACTGATATGGTCCGACCATATGCTTATGGTCGGACCATATGAGTATATACTTGTTTGGTTATTAACGGGTCGGATCATATAAGTATTTAGACCATATAGGTACTTTTCGAATAAATTCAAACTTCCTTAACAGACACAACCAAAATCGGTACAAGTTATTAACTGTAATTCTATATTGTCTGAATCTTGGTATATTTGTTGTCTTGCCTTCGCTATCTAGAGTCAATTTTGAGCACCTTTATCCTGTCGACAGTTTCGTCCGTACGTGAAACCACAGGTGATTTGGGCATGGACATTTTTTTCTTTACTCGTGGCGTTTAGATTAGATTTTCTTAAATTTCTTCTAATTTCCACTTATTTTCACTTAACTGGTGTGTTCATACTCTTATTCATACGATCTTACAATAACAGTGGTTTCTACATAAGAAAAGAGGGGCAGCACGTATAAACTACTGTAATTGTAAATCGTATAAAGAGGAGCATGAAGAATTCAAATAAGTAAAAATAATTTGAAATGTTAAAGAAATTTTAATTTACAAGTAAGAAAATAGGGGATTCAATGCTCAAATTGCTAATGTGTAAAACAGTTGACTTCTTGCTTAACAGTTCATTTAGTTATTTTCGGAGTCGACATATTGTGTTTCGTAAATACAAATTAATTATGACCATTCAAAAATGCTTCTACTATAATTTTAACTTCATTTTATTTCATTTATCATGTTACAATTTTTACCAAGTTGTTATCTAAGTCAAAATATCATTGTCGAAACTCTTAATCTTTGACACCGTGAAGGGTTATGCCTTACGCAATTACTGTTCAACGTTCGTCGTATTAATTACCAGGACCATACGCGTATGGTCGGCCCATATGGGTATATACGCATATGGTCAGTAATAATTATCCTATGAGGACGCGGTGTGTCAGTGTAAGATCACCCCGATGGCCGGAGGGTGATCTTACACTGACACACCAAGTCCGAGTGGGATAACTATTTTACATCCCAGTTCTTCTAGATTATATGAAAAAAAACATTTACGCTTCATAACATATCTAGTTCAGAATGCCATACAATAATTATAATATACTTTATATATTACTATGTAGTATATGTTAAACTAACAGTGAGTTTGTATCCAGTCGTCCTGGTGTAGGGGTATGAATCGTGGCTTCATATGCTTAAGGTCTTGAATTCGATTCCCTGAGGGGTTCACGCCAATAAATTGGTGAGTTTTGTAAGCTTCTATGGGCCATTTGGATATATCCGGAAACAAGATTATCGGAACATCTAAAAATTTTCGATCATTTATGCAGGTAGTTATCTATGTCTTTAATACGGTCCCTGTATGGAGAGGCTACCACGTGACATTGTATATTTCAACAATCAAAGTTCATTTGTAAATCGGATAGTAAAAAAATAAAGACTAGGTTGCAGTCGAATAATCATTTATTTGTTAGAACCTATTTGCCTTTTGACAAAACATATGTGTTTTTAATAATGCGAATGTTTATTAAATATCAAGTATAATGATAACGCAATTATATAATTCATGCTTTGAGAATTGTGTGTGTAGTATTTAATACAGCGTGCTGTTGTGAATTGTGACAATAAACCAGGGAATAGTTCAGTAATATGTAATATGTCACAGAATAAACTGATTATTTCTGAAAGTTTATCACGTGATATTTCACGTGATATTTTGTATTTCAATCATAGCCTTGGAAAATGTCGGAAAGCATATAGAAAACTAACGAAATGATATTTCTGTTATAAATATGTATCTTAGGTCGGAAACACAGTGTTTAGTTAAACAAAAGGATTTTTCTGTCAAAAATATTTAATTTCATTAATAGATACTACCAGACTAAGAGAATGTTCATTCAAATTATTAAGTTATTAAACTGAGACTAAATTTATTCATAATAGAAATTAATTAAAAATGTAACGTATATCCGTGTAATATGTCCCACAGGTTTGAACAGTGAGATGAAAAATATATGCAACATATGAGCTCCAATGAGCAGGGATGCATAAACATAAGTTAGTATCTAAATTTTAAACGGTAGTGAATGAAAAAGTACTTGAACGGTTTCAATGCACAAGGATTTTAAATCCTTGCATCTCACAAAAAACGTAATTAATATTTTACAATAATCGTAAAAAAAATTAATTACTACGTTAATTACTTTATACTGTTTTATGTATGGATTTAAAAGTCTCTGCTTATATTTTGTATAGCAATATATAGTTACCTTGTGAACTAGCACGTGTAAAATCTGGCTCAGCGTGTCGGTCAAATGTGAATTTTCGCTTTTTTTAATTAAATTCATGACACGGCAGTAAGACATGTGACTTTCAAGCATGGTCGTAATTACTTAAAGTATTCTGACCTCTAGCTGTTTCTCTTTTCTTTTTCTTTTTTTGAGTGACTGTCCTATTGTCCTATTATAAACTTTGACATTTTAGCAATGCTAAGGACTTTCTACCCCAGGAATAGATTACCTTAGATGTATTCTGCAAAACCTTTGTTTCGAAATTCTGGGTCCTCAATTCCTTTCAACTTCGTACTTTATTTGGTCTTTTTAACTTTTTTATTCGAGCGTCACTGATGAGTCTTTTTTAGGCTGAACTCACGTCTGGCGTACAACATTTTAATCCTTGTATCTTTTTATATCTGCATATCTTTTTATGTGTTGGTTCTTTTGAGAGTATTTTCAGGTATTCATAAAACTTCTGAAAATAAGATATTCTTCAAAACCAAGTTTTCCTGTAGATTGTTTGGATTGATTTTAGTAACTTCAGGAAATCCTTAAAATTTAAGATGGTTTATGAGACAAAAATAATTTTCAGTTTATAAGAGGCCCCAATTTAGCTGGTTTGTTACTCTCAAGAAAAATATACGAAACCTTCTTATAAGTTGCATGCCACAGGGTTTCACTTCACATGGAAATTGGACTTTAAATTTATCTATACAACATCTTCCATGAGTACAGACAGCTTCAACAATGAGTATAAGAATAATTGAAGGCATCCAAGAAACAAAATATGAAGATATGATAGATAAAATAAATACATCCAGATTATAAAGCAAACTGAGTGCTTAAATTTATATTACGATTGGTTTGTGCAATTTGCATTAGCCATCCGGTTTACAGAAACTGGGATTTGCAATAGGATTATGAAAAAACGATTTACAATCCCAAGTAATAAATACAATAGTCAAGCCTTAAAATGTAAATTCAAATAGTAGCTGTATATATACACTTTTCTATTCACAACTATCCAACATTGCTTTTAATTGACCTGTGCGAGAATCTACACACAATTACATATTTTAAATAAGGTGTTTTAACATCAATATTATCTTATTCTATTCACAGTCAAGTATTTCAAATCAAAAGCAAACAAAAACTCAGCAACAATTTGTTGGT
The DNA here is from genome assembly GCA_017311375.1 of Mytilus coruscus. NCBI lineage: Eukaryota > Metazoa > Mollusca > Bivalvia > Mytilida > Mytilidae > Mytilus > Mytilus coruscus. The sequence goes on from CM029599.1 coordinate 88,104,601, forward strand.
GACCAGTCAGCGGTCTCGATTCACGTATTGCTTTTCTTTTTTTAAAGAAAACAATTTGTTTTTATTATTATTTGTTTTTTTTTAAGTAGTTTTAGTAAAAGAAAAAGTATATTTTTTAATGTTCATTTTGCCTCCCCATATCATTTTACTTAATATGTAATAATTTTTGGTGGACAAGACAAGACAATATTTTATTTAAGTCTCACCTCTTGCAAAACATTTACACATTGTTACAACTTCACATATAAAACAAGAGCCACTCTAAAAGAGTTATGAGAGACTTTAAAATCATATATATATACAAACATAAAATATAAAACATAATAAAAATATACATTTTAAGAATACAATAAACATTTTCTTTTCAATAAAGTATCATAGCAGATTTTGGTAGTGTAAAAGTAAACTTTTTCATCACAAAATAAAAATTAAGACTTATAAGTATAAGTCATGTTTATGTTGTTAAATTGGTTGCTATACACTGAACTATAAGGCAGTTATTTTAGTTCTGATTTTCAAGACTTTTGATTGGCTGTTAATTTATTATGACATCATTGATCGTTTAACATTGTTACTGCCAGGTCTTGTGTCTTATCAAAGTTTATACATCATTCTATATTTTATTACAACTTTATTCATACTATTGACATTATTATCATCATTCGAAATATATACGTTTTTCCGAGGATATAACTTTTCTCTGATTAATTGTGAAGTTGAATCTAAAATGTAAAACTCGGACATTGACCTTTCATTTATCACTGATCATGGCGGATCGCCGTGCACCTCGTTTCAGACAGAGGTCTAGTCAGTGGGACAGTGCCGACCCAGCTAACTGGACTGCTAACAAGTTGAGAGATGAATTAGAAAATTTTGACATTTTTGTCCCTGTTTCACTGGGAAAGAATATGCTCAAGAAAATATACATGGACAATATCGCGCGTAGGAACGTTGCCCCAGCTGACCAACAGATGACAGGCAACACCTCACAGACGTCAGCATCATCAGAGAATGCACCAAATACAACTTCTTCTGATGCAAGTGCTAATTTGAACACAGACATAATTGCCAGCTCTAATGAAGTTCCTCAAGTTCAAAGAGATTTAACTTCGGGCAGCGGTAGTAATTCGGCTAGAAGTAGCGCCGTGACAGAACCGCAGATGAATTTTCACAGTGGAATGGCCGGAACTACGTCTTCCAATATGGCGGCGCACAGTGCCAGTAATGTCAACATCGAAGTTATGACAGGGATGTTGAATTCAATGCAGTCCATGCAAGGAACCATGCTTGGTTTACAACAGACAGTCATCAAATTGATTAATATCAATGACAGACCAATAACCGTTGATGCTAACAACCTCAGCACTGCATACGCAGCCATGAGAAGCAACGATCCCGGTCCAAGCACCAGTTCAGGGCTGAATGTAGCCAGACTTTTCCTTTGAATGGTGGGTATCGTTTTCCTATTTCGGAATTTGGGGTACCATCAGAATACATCCCACATGTTGACATTGTTTCTGAGGTTATTAAGAAACGTATTTGGGAGGAAAAGATGTTAACTTAGCGGCCCTGTTAATCCCTAAACACGAAGCAGACAAGAACATTGTTCAACAACAAGGGTCTATCACGGTCAACTTGTCCAATCATGGAGATACATGACTACTCAAATCTTTGACCATAAGTGAATTCATAACTGCCTTTGGCAAATACAAAAGAGTGATATGTTCAAAATTCCCTAATAGGAGAATTGAGTTGGACAGATATGAAGCCAATATTATTGATATATACAATGTATATGGGGCTAAATTTTACGACTATCATTGTCAGTTTTCAGCCAGGGCAGCAGCAGCATTGAGAGACTGCAACATTAAAGTTGATTGGTCAATCAAAGATACAACTATGCTCAGTATGGTTGCAGGAAATGCCAAGGTCAATTCATGTTCCAATTGCTCATCAACTATGCATTTATCTTTATTCTGTCCACAACTACAAAATATAGGAACAAACAAAGTGGCCAACACAGCTAATTATTCTAAGAGTTCAAATTTTGCTGTGAAGGATGTGGACCGTTATGGCAGGAAAAGAGTTACCAACAATGAAACTGAACTCTGCAATAACTTTAACGATAGGAGGTGTAATAGTCAACCTTGTCAATATGCACATATTTGTTCAATTTGCTATTCTAATAACCATGCAGCATTCATGTGTTCAAGAATGAAAAATCCCAAACAAAACAACACAGACAATATAAATAAATAACTAGATTTTAACGAGAGAGAAAAAGTGGATACTCTTATAAATGTAGATGCCTTAAAACAACAGTTAAATAATCATGTGGATAAACAATTTGTGAATTATTTATGCCATGGCCTTGCTTTTGGTTTTGATACCTTAATTTCTAATATAGATGTTCCTACTAAAGAATGTCGAAATCTACGATCAGCATCTACTTAACCAGATATTGTCGATAAACTTATTGAAAGTGAAGTAAATAAAGGATTTTTAGAAGGGCCATTTAAGGAATTGCATTTTAAGAAATATAGAGTTAGCCCAATAGGTGTTGCTATAGGAAAATATTCAGGAAAGCCAAGACTTATAGTAGACTTATCTTCCCCGCATAAAAAATATTGTGCATCAACGTGTTAATGACATGATTGACAAAGATAGTTGCTCTTTATCATATGTGCGCATTGACGATGCAATTCAAATTATACAGAATTTAGGAAGATACACAACCATGTGTAAAACAGATATTTCCGATGCGTTCAAATTAATGCCAGTAATACCCTCGCAGTGGCACATGTTTTGTATTCAATGGCGTCCAAATTATTATTTCTATACCAAACATGCATTTGGCTGTCGATCAAGCCCAAGAATTTTCGATAACTTGTCGCAAGCAGTGTGTTGGATAGCAAAGAATAATTTTGGCATCGAATTTATTTTGCACCTTCTTGATGACTTCATAACTTTTGAACATCCACATAAATGTGGACAGAGAAATATGGATTTATTGTACTACATTTTTGACACACTAAAGATTCCAATGGCTAAACATAAAACTTCAGGTCCAGACACAGTAATTGAATATCTTGGAATTATTCTGGATTCAAATTTAATGGAGGCAAGACTGCCAAAAGATAAACTTCTTCGAATTTCAATTTTCTTGAAAGTTTCTGATTAAAAAATCCTGCACAAAGCGGGAGGTGTTACAATTACTAGGCCATTTAAATTTTGCATCTAGAGTCGTCATCCCAGGGAGAGCATTTGTATCCCATCTGATCTTAGTGTCAACAACAGTTAAGGCTTTACACCACTATATCAAACTTACATGTGAATGCAGGGAAGACATTCGAATGTGGCTCTTTTTTCTTTCAAATTGGAATGGTGTCAGCATGTTTTATAACAAAGAAAATATAACTTCTGATGATTTGTGTTTATATACAGATGCCTCTGCTTCTATCGGTTTTGGTGGCTATTATAAAGGGCTGTGGTTTGCTGAACCATGGCCATCAATATTTTCAAATTTAGTAGTTGATGAAAAAGAAGTATCTATAGCTTTTAGAGAACTGTACCCTAAAGTGGTATCAGCAATTTTGTGGGGACACATGTGGAAAAAGCAAAGAATAATTTTCATGTGTGATAATGAGGCTACGGTGGCCATCTTGAAAAAGGACGTTCCAAATCAGCACATATAATGCCTTTAGTAAGGAGATTAACATTAATAGCTGGACAACACAATTTTGTGTTTTTTGTCTAAACATGTACCAGGAAAATTTAATTCTAAAGCTGATGCTTTGTCTCGTTTACAGATAGACAAATTTCGTCGCCTTGCGAAAGAAGCACAGGAGTATCCATGCAAAGTGCCTCCTCCTCAACTAGTGTTATAGAGCTCGACAACGTAGTTAGCCAGTTATGGGAGGCAGCAATCTCTACAGGTAAAAGAAAAAATTATGAAACTGGTTTCAGAACATACACATCTTTTTTGTTATTAACCGGTGTTGTCGCATACATCTTGACTGGCTGTGTTCCAGTCAATGAACAGTTATTATTACTTTTTGTTGCTTATTGTACAAGTAGACTACATATTAGTTATAGTACTATTAAACTGTATTTGTGTGGTATTAGGTTCAAATGTTTAGAACTTAACATAGATTATCCTGATTTAACTAAGTTAAGACGACTCAAAGCTATACTTAATGGAGTAAAGCGTACTTATAAAACCAAACCTAAACCAAGGTACCCTATAACTTTTGATATTTTAAAGAAAGTCTGTCTCTGGCTGCGCCAGGACAGTAGTTACGAGGATTTATTATTAGAAACTATGTGTACAGTTGCATTTTTGGTTTTTTTTAAGATGTGGTGAATTCACAGTTGATAGTTATGGAAATTTTGATCCAGCTTTTAATTTATGTATTTCAGATATTACTATTTTAAGCGACAGCATACATCTTAAGCTTAAAATTTCTAAAACAGATCCTTTTAGACAAGGTGTGATTATTAAACTTTTTGAAACTGGAACCGAGATTTGCCCATATAGGATATGTTGTTTGTATATCAAAATCGCTTTCAAAGGAACCCGTCTCCTGAAACTCCATTGTTTGTTGATTTAACTGGGGCTGCTGTCACCAGAGCTAAATTTCTCTCTTTATTCAAACATGCTTTAGTTAGTTTAGGTGTTGACTCATATATTACAGTGGCCATTCTTTTCGCATAGGGGCAGCGTCAGGGTTCAGTTCAGGTTGAAGACCACTTGATAAAAGTTATGGGCAGATGGCCTTCAGATGCTTATTGTAGATATATAAAAATTTCAGAGTCTGACCTGAAAAGAGCTCAAAATTCTTTAGCAAAGAATTGATTAATTTGACAAAAATTGTTAATAATTATACAAGTATTATGAACATACTAGTTTTACAGTAAACTATATTGCAGATCTGTTTAGTATCACTTGTATGTCTTTTGCCATTTTGGTTTAGAATATAATTAGTGATTTATGTAGTGTAGTATGATACATGTGATAATAATGATAAGATTATATATTGTTTTGATTTATATTTTTTGGTTGTTATAACTTTTACTTAATTTTGGGGCACTCATTAATTAATTAATCTGGTAATGGGAATTCATAATTCATTAATTCCCCAAAATTCTGTAGTTTTCATTTGTTTCGATGTACAGTACATGTACATTAAAGTTTGAATGGGCTATTAAATTTGTCTAGCAGTTTTTACTATCTTCATCCACATCAATTTGAAGTAATGCTCTTCCGGCTCTTGTGGCACACTTGTCTTCCGGTTCTTGTAGTTCTGGGTACACCGAGTAGCATCTAACATTGCTTCCGGCTCTTGTAGCTAACTACACCGAGTTGACCGCTACACCGAGTTGAGCATTACTTCCATGTGCATTACTGACATTGTTATTCCGGACCTTGTAGCCTAAGCTGCACTGAGTAAATAACTACTTTTCTGCTCGGATAGCTTTCCAATAGCTGCTACACCGAGTTTAACTATGTCAGTAATTTAGAAAATGTTGAGTCTGCCCCAAACCCAAATCAAGTATAAGTTTTTAGTTTGTATTAAGTAGTTATGTAATATAGTGTAATTTTTTTGACTAGAGTAATTTTGAGTGATTTATTGTGTATGTACATATATTGATATTATGTTTTTAGTAATAGAAATTAATAACTACTTTAGTTTTGTCTAATTATTACATTAGGGGTCATACAATTAGAAAATCAGAATAGTAAGTCGACATCACCTTTCTTATTGCTATACTAGTGATAAGATCCATCGTCAAACTATCCATACATGTAAATGTAGAAATTGGTATATGAGTAGCTGCACTCTTTGCAAATATGGGGTATATGTCAATGCATACCAAGAGTCTTAACAGTATTCAGTAACCTGTAATGCCTTATAGTAGATTATATGGCATCATTTTTTGAGCTGTGCACACACTTGGTTCGTCTTTATTGAGTTTTGCTTAAGTTGTTTCTTGCCTAGGCATATTTATATGCACATGGTTTATTGTCAACTCTACAGAGCTCACAATGAGAAGTTACTTGCAGTACACTATGACCACTAAAACATCAGGCACATTACAACTTTACATGTATGCTGATTGATCTCAGAATTATGATACAACACAATTACTATATTGGTATTACCATTCAAGGTGGGATAAGAATACAGTTGAAGGATCGAACTTGGTGTTCTATTCTAATTAAGTATTTACAAAATAAATTAAGACTTATAAGTATAAGTCATGTTTATATTGTTAAATTGGTTGCTATACACTGAACTATAAGGCAGTTATTTTTAGTTCTGATTTTTAAGACTTTTGATTGGCAGTTCTTCGCCTTTTTAATCTTCATGCATAATTCGATAAAATTGCAAAAACATTACATTAAATATAGATTTTCTTGATATAAGAGGGCGAAAAAATGTTAGTATAGATATGTGTTTTCTCGCTTCTACGAAGTAATGGATGCGTGCTGTTTCCGGTAGCGTCGGCGGCGTCAACATATTTTCTAATTTGTGATAAGGTAAGTTTATTAAAAGGGGGACCACTAAAGATAAGTCAGTGAATATTTGGTATGCATTTGTATTAGCATTGGCATATTTTTATGGAGATCATAAGGCCTCTCCCCCCTGAACGATGGTTCATTGACTGCAAAAGTTTTGCATCGCTTACAAAGTCAGGAATATGACAGTTGTTCTCCATTCGTTTGATATTTTGATTTTGCCATTTGATAAGGGACTTTTCCTTGGAGTTCGGTATTTTTGTTATTTTACTTTTTACAGAGAGGGTTTTTGATTATGTCAGTTAAAGGAGAAGCATTAACAATACGTCAACGATATTTGGTATGCTGTTGTTTCAGCATTATCATCATCTCATTTCCAGGGAGTATTTGGGCCTGCAATTTCAGTCATGTTTTCATTGACTTTGAGTGTTTTCCATAATAAATGCATGATAAAGTATTTTCATTTTAATTTCAACAACTGCATTTAACTATTAGAATTACATATAGACATATATCTGTGTCAACACTTTATTATTCTAGACTGACACAAGTCAGATAGTGTTTTTTTTTCAGCCGAAGTTGAAAGGTGGTAAATACTGCGCAATATTGATTTGTTAACCAAAAATAGATAGACGCGCAGGGGATATTGAACATCGTGTCTACTTCTTTATAAGCATTTGATTGGTTTATTATGTACGTACATCATCTATACAAAATTTCAGTGATATTGTGCCTGTACCATCGAACCTGACATGAATAATTGTCGATGTTTCTACTTTGTTTTAATGTATTGTGCCATATTATCGTATTTTTTTCATATGATAAAAATATCGCATTTCTTTAGAAAAATATCGCATTGGAAAAGTTTTTCATAATAAAAGCATGTCGCTATTCTATTAGAAAAACGTCGCATTCATATGAGAAAAAATAGCATTATTATCATATTAAAAGTGATTATGGCGTAGAATGCAAGTTCATTGGCCATTCCACTGTCTTTGGTACATCGTTTTCAAAGTATTTGGACAACTCAAAATTATAGATCGTGCAAATAGGTTTTATTTATTGCAAATGCATATTTACTCGTATAAACACAACATACTTTGGATAAAATATTCAATATACATGGCAAGTTGTATATACCGTCACGTTTGTCCTGTTAAATACGTCCATGCTTTTAAAAGAATAAACAAGTACCTTCCAATAAATTTTCTTTTATTCCTACAATTGTCAACATTCGTCTGAGAATTCCCCACAATGAATCTCATTTACAAAAGAAAATATCGCTACTCCACATAAGAAACGGATTTCTCGATTCGCACTTTCCATAGATTGCTTAAAGAAATTTAAACCTTCTATAATGCCCTTTTCGGTTATTACTATCAATAATTTGGACTAATCAAACTATGTAAACAGCTATCATGGTAAATTTGCTCTGTACCTTCTGTGCACACAGCTATCCCGATCAATTTCGCCTGATCCTACTATGAACACAGCTATCATGATTAATTTAGCCTCATCCTACTGTGCACACAGTTATCTTGATTGATTTAGCCTTATCCTACAATGTGCACTGCTATCATGGTTAATTTGGCCTGATCCTACTATGTACACTGCTATCATGGTTAATTTAACCTGATCGTACTATGTACACAGCTATCATGGTTAATTTGGCATGATCCTACTATTTACACTGCTATCTTGGTTAATTTGGCCAGATCCTACTATGTACACAGCTATCATGGTTAATTTAGCCTTATCCTACTATTTACACTGCTATCATGGTTAATTTGGTATGATCTTGCTATGTACACTGCTATCTTGGTTAATTTGGCCTGATCCTACTATGTACACTGCTATCTTGGTTAATGTAGCCTGATCTTACTATGTACACAGCTATCATGGTTGATTTGGCCTGATCCTACTATGTACACAGCTATCATGGTTATTTTGGCTTGATCCTACTACGTACACTACTATCTTGGTTAATTTTGCCTTATCCTACTATGTACACTGCTATCATGGTTAATTTGGCCTGATCCTACTATGTACACTGCTATCATGGTTAATTTAGACTGATCCTACTATCTACAAAGCTATAATGGTTAATTTAACATGATCCTACTATGTACACAGCTATCATTGTTAATTTGGCCTGTTCCTACTATGTACCTGCTATCTTGGTTATTTTGGCTTGATCCTACTATGTACACAGTTATCATGGTTAATTTGACCTGATTCTACTATGTACACTGCTATCATGGTTAATTTGGCCTGATCCTACTATGTACACTGCTATCTTGGTTAATTTGGGCTGATACTACTATGTACACAGCTAGCATGGGTAATTTGGCCTGATCCTACTATGTACACTGCTATCTTTGTTAATTTGGCCTGTTCCTACTATGTACACTGCTATCTTGGTTAATTTGGCCTGATCCTACTATGTACACAGCTATCATAGTTAATTTAGCCTGATCCTACTATATACATACCTATCATGGTTAATTTTGCCTGATCCTACTATGTACACAGCTATCATGGTTAAATTTGGACTGATCCTACTATGTACACAGCTCTCATGGTTAATTTGACCTGATCCTACTATGTACACAGCTATCATGGTTAATTTGGCCTGATCCTACTATGTACACTGCTATCATGGTTAATTTGGCCTGATCCTACTATGTACACAGCTATTATGGTTAATTTGGCATCTTACTATTCACACATCAAAGGTTGATTTCTTCTCGTGCCAGTACTATCCACACATCTTTGGGATTCGAACAAAACATATTTAAATGAATTCCGAATTAGATTTAAAAAAGATAACTTATGAATTGGAAAACTGCCATCTACGTCTTACACATACTTTACGATATCACTTCATTATAACTAATACAATTGAAATATACTGCATTATTGGTTAAGATCATAACTTTAAGTTGACAGTTGACAATAAACACCTCCCCTCCCCTACCCCAAAACATAATATCATTGATTAAAAATGTTTTATAGTATTTACATACTATTTTTATTTATATAATATGTCTGATAATTTGTCTACAAGCCAGTTGCTGAAGCAGCTTTTCAGTATGTTATGTTGTGACTCAGTTCATACGAGGATTTAGTTTACATAATTATTAATAATCCGTTGAATTACAAAAAAAATAAATGACTAAAGTTTGGATTAGATTTCACATTCATATTGTACTCGCTTTCTCGCTTTCTCGATGAATCACTACAATCATCCCTTCGTAAATTTTACGAACGTCATCACGAGTTGGTTGACCGTTATGGAATAACCGTTTCACAGATGATATCGGATATGTTCCTTATGTCGTAACTACAATACCCTTCCCTTTTCACGAATGTGACCTACCGAATTAGACTATTTACCGGATTTGTAATAACTTAAGCAACACGACGGGTGTCACATGTGGAGCAGGATCTGCTTACCCTTCCGGAGCACCTGAGATCACCCCAAGGTTTTGGTGGGGTTCGTGTTGCTTAGTCTTTAGTTTTCTATGTTGTGTCATCTGTACTATTATTTGTCTGTTTGTCTTTTTATTTTTGGCCATGGCGTTGTCAGTTTGTATTCGATCTATGAGTTTGACTGTCACTCTGGTATCTTTCTTCCCTCTTTTACAACTATATACAAAAATACACAATTGTAGAAATATAACTTCACACAAGATTCCAACTACAATCCAGAAATTCTGCTTAATGTAAAAATCTGGAAAAAATAAACATGTATAATGGTAATGTCATAACTAAAAAAAAAAAAACTCAGCACGAATTCTTTTTGGTTTTTGTGTAAATATGATGAAAACGTCACAAAAATATTTTAAGTTGCCTTGTCACACGGATACTAGTTAATAATTTTCAAGAAGTCGCTGGAGTATTATTTTTTAAAGTTAAGCTTTTAACTTCCGGTGTATTTTCCTTGCTCAGATTCGCATAATATGCTCGGAGGATTAGTCGAAGACATGTTTAAAATTTGCGTTTGCAAGTTCTCAGTTTGATTACCAACGTGACTGACCATTGTATCTTAAACGTACCTAAATAATATTCGGTACGCGTATATGACAGTCAAAATGGTCATTTTTCAGCTTGCATTTTATTTATTTGGGCATTTCTGTTTCAAAATCATGTTGGTTTCGGCTTTCTTTATTTTAAGAAATCGATCACTTTTTTTCAAATTATGTGCAATCTTGTGCGGTCCTGTGATTTCAATCTACACAGATACTATACCTGAATACCCTATCTTACTATTTTGTTAATTCCAACAAATGATGTTGGGCTGTTGTCTTAGTTACGTTTACGTCTCAAAAGAAACAACACTTATAGTCGGAATAGTTTTTTGTAAATGTGTTTATGCATATTAAGCTCTTGATAAAACAAATTCGTAGCATATGGCATATCGAAAAATACAAGAAATCATATCGGTATAGGAAAATACATTTCCGTTTGATTAAAATGACTGAAAAGTTACCCTTAAAAATTCCTCAAAACACCTCCTTCTGCCAATCAAAACAAGGAAAACGACGACAAAAATAATCTTCAATTGATTTCAGTTTCAAACAAAATAATAAACAATTTAATCGAAAGATCATCATAACCATTCCCCCCTCCCCCCGGTATATGAACAGTTTTAATTATAAACAGAAGATTTAAGGTAAACGTGTGAAAGAAAACAATCGAACGGTACAAAAAACATACACCTAGAAGTCAAAATACGTTCAATATAAAAGACCGCTCTAAGTTTAGACAAGCTGTAAAAAAATTTGATAGAGACTATCCAAGGTGTCCATGAAGGATAAACCTAATAATATGAACTAAAGAAAATCTCTAACTTAAGACAGCCACATGAACACTCTCAATTTTGATCTCGATCTGTGGATAAAAATTTGTTTCATTCAAAGCACTTGACTCCATTATACCATTAAAATAGTTAACTGACATGTCGCTTTACATCATCTTATGTTAAATTGTAAGATGGCACGATTTGTGAATCAACAGGTTAAGCACTGTCAGCATTCTTTGATACGATTTAGTTTTGCTTAACTTCTGTGTTTTGTTGTTTTATAAGCGGGTACATGTATTATAGAGTGACGTATAGGTTAACAGGAAAATGAATGATAATAAGACTAGTTTAAACGCGCCACATGTCCATCTGCATTTTCCAAATCAAGAACCTCGTTAATGGTTGACTTGTTGTTTTGAGGTATTTTGGTAAATCAAAGTGTTCAACTTGCTCGTGAAAAATTGTTTAAGCTGCCATGGGTAATATGGAAAGAAACAATTCACCACAACACATCGATCGTCAACTGTGCACTGCCGAGGAATAGACATTGGTTGTACATTTTGATCGGGCCATAATACTGAAGTATAGCTTCCGCTGCCGTGTTGCGGTTTATTTCGAGAGTTTTGGCTCTAATGTAATAGTTATCCACGGTTTGTTTTTCAGTAATGACGAAATCGTATCGTTCGCCGACATTTATAATAAATGCATCTGCTATCTGTGGTTCAATATCATACCTGTCGGTGGCTATCATTGTTAACGGTGGTTATAGAAATAGATCAGGGAAATAAATGTCCAGCTGATATCACCCGGAACCGGTACTGCTGGCCTTGTTCTACAGCAAACACCTCAAGTATGGCCTCGTTATGACTATTTTCATCGGAATAATATCTTCCGCGTCCATTTATAAGACCACTTTGTGCTTTTATATTACTAAAAATTGCCCGTCAAGTGACTGAGAGCTTTGAAATTTTTTTCCGTTTTCATAAAATCCAAATACTATTTTTGCATCTTCCAAATCTGCGTCCAAGTCATGATTCCATTCCTGTATAATCATTATGTGTTCCTTCATTTCTAAACTCATTCTCTCACGAACAATCAATGCGCTAATCAATCCCTTTACTCTTTGAGCTCCGACGTGAGAATGATACCAGTAAGTTCCTTTATGTGATGCAACAAATTTGTAGACAAACGTTTGGCAAGGGGATATCGGGCACTGTGTTAAAAAGGGTACTCCATCCATATACGGAGTTCCCTTTTCAGTGATTCCATGCCAATGAATTGTAACCTCTTCTGATTTAAGGTGATTTGTTACGTGAACAATGATTGTCTGTCCTTCGTAAACAATAATAGGCGGACCAGGTAATGTACCATTCGCCACAACAACCAAACGAGAATCCTCCCATCCATCTGCTGTTATAACATAATTTATGGGTATAGGGTTTAATTCATTTACATTAGTAACGTCATATTTATACAGCCTCCCTCCTGCTGAGTATACAGCGACTTTTTTATGCATCATTGTCAGACGATGAGACACCAATAAAGATGTTTCACATGTTTCTGCTGACTTTTCACATTCATTACTGATAGCACCATAAATTAAAAAGACTACAAAAGTGGAGAGAGACCTCAACATTGCAGAATATCTGGTAAATACAAAGATAAGGTTAACAAATATCACAGCCATACAATTTGATCTAGTTGTAAAAACAGTGCACTTAGAGAAGGCAACTGCTCACCAAATTACTAAGCATCTGAGATTAACCCAAATTGTTTCATGTTAGGTCATTTTTCTATTAATGCGGTTGATTTATCCTTTTTTCAACTTTTTATGTATTTAGTATTTGTTTAATCATGGCTTTATATTTCCTCCTGCAATTTATTGATATTCTGATTGTCATTTGTAATGCACCTTTCATCTTGAAGTTGTGGTTTGCACGTTCGAAATAGATAAATAGTCCTCCCCTAATAATTAGAATGTAGAAAAATATTCAAAGATTGACTGAACATTACATTAATCAACAAATGGGCTAAGCGTATGAGTAAAACATCAGTGTTGTTTTGGACACAATGATGCAAAACACTATAATTTGATAACTTCTTTTTGATGAATCTTGGTTAACAAAGGTCTTGCTAAACTAGTTGATGTATCACATCAGGCCGGGAAGGAAATAAAAAGATGTATTTCAGTATTTCATTGTAACCCATGTAATAATTAAACTACATATTTGCATAAAATGTTTAACCCGCCACATTCTATATGTGCCTGTCTCAAGCCAGGAACCTGTAATTTAGTGGTTGTCGTTTGTTACTGTATATTATATTTGTTTTTCGTTTGTTACTGTATATTATATTTGTTTTTCGTTTGTTACTGTGTATTATATTTGTTTTTCGTTTGTTACTGTATTTTATATTTGTTTTTCGTTTGTTGTTTTGTACATAAGTCAGGCCGTTGTTTTTTCTCGTTTGAAATTTTATTGTTTGAATTACATTTCGGGGTCTTAATAGCTTGCTAACATCTATGTCAATTTGGTCTTTGGTGGATAGTTGTCTCATTGGAAATCAAACAACACCTTATTTTATCTTTTAAATGTCTTGGTTTATTTACAATACAGTCACCATTGACTGGTTCCCTCACATAAAAAGGCAACTGTTTCTTTAGATTAAATGCTAATGTTTGATCATGTTTCATTACCTTTTTGTCATTTTAGAACATGCTTTTTGTCTTTTTGAATGATGCTTTTGGGAGAGAAAAAAATATCAGGTTCTTTTATTTCCGTCATTTTCATAATCTCTCACTTTTTTTTACTTTCTCCTTGTTTCCCTTCCCCCTGTCCCCCTCCCCTTCTTTAATTTAAAACATAAAACATTGCACAGAGACAACCAAAATCAATGAATCCAAGTGTCAGGCGTTTGATCAGTGTATTAAGTGTTTTGAGGGCTTACACATGTTTGGGCAATCAGTAACAGTAATTAAAATGCAACAGACTGTGAAAATAATCAGCTGAAATGCACTCTACTCATTACATCGTAACTTGATTGGTTGGGTTTTTTTTTTTGTGTTTAATGCCACTTTAAGCACTCTTGGCTATCTCGTGGAGGCCAGTTTTTGTTGGTGGAGGAAACCGGATTGCGCGGACCTTCGGCATGAAAACTGGCAATCCTTGTCAATTAAGATTCGATCAAACCCACCTGTCACCTAACACCTGTCACGTGCGGGGTTTGAATTCATATCCGTAGTATAGACTGGCTAATGAAACAGTAGATAAATTTCTAGACCACTCAGCATACGAGGCCCCGATCGTAACTTAAACGTATAAATTGGTGAGACAAACTTGATCGATTGTTTTTTTAAAGACTAGTGCATATTCATGTTGAGAACAAATGAAAACAAATAAGCATTGTTGCAAAGCTTCTGAAATGTGCAGAGAAAGCGAAAGCATCCAAAAAGGACACAATGGATCTATACTTTTCAAAATGCCTTCAAATTGCACGTCTTACTGTCAGATTTCTTAGGTGACAAAATTCCTACACCCCAGTCACCTAATCGTTCCAAAGACAGGTAACGTTATGTTTTCGTGTATTGTTAGTTTAACTGTCAAACAGATACTAGTAAACCGATACCTTTCTCGGTGATAGTGACTATACTAGGTATAACGAGAACCGAGTGAGGCAGTCATTTTGCAATTGGTCTAATACTTGATATGCTATTGTTTTCCTGTTTTTGTAAGTGATTAAGGACATATTATTGATGCAAGATTAGCATAAGTGTTTCTGTCTTGTTCGTGATGGTTTAAAAGATACATTTTTCGTCATATTGAACAAATTAGACTTTTATCAATTTGGTCATCAATGTGTCTATCTTTTTTTTTACTTTTTTTCTTCCTCGTATGTATCTTTATATCATATTTTTTTGCGCAATTATCACGAAAGTACAAGTTCAAACTGACAAAATAAACCGCATGATTTAAAAAGTTCACTATGAACAAATTGAATTGTCTGACATAATCCTCGACTGAATCAATTATAATATTAATGTTTTCAATATGATATTTCAAGGATTATGGAGAGAAGGCGTCATTGTGATAAAAAACGCCGTTTACTATGAGAGTAACGACAATTTTTTTTTATATAATAATACATTCTTTATCTAAAGAGGATAACCCAATTAAGAACGTGTCTAATTTTCTTTGAGGCATGCATGCATTACACAGTCAACAGCAAAAATATAGCATATATAAAGTCATTTATACATCCCAATATCTACAAAAGTAAAACATTTCACGTTCTTAGCAAAATTGGTAATAACATTAGATTTTATAATGTCATAAAAATCATTATATTGACTGCGCTGTTTATAGTGTTTTCTGACTTACAGATATTGGCCCGTACATTTGGTATTAATTTCTTCACTAAATTTATTTCAGCTATTCAGTTGAATTCATTCTTTAAATTGATTTAAAATTACATCTTGTGAAACTCAGACTTTATCATTTATCATTACGTTGGCATACAAGTACATGCATACTGAAGACATTTAACAGTTCTGTCTGAAGTGGAAATAATTTGTACCGACATAGGTTAATAATCAAGTTTTAAAAGTGTTCAACGTTAAAATGCTCTGCTCTGCAGAGTTTTCAATGTTAGAGCCAGTAAAATGTCATTAAAATAACTACAGCGTATCAAATTCATATGAACTAATCAAAGAAGCCAGGATTGAAATTTGGTATGCCAGACGCGTGTTTCGTCTACAAAAGACCCATCAGTGACGCATTTATGAGATGTACTTTTGTAAATCACTTCTTAACTGAACATTTCGCTTCGCATGATATGTATCCAAGTAAACCTTAAAAATTCAATAAAGAAATACTAAAATCTTTCGTTGAGACAAATTGTATACCTTCATAACAGCAAGTTAAAACCATATGTACTTGGGGTCAGTATAATTTTGTTAGCCCTTTTTCAAAATCCGTTTTTTTAAATTTCTTTTAATTATTGATTATCGCTTTTTTTCTGTGTTATATTAACATAAATATACATGAAATAATATGTATTAACTATTTACTATCAATTCCTAATTTACTTTCACAGCGGTTACTGGTAATATACATAATGGCACATAAACAAGCAAACTCGTTTCTCGTCTTTTATATAGATTAGACCGTTGGTTTTCCTGTTTGGATTGTTTTTACACTAGTCATTTTTGGGCCCTTTATAGCTTGCTGTTCGGAGTGAGCCAAGGCTCCGTGTTGAAGGCCGTACTTTGACATATAATAGTTAACTTTTAATACATTGTGACTTGGATGGAGAGTTGTCTCATCATCACATCTTCTTATTTATATTAAGAAAACAGCGTTTTTCTATATAATATTTTTTCAATGCCAACAGGTCTGAAGAATATGAACGGTAATATTAGAGAAGATAACAGCAAGTTTAAGTACTTTTTGTAATCTTTCATTATAAGTAGTCATTATGTAGTTAAAAGTCCTTGAGTATGACAAATAGCATGACTCTGTGAATGTACACAAAGTCGATGTCAATAAATTTCTGTAATTCAAAACACTAAATAAGATAGTTTTTTAATCATTAGTTATTGTTAGTTCTTTTTGGCCGTAAAAGAACAGAAACTGTAAAGTATCCTTTCTAGAGCAACTGTTTGAGGTAACATTTCCTATGTAGTGGTACTGGTGGGTGGACTTTCGTGTGTTCAATTGAGGTAATAGTTCCTTTGTAGTGGTACCGGTGTTTGGACTTTCGTCTGTTTAATTGAGGTAATAATTACTATGTAGTGGTACGGGAGTGTGGACTTTCGTGTGTTCAATTGAGGTAATAGTTCCTAAGTAGTGGTACCGGTGTTTGGACTTTCGTGTATTTAATTGAGGTAATAATTCCTATGTAGTGGTACCGGTGTGTGGACTTTCGTCTGTTTAATTGAGGTAATATTTCCTATGTAGTGGTACGGGAGTGTGGACTTTCTTCTATTTAATTGAGGTAATATTTCCTATGTAGTGGCACTGGTGTGTGGACTTTCGTGTGGTTAATTGAGGTAATATTTCCTACGTAGTTGTACCGGTGTGTGGTCGTTCGTGTGTTTAAGTCCTTTTTCATGGTGACGACTGTCATTCTTCAAGTTATCATTTATTTATGCCTCTATGGTATCATTCTATTTTCTTTGTTATAATGTTTTATAAATATGACAAAACCGAATATATCAGACGTTTTCTTTAGCTTCAGCACACTCAGTGTAAAGGATTTGTTGACATAAAATGTTAATGTTTGTTGTGTTTTATCTACAGAGTAGAAAAAGAAAGGCAGTGGTTATCTTCCGGACAGCCTGGAAAATAGCAAAAAATGTCTATTTTTCCGGCTGTTCGGAAAAACAACTTTTCTGTGATATTATAATTATTCTGGCCATAAATTAAAGGTAAGAAATGTTTTTTTTTTTTTTTAAAGACAACAAATATTGGTTAAGTGCTAATTTAGGAAATAGAGCAATATAGTTAACTAACACGTTGAAAATCCGTCTCAGGGTGTCAGTCAAAGTAAGGTTCATATTCATATCGCATTGGCATGTTCTTGTTCTGAATATAAATACTATAGCTTTCACTGACATAAAACAGAAACCCATCATCATCATCGTTATCATCATCAACATCATGATTATAGAAATGTAAATGCTACATGTCAAAGACTGTCTTCTAAAAACCGGTAGCTTATATATTATCGTATATGCACCGAATCTCAAAACTGCAGATATATCGAAAAACTATTTAAAAGAGGCATTTAAAATCGTGACTGCTCGCATTATTCATTCATTTATCTCAACTATCCGACCCTGTGAGTGGAATAAATTCTGGGAAAAATTGCCATACTCCTTTTTTGACGACACATCATCTTTGATGTCTGATCCTTTCCACAGTTTGGTTAAAAACTTAAGAAAATTTTGTATAATTCTCGTTAGTTTAGAATTTTGACAATTAGTTTACCCCATTTGCAAGTGAATCTACTTCTTCATTTACATAGAACGGGAAAACAGGAATATATTTTGGTGCGAAAATATTATGGAAATATTTTTTTAAAAGTCATCAGAAAAACTGAATTCTGCTCTATATCAAGCTAAAAAATTAGTTTTAAAAAATGCCTACCTTTGTTTGTCAATGACGACTAACTTTAATCTAAACTCTTTAAAAAAATTATTTAATACTCGTCAAACAACTTTTTTTTAAATATATGTGTTTTATGTTTGATATGTCAGCTGAGACGGTTTAGAAAATACAAAATCGAACATATTGATTTGTTTTCATTTTAGAAAGATTACATAATTTTTAAATATACACTATACATACATATCAATTGCGGTCAAAAACTGAAATAAAAGAGCAAAGACACAGTGATATTTTAAAATACCTCACAAAAGTTATAACGAACATTCCTTTGTTATAACATGACTGTGTATATACATTTTGTGTTTACCTTTTTATAAGCATTGTTGTACCTTTATTCTATACGCTCGTTATCAACATTTCTGGAAAGCACAAGTATTTAAAATGTTTGAAATCATGAAACCAAAATGCATTACTAGTAATAGAACAGCCGAAACTTTTGATATGATTATACTTTAACATCGGCAGCAATACCTCCGAGTAGATTCACACAGCAAATCCATGAACAGATAAGGAAGACACAACCGCGCATGATCAAGTCCAACGTGAATTTCTGAAGAATTAGGAAATACATCGAAAATAAAAGAAGCATGTTGATCTAATTCAAAAGCGAGTTTATTTAAAGAACATGGGAAGAAAATAGAGGTGAATATAAGACGCTGTCAGTGGACATAAACAGTATAAAGGTAACCTTGATCAACAAGCCTTTCAAGACTTAAAGGACAATTCCTACACTTATCTGTTTTATAAAATAGCTCCATCAGACGGATAAGACAACGATGTGCAGCTTTTACATATTTCTTCAACTTGGAATGTCTACCTCCTGGAATGTTAATATTTAATACCACTCACCTTATTTCTTCTTTCCTGTATATTGTATAATTGTAAAATAACAAATAATCAGTAGCATGTAACCCTGTTTGTTTAAAAATAAATGTTCTTTTAAATCTTTAAAGTACAAATTCATGTAATATATATATTTTTTTTCAAGTAAAAGGAACTTTTATTATATAAGACATTTTATGAGTATAAGTTGGTAGATATTTAAATATCTACGCACTCATAGTCTAAATTAAAAATGCATTGCCTTTTTAAAATTTTATTTCAGAATTAATTTGCTAATTGAAAAGTTCGAAGTACAAATCTAAATACCGTCAACTGCATTTTAAAAAATTTTTAAACAACCCATTCAAGTTACTTTATTTATTTGTTTTCATTTTCATTTCAGTAAAGAAATGACCATTTGAAGCTTAAAAGTACAAATCTTTATACACATGCGCTTCATTTATTTCCTAAGGAAACCTACAACTTCTAAAATACATAATACTTTTACCATAATTCTAGTATTAATTACCTTATATTTCAATTTACTAAAAAATACATATCGAGCATAGTTTTCGATTCTAACACTACAGGATCAAGATTTTTTTTATTGTTGATAATTTTCATTCGAAAATTTGTTTTTATCACTTCCCGTCTAAAACAATTAAAAAGGGGTTAGGCTTATTTTTCTCGAATTTTCAAAGATTTTACCAAGTCACAAATGCTTAAAATGACTTTAAATTGTAATTCAAATAGATAACTAATTGCATTTTAGATTCAACTTCCAGCGTACAATTAAGAATCAACAGAAAAATAACAGCATGAATTTCAAGTGTGTTAAAATAGTGAACACTTATTGGAATACACATTAGTGAAAAAAGTAGGATGCAGTTTTACAACTACGTACTGTTATCTCATATTATGTTGATTAAACGAGATTTTGGTATGAAATAGAATGGTCGTCAATATTCAGCTATAAACAAACAAAATATTACTGAAATTATTATTAACTGATGAATTGGAAGCTAATACTTCCTTTTTTTGCATACTTTCGACTGACTTTTTTAAGGAACCGCCATAGGTACCTTATACCCAAATGCATACCACTTAGGTAAAAAGGAAGGAGTTTCCCAAGGAAAATTTTAACTTAAGTAGCTTTAGCTGGTGATTTAAATACGATCTATAACCTGTATCAAATTTCCTAAAAAAAAAGTTATCAATAAAACGTTCATGGCGCTAATTCAATTGTATAATTATCAATTGTCCAAGTTTGACCTACATTCACAATAATCATTATCTGTAATGTTCCGGATGCATACCACTTAGGTGTAGCTTTAGCTGGTGATTTAAATACGATCTATAACCTGTATCAAATTTCCTAAAAAAAAAGTTATCAATAAAACGTTCATGGCGCTAATTCAATTGTATAATTATCAATTGTCCAAGTTTGACCTACATTCACAATAATCATTATCTGTAATGTTCCGGATGTCGATGTCCAATCATCGGAGTTTAGGGAAAATGGTAGTATTCATTCTGCAATAGGCGACAATACTAACATTTCTACGAAATTTACCACTTTTTATAAAAAAAACCTGAACAAAACAGTATGGATGGCATTATTACTTTATTATTCTGTTTTAGAAATTGAAGTCAAATAGTATCATGACCATCTTCGAACGGAGGGGCCTCGGTGGCCGAGTGGTCTAAGTAGTTACTACTGTAATCACTAGCCAGTCAACACTGAGGTTGTGAGTTCGAACCCCGCTCGTGCGGGTGCACTCGACTCCAATCTTAATTGACTAGGATTGTCAGTTTTCCTATCGAAGGTCGGTGGTTTTCTCCGGGCACTCCGGCTTCCTCCACCAATAAAAACTGGCCGCCACGAAATAGCCCAAAAGCGGTGCTTAAAAGTGGCGTTAAAACACCAAAAAATCAAATCAAATCAAATCAATCTTCGAACGGAGATTGTTAACGGTATCCATGCCCACCGTCATTTTACATCAAACTTATGAAAATTTGAATGTCTTTTTCGAATAATTTTCAGGAAAGTACTTCAATGGGTTTCAAAACTTATATTGTAAATATACACACTGTAGTTATTAATAGATAAATAAAAATATATGTTATACCCTTACATCCAATTACAGCGCTCCTAAGTTGACTTCCTTTACCTGTCTTAGGTACACAAAAGGCCAATCTAAAGCCGGGAAAAGGTAATGCTACTTTTTCCCAATAATTTTTTGAAATATTTAAATTACGACAACATTTTGTAATGGAAATAATGAATACGAAAGAATAAAAAAGCAATAATTTTTTTTTTTTTTTTTTTTTTTTTTTAATTAATAATCGTTTCTATTAAACATTGGTCGTCTTATGGTCTTTGGTAACACATTACTCACCTTTCCCCTCACTCTGAGTAATGGAGATATTTTCAAATATATAATTGAATAACCTAGACATTGTTAAGCAAGGTGAACTAAATTATGAACTGAAATACCAGAAACTTGGTTACCAATGAAAGCTTAAGGAGTTAAACATCATGTTCAAGGAAGGATGAAACATTTATCTAATTCGAACTAAATATTTGAGTTTTAAATGTTTGATATAGCTGAATACCTATTACCAAAACAAAACAGCAATGTCCACCAAGACACAAACCCGATCTGAATTAAACACAGATGTCGAGAGTCTTACTAAGTAAGCTTTATATTGTGACAGATGTATACAAAAATAATCAAAAATCATTGGATTTTAAACTAATACAATTCTTAGTCTATTCTTATTCTTTGTTGCTAGTGAAGATAATGTTATAACCATCAACTGAGTGTAAAATATGATTATTGATTTCTTTCAAGTGGAATCATCATGATCATTGTATTTACTTTCCAAATAAATTCCTATATGAAACAACTCTTTTAATAACTTATTTATTCGAGTTCCGTAGTTTGTGTAAAATACTATTTTGACTTTTACCAGAGCATAATCGTTGTGTCATAAAATACTCCAGTGAACAATGTTGATATCATCAATGAAAAATATCATATGGTCACTTTTATGATTTGTTCACCATTACATAGCGAGTGTCTCTATAATAGCTGGATACATATTTTAAAGTGTGTCCCCTTCCAAAACAAGATTTCACTCATAAATAGCTGGATACATATTTTATAATATGTCCCCTTCCAAAACAAGATTTCACTCATAAAAAGCTAGATACATATTTTATAATGTGCCACCTTCAAAATCCACTCATAAACGGTTGATTCAATATGATCAGACTATGATGTAATACGACATGTGTCACATTAAGAAAAGAAGTGTTTTATTGGTGTTTATATTTCCTATACTTTGAATAGGTGTTAGTGTATATATAGAACTAGATTTGGGGACAGCGGTAATTGTAAACCAGAATAACAACACATAGTAACCAAAAGTTTTAAATTCATTTGGTTTCTGATCTCTTTTTATCATTAGCAATTTTGCCGCATCTCTTTATTTTTATATACAGAGGTTATCATACAGTTTGCAGCGATGGACAAGCTCTCACATTGAATGACAAGCATTTAAATTGCCTAGAGAATTTAAACTAATCATAAAAAAGAAGATGTGGTATGATTGCCAATGAGACAACTGTCTACAAGAGACCAAAATGACACAGAAATTAACAACTATAGGACACCGTACGGCCTTCAACAATGAGCAAAGCCCATACCGCATAGTCAGCTATAAAAGGCCCCGAAATGACAATGTAAAACAATTCAAACGAGAAAACTAACGGCCTTATTTATGTAAAAAAGTTATTTCTGCGAGTTTGCAGATTTCGTGTATGTTATATTTTTCATTACAAATAACTCTAAACCCGATATTAAGATATGATAAATTAGTCAAACCAGTCACTAGATTTTTTTTCACATATAAACTTGAAGGGATTTAATGTGGAAATATGATTACATTTGCAGAAATTGGATAAAGAGCGGAATATTTCACTCAGTTTTTTTATGACAATAGTATTTGCACAGTATACGAGTATAATAAGCAGGAACTGCTTACCTATACCGGAGCACCGGAGTTCAAACACGTTATTTTGGCGGGTTCTTATTAATCAATCTTTAGTTTGCTGCATAATGTTTGCTATTTTGCTGTTTGTGTTTAATTTATTCGTATTTCTTTTTGACCATCGTTCTGTTTGTTTTTAATTTGTTTTTGTATTGCCCCTCTCTATATTTTCCTTTTTTATAGCACAAAACATTTACAAAGAGGTATTAATCGCTCATTACTGTCTGATATAAGAACATTTAGATTTAAAGTATAAGGAATAACCGGGTAGTAAGATTGCCTAATATTGTTGATACATCAAATTTAGTATCTAGTTAGTATTTAACAAACTGCGCAAACAAAGAAGCTACATAAGAATGTTAATAATTCCCAGAAATTGTTGGCATCCGTATACAGTCAATCTCAATACATACCAATAAAAAAAACCTAAGGTTTTTTCATTAATCTGGCAAAAGTCGTATGAAACTTCCGGTTTCGAACAAGTCCCGTGTTTGCTGAGCAGGTTATGCATTTGGGGAAAATTCCTACGATATAAATTCCATGCACTATTAAAGATTTTTTAGAGAAATGAACATCAAAATTCTCTGCTGAATCTGCTCGGTCAAGTACTTGATGATAATATTGTTATGAAAAACATTGGGTTTTTGTCAAGGTTGTATTGTATTATATTAGAGCATAATTATATAAAGAAAATGGATCCCCAATTCCGTTTCTTTTGAAACCAGCTTTGATAGCTATACACAACCTATTGCTTTTCATTGTTTTAATTCCAAGTTGTCTCTATGATATTTCCCATTCTGTTGAGGTACACCCAGCTCTACATATACTTCCAAATACATATAAGTACCTTCTTATGTATAACGGAAGGCTTCAACATGTAATCAAGAAATTATATAACTGATTGCTGGGTCTATACAACTACATAGGAAATGAAAGAATTTGATTTTTCATAGACACTCTGGTATTTGCATCCATAATTTTCTATTATCGGTAGTTGGAATTTGACTAAAATTTTCTGCTCCTGGTTTTATTGATTTATGCTTTAACCTTTGACTTTTTATGGTTATATTTATGATTTTTCATGCTGTGATTTAATACATATAGTGCAATTGTACACTGTGACAGCTTATTTATTCATGTTTTTATAATATTTTGTCATTTTTTTCTGGGGTAATCATGATCAGAAATTTAATAGCAATTAACTAACTTTGGAGTTCATGCGATCGGGTCTTGTTTTTACATTGATTTGTGTTTTGGATGGATTTGTGAGATCGGACAACTACTGTTGCTTCAAATGTATTGTAGGTCTATCACAATTTTCCTTACAAATAAACTCAGGTTAGGTTAGGGTTGGGCGCTCGCTAACATGTCTATGCCACATTCTGTATGTGCCGGTCCCATGTCAGGAGCCTGTAATTCAGTGGTTGTCGTTTGTTGCTGTATATCATATTTTCTTTTCGTTCATTGTTTTGTACATAAATCAGGCTGTTAGTTTTCTCGTTTGGATTGTTTTACATTTGTCATTTTCGGGGCATTTTATAGCTGACTATGCGGTATGGGTTTTGCTAACTTTTGAAGGCCGTACAATGACCTATAGTTGTTAACTTCTATGTCATTTGGTCTCTGGTAGAGTTGTCTCATTTTTAATATCATCATAGATACCAGGATTAAAATTTTGTACGCAAAACGCGCGTTTCGTCTACAAAAGTCTCATCAGTGACGCTCGAATAAAAAAAAGTTAAAAAGGTCAAATAAAGTACGAAGTTGAAGAGCATTGAGGATCCGAAATTCCGAGAGTTATGTCAAATACAGCTAAGGCAATCAATCTATTCCTGGGTAGAATATAAGTTAGTATTTCTGTAATTTTCAAAGTTTTTTAATCAGTTAACTTATGATTATGACAATATCAATGAGAATTCATGTCAACACAGAAGTGATGACTACTGGGCTGGTACTTCTTGCTAATTTTCATCCATTGGGTTTCTTAATATTTTTATGACATCTTATTCAACAACTTTAACTATCATATTGTGACATCAGTTGTCTTGAAGTTATCTGATAGATTTCCCATAACACAATATGTCAGAACACGTCAAAGAGTCTACTTTCTGTCGATTAAATCTTCCGACTTAATGTAATTAATCAAATGGCTTTATCTAAAGATTTTTTTTATTCTTATTTTAGTATTCAAACACTAAAATGGTATTCGACTATGTATTTGCTATATTTTTTTATACACTCAGAGTTTTCTTGTGTATGTTCTATATCGAAATTAACGGAGAACACAAATAATATGTTGGTTTTTGGCGGAAATTCGTATTGCCAAAGAAATTTACTTTAAAAATCCCCTTGTTACGATTCGTCCTCTCCTGCTTGTGCATACTCCTGTCTTGTTGGAGTTTGACTTGCATTCTTAGTGTAGTTTCAATTTTGATTGTTTGGATTGTTACTTTGAGCAAGTAAATCCATATCTTTGACCCAATATTTACTACAATCTGATACGTTTAACCTTATTTTCAATACAAAGGTAATGTAACAATTCATGTTTATTGAATCAAAGCATTATACACAAGGCAAAGTTTGCATGCATTTATTCATATTGAAATCTAATTTGTCTGTACAAATAAGTGACTGTTTGAAATCCATCGCAGTGTAAATTCTCCTGCGTGAAGCAGTGGTAAATGTTTATCGTTTGAACTTATTTCATATTTCCCTTTGATGCATTCATCGTTTGCTCTCTGTCCATTATATAGAATACTGATAGTTCTGTTTCTAGTAAAACTATTGGCTTTTATTGCAACTGTACTATTCCCTGCACAAAATCCTCTGAAAACGAAATTTCCATAATAGCTGTCATTGCCGGTTCCTTTGATTTCTCCGTTATCTGGTTGTGAAAGAATGTCAACATACAATTCACTGTTCCCTTCATATAAATCTCGATGACCTCTCCATTGGCCTGCTTTAGCACCAACATATTTCTGCAATTAATCAAACATTTTAAAAAGTTTTTTTTTCTAATCTAGGCAAACAGGGACTTCTTTAAAAAAAAATCTGGTGACGAGGAGGCGAAACTAACAGTCAAAATCATGAGGAAAAGAAGGGAAAAAAATTTCAGGTAAAATGTCTCAATTGTTTATTGATCTAAAACTATTATTTTCAAGTTTACTGCGCATTTTCGAGTAGGTTCATAGAACAATACAAAATGGATAGGCTAATACGGTTTTTTTCCCCTACGGGCCAAAAAGCTGTATTAATATTAACAGGGCGATTTCATTAGTATTGCACAAGCTTATTTACCAGTATTAGGGCTGATTTCAGGGGCGGATCCAACCATTTATAAAAGGGGGGTGGGGTGTCCTAACCCAGGAAAAAAAAGGGGGGTGTTCCAACTATATGTCCCCATTCAAATGCATTGATCGTCAAGAAAAGGGGGGGTTCCAACCCACGGAACCCCCGCTGGATCCGCCACTGGATTTGATGATATCATTTAATAATAATATTGTATGTACTATCAAACTTTATCTGTATGTTTGTTTTAATTTTTAAGTCAGTTGTGTTTTTATGTCTGTAATATACCGGTATGTTTACACAGTTTTGGGCGCTGGGTCCAAATTGTTGTCACGTTAACCAATTATGCCTGTTTGGTTTGACAAATGTCACACAAGTGGGAGATTTAGCTAGCTGTGAAACTAGGCTAAGCATACCATTTTCTTGAGAAAATGCCTGTACCAAGTCAAAAATATGACAGTTGTTTTCCATTCGTCCCGTTGGTTCCGTTGGTTGGTACAGTCGAGCGTTTGATTTTATGTTTTTATGGACCTCCCCCTTTTTCGAGTACGGTTTTTTGGTTAATATTTCTTTGGTCAAGTGCACATTTTCGTTTTTTAGAATCATTTGTTTTTTTAAATCTGCCATGTTTGCATTTGCACATTATGATTACTTTTGGGCGTTTTGCATTTTCAGTAACAAACAATTTAGGAAAAGAGAAAACGATACCAAGGAGGAAATACAAAAAACAAAACTATAAAAACAGACAACACCACGACCCCTAAAAAAACGGATAGACACATAACAATAACAAAACACTACACGGAAAACTAAAGACGATCTCCATTAAAAACCGTAGGTAAACACAGGTGCACCGGAAGAAGCACCGTCTCTCAAGAGCATATCCATATAATAAATAAGGAGATGTGGTATGATTGCCAATGAGACAACTATCCACCAAAGTTCAAATGAAGTTGATGTAAGCCATGGTCATCTGTGACACTTTTATTCTTCTTGGGGAGCTCCCGAATAAAGTTTTCCTCCTAAGAATAAAGGAAAAGGTCTGAAAGCAGAAGGGCACAATTGATTCCTATACGAATCCCGGTAGTCCGTCGAAAAACATGTCCTCTGAACGTGAAGAATAAGTGAAAATAAAAAAAAACTCCACCATCTTCATGATTACAGTTTAATTGTAAGTTTTGTTTAAACATTATTTTTTATTTTACATATATGATATTTTTGTATCTGTGTAAATTAGCAATTCGGATCCATGAAACAAAGCTGGATTATTTTTTTTGTTTGGCTCTAAGTGTAGAATGTGGTATACTTGTGTGAAGAGAAGCTATTTTTTAGATTGCAACATATCTTTTGGATTTTCACGTGCCCACATTGGTTCACACCGTCCCTAGAGTATATAGTTTCAGTATAGCTCTTAAGCCCAGTTTTAATAAAAATAGAAGTAAATAATTTGGAAAGAGTTTTCCTTGAGCACTAAGAAGAAATGTCTCTTTCGTTACACAGTCTGTCTTAATTGAGTACAGTTGTATGCAAGGTCTCGTTTACAGAACAAAAATCGGATTTTAAAAATCTGTATTTTTAAGATAAAATTGAGAATGGAAACGGGGAATGTGTCAAAGAGACAACAACCCGACTAAAGAGCCGAAAACAGCACAAGGCCACCAATAGGTCTTCAACGCAGCGAGAAAATCCCGCACCCGGAGGCGGGCTTCAGCTGGCCACTAAACAAAAATGTGTATAAGTTCAGCGAAAATGGCCGTTACACTTAACTCCGAAACATATAAATGCACCAAAATAAAAAAAAAGCATACAAGATTAACAAAGGCCAAAGGTTCCTGACATGGGACAGGCGGAAAAAATGCGGCGGGGTTAAACATGTTTTGTGAGATCTCAACCCTCCCCCTATATTAAAAAACGTGATAACGCTTAGAAAATTAATTTCGTATTGTGTTTTTAATAGGTCAGATCAGACGTTATAGGTTATCAGGCAAAATATGTTTCTCAGTGCCACTCGTAAGTCCATGGTTGCTACAGAAGAATCTTCGGAAAGGAACTGTTATGCCAGAAAATCGCCTTTTAATTGTAGCCAACAAAAGACACAAATCAATAATAAAATTTAACAATATTTATTATACACTAGTTTACAAGAAGTATTACACAAAGAGTAATGTCAACTTAACTGTCAAAATATGAGTCCAATCTTTTCTTTATCCGGAAATCTTCTCAGAATCCACAGAATATTATATCCAATAGGTCACAATCTAGTATGATGTAGTTTTCAATAAAAGTGTCAATCCAACTGCTGAGAATGTTGATGTCTATATCTATCGATGTCTAAGTCTATCTATGTCTCTGTCTAAATCTCTATATTCAACTAACTTTTGGGTCTGCAATTAAATACTCAAACGGAAATTTCTAGACAACGCTAGAAATATAAATTACGCATCTTTTGTTATGATCATTCTGGAAACGTTATGTAAGTGAAATAGAAAGTTCTAATCATTCCATTAGTATCAATGATTGTTCCAGTGATTTCTAAACTGCATAGTTGTAACACAATGTATTTTATTTTGTACACAATGTAAACATGTAAACATTCTTAGGCCACACAAAACAAGTTAGGCCAACTAAACAAATATAATAGTTACAATATCATAACACCTCCCCTTAAAAAAGTTTGAGTGTAACAAAACTTTTCATGAATAATATGTACAAAATACATAGTATATACACAGTGTTTTAATAAGTTCTAGATAAAGCATCTGCTATTACATTATCTTTACCTTTAATATGTTTTACAATAACATCATATTCCTGTAACAATAAACTCCACCTAGTCAATCTCTGGTTTTTGTTTCTCATTTTATGTATGAAGGTGAGAGGATTATGATCAGTATAAACAAGAATAGGATGCACAGTGGGATTTTAATATACATCAAAATTTTGAAGTGCAGACAACAGTGCAAAACACTCTTTTTCAATAGTTGAATAATTTTCCTGATGTTTATCTAATTTTTTAGAAAAATATGATATAGGTTTTTCAACATTATCCTCTGTTTCCTGATATAAAACAGCTCCAACTCCTACATCGCTTGTATCAACGGCAAGTTTAAATTGTTTTTTAAAGTCTGGAGTGATCAGAACTGGATTATTAATTAAAAGTGATTTGCTATTTTCAAAAGCGTTTTGACAATTTTCACTCCAGATGAAATTTAGAATCTTTCCGTAAAAGATGAGTCAATGGTTGAACAACAGTCGCAAAATTTGAACAGAATTTCCTGTAAAATCCAATCATGCCTAAATATCTCATAAGTTGTTTTTTATTTGTAGGAGGAGGAAATTTGGTAATTGCATCCACTTTAGCCGTAATAGGTTTCACCTGACCTTGGCCAACTGTGTGCCCTAAATAATCAACAGTGGCCTGACAAAATTCACTTTTACCAAGATTAACAGTCAAATTTGATTGTGACAATCTATCAAAAGTATCATATAAATGTGTTAAATGCTCTTCCCAGCTATCACTACATACAATAAGATCATCAATATAAGCATAACAACAGTCTAAATCTTTTATAACATTATTGATCATTCTTTGAAATGTAGCTGGAGCACTTTTCATGCCAAACGGCATTACAATATATTGAAATAAGCCATCTGGTGTGACAAAAGCTGATATTTCTCGAGCTCTCTGTGTCAATGGGACTTGCCAGTAACCTTTCAATATATCAAATTTGCTCACAAATTTTGCTTGTCCAATGTTATCAATGCAGTCGTCTATCCTTGGAATCGGATAGGAATCAGATTTTGAAACAGAATTTACTTTTCTGAAATCAGTTACGAAACGAAAGGTTTTATCTGGTTTCGGCACAAGGAGACAAGGAGAGCTCCATTCACTGTTACTCGGCTCAATAATATCATTGTCAAGCATATATTTAATTTCTTGTCTCATAAATTCAAGTTTGAGTGGATTGAGCCGGTAAGGATGTTGCTTAATTGGAGAAGCATCATTTACATCGACATCATGACAAACAGCAGTGGTTTTGTTTGGCACTTCTGGAAAAAGATTTTTAAAAGAAAATACCAAAGCTTTTAATTTTTCTCTACGATCAAAAGACAGATGTGCAAGTTTTGAATCTAAATTTGACAAAATTTCTGAATTTTTCAATCTAACTGTCTCTTCCATAGTTTTAGAACTAAAAGGAAGTTCAATTATATCTGGTTTGTCATGATTGTTCTCCAATTTAACCATGGCTAAAGTGGCAACTGGTTTACTCTCACCTTCATTAGTACGCTCAAAATATGGTTTTAACATATTAATGTGACACACTCTATTTTGTTTACGCCGACCTGGTGTTTTTACAATATAATTCAAATCATTGATTTTACTCTCAATGGTATAAGGACCACAATATTTAGCTTGTAATGGATGTTCAGGGACTGGCAAAAATACAAGTACCTTATCACCTGGCTCAAAAACTCTGTCCCTGGCATCTTTATCATACCATATTTTCATCTTATTCTGAACAGTTTTTAAATTGTTCTGAGCAATTTGACAAGCAGTATACAATTTTTCTTTAAATCTAGATACATAGTCTAGAAGAATCAAGTCAGTGTGTTCAGTAAGCCATTTTTCCTTAATCAATTTTAAAGGTCCCCTTACAGTATGACCTAATACCAACTCAAAGGGACTAAAACCAAGGGATTCTTGAACAGCCTCTCGGACCGCAAAAAGTAAAAAGTGAACACCATCATCCCAGTCCCTGTCAAATTGAAGACAAAAAGTTCTAATCATGTTCTTCAATGTTTGATGAAAACGTTCTAAGGCACCTTGAGATTCTGGATGATAAGCACTTGACCTATACTGAGCAATCCCTAACTGGTACACGACTTGCTGAAATAAACCTGACATGAAATTTGAACCCTGGTCGGACTGTATAGACTTTGGAAGTCCTACTAGCGTGAAAAATTTGATCAGAGCTTTGACAATACTAGGTGTCTTGATATTCCTTAACGGAATAGCCTCAGGAAAACGAGTGGAGGTACACATAATCGTCAATAAATACGCATTTCCAGTCTTGGTCTTCGGTAAAGGTCCAACGCAATCAATGAGTACTCGGCTAAAAGGTTCTTCAAAGGCTGGAATAGGCAGAAGTGGTGCTGGTGGTATTTTCTGGTTAGGCTTACCAACAACCTGGCATATATGGCATGATTTGCAGTATTCTGCGACATCATTTCTAAGTCTTGGCCAATAGAAATGCTGCAAGATCTTAAGGCAAGTCTTCCTTATACCTAAGTGTCCAGCCAAGGGGGTGTCATGAGCAAGACCAATAATGTCTTGCCTATAAACTTTAGGCACCACCACTTGGTATACCACTCTCCATTCCTCCTCTGGGGTAGCATCAGGGGGCCTCCACTTTCTCATTAAAATGCCGTCTTGATGGAAATAGCATTCGGCCACTTTGTCTGCTTCTTCCTGTGGTTGAGCCCTCTTGCAGAGCTGAAGAACCTCAGGGTCTTTATTTTGTTCTTCGACAAATTTCCTTCGGTCTAATGAATGGCTGTTTACGTCTTGCCATGGCATAATTACATTCTTGCTAATGCTAGGTGGTCTTATTACGGCCTTCTCTGAGCTACCGGGACCTTCAATGTTGGCTAGAAAGGTGTCAGAAAGGTCCATGTAATCAAACTGGTCTTCTTGCAAATCCTCATTTTTTTGTTTTCTAGCCATCGCCATAGTAACAACACAAGCTGGATACAGTTCAGCATCATCTTCAGGTGATTTAGCATCCACCACCGGTTCACTGGTAACAATTGGTTCAGCAACCACTTTGTTCCTAGCTAGATCATTTCCTATCAATAATGAAACACCCTCAACAGGGAGATTAGGACGAACACCCACAACAACTGGTCCAGTTATCAAATCTGACTTCAGATAAATACGATGGAGGGGAACATCTATACAACCTAACTCCACACCTTGTAACAAAACGGAGGCACCAACAGAAGTCTCCTCAGACAAAGGCAACACACCTTCTAACAATAAAGACTGAGAAGCTCCAGTGTCCCGTAAAATCTTAATAGGCTGAGGAGTAGTATTATCAACAATAGAAACAAACCCATCAGACATAAAAGGTTTATAATCCTCCATGTAATCACAAAAACTGGACTTAAAAGCCTGACTCGCAGGACATTCCAACGTATTGGTAACACGGGGTGTCGTACAAGCACTGGTCTTGGGCTTATTATCTCTTTCATTCTTCTTCTGGAGTCTAAAACAATCAGCCATCAGGTGACCATTTTTCTTACAATAAGCACAAGTCAGTGGCTTCCTCTCAAAAGTATCAAATTTTGGACTAAACATATTATAACTAGACTGACTTCTATTCTGTGCAACAGGTTTATTATCAGTACGCTCAGTGCTTTGATTCTTGTAATTTCCACTCGAAGTATTAAAATTTTGACCTTTGAAACTTCTCTTATGCGAAAGGGTATAATTATCGGAAATAACAGCTGCATCTTGTAATGTCTCAACAGTTTTGTCATCTAAATGTGTTTTTAAGTCTAAATGAACACACTGCTTGAACTCTTCCAATAACATCAATTGTCTTAAATTATCAAAATGTTTATCTATTTTCTTTGACGTAAGCCATTTATCAAATAGATCTTCTTTTTCCCTAGCAAATTCAACATAGGTTTGTGAATCAAACTTTTTATAAGACCTCAATTTCTGTCTATATGCTTCTGGCACTAGCTCATAAGCTTTCAAAACTTCCTTTTTAACCGTGTCATAATCAGAACTATTTTCTGATGAAAGTGCTGAGTAAATTTCAGCGGCCTTGCCCTCAAAAACACTTTGCAGCATTGTAGTCCAAAAAGGCTTCGGCCATTTCAAATTTTGAGCAATTTTCTCAAACTGTGGAAAAATTTATCAACTGTTTTTTCACAAAATTTGGGAACCAAACGTATATTTTTTGCTGCATCAAAATTAAAATGTTCTGATTTTGATTGGAATTTAGTGTTGCTTTCTTCTTTGGCCATTTCAATTTTCATTTTCTCCATCTCTAACCTTTCCTTCATTTCAAGTTCTGCCTGTTTTAATTTAAATTCATCTTCTTTTTCTTTTCTTTTCTCCATCTCTAATCTTTCCTTCATTTCAAGTTCTGCCTGTTTTAATTTAAATTCATCTTCTTTTTCTTTTCTTTTCTCCATCTCTAATCTTTCTTCTTTTTCCAATTGTTTTAATTTAAATTCATGTTCTAATTCAAGCTGTTTTAATTTGAAAGCATCAACATTTTCGACCTTGAGTTCAAGAGCCTCTTCACCTAAAATTTCTGCGTCAACTAATTTGTCTATTACCAAATTTTTTATAATTTGTTTTCTCATAGATACTCTAAAGTCTAATTTCAGATGTTTAGCAAGCAACACTAATTCCTCTTTCTTTAAATTATCAAACTTCTCCAGGTCTGGCGTTTTCAAAAATTTACCGGCATCAAATGCCATATTGTAGAATTTTGTTGGCTAATTCTAATAAAATATACTGAAAAATTTTCAATGAGATATTTACGTTATCCCGAACACGAGCCCCCAATTTCTGTTATGCCAGAAAATCGCCTTTAATTGTAGCCAACAAAGACACAAATCAATAATAAAATTTAACAATATTTATTATACACTAGTTTACAAGAAGTATTACACAAAGAGTAATGTCAACTTAACTGTCAAAATATGAGTCCAATCTTTTCTTTATCCGGAAATCTTCTCGGAATCCACAGAATATTATATCCAATAGGTCAAAATCTAGTATGATGTAGTTTTCAATAAAAGTGTCAATCCAACTGATGTCTAAGTCTATCGATGTCTAAGTCTATTTATGTCTCTGTCTAAATCTCTATATTCAACTAACTTTTGGGTCTGCATTTAAATACTCAAACGGAAATTTCTAGACAACGCTAGAAATATAAATTAAGCATCTTTTGTTATGATCATTCTGGAAACGTTATGTAAGTGAAATAGAAAGTTCTAATCATTCCATTAGTATCAATGATTGTTCCAGTGATTTCTAAACTGCATAGTTGTAACACAATGTATTTTATTTTGTACACAATGTAAACATGTAAACATTCTTAGGCCACACAAAACAAGTTAGGCCAACTAAATAAATATAATAGTTACAATATCATAACAGAACAATAATCATATTGTTATAGAAAAAGTAAAATAACAAAAATACCGATCTCCAAGGAAACTTCAAAAACGGAAAGTCCCTTAACAAATGGCAAAACCAAAAGCTCAAAAACATCAAACGAATGTTAATAAGTGCTTCTTAACTTTATTGCTGAGTAAAGGAAATTTTCTGTTTGGCAAGATTCACTGCCCCGAACGAGCTAGTATTATTGAGTGTATATTAAATGTAACAGCAACTGCAAACATTGCATGACATGTTATGTCTAGTGTACTAAGATAATTTAAATATTAACACATAGACGATTGATAACACCAGTTCCATTCCAATCTGACTCACCTTTTCTTTCTCTTTTGAATTTTCTAAGATGCTGTCCATGTTTAAGAAATGTATTCCTGAAAATGAACAGAAACACTATAGAAAGTGCTATAGATAGCTCATATTTTGTTTTGCTGAACTCGCTTGTTTTCCCAACTATGGTCTAATTCAATAACACAAGAAACTCCTGCTTACAACTTCTTATTTCGTAATACTGATAGACATATGTATTCTTAAATGTTACAAATGAATCTGAAACATAGCGACGTAGGCCAATTACACCAGCTGGCAGTGTACAGTTGTGGAGTAATGAAATGTTTTAACATAACACAAGATAATTCCCATAGCAATGCTTCCTTATCTTAACAAAACGAGAAATATTAACAAAACTAAGGTGTTGTAATGTGAAAATATCCATAAAACAAGAAGTATAAACATTCCCAATGAAGAAAGACATATGCAACTTACGTCATAATGAAATTAGTACTGAGTATCATTATCTTTTTTGAGTGTCAGTTTCCGAGAGTCGTAGATATATATTAAATAAACATACTCCGATTACTATACTCGACGACAACATTTTGCTAGAAGTTATAGGTTAATAACTCTATGTATTAATAGAAACAGGTTTAGAAAATATATCAATGTGATCAAAATTGGTTGAAAAAACCTTGTTCATTTCATTGTAATATAATGTATAATTGTATAATGACGTTGGCAAACTTAATACAAGAAATTTGAACATCAATGATTGATAGCTTACGCTGCACAATAACAACTAAAGGTTCTGGTTGGTAGTTGGAATTATGTGACGAAGTCTTAGGAGGTAAGGTAGTCAGGCAGATATAAGGAAGCCTATATATCCCCCTTGCAGAATATGGTATAATTATGGGCCCAAATTTAGTATACTTTTATGTAGTTCCGGCAAATTTTGTTTATATTGATATGCCGTGTCAGCACAAATTACAGCGCATTCCATATTTTCCTTTATTTCAAAATGAACGCTTAATTAACTATGGAGAACAGGTTCGACAGATCTTCGGGTTAACAACACATAAACCAACATATATTTTGTTCAGCAAGTCGACAGGTCAACAAGTCAGCGGGTCAAAAGACACAAATTAAATAGTCTACATTTGAACTAGTTTTATATCCTTATTATTATGGAATACTGTCTCGCATGCATTATTAGTTACATGGTGTGCTAGTGACCTAATACGATATATATGGGGTCAGTAAATTCCATATGGGATGAGAGCGAAGCTAGAATCCCCATATGGAATTTACTGACTCCATATGTATCGTATTAGGTCACTAGCACACTGTGTAACGAATTTATCTTACCGACTATCTTAACATGTGGTATTTAGACTAGTGGTCTATGAAAGTGATTAAGTCTTCAATACTTAGTATCAAGAACCTACTTCCATTGGTCTATTCAAAAACAAAAGCCAAAAATAACAACGTGTTAGCTTTAAATGTGTTTTATGAATTTATTCTGATCGTTCATCATCAATTTCTTCGTCTGTTGAAACCTTTCAGATTTTCCCTCAACACCGTGTTGTTTTTATTATGGGACGTAACAACCTTGTATTGAAATAAGCCCCGCCTACTAACCCCAATTGAAATATACACGGACTCCACGCGGTTGTTTAAACCAATTATATTCCTAGAAATGTATAGAAGGTAAGATAATGAGCCATATACATGTATTATTGATCGTTCGCAAACCCATTGGAAACCACTTCTGTATATTTTAAATCTTTTCCGGGAGAAACTTATAGAAAAATAAAATAAAGGATATTTCTTCTTCATTGTGTTGACCAATAAGCAGAAAAATGGATTTTTGAATCAATGACTGACTCATCTGATGTGACGCATTTTGTCAGGCTCACACTTTTGAAAGATTTTCCAAATTCGCAAATTCGCAAATAATAATATGAATCAATTTGAAATGAGATTAAATGAGAAATTTAAATAAACCGGACAAATATTAAACCAAAAAGACATCTAGAGGTATATTATTTACTGTACGAATACTGTTTATGTTTATGTTCAATGTATATTTAAATATAAATCTCAATGAAGTGCCTTAGTAAGACACACGGGAACATTGTCAGACATTGAAATAGATTGCCATAAAGAAGAAAAGTAATGAGGAGTAATGCATAATTTTTCATGTCGAAAGTTAAAGTGAAATAATAGCTTACTTATATATATATTTTTTTAAATCTTAACTGCTAAGAATAGATAGATCATATTCATTTGTTGAATACTATATCTGGAGCTCCATGTGTCTTTGGGGGGGTATTTGTATTGGGTTGCTGTCTCATTGATCATATATCACAAACTTACTTCTGTTCATAAACAAACACCCTTTTTAAAAAATATTTCTGATGTATTTGTACAGTTCCTGTTATAAGATCTAGATAAATTTAAAAAGTCGAGGCATATTTATCCTCCAAAATTAACTTTTTTTATATTATTTACCTGGTTATAGAACACACTGTTGATTCTGTTTTAATTATCCTTATGTGTACAGTTTTGGATGATATGAAAACCATTTATTTACATTTAAAATCAAACAATAAGAACTGTCTTGTATATTTAAATCATAATTTGTCAGGTTAATTAAAATCTTAATAATGCATAAATGTATTGTAATTCTTTGTGAGTACATTCTATGTATGATACCTCTATGATAGATATCCAACTATTAAAGTACGTTTTATGTGATCAGATTGATAGTATTTCAATCATGTTAAGTATGACTCTTTATTACCTGGTGGTAATGGAGCGAATAATAGTTACATTAAAAAACCCTTAACAATGAAATTTCATCGCTTTATTCAGAAACATTGAACTGGATAAAATCGGCTGTATGTCAACTGAAATAAAGTATATACCTGACCGAATTGTTGATACGATACGTCAAATTATTAATGTACTATATGAAAAATCAAAGAAGTAAATCAAAATATCGTACACATATCGTGATTAAATGTTCCGATATCTTAAGTTTAAGTACAAATATCGTAAGTTCATGTTATAACATCGTAGATCTACGTCCCGATGCAAATATCGTTAGTCAATGTACAAGCATCATACATTCATACATAAAGTTCAGGTAAAATTATTGTAAGTGTTTGTTCAAATGAAACAAATTGAGGTATAAAAAGACAACTTTTGAAGTGAAATTAGTTAGAATTACAAAACCCAATAACTCATACACGTCCATAGAATGAGCATCTCCTTCTATAAATACATATTCCGTCATGCATGTCCATAGATTAATTTTCTCCTTTTATCTATACATCACCCATCATGCATGGCCATGTAATAAGCTTCTCCTTTTATCCATAGATCATCCGTTATGCATGTCCATAGATTAATCTTCTCCTTTTATCTATTCATCACCCATGATAGCCCAGTTTTCATGCAAAATTACTCTCATACT
Source organism: Mytilus coruscus (assembly GCA_017311375.1). Classification (NCBI taxonomy): domain Eukaryota; kingdom Metazoa; phylum Mollusca; class Bivalvia; order Mytilida; family Mytilidae; genus Mytilus; species Mytilus coruscus. The sequence continues at coordinate 88,143,211 of CM029599.1, forward strand.
TTCGGAGATAATGTCAGACGGACGTATTTATACTTATTGCACAACCAAAGCAACAGTCCTCACGTCCAGATACAAAAGACCATATTTGGACCCCCGAAAGAGTTGTTCAAAGTGTTCTGAATGTGTAGAGGGCGTGGCAGTGTACACGGCACATCGGATTTCTAGTCTCCTTTAAAATCGGGCGGGACTTCGTATTTTAACATCCTGCTCACTAAGACAGCCAGTTTTCACAACAAAAATTTAGCGCTGGTCACCTACGGACCCCTTAACTTTCTGAGTGTTTTAATTCGAGCACCACTTATGAGTTTCATATAGACGAAACGCTTCTGGTGTACTCAGTAGATTATAAGTCTGGTATATTTGATGAGGGTTTTTTTTCATACAACAGTACATGATATGTATATATTTTTTGGTAATTAAAGGGCCATATAAGCCAACCGACGTGATATTTTAAAAAGACTGCTTAATGTTAAAACATAAAATAGAAATGATTAATTGGACACTATTAAATATTTGAAATAGACTTATGATTATATTTCCCGAATAGGATTGACTTGGGATTAAATACACTTTGGAATTCTATTTCATTTTATTGTTCATTTATATATTCCTTTGGATGATAAGAAGGAAAAAACAATTTCTGCTCCACGTGTAGCATCTGCATGTCGTGCTGCTCATGACAAGTAAAAAGCCTCGGATACATGTAAGCCAATTTTGATTTTATCGTAAAAAGTCAAATCACAAAAATACTGAACTCAGAGGAAAATTCAAAAAGGAAAGTCCCTAATCAAATGGCAAAATCAAAAGCTCAGACACATCAAACGAATGGATAACAACTGTCATATTCCTGACTTGGTACAGGCATTTTCTTATGTAGAAAATGGTGGATTGAACCTGGTTTTATAGCTAGCTAAACCTCTCACTTGTATGACAGTCGCATCAAATTCCATTATATTGACAACGATGCTTGAACAAAACAAACAGACACAATAGGTAAAAATGTCAAAAATAGTGGTACAGCAGTCAACATTGTGTTATCATCTTAATCACTATAAAAAAAAACAAATGTAACAAGAAGCACATAAAGGCATACATCAAATTAAACATCCTCATTTTGCTTTTTTATTATACGATTTTATTTATCTATGTAAAATCCACACATAAAGGATTGAAAGATTTTAAGTACTGGCGTCACTACAAACCAGTAAAAGTCTGAAATGGTCTGCCTATATCTGTACTCGACTGTACTGATTTTTACTCGACCAGTCTGAATTGGTCTGAATTTAACTAGATATTACTCGACCCCAGTCTTATCCATACTCGACTGTACTGATTTGTACTAGACCCTTATCTTTGCAACTGCAAACAGTCTGAACTAGTACTCGACCATCTGAAACAGTCTTAACCCATTCTCGACCTGTACTCGACCAGTTCTCAACCTATTTTTTCAGTCTCAAACCATACTCGACCAAAGGTCTAAACAACTCGACCATTCTGAACCATGGTTGACCTAATAAGTTCTACTTTTTTTTAATTTTTTAATTTTAAATGTTAAAATAACTTTCTTTTTAACTGACACGACAACAGCCACAATAAAATACAGATGTATATGGCACGCCTGAACCACTTTTATTAATTAATCTTAGATTATCTCAGATAATCCCGGTTTATCTCAGATAAACTAAGATTATCTCAGCTTAATTCAAATTCGAGAAAATCCTAGTTTATCTCAGAAAATACAGAAAATTCATTATCCGGAGAAAATCCCGGTTTATCTCAAAATATTAAGAAAATCTAGGTTTTTCTGAGCGATTTTCAGATAATCCTAATTTATCTCCAGATGATTAATTTTCTCAATTTCAGATAATGAATTATCTCATTTCTCGAGAAAATCTAGGTTTATCTCGGATTCTAAATATACAAAAGAACAATGTAACGAGTGTTTTAATTGGACGACAATCCGGCGTCTAACGTTTTACTTTCTCTTTGAAACCATAATGGTGACGAATTCACTTCCTATTATTGGGTGAACGGGGATGTGCCAAAATATGGGTCATAATTTTGCGAGATTTTATATAAAAATTAGCGTCCTTTTCAGAGGAGGGGTGACATTCAGCATACGGCACGCAATTTTTACTTATGTTATTGATCGATCGCTGTGTTATTGTGTCATTTATCACTACTCGTGGTGTGAACATCACCGTTATTGACACCTGGACAAGCGAAATTTGTTGAATCAATTATAAAAACAAGTAATATACAGAAGGGCTGATTATATACAATATACATATACTTTGTACATACATAATAAACAAAATTGACATTTGGTAGCTATTTCTTTTACACAAACTGACTGTTTATTACCGACGGCTAATTTCGACATCGATAATCATTGAATTCTCATATTTTAATTCATTCAGTCGGTTTTAATTTTTTAATCGTGACAAAGTTTTGTAAAATATTTAATTTTAACTATTGCATTATTTCGTCATTTGTCAGTAAACAAAATAGATAACACTAGAAAGAAGGCAACTAAGTAATCCAATACACAAATAATGCACGATTCAATTATGGAAAAAACAATTATTTCATCATGGTTATTCATAAGACATAATTTTCATTTTGTTTTCAAAATAATTAAATTCATAAGAGTTTATATGCCACGAACCTTAAAGCGCCAGTTATTAATTGTAGGATATAAACAATAAATGTACATTGTCTGAAATACAAAATGTGTGTGTACTCGCTAACACGGGTGTCATTCGGTTTATCGAGAGAAATGATCGTGAAAGAATATCTAACGGAGGTCAAGTATTGCGAGACGATCGTGAAAGCTCTGGTGACGGATCGTGAAAGAAATTTAATCGAGAAGACATATGAAAAGTCAGTAAATAATCTAATTTAATTAATTACACGGACAAATTTACAACAAAATAAAACTGTCTGTCAAAATGGTTCAACACTATGATCAGTATGTGAGAAAATCCAGTTCTAAAAGTACATAGTTTTTACAAGACAACAAAAGGCATATTGCTCCTCGACATTTCAGTGACATCAAAAATGTAAACAAACATGATTGTTTTCACAAATTCGAATAAAATAAACTATTTTTCTTCGAAAAAGGGCATTCTATTTGAATGCAACAAATGGTTCTCATAGTAATTTTGTATAAACATAATCTGAAACTTGGTAAAAATAGAAATATTTACACAAAATTGATATTTCGGATCGTGAAAGATCACGTACCGGTTTTTGAAGATCGTGAAAAGAATCGTGAAAGATCTGATGCTACGAAGACTTTCAAATTATTCTTCAATTATATGATATTTAATATTTGTTATTGGTATTAAAAAAAACTAGATTGGCATGACTGACCCGGGTCTCTTTTTTTGGTGAATAGGGCTTTAATCGTGCAATGCCATTGGATCTAATATCTTATAATACCACACAGACTTGGTAAATTGTATCAATGCCAGTCCATTTGTCCGTCCTTCATAAGTATTGTTTTTTTATACATTAAGATGTTTTATTTTGTATTTATAACTTTGAATTCTCATTGTTATGCCCATCATATTTATAAAGCTTACATACCTGTATGCTATAGGGCCACGGTATTTGGTGTATGGTGTACATGTCTGTCTGCATGTTTCATATATGACGTCAATTGTATTTGATATATTGAATGATAGTAAGATGTCTGTGTCTGACTGTCGGTCAGGGTTCATATACTTTCGACCTCATGTTCCGAATAATTGGCCAAACATAACTTTTACATTTGTCAGTTTCTAAGGTACTGTAAGCATCGGAACACCTATATTTGGTGTACGGGATTTTTGTAGAGATCTGTATGGCATGGTTCATCTGACCTTGACCTCTTTTTTTGAATCATTGACAATCTTAGGCGTATGTGACACTTCTAGTAAAACCCTAAATATTACAGAAGTTCAGCAAATATACTATCATAAGTAAAGCAGACGAGACATTTCAGCATTTGCGCTCTGGTATTCTTTAGTCTGTAATATATAGTTATCTCATTGGAAATCAATCCACATCTACTACGTTGTATACAAAGATACATATAACTTAAGAAAGTATCGTTGCACAAAATGTTGGTTATCGTTCAATCTCAAATTTTCATGCAAAATACTGTCTTTGCTATAAGTTTTTGGTTGATGGTTAACTTTTTGGTTTAAACGTTACATACCCATATTATTGGTTAAATAGTGGCGGTCTGCCTGAATTGTACTAGTCCGATTCTCAGAGCTGAATTTTTCACACTGATTTAGACACGTTTTAAGTTTGTTTTTTTTTTAACTTTAGAGGTAAAGTGTTGAATTTAAAAAAAAAAACAAATGATAGCTTTCATGTTCGTTCTTATCAAAAAAGTTACGGGCTTCAACCAGTTGCAGGTATATCAAGTGGTAAAAGAAATATTGATTTCTGATTATTAAGTCTGGTCATGCATTATCTTTCACGATCAAAATAATGCGTTGCCTGATCTTTCACTATCAAGTTTGATGAAAAATCAACAAAATTCAAGGTTTTCATAAACAAATGAACGATTTTAAGGGAAGAGCATACTTTTATTTTACTGTACTTTCGGACACAACAAAGATTAAATTTCAAATATATCATGATATATTAAAATATGACCATTATAGGTACAAAAAACGTGTTTTTTTAATTAATCCCATAGACATGCATTGTGCCTTTTGTGTTTTTTTTTCATAAAGTACTGCATATTTTCTTCATCTTATTGCACAGTAATGTTGAGGAAGTTGAATCATTTTGACAGACATATTTTTTTGTTTGGATTTGTTCCGCATTTTGAAAATTCAGCGCTCTGTATATCTATCACCACTCTATATATCTATCCCCACTCTGTATATCTATCACCACTCTGTATATCTATCACCACTGTGTATATATATATCACCACTCTGTATATCTATCCCCATCCTGTATATCTACCACCACCCTGTATATATATCACCACTCTGTATATCTATCACCACTCTGTATATCTATCCCGACGCTATATATCTATCACCACTCTGTATATCTCTCATCATTCTGTATATCTATCTCCACTCTGTATATCTACTACCACTTTGCATATCTATCTCTACTCTGTATATCTATCACCACTTTGTATATCTACCACCACTCTGCATATCTATCACAACTTTATATATCTATTACCACTTTGTATATCTATCACCACTCTGTATATCTATCACCACTCTGCATATCTATCTCCACTCTGTATATCTATCACCACTTTGTATACCTATCACCACTCTGTATATCTACCAATCTCTGTATATCTATCAACACTCTGTATGTCTACCACCACTCTGTATATCTATCATCATTTTGTATATCTATCCCCACTTTGTATATCTATCACCACTCTGTATATCTACCACCACTCTGCATATCTATTACCACTCTGTATATCTATCACCACTCTGTATATCTATCACCCCTCTGTATATCTACCACCACGCTGTATATCTATCACAGTTTATCACCACTTTATATATCTATCACCATTTTGTATGTCTATCACCACTTTGTATATCTATCACCACTCTGTATATATACCACCACTCTGTATATCTATCATCACTCTGTATATCTATAACCACTTTGTATATCTATCACCCCTCTGTATATCTACCACCACTCTGTATATCTACCACCATTCTTCATATCTATCACCACTTTATATATATATATATCACCACTTTGTATATCTATCACCACTCTGTATATCTATCACCACTCTGTTATATCTATCACCACTCTGTATATCTACCACCACTCTGCATATCTATCCCTACTCTGTATATCTATCACCACTTTGAATATATACCACCACTCTGCATATCTATCACCACTTTATTTATATATCACCAATGGTATATCTATCACCACTCTATATATACCACCACTCTGCATATCTATCACCACTCTGTATATCTATCACTACTCTGTATATCTATCATCCCTCTTTATATCTATCACCACTCTGTATATCTACCACCACTCTGCATATCTATCTCCACACTGTATATCTACCACCACTCTGTATATCAATCACCACTTTGTATATCTACCACCACTCTGCATATCTATTACAACTTTATATATCTATCACCACTTTGTATATTGATCATCACTCTTTATATATATCACCACTCTGTATATCTATCAACACTGTATATCTATCACCACTCTGTATATCTATCACCAATTTGTGTATCTATCACCACTGTATATATATATATATATATATATATATATATATATATATATATATATATATCACCACTCTGTATATCTATCACCACTCTGCATATCTATCTCCACTCTGTACATATATCACAACTTTATATATCTATTACCACTTTGTATATCTATCACCACTCTGTATATCTATCACCACTCTGCATATCTATCTCCACTCTGTATATCTATCACCACTTTGTATACCTATCACCACTCTGTATATCTACCAATCTCTGTATATCTATCAACACTCTGTATGTCTACCACCACTCTGTATATCTATCATCATTTTGTATATCTATCCCCACTTTGTATATCTATCACCACTCTGTATACCTACCACCACTCTGCATATCTATTACCACTCTGTATATCTATCACCACTCTGTATATCTATCACCCTCTGTATATCTACCACCACGCTGTATATCTATCACTTTATATATCTATCACCATTTTGTATGTCTATCACCACTTTGTATATCTATCACCACTCTGTATATATACCACCACTCTGTATATCTATCATCACTCTGTATATCTATAACCACTTTGTATATCTATCACCCTCTGTATATCTACCACCACTCTGTATATCTACCACCATTCTTCATATCTATCACCACTTTATATATATATATATCACCACTTTGTATATCTATCACCACTCTGTATATCTATCACCACTCTGTTATATATATCACCACTCTGTATATCTACCACCACTCTGCATATCTATCCCTACTCTGTATATCTATCACCACTTTGAATATATACCACCACTCTGCATATCTATCACCACTTTATTTATATATCACCAATGGTATATCTATCACCACTCTATATATACCACCACTCTGCATATCTATCACCACTCTGTATATCTATCACTACTCTGTATATCTATCATCCCTCTTTATATATATCACCACTCTGTATATCTACCACCACTCTGCATATCTATCTCCACACTGTATATTTACCACCACTCTGTATATCAATCACCACTTTGTATATCTACCACCACTCTGCATATCTATTACAATTTTATATATCTATCACCACTTTGTATATTGATCATCACTCTTTATATATATCACCACTCTGTATATCTATCAACACTGTATATCTATCACCACTCTGTATATCTATCACCAATTTGTGTATCTATCACCACTCTGTATATATATATATATATATATATCACAACTCTGTATATCTATCACCACTCTGCATATCTATCTCCACTCTGTACATATATCACCACTTTGTTTATTTATCACCACTCTGTATACCTACCACCACTCTGTATATCTATCAACACTCTGTATATCTACTACTACTCTGTATATCTATCACCATTCTGTATATCTATCACCACTTCGTTTATATATCACCATTCTGTATATCTACCACCACTTTGTATATATATCACCACTCTGTATATCTATCACCACTCTGTATATCTATCAACACTCTTAATGTCTACCATCACTCTGCATATCTATCTCCACTCTGTATATCTATCACCACTTTGTATATCTATCACCACTCTGTATATATATATATCACCACTCTGTATATCTATCACCACTCTGCATATCTAACTCCACTCTGTATATCTATCACCACTCTGCATATCTATCACCACTGTGTATCAGACATGGGGTAATTGAAATATGTAATTGTAATTGGCTGTAATTAATTACAATTTCTCAAGTAATTGAATGTAATGTGTAATTGAGCATTTTTTTCAATTAAAAGTAATTGAAAGTAATGAATTACAAAGCCAAAATTGTCTGTAATTGACAATTACTTTTCAATTACAACTCAATTACATTTGAAATTTGGGATCAGAAAGATTGAATACGGTGTTTTCTCAAAAATTTATGAAAAGCCATGACCTTAGCTAATGTAGTTAGCTGACAAAGCAAAGCATACACAGTATACCTTCTGTAATTTCACAACCATGGGCGATTCTTTATTTTGTAATGAATGAACAAAAAATTAATAATATAATAGACAGTATCTTCTTTTTATTAAGAATGATTGATTCTTGTCTTTAAATCTGAAAATGGTTGATGTACACTTTTTGAGGGAGGGTGGGGGGTCTGAAAAAGTGTATGTTTTGTACACTTTGGAAAATGGTTGACAATTATGGATGACCCCTTACTCATTAGAACTTCGAAATGGCGTATTTCAACTTTGCTAAACTTATTTCAACATTTTAGTTATTTGTCCTAGTTAATTGTGCGGATGCCAGATTTATGTAACATATTTCACTATCTTCATAAAGACATATACGGATATAACATTCAAATGCTCTTAAAAAGAATTTAATTTTCTGAGATAAACTAGGATTTTCTCGGATTTGTATCTGAGATAATACACGAAATCAATGATCAAAACGAAGCAATGGACCTGTGGTATTACTTACTTGTCAATGTTTTAGATAAACATGCACCTGTTGTTACTAGACGTGTAAAAAATAAATACCAACCAGAATGGTATACTAATGAAATTGGTAAATCAAAATTCCAAAGAGATTATTTTCATTGAAAATTAAAAAAAATATAGGAATAAAACTAGTGAATTAATTCGTTCTGCAGAAGCAAAATATTTTATGGATGCAATAGATAACGATAAAAACTGTAAAATTCTTTGGAGGCATTTGAAGGATATGAATTCAACAACAAAACAGGAAATTGACATTTTAACACACGAAGGAAAAGTACTTATAAACAAAAATGATATTGCTAACTGCTTAAATGATCATTTTAGCACAGTAGGTGAGAAGCTGATATCAAATCCTCACAAACGTTTTAAATCTGAGAGAATTAATAACTTTGTCAAATCAAAAATAAATGATGATGCTAAATTCTCATTATATACTGTCACAAATGATGAGGTTCTACAAGCTCTTAAAAATCTAGACATAACTAAATCAACCGGAACTGATGGAGTTGGACCAAGAATTTTAAAATTATCAAGATCGACTGTAGCAAGCCCCCTTGCTCACACAAAAAACCTTAGTTTATGTACAGTAATATTTCTTAATATATTAAAATTTGCTAAAGTTGCTCCCATATTTAAAGGAGGGGATAAAACAGATCCAAACAATTATCGACCCAAACCAATTTCACCCACTGTGTCCAAGTTATTTGAAAAAAACTGTCTTTAAACAACTATATTTATTCTTACCACACACAAATTATTAATACAACAGCAGTCTGGATTTAGAGAAAAACATTCTTGTCATACAGCACTAATCAAAATAATTGATAAATGGTTAGAGGAATTGGACAATGGAAATTTTACCGCTATTCTTTTTTTAGATTTTAAGAAGGCATTTGATACAGTAGATCACAATATACTTTTATCAAAACTAAAATTATACAAATGTAATGACCACTCTGTAAAATGGTTTTCATCATACCTCTCTCAGAGAATGCAAAAAGTTAAGTTAGGAACCACTGAATCAGAATATAAAACTGTAACTTTTGGAGTTCCTCAAGGTTCTATACTTGGACCTTTATTGTTCCTTATTTATATCAATGACTTACCATTAACATTAGAATATACTGAATCTGATCTATATGCTGATGATACAACTTTGCATTTGTCATCTAAATCTATTGTAAATTTAAATATGTGTTTGAACAAAGACTTAGGCAATGTTATTAAATGGTGTAAAGAAAATGATATGATGATAAATAGCAAGAAATCAAAATGTATGCTTGTTGGATCAGACAGAAAGCTGGAAAGCTGCAATGAATGTTTATGTGTTTTATCATATAATATCACTTTAGATAATGTTGAAGTTGAAAAACTTCTTGGAATTCATATTGATAAAAATCTATAAGGTCAAATCAAACTGATAAAATATGCGAAACTATTTCAACCAGAATATACCTGTTAAAAAAGTTGAAACGTTATTTACCATTAAAGGGTCTTAATTTTTTTTTTTTTCAATAGCTATATATTACCCATTATTGACTACTGTTGTACAGTATGGGGTCTTACCACAAACTGTAATCTGGAGAGGATAGATAAGCTCCAAAAACGTGTTGCAAGATTAGTTTTATCTGTTTCTTTTGATTTTCCATCAACATTAATGTTTAAAAAGCTTGCATGGATGACTATATTTACGAGGATACAATATTTTCAAGCTGTGTTAATGTTTAAATGTATGAATGGTCTAGCACCTGATTATCTATCTATTAAATTTACTGCTTGTACTGATCTTTATAATTATTGTCTCAGGTCGACAACACCAAGACTTCTTCATGTACCAAGACCTAATTCTGAATTTTTAAAAAGAACATTTGAATATTCTGGTCTTATTACCTGGAATAATTTACCAAATAATATTAAAGAAATAAATAATTTAGATACATTTAAGATAAAATGTTCAAACTATTTTCTAACTGTACAGAATGAAGATGCCCGATTCTAATGTATTTTTTCTTCTTCTATTGAACATGGTTTAAGTTTTCTGTGTTTAGTGGACAGTTATTTGTCTTATTGCTATGGACATGGAATTGTATTGCTTTCTTAGCCCATGGAAGTGTGTAATTGTAGTACTTCCATGCTTTCCGTATGTAGCAGTTCATTGTTTCTGTTATTCCGTTTTGTTTCCTGTTATAGTTGATGTGTTTCTCTCAGTTTTGGTTTGTGACCCGGAGTTGTTTCAGTTAAATCGATTTATGACTATTGAACAGCGGTATACTACTATTGCCTTTATTTTCATTCCTTCAAAAAAAAAAAAAGGTATTTGTGTCCATTGTCAATGACGTTGTCTGTCCTTCAATGAAATCTGTCTTTTAACGACCAAGGAAAAAAAATATGTCTTTTAACGACTTTACTTCTATCCTTTGATGATTAAGGCTCTGTCCTTAAACGGCAAAAGATCTGTCATTAAACAACTAAGGAATCATTCAAGGACGAAGTATGCAGGTATGCCATTAGGTGTAAAGTAGTACACGTTCAAAGTGACAAAACATATTATCCACATCTTAATTATGCACAAAAACAGATGTCAGCTGTCAAAACATTAATCCATGTAAAAATATATATCCATGTGGTCAATTTCTATATGATTGTTGTTTTTATCATAAAACCTTGTACATTCTCCATATCTTTATAAAAAAATGAAGGGAATCACTTACTTTTTAGAATTTTTCATCTACTGTCTAATTAAAGTTTGCAACATATTACGTTACATGTCAGACACTTAACAATTATTATAAATCGTTAAATGCTTGTGCTTATAGCTTACCAGGTGTTCATCGAATAAAACACATTAGATTCAGTGATGCGCTTGATTATTGAAAACTTACCAAGTAAGTACTAAAATGTAACTCTTTGCATTAAAATGGATGATAAATTCCTGCACCATATTTCACTCTTTTAATAGATAAAATTAAGGAAAGAAAAACGGCGCGTGATACTTTTCTTTTAAAAGATTATAACTTTCGAAAAGGAAACTCATTAGAATTCGAAATGGTGTATTTCAACTTTGCTAAACTTATTTCAACATTTTAGTTATTTGTCCTAGTTAATTGTGCCGATGCCAGATTTATGTAACATATTTCACTATCTTCATAAAGACATATACGGATATAACATTCAAATGCTCTTAAAAAAAAACCTCTCAAGTCAAACTTCTAAATTCTAGATCCCTCTGATCTTCATTATTATCAATACACTTGTCATACATGTACATCCTGAATAAATCAATTGTTATTTTTATCAAATTTGGAAATTTAAAACTTCTAAAACGTTTCCCGTAAGAGCGTAATCTTTCATTCTTCTCTATCTGTATAGATGCACCATTGTATCTATATCTTATCCCTTATGACCATGAAATTTTCCTCCAATGTGTCGTGGCTTTCTATTGGCTCCTTTTTTTCAGTTAATCGATTTTCTCAAAATTCTCAGATAATCTCGGATTATCTCAGAATTTTCAGATAATCCCGGATTTTCTCCAGTTAAATATTTATCTAATTTTGTGAGGAATATAATGAATTATCTCAAATATGCATTAAGCTGAGAAAATCCCGGTTTATCTTACAATTCTGAGATAAACCGGGATTATCTGAAAAAAAATCGAGATAATCCGAGCTTAATGTAAAATAGTGAGATAATCCTAGTTTTATGAGATAATCCTAGTTTATCTGAGATAATCTAGGATTATCTATAAAAGTGGTTCAGGCGTGCCATAGATATATAAAAACAGATTTTTACATCTTTGCATGATTCTCAGATTTATATAATCGAGATAGTTAAATTATCTTATTTTAAAGTTTTAGAGTCTTGTAAAAAAAAATCTTTTACCTGAAAATCACACCTAGGTAAACGGACAGAAAGTCACAGGACATAAAGTCACAAATTTGATAGGACAAAAAGTCACAAATAGTTTGTTGACAATTATTTGAATATATAAGAGAAAGATCTTGAAATATTTTCTTTTCATTACATATATTCATTTTTAAGTTTAGGAAATTGTTCAGTAGCCTTGATAAATGAAAATTTATTAAATTTTAATCGTGCAAAGGATATATTTATTGGCACTATGAAGCCATTTAAGGATCAAGCCTCTGGCATAAATTTTAATTACAAAGTTGCTTTATAAATGATAGTTTAAGAAAAAAACCAAAATATTTCTTTTAAATTAGTTTTTTCTTCTATAAAGAAAAATTATCTCAAAACTGAAATGTGACTTTTTGTCCTGTGACTTTTTGTCCGTGACTTTTTGTCCGTGACTGTTTGTCCTGTGACTTTCTGTCCTACATTCTCACACCTATACTGAGGGTAATAAAACCTTATTAAGGTGCTTCTTGTTTAGCATGTGTGTTTTTTTAAAACAAAACTTAATTTTCCTAAATTCCTTAATAAAAACTATTTAGGTTTCATGGTCACATACAATAGTTATATAACTATCTTTTTAATGAGGTAACAACAGCCAACAAAATCACTGAAATTGTTTTTACCTTATATCAGAAATATATCTATTCTTATTATAATATGGGATATATATATATATATATATGATATATATCAAAAAGGGATAAAAAATAAAAGAAATAAATTAAATTGTTCTTCTGATTAGTGGTAAACTATGAAGTAATACCTTCTGCTTGGGTCAATCTCATTTAAAAGATCACACCTGGCCAGAGAGTAATTAATTTTAAAGAACATCCATTCAAAGTTACAACATCCTGCAAAACTTAAATCACAAGGCCTTTTGGATTCACTATATAAGTAATACACGAGTTTAAGAAAAATAGGGTTTTCTTTTTACCTGTAAAACACACATGTACTGAGGTAATTAAACCTTATTAAAGTGCTTCTTGTATGCCATGTCTTTAATTTTGACAAAAGTTATTTAAATTTAATTAAAATAAATTTTTACTGCAACTTTGGAACACATTTCCTTTACTAAAAGGTTATCAAGGATTGCTATGGAGGTTCTATTATCATGGTTAAATTAAATTCTTGGTATTACAAAACAAAGGTGCCATTTTTTTAAATCTATTAAGTTGCTTTTTATACTATTTTATATATTTTTGAATAAAACAAAAATGTTCACTGCATGATTAATTAAACTTGACTGACACCATAAATCTATACCAGGCTTAAGTTAATGGCGAAAATTGTCCAGTAAACATAAAATATATCTGAAACATTTAAAAAAAATTAAAACATTTAGGATATTTGAATAATAGTTGAAAATTCTAGAATTTTTTATGTACATAAAGCAATGTGAACATGATATCTTGTATATGAAAATTCATTTAATGAAACTTAATTTATTACATGATATTTTTTTGATCGGACAAGAAAGTACTTCCTTTGATCACCTTGTTTTATTTTTATTTTAAAGGTGATGTATGTATATAAGGTAAACGGGCAGAAAGTCACAGGATAAAAAGGGCTTCACAGATCGAATTTATTCGTTCATATTCTGTTAATTTACGTGTTTTGATTGAGTTAAGCCTTCCAATTGATATTTTATCGTGTGATTTTCTATGTTGTGATGTTATACTATTGTTTCAGAAAAAGGGAGAAGGTTTGGTACCATTAAAACGTTTAATCCCGCTGCAAATGTTTGCACCTGTCCTAAGTCAGGAATCTGATGTACAGGAGTTGTCGTTTGTTTATGTAATTTATACGTGTTTCTCGTTTCTCGTTTCTCGATTTTTATATAGATTAGACCGTTGATTTTCCCGTTTGAATGGTTTTACACTGGTAATTTTGGGGCCCTTTATAGCTTGTTGTTCGGTGTGAGCCGTGTTGAAGGCCGTACATTGACCTATAATGGTTTACTTTTATAAATTGTTATTTGGATGGAGAGTTGTCTCATTGGCACTCACACCACATCTTCCTATATCTACTTATTCTCATTTCGCCTTAGCTGTAAAAATCATTATATAAAATTTATCTCATTTCGCCTTAGTACAAATTTTCAGGTATAAAAGAATTAACTAAGACAAAATGGGAACTTTGTAAACAATGTAATTAAGTTATTTTTGTACATCTAGCCCAGTGTCGAAAAACACAAGTCCACTGCTTAACACTTGGAGGTCTCCAGCCCATATCCCTTGAATTGCATCGTTCGGGGTATATTTACCCACACCCACAAAAGACCTGATAGCTCTGTTCTGACAGCATTAATACATGAAAAATCTCTGGTGCCCCAAATGGCTGCACCATAACTTATTACTGGCCAGACCAGGGTATCAAATAGTTTAGTAAATGTACTGTACTGGAAACCTCCATGGGCCTTACTTTACAATAATCAAACTTAATGCCCTGTTCGCTGATTTGGCTACAGCTTTAGCCATTACATCATAATTTAAAAATTCAGTTAATAGTAAACCCAGATATTGATAGCTTTGTACAATACATATCTGCTTATCATTAAATAAAAACAATGTTGTTGTCTGCTGTACAGAAGGATTTCTAAAATGTACAATTTTAGTTTTCTCGTGATTAACATTTAATAACTTATTTTTACACCATATATTTAAACATCTAAGAGTAATTGCAAATCGCTTTCATTCTCTGCAATCAGTACAATGTCGTCTGCATATAACAAAATGCCAACTTTTCACCATCAATATCAATACCAATATCTAATGCTTTAATATTTGTAACTAAGCTGTTTATAAAAATATTGAATAAAATTGGCGACAAAACACAGCCTTGTTTTAGGCCTGAATTTACACTAAACCATTCAGTCATATGCCCATTTAATTTAATAGCACATTCAACTTTAGAATAAATAGCTTTAATCACACACAAAAATGTTTACTTATGCCAAGATCATTAAGTTCATTAAACAATAAATTTCTATTAACCGTGTCATATGCCTTTTAAAATCTACAAACACTGCAAACGTAGATAATTTTCGTAATTTTCTGGTTTCAATAATAGATGTAAGCGTACTCAAATGATCAATAGTACTTCTACCACCACGAAAACCGTTTTGCTCATCGTAAAACATTTTTAGTTTCTAACCAAGATACAAGTCTATTATTCAAAATGCTACAAAATAATTTATAACTACATGGTGCCAATGTAATGCCCTGATATGACAAAGGATCCCTAGTGTCTGCTGTAGAACACTTAGGTATAGGTGTTATTATCCCTTTACTCCACATGGATGGATTTTACCAAATTTGAAACACTTATTAAATAAATTATGTAAAACACATAAAAGTATATCATTTCTATATAATTCTATAGGTATCAAATCAATACCTGGCGCTTTGCCATTTTTGCTTTAATCAATACATTTATAACTTCGTCAATACTAATTTCACAATCTAAAAATCATCTGAATTATTGTTTGTTATACTTTCATTAGCAAGTTATCTTTATCTTTACAATTTAATAAATTATCAAAAGAAATTTTCCATTTATTTAAAACTACATCAGTATCAGTACAAATTGAATCGTCATCTTGTAACACTTCCATCGGAATGCTCTTCTGTCTTTCATTTCCAACACCAATTCTTCCTATTTTCTTCCAGAACTCCCGGGGGTTACCATTTTGGACGGCACAAAGTTCTTCTTGACTACGATACCAGTATTGTCTTTTCGCTTGTTGGCAGTTTTTGTCAAAAGTTTTACGTGTCTTCACAAATACATGACGTGCACTTTTCCTTTCGTTACGGTTATGATTTTTACGCCAAATACGTTCAGCTGCACACACTTCATTCCATAGTACTGTAAGGTTGTCATTCCACCAAGGCTTCTTCATCTTCCTTCTCTTATTACTGATACCATCCGCGCAATACACCTTCTGCTTATCTAGTTTGGAGTTCATTTCATCTTGAATAACATTAACAAGCTCGTCGTATTTATTGTCTATTTCTAATTGATTGTTTTCTGAATGTTCAAGATCAAGTATGAGTTGGTTTAACTTAGATACTACTTCAACATCTGTTAACCAATCATTTGGCACATTTCGTGTATCAAATTTCACATGTTCAGTTGTTTCGTTATCGGTCGACTGAGCATGACGAACCATAATTTGGTCATCATAAACTAAAGTGTTAAATGTCCAGCATATCAATGAGTGATCAGGAATATGTTTTGGGTCGTACGCTCCTGTGGTAAAAGTACTATTAACAAGACTTTGAGCTCTAATAACTTCGAAATCTACAAATTTATTCAGATATTCATATGGCACTATACAGTAATCAACGACAGATGTTCCTCTAGTAGATATAAATGTAAAATCATTGCTTAAAAAGTTCCTTCCGTTTAAAATACAGCAATTAACATTACTCAAAAACTCACAGAAAATGTCTCCGTAACTGTTGTTTGTAAAATCAACAACATTTCGCTCGGGTAAAATATCTATCCCTTCTATAAAATCCGGCATATCGGACACTGACTGTTCCAATCTCCAAACAAATAAAATGGGCTACCATTCGGGATTGTATATATATCAGAAGAAAGCGAGTCTAAGAACTCATAAATATTCACCGATCGTGTGAGTTTTCTGGAGGCAAATATACCACACATGTATAAAAGGACGAGTCCGGGTTGTTTTTTTCGAAAACGTATCCATAAAATTCCATCAACAGAATCACTCACTTTGTCAACATTATAATTCACTAAAACATCGTTTCGTACTAATACACCAACACCTCCCGATCCTGTTCTTGCACGCACGTGTATATGTTTACGGTTATGTCCAAACCACGTGTAACCTTCGATATCAACAACTGATTGACCAACCAGGTGAGTTTCGGCCAACCCTAATATATGCAGATTACTTTTGTGTATACATGAAGCTAGCATAGAATTCTTTTCACTATTTATAGTTTTGCTCCACCCATTAATGTTCCAAAACCCACAGTTTAGCTAATACCACCTCCCACGACCACGCCTACTGTTACCTTCGTAACTCTGTCGTCCATCCGAATAATCACGGTGTTGATCTCGATCATTATGTCTATTTCTATCGGTACGGGAGCGTGGATAATTGTTTGCTCGTTGACCGTTGACCTGTGGCAATGTTGAACACTAGTATCATCAGACTGTTTCCTCACTACACGTCCAGATTTAATCATGAAATCGTTGTCCCTGCCTAAAGCTTTTAATAGTGTACGATTGTTATTGTTATTAATTCTTTGTTGGAGTGGTAAATCGTTCTCAATATACACACGTGAATATTTAGTTGAGTTTTCAGTACACGTTTAGCTTTCAATACACCTTTCTTGTGTTCCATAGTAGCGAAAGTTATTACCACAATACCCGGTTTATCGTCAGATCTGCTTGTTTTCCTGACTAATTTAGCTACATTTATATCTGCCAGTTTCAGACCATCCTTAAATAAAGCTGAAACCTTGTTTTTAGTATTGAATTGTCATTTTCTTCTCGTTTGTCGAAGGGCAGATTTTCAATAACACTAAGCTGATGTTGGTCTTTTAATTCAGAGTTAATAACCTTACCGCTAGATGCCGCAACTTCTGCATATGATTTTCCTAATGAAACAATCTTTTCTTTCAATTCATTAACTTCACTAGAGATTTGTATGTATTGCAATTAGTTGATATTTGTTATTTTAATGCCAAAATCTACCATGAAATACTTTTGAAAAGAATATTGTTTTTGTGTCTTCCTGATTGTCCCACTTTGAATAATTCTTTTGATAGTGGCCCTCTTTTAAAATGTATTTTTACTTATGTGATATATTTTATAAATAAAGTCTTTGTTGTTGTTTCTAGTAGAGATGACAAAGAAGATGGAACATTTCATATTCTAATGAATAAAATAAAGACAATTATGATACAATCAAAAACAAATATTTTATTTCTGAATCAGTACTGAGTTACAAGTACAATTTTAAAATAGCATACTAATAAAGAAAATATACATGTAATAAATAATCGCATGAGAAAAAGCACTAATACATAAAACATAAACATTATTTCCATAAACATCAATAAATATAGTACTATGATAGTTCATATTATGAAAACAAGGCACTGATGGACACATTGGAATGTTCAAAATTCATTTAGTTACCAAGTTTAAGGATGTAGGATGCGGCATCACCATACTGAATGTAGTGTGTGTTGTACCAATCTGTAGGTTTTCTTTCAAAGTGATGAATCTTTCTTCTACTTCTCTTTACTTTTGAGCTTTTCCCTCATCTTTCAACCTGTTGCATATTGTACTTTCTTTACCTCGTTAGCTGCTTGCTCTTTTTAACACCTTGATGATTTCAAATATGTTTGGATGTGCTGTTTTTACCCTCTTTTTCAGCTTGTTCTGCCAGCCCTCTAAATGATTGTTTGTCCTGGGTCCTTCTGTTTGGTGGTGGTTCCAAGTTGGTTGTGGGTATCTGCCGTCTAACCATGTCAGAATTATAAGTCGGTTAATTTGGTGCAGACATTCTGTCTGTAGTGCGTTTTCCAAGGCGTGTAACCAGTAGCCTCTAAGCGATCTAATGAACTAATATTTGGTAATTTGGACCAAGCTTGAAAAAATCAAGTCATTGTACACCATGGATTATCCTTAATATATATACCATATATAATCAGCACAATTTAAAAAAATGTTTATATTATTTTATTAAACTTTCTGTTATATGTGTAAACAAGTCTGTGGGAAAACATTTTTTTTTTGTTCTATTAAATTTTTTGTGTTGGATAATTTAAAGGATAATTGAAATATTTAGATTTTTGTAATTGCATTAAATTCATAAAATTGCAACTTTTGTTAAATGAAACAAAAAAATATTTCAAGAGAAGCAACTTTCCTACTGACAAATGATTTTATTGTAGATTTTTTTCTGATTTCACAACTTTTGAAATCATAAAAATGGTCACTTTTCCCTAATTACATGTTGTTTAAAGTGTTATAAAAACACAGAGGTTCAATTTGTTTATTTAAAATTTTTATCTAAATTCACGTTTCGCCTTAGTTCAATTCCC
The DNA here is from genome assembly GCA_017311375.1 of Mytilus coruscus. Classification (NCBI taxonomy): domain Eukaryota; kingdom Metazoa; phylum Mollusca; class Bivalvia; order Mytilida; family Mytilidae; genus Mytilus; species Mytilus coruscus. The sequence continues at coordinate 88,162,962 of CM029599.1, forward strand.
ATCTCGCCTTAGTATTTTTTTACCTGGAATTCACAGCCAAGGCGAAATGGGAACACACCATAAAAAGTCACAGGACAGAAAGTCACAAATTTGATAGGATAAAAAGTCACAAATAATTTTTACAATTGTTTGGATATATAAGAGAAAGATCTTGAAATATTTTCTTTTATTACATATATTCATTTTAAAGTTTAGGAAATTAATCATTAACCTTGATAAATAAAAATTTATTAAATTTTAATCATGCAAAGGTTATATTTCTTGGCACCATGAAGCCGTTTAAGTACCAAGCCACTTTTACATTTTGTTTTCTTAACAATTATTATAATTTTGATCATTATTGATATTTATTAAATAATTTTAATTACAAAGTTGTTTTATATATAATAGTTCAAGAAAAATACAAAATGGGTTTTTAAAATAAGTGTTTTCTTATTCAAGAAAAATAAAATCAAAACTGAATAGTGACTTTTTGTCCTGTGACTTTCTGTCCTACATTAGTATATAAGTGTTGATGAATATGTTTTGATGATTACATAATGTTTATTTTCAAATTTCGGTTTCAGTGCTATATTAAATACATTTTGGATTTCAAATTGTTCAAATTTCTATCCAGGGGAAATAGCTGTTGTTAAAACAGTTCCTGAATTGATGAAATACAATAGATAGATACAAAAAAAAAAAAATAGATCTAGGTTGGTTATTACTTGGTCGAGTATGGTTCAGACTAGGTTGAGTATGGTTCAGACTAGGTCGAGCATGGTTCAGACTAGGTCGAGCATGGTTCAGATTATGTCGAGTATGGTTCAGACACGTATAAAATGGTTAAGTAGTGGTCGAGTAAAGGTCGAGTATGGGTTCAGACTATTAAGTATGGTTCAGACTACAGTCTAGTAATATCAAGTAAATTTCAGACCAATTCAGACTGGTGGAGTAAAAATCAGTACAGTCGAGTACAGATATATGCCATTTCAGACTTTGACTGGTTTGTAGTGCGTAGAATCGCGCGTTTGACGTCACACAGGTAGATATAAAATAATTTTGTCGTTCGAAGTATGACGGGATACATAAGTACAGAGCCACGTCAAATGGTCGTTCATATTCTGTTAATTTACGTGTTTTGATTGAGTTAAGCCTTCCAATTGATATTTTATCGTGTGATTTTCTATGTTGTGATGTTATACTATTGTTTCAGAAAAAGGGAGAAGGTTTGGTACCATTAAAACGTTTAATCCCGCTGCAAATGTTTGCACCTGTCCTAAGTCAGGAATCTGATGTACAGGAGTTGTCGTTTGTTTATGTAATTTATACGTGTTTCTCGTTTCTCGTTTCTCGATTTTTATATAGATTAGACCGTTGATTTTCCCGTTTGAATGGTTTTACACTGGTAATTTTGGGGCCCTTTATAGCTTGTTGTTCGGTGTGAGCCGTGTTGAAGGCCGTACATTGACCTATAATGGTTTACTTTTATAAATTGTTATTTGGATGGAGAGTTGTCTCATTGGCACTCACACCACATCTTCCTATATCTACTTATTCTCATTTCGCCTTAGCTGTAAAAATCATTATATAAAATTTATCTCATTTCGCCTTAGTACAAATTTTCAGGTATAAAAGAATTAACTAAGACAAAATGGGAACTTGTGTAAACAATGTAATTAAGTTATTTTTTGTATGTATTGCAATTAGTTGATATTTGTTATTTTAATGCCAAAATCTACCATGAAATACTTTTGAAAAGAATATTGTTTTTTGTGTCTTCCCGATTGTCCCACTTTTTGAATAATTCTTTTGATAGTGGCTCCTCTTTTTTAAAATGTATTTTTTACTTATGTGATATATTTTATAAATAAAGTCTTTGTTGTTGTTTCTAGTAGAGATGACAAAGAAGATACGGAACATTTCATATTCTAATGAATAAAATAAAGACAATTATGATACAATCAAAACAAATATTTTATTTCTGAATCAGTACTGAGTTACAAGTACAATTTTAAAATAGCATACTAATAAAGAAAATATACATGTAATAAATAATCGCATGAGAAAAAAGCACTAATACATAAAACATAAACATTATTTCCATAAACATCAATAAATATAGTACTATGATAGTTCATATTATGAAAAACAAGGCACTGATGGACACATTGGAATGTTCAAAATTCATTTAGTTACCAAGTTTAAGGATGTAGGATGCGGCATCACCATACTGAATGTAGTGTGTTGTACCAATCTGTAGGTTTTCTTTCAAAGTGATGAATCTTTCTTCTACTTCTCTTTACTTTTTGAGCTTTTTCCCTCATCTTTCAACCTGCTGCATATTGTACTTTCTTTACCTCGTTAGCTGCTTGCTCTTTTTTTAACACCTTGATGATTTCAAATATGTTTGGATGTGCTGTTTTTACCCTCTTTTTCAGCTTGTTCTGCCAGCCCTCTAAATGATTGTTTGTCCTGGGTCCTTCTGTTTGGTGGTGGTTCCAAGTTGGTTGTGGGTATCTGCCGTCTAACCATGTCAGAATTATAAGTCGGTTAATTTGGTGCAGACATTCTGTCTGTAGTGCGTTTTCCAAGGCGTGTAACCAGTAGCCTCTAAGCGATCTAATGAACTAATATTTGGTAATTTGGACCAAGCTTGAAAAAATCAAGTCATTGTACACCATGGATTATCCTTATTAAATATATATACCATATATAATCAGCACAATTTAAAAAAAAATGTTTATATTATTTTATTAAACTTTCTGTTATATGTGTAAACAAGTCTGTGGGAAAACATTTTTTTTTTGTTCTATTAAATTTTTGTGTTGGATAATTTAAAGGATAATTGAAATATTTAGATTTTTGTAATTGCATTAAATTCATAAAATTGCAACTTTTATTAAATGAAACAAAAAATATTTCAAGAGAAGCAACTTTCCTACTGACAAATGATTTTATTGTAGATTTCTTTCTGATTTCACAACTTTTGAAATCATAAAAATGGTCACTTTTCCCTAATTACATGTTGTTTAAAGTGTTATAAAAACACAGAGGTTCAATTTGTTTATTTAAAATTTTTATCTAAATTCATGTTTCGCCTTAGTTCAATTCCCATCTCGCCTTAGTATTTTTTTACCTTTTTTACCTGGAATTCACAGCTAAGGCGAAATGGGAACACACCATAAAAAGTCACAGGACAGAAAGTCACAAATTTGATAGGATAAAAAGTCACAAATAATTTTTTGACAATTGTTTGGATATATAAGAGAAAGATCTTGAAATATTTTCTTTTTATTACATATATTCATTTTAAAGTTTAGGAAATTAATCATTAACCTTGATAAATAAAAATTTATTAAATTTTAATCATGCAAAGGTTATATTTCTTGGCACCATGAAGCCGTTTAAGTACCAAGCCACTTTGACATTTTGTTTTCTTAACAATTATTATAATTTTGATCATTATTGATATTTATTAAATAAATTTTAATTACAAAGTTGTTTTATATATAATAGTTCAAGAAAAATACAAAATGGGTTTTAAAATAAGTGTTTTCTTATTCAAAGAAAAATAAAATCAAAACTGAATAGTGACTTTTTGTCCTGTGACTTTCTGTCCTACATTAGTATATAAGTGTTGATGAATATGTTTTGATGATTACATAATATAGATATAGGAAGATGTGGTGTGAGTGTTTATTTTCAAATTTCGGTTTCAGTGCTATATTAAATACATTTTGGATTTCAAATTGTTCAAATTTCTATCCAGGGGAAATAGCTGTTGTTAAAACAGTTCCCGAATTGATGAAATACAATAGATAGATACAAAAAAAAATAGATCTAGGTTGGTTATTACTTGGTCGAGTATGGTTCAGACTAGGTTGAGTATGGTTCAGACTAGGTCGAGCATGGTTCAGACTAGGTCGAGCATGGTTCAGATTATGTCGAGTATGGTTCAGACACGTATAAAATGGTTAAGTAGTGGTCGAGTAAAGGTCGAGTATGGGTTCAGACTATTAAGTATGGTTCAGACTACAGTCTAGTAATATCAAGTAAATTTCAGACCAATTCAGACTGGTGGAGTAAAAATCAGTACAGTCGAGTACAGATATATGCCATTTCAGACTTTTACTGGTTTGTAGTGCGTAGAATCGCGCGTTTGACGTCACACAGGTAGATATAAAATAATTTTGTCGTTCGAAGTATGACGGGATACATAAGTACAGAGCCACGTCAAATGGATATCACAAAAAACAGACTTGACACCCGGGACTTACCAGTAAAAGTAATATTAATAAAGACAAATAAAAGAATACTATAACAGTTAATAAGATGATAAACAACTTCAGTACGCAGAATCTATACTTCAAGACCATCGTGTATTATTTGTGAAGTTGATACGAAATATTTATCATCAAGGTCTTGGATCCTTCCGATAAACTTTTTTATAAAAAGGACGAGACGTTCTTTGACATACCCCTGGTTCATCAACTTTCTGCTCAGGCACTGGTGACGTTTTACAAAGTCTGAGTAGGAGCTGCAAGCTCTTGAATACCGAATAAGTTGGGAAATGTATATCCCATATGCAGGTGAAGTTGGTATATTGCTACTAAGGTGGGGGAAATTGATAATTTCAAAATTGAAATCGTCTCGTTTGCCATAGATTCTGGTACTGAGATGACCGTGTATGTCAAATTCGAGGTATAAGTCTAAAAATGAGGCGGAGGAAGCTGTGTCTGTTGTTTCTTTAATTTCTAGTTCTGGGGGATATATTAATGGAACCCAATCAGAAAAGTTCGGATTGTTAATGGAAAGAACATCATCAATATATCTGAAAGTGAAATTAAATAACCTGGCTTCTTTGATCTTCTTGTTTTTGACAAGTGTCTGAAGGAACTCCGATTCATATGAAAATAAGAAGAGGTCGGCAAGGAGAGGCGCACAGTTCGTTCCCATAGGAATGCCGACAATTTGTTGAAAAAGTCGATCTCCAAATTCAACAAATATGTTGTCAATAAGAAATTCAAACATACTGATCACTTGTTCCTCTGTGTAGCATGTTTTACCCTTTTGTTCACTATTAACACCATATGCCTTATGGTATCCCAAAGCAATAAATTTATAGCGTATGCTACCATTTTTATGTTGAAAAGCATTGTGGATTATTTCTTTTAGACGATTTTTCAATTTCACATGGGGAATGGTGGTATACAAGGTTGAAAAATCAAAAGTTTTGATAGAACTAATTTCAGAAAAAGACCGAGATAATAGCCAGGAGTTATCTAGTACTCAATATACAAGATCACGAGTTGGTTGACCGTTATGGAAGATGACGACGGATATTTTTCAATTGTCGTAACCACAATCCCGTCCTCTTTTCCCCAAATGTGACCTACCGAAATGCACTGAAAACGCCATGCCATGGCAAAAGATCAAAAGACAAAAAACAGTATACAAAACACAATATAAAAAAACTAACGACTGAGCAACAAGAACCCAACCAAAAACCGGGGTTGATTTGATGTGCTTCGGAAGGGTAAGCAGATCCTGCACCACTACTGGTACCCGTCGTGTCGCTCATGTAAGTAAAAACCGTACCCGTCGTGTCGCTCATGCAAGTACAAACCGTACCCCGTCGTGTCGCTCATGTAAGTACAAACCCGGTGATAAGACTAATTCGTTAGGTCACATTCGAGACATTTTCAGTGCATTTCGGTATTTCCATTATGGAATATCTGTTTCACAGATGACAATTAGAACGTATCCATCGTCATCTGTGAAACAGATATTCCATAATGGTCAACCAACTCATGATGGCGTCCGTAAATTTTCAAAGTTTCAAAGTTTCACCAATTGATAGTGTTAATGAGAAAGTAAGTCAGAGTCCAGTGACCTCCCATGAACCATGATATAGAACGATGCAGCGGCTACAATTTATAGGAAACATCTGAGGTCATAAACTGTAGTTTATATTGACCTACACAAACATAATACTGTTAGGAAGCACTAAAAGGATTTTTAAGTTTAATGAATTTAAAAATTATTTCAGATTTTGCAAAAAAACAATTGTTACTGCATTCTTTATCAAGACTTGCCTTATACAAACCAAAATACGATAAACAGAGTTTTGCTGTTGTTGGTGCTTTCCTGTCGAATACCTGATATTTGTTTTCCAATTTAGGCAATTAGCGTGTATATTCATTATATGCAGATCGGGGCATATATTATACAGTCTCGGTAAACATTGTTTCTCATTTAAAAGATATTTTCTTACTGCTTTTCATTCATTGTTGACTTTGCAGGTTTTACCTCTATACTCTCTGTACAAGGTTTGTATAATTTTGCAGCAAATAATAAAAATACTATTCCAATAATTTTAACACATATCCACCAAGTCATTAGACGGGTAACAAGGTCATATTTTCTATAAATCCAACATGAACCCTTTTTACCACAGGTATCTTGCCACAAATCACACGAACTATCAATTATGGCACCCAAAAATATAGGACCAGGCGTAGTACCTGAAATAAGAGAAGTTTTAAATGAAAACATTTAATTAAGCGATTTACAATGTGAAACAAAATAAACATGTTTTACTTGATCATTTAAGTCTTTTGTCCGAATAAAACTGGTATTATAAACGCCAGAATAGTTGCAAGCTTAAGTCTTGTTTTTACCAGTCATGCAACTAAAGTACAGAAACGAAATACACGTTTCCGAGGCTTTCTTTGCAACACTCCGTCTTGTTTTAAACGCACTTATCATTCACGTGTTACTAGAATATAAACATAGTGTTTAAAATTCCATGAGAAGAAATGAACAGCTAGCGCAGAAGATACAATTTGAACACAGTGAACTTATTGCAAGCCATGGTATTTCAATAAATATAAGCCGACTCAAAAGTAGGGAGAAGGGCATTTAAACAGCTCAATCTGGCCCACAAATGATTTTCAAAATTAAATTTACAAATACACAGAAGAGACAAAAAATACAGAAGTATACAGTGATTAAGAAAATAATAAGACTCGGCATAATTTTTAACCTTTTGGTCCGAGAACACAGTTATTTCGTAGTGCATTTCTTTTAGACAATAAATTCAAATTAAAAAATTCGCACCTGCTCTATCCAAACAATATTTTTGCAGTGTAGTGTACTACCTTGGGACAAATAATATCAAAATTATAGAAAAGTCTACCAGTTCTAACTAAAAAATGGAGAATTCCATATTAAGGGGGTCTATAATTCAGTTTGACAGCTTCAGACATACTATTTTTTTTACCTTTTTTAACTGGACCAAATCACTACTTTACATAAAAATTCATTACCCATTTTTTTTTTAACATGTAATTTCATCCCCCTACTTAATATTTCATGAATAAAATATAAAGAACTAAATTTGGAAAGCGTATGAAAAAATTTGCAAGTAGTACACTGTCCACACTAGGGACTATATTTCTAATTTTCACAGAACATGCTGGCATATTTACTTTTAACATCGAGCACTTTTGAAAAAAAAAAACAGAATATTTTTTAGAGGATATTTTTTTAATAGTTACACATTTTACCCGTTGGAACTCGAGTAATAGTCGATCCGACTATTAGTCGGTTGCCCTTTTCAGCTACAAATTCCAAGGATTTAGTCTTGACCCTCGTATAAGTCGGACAAAATTTGGTCATTTTTTTTGCAGCTGACAGTTACTGAACGCCGGTAAAACCAATGCAAATCCAGGAATTATATTCATTTTCTGCATGAATGTTTGTTTGGTTTGAATTTAGTTGATGTTGATCATGATATTTTATATATTATATAATTAATAAAGATGTATTCATTCCTCTTGTTTTGTTCACTGTTTCATTAGCCATGTGTTGTTTACGTAATGCATCAATGATTTTGTAGGGTATGACTAACAAACTATTGTTTGAGAAAAGCGAACATAAACCGATATGAACCTGAAAAAAATTGAAAGTCAAACAAAATAATATTTTTTACAGCACACATAACTCAGTGTTAAATGAGCATGTACACTTTATAATTCTTATTATATTGTGATGATTAAAGGATTAAAAAAATTAAGTGAAGCTAATCAACTTTATATTAAAATAACTCCAACTCACTAGTGTCATCTGTTCACCTATCACTGATAGTTTTCACACCTTTAGTGAATACAACTCTTTGTCTCTTAATTAGGGGTTATCAATGGATTATATTGGCTTGTCAATCAATTTTGTGATTTTTGTTTACCTGAGACATTTTAATGAATAATATTTTGATCTTGGGAATGAATCTTAAAATTATTTTTGATTATTGTATGATTTATAAGTATTGAATTGATATCATGATATCACAATAATGACACAATAACTCCGCTGAATACATCCTTTCACATAGTTGGTACATTGTTATCTCCTTTTCATTTTTGGTTCTTGGCTCTTCTTTTGGGTTTATGAACAAACCATTTGACCATGAAAATCAATACCCAAACCGGAAACAGTGGGAATTTCAACACGAATTTGCAGAAAATTGATAACAAAGAACAAATAAAACACAAGGACAGTATTGTAGTCTTTTATTTTCAACAAAAACTTTTTATTTATTGATTTATGTAGGTTTGGCAATCACAAACGTAGTTTTGATCAGGAAATTCACTCCCTACTACTTTTCTCAAGCTTGGATTTTTCCTCTGGTCGCGGGATCTCGTCTATTAGTCGATACCCCTCTCTGGATTATGAATTTTACTCCCAATTTTCCGACTAATAAGCGAGTAGGTACGGTAACTAAATATGAGGTTGTTGGATCTTCTCACACGTTCCTTTTCAAAATCTATGAAAATATTGAACAACAAGGAAAGTTGAAATTAAGAAATGTGGTATAATTGCCAATGAGACAAGTATCCACCAGAGACCAAATGACGAGGATGCTAATAACTATAATAGATCACTGTACGGCCTTCGACAATGAGCAAAACTAATGCCATATAGTAAGCTTTAAAAGTCACCTCCATGACAAATTGTGAAACATTTCAAAAGAGAAAAGTAACGGCCTAATTTTAGCTAAAAAATAAAGGAACCCAAATATGGAAGACAGCAAATAACGCTGCCACTGAAATCGAGCTCCTGATTTGGACAGGCACATAAAGCAAGTGGCAGAGTGGCGGAATTGAACATGTTTTGAGTGCTCACTCCCTTTCCCCTAAAAAAACCCAACCTAACAAGCGGTGTGTCACACACGACAAAACTTAGTTTTCTTACAATCTATTTAAATCTGTAGCAGGAGGTGTTCAATTCGAGTACGGTAAAACACTGAAAATCAACAACTGTCAGTTAGATCTGGGCTCTCGGTCATAAAACTTTACTCAGGACTCGGAGTACAAAATTTGTGCTCGAAACACCAAATATAGTATTTTGATTGGTTGATTTCTGAGTCTGAGTACAAAAATCGTGCTCGAAAGTTTTATGACCGCAAGGCCTGAACTTCGTTAGCATTTGTTACTTTTAAGATATCATTTTTCATTAATCAATTCAAGGAAAAGGTAGTCATACTCTAGATGACATTATAATTTTATGATAATAAAAGAAGAGAACGACCAACGCGTAGTTAGAGTTACGTGTTTGTAGTGAAATCTAATTGGTTATTTTGGTTAGGAAGTCAAAACTACGAACATAGTAGTTATAATATTAATGGACCGATAATTTAAAATTTCTGTATGCTTTTAAATCAAAAATACAAACCTAATAAACGAGCTGCTAAACACTGTATAGCAAATGCAAACGATCGTTGTTTTTGTGAGACACATCTGGAAAATAAGAAATATCTACAAAAATGAATTTCATATAAAAAAATCATTTCAAAGAATGATAAAAGACAAATGTGTTTCTTTCTCGAGTGATCGGATTCCATATGAAGAAAAGGAGATGCGAGACAGCAGTGTCTTCCTGGAATGCCTACATTTTATAAAATATCTATTCCTCGACTGTCAACAAAAAAATTGAATAGATGTGGTTTTAGTGAATGTGTGTTTTTAGAACACAGTTTAAATACTAGGAAAAAGGTAGTTTAAAGGTAAAAATTATTTTGCTCCTTAAAAACATCAATTTTTTAAAACAGCAGGAAAATCGTGTCTCGATTTTTATTTTTTCATGAGTTGATATTGCACAAGCTTTAGATTTCTGTTGTTACTAGTACGACTTTAACTATGATTAATTTGGGAATAGTATACTATGTCAATATAATCATTATGTCCCAGGATTAGTTGAATACTGGTGGATTTTAGAATTTTGTCAACTTGAATTATGTCCTGTGAATATTTTGGTTTTGTTTCTTGTGAAAATAATACTTCGATACTCTTCTTAGCCTATGAGACTAATAATAACAAAACTAATACCGGGTCTGGACCTGCTTCGCTGCATGCAAGTGATTGAGACAACATGTACACCGGATCATAGTGGATCATTCCCAGACCAAATATTAAAATCATTCACTTCAATATGACCCAAGAAAACTATTGGCAAACAGAAAGTGGCTAAACGGGAGATGTAAAAATTGCTTACTCGCTACAACTTATCAGTATCAAGCTGCAGAACAAATATTATATCATTCCCTTACAAAGAAGCGAAAAAAACTTTGACAAAAATTTCCCTTGTACAATGAGTGTTGTACACTTTCAAACAACTATCGACAAACAGAAAGTGGCTACACGGGAGACGTAAAAATTGCTTACTCGGTACAACTCAACATTATCAAGCTCAGACCAAACATTAAATTATTCCCCGACATAGAAGCCAAGAAAACTTTTGAAGAAAGTTTTCTTTCGGACGGACAGACGGACGGACAAACAGACGGAAGGACGGAGTCGAGCGGTTATTAGACCTGCTTCCTCATTCGGCGACGCTGGTAAAAATGAAACCAAATATAAAAAGATGTGGTATGATTGCCAATGAGACAACTCTCCACAATAGACCAAATGACACAGAAATTAACAACTATAGGTCACCGTACGGCCTTCAACAATGAGCACATACCGCATACTAGTAGTCAGCTATAAAATGCCCCGAAATGACAAATGTAAAACAATTCAAACGAGAAAACTAACGGCCTAATTTATGTTCAAAATAATGAACGAAAAACAAATATGAAACACAGCAACAAACGACAACCACTGAATTACAGGTTCCTGACTTGCAACAGGCACATACAGAATGTGGCGGGATTAAACTAGTTAGATGGCGCCAAACCCTCCCCTAACCTGGGACAGTGGTGAAACAGCACAAAACAAGAAAACACTCTACAAAACAATAAACGAAAAACAAATATGATAAACGACAACCACTAAATTACAGGCTCCTAACTTGGGACAGGCACATATAGAATGTGGCGGGGTTAAACTAGTTTGAAGGCGCCAACCCTCCCCTAACCTGGGACAGTGGTGTAACAGTACAACATAAGAACAAACTATAAAAATCAGTTGAAAAAGGCTTAGCTCATCAGATGGATACAAATAGAAATACATCCAACAAAAACACAAAGTGGACGTGGACGGGTACTTGTACATCCCAACAACAAAAAGACACTTAACACAGATCTGAGAGTACTCGCAGTTACTGACAGCTAGTTCAAAGCCAATAACAACTAATAAAAAATCATGCATCTAATACTAAATCCTCAATCAGTACACATCCAACATCCAATGGATTTAATGTAAAGACGTCATAAACAGTCAGAGAAAGACATGACCTTGTGCAAAGCCAAGATACAGGTTTCGACAGATTGCAGATCCATGAATGTGCATATGCATGAATTGTATATTACAATAATAACTATTCGTATGGTTATATATGAAGAATCATAATCGAAATGATGAAAACGGGTTTTTAATTCTTTAAGAATCTTGCAATACCTCCAGTTTGAAAACATTGCATATTTTGCAAGCTAATTTATCTTTCCAAATATAAAGTTCTTAGGTGTTTTTGTCGTTTTTTAATTGCTTAATCTTAAGTGTTTATTCCCAAATCATAAAAATATGAATCTTGATGATAATAGTTATTATTTTGCATTTAAATCAACTCTGTTAACAAAATCGTTCTACAAAAACGATATCTAGACTTAAAGTTGTTCAGTGGTTGTCGTTTGTTGATGTGGTTCTTAAGTGTTTCTCGTTTCTCGTTTTTTATATAGATTAGACCGTTGGTTTTCCTGTTTGAATTGTTTTACACTAGTCATTTTGGGGCCCTTTATAGTTCGGTGTGAGCCAAGGCTCCGTGTTGAAGGCCGTACTTTGACCTATAATTGTTTACTTTTTACAGATTATGACTTGGATGGAGAGTTGCCTCATTGGCACTCATACCACATCTTCTTATTTCTATTTAAAATAAATTTAACAAATTGAATAAAAATTAAATAAGTAAAAGATTGTAGATTAATAAGTAAGCACAAATACTGAGACGAAAGCCCATACTGAACACCACAAGGTTCCAACTAAGTATTGGCTTCCGGAATTACAAAATATTCCGTAAAACTTTCACTTTATACATTTGCATTAGGTAACTTACGACTGATTTACAATAGGTAACTGACTGATTTACAATAGGTAACTTACGACTGATTTACAAATATTTCGTTCTTCTGACTATCGCTCTTACAACCTATAAAAACACTCGTTATCAAATTTGGTGACAATGTTAAATGCGGTATTAGCTATTTCTGTTGAGTTTTATAAGTTTTGATAAAATACTTTCCTTTGGGGGTTCGTTTAAATCCTTTTTTTTTCAGAAATTTTCTTAATTTTCCTGTATGAATTTTTCTTCGAATCGCCTATATAAGAGATAAGGTCGGCAGAATGGGAGGTACTTTGGGTTTGGTATCAGTAAATACGAGATTGATGAAAGGGTATTTATTGGTATTGTTTTAGCTGTGTATTTACTATATATTTTCTATTATACAGTTATAATAGACCACAGGGCTTTAGTTGCATTTTTCTCATTCCACTGACCGCGATAAGGGGATAAGGACTTCGTTACTTGTTGACTTTAGTTTAAAAATCTTCATGTATTTCCATAGGAAATTAAGTTTTGATGGCAGATCTTTGATAGTCTCTGTTAGATTTATTATGCCCCCCCGCCCCGGAAAAAAAATTCGAGAGCTTATAGTATATATAGTATAGTTTTCCGTCCGTCCGTCCGTCCTTCCGTGTGTCCGAAACAAATGGTTTCCAGATTATAACTTGAGATATCTTTACTTGATTGGTATTTAACTTATATAGCTGTAAGATTTGGGGAGAAGGGAAGAAAGCTAATGATTTTGGATCACTATGTAAAAGGCCAAGGTAACTGTTAATAAATATAGAAAAGTTTTAGAATATTGTTTCCGGATGGTAACTTGAGTTTTCTTTAAAAGTTTGCTTAATTGATATGAAATTTATATTCATATGGAAGAGGAGAAAGAAGACTATTGGTTTTGGAAGCAATCGATCAAGGGTCAAGGTGTTACTATTTTTTTGTTGTTGGGGGAAAAGTGGTTTCTGAATGGTAACCCGAGTTTCCCTTGATTCATTGGATTACAACGTATACAGATTGAAAGATATAGTAAAAGGAAAGAAGCTTGTTGATTTTGGACTCAACAGGTTAAAGGTCAAGGTAATATAATTTAAGAAATTAAAATATGATCAGCGTGCATAGAATTATGGCGGTAATCCTCCTGCAGAGATTTACTGTAAGATGTCTGAATTGTTGTTTGTTTACTCTTTATTCAGGCCATATACCTTTCTATTCATATGGTAATACCTGAATGTCGCTGTTACTATCGGTGACATCGTGGCAAAGGTAAACCATAACAGAAAGAACAGTAACCCACAAAACACATAAAACCAGTTACAGTCCTCAGAACAGTTACCAGATACTGCCACAACTACGTTCTTATTTGCACTGATACAACTACAATCAGCATAGCTCTGAAATATAAACATCAGTTCAAACTTATAAAGACACCCTTTGAATTGGACTAGTTAATGGACGCTATTACAGGTTGGTTGACCGTTATGGAATATATATTTCACAGATGACGACGGATATGTTCCAATTGTCGTAACCACCCTTCCGTCGTCTTTTTCTTGAATTGCATCACCAAATGATAGCTATCACCGAATTTGTACTTGTATGAGCAACACGACGTGTGCCACATGTGGATGAGAATCTGCTTACCCTTCTAGGGCACATGAGATCACTCCTGGTTTTTGGTGTTCGTGTTGCTCAGTCTGAAGTTTTCTATGTTGTATTTTGTAGACTGTTGTTTGTCTCTTCGTCTTTTTTCGTATTTATCATGGAGTCGTCAATTTGTCCCTGACTTGTGAGTAAGAATATACCTTTGGTATCGTCTGTCTCTCTTTTATAGTATACATGTACATAAAAAGAATAACTGCAATTACCAAAAATATTGGACAGTACAACAGATTACTCTAGCCACAAAAAACCTAACTCCTCCGAAAAATAGAGTAACAAACAAGGACTAACAACATGTTCAGATAATCTGACTTGGTACAGCCAGAAAATGCGGTGGAGTAAAACCAGTTTTACTTGTGCACAAACCTCTCTCATCCTTTCTCCATCTAGACCATATTTCATTAACGTGAATAGAGTATAGGGATCGCTTTGTCCGTTCGTTCCTTCGTTTTTTTTCGTCCGTTCGCACTGTAAGTTTTATAATATTGAATTCTAGTAGTCATGCAATATGTCAAATTGTAATAATATGTAATGTTTATCAAACCTGAAATGTTTACCATACAAAAAGAATCATGGGATAAATTACTATCAAATCAAAACTCAGAATAAGTGACAATTGCACATGCCTTTTTTTCCCAAATTTTATAAAGCATTTTAATGACTGTATAACATATTAAAAACTTCATATAAAACCGTGCTAGTTTTGTAATTTTATTACAACATTTTTGTTAAAGTTTTAAAAGAGCCTTACTTCAGACTTCAGAGATAATCTATTTCTATCTTAAACAAAAACACCACTAAAATCTTTTGACTCTGAACAAAACATTTAGCCATTTTCAATCCCCCTCCTCCCCAAAAAGTGATTGTTTTGAATACGTTGCATATATTTTTAAATGTCAGTTTTTGTAATCTCGATTCTCGTTATACTATAGATATATGTTCAGTGACTGAGACTTGATATAATTTATGACAGATCCAGGAGGCTGAGGATTGAGTCCTCCATATCAAAGTAAGAAGGATACCTTGGTACCATTCAGTAGTATAGTCTCTGTACAACCAGCATGACAGGGTGAGAAGTAAACAGTCTTGTTGAGGTCACAGATTGGTTCATACCCAGCTGTTGTGCAATGACAGTGTATATTACAGCTAGAAACAAGGTCGATCTTATCGCCACTGAAACATTAATGTAATCATAGTTAGCATTTGGTTAAATTAATGACCGGCTACATTTGTACGTTTTAAATTTGCATGGTGGGGGATGATTTTATGGTATCGAACACTTTTCAATTTGCAAGTAAGACGCATATTATTCTGCATAATTTGTGGTTGTATATCATTGTTTACTGTGCATAACTTGTGGTTGTATATCATTGTTTATTGTGCATAACTTGTGGTTGTATATCATTGTTTATTGTGCATAACTTGTGGTTGTATATCATTGTTTATTGTGCATAACTTGTGGTTGTATATCATTGTTTATTGTGTATAACTTGTGGTTGTATATCATGTTTACTGTGCATAACAATTTAGACGGCATGTGTTTTCGGAGTACTTCTCTTAAAAGCACTAACAAACACATTGTCTAAAATGTTCATCGTATTAATACTTAAGTGAGATTTTTTCTCATGGATTGTTCTTTAGACCACATGGTTTTACAGTAGCACTATTCTTTTTATTAACATTAAATAATGCCTGAAAATGGTTCTGCTTTGAACAAAGTTATAATTGTATTGGTGGTTTTGATTTGCCATATATTGTATATCTATCGTTCTAACAATTGGACTGGCCATTGTTAATATTCATAGCAATATTAAGACCGTTAACATATTAAGTTTAATATTTGCCTCTTTCACATTTTATGATGTTTATACTTGCAGTCTATAGCTAGTAGATATTCCAGCGACTGGCTGGCTCGGACATGTCATCAGAAACGACGGAGCAAGTACGGCAGCAAAACACATGCACACACAACAAAAGTAAATTATTCCTCGTAGTCGTAGTTTAAGTTTCTTTACCATGTATCCACCAAACACCATTCCACCTCCGGCTCCAGGAATGCTTATTGCACCTGTATAATTAACATGATGTACAATGAAGATCACTTGTTTTTGTTTGACTATCTTGATCATCATTGCAGTGTTATGAAGTGTTGTAAAGTAATGCTAAGAGGTGTACTAACTAGCAGATTTAAACAGTTTTCTAAGTGTTCAGGATACACCGTTACCACAACTTATGATAGGATTAATCCTGACTACAACACCCATTTTGGGGATAACCTTCATCTGTTAAGTTAGAAACCAAATGTCCGGAAAGTAAAACACAAGATAAGACGTCGACGAGCTTAAACTTTGCCTTTCTAAATTTTGTATTTATTTGGTTCTATTACATTTGATTGACAATAAAGATTAACTTCTCCTCTTACTTTTGTTTACTTTTTGAAAATAAAGACATAACTCTATAGTTTCTATAGTTACATTTACGATATTTCCCGTAATAACTACTTTATTCACAAATAATTAAAATAATATTACCGATGACAGTTCCAGCTGTAGCCAGGTCAATATTAAAAAGTTGTTGTGCAATTTTCGATCCGAAGGCTGTTACACCACCAACCAACAAAGTTTCACAAACACTACTGAGAGTGACGAGAATGAAAGTTGGATTCTTTGCCTGGAATACACAATTAAATTAATATGTCATTAACATAGTGTAAACAAGTACCCGCTCTGACAAACTAAAAATTAAGTTGTAAATTACCAGAGCAAAACAAAGTGCATTTGTTGTACAAGTATTGGTTTTAAAATCAAATGTAGATTTTTTTTAATGTAACAAAGTGAATGTTTAGCCATTGCTACAGAAAGAGCATCAAACCTCGATTCTAAAGATTTGGAAAATACAATATATAAAACTTTGAAGAGGACAAACACTTAAAGGCCCTACAAGAATCAGATAAAACAGTTTAAGGTAATCTTGCCTGAGAGAGTTTCATTCTGAATTTTAGCACAATTGCACACTCTTACTTTCAAAGTCCTCCTCATTTTACAATAGTATTAAAACATTTGAATTATCCATCCATTAAACAAGTGTCCCAAGTATTCACTTGCGGAGGGATTGAAGGAACTAATTTGTTTGTGTGATGTGTGCTTCTTTAAGGGTTTTGCTTGCCCTATTGGTGTCTTTTTTTATTTTTTCACCGAAATTATTTTTGGTGATTTTGTTGATCGCACCTTTACTAGAGAAGTTCTACAGCTACAGTAAAGACTTTCATACCTTTATCTACAACTAAAAATCGACAGAAAGGGAGCATCGAGAACTAAGGTCCACAACAAAAAATGACTAAAAGGAGGCCACATTTAACCCCTGAAATTGCAAAAAAATAACCGTAAAATTCTCCAAGCCTTTTCAACGTTGTGTCCTACTTCGATTTTATTTTATTTCCACCATATTACATTGTTCTTATTATTTTTGATTTATCTCAGCATATATGGAGCATCCTTACCAAAAGTTGAATCGATTTGGGGAAATCTTTGAACTTTTTTCCAAATGACGCTTGTGCAGTTATTTCTTCAGAATTATTGTCATAAGCTTCGGACTTTCTTTCTTTTTGCAGTTCCTTGTAACCTTAAAAAGATAGTTTTGGAGGGAAGTTACATAACAACATAAACATCATACCTCGAGAATCAACAATTGCGTGATAACAAAACAGATCTTTCCAGAAAATGATATCAACTAAAGACACAATACAATTAACCGCTAGTTCATAAACTACTATCTGATACAGCAAGTTCTAAGTCGTTTTCTGTGTCTTATGATGACAATACATGCATACGTTTTTATAAGAAATCCTTAGAAATCCTCCTGTATAATTGACATAAGTATAGTAATGCCATATTGATAAAAAAAAATCTGGAAAAAAAGTGAACATATTCTGAAAATTTCAAATTACCAAATTGTTTATATTATTCCCTTTGGTGGATAGTTGTCTAATTGACAATCAATCTTACCCCATGTTCTTATTTGTTTATATAAATGAATATCATTTCCTTTGGTGGCTAGTTGTCTAAATTCTTATTGATATTTTACTGAGACTGGACTATAAGTGAAGAGGTATCACTATCAAGAGATAAACTTACATAGAATCGGGATGATTTAGAGCTGGACATATTGTATGGACACCTGTATGTTGCCCTCTAGATGTCTTAGGCTATTTTCATCTTTGTGTTGCTTTCTAATTCACGTATGACCTGACATTTGCACAATTAGTAACAAAACTATATTCGGAAATCCATTTTTTTTAATAATTGTATTCTGTTCTAGGTTGTCTCGGTCCTGTATAGTCTTTTATCAACATATTGATCAGTCACCGAAATATAATTCCAGTCTTATTAAAATCCTATATATATTATGCTTCATACCAATTGAGAATAACGTGGTAATAAACGCTTCCAAAAATCAAGAAAAGACATACAATGCTATGCGCCTCTACTCCTTATACCTCTAAAAGAAGCAAAACATATCCAACAAACATTACAAATCAGACATAACAATAAACAACAACAATTAGAATCCGAGAATTTGAAATATATTTTATTTCATTAATTACCTGGAAGTCGACGAGGATATCCATGAATTGGAAATGAAAGCAAGATAAAGGCCGGTACAGCGATAACAATTCCAATCCACCACGCTCCTACCCACTGTGGATCTGATGATGTAAGAGGTATACTAAAATAAAAATCACAAGGATGTGGATAACAAAACGTCTAAATCTAAACGATGAATTTTGCGTGTGCAATACAAGATAGAATAACTTCCACCAAATACAATCGAAACCAAAAGTTTGGAAAAAGAAAATAAAAAGCATTTGACACATTACAATCCAAAAGGGCATAAACAGAACAGCCTAAACCGGCTTATGTCGGCTTTGCCTCAGGATGTTGTAACCTTAGTTTTACTTCAGTAACACAACTTATGAATTTAAAAAAAAAACAGAAAGTGTCATTGAAAGACTTGCCATTACTAAAGCAAATAGTCTGATTTCTTCACAACGATTAATTTACAGTTATATATAAAACGATTGTTGTAAATAGAAAGGTCTTTCGGATGAAAAATTGAAAGCAAGGTAATACACAGATTATGAGGTATTACCGTATAACATGTCCCTACCTAAATACAGTAGGTACCGATAGCTTATAAAACTAACGATAAATATCAGAAGAATCTTTCTTTTAATGAAATGCTAGAGATTTCTGACACAGTTAAATGTGACAATGAATATATACTTATATAGTTGTGTAACAGGGTCAAGATTATCTGAATAGCTTTGAAAAAATGTTCCCTTTTAATTGTATATATCATTGTTGTGATACAAGAAGTGCTTGAAAACAGGAGTTTTCCTTTCTTATAAGTCGTTGAAATCAAATTCTCAAACTGCATTTGAAATAGTTTTATAACTATTTTATTTGTTCAAAGAGACCAAAAGGATCAGACACAAAGTTTTACAAATTTCTATGTATATAAAGTTTTGGGTTAACCTCTCTGAGCAATGCAAGATTCGTTGTCACTTGAAAACGACGAATGGAATTTAAAAACTCGTTCCTGATTTCGGTGTATTTATTGCATTTAAGGAGAAATGGAATGCATCCTCATGAGGAGCACCACATACATACGTTGGACTCTGGATTGAGAAGTGAGGATGAACAGCGTAGCTGTGTTGAGATTGCATTGTATATTCAACTTGTGCGGAATGGAATGCTTATGTAAAAATATTTTATTGTACATACTATTCAATAGAGATCGTTTAAACTTTGTTATTATCTAAATTCTTCCGTTCTCTAATAGACGAAGGAAGACATGAGGAATTTGTTAATGAGAGTCAACATAAGGGGCGGTTAAGTAGTTGCATAACATAGTGGATAGAGAGTTTAACTTTGTATGGTTTAGGGAATCAATTCACACAAGTATTGTGGGTAAACACTCAAATTAAAAATAGATAAAGCAATACAAGATTGGTCCTTAATACAAAAATAATCATACATATACTTACGTGGTAACATCCAAAGTATCAGCGTCAACAAATATATTCAGAAGGTTTCCACCAACCACAAAACCTACTGCTGCACCGATTGATCCTGATGCGAAGATTAAACCTAAATAGAATCACCAGTTAACTAGGTATGCCTCAAAAGAGTCATAATCAGTCTAAAGTTTTGAATAGAAAAAATTATATTGAAAAAAAAAGAAAAGAAAACATAATATATATCCTAAAGTCAACACGGTTATTTCGATGCTAAACTTACTTACAATGTACATATATTCATAAAGTGGTTGTTGAAATATATGTACATGATAAAAGGCGTTTCTTTGAAACGA
The DNA here is from genome assembly GCA_017311375.1 of Mytilus coruscus. Lineage (NCBI taxonomy): Eukaryota > Metazoa > Mollusca > Bivalvia > Mytilida > Mytilidae > Mytilus > Mytilus coruscus. Next base: position 88,183,530 of record CM029599.1, read on the forward strand.
TGATGATGGAAGTGTTTAACGACCTTGACTGGCTATACAGCCCTCGCACGGTCGGCTCGTGCCCGGAGGTGATTGTTGAGCGTTTAACTATTTTCTGCAGTCGGTCAGGAACGGGTGGAAGACGCCATTTTGGAAGGCCGGCCATCTTGGTTTACGTGAGTTACTGTGATTTGGTTTTTCACTATTTTGCTGTTTTCTTTGCCGTCTGTATTCCACAACGGCTGCTTTCAGGGCCAGGTTGATCAGCTTGGCAGCCCGCTAACTGTATTCTGTCTTGCTGGTTGATGAATCGCAGACTCAGTAGTGAATGTCCACAGGAAGCCTTGTCAGGAACAGTGTGGGTGGTACTGATTGACTGTAGTTCTACCACGAAAGAAAACCGTTCCATTACCCGACACCACGGAAACAAAATCTGTGTCGCAAAAAAAAAAAAAAAAAATGTCCGTCGTTGCTATAATCTTATATATTATGAAGCAAACGCTCATGTTATATCGGTCTTTTAAATGGAAATGGAATAAAGCTGGTAGAGAAAAACAATCTTAAAATGTCATTTGTTCATTCATAAACATAGATCAATAAAGGGATAACACGTACAATTATTCAGCTGACAGAACTAACCTTAAAACTTTCTTGTACTTGCACCTCTAATAGGCATACGATCATGCTTCAATTTTATCCAATTTTGATTCGCAAGTAATTCTTACAGTTCTTACCTAGCTATTTTAGCAATGCTATATGTTATAATTCAGCGATATAATATATTCTACACAAAGTCAATAGGACACAATACAAACTAGCTTAAGATATTGTTGCTTTACAAGTTTTTGAATATCCTGAAAATTTAGACGAGAAGCTTAGACGATCATTTTGAAATGACGATGCTACATGCACAAACTTGTATGTTTTATATGAACTTACTGTCATGTATTGGTCTTATATTGTATTGAGTTATATGATATGATGTCAGATGTGGGATATGGTGTCAGATGTCGGTCCACGAAAATCATGAAAATAGGACCAAGAAGAAACCGAAAAACCTAGTCATTAATATAAACATTTAGATTTGTGTCAAATGAACTTATCGATGTGAAATGGCAGACGGTATAAACGGTAGAACACCCTGTATGAACTGAGACAGTTTGGATCTCCCAGGGACCTGGAAATCATTTAAAACGCATTGCGAATTTATGTTCCAAGGACCGTTAAAAAAGAAGCAGGGAGATGAAAAATGTGCATATCTAATGATATGGGTAAGCGAAAAGGGCAGAAATGTTTATAGTACATGGGATATGACCGCCGCTAATGACCAGAAAAAACTGGAAAAATACTACAAAAACTTTGAGGCTTATGTAAAACCCAAATCAAACCAAGTTTTCTCAAGCTATAAATTCCAATGTAGACTTCAAAAAACAACTGAAACTTGTGAAGAATTTGTAACAGATCTAAAGGTTCTAGTCAAAGATTGCCAGTACGCAAACCCTGATCGAATGGTCAGAGACAGGATAGTTTTTGGAACAAAATCATCAAAAGTTAGAGAAAAATAATAAATGAAGGGTCTGAACTTACATTAGAAAAGGCCTTAGATATATCAAGAACTTATGAGTTGTCTCAAAGACAATTACAAACAATGAATATTGGGGAAGACCCAAATATCAACAGTATAAACAGAAAGAAAATATACTCAAAACAAACTCCAAAAATTAGTTATCCACAAAAATATGAACAAGGTGCTAGACCTAAATATAAACAGGACAAAGCAAAAGTACATGTATGTCAGAGGTGTGTTTATGATCATAACGCAGGAAGTTATTGCCCAGACAAAGGTAAACAATGTAAAAAGTGTGACAAAAAAATCATTTTGCTAAAATGTGCAAAACCAGAAAGGATAAAAAAGTACACGAGATAGATGTTCTAACTACTATGACTCAAGTGACTCAGACACTTTATTTGTTGGTGCACTTTACAATGAAAAAAATAAAAGTGAAACATGGTGTGAAGATATCACAGTAGAAAATATCAGCATTAACTTTCAACTTGACACTGGTGCAAGGTGTAATATTCTAAATCGTTCAGATTTTATACGTATGAAGACAAATAATTTATTAAGCAAACCAGATTCAAGACTAAAATCATTCTCTGGGCACAGTATAGAATGTGATGGCAGAATAACTTTACCAGTTACACTGAAAAACCAGAAACATGATGTAGAATTTTATGTTGCTAATACAAAATCGCAATCAGTATTAGGAGCTGCGACATGCTCAGAAATAGGCTTAATCAAAAGAGAGTATACACTAGAAGCAAAATATTCAGATTTATTTACTGGACTTGGATGTTTACCCGGTATACATAAAATACATGTAGATGATAGTAGTACCCCTGTGGTACATCCACCAAGGAAGGTGCCAGTTTCACTAAAAGGTAGAATCAAAACTGAACTAGACCGAATGTTGAAACTAGGAGTAATTATCAGGCAGAAAGAACCTACTGCATGGGTCAATAGTATGGTAACTGTAGTCAAGTCAAATGGAGATGTAAGAATATGCATTGATCCGAAGGACTTAAATAACGCGATTAGTAGGGAACACTACCCTATGAAGACTGTAGAAGAAGTAGTAGTAGCGAATATCCCGAATGCTAAAGTATTTAGTAAAATTGATGCAAAGTCAGGATTTTGGCATCTCAAATTAGATGAAGATAGCAGCAAACTAACATGTTTTAATACACCTTTTGGAAGGTATCGCTTCCTGAGAGCTCCGTTTGGAATAAAGACAATTCCGGAAATATTTCAAAGAGTGATGACTGAAATCATGGAAAATATTGAAGGAACAGAAGTAATCGTAGATGATATACTCATTTGGGGATTTACAATCCAATAACATGCTGAGAGACTGAAACAAGTTTTAGATCGAGCAAGACAATGTAATTTAAAACTGAGTAAATCAAAATGTCAATTCCGAAAAAATGAAGTTGAATATGTTGGACACATTATCAGTAAAGATGGGTTGAAACCGGACCCCGAAAAGGTGCGTGCAGTCCAGAAGATGAAAAAACCAGAAAACAAGAAAACAATTACAAACATTTCTTGGTTTTATAACTATCAAATGTCAGTGCTCCATTGAGAGTACTTTTAGAAGAAAGAATGAGTGGTATTTGGAAAAAAGAACAAGACACTAGTTTTGATAAACTCAAAGACATGACCACAAATGCGCCTATTCTATCCTACTATGATCCAAAAAAGCCACTTACATTGAATGTGGGTGCAAGCTCAAAAGGCGTAGGTGCTGTGTTACTCCAAAATGACAAGCCTATTGCCTATGCATCGAACACTAACTCCAACTCAGCAAAGATATGCTCAAATAGAGGAAGAGACTTTGGCTATTGTTTTTGGATGCCAAAAGTTCCACCATTATGTAAACGGTAGACAAGTGGAGGTAGAAAGTGATCATAAACCACTAGAAAATATATTCAGTAAACCACTAAATAAGGCACCGCCAAGAATACAAAGATTTGTCATTACAACTTCAGAAATATTACATTATTGTTAGATATAAGCCAGGAAAATCTATGTATGTATCAGATACATTGTCAAGAATGTACTTACAAGAAACACTAGAAAAACTGGTACCAGATATAGAAAGTAATGAGATTCAGTTAAATGCTCATCTTCGTATATCACCTGAGAAATATGAACAGTTCAAAAAACAAACAGAAATTGATGAAATTATGCAGCGGTCGAAGATCACGACCGAAAATGGATGGCCACAGATAAAAAGAACTACCAGACGAAGTGAAACCGTATTGGCAGTAATTTATAAATGGAATAACATGAATTGATAATCCTATGTACAAAGGACTGAAGCTTATAATTCCAGAAAACTTACGCAAAGAAATGTTACAACTTATCCATGAAACACATATGGGAATTGTCAAATGCAAAACCAGAGCCAGAGAGTTCATGTATTGGCCTGGAATGATACCCGGAATATAACAGTTGTTATCCATTCGTTTAATGTTTTTGCCATTTGATTAGGGACTTTCCTTTTTGAATTTGCCTCGTGATTTCACTTTTTCCGATATACAAGACATTGTAGAAAAATGTGAAACATGCGCAGTAAACAACAAGAAAACTAACAACAAAGAACCTATGATAACTTCAAAGCTTCCAGATGGACCTTCATCTAAACTAGCAACCGACTTGTTTCAATTCAAAGGAGAACATTATTTGCTAACAGTTGATTATTATTCAAAATGGCCAGAAATCGATATACTGGATGAATTAAGTTCATCAAATACAATTTGCTACTTAAAAAAAAGCAAATGTCTAGATTTGATTAGTTGATCACAGACAATGGTCCGCTATTCGCTAACAGGGAATTTGCACAGTTTGCAAAAGAATATGGATTTGTCCATACGACAACTAGTCCACATTATCCACAAACAAATAGACAAGCAGAAAGATTTGTACAAACAGTGAAAAATCTTATCAAGAAGAGCATACAAGGCCATGTTGGATTACAGGAACACACCGTTAGATGAAATCGAACTATCACCAGCACAACTGCACATTGGACGACGTTTAAAATCGAGTCTTCCAACATCAGCGCCACTGTTGAAACCAACTTTTGTGAATGAACAGAAAGTTAAAAAACTATATAACAAAAGACAACAAACTCAGAAATACTATTTCAACAAACACAGTGGAAACCCATTGAGAGAACTAAAACACAACGAAACAGTTATGATTCAACACAACAACCAGTTAACACCAGGAAAGGTTGTCCGAAAACATGAAGCACCTAGAACTATATAGTTGAAACTCTTGGAGGTAACCGCCTAAGAAGAAACCGTAAACATCTTAAAACAACAAAAGCAACATTTCAACCAGAGAGTGAAATTGAACAGAATTATTTGGATGTAAATACACCTCAACAAGAAATCCGAAATGATCCTATCACTGAAAATTTCAAACAACCAACAGAAGTAAACAAACCCGTTCAAAATCAGGAATCTCAAATAGAAGGGAAATCCGTTGAACCAACTTGTAGTAGAAGATCAGGAAGATCCGTTAAAGTGCCGATCAAATATAATGATTATGTATGTAATTCAATCCTTGTAAATTCAGGAGGAAAGGAAATTTATCTATAGAAAATGCTAAAATAATAGCATTCTTCTATGGAAAATATGTGAAATCTATATGAAAGCAAAATAGCAAAAATATGTGCACTTAAAATATAATCAAATATATAGAGTGTGAAATATCAATAATGTTGTGAAGAAAGTGAGAAATTAAGATATCAAGTGAAAATCTAAGATATCGAGTGAAAATCTAAGATATCAAGTGAAAATCTAAAATATCAAAATGTCAAATTAGTGAAAGTTCTGAAATATTATTTTCGTCATATTATTTAGTAATTCTAGTCAGTAGATCTAGTCATTTTTTTATTCAATACTCAGTAGAATATTTATGTTTTATCTTGAAAAATAGACATGGTTAAAAACAATAACAAACAGTTTATTTTAATGATTGATGATCAGTATTAACATTGTTTTAAAGGAGACAATTTATGCAACAAACATAAAGATTTAAGAAGTAACAATTTATACCATAAGTGAAATCCATTAGAACTTTATTAACAATGATTAAGATGTGACAATTCAAACTTTAATAGTGAAATCCAGTAGAACTTTATCTATATTGCATACATTTAAACAGACTTTATTCTTAAAGAAAGAACTGTAACTAAATTTGAGTTGAACAGAAAATTTACAAAAAACACTTTTCAAAAAAGGGGGATGTCATGTATTGGTCTTATATTGTATTGAGTTATATGATACTTACCGGTATAAAATGAAGTCAATTTTTGTTTACAGTTTTCGTCTAAGTAGGTAAGGCCTATGGTATATACAGGAACAGCCCCAATACCAAGAAACATTTGGCCTACGATAAACATGGCGTAATAAGTTTTGTAATTGTCTTTGATATCCATAGTTGTAGACGAACATGATACTGCAGTAACGGTTGTATTTTTCTGATTACAAACATTTTCTGTGTTGTTAGATGAATCTAACAAAAGAGAAGGACATTTTATTATGTATATATAAAGTGTATGACTTCATCATTTAATTGTTTGTTACATTTGCTCGACTTCTTATAGGTATATTTTTGTCCTGATTAATATGTGTTCACATTACTAATGTTTTATTTGACAGAAGAGTATGGCAAGCAGTTTTACTATTTATTCTAACTTCAAGATATCTAATAAACTTTATAGTTTATAAGATATCTTATATAGTTATAAGATATCTCATATAATTATCTTTATAAGATATCTTATAAATTATATAAGATATCTTATAAACTATATGAGATATGTTAAAACTATATAAAATATCGTATAAACTTTATAAGATATCTTATATACTTTATGAGATATCTTATTTATTATATGAGATAACTTCTATAATATATATGATTTCTTATATAATTTAGTATTTATAACATATCCTATAAACTTTACAAGATATCTTATAAACTTTATAAACTATCTTATAAACTTTATAAGATATCTTCTAAAGTTTATAAGATATCTTATAAAGTATATAAGATATCTTATAAAGAACATTATATGAGATATCTTATAAATTATATAAGATATCTCATATAATATATAAGATATCTTATAAATTATATGAAATATCTTATATGGTATATGAGATATCTTATATAAATTATAAGATATCTCATATGGTTTTCTTTATAAGATATCTTATAAACATTATAAGATATCTTATATAATTTACAAGATATCTTATGAACGTTAGAAGATATCTTATAAAGTATATAATATATCTTATAAAGTATATAAGATATCTTATAAAAACTAGATTATATAAGATAGCTTATATATTATATGAGATATCTTGAAGTTAGAATAAATAGTAAAATGGCTTGCCATACAAGAGGGTCACATCTGAGATCTTGCATTAAGTGTCGAAATGTTTGGACGGAAAAGAACCACTTAAAAATTCTTCGGGAAATGTCTTTAGCTAACATGTCCTCAGGTTGATACCATCAACTCTTTCCTTATCTTCAATACTTATACAGAGTATAGATCTGTACCTTTCTTTAAATTCAAGTGAGTATGAGAATAGACATGTAATTTTTGCAAACTGACACACGACAATCAGGAAAAAAGCACCTTTATTTCGATTCATGATTGTAGAAGACATGTCCTTCTCCTTAGCACATAGGCAAGCAGTATTTGTTGAACAATTAGAAATCTTCGATCATAAATTGCGCTAATTGTTTTTTGAACAGCTATTAGTTTAGGTTTGATTTTTGAACAGCTATTAGTTTATGTTTGATTTTTGAACATCCACCATAAATGAGCCTTTATAATTTTGTCTTCGTTAACTTTGTTAATTGTATGAAATTCATGGTTGTAAGTAAACGAAATAGATTTGTAGATGGTGTTTTTATAAATGTGGAGTTTCGACTTATACGAGTGGTATGTGTATTATATTCCACCGAGTACTTTACTTAACGAGTTTATATTTCTCTCCCAGGTATCGCAACGTTTTTTTTTTTTTGAGACATTAAACTAGCTTTCTGAGGGTTGTTATACTTGAAATTTAAAAAAGTGTTTAAGGTGAATGACAGTTCATGATATATGCACCAGGTATAAACTGTGATTGATTGATTGGTGTTTAACGCCACTTTCAACACTATTGTGCTATTTCGTGGCGGTCAGTTTTTATTGGCGGAGGAAGCCGGAGTGCCCGGAGAGAACCACCGACCTTCGGTAGGAAAACTGACAATCCTAGTCAATTAAGATTGGAAACGAGTGCACCTGCCCCGTGCGGGATTCGAACTCACAACCTCAGTGTTGACTGGCTAGTGATACAGTAGTTGGACTACTTAGACCACTCGACCACCAGGCCCCTTTATATTTATTTTTTGTGTGTTGACTTCTTAATTTCTTTTGTGCCGTTGTGTTGATGTCTTGTTGACGTACATACCAAATGTCCTCTTATTCGTAGTCATTTGGTTTTGATTGTGTTCCATAAATGAAAATGCAATTGGTGCTTAAACCATTTCGGTTGAGTTGTCATTATGTCTCTCATTCGAGGAAGGAAGACATTATGTCTTAGTAGTGTTTCTTCTTTTCTCTCCCTTTTCATACAACCTTGCATTGTCCAGCTATATTTGTTTTTATCTTTTGATCTAGTTATGATATTTGGCATAAAACGGTGTGCCGCATATCATAGCGACCTTCATGCTACCATGACCTTTGACCTTAAAGTAAACATACTTGATTTTATTGGGAATTTTTAAAGTGTCCGGAATTTACTTTTTTATCCTTTGGCAAATGGTTGCAGCTCCCCAAGACAGCGCGTTGCGTTCCATGATGATCTTTTTCAATCCATATATATATTTGATTGCCATGGCAAGTCCTTTTCAATGCAACTAAGGGTTGGTCCCTGGGGGTAATGCTCCGCCCCTCATATAGTATATCATTAAATATCTCAAAAATGATTCCGATCCCACTCCTAAACTAGATATAGTCTTAATTACCTTTTTAGTTCACCATAGATTTTGCTCCTATGTGTCATGTCCCTTTCATATCATTAATTGTTTAATAGTCTGAAAACTGTTCATATTCCCACCATTAACAATGTGTATTCTTAATGGTTATGACTAGAACTTTTAGTACACCATATTGATTTTTTCGCTGGTGGTCATACCCCGTCCCCTTATATCGTTAATTGTTTTGCATATCAAAAACTGTTCAGAACCCGACCAATGAACCATATATATTCTAAACTGCATGACAAGAAATTTTAAGTGCACATTAATTTTTCTCTGTGGTGGTGTTTTGGGGAATTATCATGCCCCGCCTCCTCGTATAATAAATTGTTAAAATATATTGAAATTGTTTAAGGTTCCCACCCATTACACATATATATATTTTTAGATGCATAGACAATACATTTTCAGTATAAGAATATGTGTGTTGGACATTTCTTTACTGTAATGACTTCTAAACATGAAGGGAAGACATAAGTCTACTAAAACAGTTCCACTTTCTTTAATCACTATATGTCTTGAAATATCCTATTTTTGATATTATTCTAAAATATTCAAATAGTCTACCTGATACTGTGTAGGCATATCGTCCTCCTATGAATTGTGGTAGAGAAAACAAGAGACTTCCAAAAGCCAGCAAAGAAATTCCTATTCCCATTATTCTAGGTTTGTGGCGTCTCTCTCCAAAATAACCCACAAAAATCAAAATCACGAAAGCTCCAAAATCGTTTGCACTTGAAATAAGACCCGATTTAGAACTTGAGAGATCGTATCGTTTCTCCAAAGCAGGAATTATAACACTTATCACACCATACACCATGAATCCATCGACGAAATTGATAACACACTGCCAAAAGACGAACCATCGTATAGAATTCATCCACTGCATACATCTAGAGGAAGACATTACAATGTAATAGTTACATCTCACATTTCCTGTTATTCCCACAAATTAATTTCTGCCATGTATTTTGGTATAGCGGTTTTGAATTTTGTATTTCCCATAAAAACAGAGACGACAAAATAAGTAACACAAACAGAAACATTTAAAAAGAGTTTGAAATATTCCGTAATCATTTAAACCGAAGAATCATATATAATACAGCAAAACATGATATTACATGCGTTTCAGTTACGTATTTACTTACATAAAAGTATCTTAGAGTTAGGAGCAATGTTCTTTAATTCATGGTTGTATCGTTTCTGATATTTAGGGACCATGTTCTATTCATGGCTGTACCGTTTCACCGTTCACAGGTGCCACATGTGGACAGGATCTGCTTACCCTTTCGGAGCACCTGACATCACGCCCGGTTTTGATGGAGTTCGTGTTGCTTAGTCTTTAGTTTTCAATGTTGTGCTTTGTAGACTGTTGTTTGTCTTTTGGTCGTTTTTCGTTTTTTGCCATGGCACTGTCATTTTGTTGTCGACTTATACGTTTGACTATCCCGTTGGTATCTTCCGCCTCTCTTTTAGAGTTAGAAAATTTTCTATTCATGGCTGTATCGTACCTAAGAGTTAGAGGAACCCTGTTCTATTCATGGCTGTACCGTTTCTAAGAGTTACGAAAAACAAATATGACAGACATGAACCAACGACAACCACTGAACTACAGGCTCCTGACTTAAGCTTGGGACAGGCACATATAGAATGTGGCGGGTTTAAACTAGTTAGCTGGCGCCAAACCCTCCCCTTAACAGGTACAGTGGTTATAAATATCCATTGAAAAGGGCTTAACTCATCAGATCGATACAAAGCAAAAAACATCAAACGAAAACACAGACCGGACGTGGCAGAATATCTATACATGTCATACCCCACAACAAAAAAGACACTAAGGAAAGATCTGAGAGTACTCGCAGTTTCTGACAGCTAGTCCAAAGCCAATAACATCTAATAAAAAAATCATGTATCTAAGACTAAAATTTCAATTAGTACACATCCAACATCCAATGGATCTAGTGTAAAAAACAGTCAGACAAGAGAAAAACATGACCTTGTGCAATTTGTAGTACCGTGAATGTGCATATGTGTATAACAATAATATTTTGTATGGTTTTAAATAACTGATAACAAAATCAATATTTATGTATTGTTTCCAAAATAAGGAACAATTTTCTATAATTCACGGCTGTACCGTTTCTAAGAGTTAGGAATATAATGTTCTTTTCATAACTGTACCGTTTGGAAATGTTTTCATCGTTACAAATCCCTTATATACGAATAACGAAATGCGATTGCCTATTAGACAATTGTACACCTGAGACCAAAAGGACGAGGGTGTTAACAACTATAAGTCACCGTACAGCTTTCAACAATAAGCAAAACCCATATCATTCAGTAAGCTATAAAAAGGTTCCGGAAACGGGCTGATTTATGTTTTAGATAATAAACGACAACCTCTGAATTACATGCTTGACGTGAGACAGGCATATAAACAATGTGACGGGTAAAACATGTTTGCGAGTGGTCAATCCTTTTCTAATCTAGAATATCGGTGTAACAGCACGACACAAGAACAAAATATATAATCAGTTGGAAAAAGGCTTTGCTCATCAGATCGGAACAAAATACACAAATAATCATAACAAAAAGACAAACAAACATACGGTACCGATCTAACAGTACTCGTAGCAACTAAAAAAGCTAGTACAAATCATATTTCAATTTAAATAAATAGATAAAACATGTTTTCCCAGTTTAAAATATCAATCCAGTGGATTTAGTGTAAAGACTCATAAACAGTCTAAGAGAAGAATCATATGCGTATTTTGCCTGCCTTTCATCGAATTTGGCTGGATATCTCCTTTGAAAATCACATGATAGGTGGAGCATTCAAAGCAATTTAAGAGATGTATTACCATTCCGATTGACACGAGTTGCTTAATGGCTCATTATATGACATTGTCTCATTTGTTTACTTTTTGTTTACTATTCCTATTGCACATGCATTCAGCAGTTATTTTGATATTAGTTGAAAGCCTTACTTATAGCATTACATGACAAGTGGATCATGCACCTTAAGGTGGCTCGGGTGTCTTCCTCCATCTTGGACTTTAAAGAAGCAGATAACTTTGGTCTAGATATTTGATGAAATGTGCAAATTTTGAGAGTTGTATGCAATTTATGTAAAAGACTTTTGATATAAATATAGAAAATTGTGTGTTTTACAGCTGTAATTTCTCAAAAACACCTTGTTTGTGTTTGATTAGATTTTTTTCAACTTTGCCAAATAAGGGGAGATAACCCAGATAAAGTAATTTTTATAATAGAAAGTGTTATGAATTTACCTATTTTGATATGTAGCAAGAAAACAAGTTCGGTGACCCCATTTTTTCTTTTTCTTATCTGAAAGCATGTTATAAGAGCAATCTTCTCACATTTTATCTTAAAGTTCTGATAGTACGTTTTCTTTTATCACACAAAATTTGATTTTCCATGCATAATCTATACAAAATCTGACAATTTTGCACAACCTGTAGCGTGAAAAAAAGTCCGGTGACCCATACTTTTTAATATATTTTTGAAAAAAGCATTAAAAAAACTTCATTTTGACAAGTTATCAAAAGATTCTATCAATTTTAATTAAGACTCCCTAGCCACCTTAAACGTCATATGTTAAATGTATTATGTTTCCTTCTCTGTACCTTTTTCAATTGGTTTTAGAGAATAAAGTATCTATCAAAGCAGGATGTGTTTACCGTATCATTTGACATGAGTTGCTTAATGGCTCATTCTATGACATTTTCTTCATTTGTTTACTATTCCTTTTGCACATAACTATAACATTCCCATTGCTATTTGGGCATGCAAAGCAGAATGTATAACCGTACCGATTGGGAAGAGTTAATTTAGGACTCATGCTGTCTCTGTTGCCTCCATTTGTTTACTATTCCTATTGCACATGAATTTAGCAGTAATTCTTATCCTAGGTAAACGTTTTACTACATTGTCCACAAGACAGGTGGAGCATGCAAAGCAGGAGATGTGTACCATATCAATTGACATGAGTTGTTGATGGAACACTATATTCTGTTGCACATTCTTTTGTTTACTATTCTTATTGCACATTCTTTTGTTTACTATTCTTATTGCACATTCTTTTGTTTACTATTCTTATTGCACATTCTTTTGTTTACTATTCTTATTGCACATGAATGCAGCAGTAGTTCATACCCTAGGTGAAAGTCTATCTTTACTTTTCAGGAGATTTACATACCTTGGTTTAAGCTTTCCATATCCATAACGCTCATCTTCTTTCTTGTTGCGAGTCATTTCAATAGCAATATAGTTGTCTAATTATCTTATGCAAATTAGTAGTTATGCATTAAATAATCCAACTTCATAAAACGGAAATGTTTATTGTGATAGGAGGGAAGTGTGTGGGATATAAACGTTAACAATTTAGATGATGGGTGGTGACGATAAGTTATACTGACATAAGATAAAGATTAGAAGTGTGTCTTATGTTGTAATTGCATTCAAGCCCAGTCTCTTAATCGTTTTAAACTTATGTAAGAGAACAAATCCGAATATCGTTATCACTTTGCAATTGTACTGATGTTAAGCCTGATATGGTCATCAAGATAGGACAGGCGTATTCCAGGGCGTATTATATTGGTTCGCCTTAAACCGTCACATTCATGATTTTTTTCCAAACCATTAAAACTTTTACGAAAAAATACACCAAATACAAAAAGATCGATCTACTTTAACCTTGAGAAGGCACTGCTTAAATGCATTTGATAACCATTGAAATATGAAAGCATCACAGGGAGAAAAAATCCAAGCACAGGCACCAACCATTCATCTTAATTTATTCTTTTTTTTGGGGGTAGGTTTTTTTTATTTGAACAATATTCTTTTCTAATATTAATCAGCAACAAATTGTTTTTTGCCAAACCACACAGGAACAACATTAAAAAACCAATGTTGATTTTATGTTCTTTTCTTTTAAATTTCAATTAATACAAACTATTTTCAACTGAAACATGTTTTTACATATCAAAACAATTATAAGACTAAAACACTATATTTATGAACAATTGATTCAGGTTAAAATCAAGATATATATGTTATCGTTTCCTTTTGTTGTACTTTTTCATCCTTAATGATAATATCAAGGATTTGTATAGTGAGAATCCTTGATTATATCAAATAAAAAATAAAAGATACAAGATATTGATTGACCCATGCCCTTTTTTATGCCAAGTGTTAAGCTAATTTGGCGCTGTAGTTAGAAACATTGCTGATAAAATTACATTAACGAAAATTTTCCCAGTTACATGTATTGGTAAACAACCCAAATACAAGAAATACTTATTTCCTATGTTAAGAAATATGTCTTTTGGAGGAAATTCCCAGGATAAAAAATTGTCACCTTGCATTGGCAAATCTCTTGAGACTTCTATTACTATTGTGTAATGTTGAGGATATCTTACTATCATCTTATCCTCTCTTTCACGTACCCGTTTGATATGTGCATATGATATACATTGATGATCATACAGATTGTTTTCAGGTCGTTTTCGCCGGTCAGTAATAATAGAGGGTCGTAATGGGGGTACCTTCATGACGAATAACGGTAAAAATTCTTGCCAAATGACGTTAACGGTAATTTTTGGTGCATGACGATAAAATGTACACTTTCTTTTAGACGATAAAAAAATCGACTGATTTTGACGAATCACGTTAAATTTTTTACACAAATAACGGTAACGATAATTATTTGAAACCTCTGACGAATCACGATAAGGATATTTTGACGAATCACGGTAAAATTTTAACCGATTTGACGCTAACGGTAGCCGAAAATGACCGTTTGACGCCTGACGGTAAAGGGCATTCCTACCCTCATAATACACGATAGGTCACAACATTTGGTATGTGAGAATATAAGTCCGTCCGCTGGACAACTATGCCACACGGCCATGACCTCATTTTTACACCACCGCCGCTCCAATTGTCAGACTAAGTTTTCAGAATAAAGCCTGTTCTTTAATAATTTTGTACATGTATCTGCATCTTTATTGTTTCGTTAAAATCCCTCACGGCGACGGAGAAAGCAATAGTAGTCTCGATTGCGGCTATACACGTCAAGGTTTTCCATTCGACAGCAGTTCTTATTAAAAATGAGTTCTTATATTGGTCGGTTGATGAATGTTGGATTTTGACTGTTTTATTTGTATTTTTGCTGGATTGTCTTTCCATAATGTTTAATTATGTTATACAGTCTTAAACCTTTTTTGGTTTGATTTGGCTTCTTCCTTGATTTAGGATTATCTTACTTATATAGCCCCACAAACAGGGACCGATTAAGTATTTTTGAAAGGGGTCGTTAAAGAAATTATATACACTGCCTCGCGAAAATATTTTTAGACAATTTAATGCCAAAGAAATTATACTTATATTTTCCAATCAAAGGAAAGCCCTCTACGCCCCTTGAATACGCCACTGACAAACGTCATGATTATGTGGAATAATTGACAACAGATCGAACCAGAATCTGTATGTTACACAGTGGAGTATACGATCGTGGATATAAAAACAAAACAAACATTTTGTTCATATATATATAAGATCCATTTTGTTACATCTGGTGATCCGTTTATTTGGCAATAGCCAATGGCAGTCAGCAGAGTTTAAGACCATCCGTTGTTCGATCTGCTTGTCAAATGCGTTTTGTTAAAATATACTTTTTCACTTTTTTGGTCTTTTGGAAAATGTTGTTTGTGCTGTAGTTAGACCCCTCTACCAAGAAATTTGTTTTGCATGCACACGTATAAAAATTGCGGTTTTTATCCAACGCAATCATAGGTTTGAACGTTGTTTTCAATTTAGACTTTAATATATTTTTTCGTTTGGGCTTGTATTATATTTTCCTTCGGGTTTATATGATCCGTTCATCCTATTTCGACTTAAAGTTCAAGAGTCTATCCTAAATTGAGGTAAATTATATGGCCTTCCAAATACCGTTTCGATCCCTAACATCACTGAAGAGACATTAATTGTCGAAATCCGGATATGGTGTACAATTTTTTGCACCTCATGTTTGTGGTATACCATCTTTTCCACAAGTTTATTGTTTTCTGTTTGGTATTAAATTGATATTAAGATCCATTTCGTTAGATCTGCATGGTGATCAATTTATTTGGCTATTGCCAATGGCAGTCAGCAGGGTTTAAGAACATCAGTTGTTCGACCTGTTAGTCAAATGCGTTTTGTTAAAATATACTTTTTCACTTTTTTGGTCTTTTGGGAAATGCTGTTTGTGTTGTAATTAGACCCCTTACCACGAAATTTGTTTTACATGCACATATATAAAAATTGCGGTTTTTATCCAATGCAATCATAGGTTTGAACTTTGTTTTCAATTTAGACTTGTTTATATATATATATATAAGTCTAAATTGAAAACAACGTTCAAACCTATATATATATATATATATATATATATATATATATATATATATATATATATATATATTCATGGGCTGTTCCGACCGGTCCCGGTTTGATTAAACTGTGTTTTAGCATCATCTCATAGTTATCTCCCTTGTAGCAAAGGAAAACAAAGTTGAAAGAATGAAAAATTACATTTAGGGGTAAATTCAGTAAAAAATCTCCCATTGACTTTAATGCTAATCTATGTCTTGGATTAAATTTATACCTGATTTACCTTTAGAAATTAGAAAATTTTATATATCATTCATGAAAGTACAAATGTAGCCCTATCTTTTGCAACAATAAAAACATAGGGTCATGCGGCATTTTTGGGCATTCACATGGCCTTGTTTACAAACACTGTAGATTCGCACTTAATTCCTTCACTGACCCCCATTACTTTTCAACCCTGTAGTAAAAAAATTTAGTACATTCAGCATTTATTTTTTTTTTTTCAACTCTTGTTTTTATCCATCTATCAAAAAATATTTATTACAAACATTATCTACCAATCAGAAGAGCACATGACTTCAGTTTTATACAGAAAGCTCTCCCCCAAATGGGCAGTCCCTGATGAGTATATTTATTTACTGAATTGACCCCTTTATGTTCGACTTATGCCATAACGATAAGATTTAAGACAGTCGGATTAAAACTGATACGGTACTAATACTTATACTGGTTATGAACAGATGAAGATTTCATATACTATTTGAGGTAATATTTTGATTGGTCTGCAAATTCTCAAAAAAAATAAAATAAAAAATCCCAAGGATCATAAGAGCTACTTTTCTGCAGCTATACTAAATATACAGTACACCCAGAGAGTTTGTAATCCCAAACTCCATACACTGCAATTATTCCTGGTGTGACACCAGGAAACTCCGACATCCTCTCGGAGAAATTTGGGAGTATTCCTCCGACTTCGCGTAAATTGCTACCTTTTGTTTATTGTATTAGCGACATCTCTCCCAGTCCGGTGTGACGGTGTCACACCAGGTAATTAATTGCCCTAATCCTTCTGATCTATGCCGGCACACGACAGTCAAGGTATGTGAGATTTCTAATGTAATTAAACAGTTGTATTTCCTGTCTATTGATAATCAGGTTATATATCTGATTGCTTGAAACAAATAAAAGATTCAAAAGCAAAACGTTATTGTTAATTCTTTCAATTACACTGTACATTTAAAATTAGTTTTATTAAAACAACTATATTTGATTTTGACCTCGTTTTTTTTGTCAGTAAATAAATGTTTAATTTACAAAGAGATATAATTGTGTAAAAATAAACGGAGACTAACGCTGAATAAATGTGGGCAGTTTGAAGAAAATTACACGTCTCAAAGTTTTGTATACAAGTAAAAAAGAAAATATTATTCACTATTCGTTATGCTAATAAGTCTACGCCATTTTCATTTTACGATTACATAATTGCTTGAAAAAAATAAAAGATTTAAAAGCAAAATGTTGTTAATTCTTTCAATTGCATTAAAGTTTTATAAAAAAAACTATACTTGATTTTGACCTCGTTTTTTTTATCGGTAAATTATATTACTTACGAAAAGAGACATACTTGCGTAAAAATAAACGGAAACTAACGCTGAATATAAAATGTAAGCAGTTTAAAGAAAATTACGTGTCTCAAAACTTGTATATGCAAGTAAAAAAGAAAATACTCTTCACCATTCGTTATGCTTAATAAGTCTACGGCATTTTCTCTTTACGATTTGTTAGCATTACTTTAGGATAAATAATACATTTCGGCTACAACAGGAATACTTCTATAGCTGCATCAACTCGTCGTTGCATAATATTCATTTACGCACAATGAATTTAAACTTTGTGTTGTATTAAGGACAGTGATCTTTAAATATTTTTAAAGGAATTAATTGCCGTGGGAAGACGATACACATCTCAGTGATCAACAGTGCGTGGTTGAACTTTGAACTTGACTTCGCTCACAATATTGAATGCTAAAAATAGGGACATCAATTTTGTCCACGAGATTTAATTTGGCGGGAAATATTATCACGTAACAGTAAACTCAGGTGACCTTTCTGGATGACCGTGGAAAATTCATTCAAGGTTTAAATTTGCTTTGTAATGATTGACATTTGTGTTCGTTAAGATTGAGGCTCTAGAAGGTCCTTTAACAATTGATTAACCGGAATCTAAAATATAATCCTTTTCGAATAAACAAACACCAGCCTTTTATTTTCGTTTCTCAGTCAGCACAGAACGTAAACCTGGACATTATTTATCGTCCATGGTCAACAATATACATTAATGGTAGATGAAAACACGATGCATTTCGTTCAGTTCCTTTTGGGCGTTGGTAGAGATCCTCTGTGAAAATGTGCAGATCGTTAAAATCCGATCCACATTTTTTTTTCACGTATTTCTTTCACGATATAGTTTCATTTTAATATTCTATAGTAATTGTTGAATTACTTCTTTTTCTTTTTTTTTTATTTCAACAAGGACTTTTAACATCCAATAATAAAGGATCAATAACAGATCATAACAGAGATAAACAACACATGATTTTTTTCTTCTTCATATAATTAATTAGGTTGTGATTATTGTGTTGTGTCTGGGCGGGGAATGTCTCTTAGTGTTGTGTTTTTATGAATATAGGGCACATTGCATACAAAACGTTTTCCCTTCGTTCAACAGAGTTGTCACTTTACAGTTTCTTTTCTGAATTCAAATAATTCAAGTCGGTAATGTACGGAGGTAGTGAAACAATATTTTACATTGCAAAATAAATTGAAAGTTCACTTGTTGATCCGATAAATTAACTCTTGGGTTAAGATTGGACAAATTACCGTTAAAACAACATTTTGTTTTAAGCCAGTTGATTTTATATATTGAACAATTATTAATGTACGGATATTGCTCACTGAGTAGGTCATAAAAGATACTAATTGTGGTAAAATCGTCTTTGTTGAAAAACACAAATTATGACCTGACGGACTATAGTAAAAATACAAAATAAGTGTTTTATTCGTATTTTTATTCGTTGGTACGTTTTATTTCAAATGACAATGACATGGGACAAAACATACAAGAATAATTATCTTATTTTGAATGATAATGTCACATTTTATCTGTCAAAGAAAGGACATTTTAATACCGTGTTTTAAAGCACACAGGTGCAATCAAGATCGATTAAATGTACATAGGTAATAAATCTGGCTAATCCGATTATGTTGTCACGCGTCATTAATCTTCAGTACATCCGATGGGCAATAAACCAATTAACAGCCACGCGGTGTTGGGAGAGAATCTTTGGAGGAAATTGGGAGTATAATCCGTGATTCGCGGTGTCACACCGCTACACTCCGAAATCGGTGATTAGAGTTCGCGATTACAAACTCTCTGTGCGTACTGTACCCCAACCCTTTAAGTTTAATTTAGCTAAATACTCATGAGCTCAATCAAGCTATTGAAGTAAGCTCAAATCGGATTTACTGAACCCTAATCCTTAAAGTACATGTACATTTTTTTTAGTTTTTTAAACATTTTTCTCTATTCTGTAGCATATACAGACCATAAGCTAATTATAAGGACAGGAAAACTGATCACTAGAGTCATTATATAAGTCTCATTAGTCCCTGTTTTGAGACATAAACAATTAAATAAAAACATACAATAACTCGGAAGAAAAAACATAAAATAACAGGGCAATACATTACATGACAAATCATCACTTAAAGTTAAAGGATGTACCGTGCATAAGCAATTTAAGAAGAGGATATCAAGACTTTATTTGGGTCTAAAGTTGGCTCCAAGTTTTCCAAACTGGAGACCAAATACAGTCAGGGGCACTACTAGTACTTATACAAGTAATTTTTATTTACTTGAAGAAGTAAATATTAATATACGTATAAGTAAACTTGTAAGATACTTATACAAGTGTATTTTATTTACTTGTATAGGTAAATTATTTTATTGGCTTAGTTATGTCCCTTAGACATTCAGATTTTTTTACTTATACAAGTAAAAAAGTTATACCATCTTCTTTTCTTGAATTTCTCAGGACTTCTTTGCTCTAATAGAATTTTTAATTGTCTGTCCTTTGCAGATGTCTTTACTAATCATTTCAGTGTAATTTCATGGACAATGAAAATGTCATTTGTCTGTTATCTTCATAACACTGCTCATTTACAAGCCCCCAAGGGTTAAGTTTTGAAGGCCATGTGCAATTACATGTACTTAAGATCTTTGCCCAATTAGTTTCTTTGTTGAATTAATGAGATGAAACATTGAACTCTAATAAAAAATTATGTGCTGAACTTAAAGAAAATTGTTAAAGGCATGTTTTACATCTCAAAACTTGAGAATTTTAGGGATTGTAAAAATTTACTTATACAAGTAAATTTTGAGAAAATTAAGGGAAATTATTCAAACATTAAAAGAAAAAATGAACATAACAAAATTTACTTATATAAGTATATTATTATTTACTTCTTCAAGTAAATAAGATTACCTGTACAAGAAGTACACCTGACTGAAATATAGCAGTTGGCGATTTTTTTTAGCCAGAGCAGCCCCTGCACTTTGTCCATCCAAAAATTGAAAGTCACAGAAGGCGAGATATTAGCTTCAACAATTGTTTAGTTTTCTGTTTAAGTCAGTTTGATAGGAACAACTTGTGATAGATCAATGATATATTCTATAAAGTTGTGTTGCTAACAGTACATATCAGTTCGCTGACTATTTCTTGGCCCTGTCCCCTAGGTCTTGGTCTAGCGACTTTCAATTAATAAGCAATTTTCAGTGTTAAGTTTTCTGCTTAACTTAGTTTGATAGGAACTACTTGTGATAGATCAATGATATTTTCTTTAAAGTTGCATAACTATCAATATATATCAGTTTGACGACTATTTCGAGGCCCTGTCCCCAATGTTATGGTCTAGCAACTTTCAAAAAGCAATTTTCAAACTTAAGTTTTCTGCTTAAGATAGTTTGATAGGAACTACATGTGATAGATCAATGATATTTTCTATAAAGTTGCATTACTATCAGTACATATCAGTTTGATGACTATTTCGAAGCCCTGCCCCCAATGTCATGGTCCAGCAACTTTCAATTAATAAGCAATTTTCAAACTTAAGTTTTCTGCTTTAGATAGTTTGATAATAACTACTTCTGATAGATCAATGATATTTTCTATAAAGTTGCATTACTATCAGTACATATCAGTTCGACCACGTATTTCAAGGCCCTGTCCCCTAGGTCATGGTCCAGTGACTTTCAATTAATAAGCAATTTTCAATGTTAAGTTTTCTGCTTACAAATGTAAGTCAGTTTGATAGGAACTACTTGTGATAGATCAATAATATTTTCTTTCAAAGTGCATTAATTTCAGTACGTATCAATTTGATGACTATTTGGAGGTCCAGTCTGCTAGGTCATGGTCAAGCAACTTTGAATATATAAGAATGTTGCTGTCCATCAGATTGTCTTTTTCTGGATTTTCTGCAGAGAGGCTGGACATTATATGTTTTAGGGATCTTCACAGGGGATGTGGGTTCATATTGGAATTCCCTGTCAGTGTTTTATATCTCCTGAGCTGTCAGGTGAAGGGGAAATAGGGCACTGACAGGGAATATGAGCTGATATCCCTGTGAAGCCCGAATATCAACTATATTATACTGGAGTGTCCTGATTTAACATTAATTTCTATTCTTATCTTCGTTTTTGTTCACAGGGTATATATATGGGTTCATAAACCCTGTCAAGGTAACCAATCAAATTGCAGGATTAGCCGGGATATTTCACTCCAGTATAATATATCTATGTGTCAAATTTTTTTATAGAAAATGCACCACTTTAGATTTGTCTTTCATTGAAGGAAATAAACGTATCTCGTCAATTTTCATCATATTATAGAACAGAAAACATTTGGGATGTCTCCAAACAGGAATTTTAGCATTTAACACCATTAAAGTCATATTAAATTTCAAATCTGAAAAAAAGTTCTAAGTTTTACTATAAAACAAGTGTATGTGAACTTTCTTGCAAAAGAAAATCCTTTATATTATCAAAATCTCCATAAATATACTGCTATTGAATTATTGTTTTCCTGTACACTAATTCACCAATATTTCCGTATGCAGTTACTTTAACTACGAGACCTCTCGTTTGAACTTTGCACAGCGCAAGTGCGAGGGGGAAACCGTGATGAAAGAATATATCCGAAAGTGCAGTGGAAGGTAAATAGTAATAACTGATTCTTAAAAGAACAACTTTAATACAACAAATCATTTAACAACTGTTAAGGAAACGTTTAACTAACACATGGGAACGAATCGACAATATGAAAAATAAAAATATCATTTCACTTATTTGTCAAGTACTCCATGCATGCCATGTGCTCTGTGTTGATTGTTAATCAATGTCACAATCCGGTAAACTTCGGCAACAAACTCGAAAGCTAATTAGCTTGCGATCATCAATCACTGAATATTATTTGTAAATAATATGTTATACATGTTATAGATTCGTAATAAATATAATTAATGTGCATACAGAACTTAGTTTAGTATAAGTGCATGCATTGGTTTAATAATTTGTCACATGTGTAAAACTGAGGTCATTTGTAAAATACCAGAACTATTATTGAATAGGAATACCAAAGTTTTATTTTGATTTGATTACATACATTTTGTACATAATGCATGACAAAAATATAATATACAATAGAAATAAATAGAAAGATATGATATAATATAATAAAAATAGAAAGTAACTGTAAAGTAAGCAAAAAATCAGCAAATTTAGATCTTCAAAAAACATAAAAGTGACCACCATTGTTAGGTGATTCTTTAAGGGACTGGTTGCTTTAAAAGAAATTATATTTACTGAGATATAAAAAGTGTACACCCTATAAGATTGTAGAAGGTAGGATAGTAAACAATAGGAAAGGAACCTCAGCTGCCTTATTTTTCATTAAAAAGTGCATGTCCCTACTAATTTCTTTTTGTTTCCAATTAGTTATAGTACAGTATGCCAAGGGAAAAAAGATTCACAAACTTTATCCACCGATTTCGGTGTTTAGCGGTGTCACACCGCGAATCACAGATTTGACTCTCAAATTCCTCCAAAAATCTGAAGTAATAAAAATCAAACAAGGTGTGACTACAAAATCGGATTAGCCAGATTATTTACCTGTGCGAATGATCAAATCCACATGTTATATTTTGACACTACACATTGTTGATATCTTAATTTTTATCATGCCTCCACCGTAGCGGAGGGGGCATAAAGTTTTACCCTTGTCCGTCTGTACGTACGTACGTCTGTTCATACGTCCGTACGTCCCAAAGTTGGTTTCCTAACTTTCTCTAACTTTAGTTTGCCTCAACCAAATGTTATGAAACTTATACACAATGCTTATTACCACAAAACACAGATCAAGTTTGAATTTTGGTGGCTTCGAATTCACTTTAACCGTTCTAGAGTTATGCCCTATTCAAACGAAAAAATTGATGAATTTTTCGTTTCCGTTCTCTTACTTTAGTTTGCCTCAACCAAATGCTATGAAACTTGTACACAATGCTTATTACCACAAAATACAGATCAAGTTTGAATTTTGGGGTTTTCACTAAATTTTCTAGAGTTATGCCCCTTTACAAATGGAAAAATTACTGAATTTTTCGTTTCCGTTCTCTAAATTAAGTTTGCATCAACCAAATTTTATGAAATGTATACACAATACTTAGCTTATTACCACAAAACTCAGATCAAGTACAAATTTGGGTAGGGTCACTTTTACTGTTCTTCAGTTATGTCCCTTTATAACTTTATATGATATGCAAGCGGGGGCATCATCTCTGTCCCATGGACACATTCCCCATTTATTTTTTATAGAAGGAGATGGTGTCAGAAAGCAGTTATAGTTAATTCCTTTTTTCATTCATGTGTCCTTTAAAAATTGACGAGTGAAATTTTGTACTAATAAATATATGAAGAAAACTTTTTATCTATTGTAGATTATCACAGTTCTGCTTCTCTGATCCAACTGCCGTCTACTTCAAATTTTTTAGCCAGCAGTAAGTTGCAAGTGGAAAGAAGACATCTTGAATCTATTGGGGATTCATTTTTATGAGTGTTATCATTTCCATTTCTGATTGAAGATGGCAAGCTGCATGGGAGAAATATTTATTCTGTCCCTCAAAGATCAATTTAATATTCCAGGTAAGTTGAATATAGTCATTAGAAAGTTTGTAAAGATAAGTACATGTACTGATGTACATTGTATGTGTAATATGAAATGTACAAAATGTAATTGAATGGCAACAAGACAATGACGCAATGACACAAAAACTGTAAAAGTCGTGAAGAGGTCAACAATCAGCTTTCAGCAATGGAAAAGTTGCTACAACATTTGTTATGCTATAAAATCACAAGAGTCTTGAAAAGGTGGGAATGAATTTCACAGAGATTATAAAAATTACCATGAATACAAATAGTTTTAAAGGACAAAAACAATAAAATACAAAAAGACAACCACTGACAAAGTTCTTGACTGAATAGACATATTAAATGTGACAGACTCAATTCCCTACTTTCATTGAGATCAGTAAAAATGAAATAACAGATATAAGCAAATGTCCTTTGAATCAGAACTTTCCGTTATTGAAAAGGCTTAATAATCCTAAATCAGAACAATTTTCTAGAATCAAATTGTGAATTGAACCAGATAATTATTAGTGTCTGCATTTAAACATTTTAAGATTACATCAATTAAAAGGAATTCCATACAAAGCTGCCTTGGTTCAGCACATGTAGTTTTCATTGCAATTATTGGTTAGAAAGAATATGCAATTTTCTTATTCATGTATATATTTTCCAAAATGTACACCTATCATAGCATAATATGTGAATAAACAATAAGATACAATTGGCGAAATACGTTTAAACTTTTTCAGAAAGCTTCTTGTAATATGCAAATTGATAATAATATTTTATCTTTGTTTTGTAGATGATGTTATTGGCTGTCACAGTTATCATGATAAATCACAGTTGGGTATATATATACTTGTTAAAGTTAAAATTTTTGCTATCAAAATTCACATTCTTACAGATTATCTATGGTAGATCTCATATCAACAGTTAGGTTGTTCACAGACACTTCACAGTGACAAATAAAAAGAACAAAGAGTGCTCCTCCCAGCTTCCACATAAACTTGTATACTAATGTTCACAGCCAATCCCCATCAAGCTATATCGATTGTTATGTAGATGCATTTAAAAAGTCTTGCCATGTCAGATTTAAGTCACATGACATTTTTCATGGTTCAGTTGCTTGTAGTAGGAGGACAATTTGTTTACGTTATGTCCTGTACATTTAATACTCCCATGCTTAGTCTAAGAGTGGTAGCTGTATTGCAATGATCTTTGTCTGTCCAGTTGTCAGTTTGTATAACATATATTTTCATGACACTTTTCTCTGACACTATTGAACTGTTGAAAAGAATGACTTTATATTTGGTCAGCAGCTGGACAGTGATGAGCTCATGTGATCACTTTTCAAATCTGTCAGAACTTACTTTCAGTTTTAGATATTTGTATTTTTTTAATATGTGCAATGAACTAAATACTTGTGTCACTCATTTCTCCATTACTTCTGAACATTATAACTTCATTAAGACGAAGAATACCTAATTGCACGCCTCTGGAGGAATTTGGGATAAAAAACGTGCATCGTTAGTTACACGAGTTATCTCCCATACTCCGAGAAAGGAAAAATGGGCACATGAAAGAGAAATGACTTTGTGCGGTCTATCACAAATCCAAACAAGTGTTCCTGTGCTATCTCAAAACTTCAAAGAAATTATCAGAATGACTCCAATCAGAAATCCTATTGTGAGTTAGTCTGACTCTATAACCACTGTTTTTTGTTTTAGACACGCAGAAGCAGGTACACAATACGACTCTTGTTTATTTCAACAGAAAGTAAAAACGCCTAACAACAAAATTATAACCAAATAACCAAATAAACCAGTGACAATTCTGCTTCTATTTGTATCAAATTCATTAAAATCAAACCAGAATTGACCCCACAATATTTTTTGAAAAACCATTATTTTGAATTTGAATGAAATTCACAGTGTAGCGTAAAATTGTAGGTAAGGAATAATTATATTGCATGTGAATTTGTGTGTTGAACTAGAAAGACGTTGGCATGTCCGTTTTAATGCAATTGAAAATTTTAGGACATGATTTATATTTATGTAAAAAGTATAAAAGATACTAAGGGGTAATCGACCACTTGTGCAACATTTATAAGTGGGAGAACAAAGCTGACAGCAAAAAAAACAACATCAGATTCCGTCACAAAATATTACACAGAAACTAAGAATTGAGCACTATAACATTTATCTCAGAATAAGTAAAATCTATGTCATCCAAATCTCAGTTTTCAAGATGCAGAAAATAAATGGGTGTCTTCTATTCCGTCCGCAATTTTTGGGGAAAGTAAAATCTAAATTTAGAACCATGGTTGAAACTGAAACTACACATGTATGATAAAAATAGAACATGTTATTTTTTTTCTTTATCAAATTCCAATTTCGAAGGGATAGCGAAATTTGTTTTCTTTTGTTGTGCTTTTGTGTATCATTTAGAAGTAGTGAATACAATTTTGAAGTAAAGTTTTTCTTCTCAAGTCTCAATTGTAGATTATGATGGAATAGAGTATAAGAGTATAAGGTAGGGGAAGAAGGGGGAGAGGGTGAAGAAAATAATGTATACAATATCGGGGCCTTTTATAGCCGACTATACAGTATCGATTTTTCTCATTGTTGAAGGCTGTATGGTTGCCTATAATAATTGCTTACATCCACTTCATTGAAGGTAGCAGGGGTGTCTGCTGAAATAATGTTTGACGATAGATTTTTCTTAAACTTCTATAAAAGACTTCTGGGTCAATGTAATTTCAAATTTCAATATAAAATTTGGGGATCATGGACCTTGTTTTTTCGTAATAATACATTGATATTAACGAAATTTGGGTTATTTTATATTGTTTATATAGGGGAAACTTAAGTTTTCCTTATTGAGGAAACATTAAACGATAGAACTGGCTAAAATTCCACGAGAGAATTGCTTTTCATTAATATTTCTGAAATATCAAATAAAAAGGTGGTGACAGGCCTTATTTTCATGAAAAAATCTCCCAAATTTTTTAATATACTTTGCGACACTTAGTTTTTTCATAGTTCAGTCTCTAAATTTCAAGTTTTAGATATTTTGTTGTATATTGAATGATACTTGGTAAAATATTTTTAAAACAAAAAAGTATTTTACAACATGACCAGAACGGACGCTCAGAAAAAGAAACCCAATCTACCTTAAACTGTGGCAGTTGTTGTCTCCTTTGCAATCATACCACATCTCCTTATTTTTATGTTATATTAACAAAAAAGCAATTTATTTGCATTATATACAGGCACAATTCGTATGGCACTACACTAGGTAAACTCTTATAGCATTACATTATGAACAGTCTCCTTGCATTACACTAGGAACATTCTAATAAAATTACACGAGGTACATTTTTTGGAAAATGACGCTATCAGCGGCATGTTTCCGATACCATTGACCAGAACTAACGGAAGTTGATTATGCCTCCGCCTACCGCACTCGGTTTCATATTTACTATTTTACATACTAACTGGAATCTGGTTGTATTACGCTACACTCGAACAAAGTGTTGTAGTCGGACCGGAACCAGTTTACATACTTTATTTTATTTACCAAAAAGATATCTTGACCTGTCCATATGTTTTTTGTTATTAAATGGTATTTGGAGCTATCCCTTTGTTATATTTTTCATATTTTTTCGAGCTTTCACTTTTATGCACATGTCTTACAATCTTATACAATCGGTATGTATACATGATAAATAGATCCGTTTTGTTATGGTGTTGGACTTTTTACCCTCCAATGATCAGCAATCGCTAGACAAAATAGTTCTCCTAAATAATGTCAGCCTTTCATGCCATTTCAACTTTACAATCATTAAAAAAGTAATAATCGGAATGATTTTGATATCCATTGGATAGAATACTGGTCTTTATCCAGATTTATGAAGATTTTAATAATCAGAAATTAGAAATAAGGTTATACCCATGCGGTGCGTATAAATCTTTGTTTACAAAGTTATAGCAGCAGAGTCTGTAACTGTATCATTATTAATTAACTACACTGTTATTGTACTTAATATGATGAAAACTGCATATTCAATATAAGATGTCAACTCGCCAATACAAATTTTTTTTTTTTTATTGGCGAGTTCTGATCCGCCAAAACAGGATTTGAACATCTCTAGTTTTTAGATCGTAAGTCACGATAAACTCAAACTGAAAGTAAACAGTTGTTTGTACGACGCAGTTTTTATTTACTCACCATAAACAAGCTAAAACGTTCAGTATGGCATATATTTTAGGTTAAAGACGGTCCCATTCATTTGAAAAGCATTTTGAAAGTAGACGATGGAATTATTTCAGGTTTGGGGAACGAGTAAATTATCACAAAGTTCATTTCTTGACGACCTCATAATTTCATCATGTCGATGGTACAAATCGATTTTTACTGTTTACTTTCGCTTCTCATGTTTTGTAAACGGTCTTTTATTTTTAAACCCGAACCAGGCATATGTATTCTGTAATTGCGCAAATCTTCGTTCTTTGGTCAATTGGCTTATAATGGATAGTTGTATCAATTTCAACTCTTACATTATTTTTTTTAAAAATATATTTGCATTACACATGCAATGGCAGTACCTTTCCAATTACTATTTATGTGTTGTGTCTAAATTAAAGTTGTAACACTTTATAGTGACTGGAAAGGGTAGAAAAATTCATCAGATGAGAAAAGGCTGAAGATACATGGAAACGGCACCAAATCATTAGATATTGCATCTTATAAAAAGAAGCTAAGATTTGGATAGTTCCACTTCAAGGTAAAAATGTTTATCTCTTGTGAAATGAAATAAAAAAATATTGTAACACTGTAGTTAATTAATAAAGATACTATTACATGTATTTCTGTATTGGCCTTATTGTTGGTCCTCGGCCAGCAGTATTGGCCTCGCTTCGCCTCAGACCAATTCACCAAGACATGGACCAATAACAAGGACAATACAGAAATACTTACGCAATAATATTATAGAATGACAGTATGGTTCAATAGCGGGAATCAGCCCCTCAACTACTTTTTACATAAATATTAACTTCTGGCTTCAACTCCTTGTTCGTCTTGTCTGGAGATCTTGTTGTAGTTCCATTTAGGCAAGCATTTTAGAGACGTATCCCGTCCATCCTCTCTTGACTTGTAATTTCTGGTGATAGATTTTGCTGCTTGACGGTGTTTCCTTTCAAGCTTGTTTTTTTTTGTTACCGTGTAGGGGTCCCATACTATGGCTCCATATTAAATTGTAAGATCCATTCCTAGAGGTCTAGATCATTGTTCTAATCTGACACAAATTTCAATAACTGGAATAATACCCAAGTTGAATATATGGTGACCTACTAGAACAGCATTATCACTATTGAAATTGTGTTTAATACCATGATTGTTCAATGTCATTAACTTAAATGGAGACAGACATTTGACCTGAAAGGTGGTGTGGGAGTGCAAAATCAAAAACTAACTGACTATGATATATGGTTAAAGAATGAATATCAATTACATGGGTCAACATGGTCAAGGGCAGAGTTGTTATGAAATAACAATATGGCAGAGAAGTGGTTTCAAGTTTCATATAAAGCGACCTGACTGACATGAAATAAAAATCAAAGGAGTATCCCTATTTGTCTAATCTTCAAGGTGAAATAAAACTAGTAAAACAATATTATACTATTGTCTAAATCTACAGAAATATAATTTGCTTCAAGTAACAGAAATAACTAGGTCACTAGTAACTTATTTAATGAGTATGTGGGGTATAAGAGCTTGATAACAACAGGCTCTTCATAATCATTTGGTTTGAAAAGGATACTAGTAGTCTATATTCTTGATTTAGAAAATGTAATTGCAAGACAAAATCACATTACTTAGAATACTTTAGATCATTCAGGTAGTCTTTATTTATATGTACAAAAGAACAGCCAGTAGTCATTGGATATTGTAGATCAATCAAATAGTCTTGACCTATTTATTAGTACAAAAGAACAGCCAGTAGTCATTGGATATTGTAGATTATTCTGGTAGTCTTGACCTATTTATTTATAGAAAAAAACAGCCAGTAGTCATTGGATACTGTAGATCATTCAGGTAGTCTTGACCTATACATTTGTACTAAAAAAACAGCCAGTTGTCATCTTCACATAACACACACATATACCAATATCAATTATATGCTTACGAGACATGTTGGAATGTTAAACTAATTACGGTATGTGAAAATCAAGACTTGCATAAAAAATATCACAATATTAGAGACAGTGGCGTCATTTTTCCTCAGAGCTTTCAGCTCTTTGATTTTAGCATCATGCTGGATGGATACATTCTCATAACATCGCCCTTGGTACATTTTTATAGCATTACATCAGTACATTTATAGCATAACACCGGTACATTTATAGCATATCACTATACACAATGCTATAGCATTACAATATACACAATGCTAAGGTATAACACTGGGAATGATCTGTGCTACGGGAAGTTATATCAAAACTCTGATCTGTTTTATTTTGCTGAAATTCATATGCGGGTTCTTCTTTTGACCTTATTACAGCCATAAAAATTCTCAAGATTATATGTAGATTCAGTTTTCTTAATTTTTGGGAGTCGTGTATGTGGATATTTAACAAATAATGGTACAAGAAATTATTTTCTTTGTTACTGAAACTCCAGCAAACATTATATCATGCTTTGTTGTGTAGTTAAAGAAAAGGAAAGCGATCAAGACAGGAAATTTTAAAAACAAAATTGCAGAGTTGTGTCACGTGCACGTGTGTGAACCTGATAAATAAAACGGGTTTCGTGCGCAATACTTTGAATAGCGCCGGAAATGGCGAGGATGAAAAGATGCAGAAAATTATATTTACTTTTTTTAAATGCAAACAGAAATAAGTTTAAAAAAAAGACGTGTATACGCGATCCCAATATTATAACCGATTTAAATATGTATAGAATCATTCTGTCAACGCTGTGTTAACCGGGACAATTTCAAACTCGATATTTGATTCATAAAAATTAGAATAATACAAGCATTTCAAAAAAGATGTGGAACCCTGTTTAATTTAGAAAAGATGGAGTTAAAGTCTATACAGTAACTTTCTTTCACTTGCAGTATATTTATTTGCCAATTTGCATTTTTTTTTGGCTGCAGAAATATCCTTCAGTATATATCCTAATCAATTGATTACTCTTGAGCATTTGCAATAATTATGAAAATGGGTTATACACTCTCACGATTTTGTTACGACACTGTATGGTATAATAGCGTTATAGAGTAGAAGTTGTGGTGACGTTACAGTAGACATAAATAACGTCGCCGAATATTTTTTATTTTTTCCGCTAAAACTCAAAATTTAACAGGATATAGCTTAAAAACTAGCACCGCTGCTAAGGACTTTCTTTGCACCAATGGATTCGTCGTTCATTTTTGAATCGTATATCGATTAAAAAAAAAATCTGTTTACCAACAAATTAGAAAATCTTGTTAAAGTAAAAATATCTGCCGATTGTTATGATTTTCCTATATATCCTTTGTATTTTTGGCATATCATGCTGTTAATTTCAACAGCTTGTATCTGAGTAACGAAAACGGTTACCCCTTTTTTATTTTATTTTCTAATGTATTTTTACAAGCAGAATCCATACGTAAAATTTAAAAAAATTCTGTGGAGTAGTTAATTACGTACACTTCGCCTTAATGTATGAGGTATGCAGCTGTACAGTGTTGACTTCAAATATTTAAGCACTTTTCAGATCTGTCAGACAACTACTTCTTGTTTTCAGATACTATTATTTATGAATAGGTGTAAGCTTAGCATGAAAAAGGCATGCAACTATTTGTTAGGAAGTTAAAAGAGTAAAATAATAATGATATCTTTATTTTATTGTCATAAAAAGGACCAACAGAATTACTGTATAATGAAGAGAAGAAAGCGTTCACTGAAGGTAGGTGTCATTTTACCTGTTTATCCCTCAGTAGTTGTCAATTATTGAAAATCAACTTTCAATTTTAAGATAGATTTTTTTTAAAGGCAAACTTTTATTAGTTGAATAGTAAAAAATTCATAAAAATTGAAAAAAAAGTTTCTTATGTAAAAAAATTCTGAAATTATTGTATGATGATATAGAAATGTATAAATTTTCTCAAAATTGTGCTACATGCTTATACTGTATAATCACATGTACAGTGCAAAATTTGTGTGGCACTGCTTTCAAAATTACAGGTAGTGATGTGTTTGATTTTTTTGATGTCACAACCAAATAAATACTTAAAAATCACTGCATTTTAGTGGGAAAAAAAGAAAAGAGTGACCACCTTAGTCAAAGAAATAAATTTCTCCTGAAAGTTTTGACCTAACAATGCGAGTCAGCAGATTGAAAAAATATTGGATATATCAGATCTGATGTTTATTTGATAAACCATTTTGGAGGTTGCTTTTTGCAAAGTATATTATTTCGACCTGATTGAACAATATATTTTAATTTTTTACATAGGTAACATATAAATTGCATTTTGAATACATATGAAATATTTCATTTTTGAAGCCCAGGATATGATATGGTCACCAAAGAATAAAAGACCAGAAAAGTTAAAGGATGGTTTGAAGGAAGTGGAGGTAAATTAAATAACAAGATAAAATATTTCCCTTCAAATTTGATTAAAACCATGGAAATAAATCTTCTGTTTTGAGAATATTAAAAAGTGCAACATAAGGTTTCATAAAGACAGCTGGCGAATAATTTATTTATAATACTCCTACTATAAGTAGGGGCTAAATTGGAATCACATTGTCTATTACTCTTTTCTTGGAAACTAATAAACCAAATGACGTCAGATTTGGTGTGTGGCTTGACAGTGATGATTTGTATTGTGTAAGAACTTTTCAGATCTGTCAGAAACCTATTTCCTGTTTGCCGATACTTTAAATTATAAGTGGGGTATGCTTATTATTACAATGCATGCATTCTTGTTTATGACTGTGTAGTGGTATGTCCAAGGCCAAATATTACATGCATATTCAGGAAGATAACATGGTAATGAGATATGCATATACCCTGATTAGTTCAGGACCGTAGACTTTCATGCCAGGTCTGATTTTTGAAATGTCCTAGCTTGCAAGGTATAAGTCTGCTGTAAATCATTCCTTCATTCTGACTCAGAGCCAACCAGTCTTTGCTCTTACTCCTAAATGCTGCATGCTTGTTGGAGAAGTAACATTTTTAAAATCTTCAGCTTAACCCAGCTGCAGATCAAACCAACAAAATCCTGCACTCCAGGTGAACCTGCTCCTCAAGACCACTACATTGCATCAGCTGGCTTATGAAGTTTATATATTATGGAAATGTTCTTTGACCATAAAACTTCTGTAAACTGTTTGTTTGATTAATAAATGTAGACTATAAATTTGAAAAAATATAAACATTTATTTTTGATACTAACTTGAATTTTAAAATGTAATTAATTTTTTATTATAAACACACATATTCTACCAACTAGAGTTACTGTTGAAAGACAAATTAAGTATTTATACTAAATATACTTATTCTACCAATTAGAAGTTAATGTCAATGAATAACAAATTAAGTATTTATAACAAACACACTTATTTCCCAAACAGGAGTTACTGTCTCAACACAAAGTTGTTCATATAAGATGGAGAAGTAGAAAAGTATTACAGGTAAATCAAATATTTATTTTATTTATTTCTATATTGTTTATATGTAAAAAATGCTTGGCTTCAATGAATTACTGGTTTGTACTTTGAAGCTAATTACTTCTACTTGCCAACATCTGCTTGGTTGATTCCACAGATGTTCTCTATATAAAAAAAAGCCCATCTTATTTTATTCAGCCTTTTAACATTTTTTATTTGAGTGTCACTGGTGAGTCTTTTGTCCTGGTATCTATGATGAGTTTATTTACCATAAAATGCAGGTAAAGAAACTTTTTCTCAAATTTGTATACATAGCAGTTGGTAATGGATTTTGTGAATTAAAATGAAATCACAGGAAATCATCTTTGTGTGAAATGTACAAGTACAAATTAAATCTACACATTTATAGTCTTAAATTTCATGGTGTAGTACTA
This sequence comes from Mytilus coruscus, assembly GCA_017311375.1. Taxonomy (NCBI): domain Eukaryota; kingdom Metazoa; phylum Mollusca; class Bivalvia; order Mytilida; family Mytilidae; genus Mytilus; species Mytilus coruscus. The sequence goes on from CM029599.1 coordinate 88,217,855, forward strand.
AATAACAACAAACAAAGCATCACATAAACAAACAAAAAATAGAAAATTTATAAAGCAAAAGTATTTGTCCATATTAAGATCTGTTTATACCGAACCATTTTTCAGGTATTAAGTAATATGGCCATGGTAACAATTATTTTCAGGTTACCTTGGGTAATATGACCATTGTATCATTTATTTTCATGTTGCTTTGAGTAATATGGCCATTGTAACATTTATTTTCAGGTTGCCTTGAGTAATATGGCCATGGTAATATTTATTTTCAGGTTGCCTAAATTTAAAGTAATATGGCCATTGTAACATTTATTTTCAGGTTGCCTTGAGTAATATGGCCATGGTAACATTTATTTTCAGGTTGCCTTTAGTAATATGGCCATTGTAACATTTATTTTCAGGTTGCCTTCAATAATATGGCCATTGAAACATTTGTTTTCAGGTTGCCTTGGTTATATGGCCATTGTAACATTTATTTTCAGGTTACCTTATTTATTAAATAATATGGCCATTGTAATCTTTGTTTTTAGGTTGCCTTGAGTAATATGGCCATTGTAACATTTGTATTCAGTTGTTTTAGTGGTGATGCTGAGAAAGTTTTTATTGACAAATCATTGGTTGGAAAAGGTATTGGAGAAACAGTCTCAGATGGTAAGTATAAAGTATGGTCTAATGTTTGCTATTGACATGTGAAAGTGTATTTCCATAACATGAAATCACATATCATGATGACCTCCTGTGACCTTGAACTTTAACTTCAATATCAAAATAAATGTTTTTTTTTATCATTTTTATGTCACAAACATAACTTTTTTTACATAAGCTTTTGATATTTGGCACATTGGTGTAGCACCTCAAGACCATATGCTGCATACCAATGAAGATTACCTCTCTGACCTTGACCTTTGTCCTTCAGGGTAAAATTATTGATTTTTGTATATCAACCTTAAAACCATATATATATTCATTCTTGTCATGGCAAGACTTTTTCAATGCATTTAAGGGTTTGCCTCTGCAAGTCATGCCCAACCTCATCATATAATAAATCATTGAATATCTAAAAATGGTTTGGATCCCTAACCCTAAACCATTTATATTCATAGTTGTCTTGGTAAGAACTTTTTAGTTCATGATAGGGTTTGTTCCCAAGGGAATGCCCATCCCCTTCATATCATTCATTGATAAACATCTGAAGTTTTTATATCCCTTCCCCTGAAATTTGTATATTGATAATTGTTTTGACTAACCTTAACAGTACATCAAAGTTTTTGTTCCTTGGGTCATGTCCCACCTCCTTATACCATAAATTGTTGAATATATCAAAAACTGTACAGATCCCAACCCCTCTTCACCATATACATTATGAACTGCCATGATAAAACCTGTCAAGTGCACTATAGGTTTTGTTCTAAGGGCAGGCCATAATCTTGCCGCGAAATGACGATTTAACTCGCCAAAGAATTTTGAAAATCGCTAAATCTGCCGTCGACTGACTTCATAGCGAAGTCAAATCGCTATCAAAATCGGTAAAAGGGAGACAACTTGTGATTGACAAGTCTCGCAGGTAAATAAAAATGGCGGCTGACACGAAAAATCGAGATTTTCGAAACGACCCAGGACTAATACTGTCAACGATCAAATTAATAAATACAACGTCGACTTTGAACATCCTTGGATATAACTTTCAAAACTATTCAAACAGAAAACTGACTGTCTGTTTAAATTATCATTTTACGATGATTTTCATCTGAGGATGTTGCGTAATCACTCAGCTGATTTGTTTTATTTTTATAACTTACACGAGTCGATCAATTTTACTATTCGGTAGGTAAACGGTGGGAATTAAGGGTAGATTTATTATATTGATTGAATAAAAATTGAAATATAAAAGGTAGAAAGACTGTTGATGGATAATGTGATTGCAAACGCATCGACACTCGACCGGTTGTGATCAGCAGTGGATTTTTTCTCACGACCATTTCGTTGATACGGATAATATTTTAAAAATGATAGAAATTAGCTCTTTGTCGGATAATTAATATGCGATTGAAAGATATTAGATATTTTCATTTATAGACTTGCAATCTTCAACGATAATCTCAATTTACAACTTACATAATGTCCTGGACATTCAATACTGTTTTACAAAATAATGACAAGTGGTGATCTAAATTAAATTCCCAGTCATGTGAAATTCATCAGGTAAATTGGGAGTTATATTTTTCTGGACTTTTAAAAATAAATTGAGGCAGATGCACATGAATTTAATGCATCATAATCATGATAATATTACTAGGCTACTCCTCGTGTCCTAATGATGAATCAACAAATTTTATTTAGAACACATTGGTATCAATAAATAAATAACAACTATATATTGTCTAAACCTTTTATTTAAAACTTTCTTTATATACACTGTGTACAAAACACATGAAAAAACTGCAAGTATATCTTTTATTGAATATATTTAAAACAATTTCCTTAGTGATAAGCATGAAAACACGATGCAACCGAAACGGTAATGGAATCTCACTTTTCCAAGAAATTGACCACTTCTCCGTTCTCTCTTGGAAGGAGAAGTCACTTCTCCTCTTCAAAATCCTAGATTAGGCCCTTAAAGGATTTTGTCCCTGCCTTTCTCATATAATAAATTGTGTAAATATTACCCTGACTTTTCAGATGTGCACCCCTTATCCATATATATTCTAATTTGCTATGATGATACCTTTCTACTGCACTATAGATTTTCGGGGGCAGAGTGTCATGCCTCATCCCCTCATAACATGAATTGTTATATATATTGAAAACAGTAAATATCACCCACGCATATATTCTTATATTTTCCATGACAATACCTTTCAAGTTCTAGTACGTGTTTGTGTTTGTTATGTATTTCCTTTACCAGAGTGGTTTCTATGCATGCCAAAGATGAAGGAGAGACATTTGTTAAAGTCCACTAAAACAGGACCACCTAGTTAAATATCTATGATATATACTATGCATAAGCATCAAACACTTCAATTTTTAGGCTTAAACGTATCATAAGAAAACTGCTTCTTTAACATTAGCCTTCATAGGTCTTGACTGGTCCATTCACCAAAAAGATGAAGTATTAAATTTGACACTACAGTATTTATGCCCCTGCCGTTGTGGAGGGAGCATTAGGTTTTACCCTTGTCCTTCTGTACGTCCGTACGTACGTTGGTACGTCCCAAAATTGGTTTCAGTTCTCTAACTTTAGTTTGCCTCAACCAAATGTTATGAAACTTATACACAATGCTTATAACCACAAAACACAGATCAAGTTTGAATTTTGGTGGCGTCACTTTTACCGTTCTAGAGTTCTGCCCCTTACAAATGGAAAAATTGCTGAATTTTTCGTTTCCTTTCTCTCACTTTAGTTTGCCTCAACCAAATGTTATGAAACTTATACATAATGCTCATTACCACAAAACACAGATCAAGTTCGAATTTTGGTGGTGGCACTTCTACTGTTTTAGAGTTATGCCCCTTTACAAATGGAGAAATTGCTGAATTTTTCGTTTCCGTTCTCTAACTTAAGTTTGCCTCAACTGAATGTTATGAAACTTATACACAATGCTTATTACCACAAAACTCAGATCAAGTACAAATTTGGGTAGCGTCACTTTTACAGTTCTTGAGTTATGTCCCTTTTTAACGTTATTTGTTTATGTTATTGTAAATATTTAATTATTTCCAGCTTTTGTTTCTGACCAATTTTTCATTACAACATATCCTGATAAACCTAAAGTTGACTATGGATTCTTCATCAAGAGGCCTCCTATAGGGGAGGCTATAAAAAGATTAGAAAAAATATCAGCTTGGGAACCCAAGGTAATTTCATGTCAATATCTTATGCAAAACACCCTAGACGTGACAAATTGAGAAACCATTCAAACAAAAAAACCAATGGCCTGATTTATGACATAACAATAAATGAAAAGCAAATAGGACAGACAGTAACCAACCACAACCACTACAGGATCCAACTTGGGACAGGCACATATAGAACGTGACATGTTAAACATGTTTGTAAACAGTCAACCCTACGTAAACCTGAGACAGTGGTGTAACAGCAACATCATTGCAAAGCTTAAGTCTCAATGAAAAATTCCATTGTGTTATTTGAAAATACTATGTAGAGTCTTGTAAACTGCCATATGATGCTCTTCAAAGACTACTACGCATGTAACAGAAATTAATTCAAATTTTCTCATCATAATATTAAGTAGTCTGTCATTCATAAGATATTCAATTTTAACTTTAAAAAAAAACATATTTACAATGTATCCCCATGCTAAATTTTACATGTAATTTTATTGCAATTTTGTAATTTTGTAACAGACTGTACAGATGGACATTCCAGGACCGTTAGGTAGACGTTTGGAGAGAAGGGTATCGGTCAATACTCGTCAAGATATGGTGAGTAAAAGAAATATTCACTACATAATTTATTCTTGAAATTCACTTCTGAGCCATAAATCATAGTTAGATTACAATGTTTTTTTTTTTAGAGAGACAGTGTTTTCATGATGAAACATAATCTATTTTATCAGTATTTTGCTTTTCCTTTTTCTTGTCAGTTTTAGACTTTTGGTTTTTTTCTTCTCAGATTTAAATTGTAATTTTTCAAGGCCTTGATATTCATAGATTGAATCTTTTATACTGTCTTTTGTTTCTGAAAACTGATGAACAAGTTTATTTTCATTTTCCATCCATATGTTGATATAGGAATCAAGGTTCGGATGTTCTTCACCTTCATTTTCTTCAGATGTGATGTTACGGTGGGTCCATTTGAGAGCATCTTTGCTGCTGATATATTGATAAAGAACAATTTCTTGGTCCCTAATCAGAGGACCAAGGTGAAAAACCATTAACATATTTCTTTGTCTATTTAAAAGAAGTCTTGAGAAGAATTGTTTAAGCACAATGTCTGCTGGAATTGACCTTCTTAAGCTCAAAACAAAATTTAGAATAATTGAATGACATTTTGCTTCTGTTTCTGTATCCTGTTTTTGATTGGTTGAATCATCTTCACTATCTGTATCATCAAGTTCAACTATTGGCTGAGTAAGAGTGTATAATAAATCAACATGTTTTGTCGTCTTTAAGATACCTTTTCTTGGTCTTGTAGGATTACATGAGACCTCATTATGACCAATAATATCAATTTTTATTCCTGCATTATTGTTTAATTTAAGGTCAGGATAGTCTGAGGTTGATTTCCCTTCATGTATAGTTTTTGTTGTCAAACTTAGATTGTCTTCTGATTGAAAGTCTTCACTTCTTTCTTGTGGACAAATAGCATCCAGATTGATTTTAAGATTTACAGTTTTACCTTTAAATGTAACAAAAGTCTCTGTGGAATTGTCTATCTCAACAAAATCCTGAAAAATATCCTCTTTTTGTAAAAATTCCAGTCCTCTCTCACTCATAACTTGTAAGAATGCTTTCATTCTAGTTGTAAGTTTCATTTCTTCTGATTTAACTCTAACTTCCCACAAGTCATTGCCAGCTTTATATCTGACCCGTGGCTGTTTAGTAATTATTTCTCTCTTCAGATACATATTCAAAAGATCATTACAGAGGTTATATTTACAGATGAGCTCTTTATGTATTTCAGTTGAGCTATCAATCACAGTGATTGATTGTTTCTTCAAATACATTTGGCGAAAGTCTGATATGCAAGAATTCTTTGGAAGAATATCATCAAAATGGAATTCTTTTACTTTCTTTGGATCTTCTTTTATATCCATTCTGTAAAATATTTCATAATTATGAGCATGTTTAAGAAATAATTCTTTCATGCCATGCTCTTTGCTCATTTTAACATGGGTAGGCATTATATTTGTCAATATCTTTATACCGATCGTTAGCGAGGTGTAAAATGTTGACAAATATAATGTTTACCCATGTTAAAATGAGCATAGAGCATGGCATGGTAGAATTATTTCGATTCTAATATGAAAATATATAACTTTTGTACTTGAAGCAGACCTATAATAAACGTTCGAAAGGCATTGATTTGATGAAGCCAAAACGTTATAGAAATCAACCGTTTCACGATAAAAGAAATGAACAGATACATGTAAACTTACTTTTAGAATGATTTTGTTTGATTTCCTAGCTGGCAATACCAACAACAATGTCCATTTTGATGTCCGGCGTTGTTCAAAACACAACTGATGTTGCAATTTCAATTGTGACGTAATCATGTGCAGCCCATGTTTTATTGGAATTAGAACATTGCTTTGTTTCCAAAGCGAAAGAAGAACGCCATATTAGAATTTTTCATAATAATAATTTTTAAAAGTAATGAATCTTTAGTGTATCTTTAGAATTGAATATTTTACACCCTTAAAAGAACAATAAATCTTTGAGCTATGGCAATGGTTAAACACATTGTTTTCTATGCATAGTTTTAAACATTGTTTGTGGGGTAATGAAACACCAATTCCACAATAATTAGGATCCAAAAGTAACATCATTTATTGTCCACAAGGATTTAGAACCTATAGCTATTCAATACAGCAACCATGTCTATGCTTGTGGACTATTGAATTTCTTTTAAAGACCATCAAAATTCCTATGTAAATAACCATCAAGATGAACAACAGCAATAAAAGTGCACTTGAACATGACATTTAATCATGTCTTTTCATTTGATCATGTTCTTTACTGATGAGAAGTTATTGTTTGGTCCTGTGAACTAATTGTTCATGTTTATCAATGCTTTTAAAGTCATGTAATTGCTGTTAGACAGCTTATATCACATAATATCTTCATAATTCATAAGTCATTGATGTTTTTCCAATTTCCCCTTACTTAAAATTGTATCAAATTGATTTCAAAATGGGATCATATTTGAAGGTTATTGTCAGGTTTAAAATGGTGAAACTATCTTCATTATGCCGATTTATTTATTAAATTACACTGTACACTACCTTGACAATAAAAGAAAGGAAAGATTAACTGAATAACAAATATAGCTTACCTTGTATTGTTATGTATAATCCTCTAATGTTTAGTAATATAAAAATACGGTGATGAGGAATGATTGCCAATGAGACAACAATCTGCCATAGACCATATGATATAGATGTAAGCAACTATAAGTCACTTTTCAACAGTGAGTAAAATAAGTTTCTTGTGATACATTTCTAGCAACAGAATGTGGGTTTATACATAATTAATTAAGACAATTGATTTTAGAGAAGTAACAGTATACCTATAGAAACAAAAAAATACAAGCAATATAGAAATCAATAAAGTTTTCTAATCAAATTATCTGACCATATGTCAGTTAGATTTTCAAGGGAGATAATTCTAAAAATAAAATACAACATTTTGATCTATTGTTTAACCTATAAAACTTGAAAACAGTGACAGAAGAAAAACATAGAAAAAAGAAGTGATCTATTAATTCTCAAACATAGAACTTAAATTTAAAGGCAAAGTATAAGTAATTGGGCGGTATTTCAGATTTTTATGAAGTTTTGTATGCAGTGAGAACTTATTGAACTGCATCTGAATAAGAAAAAAAGATATATGTAGTATTCAAATAATTATTTATTAGATTTGAAAATGTATAGAATATCTGTAAAAGCTGCAAAAAATGCAGTATTTTTACTTTTAATTGTGATTTCTTGAAATTCTAACTACAGAATTTTGTTTGAAAATGATTTGATATGCTGTGAACATTTCTGTTTTAATATGAAAATTCATTTTGCTGTAGAATTCATTAAGTTTCTACTGGGTATATATTTAGTGGGGAAAAAAATAAAAATGGCAAAATAAGCTTTATTATGTTATGCTGCAAAATTGTAGTGTCATGTTTTTTCATCACTCAAACTTAAATGATTGAAACATGAAAAATTAATCTGGTGTTCACAGCAATAAGATATCTCAATATGTTTTTTTTTTTGAGGATATTTAGATTCAGTTTAAAGAGATCTAAATACATACAAAATTTCATAAAAATCTGAAATACCCTAATAAGTAGTCATTGCCTTAAATCCGTAAGATATACACTCCTTAATTAGATATTAAACATTTGGAACAATATCCTGTGAATTAGTTCTTCTTAAGTGATTGATTGCTCAAGTTTAAGATTTTTCAATACAAAAGTTTTCCTCTCTTTTTCTGCAATAGCAAACTATCACAACATAGCAGGTGAGGGTTTAGGCATGGACGCAGCCTGTACCTGTCCCCAACTCCCCCTAGAAAAGAACAAAATATGTGATTAAGATAAATTTTCAGCCAATTTTGTGTCAAAATAATGTCCTCTTATTCCTTATTCTCAGGAGCGCCCCCTAAAATCAAATCCTGAATCCATGTCTGCATTGAGTATATAATCAAAATTAAAAATTAAACATCTTATGTGATCTATGAAGTTACACTAAAATATGTATAACACTAAAATATGTATAACACTAAAATATGTATAACACTAAAATATGTATAATTCATTGATTGATGGCTGCTCAACATCCAGTGGTAAAAATGACATTCATACTGAGGATGATCAAAATTTAATATGATTTTAAGATATTGTTTTTGTTATTGTTGATTAATAGTTAATATTTTAGGTTTTAGTTTGGTGGCCAACCTCCAGTATTGAAGCATGGCCATGGAGTCCTATGTCCACCGACAGAGATAGAGCAAATCTGATAGTTCTATCAATACATGGGTAGGTAAAATAAATCTTTTATTGACAAAAGAAATTGAAAGTTTAATCATCCAATTATGAAATCAAACATTCCCTTCAATATATGAGGTTAAATAAAAAAAATTTCACCAGGCAAAAATATTTTTATAAGACTGAAAATAAAACCTCTAAATCAATCTGAGATATTCAGGTCCTTGATGTTATAAGAGGTTGATGTTAATGTTAATGTTTAGTGATTGAATATTAATTAACACAGCATCTAAACATTGCTTGTATATGTGTATACAATTTTGCAGTTAAAACAATTATAAAATAGCGAACTAATCATTTGCTTAGTGTTTATGTCAATTTACAAAATTATAGCAATCAAATTATATTTTCAGGCCAAATATAGACCTTTGGCTTATAACAGGACAGAATGTGATCCATTTCATGCAAGCTTTAGGTAGGTCATTATTTCTTAGATTATATCATTTAACTTGAATTTCTACATGTTCAATGGTGTTTACTATTCTGAATAGAAGCAAGAATGAATATTTTAGTTTTTCCAATCCTGTTCAGATTGAGTGTTAAGGCATTGATTTACTAATATTGCATTACAGAGATGACACCAATACTTTATCTAGCTTGGATAAAATAATACTCCTTTGAAGAATGATTGATTGATTGTTGGTTGCTTAACGTTCAGTGGCAAATCCTTTGAAGAATGAAAACACTAGTTATCTTACAGAGATGACACCAATACTTTATCTAGCTTGGATAAAATAATACTCCTTTGAAGAATGAAAACACTAGTTATATTACAGAGATGACACCAATACTTTATCTAGCTTGGATAAAATAATACTCCTTTGAAGAATGAAAACACTAGTTATATTACAGAGATGACACCAATACTTTATCTAGCTTGGATAAAATAATACTCCTTTGAAGAATGAAAACACTAGTTATATTACAGAGATGACACCAATACTTTATCTAGCTTGGATAAAATAATACTGAAGAATGAAAACACTAGTTATATTACTCTTACTACCATAGATTTTACAATTTTTTTTCTATCTTGACTGTTTACAGCAAGATAATTTTTTTTAGTAACAACAGCTTATAGATAATTGAAACTGGATGTAAATTATATAGTTGTAAATTTTATTATGATTAAGCAAAACTAATGAACTGTTTGATAGACAGTAGTCACCACCAAGTTTGATTTTTTAGTGATGAAACCAGCTTTTCCGTTTTATGAGTTATGATGAATATTTTACAGCTGTTTACAACCACACAGATTTTTCACTTTAGAGCAGTCTCAGAGTGGTGGTGGAGAGACAACAGCTCATACTTCTACATATGAGATAATTCAAGGAAAGGTAAGTCTCAGGGTGGGGGTGGTGAGACAACAGCTCATACTTCTACGTATGAGATAATTTAAGGAAAGGTAAGTCTCCGAGTGGTGGTGGTGAGACAACAGCTCATACTTCTACTTATGAGATAATTCAAGGAAAGGTAAGTCTCAGAGTTGGGGTGGTGAGACAACAGCTCATACTTCTACGTATGAGATAATTCAAGGAAAGGTAAGTCTCAGGGTGGTGGTGGAGAGACAACAGCTCATACTTCTACATATGAGATAATTCAAGGAAAGGTAAGTCTCAGGGTGGGGGTGGTGAGACAACAGCTCATACTTCTATGTATGAGATAATTTAAGGAAAGGTAAGTCTCCGAGTGGTGGTGGTGAGACAACAGCTCATACTTCTACTTATGAGATAATTCAAGGAAAGGTAAGTCTCAGAGTTGGGGTGGTGAGACAACAGCTCATACTTCTACGTATGAGATAATTCAAGGAAAGGTAAGTCTCAGAGTGGGGGTGGTAAGACAACAGTTCATACTTCTACATGAGATATTTCAAGGAAAGGTAAATATTTTTTTCCTGATTGGAACAAATATCAATATGGCAATATTTTTCACCAGATAAGCTATTCAGGCTATAGCACTACAAGGAGCCTGCACTTGTGATTAGGTCAGGTTCTAATGTACTATGAGAAATAAATCAAAAGATTTGATCTATAAGATCATTGTGGATGTACATGTCTCTTAACAGGTTTCACCTAACCTTCACTTAATTTTCTAAATATTATTTTAAGTTAACCATGCTATTTTTGTAACATTGCAAACATTTAAATGAAGAACAAGTATCATTTCTAGTATGTGAGAAATATGCTTCAATAAGAAATAAGTATATATTAATCCTTTCTCATAAAAACCATATGTTTTAAAATTAAACAGCTTTTTCAGTTTTGAATTTAAAAGATTCTGAATAAAAGTATTTATATTTAGCTGAAAAATAATTGTGACTGATAAATATTTATAGATATATTTACATAAGCTTGAATTCTTTTGCTGATGCTATTTTGCTGCATAGATTTATTTACATAAAGTAAATCTTATGAATTATATTGTTGGAAAAATAAGGAAATGATTATTATTATCATTGCAGATTCAGAGAATTTCAAATATTGCCATTCCACTTAAAAGTAAGTTTAAACATTTGCAAAATGATTATTTCATTGTAAAAGGGTAGTAAAGCAATTATTTCATTGTAAAAGGGAAGTGAAACATGAAGTGATTGAAATTGTAACCACCATAAATCATTTAAAGGAAGATACACTCCAATGAAACAGAATATATTCAGGGTCCTGTTTGGAGTGGTATAAATGCATTAGGGTTAACTTAGAGAATAAATTGAGAGGTGTACTGAAATTTGGAGGTCTCTAAACTATTGATTCCAATGGGTTTTAGTGCTCCACCGGATAACACAACAGATAATTAAGGATAATATATTCGGTAACGGATAACCTGATCCATCAGATCCATCAGATATTATCCGTCAACGGATCACAGTCAGACATTATAAAAGGAAACCAAAAACATAATTACACCATTCAGCCTCTGAAGAAGATCCATTAAGGATCGAAACCAGTCAGGCTATAATTATCATCAGGCGCTGTTAGTAAGGTGCAATGGCATAGATTTTCCTATATCTTATAGTAGTAGGGTTAACTTACTTTTGAAGTACTTAGTACATGTACTTAAAACTCAACACTCTTCTTTTCTGATTTGGAACAATTATTTAAGAGCAAATATATTGCAACAAACATTTATGTTTATATATATATATGTATATTGTAAATAATTGGGCTTAACAAGGACTTATTCAATCAGACCCAAAATGTCTGCAACAACTAAAATGAATCCCAACAAGGACTTAATTCAATCTGAACTGTAATATGTAAAATTTTAATCCTATATTGCATTTAGCTTGTCAGTCCTTCCGTACTTTCTTCTGCTTTTCCAACAAATGTTTCCGTCAGCAGTCACACTTTTTTCAGGTTCTACTGAACAGAATGACTTCATGTTTGGTCAACAGCTTAGTAGCTTAAAAGTGATGATGTGTAATATGTGAGCGCTTTTCAGATCTTTCTGATGCCTACTTCCTATTTGCCATACTTTGAATTTTTCACTTGTTGAATGAACTTAACAAAATTTACATCTCACATTTCTCTAGTACCTCTGCACAGAATGACTTCATATTTGGTAAGCAGCTTAACAATGATTATTTATAATGTGTTAATGCTTGTCACACACATACATACTGTTTCCCTATATTACTGTAAAGGTACTATTTATGTCTAAATGTTTACTGAATGATTCACCAAAACTATACTAAAGAAAGACAAAGGTTATCAGGTTGTATGACTTAAAAAATATTTTCTTTTCTGGAACCATGAACTTGTTATATTTCCTTTTCATTTGATGTTTTAAGAAAGAAAAACTTGCCTAACTCAAGGCATCCAATCTTAATACTAGTAAATGATTTACAGACATATTTTTTTCTTCAAATTTCAGGTCATGTAACTTGTTTAAGTAGAAATCATTTAGAAGATAAATTGGTTCTTGGCTGTGCTGATGGTTCTATTGTATGTATGATTTTACTCAGATATAGAGAATTTCATAGTTAAAGGTAACAACATTTGCTGTATCAGCGCATTCAGAGCTTTAAGAGATCTCATTCTATAAATATTAGTTTAGAAGTATGTACATTGAGAAAACAGACTGAAGTAGCTTTCATGGCAAATTTTGTTTTAGAATATTTGTATTTATGTTTAAAGATGTAAATTCAGAATGCCTTTCTTCCATATTATTTCATTATGTAGAAGTTGAGGTAACATAGGGTAATCTTCAATGAGTAAATATTTAAAACCATTGTGAGTTTATATAATAGTTTATACTTTATTAAAACCTTCAAGTACAGTGAGTTTGTGTTGAATCTATGTCTTTTGTACTCATTGTACTGCACTCCACAGAATCTTCATTCTTTTTAAAATTATTCCATCTTGAATGTGAATGTTCAGTGTATTAGTGAAATATTCTTATTTTATTTTAGGTACTATATGATGAAGGGAGGAAGTCTACATTTTTTGTCAGGGCTGCACTGGTGAGTTGTGTATAATCAAAACATCTATAGATACAGAAATTACATTTCACATATTGTTATACAAATCCTTAAATGAGAAATATCGCTTTTCAGATATACAAGTACAAAAGTATGTGGGGTATGTAAACATCAATGTCTAATTGTGTGTATAGTATGCATAAAAAAAAACATGTTTATATTTTGTTCATAAATTTAATGTCAAGTACATGTGCATGTGAAATAGAAATAAATGGTGTATAAACATTGTAACAATACATTATTTGTTTACAGATACCAGCCTCCATATCGTGGCATCCTACAGGAACAGTATTTTTTGTAGTGGGTGCTAGAGGAGATATTCAGGTAAAGGGAGATAGCAATAGGAAGCTGATATTGGAGATCAATCAGTCCTTATAAAAGTCAAGTTGCCATGATTTTATAGATTTTATTAATGTAATGACATTAACAATTATAGTCTGCATTTAAGTTATGTTCTGAATTGCACAAAGTGTCCTTATAAACCTAAATTTTTGGTTTCATACAATGAAGAAACTGACTTTAATAAAAAATATTTCAATGAATTAATTTGATGTCATTTAGAACATTTTGAATCAGAAGAAATACTTACCTCTAAAATAACTTTGAATAAATCTGTGTAAATTACATGAAAGAAAGATAGATTTTTCCGTCTTGCTAACCTATAAAAGGTGAAGGCTTATTTCTACATCTTCAGTATAGCATTCAAGATTTTATATTTAGTAAAAAAACAGAAAGAAGGATAAAACTCAATTTGTGTTAAAATAGAAAAAAAAAATCTACATATTTGCTTTTGAAAAGTTAATATGTACAATTTCATAACAATTATATAACAAAGATACTGCAGCATGAAAATTCAATTCTGAAGACTATTATTTCTTACTTGTTACAGGTTTTTGATATGGCATTATCTCCCCTGAAAGTGCAGTTGGTGTCAGAAGATCCATGTACACATAGAATTCTACCCATAGGCAAATTTTTTAAGTAAGATATGATATGGATTTATGTTAGCTTTAAATTTTAGTGAAGGTAACAGTACACATATTATACTTTATACTTTATTTTAAAGAGAAGCAGCCCATCATAGTCTATGAAAATTGTGAGATGACACATTACAGATGTTTGCACTGACCTTTCCCTTGTGGGAAAAAGTCCTATCAATCTTAGTGGCATGCAGCATGATAATCCTTTCTGTCTTAGGCTTAGGAATTTGAATTAAGGTCAAGTAACAGTAAATGGGCTATGTCACAGATTTCAGTAAAATTTTGCATACAACTCTGGCTCGGTGAACTTCAACTGAAAATCGAAAAAATAATGCATTTATCTCATTTATCATTTGACTTATTACTGATTGAATTCTTACAAAATGGGTGAACATTTGTATAGAAAGCACATAAAATCGGCGAAAAACATTCTAAAATTTGTCTACAAATCATCAAATCTCTAATTCTACTCCATAGATTTTTCTTAAAAAACTATATGTTGTTGATACATAAATTTCCGTTTTAACGATACAAAATAAAGATAGGGTCACTGACTTCGTTTTTATGGTAAATATCATTCAAAGTTGTGTTCTTTGTGAAAAAATCCAACAAAACGTCGAAATAATCGTAACGTCATTGCGTTGCAAGCCGTAAAACGTTGATTTTTGAAGTTTTTTCACTACCAACAAGGTAACATATTGATCATTAGACAAAAAACGAAGTCGGTGACCCTATCTTTATTTTGTATCGTTAAAACGGAAATTTATGTATCAACAACATATAGTTTTTTAAGAAAAATCTATGGAGTAGAATTAGAGATTTGATGATTTGTAGACAAATTTTAGAATGTTTTTCGCCGATTTTATGTGCTTTCTATACAAATGTTCACCCATTTTGTAAGAATTCAATCAGTAATAAGTCAAATGATAAAAGAGATAAATGCATTATTTTTCGATTTTCAGTTGTAGTTCAACGAGCCAAGGTTGTATGCAAAATTTTAGCAAAATCTGCGACATAGCCCATTTACTGTTCCTTGACCTTAATGCTTTTACTGAGGAAATAGCTTCTAACTATGTTTCCTAGTTGTGAAGATTTGGATATCCTCATTTTATTTGGGAAATTTATTGCTGTTTGCCCTGTCCAGTTTTCAGCTGTATTAAAGATGTATATTTTTACACTACTTTTAAGCTTGTTGAAGATATTTTTGAAGGGCATTCATTTTCTCAAACATATTTTTACTTTATAACATTTAGTTTTTTCTTAATATTAAAATTTACAACAAAAAAATATGATAAAAAATTGTGAAATTTGCTGTCAAATTCACTTGTCCTGCATGCATATTTTGAACAAAGTCATTGACGTATTTTGTAGAGTTCCCTACACATTAAAGGAAATTAAATGGTGCTTATATGACCCAAAGTCTGTAGAATGGAACGGTGACTACACTGATGCTATGTATATGCATTTTGACAGGTATAGCAATAAACTAAGATATGGACATTTTAATAAATATGCCTATTTACTGGTTTAGTTTGTAGAAAGTCAATATTTCTGACACCTGGATGGTTCTCCATGCCTTTTTAAAATATAGCCAGGTAAGTGAGGAAGTTGAAGTTTATATGCTCTGTGATAAGGACTAGATGTTCATTTTGGTGACCATTTGCTTTCAAACATTCTGTCACACCATATCCACATTAATTTTATATACAAATATAAAATAAATATTGACTTAAAAAGTTCTCCAGGTAGTAAAAAAAATCACAATAGGATGCTCTAATTAAATTCCTCTTTCCTCTGCATCCATTTTATGAAATCTTTATCATATTTGATCAAGTTTTTTTGCTGGTTGCATGTCCTAAAAATCGGGCTCATAGTATGCTTAGTATCTTGGGGATGAATGGACAGGGTCCGAAAAAGGGACTTGTTTTGTGTATTTAACAACTATTATAAGTTTTCAACAAAAAGTTCTCACATCTGCTAGAATACTTGTATAAACATTTTAGATGTGCATCTCATTTTGTGTACACATTTGTGAGCAGCACTCTCAATGGCGGAACATGTTTTGTGTAATCACTCTTCCTGCACATTTCAACCCAGAGCCTTGAAACTTTCAGAATTTTTGCATATAAATGGAAGAAATGTATCTTATCTCAGTTGGTGTACACATTTGAATGATTTTTGCCTATTTTACGAAAAGTTAAAATTGTTAATGATTTTGTCTGTTTTGGCTTATATCTACTGGAAATTCTAGTTTTCCTCAGTTTTGCTTATTGAAGAATATCTTAACATTGCAACCTGGCCAGTTTCTACCATATATATATATGTTTATTGGTAATTTGTGCATTTTTCCTTTGATGTGTACTCGCTGATAATGTCAGTATCAGTGGACTGGTCGTGATAAAAAAATTATTGGGTCAGTTCGCAATTGACATGCGCGAGTGCACCGCGTAAGGATCTACTTTCCCTTTCATTCACGAAATCGCGCGTGATTTTTTTCGCAGAAAAGCATGAGTTTTTGGTGAATGAAACACTTGTCATTATATGAAACTTTCAGTAAAGTTAGTTTAGCCTTTTTTTAACGATTCTGTAAAAATTTGAACAGAAAATCATGGTACGAAAAACCTGATAAACTTAAAAAATTTGCATTATCTGCAGTATTATTGATAGCTTTCCTTACTATTCACAAGGACGTATAACTACATACATAGTCTGGTGCTGTTCCAAGTTGTCTTCTTTTTCTGTTTCTTGAGAAGTATTTGTTAAACCTGTTCAGTCACTATAAAGTGTTACAATTCATATTTAGACGCAACACATAAATAGTGACCAAAAAGGTACTGCTATCGCATGATAGAAGCTAGAAAAAAAGGAAATGTGACTACACATTTTCGACATTTTTGTGGGACCATCATATACAATTAAGGAGATGTGGTTTCATTGTCAATATATTATAGACAGATATTCATTGTCCAAAGTAAAGCGAACAAATTCAAATGGATCCAGGATAAGTTTTGAAAAAAGGGGTGCCCAGGGGTCCCAAACTAGACAAAGGTTGGTGTGGAACATGTAAAAAGTCTGCATAAACCATAAATGTAGCCTTTATACGAGGTGACCCCGGTCGCCTTCCTCTAAATCCGCCTCTGAAATTAAAGGTAACCTTCAATGTTTCATATTTCTGGTCTGGGTTGAAAAATAAATGACATGACTTTGAAAAAAACAAGAATTTTAAGCGAAAGTAAATAGACCAAAGTTGAGTGACATAGGCCTATATTAAGATATTTGAAATAGTTATGAAGTCGACAAGAAATTACCTTGTTCAGATTATTTACAATCAGCCCAGACTCGTTGCCTCCTGCCTGTAAATAAATGTCTGCTTACACAGTGCTTTCCTAAAATGATTTGAAATCAATGTGATTGTTTTCAGGATTAATGCTGAGCGTATAATGGCAAGATAAATGTGATGTTTAAGCAAATTATCCATCCAACTAAGTAAAAGATTTAATGTTTACCTTCTTAAACATTGATAAATCTGCTGATTCATATAGTATCATTCTATGCCTTGTGAAAAATAAAGAAATTTGACTTACCGGTATGCTACCATTATATTCGGCATTATTAAGTCATGTTAAAAGCAGAACTATTGAAACGCATGCAATAATTCATTTTCAATACTATGTGCAACAGAACGCCATGTTTGCACTGTGACAAAATTTCAAATGACGTAAAGCAGCCTGTGCTTCAAGTGTGATTCACCGTGATTCGACGCGATAAAGTAGTTCGTTTGTTATTTTCTCTATTATTGTAGTGATTTTCATTTTTTCATAATTACCGATAAAAAGAATAAAGGACTTTTTGTTTTTGATACTGACTTTATCACTGTAAAATATCAGGCTCGCCCTTCGGGCTCACCTGATATTTTACCGTGATAAAGTCAGTATCAAAAACAAAAAGTCCTTTATTCTATATATATTAATCTTTATTGAACTTAACTTTTGTATTTTGTAGAGGTCCTCCAGTTGTATTTATATTACATCTAGGAGTAATTAGTAGAGAGAGACTGTCAGGACTAGAATTAGTCAAAGAGTACCTAAAACACAGACAGGAGGAAGAGGTGAGGACTGTTTTAATATTGAAAGAAATTTTTAATAATGTATGTCTTTCATTGCTTGAATTCACCATTTCATAATCTAATGCATTCTGGGAAATATTATCAAAATCAAACATTAACATGTGATAGAAAATGTTTTAAGCAATGATATATGACCAATAACGTAAAACTATTTTTATTTTGTTGAACATTTAAATTACTAATGATCAGATTATATTCAGAAACTTCCTTTTTTTTTTAGTGAGTTGTGATCTTGTCCAGCAAGTGTTATATCACTCCGGAATGGTGTCTGTCTGATTTAGGATCAACATCTCAGTGTCTGAATAATCTAAGCCCATTTTCCAATCTTATCATCCCAAATTATGTTAACTGTTTTCTTTTGGAGATGAAGTCCTCTCAATTTTGATGTTGTAAGTCAAAGATCAACATGCAACAGTTGTAAATATACTGAAATTTTGAGAAATTTTGGTTTATGGATGATATCTTTTGAAACACATAGAATATTTACCCAAATTATTTCGATAATGTCTGTTGGGGAGAAATATTTCTATAGATGTTTAGGCCAGTAAGATAAATGTTACAGCTCTTACAAATAATATCTGTCTCAGGACGGTATCTTTTTTAATCACATCGAATCATTCCAAACTTGAGAGAACACTTTTGATTTGGAGATGACGACAAGTCTTGTTTTTTGTATGTTTTAGAATTACAGCTACTATACAGTCTGAACATAGCTATAGACTTACAGATCTTAATCGACTGCAAGGGAATTGGCTGCATGGTACTGAAAATTGACTGAAAGACTGAACATAAATATTTATTGTTCAGTCTTTCAAGAACTGTTCAGATCAAAATAACCGTTTCAGTTCATAATCAGTTAACTAATGCACTGAGGCGGTGTACAAATAAAAAATCATCATCATACTACTCTGGTTGCAATATATGCACGATAAGTATTTGGAATTTTCTGATGAACAAACTGTTGGAGACAATTTTTAATTGATGAAGTGTTTTATTTGATTATAAAAGATTCAATGAAATAATGGCTCAGTACTGAACAATTAACTTCTTCTTATGAACCAATTTAACATAAATCTGTGAACATATTTCATCTTTTATCTTTATTTGATACAGGCTGTACAGTTACTGAAATCTATGAATTGGGACATGGAAGGCCCTGTGTGTTACTCAAGTTTGTCTGCTATTGTAAACCATTTACTTAGACAACCACTCAATGCAGAGAGAGAGTGTAGGTATAATGGAAACCATGTACTCTTAAAACAATTCAAGTCTGTCATCCATTGTCAAGCATATAATGCAGGGTTTAAAGAGAAAGGAGTAGGTTTGATAAGGCCCTAAAATGGCCCCCTTTTTTAGCCTAAATTTCAAATTGGGATTTATTGACCAATATCACAATGATTAATAGCTAATACAGTGACTATATAGGAAATAAGTCTTTTGTTGCAAATTTACGTTCCTCGCTTTTATTCATGACGTCACAAATAGTACTCATTTTGATTTTCCACGAAAAACAATGAAAATGGGTAAATTTCCATTGAAGATTTGGACAGGAAACATAGAACGCATACGTCGACAAAAAAGATCTTCGACAATAATGTTTGTAATGACATTTTACATGTCTAACTTGAATATTTAGGTTGTCGACGGCTGCGCTATGTTTCCTGATGTTAAATTTGGCTGAAATCCTGCCGATTTTGTCAAATTTCGTCAAAATCCTTATTTTGACCTAACTGGGATGTAAAATCAACGCTTTAGAATAAAACTATGACAGAAACTGTTCTATAAAACTTTCTCACATGTCTTCAAGTCAACTTAAAACATTTTTTATCTTGTAGCATTGAACTTTATAATTGAGGCCAAATATGGCCCTTATCGAACTTACTCCTTAAGTAAAAGATTATAAATTCACAATATTCAGTGAAGTACCACAGGGTTTCTCCAAAAATGTATAGAGAGTTTGGAAACCACTTCAGTTGAGGTTCAGTTTATAGGCTATAAAGGTTTCAAAAAATCTTGGTGAGGAAAATGTGAAGTATATATAAGAGTCTATAGAAAACAACCAACCAGCATATTCAATACATATAACCTAATATTTCGACCCTTATTTTCTACAATGAAATATATTTCAAACAAGAAACAACAAATAGATATACCCCCATCTTTTGTCTATAAATCAAATGTAACTGCTTCAAACATTAATGTGTAATTATTAGTTTTTATTTAATTTTCACAGCTCAGCTAGAGTCAACATTAGGGACATTTTATGCACCAAAACGACCTTTATCAGAAGTAACGATCATGGACTATAGAGATCCTATCAGTCGATTGGCTAGGCGTTTTTTTCACCAATTACTCAGGTATATCAACACACTTTATATGAAATATAGCTTATGTTTGAAAAAATTATGAAGTTCAGTGCATTATTTCAATAGATCTGCAATTTATTTTGAGCATCATTCAAAATTTATATAGAATAGTAAGATTTAAAACATCCTAGGCATTTGTTTATATAGATTGTTAACTGAATGAATTATTATACCCCACGCAACGAGTTGCGGAGGGTATAATGTTATTGACCCGTCCGTCCGTCCGTCCGTCCGTCAGTCCTGTTTCTTGTCATCGCAACTCCTCTCAAACCACACAACAGAATTTCACGAAACCTTTTTAGATAATAAGGACATACTATGTAGTTGTGCATATTGACAGGAAATTACGATTCAATTCTTTTTTAGGAGTTATGCCCCTTTGAACTTATTTACTTTAATGTACTACTGCAACAGTTTGTCATCGCAACTCCTCTCAAACCACACTACAGAATTCAGATAATAAGGACATACTATGTAGATGTGCATATCGACAGGAAATTACGATTCAATTTTTTTCCCAGGAGTTACGCCCCTTTGAACTTATTTGCCCAATATACTACTGCAACCTTTTGTCATTGCAACTCCTCTCAAACCACACAACAGAATTTCATGAAATGTTTTCAGATAATAAGGACATACTACGTAGATGTGCATATCGACAGGAAATTACGATTCTATTTTTTTTCCAGGAGTTACGCCCCTTTGAACTTATTTGCCCAATATACTACTGCAACCTTTTGTCATCGCAACTCCTCTGAAACCACACAACAGAATTTCATGAAACCTTTTCAGATAATAAGGACATACTACGTAGATGTGCATATCGACAGGAAATTACGATTCAATTTTTTTTCCAGGAGTTACGCCCCTTTTAACTTATTTGCCCAATATACTACTGCAACCTTTTGTCATCGCAACTCCTCTCAAATACACAACAGAATTTCATGAAACCTTTTCAGATAATGAGGACATACTACGTAGATGTGCATATCAACAGGAAATTGCGATTCAATTTTTTTTTCCAGGAGTTAGGCCCCTTTGAACTTATTTGCTTCAATGTACTTCTGCAACAGTTGTCATCGCAACTCCTCTGAAACCACACAACAGAATTTCATGAAACTGTGTAGATAATAAGGACATACTATGTAGATGTGCATATTGACAGGAAATTATGATTCAATTTTTTTTTTCTGATACAATTTTTTTTCCTTACACTTATTTTATTTCTCCAATGACAATGTGGGGATGTGGGGTATGTGAGCGCGCTCACTAAGGTTCTTTCATTTCTTAACTTCTTCAGTGTGTGAGTGGAATAATGTTTGTTGTCTAACATCGAAGTATGTAGACATATCAATTTGAAATAAAAATTTCTGAAATACGAATGGAAATTGCCATATTTGGTTATTAGATTGATTTAATACATAAATGTAATAAAGATATTGACTTACTATTAAGCAGCAATCTCTATTTTAATAAAATAATATAATACATAGAAGTTGTATCTGTAACATAATACCAGTAACTTTTCCTTATAAAAAATTGTATGTAAAGGGAGATTACTGTTAGTGTTCAAAATTGACTATCCTGCATTTCTTTTTTATGCCCCTGTCCTGCCGTGGCAGAGGGGGCATTAAGTTTTACCCTTGTCCGTCTGTACGTCCGTTTCCACACTGTAAATTTACTTTGCCTCGATCAAGTTTGAATTTGGATGACCTCAACCAAATGTTATAAAACTTATACACAATGCTTATTACCACCAAACGCAGATCAAGTTTGAATTTGGGTGGCGTCACTTTCACTGTTCTCAAGTTATGTCCCTTTATAAATGGAAAAATTGCTAAATTTGTCGTTTCCACACTCTAACTTTAGTTTGCCTCAACCAAATGTTATAAAACTTATAAACAAAGCTTATTATCAACAAACACAGATCAAGTTTGAATTTGGGTTGCGTCTTTTGAACGAAAATAGGCATTGGTTGGGTCTGGTTTTTTTCTCGATCAAAACTTATATTATTTGATTTGATATATATATTTTGATATTTAGTTGAAGGGTTCATAGAGGTTTAAGATGTGTTAAGCAATATTTGCAAAATATCCTTTTCTTATGTACCTAAGTAAACTAATGACATGCTACAACTAGTCTTTACAGTGTTTCCTATAATAAATTTCTTCAACATTTTGTACCAAAAATATCCTTATATGTAGCTTATTAACCATCTATGTGTTCCACTTGCACACATCACCTTTCTAAATTTCGCTTTGTCAATGATCTGATATGCGGCCTAACACAAGAAATATTATGGTCAGGAATTTGGGCATGTCTAATGTCTACTGTTATTTCACCCTAGCGGTTGTCTAAAATATGTGTAAGCCATACTATAATAGAAAAGAAAAGATGTTTTTTACCAATTAATGACACATAATCACTACATGCAAATGAAAAAATCTGAAAGCAAAGAAACACTTTCTCATCTAATAGTTGCAGTGAGGCCTTCAACATGGAGCATAACTCTGACCTCACTGTATTAAGTTTAAGACAGTTCCTAACACTAGTTTGAGCAGAATTCTTTACTTGATGTTGGTTGCACTACATCAGTACATTGAAGAGCATAGCTGTGAGTTAACATCAACAAATTATAAATTATATCTGGCAAACAATTATCTATAATGTAGTACAAACATATTGACAAGGTTTCACATTAAACTGTAAGACTTCTAAAAATAGTTCCACTACATGCAGTTTACTGTTAGTGCGATATATGCAAAACAAAAATTAATATTCATGTTTTATACAGGTACTCAAGATTTGACAAGGCATTTTTATTGGCTGTAGATATTGGTTCAAGGGATTTATTTATGGTAAGCATTGGTACAGAATGGTAGGGAAAGGTCAATATGATACAAAAAGGTTCTAATAAAAAATAACAGTTAGAAAATATCAATAGTGAATTGTTGAACATTTCCAAGCAAGTAAATCAAGATAATATGGTACAAATGATGGATCTGATACACATATTGAAAACAAGTCATGTTTCCAAACACAACAGTTTTAATAATACATTTGTTTTATATGATATTTTCCCACTATAATTGACAATCACTCAAATCTGCTTGATTATTTACAAAATAATAAGCTCTCCTTGACCATTTACCTTTTCCTTTAAGCAAAAATAATTGGCTCTTATTTTCTATGTAAGAACATGAAAATAAAAACATTTGGTTGTCTTTGACTACATGAGTTTGTGAGTAAGATTTTTCTTTGCTCCAGTTTCTTTGCAAATGATACTAAACACTATGAACTTTATTTAGAAATTCCTACAGCCAGCTATCAATTAAGCAAGGTATGATTTGAATTGCAAAATTTGTTGAAATAACAGAATTCATTTGACTGTTTACAAAACTTTGAATTTTTTTGAAATACTAAGGATTTTCTATCCTAGGAATAGATTACCTTAGCTGTATTTGGCAAAACCTTTCAGAATTGTAAGTCTTCAATGCTCTTCAATTTCGTACTTTAACTTTGGCCGTTTTAACTTTTTTTGATTCAAGCGTCACTGATGAGTCTTTGTAGACGAATCATGCATCTGGCATACAAAATTTAAATCCTTGTATCTATGATGAGTTTATTGACTGAAAATAAGTGAGAAGTGTTTAGAAAAGACTTCAGGGGTTGGTCATTCTCATGTGGATTAAAACTCCACAATTTATCCTTAAATGAAAATTGTGGATCTTATTAAACAATGTGAAAATGAGTACTAACAAAGAAGCAAGAATAGAGAAAATTTTATTGTCTATCTATATTCTTGTTTACATAGTTATATCTACTTTAGATTGGACAAACAGTAGTGACTTAAAGTTTCTATTCTATATACAGATTAGATGTATAAGAGGACCATTGAGACAGCTTATGCTTTAGAAAAGCTGAATAACATATGATATTATATAAATAACACATAGCTGAGAGGGTGATAGAGCAGATTGTTACCCTGAGAAAACATTGTCAACCGAGGCAAAGCCAAGGTTGACAATGTTTTTCAAATGGTAGCAATCTGCTCTATCACCCTCTCAGCTATGTGTTATTTAGATATAAGAAGATGTGGTATGAGTGCCAATGAGACAACTCTCCATCCAAGTCAAAATTTATAAAAGTAAACCATTATAGGTCAAAGTACGGTCTTCAACACGGAGCCTTGGCTCACACCGAACAGTAAGCTATAAAGGGCCCCAAAAATTACTAGTGTAAAACCATTCAAACGGGAAAACCAACGGTCTAATCTATATAAAAAACGAGAAACGAGAAACACTTATGAACCACATCAACAAACGACAACTACTGAACATCAGATTCCTGACTTAGGACAGGTGTATTTAATTTATTATACTGAATGTTCTGTCATTATTGTCTTAATATTAAATTGAAAGTACTTTACTATGACGTGATGTACATAATAATGTTACAGTTATTAGAAAAACAACAAAAGTGAAGCAAGATGTATTTTTTATTTTGACAGTCTATGAAAAACGTAGAACTTGAGCATTGTCTTTAAAATTATTGATATAAATTCAATTCATTATCCTTTAATTTTGATTATTGATTGGTATGCATGAGAGGGTGACATTCAAAATATTGTCTCCTGCTGAGCCATAGGATAGAGTAAATTATCTCCCTTGTTTTAGCCAATCAAAACTGGCATTTGAACGTGAAGTATAATAAAGCTATATATGTCTGATACAATATAAAATTTCTTACCTAAATTTGTCTTGTTAATAGGATATACATTACATGGCATTAGATAAAGGAGAGACAGCATTAGCAGAAGTGGCAAAGAGGAAAGCAGAACAGATTGAATCAGAGTCATTGGGTAATTTAATATTACTTATAAGACAAATAGATTACTTTTTATAAAGTATTTGATTAAAGTTATTATTTCTTTTCATTTGAATTACATCACATATATAAAAAAAAGGACAATTTAGTGCATTGGTTTGATATCAACATATACGGTTATTGGATTCACAGACTACACAATTATTGAATTGAATTATATATGCACTTAGTGTTGTTGGTGATGGATATCACATTGTTTTATATTGCACAGATTCATTTGATGACTATGATGATGATTTTGTGGATAATGGATTTCACCAGTTAAACCAGCAGCATTTATCACAAAATGAGGTATTTTATATAGATTGTGAAGTCATTTTATAGAAGACATTTTCATTTTTGTTGTGGAACTGATTATTATATAGATAATGCTTCAAGAGCAGCTGTAACTTACATGTTCAAGTGTTCTATTTTATGAAAATCTTAGTCATCCATTCAGTTCAAATCATTTTGAAAAAAAATAGTGGTTTTTTTTAGGGCGCAGAAAAAAGTTTGTATTCACTGCTTCTTAAATATGGATAAAAGAAATGAGAATGTTGTGTATAGGTCAATGAGATTGCAAACAAAAGTCAAAAATAACCAATAGACATCTGGAGGTCAACATATATACAGTCTTCAACAATAGACCAGTGTCTTGGCCTCAAGCATCACTGAAAAGACATTATGTCTATACAATGTGTCAGGGTCTTTTAATCTCCCACTGTCTAAAATAAACTGAACAGAAACTTTCAAAGACCTGCCATCAACACCAAATTTTCCAAATAAGAAATAATATTAAGATATGACATAAGTCAACCATTGACAAGGTTCCTTAATTGGGATAGGAACATGAATATATGACAGGGTTTCATTAGTTATATGAGATCTCAACCTTCCCATTTTCAATCTTACTCAGTGGACTAACTAAAGATACATCAAAGAACCAACAGTAAAAATTAGTTGAAGAATAGCACTTTTGTCCATAATAACAATATACAAGATAACCAAAACCAGCCAGGGCTTCCAAATATATTTGAGCCAGCCGGACATTTTTTTTGGTCTTATCCCGATTTTAATCCGTTAAGACTTAGTAACAAAAGGCAACCATAGTAATCAGTTGGGCATCATATGAATTTTGATTGACACAAAAACGGTATTTGACTTGATTTTTAATATAAATTCGATGTTCTGATGCTAACTGTTAAATTAACAGTGCACCATTCGAAGTGTGCAACATCAGCGTACTAATATCTGCCTAAGACTCTTTAATTGTGCAAAATTACGCTGTCAATAACTTCACTTTCATTTTAAAAGCACTTTCTTATTACCGGATGTTGACTTTACAATGGTAAAACACTGACCAGAGACGGATTCTTAAAATCCGTGTACGTTTACAAAGCACGATTGAGTTTAAGTAGCTCTTTCCACGTTATTTCTACAGGAAAAGACTCGAAATGAACGTTAGATAAAGGTATCAATGATATTTTTAGCATTTTTGAAAATTCGGATGCATAATTTAATCTCACACCTGCGCACATGGGCACGAGTGTACTAGTTCAAACAACGTGGTTCTGACGATTTTTCACTTAAAACCTTTATTACTACCTTTTAAATTTTCATCAAATCATATTTATATACGTTTTCTGGTAATCTGAATCTTGTTGACTAAATTAATTAGATGCAAACCGCTGAAATTTAAGAAAATAACTTTTAATACTAGACCAATCAATGTCCGGTACAAAATAGTTTACCTGTCGCCTGAACAGGTAAAATCAGCTGTCAGAGAACTAATTAACCTTGATTGTAATGAGAAGGTATTATAGTAGGGTTTGTTTTGATAGTAATTATTCATCATGTCACTTAAATGACCAGAAATGTGTGACTGTTTAAGGCTAAAGGTCAGTTCAAAAAGATTGCATAAACTTCAATTTTTTTTCTGAACTATATTAAAATGTCTGTTTCAGCCTCGGCACAACAAGTCATTTATATAATTTATAGGACTTGTCCGGAAAATACGACCGTTTTGGAAGCCCTGACCAAAACCACAAGTTTAAACGAAATAATGCAAAATAATATATATATACCTTGTCGAATAATGCTAATAGTTATTGAAAGCCAGCATAGAGTACCTGCTGATATTAAATCAGGTTGTCCCACAATCTAATATAGGTGCTGTAATTAACAGTAGATTGCATACAGCAAGGTCATACACAGTACAGAAGGACATCATCTTGTGCAATGCACAGAACAAATCTCTTGAATTTCAAGTCTTTAGAATTTTCTTGTTTTTGTTAAGATTTGATCTTATTCTAAATTCAAATAGATAAAATTTAACAATTTTTTCGTTCATTTCAAGGGACACTTGTCTAATGGAGATTTAAGGAATGGAGGTGTACATAATGGCTTCCATTCACATCATAGTTATGGCAATAGGGGAGGTAATATAGCAAATGGAGAAAACAGATCTAGTCATGTGTAAGTATTGCTTAAAATTACAATGAAAATTATGACATATGTTTATTTG
Source organism: Mytilus coruscus (assembly GCA_017311375.1). Lineage (NCBI taxonomy): Eukaryota > Metazoa > Mollusca > Bivalvia > Mytilida > Mytilidae > Mytilus > Mytilus coruscus. The sequence continues at coordinate 88,245,907 of CM029599.1, forward strand.
TCACAATTCTTTTATTTTATTCATACAAAATGATACACTTTTGCATATTGAAATGATTTTTTGTGCTTACACTTGTTTCGTTGAAACGAATTTAATGTTAGTGTACTTTAAAAGAATGCTCTTTTTAGGTCACATGACCTTTTGCCATCACTTGGAATCCTATGTTGTTGTTGTCCATTGTCAGCATAAACATTTAAAAAAATATTCTTTCCTGAATCAATTGCAACCAAATTAAAAAGGAATGATCCACAGAGTATCAAGTATAAAGTATTTGGTTTTGGTCCCTGCCAATCAATCAAGAAGGTCACCATGGCTAAAAATAGAAAAAGGTAAAATGCATTAATTGTCTAATAAGCTGAAAACCATAATAGAAAATCAGAAAGGACAGAAATGCTCAAAATAATATGATCTACATGTACCTATTTCCTATTTCCACAAAAAATGGTCAGCCGACTCCTTATTGAAGGTATCGCTCTTAAATGACAATTTTTGACTAGTTTTCAAGGTTTGTCTATTATCTCAAAAACTGTAATACATAAGTGAAAACTGTAAACAGCAAAAGGGATCAGCAATACAAGCTCTACAAATATGCCATTATGTTTGTAACCATTGAAGGACTTGGTTTTGGAGCAATTGCCATTAAATGAGGATTTGGATGACTCCTTTTATGAATTATTGTTTTTTAATACTGAATTTTAATTATTTGTCTATTATCTTAAATACTATGATAGATTGGTAGAAATTTAAACCTAAAACATGATCAGCAATACAAGATTGACTACATAGCATGATGACTGAAAACATTTCACGACAACTAACATGAGTTATTGCTCTTAAATGACAATTTTTGACTAATGTCACGTTTTTGCCTATTATCAGGAAAACAAAAGTAGATTGGAAGAAACTGCATTTAGCTATAAAAATGATAAGTAATACAAGATCTACTACTTAAATGCAAGGATGACGAAACCATTGAATGACTCCTTAATAACAGTAATTACCCTTGAATGACAATTTTTACTAATTTTTTAGTTTTTGCCTGTAATCTGGAAAACAGTTATAGATAGGTGAAACTGCAAATAGCAAAAATGGTCAGCAATACAAGATCTTCAGACATACCAATATGACCAAAACCATGGGATGGCTCCTTAAAGGAGTTATTTCCCTTAAGTAATAATTTGTTTTGACATATATTTGCCTATTTTCTTCAAATGTATAATAGACAAACAAAACCTAAACAAGAAAATGATACAAGATCTACAAAAATGCTGGTATGACTGAGATCATCATTCAACTAAATAAGAGTTATTTCCTTTTATTGATGATTTTTATGAATTCTTGATGTTTTTGGATATTTTTTGAAAACAACAAAGGGTAGAGTGAAACTGTAACAAGTAAATTGAGATCTACAAATAATTTCATTGGTCTTTGATATTGTGATGACTTAGTGGAAGGCCGTTTAATCAATGATATAAATTATTTCCCTTGATTTAAATTGAATGCTCTTCAAAAGTGTATGTTTAAAAAGAAATTATTTGTTTCTAAGGAACATTTAATGATTGTGAAATAAAGGTAAAAGTAGATATCAAATTACAACCTTTTTTCCATGTGAGGAATCCTGGCTCTAAGGAGCCTCTTGTTGAATAAATTTTAGACACAATATGTTTTTTTTTTCAATCCCTTTGTCTGCAAAACAACCTTTGAATAAATGACATTGCTAGATTTAAATCTTTTGTAACAGTGTAAAAATGGAAAACAAAAATAAGAATGTTTATGATGATTTTTTGAGAGACACAGGCATTCCCTTAATAATACTGAAAAGACATCTCAGATGTTATAAATATGAATTATAAAACAAACCTTATACTGGTCTGTTAATATTCCTCCTAGAGAGTATCACCAGTCCAGTAGTCAGCACTTCTGTGTTTACATGACATAATATTGATATCGTCATTTTCATGAATTAACTGATTACAAAGCTTTGAATTATTAGAAAAACTAAGGATTTTCTACCCCAGGAATAGATATATCTTATCTGTATTTGGCTTTTGTAGACAAAACGCGCATTTGGTGTACAAAATTATAAGCCTGGTATCCTCGAGGAGCTTTTTTTTTATATTTATAATTAGGGATGTCAACTCGGTGAAGATTTACTAATCGAGTACTCGTTGGATTTACCGAGCGAAAACATTTAACATGTTCTTGGATTAATTTGCACTTCTCATAAGTGCAAATTGGAACCACACTTTTTAATCAGAGAATCATCAAATTTGGCAATAATGTACCTGGGGGTAAGTAGCACGATACCATTTTTTTGTGTGTGCCTCGCCTGGTTCGGCAACTGGAGTGAAAACAGTGACAAAATCCTGTAGGATATTTTTTCTCCTTAGGATATTTAATAATCCTACAGGATTTTATGAAATCTATAGGATAAAGTCATAATCCCGTAGGATATTTTTATATCCTATGGGATATTTAAATCCTATCGGATTTATTTATCCTATAGGAAATGTTATCTCCTATGGGATAAAATTAATATCCTACGGATTTAAAATCCTGTGGATTTTCCAAAAGTGTTAAATCCGATAGGATTTTTTATCCTATAGGATTATCATGAACGACTTTTTCAGAAACAAATGTCCCTTAGGATTATTTTTTCTCCTAAGGGATTTATTTTGTCCTGTGGGATGTTTTCTCTCCCATAGGATATTTTTCTCCTACCTGATTTTTTGGTGGAAGAAGACTTCAAGTCTTCTGAAGGCCTATGGTGCCGACTTTAAAATCATTGAACCACCTCCGTATGCCGCATCCGTTTCTGTGTATTACAATTTCATAACAACTTCCGATTCTTGACACCGATTTTTACACATGATTAAGCATCTGAATCATTTAATTTGTAAATTAGGATTGAAAAACAATCACTATCGTTAATATTTACCCTTTTATTTATGTAATTTATTAGATTTCATCTCATCTACATGAACGTTATTTGTTTACTTGTAACCGGATGTTTTAATGTAGATATTTGTAGTACCATGCGTGAATTTGGTATCGGGACAACTCGCCCTGTTTACATGTTCGCCTTGGTCTGTTCGTCCTGAGTTCTTTCGCCCGTATAGTACGTTCACCCTGTGTTCATTCTCTTCACTCTTATCTTACACAACGTTTTATAATACGTCCTTGCATTTATTAAAAAATATTGATATTAAGGGTATCGTTAAAAAAGCTCTAAAACACGATTTAGTGAAAATCATCTGTTCCTTATTTTGTTCCCAAGGTAAGACAATAGTGTTCAGCCAATCAAATTCTGTGTTTCTCATGATCAAATTAATAAGCCAATCAAAAACGTTTTCTCTGAAGATTATTCTAACATGCTAGATTTTGAACTTGTGTTGTTTTCATCTAGTACTTTAAAAAAATACTTTTAAATAATACAAGTGAAAACATCTCCGTTTCTACTTGGTGTTCCTAATTGGAAGGAAATACGAAGAAGAAGAAGAAGTTGTAAAATCGTGAACATGGCATGTGAATTTTCATCTGCAAGGAGGTTCTTACACAGCTTAAGGATAAAAGCATGACTGATTGACCAAATTCAATGATGCAGTACTACCATAAAGATAATAAATAGTATTTTTTCACTAATTTATTGACATTATACTTTTGTAACATATGTTATTTTGTATTCAATTAAATCATTTAAAGCACAATGTACTATTCTTTTTCACAAAGACAAACAAACAGGTTGGGACCCCCACCCCACCCCACCCATTATGAGTGGTGTCCCTTAAATGAGGACTGTCCCTAAAAAGGGTCATTTTACTGTTGAAAAAAAGAAAGAAAATTTTAAGATTTTAACTCAAAAGTAGGAAAATTCATTATATTTGGAACAACTTTTCTAAATGAGGGTCAAATTAATAAAGAAGATATAAGTTTAGAAACATCACAAAATTCTTTTGACATGTTTTGACACTTTAATACTTGATAGATGCATAGTTCTTGGGGAAAAGTTTCATCAAATAATATGAATATAGAGGTGCTCATTTTTACAGTGGGTTGTAATGTTCTTCTAATGAGGGTGACACATCTTTGCATAATTCAAAATTGGAAATTTCAACAAGCATCTAATATTCTTACACAAGAAAATAAACCCTGGTCTGCTAGCTACATGTTCATCTTTTCTACTGATTTAAAACTTAAATCATGCAAACGGACTTAAGAAAAGGCATGTAAGCTCATCATAAAAATATGACACTTTTCAAGACAATCCAGATCGTGCAAAATACTTCGCTAAAATTGTAACCTTTAAAATTGTTGTCGACACTAAAACCCCATGGGAAATTTCAAAAGTTGGCAGGTATGTAACAAGTCTACTAGACCGTTGGTTTTACCGTTTGAATGGTTTTACACTAGTACTTTTGGGGCCCTTTATAGCTTGTTGTTCGTGTGAGCCAAGGCTCTGTGTTGAAGGCCGTACATTGACCTATAATGGTTTACTTTTATAAATTGTTATTTGGATGGAGAGTTGTCTCATTGGCACTCACACCACATCTTCCTATATCTATTTACTATTTTTATGCCCCATTTATGGGCATTATGTTTACTGGTCTGTCCGTCTGTCCTGCTTCAGGTTAAAGTTTATGGTCGTGGTAGTTTTTAATGAAGTTGAAATCCAATCAATTTGAAACTTAGTACACATGTGTTCCTTATGATATGATCTTTCTAATTTTACTGCCAAATTAAAGATTTTACCTAATTTTCACGGTCCACTGAACATAGAAAATGATTGTATAGATTGAAATCCATGTACTTATGACACATTCTTGTTTGAAGAAAAAAATACATCATAGCGATAATGGAACAAAGCAAGCTGGGTTAGTGGGGCTGCTTTTATGGTAATTCAAGTTACCTTTTAATTTATTCACCTTCTTCCACCTCAGAGCTATCAGCTCTTTGATTCTCCCTTAGGATAAATTTTATCCTGTAGGAGATACTTTGTTCTCCCTTAGGATAAACTTTGTCCTATAGGATTATTTTTTCTCCCATAGGATTTAATTTGGATACATTTTGTCATCTAAGATGGTTTTGTGAGTTTTGTAAGTATTTTACAAACGTTTACTATCGATTGTCAATGCAAATAATTGTGTTGTCCAGACTAAGAACATCACAAATCAATAGGAAAGATATTAAGACAATAAAAACTGTTTAGCTTGTATTGTAGGATAGCAGTCTTATATATATCATAGCGATTCCGAAATGATTTACTTATATCAAATCATTATTTTTTTCATTTTCATTGGTGAATCGTACTAAACAAAATGAATAACATTTCAATATTATATAAAATTATCATTAATGCAATATATACAATGGCTATTTTCGGTAATTTCCGTTGGATGTTGTATGGATTTTTATGCCCCATTTATGGGCATTATGTTTTCTGGTCTGTGCGTCCGTTCATCCGTCCGTCCGTCCCGCTTCAGGTTAAAGTTTTTGGTCGAGGTAGTTTTTGATGAAGTTGAAGTCCTATCAATTTGAAACTTAGTACAAATGTTCCTATGATATGATCTTTCTAATTTTAATGCCAAATTAGAGATTTTACCGCATTTTCACGGTCCACTGAACATAGAAAATGATAGTGCGGATGGGGCATCCTTGTACTATGGACACATTCTTGTTTTTATTGATATTTGCTGGACGTTCAGTGGCAAATATTCCATGCATGTTATTCTTAAAATCTTATAAGGACCAGATCATACGAAAACAGTTAAGTAAATCTCGCAACAATTATAAATTTAAACAGATTGTAACACAACTTCTAATCAAACAGACCTAGATGCACAGGGTCCTTAAGAATATTCAGATAAATGTTCGTTTTGGTTTTGATTATGTTCATTGTCTGTACTACGTGATACGCAAGTGCAACAAGTAATAAATGTTCTCTATTCAGTCCGATTGATTAATAGGTATTGTTTTGTTTGTTTGTCTTAATTCAAAATTGTGCCTGTTAACTTCAATTAATAAAATCGTATTGAAAAGGCCTAATTGTAATATATTTAGAATCAAGTAATGTAGGTTTGAGTGGCTCGCTCAAAACTGGTATAGATGAGATATTTTGGCAAGATTAACATTGAATCGTTTTAAATTGAAATACAATGTATTACATAGAGATTAATGCATGGCCTTTTCCATATCGGCCCGCGTATCATCCGAGACCCCATATCAGTCCGAGGCGTAGTCGAGGTGCTGAAATGGGTCGATGGATGATACCGGCCGATATGGAAAGGCCATGTATTAATCTCTTTATCATATACTTCAGACAAATGTTTTATGTAAGACAAATAAACAAACGAAATAACTAAAACAGTCAAAAACTTTACAAAGAAGTTAAATTATGCATCCAACATATACACTATAATTGTCCAACAATAGCATCACTACCTCCATGTATATTTATGGTAACATAGATCCTGTAGATCCTGTAAATCCATGATAAACTATCATCATTTTGAAAATCTTTATCATTGGATTTAGCCATGTTTACATCTGTTTTCAATGACAGCTAGTTCTGTACAAACAGATTTACCACTGGATCCAATTACCCTTATCGATATTTGTCCGCCATTAATGGACATCACAAAAGTTCCGTGAAATTTTGACGTCATAATAAAAAGATCTGACACCACAATGGAAAAGTAAACAGACGATACCGAAATACGGAAGTAACATGCACGAGAGGCACTGTTATGGGTTTTGCACGAGAGGCCCCTGATATGGGTTATCAGCGGGTGTGAAATTATGGCTTGTGCACTTTCGTTCATTACACATATGCAAAAGCTATCATTTTAATGCTAAGTATATGATAAATGAAAATAAACACTATTATTTTAGTCTTCCGTCATTTCCTTGACACGTTTTACTAAGAAATCATCCTTGAAAATCTATTCTTACATATCTTAGTTTCATAATTAATCGACACAATCGCATATGATAGATCGTGAACAGTAGATCTAAGAACGAAAGGAAAAAAATTAAAAAGAAGTTGACGCCATCACGAGTTGGTTGACCGTTATGGAATAACCGTTTCACAGATGATATCAGATATGTTCCTTATGTCGTAACTACAATACCCTTCCTTTTCACGAATGTGACCTACCGAATTAGACTATTTACGGATTTGTAATAACATAAGCAACACGACGGTTGCCACATGTGGAGCAGGATCTGCTTACCCTTCCGAGCACCTTAGATCACCCCAATTTTGGTGGGGTTTGTGTTGCTAGTCTTTAGTTTTCAATGTTGTGTCATCTGTACTATTATGGCGTTGTCAGTTTATTTTCGATCTATGAGTTTGACTGTCCCTCTGGTATCTTTCGTCCCTCTTTTACTGTTTATCCATGTAGTGGTTTTCAAAGAGATACCTGAAAAAGGTCGTTAAAGTTTCCATAATTATTGAAACGGACACATGGAAATATTACTTTATAGCATTGTAAAAATCTTGCCTTCGTATATTGTTTATATGGAATTATTTATGAGTTTGTTTGATAAACCTTGTTTTGTACGTCCTGTGGCAAATATTTCATGTATGTTCATAACGAGAACACATTAATTATAAATACAATATGTAGGTCTTTTGAGCAAATATAAAAGGTCGACTGAGAGGATGGACACGGAACTTGGAATTCCAATGAAAAATTAGGGTATATTGGATAAAAACAGAAATTTAGCCTTGCAACAGCTGGTCACACTCGGATCCCTAAATTAATTGCTGCAAGAGAACCTAATGTGCAGAAAGCGTTCGTGCATCAAATTTACTCTGTAGTCGACCATCGTCATTTAAGTGAAGTTTTCAATGACATCAATTGGTAAAATACTTGTTGCTGGCTTAAATAAAAGGGAGAGTCCTTTGAGATTGGATTATTTATTGCACTTTAGTTTTTGGTATGATATTCGATTTTCTGGTAGCCGCATATCTCGTGGTACTGTTTTTGCCTCTAGTATGAGGACTTTTACCTTGTAAACAAGCACGTTAAAAATCCTTCTCATCGTATCGGTCTAGTACAGGGTTCATATTCATATAACATTTACATATTCTCATCCGAACATGAATTTGTCGCTGGACATAAGGCATCATCCACATTCATCGTCTACTCTACCGTTAATATATAGTGAAATATTTTCTTGTTCTGATTTTTATTTCATGTACATGCTTTGATTTCCACTGATTGAGATTATAAAATGATATGGTTAAACTTTTCATCCACACAAAATATTTTTGTGTCTGTTGGGATATCTTCAATGATAGGTAATATTAAATTAGCTCCTTCCTTTATTTATACATGGGACGGTTTTAGCTTGATATTTTGTATAGGGATCCCTGTATTATAAAAAAACTGCATGTTGACTCTTAATGTCGTGATTGTCTATGTCGTTGGGTTGTTGTCTCATCAATATTTACCCTTATCCCTTTTATTCGAACCCAAAGGGTTGACTTGAGTATAGAAATAGTGTCCACTCTTGAATTTTCCCGCTCGACTGTAAACCTAGCTGAAAAGTTACGTCCGTTTGAATACGATTGTACTTGGGCAAGGATAAAGTCTCTAGAATACAGTTGAACCATAATTAAAACCTTACGGTAAGCTATTACCACTCTTACCTATCCTTTTTCAACGGTAGACGACCCCCCTCCTCCTCCCCCTCCTCCTTCTTGGTAAGCAGATCCTGCTCACCAAATATAATATATATCTCATTCGATTAAAAAAAATGAAAATGAGTTAACAGGCTATTAGGCCTCTTTCAGTAAATGTGTGTTTTTTTAAATCAATGCCTATTGCAGCTTTAATTTCCCGGTTTTGGACAGAATAAAAAGAAGATGTGGTGCGATTGCCAATGAGACAACTAATACACTATAACTATCCATCAAAGTTCAGATGAAGCTGATGAAAGCAAATATAAAAAGAAGATGTGGTGTGATTGCCAATGAGACACCTCTCCACAAGAGACCAAATGGCATAGAAATTAGCTACTATAGGTGACCGTGCGGCCTTCAACAATGAGCAAAGCACATACCGCATAGTCAGCTATAAAAGGCCCAGAAATGATTCAATTCAAACGAGAAAACCAACGGCCTAATTTATGTACAAAAATGAACGAAAACAAATATGTAACACATCAACAAACGAAAACCATGCACTGATTTGGACAGGCACATACATACAGAACGTAGTGAGGTTAAACATGTTAGCGGGATCCCAACCATCCCTCTAACCTTGGACAGTGATGTAGCAGTACAACATAAGGACGAAGTATAAAAATCAGTTGAAAGGGGCTGAACTCATCAGATGGATACAAACTAAAAACACAGAGTGGACGTGGCCTGGTACGTGTACATCGATCCCAACATCAAAGAGACAAAAGAGAACAAAAAAGTCTGGATTTGTACTTAAATACCGTCAGATTATCGATATAAACGGAAATAATCAAACAAAAGCAATTTAAATGTTTGAAATTAAGATATTTCACTTGCCTGTTTTTCCCGATCCTATTTTGGACCCCCTGTTTCTAAGCGGTACATGTGTTTAGTTTAAACATATTTTATTTGCTGAATTAAAGCAAAATGAATTAGACACAAGTAAATCATACTCATGAAGTCTTCTCCGTAGTATATTATATGTCTCCGGTGGTATAAATCTTTAGATCTTTTTTTTTCATTAATAGGCTATCGCAATAAAGATATAAGCCTTATAAAATGATTATTTCAGATTTGCATTCGTTCAAGAAATGTAATACTGGACAATAAAGAGTTTTAATGTCGAAATACATTTTTAAACAAAATTTGCATGAGTAAGGTGTTTTAATAATGTTCAACTGTTCAATAAAAACGATTAAAGAGTATACAAAATACAGTCTAACTTGCCAAAGTTTCTTTGGTATTCAATTTTACAAAATAGTGATTCTTTTGTACATTTAGAACTTTGAACGCACTAAAGTGTATTGAAATTGGTAGATGGTAAAATAATCAGAGAAACATTTTATTTATACTTTATCATAATTTCGGTGAAATTGAGGACGAGTTTCATGTTCAGCAATAGGCAAAAGTAGATAAACGCTGTTACAACGGGGTTTATTATCCTTGGGACGCCACATTTTTAATGAACTCGATCTTTATTTTTTAACATTTTCAAATGAAATAAATTGAATGAAAAATTTTCCGACTTTTGAAGATTTCTCAAATGGTTTCAACTATCAACTATTACAAAGTTGAAACAAAACGAAAAGTTTATTTAACGTTTTGCCAAAACAATATGTTTATTATTTTTATGTGTTTATTACTACCCCAGCCCTAATCACACTAATCATTTAATATCAAACGACCTTATCTACACGATAATTGGTAGTGAATATGATCATCGGTCTTGCAAATCCAAAATGTTGTCGCGTGTCGATAAAAATTTTAAATAGCTTCTCAAATATTGAATTGATTTTATCAAATCAAAAATATAAGATCAAAATTAAATTTTCTATCGAATGCATACCTATAACATGTCCTGAGTGTACTTTTTATGTCCTGAGTGCACCCAGGAAGTCTTGGGCGGTTTGTAGACATACCGATCCTCAATATCTGATCTCGAGTATCTGATGCATATTGGCAAGAGAGATCATTTATAATCTGATAATATATTAAGCTCGAAAAAGCGCATAATTTTAGAATGAAGCTGAGCATCGCAATTGTGTTAAGATAATATTCAATTTTCCTCAGGATGTTCAAATAAACGTTTCAACTTTACTTAGTAGACTATTGTTTTCAATTTTTCTTAAATTTAGAAATAGCGTCGACATTGAGAATTTTGGATCAAGTTTATTCCACTCACGAATTGTAGAAGGAATAAACGATTCAGGGAAAGTCTGCAAAATGGAATCATAATTCATGACTAAGTCAAAATACAGTATTTAAGGTGCATCTTCTAATTCTTTATCTTTAATCTTTACAAATTCTATAGAAATAATAAATTATAACTAGCCAATATTTCTCAACCTTTAATAAATTTCCACTCTATTAACGGAAAAAAAAATGGGCGAAAGAAATTTATCTATACATGATTTACATATATGATGCGGGAAAAGCCACACATGTTTGATATTAGTAGGATAAAAGTCACAAGAATATCATCCAGTAGTACACGTTAGGAAAAATTCCGTGAAAAGGTTTAAATATTTTTAACATCTTCGTATTTTTATTTATACTGCAACTAGTTGTGTTTATTTCCTAAACATAGTAACATAGCTATATTTTGTATAATGTCAATTTCATCATGGAACACTTTCTCCACAATCAGAGGTCCATTAAGGGATGAAAATAATTTTAACATTTGTGTTACGATTAACAGAGCTATCATTTTATTAATTTAAGTTGCAGTATAAAACAATATTAGGTCAATGTCAAAAAAATATAAACTTTTTTGTACTGGCGCAAAACCTAATATTGTATATTTATATTTAATCTCAATTACCAGATTAAAATGTCAAACCTACTTAAACATTGAAGGTGTACGCTTACCACCATGTGTATATGGTATTCGTGGATATACCCAGGAACTGTTAGGTGTGAAAATAAAATAGATATGTGAGAAATATGATTCAATTTTATGAGGGTCTGTAAGGGGGTCCTTCAACACTGTATTTTATCATTTTCTGTATAATTTATATACATATGCTCGTCATTCTCTATTCATTATTTTTTTTCGATTTTTCTGTAGTCATTATTTATTTGCCTTTATTCGACACTTTTTATCCATTATTCTCTATTCCGTAAACCCCATCCAGACCCTCTTTTTTAATGAACCGTAAGGGAAAAAACCATCTTGAATGTGGCATTAGTTTGAATTTACCTGTACACCAACCAGAGGTGTTCTTTATTATCTTTTGTTGTAAATTACAGAGTGTCAGCTAATGTGACAAGTGACAAGATTACAAGACATCATTTTTTATAGGAACTTATTTTTACCAAAAATTATTTTGTTTGACTGAATATCTTTAAAAAACGACTCCGCATAGCAGTGTGTAGAAATACCGCAAAGGACTTAGTTTTATTAGTGCATTACGAACAAATTTGTTGCGCTAACGTCACTTGAACGGTGTTTAAGGAGCACAACTAACATGGAAAAAAGAAGATACAAGCATCTAAACAACTAATATGAAATTTAGTATCAATAGATATTTTGATTTCAAGTGCAGTTAAATGACTTTTAATCAGTGCGTGCCAACCGGGATGTGACACACTATAAACTACACATTTCAAATCATCGTGTTGAGTTAATCCTTGGAACACGAACCCCGCCATAAACTATGGGTGCTATCAGGTGCTCCGATTTGGGAAGCAGATCCTGCTCCACAAATATAATATATATCTCATTCGATTCAAAATTGAAATAAATTCTCAAATATTTTGTTTGAATATTGAAATAATTAAAATGGTTTTGGTCATACAGCAACTGGAGTATTTATTATATGACATGCATGAACAATACATATTGCTAATTTGTTAATTTGGCAGTCAATATATAGAGAGAGGCAGTCAAAGATGAAATGGAGCTCAGTTCTGTATTTTTTCAACTGTTACAAAATATCATAGTCTTTTATGTAGAGTTACGTTACTTTGAATACCTTCTAGTCTAAATAAGGCTAAGTACAATGTATTACCGCTAAAGTTTACTCAACGTAAATATCATTTTCTAAGACAGTTTTATACTCCATGTATATGTTCACAGAGTTAAAACTTTTGTTTCTTTGCGAATTGGCATGCATGATGAGTGGAGCCCTTTACGACTATTTTTTTTCTTGTCAGGAGAGGTTTGCGCGACATCACACTAGTTTAGCACAAATGTTCCTGTTATAGGGGATCGACTTTGATTTATAAATTAGAATTAATAATAACAAATTTTAAAAAGATCATGTATATTTTTTTACATTTTCATTTGTCCGATTTTTACCGATAAATGGATTCAGTTGGATTAACATAATATAGAATAGTACGTGTAAAGTGATCAACAGTTTGTCAAACCTTTTTTTGGAATTTGCGAAGCTTTTAATGATAATTAGAGTATTTTTGTTTTATTTTCGATTGACCTCATCCATAATTTTATTTTATAAACCAAATACAAAATACGTGCTGAAATAACATAATTATACATGCTCAAACTGTATGTAAACACGTGCGTAATAAACTCTTCCTGGTTGAATGATCACGAATTGCAATCGATTACACAGACGGCAATCAATATTGAACGTGGCACATGTCGATAAAACATTAAATTCGTAATTTTTAAAGATGTATGATAAAATGTTGAATTATCTATTTTAAAATAGTCTACTTCTATATTTCATGTTCTTTGTGCCAATTATATCATATCTGGTTCCTTGTACTTGCGTCACATTTTATTGAAATTTTCATCAGAATTTTTCGACAATTTCGATAGCAAAGACATGAAAGGTGAAGCCGTTTAAAACGTCACGAGTCAAACAGGTGCTTTCTTTATAATGTTCTACGCATGCGAGAACGTACGTATTCTTTAAAATCTAATAAACACAAAAAACGTAAAATACGAAATCATTCAGTATAAAATTAAACGAGAGACACAAATATATTTCTTACTGAGCAAATTAATTCAAAAATTGATAATTCCCGCTTTTTTATTAAACACCAATCTGTATATGAATCTGGATTCATTCTAAATTTGTTATCCCTCTTCACTTCTAGAGCAACTTTTTAACTTCAAAAGTAGGGAGAGGGTCATGATTTGTTTTGTCTGATTAGATGTTTTTAAAGTTTTTAATGCTATTGATCAAATTATTTTTCAAATATTTTCACTATAAGTTATGGGAAAAATGTGGATTCAAAATATTTTTGTTCACCTCCTGGCCATATTTTTTTTAGGCATTAAATTGGGGATCACCATATATATCTTTTAGGAAGAAAACACAACTCTATCCTGTGCCTTTTGAAGTTAAATAATCGTTCCTTATTCTGTGATTCCTGGTTTAACTTTTATTGTTCAGGAATGTTCCCAGAAAATAAATAAGGTGAAGTGAAATTGTAAACTAGATTTCCGTAATCGGGATCCTTGTTAAAATTAAATATTTTATATATTTTTTAATATTTGCTTTTCCGACGGATATGATGAACAAATTAAAGTAAATAACTTAAACTGTTAAGACGATATACAGGTGTACACTTATTGGCCTTTTACTATCTTTAAATATGCGATGTGTGTATTATTCTCTGGCCGGGCCTCTAGGGCACACATGTCGGGTGTGACTGTCAATTCGAATAGACCATAAGATGGATGGTCGAGTTTAATACACAAAGTTAAAATACATAGTAAGGAGGAGGCAAATACAAATAGATCGCCGTGAAATATTAAATTATATTTAGGGTTTGGTCCGATGATTACCAAATAATGATTTTAAACATGTATTTCATATACATGTAGGATGGTTGAATCCGATGTTATAAAATGATAAATAATGTTCAAATTTATAAATCTAAGTAGAAGTTATAAAGACCAAAATATTTTTTGTATTTAATTACAATGTGTAGTTTTAAAAGGAAGAAATAATCTTGGAAACAATAATAATTAAGAGTTTGGCTGTTTACTCGAGAGAAAAATAACTTTATGATTAAAAACAGAAGTTTTAAGCACCACTATTAACGTGAACCTCTATACGTAAGGCCTCATGGGACGGCATTTTATCATCTACGGGTAACATATATGTAGCTCTGTAGCACCCGGAAATATCAAAGTGAATCACTACCTATACAGAATGTACCATGTCAAAGAAACTCTCCCGATTTTAAAGCACGACCATTCATGATTTAAGATTTTTTGATTTTGTTGTTTTAACGCCACTTTTAAGCACCGCTTTTGGGCTATTTCGTGGCGGCCAGTTTTATTGGCGGAGGAAGCCGGGTGCCCGGAGAAAACCACCGACCTTCGATAGGAAAACTGACAATCCTAGTCAATTAAGATTGAGTCGAGTGCACCCGCACGAGCGGGGTTCGAACTCACAACCTCAGTGTTGACTGGCTAGTGATTGCAGTAGTAACTACTTAGACCACTCGGCCACCGAGGCCCCTCATGATTTAAGAGGGTCTTAACTTATATCACTTAACTGAGAAAAAATTTGTTATTACATCCCTGAAGTTCATAAAATACTCCCTTACATCGGGTGCAGTTCTTAGTGGACAAGCCGTGTTTTTTTTTTTTTTTTAATTTCAATGAATTAAATACATAGTAACAACACCGAAATCAATTTGATAGTCCAAATTGTTTTCTTCAAAATTACATATCCTCATTGACAATTGGTCTGAACATAAATGTGAATTTAGAATACCCTATTATCACGAATAGATACTGAACACCAATACCAGTATATACGTGGAACTTCATTGAGAGTACCTTACCATATACAGGTAATATACATGTAACTCCGCTGTAATACCTGAACATGTCAAAGTAAATCATTACCTATACAGAATATACCATGTCTCAGAAATTATCACGTTTGTAAAGCATCACCAGTCATCTTTTAAGAGGTGTTCTAGGTGGGATAAATGTTATGAATTCTTACTTAACTTGAATAACTAAAATAAATATTTAGCTTTTTTTAAATTACACCTAGGAACTATTTATATTTGTAAATTTACGTTTTACCTGTAACTTTCGATAAAGGTGTGTTTTTTAATTCCCTTTGGAACAATGCCTTTTATTTTCAGAAAAGTTGCAATCATAAAGTGACTCTCCGATTAAACAATACATACCCCAAGCCCCTCCCCGCCCCCACCCGACCCCCAAAAACATGGAAAAGATGTACAGTGAGAAACATCAAATTCAAAAATACCCTTTTTTGTTGTTGTTAAGCAGATATATGTATCTCTCTGAGTTAACATATAAAAAATGTGTCCATAATAATACACGGACTAGCACTTTCTATATTCGTTGGACCGTTAAAATTAGGATCAAAACTTTAATTTGGAATCAAATTAGAAAGATCATATTATCATAGGGAAAATGAGTATTTAGTTTCAAGTTGATAGAACTTCAACTTCATCAAAATATACCTTGACCAAACACTTTAACCTGAAGAAGGAAAGACGGACGAATGAACAAACGACCGGACGGACGGACGGACGAAGGAACGAACAAGCGGATGGACGAACCGAACCGACAAACGAACGTACGAACACACGGACGAACCGAACGGACGGACGGATGAACGAACGGACGCACAGAACAGAAAACATAATGTCCTCCTATGGTTGCGTCTAAACAATCCTAAGAACTCCTCAGTGTACTAAGGACCAAAAGGAGTGGTATTACATGTAAACAAAATTCATATTATGGTAGAGATTTATATTCCAAATTTTATCGAAAAGATTCACACAAATGAATGAATAAATTGAACAATGTTTAGATTTTGCCGAAAATCGGTGAACCGTAAGACACGTGTCAAATTACATAACTGAGAATCTTATTTGCATAAGAATATAATCCAAACATTAAATATGTTTACCATAAAATACTTTGGAATTTAGGATTTATTATTAATTTGCAATCTTTTTAATTCAACCTCTGAAGTATACATCGTTAATTTACTGATAGAATATAGAAAATTGGTTAGTGTTTTTTTTTATTGAGAAAAATGTTTGACCCGAGACTCCTTCCCCTTATGATTGGTCAATACCTAAATAGGGGCTATAATTCCCAGACCGAGGCCTAACAGACAACGACCAGCAAACAGTGGATACAACACTTGATGGAATGTATGGAAGACGACGAGGTACACAAAATGATTGCGCTGAAAAATTTCGACTACCACATGATACCCTATACATTTCTTTACACACTTGAACTCGTCTAAGCAATATGTTTCTGGACAAAAACGAATTCAGTATATGTTTACTGTACAAACAGACAATAGACAACAAGTGATGGATACAATTCAAGTTTACATTGTTTAATTGATTTTAAAGCAAAATTTGAATTGGTCGATTGTTGGTTGCTCAACGTCCAGTGGCAAACATTTCATGCATATTCAGGACGAGAAGTCGTTTCAGAAAAGATTATAAAATTACATCTCTTGCTCTTAATCAACACATACGGTTCTGGTAAAATCAAGAACATTATAACTTAAGCCTCGGGAGTTATTTGTATATTAAAGCTTTTAAACATACAAACCCACTGTATTTGTTTGCACCTGTTCTAGTCAGAAACCTGTAGTTCAGTGGTTGCCGTTTGTTAGAAACCTGTAGTTCAGTGGTTGTCGTTTGCTAATGTATATTTCATATAAGTGTTTCTCGTTTCTCGTTTTCGTATAGATTAGACCGTTGGTTTTCCTGTTTGAACGGTTGTAAACTAGTCATTTGAGGCCCTCTACATCCAACATTTTAGGCTCCGTGTTGAAGGCCTTTCTGTGACCTATATTTTTTTTAATAGTCGTCAACTTTTAACAAAATTCCGCGTAAGTGACCATTGCTTGGAAATTGAAATAGGTCGATATAAAAAATTCAGAGAGAACAGTCTGTAAAGTTTGTAAAATTTTCGATGAAGAGGTACACCTTTTCCTGCATTGCCAAATCAACTGTAATTTTAGCACTCATACCACTTATTTTCATATCCATTTTGAGCATAGAATATCAAAGTTTGTTATTGTCGACATTTCTATTCTTTTTTTCTTGATAAAACGTTTTAATACATAATCATTTTAACAAACTGACAATATTCTAACTTGAGAGTTGACGCACATCAAAGCCATGCACACAAAAAAGTTTATCGGAAGAGAAAAAAAACAAAAAACAAAAGCAATAATAATTAAAAAAAAGAAAATTTCAGTCACGTATAATATTCTAGTCTAACGTGTTGACGTGTCTGTTGTCGGAGATGCACATAGACCTAGGTGAAAAACACACTCTCAGTCTTTAGAACATCTAGTTTTGGTTTCATAAATTTTGAGTTATTATCAAATTATGTTGAAGGATTTATTGTTGTAAGTTAATGTAAATGTTCAGTTGCAAATACTACATGCATATTTAGGACAAAATCGAAGAAATATAGTAACTGGCAAAACTATTCAGATGTTTCCATCTAAAATAAATCTTCCTGATAAGTTCAAATTGAGTCCTCTACGCAGAAAGAAAATCCCGCACATGGAGAGGGACCTCTTTTGTTGACTTAACAATAATGTATACTAGTTCAGTGAAATGGTTGCTACACTAAACACCAAAATACACTTTTGAACTTAGATTGAAAAAACAAACAAAAGCACACGAGATTAACAAAGGATAAAGGTTTCTGCTTTGGGGCAGGCGATAAAATGTAATTTATGACTTTTGATATCTCAACCTGGCCCTATTCCTTTAGCAAATGAGGATCCGAATAAACAACCATACTGCATTAAACAGAAGAAAACTCAATTCAAAAGAAGTCAGAGTCCGATGTTAGAATAGGTAACAGAAGAAACTACGCAAATTGCAATAATACACATAAAATAACAAAGGACCAGTAGCAGTAACTGAATGCAATCTCCATTCTTGAAGTACAATAATCGGGATTTTGTGTCATTGGTAGTAAAATTTACATTTCTTGAACAATGAAATCTGGGGATATTTGGTCAAATAAAATAATACCTTTACTTACTACCAGAACATATAAAAATATTCTCTTTTCTTTGGTTTTATTCCCAAATAAATTTTTCTCCCATAGGATATTTCTTTCTCCCATAGGATAATTCTTTCTCCCATAGGATTTTTTTCTCTCTTATGATTTGCTTTAATCTCCCATAGGATTTTTATTTTCCCTTAGGATTTATTTATAACCCTTAGGATTTTTGTTTATCCCACAGGATATTTTTTCTGTAATGAAATCCCTTAGGAAGTTTTTTTTTCCCACAGGATATTTTTTCTGTAATGAAATCCCTTAGGATTTTTATTAATCCTATCGGATATTTTTTATCCCACGGGATTATTTTGTTGGCTAAATATCCTATAGGATAAAAAATATCCTGTAGGAAATGCTTTTATTTTTCCTAAGGGATGTTTTTAGTCCTAAGGAGAAATATATCCTACAGGATATTTTTATTTTCCTAAGGGATTTATAATCCCTTAGGATTTAAATATCCTGTAGGATATAAAAAATATCCTATGGGATTGTGACTTTATCCTATAGGATTGCTCAAAATCCTGTAGGATTTATAAATATCCTAAGGGAGAAAAAAATATCCTACAGGATTTTGTCACTGTTTTCACTCCAGTTGCCGAACCAGGCGAGCCGCACAAAAAAAATTTTGGTATTGTGTTACCTATCCCCAGAGGTACATTATTGCCAAATTTGATGATTCTACGATTAAAAAAAGTGTGGTTCCAATTTGCACTTATGAGAAGTGCAAATTAATCCAAGAACATGTTATTTACAAAATGGAAACACAAAGTTATACCCATTTTAGGTACTGTGGGTTGTTGTCTTATGAACATAAACCCTCAACATTATTACCTTGGACTAGATAAACGTCCAAGGAATTTTATTCCATAATTAATAGCTCATTTACTACATGTACTAATTATGTAAACTAGCAATAATAGAATTTAGTAATTAATATCTATAGAAAAGTTATATCTCAAAAAACAACAGTATTTGGGAACCGTATAAAAACACATTTAATAATCAACAAAGGGGTGATGATTAGAACTTACTGATGCCTTTACTAATTTTCTGAGGGTCGACACAGGGCTCATCGAATTTGTTCTTTTTTGAAGTATTATCTTGTCAACTTTTCTGGGACGAGGCCATTTCTCAACTTTGTTAGGTAACTAACAGTCTTGCTGATGAAAATATATGGACTGACGGTATAGAGGTTGGGGAATGACTAAGATTAGCTAAAAATGTAAGATTTAGAGAAGTGATCTTGTTCATAGCCTACCTCTGTTTAGGGGAATTTTAAATGACAGTTAAACGCAAACATTCGAATTGTATTATAATTATTATTAATTTTGATTGATATTTTATTCCCTGGGAGGGGCTCTCAATAAAAATATTTTTGTTTAAGCTTAAGAAAGCAACAACATTCTAACAGGAGACCGATTAGTCGAGTATCATTTTGGTATTCGATACTCGGTACTATCGAGCGATACTCGAGTACTCGAGTACTCGTTGACATCCCTACTTATAATAAACATATAGGAAAGAGTCATTATGTCCTTCCTTGTATAATAGAAAGCTATTATAATGTACAATGATAATATTTGTCTCTTTTTGATTAACTTTAATATTTAATGCATGCAAATATTAAATTTTCAGAAATTCCGTATTATCTGACTTAGAAGCTGATTTGATATCAGATTACACAACAGCTTTACAACTGGAACCTCAGTGGACCAATCATGGTGAGATTGATTTAAAATATGTAAATAAAAAAAAAAATCAAATACATGCAAGTTCATTAATTGCAATTTAAGCACACTAGATGTTGAAACAAGAAAAATATACATAAATTAAAGATAATTACAGTTTTGAGGTTATACATATTATATGCATCCAGAAACAAATATGTCAATATGACTGATAGAAGAATACAATTTTACAGTTCTAAATGCATTTTATTGGTTTCTGTTTCAACACCTTTCATGAAAAGTCTTAAAGAGAGAAAAGGTACAAAGCCTGCAATAAAAAATCATTAGTCCAATAAAAGTTTACAACATTTGGCCAAAAAGAAAAACCTTTAAAGACAAACAACAATAGGAAAACACTACACAGAAAGCTAAAGATTGAGCAACACAAACCCCATCATAAAGGGAGTTGGACTCAGGTGCCCAGGAAGGGTAGGCATATCCTGGTTAGGACAAGTGGAACATATCTGTGGTCATCTATGACTAAAAGATATTTCTAAACAGTCAACCAAATTCTGATGGCCTCAATTAAACTTTCGAAGGAATGACTTCAACTTAACCATTTGGAACCCTTGATGTAATACAGTGATATGGTAAAGGAAAATTATCTGCATTATTTTATGGTAGTGTAGTGATTCTATTTATTTTGACAGATCGGAGTACACTAGATGGGAATAACTCCTCAGTAAGTATAATTAAATTTGTATGTGCAAACATTTGTCAGAATTAGATATTATGTTTCAACCACTAATTCAGCATTGTTCAAAATATACCGGTAATTGGTTAAAAGTGGTTTTCCTAACATCCATTGGCAAATGTTACAAGCATATGCAGGACAAGAACAAATTGATAGATCAGTAGATTCTGCAAAATAGGTTAACAAGAATGAAGGTTTAAAATTTTGGACTGCCACTAAAAAAAGAAGCATGTTTGAATGGGCAGCAAATTTGCCTAGCATTAGGTCTCATAAGGACCCCTCAAAGAGTTGTTGCAGAGATTTTGTAACCAGTAGAGAGTGTGGCACTCTCCTCATAGGAGGCATATGATTATAATTGTCATTCCTACTTGATGTGGCTGCATATTAAAATACACCTATGACTATCAAATGGACCCCTGTTTAAAAAAATTCATTTAATGAACATATTGCTACCAATCTTTGAAGAAATGATAATTTTGAGATAACTTTTAAGAGTTATGGTTGGTAACTCCAACAGTCTTCAAATGACCTCCACTATTACTAAATGAAAATTAGGCAAAAATTCAATGAGAGTATTCAGATTAGTCATTTAAAGGACAAATTGGAACCAACCTTTAGTTGAATAATTTTATGATTGTCTTTAAGAAACTTGGTTGGACTTTTATGATCCTCATTTTGAATTTGGTTTTGAAACAATGCTGTCACCATTACTAAAAATTACTAAAATATTTTGAAAAATAATGTTTTCTGGATAGATAAAACATTCATGATTTTCTTTAAAGAATTGTGGTTAGTGATCCCATTCTCCTTCAAAAATGACACAGCCATGACTTGAAATAGTTCATTTGATAAAAAATGTCAGTAAAAATTCTGAAAAATGGTATAAAAGACCAGCTGCTGGAAAAACATGGTTAAAATATTACATTTATGATCAGTACCATGATATGTTCCAGTCAGCTGGATAACATGACACTGCCACCACAAGCAACATATATTAGTTCTGATAAATTTTGAATACCAGAAAACTTTCATAGAATCCAGTAAAGGGCCAGTAAATTGCATCTGAAATAAAGCAGTTTTGAAATAGGGTTAAAAGGGTTGGAAAATGGCCATGGTGGACAATAGAAATGTAATTTCAAGTTAACAGTAATGTACCTGCAAGATGATTTGTAGTTATACTGTGGCCATCTATCATAATTACACAGGTTTCATTAGTTTAAAGATGAAGTTATAAGTTTTTTAAAGTCATTATATTATTCAACCAGAAATGTGCCATTTTAACATTTGATGTGGTAAAAAATAAAATAACAAAAATACCGAACTCCCAGGAAAATTCAAAACGGAAAGTCCCTAATCACATGGCAAAATCAAAAGCTCAAACACATTAAATGAATGGATAACAACTGTCATATTCCTGACTTGGTACAGGCATTTTCTTATGTAGAAAATGGTGGATTGAACCTGGTTTTATAGCTAGCTAAACCTCTCACTTGTATGACAGTCACATAAAATTCCATTATATTGATAACAATGTGTGAACAAAACAAACAGACATAATAGGTAAAATGTCAAAAATAGGGGTACAGCAGTCAACATTGTGTTATAATCTTAATCACTATAAAAACAAACAAATATATCAACAAAGAAAAGCAAAAGGCATATAGACAAAGCACATTAGCAAAAACGAAAGACAAGAATACAAAAATTTACCATAGCACAATAACATAGTGACGGGATGTATAAGTACCGAGCCACGTCAAATGAATATTACCAAACATAGACTAAACAGTAAAAGTAATAATTTACATAGACAAATAAAGAACACTATAACACGTAATTAAGATGATAAACAACGTCAGTACCTAGAATTTATACTTCAAGACCATCGTGTATTATTTGTGAAGTTGATACGGAATATTTATCAACAAGGTCTTGGTATCTTCCGATGAACTTTTTAGAAAAGGACGAGACGTTCTTTGACATAACCCTGGTTCATCAACTTTCTGCTCAGACACTGGTGACGTTTTACAAAGTCTGAGTAGCAGCTGCAAGCTCTTCAATACCGAATGAGTTGGGAAATGTATATCCCATATGCAGGTGAAGTTGGTATATTGCTACTAAGGTGGGGAAAATTGATAATTTCAAATTAAAATGGCTCGTTTGTCATAGATTCTGGTACTGAGATGACCGCTTATGACAAATTAATTCAGGTGACTTCAGAGGTAAAAGAAGAAAAGATACAAACTTTCATTTTGGTTTTCTTTTGCAGGAAGAAGAAGATAAACCAAAATCAGTAAAAGTTATACATTTTGGAATTGTATGAATTTCATTAACCTTTGGATTTGTATGAATTTGATCATTATTCCTATTAGTTTATACTCATTTAAACTGTTTATAAGAATGATAATGTTGTATATGCTTCATGGGTTTTTTAATTGTCTATTGTTGCACTCATAAAGGTTATGTTAGAGGAATGTAACATATATTAGAAAATGATCATTTAAATTAATATAAGTTTTTGAATACTTTCATAATCACAGACTGCAGATCTAGAACAAATGTTTATGTTCTTAGTTAATTATTTATTAAATATTTGTTCAAAATTTTATCAAGAAGATATTTCTTGGGTTTTTGTCTCACTTATGTCAAATGTATGTCAAAGACTGCAAGACATAGGGATGTTTATCCAGCAGCTAATGCAGTGATGGTGAAAAATTAACTATTTTTATAAAAATTTATTTTTCCAGAATATAAAAGACCTTGAAACTGCATATCTTGTTTACCGATGCCTTAAAATCTCTATATATAGTCTATAGTCATATGTCCATTGTCCTTAACATTGTATGGAATGATTGTATGCTGATGTACATTTCTGTCCACTGGGTCTATCTGGCCTTGACCTTATTTCAATGGATCGTTGATAATGTTAAGTTATGTGATACCTGTAGTAAAAACTTGATCTAAAAGAATTTCAACATAAAAGTCAATTATGATCAATAAACACTACTGCACAGTCACCCATTAATTGGCCATTAATAGCTACCATTAAATTACCATTAAAATTTCATTAAAAAACCCATTAAAAACCCCTTAAAGGTACAAAATTAAGACCCATTAAATCAGTGTTCTTTATGTTAAAAACCATTAAACTACAGTTAATGGCCTTGAATTTTGACAGTATTAAACCCATTAAATATATATTTAATAGTCATTAATCAGGACAAAATGAAAGCCATCAAAATTCTGTTTAATGGGCATTATTTTGACAAAATAAACCCCATTAAAATATATTTCATGGCCATTACATTGTAGGTTTCAACCCATGAAATTTACAACCAAAATTTAATGCCCATTAAAACAGTTCTATTTAACGCCCATTAAGAAATAATAAATTAATGGTCATTTAAAAAAATGATGGGAAATTAAAACTTAACAGCCATTATAGGTACAATATTAAGACCCATTAAATTAAAATTACCGAAATTAATGGGTATTGGTCATGTTTAATGGCTTATTTGAATGGCTGTCAAATTCCCATTAAGATAAAATAGCCTTTTATTTAATGATCCTTAAACTTCCATTAAAATTAGTTGATAGCAAACTTGTCGACCATTTTTAATGGCTGTTAAATATCCCATTCCCAGTATAATGGTACCCCCTTGACCCTTCACGTGCAATGTCCACTAGCACCTTAAACTAAAGCAGTTCATAGTCTAAATTGTAATTGATACTCAATCAATGTTCACCATGGCTTACTGATGCTCGCTGTTAAGTTTCATTAATTACAAGATTTTCTTAATCTCATAATACTTGTAAGGCGTGTTAAAAGAATGTTAAGGGTTTCCCCACCTGCTCTATTTTTTATACAGAAAATACCAACCCTTAGATTTTTTTTTACCATTTTTTTACATTGAAGCAGTGTTAAAACCCCAAATCTCCTCCCATATACACAAGGTATAAAAAATCAAAATTTTGGATACTGAAAAAAAAAATAATTTAATGCTTGAAACTTAGTACACATGTTCCCTATGATATGATCTTTCTAATTTTAATGCCAAATTAGAGTTTTGACCCCAATTTCACGGTCCACTGAACATAGAAAATGATAGTGCGAGTGGGGCATCTGTGTACTATGGATACATTCTTGTTTTTGATGAAGCGAACTCCTTTAAAAACTAAGCTTATATTGTCTATTAATAAACATGTATTTAGATTTTTGATTTTGTGGCCCAGTTTTCAAGTTGGTCCAAATCGGGGTCAAAAATTAAACTTTGTTTGATTTCAACATAAATTGTATATATATGGGGTTCTTTGAAATGCTGAATCTAAACAAGTATTTAGATTTTGGATTTTGGGCTCCATTATCAAATTTGTCCACCATGAGGTCGAAAGGATCCTGAAATAAACTTTTGTTTGATTTCATCAAAAATTGAATTTTTGGGGTTCTTTGATATGCTGATTCTAACCATGTATTTAGATTTTGGATATTGGACCATTATAGGTAAGTGTCCAATTTCAAATTTTTCACTTTTTTTACCACATTCGTTTTGTGTCACAAACCTATGCTGTGTCAAATATTCAATCACAATCCAAATTCAGAGCTGTTTTAAGCTTAAATGTTGTGTCCATACTTGTTCAATGTTCGACCTCTGCGGTCGTATCAAGCTGCGCCCAGTGGAACATTTTATTTTAATGTTACATTGGTATATTTATATTGTTTGTTGAAATTTTAGGTACTCTATATATATTGCATTTTAATGTGACATTTACTATCAAGACTTTTTCATTTTATATGTATATTAAAATGCAATGTGTTATAAAAAAAATTTAACAAAAATTTTTAATTTATTATTTGTATATGAGACAATATCTGAAAAAGTCTAATTTCCATGTTCCATCTTTCACCAGCAATTATATTTTTATTCAGGCATCTTTTTGGAAAATTTTAAGTTTCAGTATTAACTAGAGTATATTATGCACCAACTATTGCCAATTAAACACTCTTTCTTATATTTCTTCTAATAAAATATTATAATTTAAATGTTCAACCCCCCAAAAATCATGTTGTCCGGTGTTGTTTTCTGACAACTAAATCATTCAAACAATATCTAAATTAAGTAAACAGGCTTCCGATTTTCACAAATATGATAGATTATATAGAAAACTTGTCCCTTACTGGTCTGATTTTGTTATAACTAAAGCATGTGATAAAATTTTGCATTTTTAAGGGTCTTTTAAATTTTGTCCCAAGGGGTAATTTCCCTCCTGTTACCGCTGGGTTTTTTCACCTGTGGAAACGTTTGAAAGACCAAGATTTTATTTCTTGTAATGCAATGAGAAGAGCATCATTTCCTGAATGTATGACTCCATATGTATAGGTGAATGGCAGCCTGTTTGAAAAATCTGAACTCCCCAAAGATCAGAATTTAGAGAAAAATAATAATTTTGTTGTTCTCTCCTGTTACAGCCTTTTTGTGTACCTTCTGAGAATATTCATTGTCAGCACTATAACAGTAAATGTGTTTTTATAGTATCTTATTAAATTGGTATGTAGATGGAAGTAAACTTCTACACAATTCGAATAAAAGGACAAAAAGTACTGTGTAATTCCTTTCTGTTACGTTCTGTCATGTTACCTGATAAAAAGTAACAGCATAACCATAATCAGTAACAGGAAGGATGTTAAAGACAATTTCACTGATGAATCACAAAGTTAATCTACTATATGCCACCATTTCATTTAATATAGTTATGATCATCATATTAAATAAATCTCAACATAATATACAGTATATTGAATGAAAAGACAGGTTTTTTACTTTTGATAACAGCAGAGAACATTGTGCAATTCTAGTATAGTAGATGGTAACAGAAAGGAATTTATTTTAGAATTTTTCATTACCTAGGCAGATTTTTCATCTTGCAAATACAGTTTCAAAAGATAAATGACATTGTTTGCTGTTATCTTCCAATTGTGACCAATCTGAAATGATGTATTTTTCTTAAACTATGAAATAAAGCAATTGTTTTGAAAAAAAAATCCTTCCTGTTACCAACTCTGTCCTGTTACTTGTCCTGTTACTCAAGATTCTTTCATGTTACCGACATATCAGACTATATTTTAGTATATTTCTTAACCTTTTGTATTGCAAATGCTAAGATAAATAATTGGCATTTGATAAACTATTGCAGGATATACTAGTAAACCACAAATAGTATCTTAAACTTATTCCTTATTCCCATTAGAAACTTTTTAAAATTGATTCACTTTGGTAACAGGAAAGAACTGGAATTTTTTGTACCATTTTTAAAATTGCCATTGTTACCACATTTAACAATTGTTTGAATTACAGACAACAGTTCCTAGATCCTCAATGTGTGTTCTTCGATTTGTACTATTAAAATACCGGTTCTAAAGACATTTTTTTTTGGTTTTTCCTATTGCCAAAAATTAGACTTTTTCAGATATTGTCTCAAATGTATAATCACCAACTTGAGTGAAATTGGTTTGGAACTAAATTAGAGAGATAATGAATGGAAGGTGCTTTAGATATTTATTTAAATTTCTTCAAATCAGACTACCAAAAAGACACCAGAGGCAATTCTTGGTTCTGATTGTAAACTTAGCTTATATAGTTAATTTTATGTTTTGTAACTACTGTTCATGCACAAGCTAAATCATTTTTTAATATTACAAGTAACAATAAAAGAAAAAAAGATGTAATATGAATGCCAATGAGACAGATAACTTTAAGTCATTCAGTGATGTCAGATATGTTCCCATCAAGTCATATTTTTCATACAATCAACGATCTGATTTTACTGCCATGACTTTGGTGTTCATATTGAACTAACCATAGAAATAATTGAGTCTTGAAAGAAATCAACTGACGGTTGTACAACCCCAAAAGAAGAGCGTTCCAAAATCTGATGGTTTGTGTTAAACTGAGAACTTGTTTTTGCTGCAATTACTGAATGTAATGGGAGGCTTTTTAAGCTTTATTTGGCATGCATCTCTACAATCTGCCTGTTGGTATTTGTCGACATTCCGCTGGTATGTCTAATTTATCATTTTCTATCTTGTAAAGTATGGCAATTCTTGCTTTTTTTCTCCAAAAGATCTCGATTCTATGTATTTAAGCATCTTGTTTACTATTAAGTTATGCTGTTTTTAGTAACATATCAAGTTGGTAGTCTTTGGCCGATTTACAGCAGATTAATCTCTTTTTCGAATTATGGATCTGATACTGGATTGTTGTACATGTATTTTCTATAATTTGTCGTAAATTGATTATTTGCATTGTCTTTCTGAGTGAGGTTGTCCCATATTTAGGCCATGTCAGTCAGGAAGACAAACAGAACCACACAAATAACCAAACTCACAGAGTAATAATAAACGTTCATAAATATTTTATGTTGCCATTTCAACCAGTGTAGCCGAAGGTGGAAGCAGGTTTAGTAACTGCTAGATTCTATTCGTCGTCAGAAAGAAAACTTTCGTCAAAAATTTCTTGGCTTCAATTTAATATTTGTTCTGTAGCTTGATAATGTTGAGTTGTAGTGAGTAAGCAATTTTTACATCTGCCGTGTAGCCACTTCATGTTTGCAGATAATTTGAAATTTTACAACACTCATTGTACAAGGAGAATTTTCGTCAAAGTTTTCTTGGATCCTTTTGAAGTTAATTATTTTGATATTTGGTCTGGGAATGATCAGTTATGCTCCCGTATACATGTTACCTCAATCAATTGCATGCAGCGATGCAGGTCCAGACCCGGTATTGATCTTGCTTCTTCCAAATAATCATTGTTAAAATTGTTCTGGCAAACTGTTATTTATCTAAAATAATGACAAATAATGATTTAGGACATTCATATGGCTATGGCACCAACCATTCATCTTTTTGTGATTGTGAGAAGGTTTTCATGGTTTTTGATCAAGCCATGATTTCTCTGGACTTTGAGATGCTGCAGAATTCAGAGTTGAAGCCATATCCTAAAAGTTATGATGTGTTGCATGATTTTCAGAAAGTTTATATACCATTTTTATCAACTAATGCCAACTTTTGACATGAAATTTGCCCTAAAAATTAAGAAAAGAGCGGTCGAATAGTAACTAAATTTTAAAGACACACACACAGTTCCTGTGTAAAATCAAAATTGATAAAATATGACTACAATTTATGAATTAATGTGAAAAGATGCTATATCAAATTTAAGCAGTTGATAAGAAATATTTAAGTATTTTATCAGTATTTTATTCTTGCGTAAAGATAAGTAATTGAATAAAATTTTGCACAAGATGTGTATTGATATCAAAGTGGATTCCCACATTTTTTTCAAATACTGTCATTCAAAAGGAAAGTAAGAAACTTAATACATTACCAATATGATTGACAACTGTCAGTATCTAAAACTATTACCCTCAAAGGTGTGAGTAATAATTGGAATCAACTCCATTGCCAATCTTAATTGACCACAGTTAATATCTTGTATTATGTACATAATTGAATAGATACTAATACACCGCTCAATACACAATTCATCAAACTCAATAGTAAAAATATAATTACTTTTGATTTACACTACATAAAATCATTCTGTAAATTATGTGTCAGAGATGAATGATTATTGATTAATAAGATATATTAGTTTTAAAGAAAATGCAAGCAGGGTCTATTTTACTAATCATCTAATATTTATCAATGATTTAGGTTAATTTAAGTAATAATTATTAGTTATTTACTTAAAACAATAAACAAAATTGCAACTCTTACCTGAGCTTTTCGGCAATATTATTTATTTGTTTATGTCCCATTATATTACTGGTAAAAGTGTGTAAGGTATTTGTACATGTAGATTTTTAATGCAAAAGTATTTTCCTCAGTGAAGAATAAAACCAATTTGAATAAAAACTAGTTACTTAATATTTTGTTGTTGTTGTTGAAAAACTGCATTTTCAATCCCTCTTTCTGGAAATTATGTTTATTAAAATTGAAATAAAAGTTATACTTTACCTTGCCTTGTGTATAATATATTTATGATTTAAGCTTGTCCCTTGGTATCGTCTCTGAAATTATTAAAAAGAAGCCAAAATATTGTCTGGATCACACCACTGACAATGCTTTGGTTAAATACTTTTTTTATTCTAAATTTCTTTAAAATAAGTTTGATTCAGGTGGATAGTGAATGAGCAGAACTTGTCTATCAAAATTTAAAGAAAAAAAATTAATAAGAAAAACAACTATGTGTTTGAAACAATATGTTTTCTTTGATCAAAGCATAAAACATAAAAGCTTTAATTAAAGTGGATACATATCATAAATATTTACATATAATCTCTGTAGAAATTATAGCCGACACAAGCATAAACTGACATTCATATACATTATACAACACATATGTTATATATACAAACATGAATGTACGCAACAGTTAGAAACAATGTGAACGAAAGCATAAAAGGAATCAGATCATTAAAGCAGCAATAGTAATATCAAAAATAAATGCATAGCATTATGATAACTGTAACATACATATCCTGCATAGTATAAGATCTACAGGTGCCAAACTTGCATAACCTACAACACCAGGAATCATTTATATAGTGAAAAATATTAGTAATCGTTTCGCATTTAACAAAATATGTGACGTTTTACACATATGTTGACCCCATAGAATATACACCATCACCCAGAGGGAGAAACACTCAGGGTCAGTTAGGCTACAACGACTTGAAAACGTAGGCCAATTTTCAACCTTTCACAATTTAGAAGAAAGGACTAAATCCAACGTAAAAATGAAGATGAAGTTACACATAAGATTTATATAGTTATATCAGTCTTATTTTTCTATGTTGTATTTTGTATACTGTTTGTCTTTTGATAATTTTTCGTTTTTTGCCTTGGCATTGTCAGTTTGTTTTCGACTCTTTTCTGAGTTTGAATACCCCTTTGGTATCTTTCGCCTCTCTTTTACAGTATGTGTAACAGTCCTAGTATCCTTAGGAAAACAACTTTCGAATTGATCTAACCAATAAAAAAGATAGGTGACAATGTTGGCTAGGGTCGCTAATGATTTCCATGTAAAGATTGGAAAAACATTGTCTAATTGGAACATGGTTATTGCTGATGTTCCAGACACAGTCCTTCTTTTGAATAGATTTTTTTAACATAATAAAGCGATATTGACTTGCAGAAAAATCAATAAAGTTGAATAATGATTTTTTGCGCCTGGCATGGATTAAAGATGAAGAAAACACATAAGTCAAAATATACAGAAAAAAAACTAAAGATCCTCCCTTTTCAATGATATGTGTACCAATAGGAAGTGATTCAGAATATGAATCAAATCTAGTAAATCATCGCCAGAAAGACTTAACATCGATTTTCTGTAGGAATGACCCAAAATAAAATAAATGGCCACACAATTTTTTTTTTAAGTTATTGTTTTGGTCAAATTAAAGGACTACTAGCACCTCATGTGTCTATATGTGACAAAAAAAAAATCTCAGATAGTCTGACTTTAAAATCCAACGGACCACCCAATTAAGCTCAGAAAATACTACTCTTTTCGTAGACTTGTGTCTGGATTAGAGGAAGAAGAGATTCTTGATGTACAAAATGAAGTGGATAATATTTAAGTAAACAGATTGAAAACAGAAGATCAATAAAGCCTCA
The DNA here is from genome assembly GCA_017311375.1 of Mytilus coruscus. NCBI lineage: Eukaryota > Metazoa > Mollusca > Bivalvia > Mytilida > Mytilidae > Mytilus > Mytilus coruscus. Next base: position 88,277,716 of record CM029599.1, read on the forward strand.
GACGAATTGTGTTTATCACGACCGGAACTCATCAGAGAACTATTCACAGACTCGGCACACAACTTTACATATAAGCAAGCTATATGACATTTGTACAACTCTTGACTTTATTTCGAGACATATTTGCAAAGAAAGATTTTGACCTCATATTTTTAAATGGAGGAAAAAAAAACATGAGATACAGATAGAAGTGTTTGATTTACCAAAACAGAAGTTGAGAAGAACACCATTGAAATTTTAGAAGGATCACATACAGCAAATGTTAAAGAAGGGTATCACACAACCTACAATATCTGACCACTCCGCTGTTAATTCGAAAGAAGGACGGCGGAGTTCGCTACTGTATTGATTACAAACCATTAAACCAGATCACAATTAAAGATGCTTTTATCAAAAGCATGCATACAAGATTGTTTGGATACATTGAGAGGGGATAATTTGATAAGGCAGCGGAATACTGGCAGCTAGAGATATCGAAAAAAGGCCGATATAAGACCACATTTATAACTACATATGTCCTATTTGAACATGTTAGACTATGCTTTGGTTTTTAAACAGTCCAGTCACTTTCAGTCCAGTTATACAGCTTGTGTAACTAGGTTTCACATTGGTGGAATATCTTGCCTGTTTGGACGACGTTATTGGAAAATGGGTTTATAAGTCATTTGGAAACATCAAGAAAGTTTTTACAAGATTTCAACAATTTAATCTGAAGCTGAAACTAAAGTAATGTCATTTTTGTCCAAACAGAAGTAAAGTTTTTAGGGAAATTAATCAGTGCAAATATTGCCTCTGTTAACCCAGGAAACATTCAAGATGTTTCAAATTGGCCTGGTCCAAAAAACAACATAGAGGTGGCGTTTTTATTTGATTTAACCAATAAAGATAGGTGACAATGTTGGCTAGGGTCGCTAATGATTTCCATGTTTTACGAAGATCAAACAGAATACTGGCTCGGACGTCGCCCAGTATAAATAGGTCCGAAACAGACCATGGCCACGGTGTCGTCTGATATGGCAGGTGTCCCTTAATCACCAGACATGACAAATATCCCTAACATGACACATTCAGATCATCATACTAATGACAACGGCAATAATCTACGTACGAAGCCGTGTTCAGTTCTTCTACAAGACATTTTGGATTTTGATGACTCTGAACAACACTGTCTCATTTCGAAATGTGAAGCCACAGGCTGCAAAACCTGTGGAATTTTAATAACTGATGCTCAATTCACTAGCAATTTAACTAAAAAGTCTTATTTTACCAGAAGCTACGATGATCTGAATTGTAAATCAACAAATGTCGTCTACGGATTAGAGTGTAACCTTTGCGGATTGGTATACGTCGGTGAAACGAAAGGAAGGCTAAATAAACGTATGTGCGGCCATAGATCAGACTTCAACAACAGTGCTAGCGACATTGTTTACCAGCATTTTAACCAGCCTGATCATTCAATCGTTTCTATGTAAGTTCGCATCGTCGAAAAAATATACCACAGGACTAACAATCCCCATCTTGCAACACCTCTCCGTAGACAGAAAGAAGACTTCTGGATTCGACAATTGGGAACTGCGACACCATATGGTTGCAATGACGAAATTGATGGTATAGGTATTCTATCTAGTCCTTCCTGTAGCTCGGTGAATGTGATGAACATTTTCAACTCTACTCCTCGACGTAGACGCAGTCATGGTCATCGTCATTATATATCACCTACTCTCCATGATGTCTTAATGACCTGCTGCCATTTATACAAAAGCCGTTAGGTATTAATCACATTCGCACAAAGCTTTATTCATTACCCCTTTCAAAACTTCATTCTCTGTACAACTTATGCTTGGAAACCACTGTTTCAAACCCTCATTCAAACCAATACAAACTTACAACTATCATTTCGGATATTGCAAGTCACAGACTTTTCAAACCAGTTCGCATTGGAAAAGATGAAAAAGAGAAAAGATCCTTTCTTAAACTTTCCTTCGCCAACAAAGGTCTCGATGCCATCAACTTGGGCAATATCCTTCATCATAAATTAGTTCACTCGAAAATACCTCCCTGTTTTAAAGATCAGTCTGTACCTATCATTTTTATACCTATACCAAACCAATTGCAACTAAAATTTTCAATTACAAACACGTGTTGCAGGATCTCAATATTGACGACTGATTGCACCTGTGCTAGTTCCCCATTCATATATAATCCGGCTGGCCACGTTATTACTGGTGACCTAAACATTGTCAATAACACTTCTCTGTTAAATGTGTTATACAAAGGCCCAAAATATCGTGAGCCTAAATCCATCAATTGGAAACACAACTTCAAAATACTGATGGATTCAGTCGAGGATTATGCCAGACAATGGGCAAAACGCGAGAAAGAAGACGTAGATACTCTTTCCGAATGGATTAAGGCTGTGAGGTCGTTAATACAAATCAGAATTAAGCAACTGAATGGGTCTATTAATACCCATGCTACATCAATCTTTAAAGACCTAAATGTTGCTAAACATTTGTCCTACACCCATGACAAATATGTTGTTGTCCCCGCAGATAAAGCCCTAAACAACATCGTTTTTGTGTGTAAATCACATTACATAAACTGTTTGATAAATGAACTAGGTATTGACAATTCACTTGGAAACTCAACATATACCCAAAACGACACTTACTAAAGAGGAAATCCTGGATAATCATAGGTCTGTTCTATGTTCCTTTGGAATTTCAACCAGAGATGATGAACTGGATCTTCCATCACTGTATGGGATACCTAAACTACATAAGTGTCCTTACAAACAACGGTATATTGCTGGGTCTTCCAAGTGCTCCACGAAACCTCTTTCTAAATTATTAACATCAATTTTATCAGCAATCAAAGCCGGGCTTCAAAGTTATTGTGAAACTACCTATTCTAGAGGTGGCGTGAATCAGATGTGGATACTAAAAAATCCAAAGATCTTTTAGAGTACATACAATCTAAGACTCTTTCATCTTGCAATAGTATTAAAACATTTGACTTTTCTACACTTTACACAAGTATTCCCATTCCAAACTAAAAGACAAATTGAAAGAGTTGGTCCTGTTTTGTTTCATAAAAAAGAATGGCCAACGTAGATACAAGTATCTTGTCTTAGGGAGGGATAAATCCTACTGTGTAAAAAATCACTCTGATTCTAACAAAAAACTTCTAATATTGTTCTTTTTTGGCACAGAGTTAACACAAATACAAGATGGACAAAAAATGAATATTAGTTACGCTAGGAAAGTCTTAACACAAGCCCAGTAGTTAGTAATGGTAACATTTACCGGTCATTTATTTAAACTTAGAACAGTAGTCTCACATGGTTACTTAAATTTAAAAACATAGATGGACAGTTGGCCAGTTGTATCGAAGAGTTATCACAATAAAACATCAATATTTCAGCATAATCCAGGAAAAATAAACATCTGTGCCAATTGAGAGCGCATGGTACACCCTTATTGTGCGTATTGAAATTGTTGCAAAAATAAAATGGGATATTTCGAATGAATTTAATCATAAGCACAAAAAATGACTCTGTAAAATAACGTGTCTGATGATAACGTTTTTTTAAATCGAACAGTTTTTTTATGTTCACCAATTCCAACAATTATGTAAAGTTTATGATACCATATTCTAGAACTTGCATTTCATGTCATGATTTCCTTGATTGAGGGTTGGTGTTTACAAGGAAGCTATTGAACCAAGAGTTCCAAGTGGTGAAGTTGAAATCATATCTTTGACAATTTTACGGACGCCATCACGAATTGGTTGACCGTTATGCAATATCTGTTTCACAAATGACGACGGATATGTTCCAATTGTTGTAACCACAATCCCGTCCTCTTTTCCCCGAACATGACCTACCTAATTAGACTTATCACCGGGTGTGTACTTAGTTAGCAATACACAGTTACGAGTTTGGTTTCGCATTTTGGCCCCGGTGGATTTTATATATGAAAGTTATTGTGCAATTAAATTGATTTCTAGATAGATGAAGAATAATATAACCTTCAAAGTGGGTTTTTATGAACATCAAGATTGTTTTATGCATGTTTGACAGTCCGTTTTCTGTTTGACAGACCGTATTTTCACGTCCGTGCCGCCCATAGGTCCAGCAATTATTCTAGTGTTTTCCAACACATATTTTACGCTCGAACTTTTCAATTCAATTTAATGGAAAAATGAGGTAAAATGCATATGATTTTTATTTGACCTCTTGATAGATAATTGTCAATGGTTTCGTAAAAGGTACTCACTCAAATGGATTGAAATTCTACTTTGGACAAAAGTTTGGGGACTTTTGTAACAATTTCATCCCTCTTTTTGCAATATTTTGTATCAAATCAAAGCAGATTGTTGCCATGATTACACCAAAAAGAGATAATATTTCGTCATTTTAACGATTGGAAATCAAATCAATGAAAGATTCTGTTTCCATACATATGCACAAACATGACACAAACAGTAAGCCTTATTTGGAGGAAGCAAGGAAAACAGGGTGGTTGAAATTATGAGTGTCAATTTTAGATTTTTGTCCTGTGTATTTCTTCCTTACACTAGCATCACGACGCGTGCCACATGTGGAGCAAGATCCACTTATAAACGAATTTTGGTCTGAAACTGCCATTTTGATCAGAACATCTCTTAAAAGACTGAACAAAATATTATTGAGTCATTTTCAGTCTCTTTGTCAATTTTCAGATCTATTCACTGCGGTAAAATATGTACTGTTCAGGCAAGTCGCTTGTTGTCAATAAATATAGGTTTACTCTATGTTCAGACTGTTCAGTAGATGTTATTTACCTGTCACAACACACACTGCAGTGGATCAGTCAGAATATTGATTATAAAACGGAACATGACTAAATTATTTATTGTTCAGACTTATCAGATGATGTTAAGATCAAAATGACCCTTTCAAATAAAAGTTGGTTTACTATTGATTTGCTTACCCTTCCAGAGCACCTGAGATCACCTCCGGTTTTATGTGGGGTCCATGATGCTCAGTCTTTAACTTTCTAAGTTGTGTTTTGTATACTGTTGTTTGTCTTTTGGTCATTTTTGTCGAGCCTGCGACTTTTGTCACAAAAGCGAGACATAGCGATCCTACATTCCGTCGTCGGCGGCGGCGTCAACAAATATTCACTCTGTGGTTAAAGTTTTTGAAATTTTAATAACTTTCTTAAACTATCCTGGATTTCTACCAAACTTGGACAGAAGCTTGTTTATGATCATAAGATAGTATCCAGAAGTAAATTTTGTAAAACAAAATCCTGTTTATCCGTATTTTACTTATAAATGGACTTAGATTTTCTGTCAGTTAACATTACATTCACTCTGTGGTTAAAGTTTTTAAAATTTCATGAACTTTCTTAAACTATCCTGGATTTCTACCAAACTTGGACAGAAGCTTGTTTATGATCAAAAGCTAGTATCCAGAAGGAAATGTTGTAAAAATTTATTTGCTGTTTTTCCGTATTTTACTTATAAATGGACTTAGTTTTTCTTCCAGTTAACCTTACATACAGTCTGCAGTTAAAGTTTTTAAAACATTTATTAGATTCATAAACCATCCTGGATATTTACCAAACTTGGATAGAAGCTTCTTACAATCAAAAGATAGTATCTAGAGGAAAATTTTTAATAATTTTTTCCCCATTTTTGTTGAGCCTGCGACTAACAGCAAAAGTAGGCGAGACAATGGGTTCCGCGGAACCCTTACAAATTTTTCGTTTTATTGCCATGGCATTGTCACTTGGTTTTTGACTTATGAGTTTGATAATCCCTTATATATCTTTCAATCATTTTTTGGATTATACGGGCTGTAAGTACACTGAAGAACAGAAGTGGGTAGCAGGGGCGGATCCAGCCATTTTTAAAAGGGGGGTTCCCAACCCAGGATAAAGGGGGGGTTCCAACTATATGTCCCCATTCAAATGCATTGATCGTCAAAATAAAAGGGGGGGGTTCCAACCCCCGGAACCCCTCTGGATCCGCCACTGGGTAGAGTTGGTAAATGGTTATTTGAAGCACATACAAAATGCATTAGGATTTATAGACATTACTCGCCTATGATTATGTCAACCAAAATATAAGAAATATAGAATCATGTCACCAGTCCAAATTTCTTGATGAAGACGTGTCTCCTATACGTACATTCAACAATATCAATCATTTGGAACCGGATATCGCATACATGAAGCCATACCCATCATTTTCTTTATTTTCTCTTCTCCATTGAAAAGTGCTTTCCTTACTTGTTTTGGACAATGGTTACTTTGACATAAATACAGAAGAAAGATTACAGCCATATAAACCTTAAGTAATTATCAGTTATGTGGACAAACATTTTCACATGGACAGAGTAATTAGGTGGAGAGTCAGATCTTCTGATTTTTCCACAATTCAACTCAGATAGAAAACCAGGTGTTTAACTTTCTACAGTTTAGAATTTCTCATTACAATGTACATGACATTGGACAAATAGTTCCGAGCGAGAAAGAATAAGAGAAAATCAAAGGATAAGAATGACATTTGGCTTGCACCCAAGAGTAGTCAACTATGAAATTCTAGAAGATGTGGATGGAGGCACTGTTGAACTCCGATAAGTCGGAGAATGTGGATTGGACATGGTCGACAAACCATATGCATTGTCAAAAGAGTTTGAAAATCAGAATGGGCATCTTGAGAAAACAAGCAAGGATTACAAGACATGACAAATTCCCTGTTGTGATCCATTGTGGTGGAAATTATGACGCTTCATATGAATGCCTTTGTTGTCTCACTGGAATTCCACATGCATGTCATCAAATCCATAGACATATATATGCATTGCTTTAATGGTTAGTATGCTGAATACATCAAATCGAAGATAGCATTCCCAGAAGTGAATAAACCCATCATAAATACCAGGATTACAACCATGTACGCCAGACGCGCGTTTCGTCTACAAAAGACTAAATTTGGAATATCTCCCTATTTATTAAATGAGGTGGATATTTCAGGGAATATTTGTATGTAAGATAGAACTAAGAGATTTGCTATGATAGATAGATGAACCATACCTTCCAGGAGCTTTCATGTCGATCCGGCCCCAAGTCGTTCCGTCCCAAGTCGATCCGGCCCAAGTCGATCCGGCCCCATATTTAAAGTCGATTCGGCCCCAATATAAAAATATTTATCAGGAATAAGAATAAAGATATATATGAATTCGCTATTCAGTGTAATTCATAAATGTTTATGAATTTTATAATTATATAAAAGGTATAGACGGTAATTGGCCTTTGACGAATATTTGAATATTAAATTTTCATAAGATGACACATTTATTTGAATATGTTTTTAAATTTATATTAAGAATTCATATAGAAATATAATATTATTTTTATATAAAATATTTGAATTCAAATCAATTTATCACCTTAAATGAATACGGATGATTATGTTAAATATGTGAAGGTGTTAGATAAAAGTTAAAAGTAATAAGCCCGTTGTTTTGGCCAAAATATAAAGTGGAGCTGAACCGAATGTGAACTAAATCTGTTACCCATCAAAGTAGACTCACATACTAAAAATCAGCTCAATATGTGAAAAGGTTTATAAAATAACCTGTATATATTCACTTAATGTTCTAAGTCTTAAGCCTGTTCTTTCAGGAAAAAACAGCACAGCAGAACCAAACGTAAAATTGATCAATAACTCATCATAGTACACTCACATACTTAAAATCAGCTTGATATGTAAAAGCCTTCAGAGAGAAGTCTGTATATAACTGTTCATTGTGGAATGACGAATAAGGGTGAAACTATATGGCCCTGACAACTGAGCTCTGCTTTAAATCACACTTCTCATTTACAAAGTATATTCTTTTTATAGATATAGGATTTTAGTTATTTTGTTATGTAATAATACAGATAATTTCATATTCCTATTTACTCTCATACATTTATAAAATATATTATTTCATTGTGGAGATTGAAATACGGGAGATAATTCATTTTCAATTCAAACATTTACAATTAAGTTGTCATATAATAGGTTACTTAAAACTTACTGGACCTTGGAGATAAATTAATGAAATAATAGGGTTTTTCTGGTTAACAACAAATTCTGTCTGAGTGTCTAATCCCTTACTATGAAGTAGATTTTTTTTTAATAACTGTTAAAAGCATGTACTTTGGGTTTGTACTAGCTTTTTTTCCAATTTATCTTTTTAGTCACAACACTCCCGTAATTAAGCAAAAGATTCAATGGCTTTATCTTGTACCAGATAGAAGTTATAAACAATTCATCTTTAAATGAGATATTTTATGGAAATAACTCATGAATACAAATGTAATCAGATTGAATTGTTTATAATATTTAAAATCTTTGCTTTCTGTCAAAAAGTGTAATTCTCATTTATTTGTTTTATCTTATAGATTCAGAGTATAAGCAATAAAAGAATAGTAAAATTTTAAAACGTCATATTGAATGTTGAATTTGAGCTCAATGTCAATGTCGTAAACCAAGGGAGGTCAACAAGGATAGTATTTTTGAAATGTGATTATAAATATAAACATAGTTTTTCTGTTCTTTGATTGAACTTGGAAATATTGTTGACACACAGTGTGATTTATACAATGTATTAACAAATATCTTGTTTTTATTTTACAGGTAGAAGTTTATGACATAACCGAAGTTCAAACAGATTGAAGTTCAAAATGTTAAAAAGATAGAAACTTTCAGAATGATAAATCTATATTATCCTTTGATGATTACTGTATTTATTGTACTATAAGTTTGATATAGACATATTTCACAACATAAGGTACTTTTGAAAATATGGATTTTCTAGAAAAGTTGTGTTTAACATGCAGTCTTAAATATTACATATCAGGACAATAACCTGTTTAGGCAATTTGTATTAGACAGACTCGCAGTGAACGATTTCAGTCTGCTTCTTAAAATGGAATAAATCAGCCAGAAGATGTATCATCCTACATGGACAAATTATTTGGACAATGAAATTAACCCATCTTTGCTCCTAATGTTTTCTTCAAGCAGGAGCAGCAAATACTGATTTGAAAGTACAATGTATAAGGTTTTACACAGCCAGGTATAAAGGGGTCTCATTGATGGGGTCTGGTCCTAGATCCTGCTTGATGTTTTGTCAGAATTTCTTGTCACTTTTTGTTTAATAATGATAGCACTTGTAATTTCAATTGTCCTGCCATCTTTGTTTCCCTTTTTTCACAACAAATAATTTGAGTTTCACGTGTCATGCTTGCAAAAAATTGGCCAATCCGTGATCATGCTTACACCCCCAATGAGACCCCCTATAAAACGTTCAGCACTTGATGAGAAAATGACATCAGCTAGAGCATGTAGTTCTGACTTAAGTAGCACATTAAAATCTTGAGGACTTCAACAATAATTGTCCAATTTATTGCAGCCCCTATTTTTACTTAGGGGTACAAATATGATAATTTGCTAAATCTGAATATGTTTTTAACCTGTAATTATATTCTTATCAAACTAATATAATAGACATATTGAATATATAATTATGTATTGTCGAAGACAATATGGTGACACTTAGATGTGTGAATTTGTGTGTTGTTTGGTTGCTGTCTCTTTGATAATTTATCATTGACCTTGAGCTCATTTTCAGTATCCTGAAGCCAGAATGTCGTTTTGACATACACACATTTGTACTATTAGGATTTTTTCTTTGTTTAAGAAAACTAATCATGACATTATTTGCATTTAGCTCTCCTTTTTTGTAGCCAATCTGTTGTGCTTTAAAGTTGTTTTTTTTTTTTCATTTTTCTCCTTTATAACTTTAGAATATAGAATTTATCAAGGTTCAGTGATTCTTCATAGAAACCTACTGCTTCAATTTCCTTAACTGTTCTTATATTGATCACATATTTGGAATACAAATGTACAATTAGTAGTTACTTTGAACACTTGCTTATGACCTATTTTTGACTCAATTGCTTTCTTCAATATTATAATTTTTTTTACATTGACTATGATATAAATATGTAGTGTAGGAATAACAAATTACTTGATACTACGGTTTAAATTTCAAGGTTTGTTGATAATTTCATTGTTAAAACCCCAAAAAGATAAAAGAAACTATTGATTCAATATTCATCAATCATGACACACAACAACAAATGTATGCTATTTAAAGTGTAAACAACACTGCATTACATTTTTAAACACTGAATTGAAGCCTTATTCCCATTTCCAATTTTGTTTGAAACAATATAAGTAAAAGGAGGTATGTTAAGGTTGTTGTATTTACCTTTGAAACAAAAATATTTCCAACATTGAAATATCTTAAAGTAGTATCTAAGATATTTACCAGATATAAATCTGTAAGGTATTTTCTAATTATATATAAATCGTTTAGAATTTGTTTCAACAAAAGTTGATTGAATTTTCCAAATTGCCTTATTTAAAAATGGTCTTCATTTTAGGTTGCAAAATTTGAATAATAACACGTTTATGATGTCAAAGTAATACCACAAATACCTTTTTAACACAGTATTTTAACATATAATCAGATTCTATGTATTCATCAATAACTGTAATAATTTCAAATTGATTACAAAATTTCAGCATTTTTGTCAATTTAGCTACTGGTCTTATCATCATGGTCATACCTCCTTTTTGTGTTGAACATTGGTAAAGCAAAAAACCATATAAAATAATTGTGGATACATGTTCAAATAAGAAATAAAATTGACCCTCTTTCTTCTTTAATAATAATTAAAAAAAATAATGCAACTACTATTTCCACCTATAATTCAAACAGAAAATTAAGAAGTAGGACACACTAATTCAATTCCAAGATGAATTTCAAGTATCTCTAAGCTAAAAGTCTGGGAAAGCAATTTTTTTGGTATTAATTTCATACCTCCCATTTCTTTGCAAAAACAGTAGAAATTGAATAAATTAATCTACAATGAAAATAAAATTTTTCTTTTGTTTTGAAATGTAAAAATGTTACAAGGTTTGATATACCAATGTTCATGAATAATAAAACAAAACAAAAAAGTAAATAAAAATACTCACCTCAAAAATGAAACTCAAGGAAACAAAAATCAAAAAGGTCAGGAATGGTCCAAGAAAGGAACTGAAAAATGTATCACAGATATTAGAATTGAAGATCACAGTTAGAGAATTGAAGCAAAATACAAATATAGAGTCACTATGTATAGTTATTACCAACTGGAAACAGAAAAAAATACACAATAATATATGTTTTCAAGTTATGGTTTACAAGACACAATAGCAAAATATATGAAATCAAAAAATGAACAAAAAGATATACGGGGCAAAACTCTGTTGTCTAGCAAGGATTTACTAGAAACAAAAAAATACAACTGAATAGGAATTCAAAAGAGCTGTTTTCTAGTTATATATGATTAACTAAAAACGGGAAAAAATGCAAATGAATAAGAATACAAAAGACTGTTTTCTAGTTAGGATCAACTAGTGACAAAAAAATACCAATATTTATACAAACCAGATAAAGCACCAGAAGAAAAAGTAACTCAAAAGTAAAGAAATGCAAAAAATATATGTACAAAAAACTGCTAAAACGCAGAAAGAAAAAATTAACTCAAAAGTAAATATGCAAAAAATATATGTACACAAAACTGCTAAAACGCAGGAGCAAAAATTAAATCAAAACTTAAGGCAAAAACAAAAAAATGCAATAGAGGAAATATATGAAACACAAAAAACACTGCTAAAACGCAGAGGGTATAAATATTAAATAAACAAAACTGAACACAAACGAAGTTTTAAGAAACAAAAGGGAAAACAAAATGAAACAAAAGTCTATTTTATATGCTTTGAACGAATTGGGCTTTCAATATAACACTGAAAAATACTCTCCCGGTGAAACTGAGAAGAGCAATGAGACAGAAATAACCGCGTGTGTTGCTTTTATAGGGTATCGTAACCTTGAAGGTCGTGCATCACGTTTTCATTTTAAATAACAAAGGAACGACCTGTGTATTTTACTATCCTTATTTTACATATTCATATATATTTGTTTGTAAACACGACTTAATTGAACTTCTAGCCAATAGGAAGCTTCTAGGAAGCTTTCGTATTTACCTAGAGGCATTATAGTTTTGACTTGTACAGTATAGAAATACTACGAATGGATCCGCCATTATCTGAATTAGGCTCCCCTCTCTATGATTTTCCCTGCTTTGGAGCGACGTATAGATTTCGGACCTGATATAAATACCTTGTTGGTTTGATAATTCTGACAATAAGGTAACTCATATATCTAGATATTTTTTTATATATTTTTCATTGGAAATTGCCACAATATTGAAAAGAACAGTTTTGTATAATCTACTTCCTAGTATAAGGTTCATCAAAAGGAATAAGGCCGTGTTACGCCACAACACCTATTCTGAGTACTGACATTCCGGTGTATCTAGAAAAGTTTAAAGGTATGGCTGGACCTAGATATATAAAAGTTAGAACATCAAAAACTTACCTGAAATTTGATTTGCATTTCTCCAATACTGCAGAAGATACTTGATACTTGATACAGTCCAGCTACACAGTTTAAATCACCTATTGTGCAGATTTCTATCGTCCCTGTATTGTCCATGTCACTACATTTATTAAATGAGGGGAGCTTCTCAAACATATTTCCCAACTTAGTTTATTTTGGCATCTTCTAAACGAAAGAAAACAATGCAAAGAAAAATTCAGTTAAGTTTTACATATTCTGGAACTTAAAATGCGTTTAAATTTTATTCATTTTCCAGCCGTGCCTTTAAACTTTTCCAGGTGCACAAGTTTGTCTTTACTCAGAGTAAAACATGTAGTGTAAGTACAGCCATATTTCTAAAAAAAATAGGATGAACCTTATAACAATTATGGGAACAACAATGACTCAGTAGGAATCCGGGTCCGTTCGCCCTGATTCACGTTCGCCCTAGAACCTGTTCGCCCTAATGCCTGTTCGCCCAGGGTCCATTCTCCCTGATTTTTTTTTATTGTTGTCTAGTTGCATAATGTTTATTATTTGAACAGAGTATGTTAAAGTTTGTTGAAAAATTCGCCGAATATTTGTATTGCTGCAACCAAATAATTATTTTCCTTTGATTTGCATAGTAGAATACTGCATGGAATACAATGAAGTTATCTTTATTGATATTTGTTAAAAAATTTAATAATTCTAGAAAGTCAATTTATGCAGTATAATAATAAATGAACTTATACATCCATTTCATGTTTAACAATTCGTACATCATTGTTTTACTCCTTCCAAGCTGATTAGTTTAGTTTATCAAAACAAAATGTTTTTATTATTAATCCATTAAAGACAATTATTACAACAATCAGTGAGAATTATTATTATGAAATATTAATGCTCCAAAATAAGCCATCAACTTTTAAATATGTTCATGTGTTTTCATGAATTTCGAGAATTTATACCATATAAATATCTGAATAGGTTTATTAAATTTTCATACCCTTAATATTAATATTTTTTAATAAAAGTAGGAGAACGAACACAGGGCGAACGGACTCTATGGGCGAACGAACTCAGGGCGAACGGACCCAGGGCGAACATGTTATCAGGGCGAACGGACCCGATACCACTCAGTAGTATCAAATTAAAAAAGGCAAATGCATCAGTTTTGATATGTGATTTGGATTTTAAAGAACATATTTTGCATAGATGAAAATCTACCTAGATATATATTATGTGTACTACATTAAGAACGTTTAGACAGAAAGTTATAAAGATATAATGCAGATAATATTTGTCCAAAACATAGTTGTTACCGGTAGAAATCGATTACATTTTATCCCTTAATATAAAAATCCAATAAACATATAATGTAACCATTTCCCTATTAATAGTGTTTCCCCCAGGCATGTTTAGCATGGATAGACGCCATGCCCTTTTTAAATGACGCCATGCCCCCTTTTCACTTCTTTGGATGACGACATGGTTTAGTAAATAATTGAATACAAGAAAGTGGATGTTTAAATTCCAGAATTGGCTTGGGTGTGTTTCTCTACTTATTTTTTCTTTATTATTTTTCTCTTGATGATATTTATTTCGATATCATAATTCTCCTCAATCCGGATTGAACGATTAAAAGATCGATTCATATGGTGATTCAAATCTTTCAAAAATGTGAACTAGTAAAAATTATCGCACTTATTTGAGCAAAAAGTTTGTAAGCATTTCTCAGTACCGCCGATTATCAATTTCACCTGTTTTATTATAGATCGACATCGTTTTACTCTGTTTAATAAACAAAATCGATGGAAATATTAAATTCTTTGAATGTTTCGATTTTGACAAATGGCATATTTACAGGGACCTTTTTAATACAAATACAGGCGGGAAATTTAAAAACTTGAAATATTTTAAAACATTACACTTTTATTGATTGCTATCTTGAGCTCTGATTCCATCAACAACTGTCAGTCCATACTTTACCAATGCAATATAACCATTCATTGCCCTTTCTTTAATTCTTAGCATAATCTATGTGCCCTTTTGTTAATCTTTTGCGTGCTCTAGGTGCCCTTTTTCATTGAAGTTACCATGCCCTTTTTGTGTGATAGGGGAAACACTATATTAATCTTACTATACATGACAATGACAAAAGGCTAGGGCAGTATATTCATATATATTGGCCCTATAATTTCAGAGCATGGTCCTATCAGTCTATGTGCGATCCCGTGGTGCTATAATTTTCGGTTAAAAAATCGTTTATCTGTTAAATTTTTGACCGACTTTTATTCCTGTGATATAACATTCCAGTTGCACATTGAATATTTACAACACATGATCGCAATTTACCCGATAAGGTTAATCTTTTGGTGATTAGATTTAATCGATTAATTAACACTTGTTACTCGATTCTTTTGTGTTTTAATTGACTTAAAGATAGTTTATGATTTCTGATAATAACTTTATAGCTTCACTCACAATCCAAGTGCTGACCATTGACACAATCGGAAATGATTAATTGTACACAAACAGTGCCGACAGTTGTACACACGTCGCAAAATTGTTAATACTTAATAAATGATAAACTGGTGCCCATTAAATATTATTAATTATGAATATGTCTATTCTGAATAGAGCACGTTGTCCACGCTAGCCATGATATCCTGTCTCTTTATATGAGTCTTCCTTCTATTTTACAACAATAAAACCTTTGTTTACCAAAGTTTGGAGGGATAGTCTGCAAACCCCAATTTTGGATCTCATATGCAGGTATATGACTTTCGTGAGTGTACCCACTTGTGCGTTTTTTCCGGCAAGCTTTCGGCTTGTGCCTATCACTTGCACAAGCGCGGACACAAGCTTTGTCCGTATTTTATAATGAATAAATGTTTGGAGGAGTTTATCTCGCCAGACCCCAAATTTAGACCTCTGGTGTAGGTTTTTAATGCATTTACTCACATAGACCCTTTTGCTCGAAAAACCTTAGGCCAGTGTCCAACAACTGTACCTGTACTGTAACTTTTACGAAATTTAATGAGGGAGGGAGATAGTCTCGCCAGACCCGAATTTCGGACTTCTGGTGTATGTCTTTAGTCAGTTTTTCCGACACCCGGGCCATGTTGTCAAGTAAGCATTTTGCAATAAAAAAAGGTACAATGTATAACAAAAATGACGAACTCCAAGGTAAATTCAAAAAGGGGAAGTCCATAACAATTGACAAATCAAACGTTCGACTTCATCAACCAACTAAACGAATGGAAAACAACTGTCGTATTCCTGACTTGGTAAAGGCATTTTCCGAAGAAAATGATTGATAAACCTGGTTTTATAGCTAATACCACAGACTCCAGCAACCACCAACAACATTCTCTTCCGAAAAACAGACCCACAAACATAGACAAACAAAAAAAACCCAACCAGAAACGACTCCCCAAGTTCGAATTGGATATATTGACACAACCCTCAACCTGACTACCAGTTGTAGCACCAGAAGGCACTTTTCAATATGTTTTTTGATTCAGCCATGCTGGATCTATGTGATCACTCCGGTTTTAGAGATGGTGCAGAATTCTTAGTTGAAGACATATCATGTAAATAATTATGTGTTTCTATGACTTGAAGAAACTTTATTCACTGTTTTAATCACCAACTGCCATGTTATTTGTCCTTAAATTAAGAAAAGGTTGGGCGAACAACTTCTTTATTTTAGATATACACTTGCATATTGTCCTTTGTAAATCAAAATTTATATTAAATTGCTATTTATTAATAAATGTGAAAAAGTGATTTATCAAATTTAAGCAGTTGATTAGAATTATGAAAGTGTTTTATCAGTATCGTATGTTCCTGTTAGCCATTGAATAAAATTTGGTTCAAGATGTGTAGTGATATCAGAGTTGATTCCCACACTTTTTTGAGATGCTGTTATTCCCATTCTTTCATTAGGCAAATAAGAGTATTGATACAGTACCAGTATGATTATCAACTGTCATGATTTTCAAACAATCACACTCAAAGGTGTAAGTATTAATTGAAATCAACTCCATTCTAATGCAGTCTTAATTGACAACAGTTAATATATCATGACAGTTGATAATCATACTGGTATTGAGGTCGAGAATTTGTGTATTCAATTTATTACACATCTAACTAAATACACAAAATCTTGACCTGAATAGTGTCATATTATTTATTTTTTATTACAATCTGTCGATACCTATATTTTGGCATTGCACAAGGTCATGTTTTTCTCTGACTGTTAATGACGTCTATACTAAATCCATTGGATGTTGGATGTGTACTGATTGATATCATAGTCTTAGATACATGATATTTTTTATTAGTTGTTATTGACTTTGAATTAGCTGCCAGTAACTGCGAGTACTCTCAGATCTGTACTTAGTGTCTTTTTTAAATATTTATATTGTAGATTGCAATGTAGATAGAATATTGGATATCGATGGAGTTGAGATCATAGAAATCTAGCGTTGTTACCTCCCTTGCAATCATATGTTATTATGTAATAAAATATAACATAACCCGAATAATTTAGTAGCCTGGCATCCTTGCCAAACTTCCTCTCCGCGTCAGTACTGTTGAACATTGAGCCAGGATCTCAAACTAACAATTCAGTCCCTCCCCATGATCGACTCTCCCACTCGCGCCATCGTAGAGAGCGGGATATAAACAACTGTATTATTCAGGTTAAATATTACAGAACTGTTGCCAAAAATTAAATGTTGTTACCCTTGCAATTATATGTTATTATGTAATATAATATAACATAACCCTAATAATTCAGTAGACTGACACCCTGGCCAAACATCCTCTTCGCGTCAGTATTGTCGAGCAGTGAGCAAGAATCCCAGGCTATCAAATATTACAGTACTGTAGCCAATTTTTTGGAATGATTGTGGAATGATTATTACATTTTTGTTTTTTATTTTATGGGGCGCACACCGGATGTCCCCTGTGTGAACCTGGAATGTCTTCTCCGAATATAAGCATAATTGTTTTGAAACAACGACGTTTTTTTTTACTGAAAGTAAAATACGGAAAAGTCAGGATAAAATTATGTGTCATGAAAAAAGGGTAGACAGCAAAACCCTAAACACAAGTTATTTAAAAAAATAATATAGAATTTGTGGAGACGGATGAAAAATGTTATAAAGGATCGATATATCTGTATCTAAAAATACAGAGACCATTTCATGTACACTATACCGTCATTATGGATTTTGCCAGGGCCAATCTTTATAGCGGCCACAATTGCACAGCCCACTCGTATTACCAATTTACAATAATAGAATCACTGCTTTAGTAAGTGTTAAGCTAAACATATCCATTAAACAATGAATTTATTCAAATAAGCTTTTAAGGCATATCTGTGATTCCTTCTCTGTTTTTTGTTCTACTTTTGGCCCTTTTTTTGTTTTATCAGCTCTTCACGTTTGTATTGCCGAAATCATTGCACCAAAAATATTCAACTTTAAACAAGCATAGCAAGATCTTGATTTAGAAGAATACTTGAAAAACACTCTTACATGTGACTGTTCCCACACCACATATATTTACAAGCCAGCTGGCCATGTAATTACTGGTGATTAAAATATAAATCAACATGAACATCTATGGAAGGTGATATCGTATGGTCTCAAATTTAGAGAGCCACAACACATCAATTGGAATCCTATGGGCAAAACGAGAAAAGGTTGAACTCTACACTCTGTCAGAATGGGTTAAAGCAATTAGGTCGGTGATACAACGAATAATCCACAAATTGAAAAAAAAAACTGTGTAAAGGTTCAACCGAAGTCAATATTCAGAGACAAAGAGGCTGTGAAATGTCTGAAGTTTCTTCACGACAAATATTTTTTTGTTCCTGCGGACAAAGCTTCAAACAATATTGTGTTTGTATGTAAATCCTATTACTACGAGTGTCTTATCAAAGACTTAGGAATAAATGAACACTCGGGTAATCCCACGTACAAAAAAAACGTAACTTTTGTTAAAGATGAGATCTTGGCAAACCACAGGACCTTCATGGCCTCCTTGAATATTTCAATGAACAACAGATTGGAGGACTTACCTTGTTTGTATTGGATACCAAAACTTCACAAAGCTCCGTACATACAACAGTACATTACCGGCTCATCTGCATGTTCTACAAAGGCATTGTCCGTTAGATTAACCAACATTTTGTCCTCAGTGAAAGGGGCATGAAAGAAATACTGTGACATTGATTACTCGCGTAGCGGATTCTGATGAAATCAAAAGAAATTCTTGAAAATTTAAAATGTTGGTCAATTTCTCAGATAAATTCTATCAAAACCTTTGATTTTCCACCCTTTACACCACTTTACCACATGAAAAATTTAAAACCCGTCTTAAAGATATAATTCACAATGCTTTCCTCCATAAAAATGGTAAAATACGCTACAAATTTATTGTTTTGGTATATAATTCAACATATGATAGTTAGATAATAGTTTTCGAGTACATCCTTGCCATTTATGTTGTTAACGTGGATTTGTCCCGTTTTTATGAGATGTGCTCCATGTTATCTTGATGATGCATTCATGAACATTTGAGCTCCTTGAGCTCTTCTCACAGCATCTTGGTCTTGTATGATCTTGTATACATGTTCTGTTTTGTATAGCTGAAAGGTTCACTATTCTCCAGGCTGTAACCTTCATTGCTGGTTCTTTGTATTCCTATACTGTCACATTGGTGTTCTATTTGCTGATTGTTTTGGCGAGCCAAGGTTTTATTTTGTTCATTATTAATAGGACCTCAGTTTGATGATGCGATTTGATCCTGTACATTTTAAAAGGATGCCTGGACGAACTATAGACTTCATCATGAAGCTTAACATTTGTGTCTTCCTTGTTGATTTTCTTTTCTAATCTATCAGTAATGGTTTACTACATTTCTAACAGTGAGACTTTGTTTTTTAATTCCATCATTTCCATTTGATGTCCTATTTTAATGTCTCTTATCTCAAGCTCATGCTTAAATTTCTCAAGCATGCCTCCAAGTTTTTCCTCAATGTAGGATTCCTTGTTTGCATGGTGTTTTTGCATGAGCATTGTTCTCGTTCATTTTTGGTTATCGTATATTCTTGATTTCCAGTTGTGATCTGAGTAAATTGTTGGTGTTTTTTGTTAAGCTCTATCGATTTATACAGCGAGGCGTCCCCACTTGCATGATTCTGTCTAAATTGTAGTATTTTTCTAGCGAGACGTCCCCACTAGAGCTCTGATGTAAGGTTTCTCTTTGATATATTGTGATAGCCAGCAAGGCTACTCCACTAGCTTTATCCAGCGAGGCGTCCCCACTAGATTGCTGTGATCCTACCAGCGAGGCTAAGTAATGATCTAGAGAGCAGAAGGATGTCAACTAAGTATTTCTAAAGGTGAGTTTTGGTAATATTTCCATTGTCTTATAATAAATTTATAGAAAGAATCATGATTTATCCTAAAATATCAAAGATTTTTTTCCAGTCAGTACAGGGTCAATGTTCAATTAGCATGTTGTACAGGTAATCATCATTCATCACATTTAAACATACACATACATGTGTCATCTTAAAAATTCGCAATTGTTTACTGAAATCAAATATTGCATTTCATATTAGTTATCCTACGTGATATATATAATAATACTGAAAAGAGCATGCACAATATATTCATGGTTATCATATATTTTTATAAACATCATTCAAAAATCTACTTGCTTTTTATCAAGAAGTTTCATATTTTCAAAGCATTGTTTAAATTCTACCTTAAAAATTCTATATACATCAACATTGTTTTGTTTATACTCTGACGCATATGTAGATTTATGAATAGACAACATTAATACAGTGATAAACAGATTAATGTCATAGTAGGTCTTATCATATATTTTGTAGCCAAGTATTAGATTTTTGAAGGTGATTGATTATCTGTGTCCCCATTTTTATCTTATCAAGGAGTAATTTGACCTTTTTCCAAAATTTTTGAAAGTATTTGCATGTTATGAAAAAGTGTTCATAGTTTTCTAATTGGTTGCAAACATGGCACTGGTCATCGCTTTTCAGTTTCCAAATATACAATAGCTGTTTACAACATGTACAAGCAAGGATATAGTAAAGTAATTTCCACCTGAATATTTTTAATTTGTTTACTTGTAAGCTATAAAATATAAGCGTTAAGCATTTTATATAAATAGCTTGACAAATCTAATTTGAATTGTGTTTTCCATTTTAAAAAGCCAATTGGTGTTTCTTCCTCAATATTAAAGCAAGTTTATATTATTTTGTGTTTTCAAGTATACCTTTTTATCTGTTTTAACTTGAGTATAGCATGATTTTTCTGATTTCACTGCCATTTGCCACTTTTTTGGTATTGCATTTTTTATTCTAGATAGTTCTGATATCCAATTAGATTTAATGGTCAATTTATCTAATACTACCTTTTGTGAAATATTCCCTGCTTTGTCGATTATATCATTAATAAATAGTATCCCATTTGTTATCCAATGTGAAAATATTAAGCATTTGTTTTGAAATTCTATGTTTATTGCCCAAAATGAATTGTTGTCTTATATTTACAAAGCTTATATTATTGTTCTTGTTTGAGATATTTTTTTATTTTAAACCAACTTTTAAGTTTTTAACTATTTCTAAGTAAAAAAGAGGGAGTGATTAACTAAGGTTTGGAATTGCTTTATGCTACCTGGATTCATGTTGAATAAAGAAAAGTTTTCTCCAAATGTATTAAAAAAGAAAAGGGGAATAACAAAGTGTTTTGATGTTAATGATAAATCGTTTGACCAAGTAATCTTTACATAAATTAATCAGTTTTTTTAAATTCATTCAAAAATTCTTTGGATATAGTTGTGACTGATGCCAAGAAAGTTAAATTTGGTAGGATAAGAGATTTAATTACTGTTATTCTAGCCATATGCCCTCTGTTTTTGATCGGTTAAGTTTAAGACCTGAGAGTGTTCCAAAGATTTCAATCAAGTTTAAAGCATAGCTTATTTCTTTGCTTGCATTTTAAAAAAGAGTAGTGTCATCTGCTAGTTGTGAGATTTTCATACTATGTGTTTTAGAATCTAATTTAATTTCAAATCATGGGCAAGAATCTACCTTTGTTATGTTTAATCTCCTCATAGGGCTTGTGACAAGCAAAGATAAAAGGCTACAAAAAATTGAGAACGGAGTATCTTTTTGGGGTGAACACCGTCGTCTGCAAGTATTGAAAGATTGGCATATGTGGTTGTTTTACCTTTTGAGTTATGGCCCTTTGACCCTCTCCAGAGATCTAGCATGAATTTTGGGGACCTGTTTTCACTACCGTTTAATCGTCGGATTTCTTGGTTGAGTTCATCTAGTTGATACTTAAGTTGGATATCTTGCTCTGTATAATCCTGGTATTCGGTATGGATATTGAAGCACCTCCAGAAAAACAATTTCATGTCGTTTTATTCTAGAAGTAATAGCTGCTTTCAGCTCTTGAAATTTGCGGATCATGTAGCGGATGTTCATGTTGTTATCAGAGTCTAGGGATAAAAGCCTTGTACTCTTGTCTAGATTTGTTATATCACAAGTTCCAAGCCAGATGTAAAAGGTGTAGGTTTCAGTAGCATGAAGAGTTGTGTTCAGATTTTTCTCAACCCTGTTTATGCACTTGTGGACAGTCCATCCTCTTTTCACAATAAATCTAATATTCAGGCAGTGCTCTGTAGTGATTTCTCTTTTTATGCACTTCCCTTTGCTGTCAGCTAGTATCACAGGTTTTCTAGTGGCTTTTTCTCTTCTCACTTCTCGAGGATTGATATAGAATTTCCTACAGGATTTTAATACTTTATTCTCCGACATGTAGAATTCTTGAAGTAAAGTTGAACGGAGTAAAAAAAGGGGGGATGAATCAAATATGGCGCCCTTTTGGTGTATGACAGGGAAGGGGGTGACCGGTCAGAAGCGGAATTTTACAGTCCCTGTGTTGGTTTCCATGGCAAAATAGTGTTTAGTGGGATGCGTTAATCACACATAAATATACGGTTTACGTGCGGGTGTGTGACAAATGCTAGCAAACAACATTTTTCTGTGCTCTGTGACTTCTGTATGTCTGTCTTCACCAATCACGTGACACGTATTAACAGGGTTACTCGGTATATATGCATTACGCCGTCGGGATTTTGACTTTGGGAGTTGCTGTGTGTTTTTTCACCTGTTCTTTGATTGATAGCGTTTGATTTTGTCAGTTTTTATAGACATCCCTTTATGAATTTGCCTTGGAGATTTTGTAATACTTTTGTATTAATAGTTTTGAACTTTTAAATATTTTGGCATCGAGCATCACTGTTATTAAAAAAATCAAATATTACCAAAACAACATCCAAACTCTATGCACATTCATATAGTGACCATGTAGAAAATGCAGATTCCACAATGACTGGAGTGTAAATAAAATAATTCACAGCAATAGTATTATTTTTGATGCATTTACATTAGCATATAAATGCACATGAGCACATCAATATTTCCAGTCAGGTGTGCCCAAAGTCAATGCACATAGAAGACACCATTCATTGTTGTAGATCTATAACAACACTTACAAGATGCATTTAAAAACATTCTCTCAATGCATATGCCTATACCGGTCAATCAGTTTCCAAATAAAATTACAAGGGGAGGGGAGAAGGTTCTCTACGATTTCTGCTTATTTAGATAAGAAGATATGGTATGAGTGCCAATGAGACAACTCTACATCCAAGTCACAATGTATAAAAAGTTAACAATTATAGGTCAAAGTACGGCCTTCAACACGGAGCCTTGGCTCACACCGAACAGCAAGCTATAAAGGGCCCCAAAAAGACTACTGTAAAACAATTCAAACAGAAAAATCAACGGTCTAATTCAAATAAAAAACGAAAAACGAGAAAAAACCAATGAACCACACCAACAAACGACAACCATTGAACAACAGGCTCCTGGCTTAGGACAGGTGCATAAAAATGCAGCGGGTTTAAACGTTTTAACAGGCGCCAACCTTCACCCTAACCTGAGACAGTAGTGTAAGTTAGTACACAAAACAAGTCGGCCAGTTTGATCGCACACATAGTACTCATAGGAATACCAACAGTATTTTGCAATATCTATCCACCAAACTGAACATATATGTAATCGATTAAAAAGCCAGCTGTTGGTTTAAATCTGTGTCCGAATGGTATGTTGCATATTTCAATCTTAGTTGAAACAAAATCCTTAATGCCATAAATCTAATCGTCTGATTACGCTAGCCTCATACATTTATGCTGCCTGATTTTTATAAAACCTTTCACAGTTAGCTTCTTAATGTCGCTAACTACAATTGTTCAATTGCGATGAATATATTCTTATTCACACAACAGTATCACATTGGATTGTTTTTAATTGCAGGTTTCAACATGATCAAGCCAATGAAAAATTTAAATATGATAGTTTTGCTATGTTTATTGCAATTGGTAAGTAAAACATAAGTCGGTGTGTTTTTAATCTACATGTAGCATAATGATGTAGGAAAACTAATGAATCATCTTTCTAATAGGATAACATGTGGAGAAAATAAAGCAGATTTTCTCATAATAGTAAAACACAATTCAATTAGTTATATACAACAATTCATCAATTGCTATACATTTTTATTTATTTATTTTTCTTTCACTTTTTTGTCTTTTCTGCCAAAAAGGGAAAATATATAAACAGTAACTTACCAAAGATACTAAGCTTATACATGTTGTACACCAGAGTCACGTTAGAATAAGGAAATGTGGTAAGATTGCAATTGAGACAACTATCCACCAGAGACCAAATGACGTAGGTATGACATGTAGCATAGGTCGCCGTTCGGCCTTCAACAATGAGCAAAACTCGTACTACAAAGCAAGCTATTAAAGGCCCCGACATAACAAAATTTAAATTATTTCAATTAGAAATCCAACGAAATATTTGTGTAAAAAACATAAAACGAAAACCAAATATGATATAAAGTAACAAAATATAACTTTCCTGACTTTGGAAAGGCCCATACAGAATGTGGCGAGGTTGAGCATGTTTACGGGCACCCTACCCTCCCCAGTCAAAACAATGTTTTGTTTAAGTTTGCTTTGTAACGTATAATGAATCCAGCATAGATTTGTTACCCCTATATTCCTTTCCTCTGACCACCATGCCTTATATATTCTATATGAAGTAAAATCGTTAATAATATGTTTATATTATTTTTTGTATGTTTTCATATATGTAGGATTTTTTGTATGGTTATCATTGCCCATCAACTATGTTATTGAAGAAAAACTGTACAGTAAAAAACTACACTGTTTGCCTCTTTATCCTGACTGGAACAAGTATGAACTTTTATGTAGTGAAGCAAAGTCATTTGTACCCGGTAAGTACTAAAGAAAAATATATTAGGACTTTACTATTATTATCTTATGGTGACTTGTTCAAGGAATTTAACTACGTAATTTCCTAAAATTCGAGTTAGATTATTGTAATTTGGTTATATGCTGTTTGTGGGACTTTATAATTAGCACGTGTCTGTTACGCACACAGTCTTTTATGCCGTCAAGAGCTTTAATTACTATGATTACAATCTGCTGTAGGCAGATAATTTAGATATGGATACCAAAGCAATTTTGAATTTAACATATATATTATATGTCTATGATTGTGATGATAGTGTACTTACAGATGCCTGAAACTTACACATCGGATCTTTAGATATGTACTGAAGATGCAAGGATGATTACATTATAATTTAGTTAGGCCTACTATTTTATCCAAACAATGTCACAGTAATTTCTGCATCTCTGGCTTCCAAACGTTTCGGTTTGAGCGTTCCTGAGGAAGGTAAAATCTATATATCCGCTTCGGATAAACAAAATTTATAATGTTTATTTCTTCCACCCTAACAATGATATGAACACACAGATGTGATTTTTAAGTCATCTCTTGAGAGACAAACTTAGTACAACCATTTTAAGCTCAATTGGCCCTTCGGGCCAGTGTGAGCTTTTCCCATCAGTTGGCGTCCGTCGTCTTTCTTTAACTTTTACAAAAATCTTCTCCTCTGAAACTACTGGGCCAAATTTAACCAAATTTGCCACAATCATTATTGGGCAATCTAGTTTTAAAAATATGTCCGATAACTCCGCCTTCTAACAAAGATGGCCGCTAAGAATAGAACATAGGGGTAAAATGAAAGTTTAGTCTATTACCTTAAAAAACCCCATACAGAAAATCTGACGAAGCAAATATGTTCAGAATGTCCACCTATTATCATTTCAAATCAAAACTGTCGGACGACTTCCGATAGAGGCCACTGCCCTTAAATGATGATCTTTACCATTTTGTTTGCGGTTTGGTCTATTATCTTGAAAACTATAATAGATAGAGAGAAACTTTAAATAGCAAATATAATCAGCAAGACAATTTCTAGACATAAGCCAAAGTCAGTCGACTCCATATAGGAGTTAGTGCCCTTAAATGAAAACTGTCGGACGACTTCCTATAGGGTTTCTGCCCTTAAATGCTGATCTTTACCTTTTTTTTGTAAAGAGAATCTTTAAATAGCAAAAATGATCCACATGGCAAGATCTACAAATAAGTTGATATTGCTAAAATCATTGGTCAACTCTTATTAGTAGTAAGTGCATTTAAATGACATTTTTTTTTTGCGTTTTTTCTTGCGTTTTTGTTTATCAATTTGAAAACTATAAAGATAGAAAGAACCTTTAAAAGCCAAAAATGAAAAGCAAAACAAAATCTGCAAATAAGTCAGCATAAATGAAGTTGTCAGTTGTCTTTTTATAGGAGTTAGAACACGAAAATGACAATTATTACTTTTTTTGTGTTTTGGTAAAAAACTATAGAAGATAAGGAGAAACTTTATATTTTGCTTTTACGTTCTTTGTATTGACTTTCAAATAAAGATTTTACCATTTTTACCAGATTATACTTACAATTAAAGGATTCGTTTCTTATTTCATTGGACAATTTCATATACTATAGTACGGATTTTTCACACAGTGGTACATCTATAACACTTAAATCTCGATTTTTAAAATGTCTTTACTGATAAGAATTGTTTGGCTTTCTTTTATGACCTATTTATCTTTCCATTTTTTTTTGACTTTTAACTTACCCATCATGGATTACTTTCACTTGGAGGGTTGAGAGAGGCCCAAAACCTGCTTATAGTATCGTGATGCCGGGAAGGCGGACGGGTAGATGGGTACATAATTTTTGTAATCAAATCCTCCTACAGTCCCTGAAACTTCACAGGAAAATTGCACATATGTTGAAGTTGTGCACCTGCTTTACGGAATTGTTTGAAGAATGTTTATACATTTTAGTGTTTTGGGAATTAAGTTATTTTCCAGCAAAATTTACAACCTTCATGTAATTGCAACTACATTGTTAACATTCTACATTGATTTGTCACAAATATGTTAATCTGGTCATTTGAGACTTAGACCCATTTTGTTATATATATGAATAGGTTTGTAATTATTTTCTCTGTGATGTTGTGGATAATTTTCTAATGTTAAAAGTTTTTTCACTCCATCTGTGACGAATAAAGAATCCCTTTGGATCTTGCTTAAAGGAGAACATATGTGAGCCATAAAAGTGTCCTGTGAAATAGTGTCCACCCGGACACTTTTTCACAGAAAAGGTATAGTTAAATGTGTCTGATGCTGTGAAAAAGTGTCCATTCAATCGGACATAATTTCATGATAAAATACTATTAAATTCTGTCCTGTAAAGATTGATTTTCAATAAAAGGACACTTTTTCATAGTAAAAAGTGTCCTTTGAAGGGAGATAATAAAAAAAGTCACTGAAATGTTTTAGCTGTATTTAATTTTCTATTACAAAAACAAACCAATTAAGAACCAGTTATAATTTGATATAAACAAAAATAGAAGATGTTGAATTCAAAAGCATTTTCAATTATCTTAGCTTTAAAGATGTCGACAAAAAAGTATCCAATAGCATCAACTGACAATGAGAAAAGAACTATCAGGAGAAAAGCATCCAACTATAAAATAAAAAATGCTGAACTGTACTTTAAAACTATTGAGAAAAAAACAAAAGAGAGAGTATTGTTTTATTGTATAATTATTTATTATTTTATTTGAATAAATTTGGCAAGAACTTCCTTATCTTTCATATGAACATTGATGGTATTAACTCAGGTTTAAATAAGCTGCCAGAATTTTATTTGAATGTATTAAAAGCATGGGTAAAAAACAAAAAAATAGAGCAGCCAAAAAACTTTAGAACTATTCGTCGAGAAGTAATTTGGGGAAATCAATTCATCAAGATAAAAAAAAATAGCCTTTTATTTCAAAACTGGATAAATAGCAATATCATCTATGTAAACGACATTATAGAAGAAAATGGTAACACATTGGAGAAACATATTTTACAAAAGCTCAAGATTAAATATAATTGGATGTCAGATTTTCTCAATTGAAGAAAGCTTTTCCAAAAGAACGGCTAAATATTTTACAACAAGAAAATTCAAAGAAAACTAAAGTAAAACAAATTATGTTTTATACATTAAGAAAAATTGTAATTATATAGAAACATTAGAAAATTTAGACACTAAAAAAATTATAATATATTTATTCAGAATGAGATTGAAATGCCTGTTGGTTTTAACCGATGGAAAACAGTGTTAAACATTGGGTATATTAAGAGTTCAACATGTAATATATTAAAATTTGTTCATCATTATTTGAAAGAAAATAAGTATAAAGTGTTTCGTTGGAAATTGTTACACTTTATTCTACCTTGTAAAACTTTATTAAAACAGTGGAATATCTGCAATACTTCAAATTGTCATTATTGCAATACCACTGAGGATTATAATCATATGTTTCTGAAATGTCACTTTCTTGATGACTCCTTGAGTAAAATAAAAATCTTCTTGAAAAACTGAATATTGATAATAATATTCTAACATTGAAGAATTTAATATTCGGTTATAAAATTAATGATGAACAATATTATGAAATCAATTATTTGATTACATTAATAATGTTTTGTATATATAAAGCTAATACCATGTCTGAACAGAAAACAAAATCTATAAATGTGTATGCTGTATTTAAAGCAGAATTTATGTATAGTTACAAACTGCAGGCAAAATGTAAGAATACAAAATATAAATGTATTCTAGATAAAACCGCCAAATTGTTAAAATAAATTCTTTGTTTGAGAAGTATATTCTAGCAAAAATAAATGGATGAATAAATTAATAAAAGAGATAAATTTTACAAATTACACATCTGGAACTGATCAAGTAATATAAATTTTACCCTTCACCGCTACATGTGATGATTAATAACGGGACTATTTACCGTTACAAAAAGAAGATTAAAAAATGAAATATTTATTAAATCTTAATCTTCTTTATACTACAGATAATTTTTGATTCAGACATACCTGTGAATATGCTATATCACATCTGTTTCTTTATTTTTTAAAGTCATGACCGGTGTGACAATTTTGTTTCAAAACCAGGAAGATATTTAATAGAAAAACAATTCACACGTTTCCGGAGGAAATATGAAAAATTTCCGGAAACAATACTCAAAAATCAATTATTGCTAGATGATATTTATAGTAAATTGTTAAACAAATAAGTCTCATTGTTATATACTTGTTTATTTCATTGCTGATAATTTTATAAACTAGCTGTTAAATTAAAACTAATGTTAATTTAATATAATGATGCTTACCAGAAAACAACCCTGGATTTCTGGTTTTAACTAACAGGGACTCTTCACTGGAATGCTGGACTAGTGAAGTACATTGTTAACAGCAGAAAGTGCAATTTGTTGTTGTTGAATAAAAAAAAAAAAAAAAAAAAAAAAAAAAAAATATTTATGTTTAATTACACATTGTGATGATCACATTTTGTATGAATTCAATACTCCAGTTTACATGCCATGTTTTGATAGAGACAAAACCCCATGCTAATTTTAAAACTTCAATTCAGATAAAGAACCTGACGCTATGTATACATTTTGTAGGTATTGAGAGTGGACACTTTTTCATATGAAATACTGTCCTTTCGATGAAGGACACTTTTATATTAAATATTGTCCTTTCTTTGAAGGACACTTTTTTCATATCTGTGGACACGATTTCATAGGTTAATATCGTCCGGACGATATTTCATAATAACATTATGTCCGTGGACACAATTTACTGTGAAAAAGTGTCCGGTGGACATAATTTCATGGCGGACAATATTTAATCCAACACATAGCTATAATATAAAACAATGCAACATTTGATAAAAAATTGAACATTTTGAACACTTAAATTGCAATCAAACTTTGAGAAATATAATGGTGTGGTTCTGTATAAGAAGTATGGGTAATGACCTTAACCCCAAGCTCCAAGTTAAAATGAAACTCACCCAGTTACTAAAATAATTAATTAATAAATTCGTAAAAATCATGTAAAAAACTGCTATTAAACTTTGATTAAATCAGCCATGTGTGACCCCTTTTAACCTGATTTAGCATTATGGTTTATTAACAAATTCTTATTAAACATGACTAACCCAGATACTTAAAGAAAATGTTACAGTTGACTAATTTTTGTTATTTATTATAAATGTTGCAGTTGGGACGCTATCATAATAGTAAATGTGTATTGTGTAAATCAATCTGCTCAAAGGGAAGTGTATTTCATTTAACTAGAACATCAATTCATTTGTCAAGAACAGTACTATTCATTGAAATACAAATAGCAGACACAAATCATATTATATAGAAATGTGAACACCACATTACTTGTTGTAATTGTCAGTTCATCCACTCCCATTACCTGTAATTTATTTTGTCATTTTTCTCTCACTAAAAGATCTAATGGGCAACTTTTTAATTTCCTGGGAAATATTTTATATCAATGACACATTGCTAAATAAAAAACGCAATTCAAAATAATAAATTTCATTATTTATTTTTTAAATGCTTTTTTTCACCCAAAAGACTATACTTCACTTCTGTCCGTTAAACTAAAAATTAAAACACATCATTGACCAATTGCTACCAAATTTCCGTTGAATGATTCTTTTATGATTTTCCTGCAGAATTATTTTATGACCATATAAAATTTTAGTCGCATTTTCTCTGCAACTACAAATATGAAGCAACAATATATAGTCATGTTCAAATATCATTAATCGATTTAGGGTATTCAAATCAGGATGTGTGTCACAATTGGGAAATTTACAGATATCAATTAAGATATGTGAAAGAGATAAACAATGGGAATATTTTGTTTGTAAATACAGTATTAATATATGGGTATGTTTTGTTAGAAACGAACATACATTCTTAATTTTAGTTGCGTATTATTTGATTGCTATAAATAAATAATTATCACTTTTGGTTTGGATGGTAACAGAGATGGGTCTGATTACTTTCAATGTAATTGATTAAATTACAATTGCTTTGTCATTTGTACGATTAAATTAAATTAATGATTACATCATTTCTGAAAGTATCTGATTAAATTAATGATTACTTTGGCAAAGTAATCATGATTACATCTGATTACAATGAATTAAAAAAACCATTTGAATGATGTGAATAAATAAAGGTTTATTATATCTATAGCACTTTTGGAGGAAAGGATCTTTATTAATATTTTATAAAATAATAACTTCAAACTCCATATATTTGATAAACAACAAAATTCACAACATACAAAATATATATACATGAACATTGTGTCACTGGTTATGAACCATTACACTTTATCATCGTTGATCTCTGAATTATTTTGACTTCAATTGAATAAAGGTTTATAAAGAGCTTGGTGTTTGTCTTCTGACCTCTCCAAGACTTTATATGTAATTCAAGGTGCAGTTTCTGGAAGTTAAAATATGGATGAAATAAAGTTACCTGTTAAAAACTATGTAAAATTTTAATAGAATTGTTTAATAGAATTGACTAATCAAATTGTAAACAAAATGAAAGTACTAAAAATCATTGCATTTACATGTCCAGTCCAAATACATACCAAAATTTGTTTATTTTTAACAACATATATACTTACTTACTTACTACTATATATTTGTCCAACTTTTAATTTAGTTTGTGCTAATTAGATAAATTTTGCATGTCTGATTTATCTTTATCATATATATTGCCCTACAGCTATACACAATTGGTATTGCAATAAAACAAACCTTAATTGGTCTCCTACCTGTCAATTCAAGGTTGACGAAAATCACAATATTAACAAAAGATTATAATTCAGGGCTAAAAAAGTATTACTTGAATATAACAGTTATTATCAAATATATATATATACATCTTAAAATTGTAAATTATTGTATATATATATATATATATATATATATATATATATGTACAATATCTTTACTTAGGCTAATGATGACTTTTCAATACTGTAACAGTTCATTTTTACTGAAGTATACAAATCAATTAACATGCTGAAAGTAAACAAAACTATTTTAACATGTCAAATATTTATCAAATATGAATAACAAAAGTTTCATTTATCATTGTTTATTGACCATAAACACAGTTTTATATTTTTTTCATTGTAATCAGAATGTAATCAGAAAGTAATCAGGATTACAGGGTATTTTGAAAAGTAATTGATTAAATTAAATTACATCTAATCAGATTTTTAGCTGATTAATGATTACAATGATTACTTGAAAAATTGTAATCAATTACAGCTGATTAACGATTACAATAACAATTACCCCAAGTCTGTATGGTAACAGATAGCAGCCAGTCAGATTGTCTGATTTAAATACTGATTTGTCTGGGATAAATCTATCAACCAATTGGCATCGAATCTTTGAAATTCTCAGTTTAATCTTATCCAATAAATTCACTCTATTTTATCTTGGTCAATATGCATCCTAGCATCTTCAAAACTTTTCAAGCAGCAAGCAAGTTTTATGTCAAATTACACAGAATTGTTATTTCTTTTCTCATCCACCTTTCCCTTATCGTCTAGTTTGTTTATGTTATGAACATTTGTGCATTAATTTAGATTTATATTTTTTATAAATTTGTCTACAGTTTATTTTGATTATATTCTAGTTTCTGTGGAGAACCATAGTTTGACTATAACTTTCAATTATTCATTTTAAACATTTTGATTATCATGCATATATATTTGTACATGTATTGTATATTAGGGTTACCAAATTTAAAACAAATTGAAACTGGTTGACATACAGCCATGTAATTTTGTGCATACGTGCATCATTGACACATTGGCCATAATAAGATGAATTTCATAATAACCTATATATTTTACTATTCATTAGGTATTCATAATCAAAATTTTTAAGTCAATATTGTTTTCATTATTTAATGCTATTATTTGTTGAAAACGTGAAAGTTGAAGTTTAACAGCTTGTCTATACAATAAATGATGTATATTACATATGGATTACATACTCGCCTGTAAAACAATAACTTTGAGCAGACATTTTGTGCCTCACATAATTTTTTTTATCATCAAATATTATGTGAATGCTCTATCTTATTAAGTAATTGAGGACGAAAATTTTACTGAAAATGTTATTTTATTTTAGGGACATGCCCAGTATATATTAAAGTGGAAAAGATTATAACATCTGTACCATGTCCTCCTATTTACTACACCGATAAAATTTACAGGTCAAATAACATGGAGGTTCCAAAGTTAAAACAAAACTGTACTGAAGAAGGACAACTGACACTCTTAACCAACTCTACATTAAACAACCTTTGTTACTGTGTAGAAGATTATTCTTTTCAAAGAAATGACACATATTGCGATCCAACTATTAGAAATTGTACTTGTCACAGGAACACAACACATGTCATAAACATTGGTACGTATGGAAAATTTATTGTTTCAAGAGACACCGAAATATTACAAATCTGACAAATATGAGAGAGTAAAGTAGAAAATACCTATTATTGGCACTAAGCAAATAATGTATATACTTTTGGGCTTAATTTTAGTTAATGGGAATCCTGTAATCTTTTACCTGGGAATATTCAAAATTTATAATTGGATATAAAATCATTTAACTATATCTGTCAAGTCTTAAAGACTAAAAGGCAAAGTAAATGCTAGATTTATCATGCACGTTTTAAAAATCTTAATTTTAGATATAGCTTTCTGAAACCACCCAAGCAGAAATTTTCCAGTAAAAACACATTTCTATTAGTTTTGTGTTTCACATTGTTCTGTGATTTTAGGTCTCTATAATCTTTACAAGAAGGAAGGGAAGACGTTATTTAAAAGAAAATCTATATTTACTGCTTACAAAGAACTTGTCAACATTTTTTTTTCAGATGACAGTTCTGATTTATGGAACATTTACGCTCCTGTGGTTGCAGTAACTAGCATAGTAGTATTTATTGGTATTGCAGGTATGAAAGAATATAAATCACTTTCTATGATAATGTTTGTTTTGTAAAAGGAACATATAATAAAAAAGTGTAAAGACTTCAGAGAATATTCAAATAAGCTTTACCTTCTCCAATGAGTGAGTGTGAACTATTGTCATAACTTGGCGTCAATTGTCCGTACGTCGTTTATCATTTTTCGTTTGTAGTCTTTTAATATAAAAAATCTCCTATAGGATCACTTGGCCAAACCAATATTTGTCAATAATCCATAGGAAATGTGAGATTACGATTTAATCTATGTATGTCCTGTCTATCACCTAAAATCGCCACTGTAACTAAAATAGAGGAAAGTTTTAAATGCACGAATAAAGGTGGAATAAATATGTGTATGGGACAAGTATATAGTTAAGTGGGGCGATTCGGTCTCGCTTCTAGTAACATGTTGTTTGATTCTATGCTTCTAAATTGTACAAAGAAATGCTTCTAGACAAAAATCAAATACAAATATATTTTGACAAAAAAAAAAAATTAAAATGAGGTTAATCTTACTTTTGCATTGTTCATACAAGAGGCTTTGTGCTTTCAAAACACATATGGACAAACACTTTTTCAAGTTGTTGATTGGAATCCTCTCTTCAACTTGATTCATTTTTAAAAATTCAAGATTAATTATTGCTTAAGACAGGATAAGTATGAGACATGTTAAGTATATAATTAAAGTTGTATAATGTTGACATCCTTTTAGAAAAAAAATACAATTAATGATTAATCTGTTTTAAACATTGTTTTAATAAGCATAAGTGTTATTGCAAAGATGTTTGTAGTTTTATTACAATAATTACTAAATGAATGATGTGGAAGGGAGATCTCGTTTACGCAGAAAATCATGGATATTTTGATAAAGGTTATATATCCTATTCCTTTCTACAGGTACACGTAGACAGAATGATTTCCCTTTTTGATTATTTGATTAATTACTTCACGATACCTTTATAAAATATTCAACTTATTATAAATTTTCAATAACCACAGACGCTAGAGACGTAATTTCGTAACAATACAATGGAATAATATAGGCTAATGAGTAAAATACAACTCACCGCAAAAATACTTACAATGTATATGTACGACTTCTTAACAAATCATTGATTTCCACTTATATCAGTACCTGCTATTAACTTTTGATTTCACAAACACTGTTTGTTGTTTGGATATCCACTGCAAATAATTTAGATTTTCACAGTTTCCCTTGATTTTTGTTTTCACTCGCAGGGTTCTTGATAACATTATTGTTATCATGAAAATGTGAATATCAATTCATATAACTATTTAGTCCTCTAATTTTAAACATTTTCACATAGCAACATAATCAACATCTTCTTTAATGCTACAACATGCATTGCTGTTTGAGACTATCTCATGTACTATTGAACATTTTACTTGATTTAACAAAATTGTTTAATTTTATTAATATTCATCTGAAAAAAACAATACATAGCATCACTGATGATAGAATAAACGGTTTTAGGAAAGAATATTCTTCTTCTATTTTTTGGCCAAGGTTGCATGATATTCAGCTCCAGCTTATACAATTGTTATGTCGGACTGAAAAGGGCTTATCTATTTTGTGTAGTCAACTCCTCCTACAGTAATCAAATTGAAATTGTGCACTTTCTACTATGGGGATTTCTTCATTAAAAGTGTTTCAATTTTTCATGACTTTCAGCTAAAAAACACAGTACTGATTATGTGTAATCAACACCTTCTACAGCTTCCAACCCAAAATCTTTGTACTTATGTTGAAGTTAAGTACCTCTCATTTTGCAATTGGAAACATTTCCAATTTTTAAATTTTGTTTATTCAAATGTTTATTATGGGATGCACTTCTGTAAATATAGACAGTATAATTTCCATAGAAAATCCTTTTACATCTAAAACTGTGCCACTTTTACTATGAAATTTTGTAGAAAAATTATGTCCTCGAATGGAAAGTTGACATGCACTACTTTTTTTTTACAAATATGAAACATAGGGCTGTGTGGCATATTTTCATCATTTATTTGCCTCGAACTTTTAAGAGTTTAAACCTATTCTATAATTCTGCACCACCCTCCCTTTACTTTGAGTCTTCCTGAGAATTCAAGTCGACCTTTGTGCAACTGTATTTTACTGGTAAAATTTCAAAGTTGTATCTTTATGATATGAAACATTGAAATCATAGCTGGGACTAGCAGGTAAACCAAACAAAATATCTATGAAAATTAACTATCTCTCCAAGGTCCTCAATGCTCTTCAATTTCGTCCTTTATTTGGCCTTTTTATCTTTTTTGATTCAAGCGTCACTGATGAGTATTTTGTAGACGAAACAACTGGCAAACATATTTTAATCCTGGTATATATGATGAGTTTATCCATTAATCCGTTTAAATCAATTTTATACGCCTGCTTAAGACGAGATTTGAATCAATGTAAGAAAACTCCTTTTATTGAAATTTGATTTTTTTCTATATGTCGTTCCTTAGTTTTGAGACTTAAAACTTTAAGATTTAATGCAACTTATTTAATTTATCGTTGAGTAACAAGAGAATTCGTGGATCGATGTACTTTATCCGGTTCAATTATTTGAGATTTTAACCTAACACTAGTGAGGCAATTAGTAGATGTAAGCAATCCGTCTATATTAAAAACAAATCAGATTTGTAACTCTAGTGTAGTTGAACTTCACCCTTAAGATTGTAGGCCATATTCAACATGTCGCATACTAACTCCAGTATGATGGACTTCAAACCTTAGGATTGGAGAAAAGTAGCTCCCGTTTCCTTTGAATAATTTCAAGAGTTTTTTTTCTGATTTATGAATCCAAAATAAAGGATTCCAGAGATACAGTTAAGTCGTAAATCTTGTCTTACATCTAGAAATTGACAATGAAGGTCGGCAGATCTTAACTTTACGATCTTTGAAGAGATGATTTCAAGTTTCCGATTGTGCACATTTCTGTGTAGCAACATTCCAGCAGCGTCTGCATACGGAGTTTATATCTTCCAGTTGATACGCTATTCAAGGGTTTGCATTTCCTTCCATGTCCATGATAAGGGGTTACTGCTTGCAAGGATTCTATTGCCTCACGTGGTAAAGTTGAAGTCATCTCCTCAAAGTGTTTACGGACGCCATCATAGTTTGGTTTACCGTTATGTTATATCTGTGTCACATATGACTACGGATATGTCCCATATGACGTAACCACAATCTCATCCTGTGTTACTGGATTGTGGTTTTACCGAAAGTGACTTATTATGTATTTTACTTGCTTGAGCAACATGACTGGAACCCCATGTGGAGCAGGATTTGCTGACTCTTCCAGCGAATTCCTAAATTACATATATGATTGGTATGTTAGATTCAGTACGCATTTGTTTGGATTAAAGATCAATTAGTTAGGGACGGTTATTTGAACTTCAGTAGAGGGAGGAGGATTTTGAAAATGAATATTCTATCCTTGAAAGGACTGAAAATAAATAATTATGCCAAAAACAGAATAAAAACGAATATTTGACCAAACACAATGCAGCATATAAATGTGTACAAAAAAGTAAATACATTTACCCAGCAAAGCCTCACAAAGTACCTACATGAATTTGTTTTCCTTGCATCCCCTCTTATAACATATTGTCGTCCCATTGTATAAAATAATATTTGTACATAGATGTAAATGTAAATATGTTTTTATTTTAATAACTTACTGTACCCCAATTTTTGACAATTTTACCTATTATGTCTGTTTATTTTTGCTCATACATTGTTGTCAATATAATGGAATTTTATGCGACTGCCATAAAAGTGGAAGGTTTAACTAGCTATAAAACCATGTTTAATCCACCATTTTCTACATAAGGAAATGCCTGTGCCAAGTCAGGAATATGACAGTTGTTTTCCATTCGTTTGATGTGTTTGAGCTTTTGATTTTTGCCATTTGAGAAAGGACTTTCCATTTTGAATTTTCCTTGGAGTTCGGTATTTTTGCTAATTTACTTTTTACTGTGTCCTTTGATCTGCAATAATATTTTACTTTAGCAGGTTTGTCGCTGAAATGCAGAAATTCACAGCTGAAAAAATCAGGTTAGTTTGCGGATAATTTTTTAAAGCTTTACAATCGATTCATATTTAACATCGCATTTGATCAAAGTTTAGTAATTTTTTAACTATTTCATTTAATCAAATATACATGTCTATACATAAACAAATGTATACAGTATTTGTATTAAGGACTTTCTTTCTAGAAACTGACTTCCGAAAGCCGGAAACTAATTTTGAAAGTACAATTGAATACGAATTAATTCCCATTTTGGAGTATACTTGTATAAATACTGGTTCGCTGCAATGCAGAGCAACGTTGGGTAGTAAAACAGAAAACAATATCATGGTCACTTTAATTTACAAACCTTTCCAGTTTCAAAATCGAGTTTGATTACGAGTATGTTGAAAGACAGAATACCATTAATAATTTTTATATTCATATAACACAATTATTATCTTTGAATCAAAAGGGATTGAAAACCGCTTATTGTTTGATCTTCGTTGAACTTCAATGCCGCGATACAGTTCTACTTCCTGAAGAGGGAGATAACCAACTTCGAATTACAATTTTAGAGTAAAATGCGTGATTCCGGAAATCAGTTTCACATGTAGTACACTAACAAAAATATATATAGTATAGAAACAAAAGTATAGTTTCTGAACAATAAAATATGTTTAAACATACAAATATTATGTCCCCTGAATTCATAGAAAAAATCGTTCACTTGCCTTTTTTTTGTCGAATAACATTTCTTACTTATCCAGCCTTATACACTCATGCAATCACCAAATTCGTAGAGACGAAATGGCAAAATATTTGCTGAAATGTTGTTATTTTATTTTGCTCTTTTCTTTGAAAACAGTTATATTGTATCTGCTTTTTATTTTCGCTTCCTCTGGTAAAAAAAGCTAAATTAGAATAAAAAAAAAAAGTAGATTTTATTCATTCTTACCTGACCTGGCATGTTTTGTCGATATAAGTGGTATTTCTTAAACCACTGCTTTAAAATATCTTGTTTTTTAACAATTAAAGTGTTCTCATCACCATGCTCCAAACAGTCAATTTATTGAAACTGTCACTGTATCGGATTCATTTAACGAAGTTGTCTTTGTAAAATTCGAGTCCAAACAGCTCATAGAAAATGAAAGACAGTGCATTTTTTTCATTTAACGGACGCCATCATGATTTGGTTGACCGTTATAGAATATCTGTTTTCTAAAAAGGACGGATATGTTCCAATTGTCGTGACGACAATCCCGTCCTCTTTGTTACTAATGTGAAATCACAGAATCATGTGCAGCAGGATATGGTTACCTTTCCGGAGTACCCCTTGTTTTTTGGTGGAATTTGTGTTGCTCAGTCTTTAGTTTTTTATGTTGTGGTTTGTAGATTTGTGTTTATCTTTTCCTTTTTTTGCCATGACGTTGTCAATTTGTCTTCGACGTATGAGATTTAATATCTCTTTGGTATCTTCTTCCTCTCTTTTAACAAGTATATTGGTTGCAGATTATTACATGATTAGTGTTGTAGTAATCTAAAGCCATGAGTCTTTTCTAAGCTTACACTCGTATTGATTATCAATATATTCAAAATGCCATGACTATATATTGCAGAAACACAAGTAGATGAAGAGAGACATTCCTCATGAAGATTATGACATTAATGACATAGATGTTACACAGGATAATATTATAGTCAATGCTCAACCAAGGCATACAAGTATTCAAGTAACACAAGGTATTAATTTCTAGTATAATCTTTGTATAGGCATGTTTCCTCAGTCTAGCTATGTCAGGACTCACTGTAAACGAAAATAACACATTATAATTGTTTAAAAGATCACTTACTATAAAGTACCTATTAATGTGTCTCATTAATTCACGAAAGTCGCGTTTTTTTAATGAAGAAGCACTTCAAACAATTGTTGATCTCGAGGCACCTATACTAATGAAATTCGTTACCAGAATTACTAATTCAGGTAACGAATTTCATTACTATAGACGGGTCTTTCTAATTATCCCCCTTAGTATTGCACGTGTCCGCACGAGGTCATTGATGTCCGGTCACCATTAAGGTCGTGAAATATTGTAAACATTAGAGAAAGCACGCTATCTGAAAACACACAATTTTATTGTTGATACAACCAAAATGAATGATCTGAATCCACAAGGCTTAGATAAAATAACAACATGGGCAGACGATATGAGGGTATGGCCAAATGTTATGTATGGTGATGTGTATAACTTTTTAATTTCGTCAAAAGCTGTCGATGGTCAAGAAATGAAGAATTTCAAAAGCCTGCAAAGTTATAATTACTTTCAAAGTGGAATTGTTGGAGCTGTAACGCACCATGTTTATCCTGACAATACGTTTTATAATGAGGGCATAAGTCCGTTCTTCTTAAACAGTATCGAGAATGAACAGTGTATATGTACATTCTACACAAGATGGCACAGTGATAAATGGATGGTGTTCGTGTATGGCAGGCCGATGTCATTCGTGTAGTCATGTTGGGGCTCTTCTTTGGAAGTTGGAACATGCTGTGAGAAATAGTCTTACGGGGATTGCCTGCACTGATGAAAGTGCACAATGGAATAAAGGGACCACCAGGAATGTGGAACCAAAGGCTCTCTCCAATATAACATTTAAGAAGCCCAAGGTTGGTGAAACTGTCATGGAAAATAATGAGGATTATGTGCCAAGCGTTCGTGACACTCCTTTATTTTCCTCAGATGCAGAATTCAAGGCAGCTATAAAGAATTCAGCTATATCGAAACTGTTCGATTAAAAGGAACAACTGTTTACAAAAGTTTTAATTGTACACCTATGTCTAATGTGATAATCCAAGAGGAGCATGGTGAACATATTTCTGTTAGTTCATGTAGGAAATGTTATACCTTTTTCAATAAATATATTGAACTTAATGACACAAAAATGAAAAAATTGGAACTTGGAACAAAAGGTCAAAGTAGCAGTGTTTT
The DNA here is from genome assembly GCA_017311375.1 of Mytilus coruscus. Taxonomy (NCBI): domain Eukaryota; kingdom Metazoa; phylum Mollusca; class Bivalvia; order Mytilida; family Mytilidae; genus Mytilus; species Mytilus coruscus. The sequence continues at coordinate 88,318,742 of CM029599.1, forward strand.
ATGGAAAGCAAGGAAATTGCGCATAACTGCAAGCAGTGCAACTAAAGAGCCAATTAAAGATACAACTGATGCAACATCATTCATTCGGGAACATTTGCATCCCAAATTTACAGGGAACAAATATACGAGACATGGCACGCAGCAAGAACCTGTGGCTAAAGAGAACCTACGGTCACTGGGTAATATTATTTTAGATACCGGCATATATGTCTCAGTTGAGGAACAGTGGCTTTCTAGTAGTCCAGATGGAATTTTAAATGGTGACACATTACTTGAAGTTAAATGTCCAGTTCCAACAAAATGGAATACACTTGAAGAACTGATAAATGGTGGGAAATATGATGTTATTAAAACCCAGAAGGACATTATCAAATTAAAGTCAAAGGGAGTAGGGGTTATTACATGCAGATTCAGTTGACTATGTATTGTACTGGCCTTCGAAAAGGCAAACTGTACCTGTGGAGGTGTCCGGATGACTTTATTTTAATAAATGTTGATTATGACCAGGAATATGTTCGTGAACAAGTCCAAAGATTAAAAGACTTTTATGTGAGAAAAATGATTCCCAGAATTGTTGATGAAGTAGACAGTGATCGTCTCATTTTCAGTAGACTGTTTTGTAATTTTATGAGATAGATATTTACAATAATAATAATTTTATGGTCTAAACTTGTTCATTTTATCTTAAGATTCAGATTGACCCTGTAAGCATTTGTACTTTTATCAACTAGCAAAATCAATTTATGGCCATGGAGGTCCGAGGTTAAGGATTTAAATCCCTAACAGGTCAGAACACAGACGTGTTAACTGGTGTTTGCAGCTTCTCTGCTAAGCACACATACAATATATACATGTGTATATATTTTTTACAGAATTTACAATGTAGGTTTAGAAGTAAAGACTAGTTGGCTCAGAGTTAAGTAATGTGTCCTTGTAATAATCTATTAATATAAAAAAATAAGGAGATGTGGTATTATTGGCAATGAGACAAATATCCATCGTCAACAATGAGAAAGACCCATACCGTTTAGTTGTCTTCAATAAATGAAAGGCCCTAACATAAAAAAAAATATGAAACAATAATATTCAATTGAGAAAACAAACAGCCTAATTTATCACAAAAGAATCTACAAAAACCAAATATGACAGACATGAACCAATGACAACCACTGATTTAGCTCAACTGGTTAATAGTACAAGGAATGTGTCACAATATTCATGTAATATTTGCCACTGGACGTTTAACACTATCACTTAATATAGGTCATCGTTTAGTTAAAGTGCATGTAAAATACAGTCAAAAACAATTCAAAAGAGAAAAATGGCAGACAGCAATTACAAAACCACTGAATAACTGGCAAATACTTTTGGATAAGCACTTAAAGAATGTGCATACTTATGTTTTTGGGATACGGTTAGGTCCATATGTACAATGTACCTTGTAGATGATAATAGCTCAATCAATTACACACGTTATAAAATAGCTGGTGAGTAAATATTTCATTTTGAATTAAATGCTTAGTAAGTAAACACTAGTCTGAAATTTTTTTTATTAAATTTCTCTTCTGATGTTGATAATTATCTCATATTAATGAGATAACACATTGGTATGCAATGTTGACGTTTGGACAAGGAGACTTCATAGACATAGACATGTGTGTAATTTACTAGGGATAATCACAGTTGGAAAGGCAAACAGTGTTGACTTGTGTTAACCTTCACATGTAAACGTAATTGCTTGTTATGTAATAAACATGTATTACCCCAGGAGTTCACTTCAGGAGACCCATAATTCCTACTTTGATAAGTCCAGATGCTTATAATTCGATACAATTAATCTTATCATAAAAAGTTATGAGGAGGTCTATGATTACCAGTATATATGATTTAATATACAATTATCTTTTAATTTTCACTTGTTCATAACAATAATAATAATAATAATAAGGGAAGACCAGGAATTATCGTCCCCAAGCTAGTTTACACACTCACATTTGATGTTGTTCCAAGACAGGAGATTTAGTCCATTGTTCCAGGTTCATTGAAGACTTTTTGGTGATTTAATCTTAACTTTTATTGTTGGGTTGCAGTCTCATTGACACATATCACTCTTCCTGAATTCTTTATTCAAGTCAATTATGGAAATCAATTAATTAAAATAAAACAATTTGAAGGTTGAATAAAAATGTAATAAAAAACAAACGATGGACGAAAAACACAATTTACAATGTAATTATATTAAATCCGTATCTACATTGACATCCCGTATTAAATCTGATCTCAAATTTACCAATGCGGAACAAACAATAAGAATTTCATCAAAATTCTTTAAAGACGACACTGGTACAGTTCCACTTTAAATTTTAAATACTTTCAGTCTACGAATAGCACGCTCTACATGTATTCGTACATGTGCAATACGTCTAGTAGTTGTTACATCTTCATTTGAAAGCTGGGGTTTGCATTTAGTAAATGCAGGAATGTTCAATTTTACACGACGAGGGAAAAGAAAATCTTCAATAGTAAATCCTCGATCTGCCATTACTTCGTCACCCGGCAATAAATAGTTTAAAAATCCACTCTTTTCAACGATAAACTTGTCACTAGTTCTTCCGCCAAAAGCTTTGGAAATAAACATGATTTGTCCATGTGGAGATATTCCAACTAAATATTTTGCGGTATTGTGCGACTTGTAATTACTGAAAGTTTCACTTCTAGTTTTCAAGTTCGTAGGTCGTTTTATAAATGTTTCGGCACAGTCTATTATTACAGTGGTGCGAGGGTAATTTTCTCGGAATGATTCTGGACAACATGCTCGTATTGTTTCTCTCGGCAACCATGCGACTAAATCCTTAAGTTTTTCTGCAAGGACTGGCATCCAAGCATTAAACATTTTACTAGCTAAACTTTTAGATATTCCAAATCTACGAGCTAAGTCATCAAACAGCAAGTTTAATTTAAGTTTCATCAACACTAGGAGTAACTGGTCAGCGACTTCAAGTTGAAAGTTAAATGTATTTACTTCTGACATAACCTCTGCTAACGTAAAGAACACTTCTTTACTTACACCAGTATATAACAAAGAGTCACTGTCCGTTACTATACATATTTTTTGCGGACATAGCGCTACTCTTAATTTTGACTTGAACCCCCTTTTCTTCAGTCAACACCGTATTCGTTTGAGTAAAGGTATTCTGTGTGTCCGTCCAGGGTTTTGAATACATGTTACATGTGAAATCATATAATCAGAATCGACATATTGTGTTCCAACTGATGCCGTACATGTAGGTGGATTAACCACATTAAAATCACAAAAAGCTTCTGGAAGCGGTTCAGAATTAGACGGCCCTTCAGTCTGATTAATGTCAACACACGTCTCGGTACTACTGCTTTCTTCCAGTAAACGTTTTCTTTTTCTACTTTCGGGGTCTTGTCTCGACAGTTTACGTCTACCGGGGGTTGTCTGGCTTTCATACCCAAGATTTAATTCGGGAAAGGATTTTGTTCCGTCGGAGCTCCGTCTAAAAAGTGATCCGAGCATATGAATACTTGCTTTGGAAGTTTTTTTCTATTGAAAGCTTTAATCCACTGTAATCGTTTTGTCTCATTAGAGGGCATAACATGTAGTTTAAATGGAACCAAACAAGAACAGTCTTCGTGATTTTGTCCATGTAATTCACAAAATGATACTTTCCAATCATTTATTTTACGACGATTATTAGAACATCCATTAACAGCACAAGAATTTCCACCCCTTTCCTATATTTTTCGTTATTTGCCATGGTCATATGTACATGAAATATGTGAAACAAAAACGTTACAAATGACCGATAATAATATAGACTATATAGATTATTGATTGCACGTGCGTTATCATTCACGAGTGCTATGGCCGACGTACCACGTGACCTCTTAATGGCAGCGCACATGTTTTTGAGATAAGACATGGATAAACCCGTCTATAGGTGCCTCAATAAGGGACTAATTTGAGGTTCTAAAATTTTGAAAAATCTCATTTGTTATATCGACATTTAGGAAAAAAAACATTGATGCTTACATTGTTTTGTGGTGGCATGTTACATAGTACATAGTACATATTTCCTTTTAGCATAGTGGAGTCTAGATGACCAGCCCCTGTTTTCCTCAATAATTAATTATTTGAATGTGTGTTTTTTTTTTTTACTTCTTCGATTTATATATCTGGTACATTTACACATATATGTTTTATTAAAATATAACTAGGTATATAATTACCAAAGAGATTATATTATATGAATAGCATATCTACACATTTCTGTTTATAAGTTTAATATTTTGCTATTTGCTTCTTTTCTCAAAATGAATGTTTAACTCTCTATACATTTGTACATTTAATCAATGCACTTAAGGAAAGGGATTAATTAGAATAGTAGCATGAATAAGGTTGCAAATAAGTGTAAATGGAATTTTTCACTGATAAATTCAGGGTTTGAAAGAAAGTTGCTCAAATTTAAGTATCTCTGTCCATAAAATTGTGTTCTGGAGGGGAAATAGAACAAATGTTAAATGCAAGTAAATTTTCAAAAGTTATGAAAACCGTAATAAATAGAGAAAATAAGACAGGGTAAAAAGTGACCTGATCATCAATACCTTTATACTTACAATTTGTTACCAAAAATGCACGCCAACTCTTCATAGGAATTATTGCTTTTCAATGATGTTTTAACCAATTTATGGGATTTTACTTATTAATTTAATAGTTAAAACAAATGGACATAAGCTGTAAAGCGAAATTGAGCACCAAATTCAAGATCTACAAAATTCCGATATGATGGAACCATCACATGACATTAAAAGCAAATATTGATCCAAAACGACGATGCGTGGTCAAATGGTCAAAGTAGTTCATATACAGTGATCAAAAGATTGATTTGCCTATTACCTTAAACACTTGATAGGCAAAAACTTTAACAGCAAACGCAACTTCCTGTTTGGGTCAAGTGTCACAAAAAAAAATGTCATCGGTAATGAGCTAAGGGAGGAAAACGTGTAGAAAGTGAACATTTTGAAATTTGTATAGTTTATGATCCAATTTTTAACACAAATTAAAGTAAGAAAATGCTTTGTTTGAAATGTTTACAATGGTTTAAACATAACTCTTTGAAAAAATTTATACACAGTACATTGTTTAAACAGGGCCCCAGATAGCTTCAACTGGTTTGAAAGAGTTGTGTAATTTCAGAGCTTATACGGAATGGAATAAATAACGATAAGGTGTATCAGCAATATATGATGTACGAAAACGTAACTTTGAATGAAACCATTTGTTTGTTGATGTTAAACGCTTATTTCAGCGACCCAGACTTTATATTGCATTAATTTGAAAACAGAATTAGGTGCTTATTTCAGCGACCCAGACTTTATATTGCATTAATTTGAAAACAGAATTAGGTAACAATAATTCCAGGATCTTCATATACATACCCCAAGGAGTACATAGTTTTGACATGTCAATGACCTTCACGGTTAGTTTTGTTTCCGGATGCGAGATTAACATTTCATTTCGGCATGCAACCTTATTTGAAAAGCCCAATACTGAAATAAAGTTCAAGGTTGAAGTTACTTAAACAAGACTGATTTTAGCAGAAAAGGGATTTCCAGATACTTTTTCAAATAATATACTTGAGATTGCAACCTTACTTGTACACATGGACACAAATAGTTAAAAGGAAATGCCTATTGACTGTTTAGTCAATAGGTCTTGGGTCAAAGTTTACTAAAATAGATTTTTTTGTTAAACAAATTTAAATGTCTGACATCATAACAGAAAAGTATCAAAACTTAGAGTAAACATATACAGAAAAACTATGTTAACAAGTCAATATTTATATAGCTCTTACACATTATACGGGGACCTTGTGTATGTGAGCTGGCTCAGTAAAGGTTTGACAATTTTTAAGAGCGTATTCCTTAAATCTGACCTTAATGGTCTATTATCTCGTATTATATTAATATCAAAGGATAATCAGTAACTTAAAACATTACCTATTATTCATTTGGCGGATGAAAAACAAAATACAATTTTTTTATAACTGTTATGAACAGTTCTGATACATCAAATTGGTAAGGACATTAAAATGTGCCATGTGAACAGTATGATATATCAAACACATTTTTGTATTATGATTCAATTTTTTATTTTTTATTTTGTTTTCAAGATGAACATCACACTGCTGATAATGTTGATATACAAACAGAGGAACGTCGTCCCTTCTGTTCACCCAATTACCAAACAGAAGACATAGGTAAAATCAAAATTTAGATAAATGGTATTGAACTTTTGTGAATCCTCAAGCAGTTATCCAGAAGTGTTTCTCTTCTGAGGAAAACATAATCTTAGATATTTCCTATGTCTATGATGATGTGCACATAGTCCAACACTTTAAGTTATACTTAAATAAGAGAGAAATTGAATGTGTCTTTAATTACTCCAATGATATAGAAGCATGGAAAATCTATTGTTGATTTATCAAAAATATTTTCAAAAGGTATTATAATAAACGCGTAGGAGATTCCTGGGTTTACATTGTACTATTTACATCTTATCAACGATCTTAATATTCTATACAGAATTTTTAAACAACAAAAAATAACGTTAACTTTCAGATACAACAATAGCATAGGCCTATGGCCTATTATTCACCTCATAAACAAAAAGATATAAACTCTCAATGTGAACAAAAACGAGGAATTATTAATATCTTAAATATACATATTTAACTTCGTCTTTTTTAACCTCGTTTTCTAAAAGATCAGATTATATAGCTAGCTTCACACGTAGTATATAATTTTGTAAACGTGCACTTTGACCTATAATGGTTTACTTTTATAAATTTTGACTTGGATGGAGAGTTGTCTCATTGGCACTCATACCACATCTTCTTATATCTATGAAAATTCATGCAGAAAATTTTATTTCATGAAAAAAGAAAAATAACAAAAATACCGAACTCCGAGGAAAATTCAAAACGAAAAATCCCTTATCAAATGTCAAAATCAAAAGCTCAAACACATCAAACGAATGGGAAACAACTGTCATATTATTGACTTGGTACAGGCATTTCCTTATGTAGAACTTGAAATGGTGGATTAAACCTGGTTTTATAGCTAGCTAAACCCGTCACTTGTATGACAGAATGTTGTTAATTAATAATGTTATGTTTATTTAAGAATGAATATATAAGTATTCAAAATAATATTTTATTTCAGATTACTCCATCTCAAATGAAATGGATTTACTAGAATTTACCCTGAAACCTTATGGAACAATTCCATTAAACAAAATAGCTGAAAGTGATGATGAGGCAATTTGATATTTTATGGTATAACAATTAATGCCAGATTGTTTTCTGTTAGGTTATTTTCTTCTAATTTATAAATATTCTCGATCATATTTAATTAGAATTTGAAAATGGAAAATAGATTTATGTTATATTTCATAGGTTCAACGGAACCTAAAACACAAATATTTTGTGGGATATAGGTTTGACAGGTGTTACGCAAACAATTGTGTCTATCACATTCTCTTCGCTAGAAGTATTTTCAACCGCCTGCACAATCTACGAAATACAGTTTAAAGAAGCATTTTACATTTATATGAATTAAGAAAAGAAATGAAAAATTTTATATATTGAACAATATAGATGTGCAGCTAATTATGTTTTGTTCAAATCAAAAGCTGGCAGTATTTGTAAGAAAGGCAGTAAAAATAAAAAAAAATGAAAATATTGTATTCAGATAGAGTCAAACAGGCTTTAACAGCAATCACATTTTCACATATAGACTGGTTAAATGCAATCCGTCAAATGATTTTAATTCCAACTCACAATACACGTAAAAATAAATAAGGAATTGTGTTATTTCACATGTTCTAATTAACATAAAACTTTTTTGTTTTATATAGGGCTCAATGACACAAAATACAAATATTCTGTGGGATGCAGGTTTACGACACCCAGCCGAGACAAATAAGGAATATGCGTATCAAATGCAAATTTTAAAAACAAAAAGCGTTTGTTTCTTCATTTTAGTATCCGTATGAGACCCAGAGGCTTGCGGCTTGAGTGGCACCTCCACTTAGTAAACTTTGCAAACCCAATTGCGTTTTGTCTTAAAGGAGACATGACACGATTTTCAATGTTTGTTTCAAAATTTTTATTTACATTAACATTCCCCGCAAAATGCATCGATAGCTATATAAGTGTCAAATAATTGTTGAAATTTACCTGATAAATATGCATAATTATTTCCATCCCGGAAGTCACTCAAAACGAGGTTGTTTCGTCATTAGTGCAAATCAGTCATATTGACAGTCAGGAAGAGCACAATTTATTTTCGATTATTTACTAACAAAAGGCATGACTGATGACAGTGATGAATACTGCTGGTGTCACGCCACATGAGGAGACAATACATAGTTATTACGCAATATTACTTCATACGCTCCGACTTTGTGTACATCCTTGGTCACCTGCCGAGGGTACAGGTGAGGTAGGAATATAGTTCTGTTACAGTAATATAGGTATGACCACATGCTGTTTAATGCATACCTGTAGTATGGTGAAACAATACCCAATGCACCGCCGATTTAAAACTCATACCAGTTCAGATACACAACCTTTATATATATTTCATTCTGTATTTGCTAACAAAAAATAAGCAGATATTTATCTTGATATATCCTCATTTGTTTTTAATTGTCTTTTGATTTCTGTATTTTTAACAACATAATCATATTTATAAATAAATCTTTCTTGAGACAGAAACAAATACTATTCCTATATGCATGTATGTGTATATAATTTTTATAAAGTCTTGTTAGGCACGAAGCTTGATAATTTTAAAATATTGCCCCCTTGCCTATTTTCATTTGAATTATCCAGTTTCATGCTGAACTCGTCCTTACAAATTTAAAACCCCATCAATTCCGATAACAAATACTCAACCTGTATGTAGATCTGGTTTTTTTATTTGCTCATAAAAAAATAAGCAGATGTAAAAGATGTATTTCAATTTGCATTTTTTACATAGATTTCTTGAGACAGATAAAAAAAATTGTTCCTGTGTGCATGAAAGTCTATAATTTTATAAGGAAAGGTTTGGCACGAAGCTGGATAATTTAAAACAAAAGATTAACAAGAACTGGCGTAGGATCCGGGATGCAAGGGGGCAATTTCGTCTGTTTTCAAAAGTGGCGGGGCAAAACTATGTTTTTGCCACCCTCCTCTTATGGCCAATTTTGTTCAATAAAAAATGCATTAATGGAACTGAAATAACTTACTTCTAGACTTCAAGACTTTAGGGTAAAGCTTTTGTTTGGCTTATCACTTTCAGGTGTGTACCCCCCTACCATACGCAGACCCACTTTTCAGTCCATTTCGTCAAGAATTATTTTATCTTTAAAAAGAATACAAAAAGTAGAATTGGAAATAATAAGAGAATGAGAATCATATCTGTCACATTCTTATATTAAACATCGAATATGATTATTGACAAAATTCAAGTTAACATCAATTATTGATTGAATTTAGTAGATATATTAAAGTTCAAAAAAAAGATAGGATATGTCCAGTTGGTATAGAATTACATGATTAGATCTATTTGTTTTAAATGTTAACTGAATAATAAGCGAAGAAGATGTCTTTTGAACCAAAAGGCCACTTTCGAGTTCGTTGCATTTCTGTCAAAAACTTTGGTTTTAGTGAACATCACTTATGCATTTAGGGGCATCGCACTTCCTTCCTACGTTGAGCGAGCGGTTGAAAAAATATGATGCTAAATTGCACGAATTATTCAGCAAATTAAATTCTTATAATTGATAATCTGCACTGCTGTCATTAGGGAATTGTGATAAAGTACATACGGAACAAACATTATTTCTAGTTTATCCTGCATAATGACGATCACGAAGACGTTTGATGAATTTTAATAGTGCAGGGATACAGGCCAGGCGGTCCCCTCTATCTGGTAAATGACGTCATAAAGGCGTGCATAATTGACAAACTTTGTCGGTGAAGGACATAACTCGAAAGTGGTCTATTGTTTGGTATAACCAAAAATTTTAATGACATTGAAATAATAGGTTAGAATATTTCACCCATCAACACCATCAAATTTCAAAGCAGTCAGAGTCTTCGTCATTAGAAATGAGGAAAGAGAACCTTTAGAATAAAAACTGAGTGCTTTAGAGTCTAGCAAATTATGTGATGTATATATTATTTATATATTTCCTATGTTGTGTATATTACATGTATAATTTTCATGCTCAGTCCCGATTGTGCTCAATAAAAACATGATCATTTATATAAAAGAAATGTCATTTATTTATCTGACTTATTCTTTCATTTTTATGTATTTCTTTGAAAACAATGCATATTACACATAAACAGTGTATGAAATATATTTTAAAATTGGCAAAAATACAGGAAAATCTAAGGTGACTTTTAATTAACCTTGAATGTTGTAAAACAAATTATTTATAAAACATCTATTGTTATTTGCATGTGTGAATAGAAGGAATAGTGATTTAAAAAAAAAATGGAAATAGCTGATAGAGGTGCGTTGTTCCTGCTACTCCACAACATCAAAGCATCAAGGCGACCGTAGATTACAACAGTCAGACGGAAGCCAGGGATACCGTAATTGGTAAACAATTAACACCAACTAAATACAGAGGTGAACCAGTGGGAGTTGTCATCAACACGGATATTGTCATCAGTACGTACAACCCCTAAAAGGCATGTCATCGCCTCATTTACTATACTTCAGCTACAGAAAGAGGCAAGCGTAGTAGGATTGACTTTGATGAGGGGTTTGACATCGACGACCCTGAACTACTAACCACACCACCGCATACGTCGCCCTTGAACCTAAAATCTAAAGAGGCTATAGAAGCTGCCATACTACCATAGTACTATTTTTTTATGTTAATGGAAATAATTCTTATGTTTTATGTATTAGTGCTTTTTTCTCATGCGATTATTTATTACATGTACATTTTCTTTATTAGTATGCCAATTTAAAATTGTGCTTGTAATTCAGTGCTGATTCAGAAAAAATATTTGTTATGATTGTATGATATTTGTCTTTATTTTATTCATTAAAATATGAAATATTCCGTATCCTATATTTCATCTCTAATAAGAAACAACAACAAAGACTTTATTTACAAAATATATCACATAAGTAAAAAAATACATTTTAAAAAAGATGAGCCACTATCAAAAGAATTATTCAAAAAGTGGGACAATCGGGAAGACACCAAAAAAACATCTTCTTTTAAAAAGTATTTCATGGCAGATTTTGACATTAAAATAACAAATATCAACTAATTGCAATACAAACAAAAAATAACTTAATTTCATTGTTCCAATTTCGCCTTAGTTAATTCTTTTGTACCTGAAAATTTGTACTAAGGCGAAATGGGATTAATTTTATATAATGATTTTGACAGCTAAGGCGAAATGAGAACAAGCCCTGAAAAAAGTAAAATCACAAAAATACTGAACTCCGAGGAAAATTCAAAAAGGAAAGTCCCCAATCAAATGGCAAAATCAAAAGTTCAAACACATCAAACGAACGGAAAACAACTGTCATATTCCTGACTTGGTACAGGCATTTTCATATATAGAAAATGGTGGATTGAACCTGGTTTTATAGCTAGCCAAACCTCTCACTTGTATGACAGTCGCATCAAATTCCATTATATTGACAACGATGCGTGAAAAAAAACAAACAGACACAATAGGTAAAAATGTCAAAAATAGATAGACACCGATTTCTACAGGTAAATAATATAACATGTTTATTCAAATATAAGACAAAAATATTCCAAATGCAGAAAAAAAAAGTCTGATATGTCTTAGTGTCATGTATGGTTTCCAACCAAAAAAACATATATTGAGGCATTAATTTTGATGATAATACATTTTGTAGGTCATAGAATCCAACGCGTGTCAGAAATTATGACTTTTTTATTTAGATAGCGATCATGACAAAGATAGGAAATAAGGCGTTCGCTAAGGACTCTAACTGAACTCTTAAGGGCCCAAAGCATGTTTAACGGCGCCACATTCTTTAAGAGCATGTAATTCAATGGTTGTCGTTGATTTATGTCTGTCATATTTTGGTATTGATATAAATTAGACCGTTAGTTTTCTCCTTTGAATTACTTTTTTTATTTCGGGGTCTTTTATATAGATGACCAAACGGTATGAGTTTTTCTCATTTTTGAAGGCCATGCGGTGACCTATAATTGCTTATATACACGTCATTTGAAATATAGTGGATAGTTGTCTCATTGACAATCAAACCACATTATCTTATTTTATATCGAATAATAACTTTAGTCCGGTAGTAGGTTACAAAGTTGGGGACCAGGATAGTTGGAGATAAAAAAAGAAAAAGAAAGCAGAACATTATATTGCAAATGAGGAGCAACTTCGCGTATTTCGGTAAACAATATTGATAAATTCATCCATAAATTAACAATACTATTATATTAAAAGAAGGCGCAATTTAATCACTTACCAACAATTTCCAACAGGTCGTCTCGTAAAAACAACAAATGATTCAATCATCTACCATAAATATGTTCCGTCTGCCGTAAGCTTGATTTCTATTTCTTCTTTTTTTTTGTGTTTTAGAAAACCTACCAAGTTAATTTTTTAATTTTCCATTTCTAATTTGTCTGTTCCATTCGGATCTTTAAACATTTGATCATACTTATTTCAAATGTATGTTTTTATAAGAAAGTTAACTATTCGAAAAAAATGAAACGGCAAAAAAATCCCAAGAGGTTCGCTCGTTTGCTACCTGATATAAATAGCTTGTCATAATTCTACATATATGACCTAGTGTAGGCGGGAGTGCAATGATTTTACCAATTGCCACTGAAACCTTCCTTGCGGTCATATTACTAGGATTTATAACTACTATATCAATTAGATTAAAAGATTCAATATTTACTTTTCGGATATGCGTATAAAAACTGCATAAGCCCTGTCCAAAACCATGCCACTCTAAACTGTTTTGTGGCTTCCACACACTTTTCCGTAATTTGGCAAACAATAACATAAAATAAATCTGACTGTACTCCTTTAGACACTTTTAGGCGGATTATTTTAGTATCTTCAAACACGATTCAATCATACTTTATCTTTGAATTCTTTACTTCGTCAATATTGTATGAAAGGGCGTACAATTCTTGTAAAATATAACAAGCTAAGTTTATCCCCAAGATTAAACAAAAGAAATTAGGGTGTTATATTAAACTTAACAAAAGAGGAGGTAAGATAAGAGCCAATATTTTGCCCCTGAAATTGCGAAAATAGGAAATTTATGCAAGTCTTTCAAAATTAAATTAAATGAACAGATTAATATAATCTGAAAATTTTAGTGCAAACAAGAGACTTTTAATTTCACTATGATGTCATAAACATGTCGAAATTTACATATTTGACCTAAATTGGCAATTACACGCCTAGTATTGGTCAAAATATATATGAGCAACAGCATTACCGAAAACAAAAAAGGATATCTTACGCACACTAACATCTTAGTAAAATACGTTTTGTAGCAAACTATCTTTTTGGGTAAAGCTATTGCCCATTTCTAAATTATTAATGCAAGGATCCAAAAAATGAGGCTATTTTGGCAGGTTTTGCACTAAATGTAAAAAGTTTGAAACCCTTATGCCAATTTATTTGACTAAATTAAAAATATAAATACTGATGTCCGACGGACTAATATCTTATGAACATCTGAAGGATGTTATTTGGTTGATAAATAATACTTTTTGGTTTTCGAATTCAAGGGATAAAAAGGTAACCTTGTCATACATTCTTCTTTCCATTGAAGCCCAATAATTTGATGTGATTTTTCGGCATTTTATCAATATGATGGTATCCGAGTCTAAAGTCAAATTTAAAACTAATTTCTCTTACTGGCTGTATACGATTTGTCCTCTTTTACGCCCTCATACAAAGTCATAAATTTTTGTACGTCAGTTGTGTGACATGTCTAAGGTCAACGATCAGTCTTTCCTCGCTAAAATGAGTTTACACCTATACAGGATAATGGAAAGTTTTAACCTCCTTAGCGATTCCCGTGAATATCAAAGCTACGAAAGAAAGTTTTATAAGGAAAGCAGATCTATTGTTATTCTAAAATACAGATGGAAGGTATCGATATATTTTAAATAAAACCAGATTCCAGTATAGGTAAAACTAGTTTTTTTTAACTCCCACCAAATAACTTTTTTTCTTTCTTAAATAGTAAATTATTGTGTAATCGACTTAAATGTGTCTAAACATAGTTTAAATTCGACGACGAGGGTGGGGGTTTAACGACCTTGACTACCCGTGAGGGTATTGCACGGTCGGTAGTTTAGATTCAATCAATGATAAAACCTCATTTTGAACTGTTGCTGTTGTTTGAATTGTTGGCTTTTTCTTGGCAGTTTGAGAACCAATGTCATGTGGTACCACAATAGTAGCAGATATCTTGGGAAGATGGTTCTTCAGGTTGTGGTGCTAGATCTTGAGGCAAATAATGTATGTGTTGTTTTTGCATTAGTGTTTGATATTTTTGCTTCACGTGTTTCGCTAAAGCCTCGAAAAAAGTTTGAGTGCTGCTTTCTTTTGACTCCTAAGAAGCAACTGTAATTCTTTTTTTCGTATGACCTTCGTTTTGGCTTGTCTTCGATGGCGCTATTCATCAGAGTTATAAGCAAGAGTGTGGCTCTCATACTTGCTGACGGTGTCCCAACTATCTTTGTCATCAATTTTTACGATTCAATTGCGATAATTAAGCAGCAATATCTTGTATAACTTTTTCTACAGTTTAAATTTAGAGCAACATTATGATTATGTGTAAATGTAGCGGTTTTCTTAATATTAATGTCAAGGAAACCTGATCGTTTAATTCACACTTCTTTCTGATGCTAAGAAATTTGAATCTAAGTTCAGGCTTACTTGAGGTAGGTTTAAAGAATGAATGTTCACTTCAAAAACTGTGAAGAGAGGCGAAAGATACCAAAGGGACATTCAAGATCTCTTTTTCTATTTTTCTAAGAGAAAGAATCAGCAGTAGAATTGTTTACGGTACTTTAAACTTCACTACTATGATGGCTTCTTGTGGATACACGTGCCGGGCGAACTTAGGAATTCTTCGTCATTCCTTGTGTTGTCAGGTTTTATTGGGCTTAAGATTTCGATTGACCCTTTGGTTTCTTCTCTCGCTCTCTCATTTTAAAAGAAACTGTGGCCAGTCAAAAATTTACAAATTTGGCCAAGATCACTTATACCAAGTTTTAATGGCTATCTCGAAATGATATTCAGTAATCGGTATAATGAAAAAAATACTGAAACAGTTTGAAAATGTCCGACTAGCTTAAAATATTTAATGGTGACAACACAATTTCAGTTATCGAAAAGGAGAACAGAAGACATTTCTAAATTAAAACGAAATAACACTTCATATATCGTGAATCTAAAGCCCATTTGTGGGTTGACCTTTATCAGGAACGCTCAAACCAAAGCATTTGAAAGCCAAGTTTAGATGAACTTTGCTATATTTTTTTGGTCACTTTTGGACATATAGACTTTTGAGACCCTTTTGAATGTACAGCTCCTCATGTTTAGTTGACATTTATATTTTACATTTTAGTTTAGTTTACATTGATAGAGGATTGCTGCTCACAAGGAAGCTATTAAACCAAGAGTTCCAAATGGTGAAGTTGAAATCATCCCTTCGTAAATTTTACGGACGCCATCACGAGTTGGTTGACCGTTATGGAATAACCGTTTCACAGATGATATCGGATATGTTCCTTATGTCGTAACTACAATACCCTTCCCTTTTCACGAATGTGACCTACCGAATTAGACTATTTACCGGATTTGTAATAACATAAGCAAACCGACGGGTGCCACATGTGGAGCAGGATCTGCTTACCCTTCCGGAGCACCTGAGATCACCCCCATGTTTTGGTGGGGTTCGTGTTGCTTAGTCTTTAGTTTTCTATGTTGTGTCATCTGTACTATTATTTGTCTGTTTGTCTTTTTTTTTTTTTTGGCCATGGCGTTGTCAGTTTGTTTTCGATCTATGAGTTTGACTGTCCCTCTGGTATCTTTCGTCCCTCTTTTATATATCCTTAATGAAATTATTATGTGTTCGTAGATATATTTAAATACAGTCCATGTGAACTTATTATTGTTAAGGAGTATCAATTTAACACTGTTATACGATCTTTGATTAATGTCTTTATGGGTAATACCACCATTGCTTTTCCTTTAATAGTCTATCTGTTAAATTGGCAGAATTTATCATAGATTGGGTCTAATAAATAAATACTTGGAATGAATGATGTTTTATCCCGTCCAGTACTACAGTAAAACAAATTCTCTCATATCATTGTACATAGGAAATAACAATCACCGGAAGTAAACCAAGCAAATTTTCACCCTTTTTTTCCTTTTTACAAGCTTTGATAACCAGGTCCGCTCAAGTTTCCAAGATGTTTTATTGGAACACCAAATAAAAAAGAAGAGGCATTGAAACACCCAAGATATATGTTTATGACTCAGAAAACATTTTCTGCAATGAAATGCATGGTTAATTTACAACTGTCAAATTCAAGGGAACATTTGTTTTGACCCTTTTGATGAAAACGATGAAACCAGATGTGACGTACTATGTTTTGTTATGTCACCGTTAATCATATATATTTTCAATAACGCTATAGATTTAAATTTTTGAATAATTGTATCATGTTGTTTC
This sequence comes from Mytilus coruscus, assembly GCA_017311375.1. Lineage (NCBI taxonomy): Eukaryota > Metazoa > Mollusca > Bivalvia > Mytilida > Mytilidae > Mytilus > Mytilus coruscus. The sequence goes on from CM029599.1 coordinate 88,335,560, forward strand.
AATTGTTCATCTATCTCACTAAAAATATACATATACATCATGTACAAATTAAAGAAAAAATTGAACCATGGAGAACATGGACAAAACCATGAAATAACTACCAAACCATGACATTGAATTTTAATAAATATTAAATTATTTGCAAAATTGGCGATTTTTGTTGGAACATCTAATAGCAATTGTAAATTATAACAAATAGTGTGTTGTTACACGCAAAAAAAAGATTTTTTTATGGATGAAAAAAAACCATTGCTGTTAAAAATTGTAGTACGCATTATATATTTCAAATTTTTACCTATGTTATAAAACAATATGTATTTACAAACACAACAGTTATAAACAAAGCAATTTACCAGGCGAAATCATATTAATAACGTCTTTGATTGTTTACATTTTGTCCTTGTCTGTCTTTCAAAAACACTGAACCGAATCCAGACCAACTGGACTATATTGTTCTACACGCCACTAGTAAATGAATTTTAGTCTAAAACGGTTATTTTGATCAACAGTCTGAACTTAATATCATTAAGTCATGTTCAGTCTTTTAGTGAATTTTTAGACTTATCCACAGCGGATACTTAATTCAGTACAGTTCAGATAATTCGTTTGTGATCAGTGCAGTACTAATCAGTAGCCTTCAGACCATTCAGTATGATATTGGTGTGTACAGGTAAATAACAACTACTGAACACTCTGAACATAGATTAAACAGATCTTTGTTCACTGAAAGCCAACCGTCTGAACAGTACTGAATTTACTGCAGTGGATAAGTCCAAATATTGACTGAAAGACTGAAAACTTCATATTTTTTGGTCAGTCTTTTCAGAGCTGTTCGGATCAAAATGTTTCATATTGAAATTTGTTGACTCGTGCGCTCCTAAATATGACGACTTACTACTTGCTACCCGTGGAACGATACTTTCATAAATTGGTACCGTTACTGTTATTTCATCAAAGTTTTCTAAGCTTCTTTGCAAGGATGAATTGTTTAATTGTAACATGCAAGCAATTTTATATCTCCAGTGCGGGTACTTTCTGTTTCCCAATGGCTTGAAATTTAACAATTCTCTTTGTACACGGAACATTTTCGTCAAAGTTATTTTGGCTTCTATGAAAGGGTTGAGTTGTAGCGTGTCGGCAATTTTAGACCTGATATGCACGTACTTCCTTTTTCCACATAGCTCAAAATTATGGCATGGAGCTTGATAATGTTGAGTTATAGCAAGAAGCAATGTTTTCAACTGTCAGCCAATTCTTGTGTGTCGATAGTTTTACAATTTAACAATACTCATTACACTAGGACAATGTTCATGAACGTACTTTACTTAAGTCCATTTGAACATAGAATTGGAAATTTTTTCATCAGTCTAATAATGGGTCATGATCAGTACACATTCGACATCAATCAATTGCATCCAACTCGGTATTTATCTAGTTAAGTCTGGGAAAACATAGTGTATCTAATGTTGAAATTGGCTTTCGAATAGCAGTTTACTACTGTTGCCTTTATTTGCTTTTAAATTTTCTCCTGGACAACATATATGTACGTTTCGGCGATAAAGTGTATCGACAGGTAGTAGGTATTGCTATGGGCACTACTTGCTCCCATTTAATTGCAGATTTATTCCTGTATTGCTATGAATCACAGTTTATGGCCAAACTCAGTAAAGACACGTCATTATTACATTTGGTTGACACTTTCAACAATACCTATCGTTATCTTTATGATATTTGTTCGTTAAATAATCCAGAATTCTCTTAACATACTACCGAAATTTACCTAAAAACAGAAGTTGTCCTTTCTAGATTTAGACATTTCAATTTCTAAAGGAAACTCCATACTAAAATTTATGACAAAAGAGACGATTTTCATTCCAAATTGTTAATTTTCCTTTTTAGACGGCGATGTTCTTTTGCTCCATCATACGGTGTTAATATATCTTAACTCGTTCGTTATGCCCGTGTTTGTGGTGATGTCATAGATTTTAACGAACGTAATCAATGCATCACTGGTAAATGATTAAGTCAGGGATTTCCTTACCATAAATTACTTAAAACATTTACTAAATTCTTTCATAGATACAAAGATTGTATTAGTAAATTTGGCTGTATCTGTAGAAAACTTATTAAAAACGGTATTTCAAATCCTAAATTTTACGGTTATATTGTACTAAAAGCGCGGAAATCACTATGTGATCCGTGTAAACCCATCGAACCGTCAAACAAACTTATTAGTAAAGGTTATCTTATTATTGTTGTAATAAGATCTTTGAATTTTGTTTACATTGGCACTAACATCGATTTTGTCATCATAAAAATTAAAAAAACTAAATTTGTATTCTTTTCGAATGCTTTTAGGATGTATAAATACACATTCACGTTTTTTTTCTTTTAGAGATTGCTTTATCTATATATAACATGATAATATTTATTATAAGGTTAAACCCTAACGATCCTACTGCCTGTCGATACTTTTATTTTGGCATTGCACAAGTCATGTCTTTTTGACTGTCCATGGCGTTAAAACACTAAATCCCTGGGATGTTTTACTTGATTTTAGTTTCTGATGCAAGATTTTTATTATTATTTTTTTCTTCTGTTTTAACAAGATTTCAGTAACTGCGAGTACTCTCAAATCGTACTTTCGTGTTAATTTGACCTGTTGACACAATTTTAAATGCATTTCTGTAATTCAGTGTTTACTTATTTTGTGTTATATCTCGTCTCATAATTCAATATGTACCATATTTGATAAGCATTTAGTATGACGATAAATTTTCACTTCTGTACTCGTACTCTGAACAACATCTTTATTAAAAATGTTTACTTCCGTACGCCTAACAACAAAATTATTATATTTAAATTTACCTGTGTACGTTGTTTTATTTAACGCCATTTTGTCCCAGCCTACATCTTTTTATATTACTACCTGTAACGTTTATGTTATATAGGCACTTACGTTTTAATATTGTTTTTATATTGTGTCATAGATCAAACTTTTCGTTCAGTGTATGTTTACTTTTTGTTTAAATGTCTTTTGATCGAGTTAAGCAATTTCAATTGATATTTTGCAGTGTGTCTTTTTATGTTGTAATGTTACACTACTGTCTCAGGTTAGGGTGGAGGTTGGCGTCTGTTAAAGGTTTAAACCCGCTGCATTTTATTTACCTGTCCTAAGTCAAGAGCCTATTGTTCAGTGGTTGTCGTTTGTTGGCGTGGTTCATAGTTGTTTCTCGTTTCTCGTTTTAATACAAATTAGACCGTTGGTTTTCCTGTTTGAATTGTTTTACACAAGTCATTTTGGAACCCTTTATAGCTTGCTGTTTTGTGTGAGCTAAGGCTACGTGTTGAAGGCCGTACTTTGACCTATAATTGTTAACTTTTTATACATTGTGACTTGGATGGAGAGTTGTCTCATTGGCACTCATACCTCATCTTCTTATTTATTTTTAAATAGGTTGTAGTACCTGCGAATACTCTAAGGTCGGTTCTGTGTGTAAAATTGAAGATGGAAACGCGGGATGTATCATTGAGACAATAAACCGATCAAAGAGCAGAACACAGCCCAAAGCCACTAATGGGTCTTCAAGTCTTTGTCTTTTGTTACTTGTTTGTGTGCTTCGTGCCGATCTGATGAGTCAGGCACTTTCTAACTGATTTTTACAGGTTTTTATTATGCTGTGCTGGTATACACTATCACAGGAGATCTAGAGAAGGGTTGAGCGCTAACAAATATGTATAACCCTGTCATATTTAAATGAGCCTGTTATTCATATGTTGCTGTCTGCCATATTTGTTTTCTGTGTATTTTTTTTAACATAAACAGCTCATTTATTATTTCGTTTGATATATTGATTTTGTGTTGTATGAGTCAGTCTTGCATTGTTTTATTTGTAAAGTGTGGAGGCCTTTTATAGCGGACTTTAACAAATCTTAAGACTTTGATAATTTCCTGTCGGTATTGCATCCTAATTTTTTAGACGACTCAGTACAAATTTGCCGGTTGGTTGTTTTCGATTGAATCTTCTTTATCTTCTCTTATCAGCTCTTCTATTTTTTTAATAAGTTTTGGATTTTCAAATACTTGGCCTCGAGCATCACTGAATAGACATTAAGTGTCAAAATGCGCATCTGGTGCTGTTAAATTGGCACCGCTAATGTTATATCACAGAATTTCAGGTACATTGTTACTTGTGTAAGTTAGTCTTTAGTGATGTGTCCATCTTTAGTACGTAATTTGTTAGTGATGTCACCAGTACTTAATTCAAGGGAGAAAACGTTTATAAGGAACTCGCCTTTTACTTTCCATGAAAATAGTTTTGTCGATTGACAAAAAAAAAAAGAATATTTGAAAGCGTCCATTTGAACAACGATGGAAATGCTCGTTTCTCTATGTATGATGGTTAAGCCTAATTTGTTAGAAACCGAGGGAAAGAGGGTGGTTAAAAATTGTGAGTGTCAATTTTGAGTTTTTTCCTAACTGTGTATTTTTACCTTATGTTACGAAGTTTCCGTCTGTCATTTTCCATTGTACTTGACCTCATTTTCATGATTCAACGACTGCTTAAAAAAATTATAAAACTTTTTGTCATGTGAATGTCTCACTTATGAGTAATACGATAACTATATTTGGTATATGGGGTCCTTGCAACGTCTTCATGTCCAGACAGGATTCATATGACCTCCACCTCATTTCATGGATCAGTGATAAAGGTTAAAGTTAGGTAATTACGTCCGTTTCTCAGATACTATCAGCAGTAGGTCAGCTATATTCGGTGTATGGATAATTGTAAGGTATACATATCTGTCTGGCAGGTATAATCTGTCTTTGACCTCATTGTCGTTGTTCTTTGATAATGATAAATTTATTTGAGACTTGTAGTTAAACCTTCATATTTAAGACTTTCAACATAAAATTTAAATCGGAATATTTTTTCGTCGCCTGGTATATTCCTTTTTCGGCCTTTAGATTATGCTTTGGTACTTTTCACTTAAAAGAGCAGATTTGCGTCCTTCTTAATCAGCTAAAAAAAATGCCGAGTAGTAATCTTAAATTTAATATAAAACTCCTTGATTAAAAAGGCGGTTTTCAATTGTGTTCTTGTACAAGCGTAATTAAAATTAAAACTTTCGTAGACAGTTTGCCTCATTTATAATACAGAGTATTGAGCTCTAAATAGTTTCCATTTATGTAAATGATTTACGAATAAATGTACATTTAATCAAGTATGTGCATATGAAATAGTTTCTTCCTTTTATAAACGCCGGTATATTTAATAAATAAAACCGAAAACCATTATGTAAACTATTTGTGTATTCTCCTTTTCAACAGTTCACAGTTTGAGATTTTGACAAAGCAAAATATTTGTATCGCTTCAGTTTATGTGAAAATTCCTTGCTTTAAAAATTAAAATATGGTGATTATGGTCTGAAACAAGTATTAATCCTATACGTATTTTCTTGAACAATTTTGCCTCGTATGTGATATTGTGTAAACTGTGAATTGTTTCCGTTAATGTAAATAACGAGGTCATTAATCATTTTTTCCGATATCAAATATTTCCTTCTATAAACAGAAAATATATTTTGACAGAGAAAATTATTCTGTTTTATAAATAGTCATTTTATATTTTAAAATGTATTTACTTCTTATTTCAGTTCATCTTTTGTTCTCTGTGGAATAAAGACTTGCAGAATACCAAATCAGTAAGTGTTGAGTTATTGCTATAAATCTCAGATAAAAATGAGTTGAGCTTATTTCCCCAGAATGTATTTGATATTTAAGTTATTTTACTGTTTCAACCTAAATTTCATTATATCCGAGCTTTATGTGATTACTCTGATAATAGTATGGCGTATTTCTGATTATTTGATAAATCATTAATGTCTGAGCATGGCTTATACTGTATTATTACATGATTTGGCAAATGATGAACATTTATCTAACATTGAATAAGAAAGACACTGTGGCTTAACCAACATTAAAAGTAATCTTTAATAAAACTATTTAATGTTTTCAGGTAAATCTAATTCATGTCCTTCGATCCAAAACTTTACAAAAAGTGTAGATTTCAAGGGCGGATCCAGCCATTTTAAAAGGGGTTCCCAACCCAGGATAAAGGAGGGGTTCCAACTATATGTCCCTTTTTCTTGACGATCAATGCATTGATCGTCAAGAAAAAAGGTTGCAACCCCGGAACCCCCTTCTGGATTCGCCACTGCTTTCCCTGTAGAATTGACTGGTCTTTTTTTGTAATTCACAGCGAAATGAACGCAAAAGCCCTTCACAATTTGCATGATGTGCAGAAGTGTGTGAGTGTTAATAACATTTTGAATCTGAAAATAAAGGTATAATTTATATGACAGACCTTTCTTGGTATTCCTAATTATTGGAAGATTTTATATAGACAGAAGTAGTATACCTAAAACGACAAAGTTATTTTTCATTTACCTGTATGTATTATGAAAAGTATTTTTTTCAAAAGTGATTATTTTCTAAGGGTTAAATATTTCGCGGTGGTGTCTTGCCATGGCTTTGTTTGGACTTGTTTGTTTGCTTTTTCGCCTTGAATGTTTGTCCTAATATTTCATTAACTATATATTTACATTCAGGTATCACAGATCGAATTTATTCGTTCATAGTGTGTTAATTTACGTTTTTGATTGAGTTAAGCCTTCCAATTGATATTTTATCGTGTGTTTTCTATGTTGTGATGTTTTACTATTGTTTCAGAAAAGGGAGAAGGTTTGGTACCATTAAAACGTTTAATCCCGCTGCAAATGTTTGCACCTGTCCTAAGTCAGGAATCTGATGTACAGTAGTTGTCGTTTGTTTATGTTATTTATACGTGTTATAGACTAGACCGTTGGTTTTCCCGTTTGAATGGTTTTACACTAGTAATTTTGGGGCCCTTTATAGCTTGTTGTTCAGTGTGAGCCAAGGCTCCGTGTTGAAGGCCGTACATTGACCTATAATGGTTTACTTTTATAAATTGTTATTTGGATGGAGAGTTGTCTCATTGGCACTCACACCACATCTTCCTATATCTGTGTAAACACAAAACGTCGGCAGAAATTATCAAGTTTGATGAAGGCAGTCTAATCCCACTTGATATCATTTGTACGTCATATAGATAATAAAATATATATCCAAATTTATTTATTACATAGGATACTAATTGGCAATTAGTTTTAATTTGCTATTAATTATCCATATTACCAATTTATAATGTCAACTTCTTTTTAAAATTGATCGAACATACATTTCTTTAAAACATAACCTTTTGCTCGAAGTAAAAGAAGTTTGTGAAAATAGCGGTTATTAACTAGGTAGGTGGATATAATTCTTGGGTTGCTTTCAAATAGAAATGGAAACATATGACGGTATTAAGAAATCAGTATTTGTATGAATTGAACACCTAATATAATATTTAAATGATAATTTCCTTCACCATCAATGTGTAGTAATGAATAACGTTTTGACATTATTGATATGGGTCAATATCTCTAATGCTTCTCAAATTAAGGAACTCAAAAATAGTACGAAAACAAAAATTCTCTGTGCTGTGATATTGGACTTGTTTCAATTTTAACAAGTGACTGAGCTTAACCATTTGTGCTATATTAAAGAGCAGGTGACCATAGAATAAAGGTGTAAAAACTATGAAGTTCTTACATGTATGCAAAGAACTAAATTTTCCTAGAACTTATTGTGTGAAAAATTTATTTTTAACCTCGAGAAGCCGCATCACAGACGGCTTTTCGGGGTGTATGCTAGATTACGGGAAAATGAATATCACTTCGTACCTCGAAAATTTAACTTCATATGTGAAAATCTTTCAGCTTCAAAACGAGCCATGAAGCATATCCAAGTTTACGATATGGGCAGATGAATTGAGGAAAAAGGCTACCGTTACCGTCTACCTGAAATGGATTGCGCATCTTGAACCAGATGTGTTAAGTTTTGAAAATCAATGAAATATATTATTTATACTCCCTTCATATACACCATATGAACAAATTATCGGTTCTGAAATTGACAAAAACATATTAAAAGCATTAATCTAAAATAACTACAGTTTGGTACAAAATTCAAAAATTGAAACTAAAATATTAGACAAAAGAGACGCTTTCAACTAATACATAATTTCCTTTAGAATATATATAATTGAAAATGACCTTTGAACGTAACGTTACACAAACGTTACTTTTCCTGGTTACAAATCGGCTAAATTTGCATCCTATGACGTGAACAAGTAATAACTTTAACGGCTATCTAGAATATGATATTATTGAAAATGACCTCAACGGCATACGATACAGTTTCAATCCCATAATGATTTTTATGAAAATTTGTAAACAAGCTATTTTTTCACCTAAGCAATTCAAATATTTAATGAAAAAACTATCCCAACTATTCTTATCATGTGCTACATTAAGAGATCAAAAGGGGACTCGAAATTTTCAATCAAATACTTGCAAGACTTACATTTTTTTCTTAGTTACATAGGATGAATAAATATCTATTTTAGCAAGATCTAGCAATTGAGTTTTTCTAAATGAAACACTTATAAATGATAAATAGCAGAAATTGATAATAAATCCTTATATATGATCATATTGTGTTCAGCTAATTTATAACTGAAGTAGATTTATATTACAGGGATTTGATTTAATTTTCAACTTGCGTGATAGTGGGGTCTAGTTTTAATCAGACTGACTTTACATATTAATAAATTTGCCAAAACTAGAGTCAGCGAATATCTTTCGTAGTAAGGTGAAAACTTGGAGTTTTCGTCCATTTCCAGACAAATTATATAGGTAGTTTTTATTTGATAGTTGATATAAGATACTTAAATCATTTAAAACTAGAACTGTTAATGGCCTTCTAGAATGGGAATATAATCCAAAACCTTAATGAGTATCCTTTGAAAACAATAAGACCAAAAGAGTTTACCAGAATATTTTATATATTTAGCTGCTTTGAAAATGTGTTCTATTCTTTGTTGTTATAAAATGTTCTAAATAAGACATTATTTTTCTGGTAGGAATAATAATGATTCGTCTAGTTGTTGTGGAAACCATCAAGAAGTGAATGGTATTTGCATAGGTATGTAATCGATTATCATATCTCACAATCAATGTTATGGGGGATGTTGTAAAAGTCGGTCTAATTTCCCTATGGCTTGGTCCTTCAGCTTTGCTACTATTTTGATGAATAAAATTTTTCAGAAATGCAAGCATTACCATATCTATGTTAGGCATTTACATCTGAGCAACATAGACGCTCTTTGAAGAAATTTTGCTCCTTTTTTAAAAGCCAGTCTGCCATTGCAACTAATCCAAGTGGGTAAGCATTTGCCTTCAGCCGTATACATGACATATTCCAAATATTTTTCCTTATCTATTCATTAGATGCATACAGGATCCAGTATATAGTAGACTTACTCATACTCATATTATATTCTTTCATGTAATCCTGACAAACGGAAATCGTGAAATCCATATGATACATTTTTATTACTGTAGGCAAGTTTTTCCTAAAGAAACCTACTACGAATACACAATTATGTGAAATGTGTGGATAGCACAGACATTCTGGTAAAAATGAAAATTTAAATTATTCACTACACAATTATTACTTTTTTCAACAGGTATAAGGGAGCTACCATTTGATTTTTTTGGGGGCTATGATGAAAAATTTTGTCCTACATTTTTTTTAGTTGTAATCTCTGTCCTGCCTTTTTATTTTTCACTCTATTCGGTCCTGCCTTTTTTTTATTAGTTTATCCTGACTTTTTTTACATAAATTGTCATCCTGCCTTTTTTTTTTTTGCCAAGTTGCACATCCTGCCTTTTTTTTACTCAAAACTCCTGTCCTGCCTTTTTTTTCAAATTTCATCCTAGCCCCCATAAAAATCAAATGGTAGCTCCCTTATATGGCCGTAATTCTTTCAAATGTAATGAGTTTTTATCGCATGAGCTATACTAATATTTTGTGCAAACAGGCGATGTCTGAATTCACAAAGACTTCGGATATAAAACATTCAACTAATTTGTAATGGCGACGTATTTATGTGTTCAAAACTCAGAGTATTCCGCAAACAACAGATTTGTGTTATTGTCCTGATGCAATCCCGCCAGTAGATGTTCCTCTCTAGTCGTCATTAACTACCATTTCAGTTAATAAATACTTCTATAAAATGTTTTTCAATTGTTGAATTATTTAAAACCCTAAGGATTTTCAACCCTTGACATGGCCTTTGTCGGTTTTTGTTGGCGCAAAGTATTCAAATTTTTGGTATGCAATGCTCTTCAACTTGATTTGGCATTCCAGTTATTTTGATTCGAATGGCACTGATGAGTCTCATGTAGACAAAACGTGTGTATGTCGTACCAAATTTTAAGCCTAGTATTTTAAATGAATGTTTTATCGTTCTCTTTTATAAATATAACTAAATGTTTAGTTTTAATTCAATTGTTATTCTTTCAAATCTTATATAATACATTTTAAAATAGTACAGAAATGTATCTTGAAATTTCATTTATTTCAGTCTGCCCTCCCGGCTACATCGGATCTAAGGGAAAATGTGACACGCCCTGTCCAATAGGATTTCATGGAATCGAATGTCAACACGAATGTAACTGTAGTCATGACAAACGGTAAATGTTATTTTTAAGGGCATACGATACAGTTACAGGGAAGGTTATGAAGTTGCTAATGTAAAATGTTATTTTTCACGACGTCAAACTGTGACATATGCATGAAGAATATCTGTTCCAATTTTTATGAAGAAATCACCTACGATTTTTTTATAAATTAGATACATGTACAGCAAAATATGCCTAACATTATGTAAATTTTATAAAAATGTTCTATTTCTAAAGAATTGTGGCACAAATTTAGAGCATACTTTTGTATAGAAGATATTTCTATTTTTTTTTACAAAAATCTGCATGTGTTTATCTTTTCAAACAAAAAAGTTAAGTATGTCTGTGCAAAATGATAGAAATGTCTAAGAAACCTGAAAAAAACGTGTTTGATTGAGAAGAGGACTGTCAATAACTTCGAGATTGATGAATAAATTAGTGTTACTTCCGGTGCCATTAAAGTTAGTACATTGTATGACCACCTCTAACCCGAATAATTCAGTCCCTCCCCGTGATCAACTCTCCCACTCGCGAGGGCCTGAACTCTTTATACGATAAAAACGCGTCACGAATCCAGGATTTTGATTGGTGCTCTCTGTGAGAGAGAGCCAATCAGCTAATAGCTAGATGTTATCGAGATAGGTTAATCCCGAGCTAATTTCGAATGATTTTTTGACGATTTTTCATTGACTAGGCCTTCAGGCGTTAATGTAGCCATCGTAGATCAGTGGAATATAACGACTGAATTATTCGGGTTAGACCACCTCTCGCTGCTAAGACTGCTACGCATCTCCTCGGCATGGATCCTATCAATGTTCTAATGTTGTTGCGTGGAATTGCTCGCCATTCCTGTTGCAACATTTGTCGGAGCTGATCAAGGGTCTGAGGCGGGGGTTGGCCACACGTTTATCCAGTTGGTCCCATAGATGCTCAATAGGATTCAAGTCCAGTGATTTGGAAGGCCAAGGTAGCACACTGATGTTATTCTGCTCAAGGCAGTCCATTGTTAAACGCCCTGTGTGAGGCCTAGCATTGTCCTGCTTGAATAACTCCCTCTGTCGGTCAATAATATGCATAAGGTGAGGTTGGATAATTTCGTCTCTGTACCTTTGAGCCGTTAAATTACCCGGAACATGTACCAATACCGTTTTACGGTCATTAGAGATAGCCGCCCACATCATGACACTTCCTCCACCGAAGCTGTCCACTTATTGGACACACGAGGAAGCAAAATGTCATTCATGCGCTGGTAGACACGAGTTTTTCCATCACGTTTCTGGGTAAAGTGCGAACCAGACGAACCAGAACTGGACACTTTGTCTGAATGGATCAAATCTATTCGATCATGCATTCAGAAGCGCATTCAAAAACTACGATGCAGTATGAGCACAAGAGTTACTAACCCTTTCAAAAATCCGGATGTTGTGCATGCTTTATCCTCTTTGCACGACAAATATGTCGTTGTTCCAGCAGATAAAGCCTCCAATAATATTGTCTTCATATGTAAAAACCATTATTTGCAATTTCTCACAACAGAGCTTGGAATAAATAGAACTACTGGTAACCCTACATATTCTTTAATATCATTTACCGAGGACGAAATTTTACAAAATCACAAATCTGTCCTTCTTTCTTTTGGTATCAACATCAAAGAAAACGAAGAAAATTTACTATCATTATACTGGATACCAAAACTACACAAAACTCCATATAAAGAACGATACATAGCTGGGTCATCAAAATGTTTGACTAAACATCTTTCTAAAGTACTGACTACTATTCTTTCTACATTTAAAGATGGGCTTCAAAAATATTGTGATGAGATATATTCTACCAGTGGTGTTAACAAGATGTGGATTCTCAAAAATTTGAAATATCTACTGCTTAATCTTCGATCACAATCTTTGCAATTTTGCAGCAACATAAAGACTTTTGATGTTTCTACGCTTTACACTACTATTCCCCATGCTCAGTTGAAAGATCGACTTCACCATCTCATTAAACAGAGCTTTTTCTATAAAAATGGGAATCGTAGATACAAATTTTTTGTTTTGGGTTACAATAATTCATATTTTGTGAAAAACCACACCGAATCTACCAGAAAATATACTGAAGATGATATTATCAAAATGCTGGACTTTTTGATCGACAATATATTTGTTGAGTTTGGAGGATTTATATTTCAACAGACAGTCGGTATTTCAATGGGAACTAATTGTGCACCCCTACTGGCCGATTTGTTTTTGTACTCGTATGAAGCAGAATTCATTCAGAACCTTCTAAAAGACAAAAAGAAAAAGCACTTTGCGAAATTCTTTTATTTTACTTTCCGATATATTAATGATGTTCTATCATTGAATAACCCATATTTCAGCCAATACTTACATCTCATATATCCCAGTGAACTTGAAAATAAGGGTACTACTGATACTAGAAGGACTGCTTCATACCTTGATCTTTTCCTCAATATTGACACAGATGGACGACTTCACACGAAAATCTATGATAAACGGGACGATTTCATCTTCCCAATTATCAATTTCCCATTTCTCAGCAGTAACATACCCTCTGCCCCTTCGTATGGTGTTTACATATCTCAATTGATACGTTATTCTCGTGCTTGTTCACACTATACGGACTTCATATACAGGAGTGTGCTACTTACGCAGAAACTGCTTCAACAAAGTTATGAGGAGGACAGATTAAAAATGACACTCCGTAAATTTTACGGACACCATCACGAATTGGTTGATCCATACGATGTGTCTTTGTCCAAACTAACGAAGGACATTTTTACCACGTGTTAGATTGTGGTTTGTCATTACGTCGTCTGATCTTTTAATTACCGAACGTGACTAATTCCCGATTGTGACTGTTTTGCTGAGTGTGAAACCGCATTGCTATAAGACGTGTCACGGTACTTTTCTATCCCAAATTCATGTATTTAATTTTGATGTTATATTTGTTATTCTCGTCCGATTTTGTCAGATGTCTTAACGTCTTTTCTGTTATATTCGTGTGGTATGGTAAAGATAATTAATCACCCCTTCATTTATTAGATTTCAGTTTGGTTCAACGAAATTTATACGATATATTTGGTTTACAGTATGATTCAGAAGAAACACCGACATAGCTAGATAATACAATTAATTATCTAATTACTACCACAATTTGATATTAATAAGTATTGTAATTTTCATTGTTATTAATAAATGTAATATCAGTATTACAAATCTAATCTTGAATCAATCCTAATCCTATCTTATTTTTGGGAAATATTTTTACAAATTCAAATGTGACGTCACTTTGTATGGTTTTTTAGAATTTCAAATGTGACGTCCCTTTGTGCGTTGAGGCTTTGGCTAACTCGGCTGTGTATTTTTATGTGTTGGATTAAGTTGTTTTATGTAATGTATCCGTTTTTATTCTGTAGTTAGTCCCCACTTCGGTTTTATCATGTATATCTATTATATAGTCATTTTATAAAATTTACTGTTTGCAAAATTATAAATTATTCTAAATAATAAGGATGTTCTTGTCCCAGGCAGAAAACCCTGGCCGTGTTAGGCGCAACTTTTTGGAAGTTTTGGTCCTCGGTGGTCTTCAGCTTTGTACTTGTTTTTGCTTTCAAACCTTTTTTCATCTGAGCGTCACTGGTTAGTCTTGTGTGGACGAGACGCACGTCTGGCGTATTAAATTTTAAACCTAGTACCTTTTGTTACCTATTATTCGTGTGTTTCTTTGTCCTATATGTTCTCCCATTTATTTGTATTGTAGTCCTGTCATGTAATGTTGTCATTTTAATGTTATATTTAACATTGCCATAAAAGCGGGAGGTTTGGCATGCCACAAAACCAGGTTCAACCCACCATTTTTTCTTAAAATGTCCTGTACCAAGTCAGGAAAATGGCCATTGTTATATTATAGTTCGTTTCTGTGTGTGTTACATTTTAATGTTGTGGTTTTGTTGTGTCGTTGTTCTCCTCTTATATTTGATGCGTTTCCCTCAGTTTTAGCTTGTAACCCGGATTTGTTTTTATCTCTATCGATTTATGAGTTTCGAACAGCGGTATACTACTGTTGCCTTTAATTTTCTGAAGCATTAAACGGGACTCATCACTGAACCAGATTCTGCACCAGTTGCGGAATGTCCAGCCCCTCAATCTGTTGCACCATCGGACTCTATTCCGTCTGTGTAATGGCCTCAAAACGGGTCCAAAAATACGGCCTCCTGGGTCTAATGCCCTGTTGTCGCAGTCAATTGCGGACTGTTTGTGAGCTGATTCTTCTCAATCCTGGTATCCCAACTGCAGTGGCGGTTCGATTCCGTAGATGAAATACCCGGATGTAGCGATCTTGTCCATGAGTCGTTAGGCGAGGTCGTCCACTCCTCGAGCGGTCTTTAGTACAGCCAGTCTGCTGGTATCTGTTCCAAAGTCTCGAAATTGTGCTCTGGTTAACATTTTCAGTTCTTGCTACTTCACTTTGGGACACTCCGGGCTGGAGACGGCCGATGACGATATTTCGAATAGCAGGGTCCAACCTTGGCATGGCAGCGATTTAACGGTGTGATGAATTAAATCTTCAAACTTTGTCCTTATATGCGCAAAAGTGTAACAGTTGAGTTGACCACAAAATTCTCATGATAAACGTTAGCAAAATTTCGCGGCGAAAAAGGTCATATACACTTTTAGCGAGTCGCAAATTTCATGTGACAGAGAGACAAATCAAAAGAACGGGCATTTAAAGTTTAAAACGTACCTGTAAAAATTCGAAGATGCTTTCATTTCACCTTGTAAAATATATATTTTGCATTTTAAAAATTCATCCGAGCTATGCGTTTCTTTTTTTGAACAGTATATAACAATATTGAATCATAACATAGATGGTGATGTGGTTAAGGTAAAGAAATGTTAAGTGAGACTAATTTAGGTGTACAAAGTACCTAGTATTTTATAATAAAAATTATTCTGGTATTGGAAGCCAGGGGTTCCAGCAGATATTGGCCATGTGAAAAGGGTTACTTTTAAAAAATATATTCTTTTCTGGTGTAAGAGATTCCTTGACGTAATGTTTTAGTCATATAAAAACAGTAAATGTCTAAAATTTCGACCCCATTTATCTCTAAATGTAGCACATGAAGGTATATTTTTTATTACATATTTAAATTGAATAGGTGAAAATAGCTTGTAAGGAAATTTTCGTAAAAAAATCACCGTGGGATCAAAACTGTATCGTATGCCCTTAAGGAATGACTGTAGTATTTTTTCTGCTGTGAAGAAATAAAATAAAAAATAACATTCGAAATAACATAAAAAACAAATGTGGTGCACCACATTTTGAGGTTATTTCGAATAGACAGAAAAAAAATATAACAGTCATTCCTTATAATTTAATTCCATTTTTAAGGAGTAAATCATGGAAAAAACGTTGATGACGTCACGGTCACATGACAAAATTATGTCTATGAGCTGATAGACAAAAAACTATAGGCCAATCGGAAGACGTGTTACATCGCAAATTTAATTATAAACAAATAACCATTTTAGTGAAATATCATGAGACAGATTTGAATTTTTTTACATGGCCATTGGTCACCATTAATTTATCTTCCTCTTTTATATCTTGTTCGAAACCCAGTAGACGTCTCCAGCTAGGATCTATGACAAACGGTATAATTTCAACTTTCCAATTGGCAATTTTTTATCAGTAACATACCATCTGTCCAATCGAATGGCGTTTACATATCTCAATTGTAACGTTTCGCTAACACTATACAAACTTCGTTCACACGGTTGTGATCCTTTCACAAAAGCTGCTCCAACAGAGTTACGAGGAAGAACAACCGCAATCGACACTACATAAGCATGATAAGTTTTATGGTCAAAATCACGAACTGCTTGATCGATACGATGTGTCAATATCTCAACTCACTAGCGACATCTTTTCGTGGTCTTAAGTCTTTAGAGACCAGAATAATCGTAAACTTATTGTGTCGTGTTCCCGGTTGTGTAATTTTTACTGCATGATGATTTGGATGGCGGTGATGCATGCATATATGGCAAGCCGTTTTTATATTTATTCAATTTCAAAATATCTTATCAAGTTAATAAGATATTTTATAAAGTATATAAGATATCTTATAATGTCTATAAGATATCTTATTTTATTTGAAGTTAATAAGATATCTTATTTATTTTATAAGATATCTTATTAACTTAATTAGATATCTTGTATAGTTTATAAGATATCTTTAAAAGTATATAAGATATCTTATTTACTTTATTAGATATCTTATTAACTTTATAAAATATCTTATAAGCTATACAAGATATCTTATATGATTGATTTATCAGATATCTTATTTAGTTAATAAGATATCTTATTTAGTTTATTAGACATCTTCTTAACTATATCAGATATCTTATTTAAAATAACATAAGTAAATAAATTCAACAATGAACGCTCCTTCTGGAACTACGCGGCAGTAAATAGATCATGTCATCGCACTTTCAAAATGGCAGATGAGAAGAGTCGGTTATTAATAAATATTCTTGATGTTATCCAGTAAGCAGATAGGTGTATTAGAAATGACAATCTACGACCTGAATTAGTGGGTCTTGAGATTAATCGCGCTACAGACACGTTAGCTATGTTAAAAAGTGTATATGAACTTTACAATCAGAATAAATATTATTTTTGGAGTCCTAAAGTATGGTTTATGAGATATCTTGTATAGTTTATGTTTGATGTGTTTGAGCTTTTGATTTTGCCATTTGATCAGGGACTTTCCGTTTTGAATTTTCCTCGGAGTTCGGTATTTTTGTGATTTTTCTTTTTTCAAGCTATTTGAAATATGACATATCTCAAAAACCAGTTAGTGTATATAAAATCTGTTGACTTTGATGCAAATGATAATCATGGAAGGATCGTGATGAAAAACACCATCAAAATATAATAAAAATAAGCTAACGAAAACAGTTTTTGTCATATTTGGATAGAATGAAAGAGGGTTTGTTAACCATTAAAAGTATGTTGATAAAAATGTAGATCAAATATGACCATGCCAGCAAAAGTGACTGCTTTAAAAAATTTGAAACATACCCTAATTTCTGTATCATGTTGGTTTGTGGACATTATCTCATTCCTGTTAATATTTCTGGCTGCCGAATTCTGAAAGGAAAAACATTTTAACTTATTCAAAGAATTTTTTTCCCCACTGGAATTTCATAAAATATTTTTAATTCTTTATAATAATTTCGTAAATTTTAATTTCTAAATTAACCGAAAACAGATTGAAATAAGATTGGCAATACAATTTTTTATCTTTTGATTCCTTGTCCTATTCAAATCTAACTGAAACACAGATTCCCATGTATGTTTGAACAGACGATGGAGGCATATTAAAGTAGATGGAAATGTTAACCCAAATTTTCACCTATTAACAACCTCTTGAAAGAAATTTAAGTTAAACGTGGGATTTAAATAAACTTTTACCTAATTTGATCTGACTGGTGACAGTTTTAGAAATCCATAAAAGACTATATATATTAGAAGCATTCAATTGCCTGGTGCCCTTATTTGCATTTGGTGTGCAAGCATTGATAAAAATGTGACGAAAATAAGTTGGACGACCAAACAAGGTCAGTTCAATTTAGCCCCCACTTTCTTTAATATAAAATATCCTAAATACTAAATAAAATATCTTATAAACTTATTTAAATAGACTTATAAAGATATATTTCATTTTAAATAAAATATCTTATATAGTAAATAAGATATCTTATATATTAAATAAGATATCTTATATATTAAATAAGATATCTTATATAAATTATCTTAATAAGATATCTTATATATTAAATAAGATATCTTATATATATATATATATTAAATAAGATATCTTATATATATTAAATAAGATATCTTATATATATTAAATAAGATATCTTTATATTTAATAAGATATCTTATATATTAAGTAAGATATCTTATATATTAAATAATGTATCTTATATATTAAATAAGAATCTACAAAAAATAAACAATTAAGATTTCTTACAAACTAAATGTGATAAGTTTTTTCGTTTAAATCTCTTTGATATCAAAAGCAGGGTTACCTAGAAAAAAGGACAAAACTATCCCTGTTTTCATATTGGGATCTTCTTTGCTGGTGGTAAACTGTCATTTTCATATGATTGCAATTTTTCCTGCTTGAAGCACATTAAACAAGTTTCATGCATATTGATAGGGAGCAAGGAATTGCTTTGTTTTCTTTCGTTTATCGTGAAATGATCATTTACAACCTCCGTGGAAATGCACATAACCCCCCATTTTTAGGAATTTGTATGTCAATAACATGCACTTTACATTTAATACAGCCGATAATAAATGTTTGCCAATAAAATTTAAGGCTTGATAACAAAAATGGAGAAAACAAGTATTGAAATAAAGCTTAAGTGCACAGTAATTATTTTGACATTATGCTGATGATCAGGGTGGAAATCTCCACAGGTATCATCAGTTGTAATCAGATCAAATAGACAGTAATCAAATTAACCAATTATAAATTTTGGTTATTATATGGGTGCATACGGATTTAAATCAAAGATAATTTTATCTTTTTATAGTAAAAATATATATTAATTGTACATAACGGTGGCGGAACAAGAAGAAGTCATTTTTATTGATATATTATTGTGTAGTGGATTGGACATATTCTTAACTTATAATATTGTGTGGTGAAGGACACTTTTTTATTCTACTCCATTGGAGATGTGCCTACACTGGCAGAATCTATACAGATCAGATACAGATTGGCAATCTCGATCTGAATTGCTATTGATTTTATGATTGGTCAATCTTTTTTCCAACATAAAGGAATACTTTATTTCAATTCGTAAAAGAAAGGAAGATATCTTATTTAGTTAATAAGATATCTTATTTAGTTTAAAAGATATCTTATTAAGTTTATAAGATATCTTTATAAGAAACTATATAAAAGATATCTTATATAGTTTATAAGATATCTTTAAAACTATTAAGATATCTTTTAACTAATGAAGATATCTTATAACATAAATAAGATATCTTATATGTTAAATAAGGTATCTTAATAACCAGTTTAATAAGATATCTTATTTAATTATCAAGATATCTTAATTAGTTTATAAGATATCTTATTTAGTTAAAAGATATCTGATTTAACTTGATAAGATATCTTATTTAGTTAATAAGGTATCTGATTTAACTTGATAAGATATCTTGAAATTGAATAAATATGAAAACGGCTTGCCATATGTATAGGAGAAAAGTTTAACGCTTACTTTTTGGTTACTTGTTTACCTTGTTTTGTATTTATTAAATGGATTTATGAGATTTCAACATCAGATAAATACTGCTGCCTCAAATTGATAGTATTATTTTTGTTCAAATCATTTAAGTAAAATCAATCAATTAGGCATGTTTTGCAATTTCAAATATACAATGGAATGTTGATTTTTAACTTAATATCTTAATTTTACTGACGTTTTCTAGAATATATAGAAAGTCCAAACAGAAAACAAGTACACACCTAATTAATGCTAAACAAAAGTAAACTTTGTACATGTGTTGAATGTAAAACATACACTGCTTCGGAATTTAAAACGTAATGAAGTGTAAACAAAACAAACGTTAACAATGAATTATGGTTTTATCCCATATCTTAAGATAAAAGTTAATATCAAACTGACATGTCAAAAAATGACAATATGATTTTGTTTCTAAGTGATCTTTCATATCGATTTGTATTACCCTTAATACTGACGATATAGTATTCTGAAAAAAGCACCCTCTGTTGTGCAAGTTTCTGTTCTTCTCGTTTTCAACCGTGGTGATATAAGTGCTCCGGAAGGGTTGAGCATATTCTGTTCCACATGTGGCACCCGTCATATTGCTCTTACTAAGTATGGAGTCGGTTTAAAATCTCATTCGACAATGTCACAATCGAGGAAAAGAGGACAGCTAGGAGAATTGGATCATATCCGAGGTCATCGGTGACACAGATATTCGATAACGATAAACCAACCCATGATGACGCCCGTACAACTTCGGAAGGGATTAATTACATCAATTTTACCACACGGAATCCTTGGTTCAATAGCTTTCATGTAATCAGCAACCTTCTATCAAGGAAATCATATTACTAAACGTAAGCCCTAGAATATCGTATCAACTGGGAGAGAAATACGCTATATGTAGGCGCTGCTGGAATGTTGCTTCAAAGAAAGGGAAAGTTCACAATTGGGAAAACTGAAATGATCTCAGTAGTCGTAAAGTTTTGTTATCAACCGACCCTCGTTGTTAATTTTTGCATTTAAATCAGGGTATGGGACAGACCGCATGTGTGGCATCCTCTGTTTCAAGTGCTATTTGATAGAAGAGTTCAGCATAGTGACTAATTTTTTAGTAAGAGGACATCATCTTTATACCGAAACGTGTAGTTGAATGATAATGCTAGTTTCTTTTCATTATTCCTGATAACATCACCAATTTATGGTGATTAAAAATCATCTTGGAATTCTTACTTGTATTTATTTATTAGTAGATGTATGCAAATTTAAATTAAATGTGTTTTAATTTTGTCATATTAATTTTTCATA
Source organism: Mytilus coruscus (assembly GCA_017311375.1). Lineage (NCBI taxonomy): Eukaryota > Metazoa > Mollusca > Bivalvia > Mytilida > Mytilidae > Mytilus > Mytilus coruscus. The sequence continues at coordinate 88,356,853 of CM029599.1, forward strand.
TCCACTGATCTTCAAGCTGCTGTCATATTAAAAATTCAAATTTGAACTCAAAGAGCGAGAAAATTTAACTACTATTAACGTTTAAATTTTATAAAGTCTAAGATAAACGGATTTATTGGCATTCATACATGTTATTAAACTAATAGTATATTCTAAACGTGATCTTTTTCACATTAGCCTTCAAGAAAATTGTTACGCATTAATTTTGCACAACGAATATCTTTTAGTTTGGTTGTTTATTACACGTACACATTTTGAAATGCAAAACCATAAGGTATCGATGTTAACTTGCTACATTAAATTTGCATTTCAAAAATGTAGTTCCGGCATGGGTGTACGAAATAGAATTAATTGTAAACCGATGGTATGAGAAATTATGAAACACTAAACCTTTTTGACAGTTTTTGCAGTTTTGCAATGAATGCATGAAGTTTAAAGCTCTTAAGCAAATATGTCCGACAGAGTTCAAAACTATGAATAATGATGTCTACAGTCTGATGTCTCATGGACATTTGGTGGATGTTCGTTGGCTGATTTATAAAACATTTTGAGTTTCGAATTCAGGAAGCAAAAAATGTGACCTTACTGTTAAGAAATTTGGTTCTATAGTTCTTTTGTGCAGCAAACCTTCTGTAAAAAAAATGATTTTTTCCAAAAGCGACATCGACCAAATTACTGAGTACACATATTAAATACAGAAATACCTGAATTAAGTTTATGCAACACAATTATAGAAGGTAACATTTTTGTCTCGTTTGTGGAACTCGAAATCAAAGGTTTCAAATCTAAATGTTTGATAAGTTAAAAAGCCTTAAATCCAAGATAAATTTTAAACAGATTTTCTCGCTGCGTTGAAGACCCATTGGTAGCCTTGGTTAGTTTTCTGCTCTTTTGTCGGGTTGTTGTCTATTTGACACATTCCCCGTTTCCATTGCCTATTCTATTTAAAGAACGCCAAAATAGCTACGATATACAGGTGAAAATGGATGATAAAATGTAACAAAATGTCTCGTAAGGTTGCTCGATTCCAATTAAGTTCCACTGTCGAAAAAGTAGAATGCTAATATTTCTTAAGTGTTACTTTTAAACTTTAAAATTTTAAAATTTAGTCTACCACACTTATACATAATAATATTACGGAAGGCTTTATCATTATAATTGTATCGAAATCATATGAAAGTTATAAAAGTTCAAATGTTATCACTGAATAAATTAAAGTTCTTATTTGATAGAATGACAATTTTTATCACGGTATAGGACTGGTTTTTGCAATCAATGTGAAACGTCCAAAACATTTTTATTTTGATTATTTCATTAAGTATCCCTATTCAACCATACAGTTGCTTTTGCAGACAGTTTTGCTATGTTATTGCAAATTTTCAATTAAGTTAAACGTTTGCATTGGATGACATTAAAACAAGTAATATTGATTGATAGGCTGCTTAATATTCAACAGTAAGCATTACATGTGTATTCAGGACACATGAAAACTGCATCAGTTTATTTCCAAACTGATGCACGCCAAGATAGATTGAATGCTGATTGTTGCTATCTTTATACCCTATACAATGTATATATGTATATGCATCTTACCTCCTAAACACTTCTAGGAATAGCATTGGTTAAAATCAAACACGTGGAGACCTTTTATATGTAGTATTTGGTCAGTGGGCGTGTTTGTTTTAATACACAATTAGTAGCAGTCCCTTTATAAAAACAACATGTCTTTGAAGGAAAACCTTTCCTTCGCTCCCACTTCATATGGAATTAACTGACTCCGCATATATCGTATAAGGCTAATAGCACTCTTCGCTCTCATCTCATTTTGTAATTACCTACCCGGTATATATCGTATTAGATCACTAGGACACTGTGTAACTAATACTATAATTATGAATATATTCATACTTCAAAGTTAAGATGCAATCAAAGATGATAATGTGCATGTTAAGTTTCGTGCAAAATGGTAAAAACTGTGAGAAATCATCCAGTGTTCAATATCTCACCACTTCAATAGGTAATGAAATCAGCAGTTCCGAACTGGTAAACATATTTTCTTTGTATGTATTCAGCTTCTTCATACTTTGCCTAAAAAATCTCAAATGGAGCTCGTAATTTGCATTCAGCAGCACAATATTTTGAGACCTACGGTATGGCATGCAGAACATATCAAAAACAAAAAGATAATGATTTGGATGATCTGGAAGAAAACAATTTCAGATCACGGTAGATTAGAATTTTTTGAAAATGATATTGTAGAAAAACTTAAAAATGATAAAAAAAAAACATGTAAATATTTTTATCAATTATTTCTAGAAAATATTAAAGAAATTCCTTCAAGATCACAAAACAAATGGTCTGAGGATTTATGTGTTAAAATTGATGATTGGGGGGAAATCTACTCCATTGCATTTCAAGCAACAAAAAACACGAAACTTCAAAATTTTCAGTTCAAGTTATTATAATGTCTCTATCGGACGATTATTCTGGATTAAACCAAAGGCATGTACAAACACATAACACCATTGAAGGTACAATCTTTAATACCACATCCGGTCTTACACATGTTAATACAGATACAATTACAGATAAGCATACAGCATCATTCAATGTAAGGATATATAACTCTTACTTATTTATACTGTCGATATTACAGTTATTACATAGAATTGTATACACAAACTCTTTTCTTTATAAATGTGGTTTAACAGAAACAGAAATGTGCACTTTTTGCACTGAAACCAAAGAAAGCTTATTGCATATCTATTGGGAATGTGTATACAGCAAAAATATTTGGATAGCACTTCAAAATTTATTATTAAAATATGGATTTAGCCTGAAACATATAGATGCAAAGGGTGTTCTTTTTGGTATTGGGGAAATTTTTGACCCATATAATGCAGTACAACATATAATGTTGATTTTAAAATTTTATATTTATAGCTGTAAAAATTCAGGAGAAAAACCTTCTGTGAAAGGTAGTATTGCATATTTGAAATATTGTATAAGAATAGAACAACATACGATAAATTATTTATCGCCTACACAAAGAGAATATATATATATATATATATAATGGTTGCCATTACAATCTGTCCTAGGTGATTTAAATATTTCATAACTGGTACAAAATTATAGTTATATTTTGTTTTATGTCTTGCTATTTAGAGTTGAAGTAATATAATAATATCTTTAAGACCATACTTAAAACTGTACATGCGTGTAATCCTGCTTGATTGTTTTTCTGTCTTTATGTCAAAAATAAACAAATTACAAAAAAAAATTACATAAATGTAAAAAAAAAAAAAAAAAAAAAATGATATGGATGTGAATGAAATTGGTTCGATACAAACCACCGATTCTTAATTAGGGTGTTTTTTTTTTTTTTTTTTTGCTTTGTGTGGTCCTTGGGACTGTGCAGATAGTTGTATAGAAATCCAGCCTCTCAATCTGGTCTTTGAAACAATACTCAGGCGAATCATTCGTTACCTGTCAAATAAAAAGGCAACGATTAGTCGTCCTTGGTGATGTCATAACCAAGGAAAAAAGAAATGAGTTTTGTCCACAAGAGGAGCATATATAAGTTATGATGCGACGCTTCTCTATTACGACGTTTGGAAAACAATCATAATATAAGGCCAGCTTTCTTAAGCAGACCTTTTTTATTTGCTTCAACTATACATTCGACCCTGTTTAATCTCGTTTATCTTCTGACAAAAGTAGCGACCACCACGTTTTTTTTTAAATCCCACACTTGAAAACTGTATATGAGGTATCTCGACGTGAATATGATTAAGTAATTAACCCTTTTATTAAATAAGACTGCAGTTACAGGATTTAAACGTCATAGTAAAAAGATATTTTTTAATCAATGATATATATATGTATTTTTCACGATTTTTGTACGATAGTGATGGTTGTTTAACTAACAAATGTTTGTATATTTCAGGTGCAATAACGTTATAGGATGCATTTGTGATTCTCTATTCCCCAATTGCAACGCAGGTATTGTGTACAACTTTGAATTAATGCAAGATTCGAAATCTATCAAATAGATAGATTAAAACGATAAGTTCGAAATAAAACGACAAAGAGGACACTTATACAATAATGTAGATCCATATTTTGATTATATGATAAGCGAAATAACTCAATATTTGTTAAAAACTATATGAACAAATAAACAATAGATACTGATCATAATTGATTAACCATGAAGTCTGATTCACACAAAAAGTAGGCTTACAAGTTATGTTCATGTGCCATACCAAATGAAGTCAATGACATGGTCAGTTTTAGATGAAGTATGCATAGTTTCAGATGAGGTATGAATAAAATAGATTCTGGGTTTATGTCAATTAGAAGGTAACCTAACGAGAACCGTGCCGATAAATGAGTCTCTGAGTTACAGTGTTAACGAAAATTTGTCAACCAAGGACCGACAACTGGCGTCTTAAACAATTTTATTTTTACTGAACTTCTAAGAAGTTATCATTTAATCCCGTAGTTGCTTTTTTCTTCAGGGTATATCCGATACTTGAATAATGTAAAATGTTTGGAGGCAACACTGTCAGGTAACATGTAATAGATCGTTATTTGTTTAAGAAAATATACTATAGGCATAACATTAGTCGTCATGCTGCTAAGAATTTTGTTTGTTTTGATTCATATGTATAGATAAAGAAGAAAAGATATTTCATTCATCAAACGATGCTTCGAATTCAACAGGTATGGCGACATTTAAGTAAAAAACATATCCAGTAACTTTCAACTACAAATTGGATATAAAAGTAGATTTTAGATCCGAGACTACTTTCCATGCTTGTAAATTTCAGGCTTTGCACGGATACATTCTTTGAAATCAACTTGTTTTTCTGTGAGCTTATTTATTGAAATGAGAAACTGCAGCGGCGTTATCATTTTTATGCATCTGCTTTAAGCTTCAACATCTTCGGTGATGTTTCCTTGAAATCATTTTTTAGCACACGTTTGCGTTATGGATGTTGACTTAGTGCTTGAGAACTGCTTTGTAGAAAGCATTTAAAGCCGTAAAGGCTAAGAATTTTAAGCATTTTTTTTTTCATTTACAAATGATATTATCTTAAGGAGAATATTATAAAATGGAAAGAAAAATAGGGTATGAACAATTAAAAGATATACATGTAATTGATAATACAAAAATAAAAAGATGTAAAAGCAATGTAAGAGATAAGCTCGCGAAAGCAAACTCTAAACTTGAAATAGTATAACAGCATACACACCATGTTACTAATACACTGGGTTATTATATGTTTTAAACAAAAGAACATGACATCATCATCCGCTTTTACAATGAATCGACAATGGTACATTAAAATGTACAAGGAACGCATTTACGTCACTTAAGAATTATTATTTTATGAATACTTTTATAGTAGTGTTTTGACCTCATTTACATTTTTAAAAGTTAAAACTTCCGACTAGACTTCTTGAAAAGAACAAATACAAGTAAGCAATACTATGTAAACTTAACTAAATTAAACTAAACTAAACTCTATTTCAACTTTCAGATATACAGCAGGTTAATTGGATTAAGATTTTAGTGATAACTTGTACCACTGTTTTGTGTTTTTCATCTTTGTCAATGACCTCAAGTTTGATATATTGGCATTGGTAAGTTGTTTTATTTTCTAGTAGATACGAACCGGTCACTAATCGAGATATGTGCATCCCTCCCGTAACGATGTTTTTATTTCTCGTTTATACCATAGCAGACCTAGATCATCCATTTTCTTTTACATGTGCTTGATACTTGAAAGTGTCCGTTCACTATTATATTATGTTAACTACATTTAAAGTATTTTCATTCTTTAAAATTACTATTTAAGGATTGATACATTGCATGATGAACTCAAGTTTTACACAAAACGTGTTTAATGACAGTAAAAGATTGCAATCAAAAGTGTCACTAGTCCATCGTTTAAGAATGCATGTTGACATCAACATATGTTTCTATTTATGTGTTGTGTCTTCTTGTTGCTTTCTCAGTGACGTGTACCCACATTGGTTATCACAAAATATGACAGGTAACTGCTTATTGAAGTCTATATACGTATGTCTTACCCACTTAGAGCAGAGAAGATATTGATAACATACATGAAACATTTAAATTTAAGAATGTTAACAAGCACAATTAAATATATAAAACTTTCTTTCTCACAGTTATGTTGTTCTGTTAAACACATGTATTTCTTTACTTTCTTTGTAGGTTTCTTGAACAGCTGTAAACACATTGCTGTATTGAGTCGTTTTTACACCTCCAGACTGCCAACCAATTCTACCTTTTAGAAAAAAACTTTATTACTATAATTATTTATTAAAGAATCAAACTGCACCTAAATGGAGAGTTATTATTAATCAGTTTAATATTCTGGATATATATTCACATTTTACGATTCGAGCTAATAGATATAAATATATTGCCTAACTGGGACAACTAGTTTTTATATTGCAATCAGACATTTTGAACACTTCTGAGCAAGTCCTCACTTAGTCTCTACCTGCCGGATCTAGAGTTTTTCGTTACTTTTTTCTTCATCAACAAAGATCTTTTAGGTCGAAATATTGTACTGCTATGATATTACGTAACATTTGCAGACAATTTAAGTGAAGAGGAGAATTTTGTATTGTAAACGTATGATGCCGATTTCGATGGTCACAGCACGTGTTGTTACCGTTGATTCTTCCTAAGATAATACTTGTGACCTGATAAACTTAAGCTAAAATGCTGATTTCAGCATAAGAAGACAACATTATATTTATGCTTTAAAGCTGAGACTATAGTAGTCTCAGTTTATACCATAAGGTTATAATAGCTTTCGAACAAAACGAAATCGCCCAGAATCCAATAAAGCTTTCCGATCTGTGTTGGAGAAAAAAATGTAATTCAAAGTGGACACAAGTACGATCTTTGATAACTTGACACTCTCGCTCAACGGAGCTTACAAATGTTAGATTACGCACAACCAATGAATATAAAAGGTCAAACACCAAAACAATAAATGTTAAATAGCTAACATTTTGCCTTTCTAGACACAATAAAAAATTGCGAATCCCAACTACCAACAGGATGAAAACATATTTCAAGTTGTCTGCATTTGTCGGATTTAGGACATCAAACATTTGATTTATCAAAATATTTCACTACTTGATTGCAATTGGTTGCATGGTAGACTATATTCAATTGATTGATTGATTGTTGGTTGCTTAACGTCCAGTGGCAAATATTTCAAGCATGTTCAGGACGAGAATAAATTAACAATAAATACAATAGGAAGGTCCTTTAAAAGAGAACGTCCGTGATGATGGTCGGGTGAATTTAGACTGCCACAGGAAAATGAGGGTAAATTGGATAGGGACAGAAATTTTGCCTTGCAACAGGCCACCTATGGACCCCTGAAAGAGTTGTTGCAAGAGTTCTTAAAGTGCAGAGAGCGTAGCACTCTCTCTACACGAGGCATCGAATTTAACGTCCCCATTCTGACCGGACGTGGCTGCGTACTTTTAAATCCCGCACAGCCAAACAGACGCCCCACTTTGGCAATGGTTATACTGCCGGTCGGAAGAAGACCTGTAATGACCATATTTAATATAAAATCATTTCAGAGTGACAAAATCTTGGCTGGAGACAATTATCCTCTTTCTCAATATGTTTTTGTCTGCAAGAAGCCAGATATATAAACCTTTGTGGGATTTTGTTTGGAATTTAAGCTTTTTTCTACATCCTGAAGTAAATAAGTATACTAACAACTTGCATACAATAAAAGCTTTATGTAGCATGATAGTTTAAAGTAAACGGAATGAGTACGACATTTTCACTGATAGCATTAAGTGCCTTTATTAAAAAAATGTAACCAATCCTTCCACTGAGTATTATCTGTTCAGTCACAAGACATTTCATGTGATTTAAGTCATCAAGATTGTGGCCCAACTGTCTGAAGCGTAGCTCACAGGGAAAAAGGGTATTTTTTTACACAGCTCTTGTGCCAATTTTTAATTATATCAATCAAAATGTCGAAATTCCTTATAGGACAATACAAGATGACGGAAAAAGACAAGGCACAATACAGAATTTACCACAAAGACATGTCAAAATGAAACAGCTGGCGATCCAAGAAACTAAAGCTTCGGCCATTTGAATGCAAATGATAACTAATAAGTGATCTAAGATAATATTCTGCGGAAGAATGGTAATACTCAAATCCATTTCAGTCGTTTTAAAATGACAGTTTCTTTAATCAACTGAAAATATTCACCTTTATTTTTGGAACGACAAAGTCAGATTTACATTTAAAATACTAAAATTTCCGTTGTATTTCTAAGGTTTATGAGGATTAAATTGTTTTTTTTTTCTTTATTCATTTTTTAAAAATGAAATTGCACTGATGGTTTTTGTTTGACTTTACGTACTTTGAAATGTAATTTACTACTGCATAAACGTACAAAACATATGTTTGGTTGATCGTCATTGAGACAGCAACTACGCGAGACAAAATATCCAGATTTACCGTTTATAGACAACAACAATTTTTATCGTACATCATGTAGATAGAAAAAACTAGTGCAGTTTTTTTTTATTAACATTAAATAGGTCATTAGTCGTATGAATAGATGTAGAAAGGGGTATATGTAAATGAAACAGCAACCCTACCACAAAAATAACCAAATTACATTTAGAGGTCAAAACAAGTCTTCTACAGTAGACAGGCGTCTATAAAAGATGGAAAATTCTGAATCGTCTCGAGTCTAAAATAAAACGTGATTGTTAATAAATAAGATAGAATTATCAACGGTCTGCCATCAAAACGAAAACAAATTAACAATTCATACAAAAGGTAGTTTCTACATAGCAAGACTACTGGAATGAAGGGCGAGATTGTCGATTGAAAATGAGGGTATGTTGGAAAATGGCAGAAAGTGTACCTTGCAACAAAAAATCCACAGATCTTTCAGAGAGTTGTTTAAAGCCGAATTCTTTCAAATATGTTTTAACGATATTCTTAATCTGTTGATGTATACTAAAAATTATATAAGAAGGGTTCTAAGTTTGACATACTCGCGACCAGTTAGATGATAATGCTGGCGTTATTCTTCCACTAGTTAGGTTAGCATTAAATATACTAGTTATGACGGAGGTAAATACTCCTTTTTCTCTTTGAAGTAAGGTGCAATCCTTTAGTCTTTTATTTTAACAAGTTATTTTGTGTTGCCAGCTATCAATGACAAATTAGTTAACGCAAAGTTTTGTCATGGTATAGGTCCATACATCATTTAGGCAATCATACTGAATTTCAAAAGGTTCACAAATGATAAGCAAAATAGTGTTAATAAATAGCATTTTGCATCAAAAATGCATACCGACTATTCAAAATTTGTCATTCTGTTCCTTTACACAGATTATGAATATCATTAAGGTATCATTTTTGTTTATTTTTTTTGTCATTTTATTGTATTGGGTACCTGTTACAAAGAGAGCAACAACCATAGTAGTCAAACACATACAGTTTTTACTATATAGATATGAATAATATGCTTTTGATGGTCCTTTTAATTCTGTTGACAGTTATGATTTTTCTACTCTCTATACTACACTTCCACACAATCTTATCAAGAAAAAGTTTTCATATTTAATTAAATGGTCTTTTGAAAAATCTCATTGCAAATTTATTTGCTGTAACTCGTTTAAAGCCTTTTCTGTAACGAAAAGGAAAGTATGCTAGACACACTTACTGGAAATGTGAAGATATGATTGAAGCTTTAAATTTTCTTCTGGACAACATATATGTACGTTTCGGCGATAAAGTGTATCGACAAGTAGTAGGTATTCCTATGGGCACTTACTGCGTCCCTTTAATAGCAGATTTATTCTTGTATTGCTATGAACCTCAGTTTAAGACCAAACTCAGTAAAGACACGTCATTGTTACATTTGGTTGATACATTCAACAATACCTTCCGTTATCTGGATGATATTTTTTCGTTAAATAATCCAGAGTTCTCTAAATATACTACCGAAATTTACCCAAAAGAACTTACTTTAACTAAATCTAACATAAACAGCAGTAGTTGTCCTTTTCTAGATTTGGATATTTCAATCTCTAAAGAAAAACTCCATACTAAAATTTACGACAAAAGAGACGACTTTTCATTCCCTATTGTTAATTTTCCTTTTTTAGACGGCCATGTTCCTTTGGCTCCATCATACGGTGTTTATATTCCCAACTCGTTCGTTATGCCCGTGTGTGTAGTAATGTCATAGATTTTAACGAACGTAATCAATGCATCACTGGTAAATTATTAAGTCAGGGACTTCGTTACCATAAATTACGTAAAACTTTTACTAAATTCTTTCATAGATACAAAGATTTGCTTAGTAAATATGGCTGTACCTGTAGTAAACTGATTAAAAACGGCATTTCATATCCTAAATTTTACGGTAATATTGTACTTAAAGCGCGGAAATCACTATGTGATCCGTGTAAACTCATCGAACCTTTAAACAAACTCATTAGTAAAGGTTATCTTAACAATGTTGTAATTAGATCTCTGAATATAGTTTACATTGGCACTAATATCGATTTTGTCATCAGCAAACTAAAACATAACTAAATTTGTATTCTTTTCAAACGGGATGTATAAAGACACACCCACGTTCATTTTGATCTATAAAGAGGTTAACTCCTAACTATCCTACCGGCTGTCGATACATTTATTTAAAATACTAAATCCCTAGGATGTGTTTTAGTTGATTTTAGTCTCTGATGCATGATTTTTTTATTATTAATTGTTTTTGGCTTTTCACTAGCTGTTGATAACTGCGAGTACTCTCAAATCATACTTTCTTGTTTACTAGTATTTGACCTGTTGATACTAATTGTAATGCTTTTTTGTTATTTAATGTTTACTTATGCAGGGTTAAATTTGGTTTATATACCAGCTTTGATAAGTGTTTGGTATTACCATAAATTTTCACTTCTTCGTACTATAAACATCCAAATTATTTATTTTGTAAAAATATTTCCTTTCTCCATTTGAACTGTACACGTATACCTAACAACGAACTTATTTTCATTTACCTGTGTTTAAAATAATTGCAATTGGCTTATATTTTTGTTCAAGCATATTGTTTTTCTTAAATTGTTTAACATTTCACAGCGGTATAACATGTTACTTTAATTATTCTTCCCTTAGTTTATTTATTTTGTATTTACATTGTATCATAGATCAAATTTATTTGTTCAGTGTATGTTAACTGGTGTTAATATGTCTTTTGATTGAGTTAAGCCATTTCAATTGATATTTTATAGTGTGTCTTTCTATGTTGTGATGTTACACTATTGTTTCAGATGAGGGTGAAGGTTTGGTACCATTAAAACGTTTAAACTGGCTACAATTGTTTGCACTTGTCCTAAGTCAGGAATCTGATGTTCAGTAGTTGTCGTTTGTTGATGTGGTTCATAAGTGTTTCTCGTTTCTCGTTTTTTATATAGATTTGACCGATGGTTTTTCCGTTTGAATGGTTTTACACTAGTAATTTTTGGGGCCCTTTATAGCTTGCTGTTCGATGTGAGCCAAGGCTCCGTGTTGAAGACTGTACTTTGACCTAAAATGGTTTACTTTTATAAATTTTGACTTGGATGGAGAGTTGTCTCTTTGGCACTCATACCACATTTTCTTATATCTATATATGAGGTATTTCCGTGGAATATCACTTTAAACAACCGAACTGACAAAAAAATCGCACAATTTTTTAATTTCGTCGCCTTAACCATCCTCAAAATATCTTTACACACTTTTAAGACTGTTAAAATATGATAAACATTCATTGTGATCGATGCTTCTCTTTGTGAGCTGCAAAGAAAATCTCTCAATATTGAAACAAAGCACATCAGTAAAACAGCTAGATTCAATTTTCTATTGAAATGCCTATGTCATTTATTTAGTTAACATAAGAGTACACAAAAGTCATACTATCAATTAAACAATATAAGCATTAATAAAAGTTAAAGGAAGATATTGCTCTGAAGTTTTTAAAATGTAAGTTTAATTTCAATATATTTTACCGAAATATGTAAGATTTGTCTTAAATGATAGATAAATTCATTGCTAATTTTTCTATTTGCATAATTTAAAAAGTTTAGATATAATATTCATATATTGATTATTTCGTTGGTTAACACAAAAGTACAGAACTCTATGTCATCTATGTCACATGATCATACCGTATATTAATTACTTTACTTCTTCATTAAGATAGAAGAAGGAATTTATTATACTTTACTATTGATTGTTGTAAGTTGAATTTGAATATATTTAATCTTTATGGTTGTTTTGGTCTAATATATCATTTTATACAGAAATTTACATCTCTTATTAATATGAACATAGTTAATATTGCATATTTTAAAAATATAAGCACAGGTAAAGTAAATTCTAAAAGCAATAAGATAATAGGAATTTTAATTAAGCATCAAATATTTCATGCAGATTTGTTCATAAAATAAAAAGAGTAATTTTTGCCGATATTTTAACTAGTCTCCCTTTTAAAATATACATAAAAACTAAAACAACTAATGCTCAAAAATATTTATCAAACACTTTGGAAAAAATAGCAATGTACAGTTTGCTGTGTAAATCAAACAATGAATGTAGTGTATAGATGTAGAAATTGTTTAATTTCTTGGGTCTCTTGCTATGGTTTTCATTTATCTACACATTTATCCCCTTCCCTTGCAAATTTGTCTAACACTTGCATAAAAGGAATTACTTGGTTTGTATATTCTGGGAAAGCGTCTTTGGGATTATAACAAAACAGCTCTTGAACCGAGTTATTGTTTGCCTATTTTCTCCCTCGTGTTATAGTTCAATGGTTCAATAGTAAATCTGCATTACTAATTTTCAGTAGTCGAGTAAAATAAAATATCTTTCAGTTTAACAAGTTATGTAGTGTTAGCATCTATAAATGACATATCGGTTAACGAAAGTTTTGTTACGGTATTCGTCCATATATCATTTATTTGGTTAACACAAGAATATAAAATGGTTATCACATGATCAATACGCCTTTAAAACTTCTACACACACTTCAAGGGAAATAATGGTCTGAACTTTTATTGTAAATTTGATTATATATATTTTACCTAAATAGTGTGTATCAGTCTTATATAATTAATAAATTCATTGTTGATAATTTTAGAGAGTTTTAAATACTAATATTTATATATTATGCATATCTAAACAAACTATGACCTTATTGGGCATTTATAAAAATTCGAGTACAGCTGAATAACTGCTGATCGCATGCAGAAAAAAGATGCATTAATTGTGGTTTATGTAAGGTCCAGTTACTGTTACTGTTTAAAAAAACTTACATCTTGATACATTTGTAACATTTGTAAATGCATTTTCTTTAACATATTGGTTAAAGCAAACTTCAGATATAATATTCATATATTGAATATTATGTTGGTTAACGCAAAAGTACAAAATTGTATGTCATATGATCATACAGTATTGCTTTACCTCTTCAATAAGGTTGAAGGAAGATATTTTCTTAATCTTATTTATTGTAAGTTGAATTTCAATGTATTCTATTTTGACTGTTATCTTTGTCTAATATAAATGATAAATTCGTTGTTGATATTTAAAAAAATGTTATATTCAATTAACATCTCTCAATAAAAGGAACAGAGATAATCATAGATATTATTTTAAAAATATGCATGGTCGAAATAAATTCTGGTACAATAAGATAATATAAATTATAATATAACATCAAATATTTAATGCAGAATTCTTTGTGAAACAAAAAAAAGCAAAGATTGCAGTTATTTTTACTGGTCTTCCTTTTTTAAGAAACATCAAAAAAGTAAAGTAAAATTCAAAATCTTGAACGATATTGCAGTCTATTCCTTTCCTCAAAGGTTTGTGCGCAATAGAGAGTTTCCATGTAAACAATATTTGAACTCAAGAAAGCGAAAGATCAACAAGATAGCGGAATGGAAATTGTTTCCTCAATTTCGGCATCAAAGCTGTAGGAATTGGAAAAGGTATCCCCAATGTTGCTGAAGTATTCGGTACTACATTATTGAGAGTGCAATATGATATACTGTGATGGACAATATTCCTCAATATTAGTGCAATAACCCTATGTTATTGATTACTGTGGTAACGTTTAGTAGTTAAAACGGATATTTTCTGTTTGATAACATTTGTAATTTTGGCATTTTAATCTATATTGTTTACGGCAAAGGTTAGTTCAGGTATTCATCTATTGAATATTTGTAAGGTTAATGCAAACTTGCGAAAAGAATGGCACATGACCAATGATTATACACTTTCAGGAGTTACTACATTATGAATATGGTGTTGTTTAATTTCATGTAAGTTGGATTTAGATAACTTATACCTTAATAGTTTATCTCAAAAAAGAAGACCACCTCGGTGGTCTCGTGGTAGCGTGTTCGAGTGCAGGGGATCGTGGGTTGGAACCCCAGCCGGGTAATACCAAGGACTTTTAAATTAGTATTTACTGCTTCTCCGTTAAGCACGTGGCATTAAGGAGTAAGGACAAAGACTTGTCCGCTCGAGGTCAGAATAATGTGTCAGTGTAGGGTGACATATCTTCCCGCGGACTGGTACCTTGTGAACCAGCACGTTAAAAAATCGGCTCATCTTGTCGGTTTAATACAAAACGGTTAATATTCATATTAACATATTCTCGTCCTTAATATGCATTTAATTTGCTGTTGATATTTTAAAAATTTGCTATACAATCTTAAACTTATTTTGTCGTAATTTACAAGAAAGTTAAACTCAATTATCTATAAATATTATAAACTTGAATGGTGAAAAGCGAAGATACTTCCGAACATCCTGGTGGCCTAAAGTGGTTTTCACTTTGTAAAATCATAATCTTATTAAGGTGCTATGGTTGATAGTACACAAAAACACTTTTAATATTATGTCATCTAGAGACAAATAGGACAATAGTTATTTTGGTTTTATGTCCTGTTCCTCAGAAGGGTATACATATCTAGATCCATTAGCGCCACCTTTCCGTTGAAAGAAATCATACCCAGTTGAATAGAAATTAAATGTGTGTTATCAATACGCAACATAAATTCAGGTAAAGAATAATACAAACTGTTCAGCTAATTTTTTTCTTAAAGTATTTTGGGATTATATATTTCCTTTTCTTAATCCGTTGTTCAAAATATGCATCTATAAAAATTAACGAAATTTAACAAAATCTTACGAGGATTATATTCCATAGACAAATCATGTAGTAAAAAAACTTTTTGTTTAGATTTTCGTTCATCTACAAGAAAAAGGCCCATGCATAAAAAAAAAATGAAAGCGAGTGGTGCTGCTAAATTTCTGTTGATTTTATTTTATAGACATAAAATAAGATATCCTTCTTGTCATAAACCCAATGTATATTTTTATGACAAATTGGTTAAGGCAAAGTTAATGTTTGTAGAGTTACATGAAGTTGGTTAACGCAAAAATAAGCGTCATGCCACAGGTGATTTATTGTGTATCACTATATGATCTCTTCATTGACAGCTTGACTACTAAGGTAAGACATTGCTCTTAACTTTTATTTACGAGTTTAATTTTTTACCTATTATAGTTAATCTTTGTCAAACATTATAGATCAAGTTATTTTTTTTTTTTTGCCTATAAAGACTGGCAAGTTTTTTTTAATTGTTGATCTGGATATGAAATTTAAACTGTTCTAAACGATGAAACAGAGATTTCCTTTTCATATAGATTTGTTATGTAAAGTATGTTATTTTGAATATTTTATTGAAGAATTTTGTTTTAATGGCGGACCATTTGATTATTTTGATTATTTTTGTTTAATTTATTCACATTTTTTATAGACCGTGAGCGATGAGAGTTTCAGTTGATTTCTCATTAACGTATATAACCCACATCTCCTTTTATTCATATAATCAATTTTTCCGTATTGGATATGTTATAGATATAAACTATCAAAACTGTTCCAGTGTTTTATATGAACAAATCCTCATTATAAACAAAATGGAAGCCACTGGTGTTTCTAAATTACTTTTATTTTATTTCGAATATCAGTTGGTTAACGCAATAATATAAAAATATGCGCCACGTGATATATTTTAAACAACTATACGATTTTGTCGTTGTCAAATTGACGAACAAGGGAAGACATTGCTCCTAGTTTTTTTCAAATTCGATATTTTGGTTCTGAAGTTTGTTTTGGTCATCCTGTGGATAAGAGGATAGACTGTGCTGGTCTGGTCTAGATGGGCGAAAGGAGGGATTGTGATCACGTTAAACTGAATTAACCCAACCACATGTTTCTTGTACCAAGTCCGGCTATCTAGAAAATCTTATTTTCGCTGTCTTTGTTTGTACATTGTTGTTTAAGTCAGGTTTTTGGTGGTTCGTGTTGTGTGATGTACTGTCGAATATTTTTTTAGATGGTATTGTACAAAAACCAAAAACAGTGGATTTAAAATTTTGAGTATATAATATTATATGAATATGATTATATAGTTCTTTAACTTAACAACTTGGCTATAATGTTGGTAAATCGTATGAAGTAAAAGTACTGTTAAATAACTGATGATGAAATATCTGATTCTTTGGACTAATAAGAATATGACATCTTTCGGTTTAAAACACACGTAGTTGATGTGTGTTTCAAGCTATAACATTTTGGTTTGGGCAAAGTTTTTCGTACGGTATATATATATATTTATCATATACTTGATTAACGCAAAGTTTTTCCTATGGTAGATATTTATCATATTGTTGGTTAACGCAAAGTTTTTCCTATGGTATATATTTATCATATAGTTGGTTAACGCAAATTATATTTGTCACATGATTATTTGTAAAAAGTTATATTGTTGAATTATTCGAACATTGATGCGTATAAGAAGTTTTTTGTAACGTAAGTTGGAGTCGTATTTTGTTCTATAGTTCACCTTTGTCTTATCTTGTAGATAATTTCACCATTTGTGCATGGCTCATCTGAACGAAATATACAAGAATTTGAGTCAAACTAATCCAGAATACGGATCATAGTGATCTGTTGAAATGATTTTCTAAATTCTTCTCACCTGAAACTTAAATTTTATAAGAATAATAATTTGGAGATCCTCTACAAAATCTAGATTTTTTCTATAGATGCTTTGGGCCGAAAAGACATATATGACAAAAATAATTCCAAAAAAGTTTCCATTTAGTCAAATGGTAAATCTCAGAAACTTTACAGGCCAATTGTTACACAACTTTACAAGAATAACTTATTCATTGGAAGGTCTTTTGTTGATAAAACTCTTCTTTTCACTCTAATCAGCTGTAAAACAGGATATCCGAAACAGCTGCAAATATGCATCGAAAATACCTGAAAAAGTCTGTAGAACCAATCTAAATGCTCTAGAAATTCATGAGAGCGAATAAGATATCCGGCTTATAAGTTAAATATACCAACCGCGCGTTTTATCTACATCACACTCACAAGATGCGCTCGAATCAAAACAGTTGGAAATAAACTCATCATAGATACCAAGCTTGAATTTTTTAAGCCAGACGCGCTTTTCTTTTACCAAGGACTCAAAAGTGACTTGGAAAGCTTCATCAGTTATACAGAGAAAATCGGGGAATATATTGTTTACATTTTTGTATTGTACACATGTTGTTTTTTGTTTGTTTGTTTGTTTGTATTACTATAGTTTGGTCAAACTTTTAGATATTTTTGGCCGTAGAAAATTCGTTATGATTGAAGCAATTAGTTTTTATTTCAGTTTGATTGTTTATAATCATATCCCAATAATTAGATATTTCGATCAACACTAAATGAAAACGGGAAGTAAATATATTATGATAGTCCATTGATCATTACGGTTTAAACATAGGAAAACAATTGAAAATGTTGGTTAACGCAAGTAAAGTTTTAAAGAAATATAAATTTAAATACCTCGCACAATCTGTTTGTGCAATATGTTGTAATTAAGTGATCACCATTTTGAAAAGTTAAAGCGATTTCATTGAAATTCTATTTCTTCCTCTCGTCTGGGTACTTCTTCTCTGAATACAACTATTTAAACGTGGATAAACATTTTGTTTAACAAACTGAAGGAGTTATCATTTTTATTATGACTTAACATTTTTTTTTCATGTGGACAATTATCTTTTTTGTCATTTTTTTTTAATTTCCAGGTTAAAGATACAATATGAATTGGGTTGATGTTTTCATCTTAATATGGATCAATACACCTGCACTATTCGTAAGTATAAGAAAATACATCATGTAAGTAGTATTCATATGATACATTTTCTCTCATATCTCCCTGTCTCTAAATACTCAAATATACACACATGGATTCTTCAAATGCGTTATTATATAAAACTGTACAAACACCTAATAAAAATAGATATAAATGATTATCGATTTCGAAAATTACAAAAACAAAATAATTTCCCTTCAAAGTCAATTTTTCTGTATGCATTTTAAAAATTCCTGCATTTATATGTATATTTTGAACTAGCATAGTTTATAAGTTATTATTATATTGTCTAGGCATTGTCAGTTTGTTTTCGACTTGTGAGTTAGAATATCCCTTTGGTATCTTTTACCTCTCTTTTATTTGTGTTTGAATGTATTGATAGCTGCGTCAGTTTTGATAAAAAATAAGTATGTGCCTGATGAAGTGATTTTCAATTTTTACTCCACCAGGATAAAGCATTCGCCGAGGAGAGTGTTTACAAATGTCCCAGTGCAAAACAATTTGACATCGAAGCACAACTTACTTGTCCTGAAAACAATGATCACTTCCACTGTGTGCCTGTACTACCGGACTACAATGATGTTATACGTATTTGCAAAAAACCAAAATGGTTTGTGGAAGGTAAGATAATATAAATTGAATCAATTTTGGTATCTGCAAATGTAGTTCATGCTTCATCCAATAGCCTTTTATGAAAATTATATACATTATAAGTATAAGAAGATGTGGTATGATTGCCAATGAGACAACTTTTCACCAGATGACGTAAAAGTTAACAACTATATGTCACCGTATTTCAACAATAACAAAAACACATACCGCATACCAAGCTATAAGAGGCCAAAAATTGACAAGTATAAAAGAGTCCTTTCATATTACTCTCGTTATATCTGTGCAGCTGAAAGTTTTCTTGAAGTAGCTGAACGCAACCAAAAAACACCAAAAAAATGGTATTTTCATTTTAACGACCCAAATTAATGCAGGAAAGCGACGTTCACCTCAAAAATGGCATATTACTACTGGTCAAGTGGCATTTACGCAATAAAGCTTAAAAGAGGGACAAAAGATACCAGAGGGACAGTCAAACTCATAGATTGAAAATAAACTGACAACGCCATGGCTAAAAATAAAAAGACAAACAGACAAATAATAGTACAGAAGACACAACATAGAAAACTAAAGACTAAATATGTAAACAAGCTCGCACAAAAAAAGGTAACTTGAGTTCTGATCTTCATTTCATGCCTCAATATTTTCATTTAAACTTAAAGTTTAAGTTCATTTCTTAGAACCGCAGTCATTCACAGAAATTCATCTTGATCTGACGAGTCCAGAAATATTTTTTTCGGTGTTCAATTTGAAAAACTTTAAATTAAGGAATAATGCCGAAGTTAATCCGTAAATTTACAGTTTTAGAGTAAATTAAAAAGAGGACATTCTACTTACGTGAGGCGTCAGTTGATGAGAAACACTTCCTGGAGAAAGGAAAACTAGAATATAAATGAGTCACGTTTGCGGTTCCTGTTTGAATACTTTAAACGATCGAGTATATTAAAGTTTTGTTTAGGCATTATCGATCACATAATAATTTATGCCCCCTTTCCGTGAAAAAAAACATAAAAAAAACAAAGCCACGTAAAAGACAAATGTATCACACAATATGACAATGCAACAGTAGTTAACTGACAATTGACTGCCTGGGTTAAACATCAAGGCTGGATATATTTTTCCTATATGATACCTTATCAATATTTAACATATTTTAGTAACAATGTTCGAATAACCACTATATGTTACTGTAGACTGTCGCATTAAAACGTACACGAACATGAACCTATTAATACACATAGAATTTACAGAAAGATTCGCTTTTATTGTCCCCATATTTTGTAGAATAGATTTTTTTTTTAATTTCAATAGCTTCATTTTTGTCTTTATAATGAATAATACAGCCAGGTCAATAAAATGCCTTCAGACACTAGTCTTTTTTATAGCTGTTATCGAAATGATTTCGAAAATATGCTTGCAACATGAGGTTTTCTTGATTTTACATTAAAAATTCTTCAACTAAAATTTAACTCGCATTTTTTTACAGGCACCTTTCCTGTGTGGTCTCCGAAATACAAGAAAATTACATCGGTCCCATGTGAAAACGGTAGATATCAAAATTATTCCTACAAATCAAACAATATATCCGTATTAAGATGTTCAAAGGAAAAGAGCTTTTGCACCGAAAAGGGACAATCGACACTATTTCGTGACCGGCCAACCGAAAACAATCTCTGTTATTGTATGGATGGTTACACATTTCTAAAGGAACCAAAGAATGACACATACTGCAACCCAGATGTTGAAAACTGCAGTTGTGTTTGGGTGAGAACAGGCATGTAACCCTTTTACTTTATCATGGTTTTTAATGTACTATGTATTAACTTATGTTGATCACAACATATATTCGCATCTTTCATACTTACTTAATTGGTTAAAAGCAACCTTCCGGATTGTCACCTGTATAAGAACATCTTAAGATGCCTAATACCATTTCAGCCAAATATTATACAATTATTGACATTTGATGAGGTTGATATAATAATTTATCAACCCTAGAGGTATGATATTCACCGAGGCCAACGGCCGAGGTTGAATGTCATTTCTCTGGGGTTGATAAATCATTATATCAATTGAATTCAAAAGTTAACAATTGTTTTATTATATGACTTTTCATCCTTTTCCAATTTTCTAGTATTTCCTCAAGATACTTTTAAAACTGCTCTTAGTTTTATACTAAATAAATCATCTGCCTTTGCAGTTGCTCATTTTCATAGGTTGAACTATTCAATAAAGTTTACTAAAAAATACACATAAAACAAGAAGAAAAAGGAAACAAAAAACCGGGAATTTACATTACGTTATAAACCTACGTCATTGACGTTGCCTTGGAATATATATCTATAACCAGGTACACGGACGCTGTTCCTAATCTTATATTAACCTCTCGTGATTTTTGCCGCGGTGAATATAATGTTTTATCATAGAGGATTTCCTATGCTTTTAACCAATGAGAAAACAGAAAATTTAAAGTCATATAATAATAGTATTTATGTCCATCAATGCATCAAGTATATTCCAGCACAACCTCATTTGCAGTATATACATATGCATATATATTAAATCAGAATCATTTTAGTACCTCAATGTAATAAATATTATAGAGAAACTGAATAATGGAATCAAATAATTAGATTTTAAAGACGACAATGAATACGACGATTGGTCATAATGATTAACTGTGTCACATAATACCAGTGTATTTTCCGTTTGTATCCGGTCATCTTTCCTATTTCAAAACACTTACCGTATAAAGCAAACACATACCATACTATTATTTTGAATTACCCGTTCTCACCGACTGGTTTCAGTGAAGTTTTGTTTTTTATCGTTTTTATGTTTATGGTTTGATATAATTGTTTTATCTTCTTAATTCTTTTGTTCGTTCAATAATCGAGTCTTGGTTTTTTCAGTTGTCTCTCTTTCACCATACTCTTGTTATAGATCAGGCACATGAAGTCAAACCATTTCTGCACTGCAAAAGAAGTATATATATAGGGATCAATTACCAGTTTCTGTACTTCACAACCTATAGAGTAGGTCAAACGCGACTATGTGCACTTCCAAAGCAAACAATACATTATTAATGATGTAAAACCAATTCCCATTGTACAGGGATTGACCATGATAATCAAACTTCCAAACTGTAAATTATATCCTCGTAAAATAATTTGATGTAACAATATCTTTCAATATAAACCGCATTTAATTTACAAGTTAGATATATTATTAATCAACTGCTTCTCTTTCAGATCAGAAATCAGAAACTACGACAAAAAGTCATTTTCCAAAGAAGGAAACAGAAAGAGCCTCAATCATGTAAGGCATTTTACAGATATAGCTTGTATGTTGTTTTCATGAACCATTTCCTTTAAAGTAATTTATAATCTTTATTTTTTATCTTTTCTCTCCAATTTTATTAAACGTCGAAGGATCTGTATATCACCGATTGTGTCCTTTTTGTTGTATTATGGCATTTTGACTGAGTCTGGAATCGTATGGCGGCTGAGTTTGATGCATGCATAACAGGAGACGTTTTTACTGTTTCTTTCCTTTTCAAGTTCATGCTATGCCCCATTGTTATTGTCTTAATTTGCATAATCTTAAAGAAATAAGGTGGCTGGTGTGCAACAACAAATGGAAGTTTTTAACGACCTTGACTGGCTATACAGCCCTTGCACGGTCGGCTGGCTGGTGTGTTTCCTCCGTCTTGGATTTTGAAGTAGCAGATAACAATTGGTCTAGATCTTTAACGAGATGTGCAAATTTTGAGAGTAGTATGTAATTCATGTGTAAGACTTTTCATGTTAATATAGAAAATTATGTGTTTTATCATATTAACGGCTGTATTTTCTAAAAAAAACACAATATTTTTGTTTGATTCATTTTTTTTTTCAACTTTGCCACATAAGGGGAGATAACTCAGATAAAGTAATTTTTATAATAGAAAGTGTTGTAAATTTACCTATTTTAATATGTAGCAAGAAAACAAGTCCGGTGACCCCATTTTTTTTTCTTTTTCTTATCTGAAAGCATGTTATAAGAGATATTTTCTCACATCTTATCTTAAAATTCTATGGTGTAGTTCTCTTTTTATCACACAAAATTTGATTTCCAATGCATAATCTATACAAAATCTGACAATTTTGCACAACCTGTAGCGTGAAAAAAAGTCCGGTGACCCATACTGTTTATTATAATTTGGAAAAAAGCATGATAAAAACTACATTTTAACAAATTATTAAAAAATTCTATGGATTTTAATTATGACCCCCCATCCACCTTAACGAGATTTTGTTATCGATAGAATAGTGTTGTCTTTAATTTATTACCGATAAGCGTTTACTTTACCCATTTTATAGTTGTAACTGATTTTCTTAATGTATAGTTTTAAAATTATATCTTTTTTATTATTAGAATAGAGAATAAACGAAATCAGCATGAACCATGTCCGTCTTTGATATGTTCAGTACTTTTTCCACGAATAGCAATTGTTTCGTAAATCTAAAATTTTTATTTTTGGACCCCTACTTTTAATTAATTACAATACACTTGTCTTTTCCAGTCGAACAGATGAAGGAGTAGAATCAACTGAAAATTTAGGTATGTTTAGTTTTATGTATACCTGTTCACTTAGAATTATCACTTTTAAAGGATTTTTTTTTTTTTTTTTAAATCTTTCTGGTAAATTACTACCTCCTGGATCATCCTTATGTAATTAGCTAAACGTAGAAGTAAACATAACCTCACCAAACAATTCTGTTAGATGGTATATAAAAGTAAACAGGAAACACGTCGATCATAGTATCCTATACAACTTTTGCACTACTCACCGTCAATCAATTTAACCTGATACAATAATTCACTTAAAATTTTATCTAAGTAATGTAAAGAAGAAAAGGGAAGAAGTTTATTTTAAAAATTAATTCTTGATAACAAAAAAAAAAAGATATTAGGTTAACGTTATATTTATATTGGTCAACAACATACATTCCTCGACGATGAAATGATGGATACCTTATGACCAGTTCTATGCCGTCCGGAATCTATTGTCAAATTATGAAAACAAATTTAATAAAAACGATAACACATTTGAAGTCATTGCCATAGATCTCATTCTCCACAAACAAAAAAGAGTTATTTGAAACTGACAAGATTCCTGACATTTAATATTCAAAAATCGAATTATTTAAATGCAGATAATCAATGCCTTTCAGTACCATATTTTCTTTTTCAATTCACAAGTTTTGGTGCTAACAATATGATTACTCTATTAATCATCAATATAAAAAAGTTTGTATGTAAAAAACGTCTAAGTTTTAGTTTAACAGCTTCCTAATTTGTATATTTTACAGAATATAAGTCACAAAGTACCTTTATTATTGTGATAGCTGTTCTATTGTGCATCGCTATATTATATTGTAAGTAGAAAATCACATGTCATATAATTATTTTCGGGTTGTTTGAATTTGGTGATGTTTTAACTACCCTTTTTCACAGTTGTTCGATTCACCTATTCTACAATTTCAAACAAATAACAAATAAATTAAGAGAAGTGTTACATGTTTGTGTCGTTTGAAGGTCCGTCACAGTGAAAATTATTAGATATTTTTGAGTTGAAACAAACATGTATAAAAAAGAAAATCCGAGTATAAAACCAAATTTATTGTATATGATGATGACCGTCATTATCCAAGGAGCCAATGGCCCTTTTTGTGAAATATTCTATTTTTTATCCTTAAATATATATATCGAAGAATAACTGCAAAGCATTGAACCTCAGTCAACGTGATTAATGCTTCGAGTGATGAGTCTTGTGCAGACAAAACGCCAGCGCATAAGCTTAGTATCGTTAATGGTGTTTTATAGATGCAGAGTAAATCAAAACAAAATTAACAAACAGAAAGAAAAAAATTCTTTATCAATAGATAAAATATGGAGCTGATCCATGATTGCCAACGAGACAAACTATCAGTAGACCGGAGGGAAAATATAAATATAAAAGTAAGATGTGATATGACTGTCAATGAGACACCTATCCACCAGAGACCAAATGAAGTAGATGTTAGCAACTATAGGTCACCGTACGGCCTTTAACGATGAGCAAAAACTATACCACATTGCAGTGTATAAAAGGCCTCGACATGACCAAATGTAAAACAATTCAAACGAGAAAACACAAACTACAACATTTTAAAAATACAACTCCATAAGTATTTCAATAAAACTGTTAACATATATATTTATGCAATTTTAGCATACATGAAGGACGACACAAGTTCTTACTCTTTTTCAGTATTAGTTGCCATATCTATAATATCAATTGTGGCTGACAGAGAAATAAAAAAGACACGTCCAAATTAAAACAGACATATATTAATCCTCTGGTAAAATGACAAATGCTAATGAGAAATATAGCAGTCCCGATGTACTCATCTGCACTCAACCAGATACTTCTTCTGCTATCACAGAAAAAAGGTGACTCCAGCACTCGTCGAAATCAAAGGACAGACCTGTATACCTGAACAAGTTAAGCCACTTATTGTTAGTAACCATTGAAAATGAGAACAAAGATAAAAACGTAACCAAAGACTGTGCATTTATTTCATAAATATATAGATTAGAAAGGACAGTTTATGACCATACCATGCTATAGCTATAGATGCACAGCATGCTGAGGTAGACTTCTTGTACATAAGAATCTAAAATTAAGCAAAAGCTTAAGGATGGGAAGTCAGCGGGAGTGCTACAGAGGATTAAGTCTCTGGTTCCACAATATACATGTAACTGTCCGGGTAAACGACCGATGACCAACGCAAATTGAGTAATTGATGACATAATGTTACATTATGAAATACAAAAATTGATGTAAATCGACTTATTAGCACCATAAGACAATATGGTACAATGAATAATTTATGTTTTATTTGTAATTCGTACATTTCGTACATTGTAGTGTTTTATATCATGGTTGTAAATGTTAGCAATATGTAAAATATAATTTTGTAGATGGATATTAATCTTAGGGAAAATTTCGGAATTTTTGTAATTGATATAAGGGGTGCTACAACGAGCACATGTTTCGTGGTTCGGCCTCTTTTTCAAATAGCTGCCAGGGAAGAACATACAGAAATTTTGTGACACTCAATTTTGTAATAAATTTAATACCCACATCCTCCCAGCTTCCACCTGAAAAGTAGAATTTTCATTCACTATTGAGATTTAGATGTTATGAATTGGTTATTTTATTTTAACAAACATTGCATCAACGATATCTGCTCCAAAAACTGAGATGTTACTCTATTATTAGCAAATTTATAGTTAAGGGGAGATAACTCTAAATTATTTGACTTTTCAAAATTTTAACAGTTAATGACATTTGTCTTTTTCACTTATTACAAAATATGCTTTTATGGTTTGAGAGTGTAATTAGAGTAATGTACATTAAAATTCACAACTGGTAGTAGTGTATGCTTAATTTAGTACATGTATCTTTTGATATAAAATTTAAATAATAACTGTCACATTTGTGGCCTGAATCATCATAACTTGTGTTAGTTGTTATTAACATTATTAGCTAATCATCGGATGCTCAATTCACTAATGATTAAAGGCTTACTACAGATGAAGATAATTCTGCTGCAGCATGCCTTTAATTATTGGTGAATTGAGTATCCGTTATTTAATTTTTCAGATTTTGCAGTTTTTGATTTTACGATGTTAAGAGAAATTTAATACCTCTTTACAATGTAGTTAAACATAACACAGAGCCGTAAACGAATAAACTTATTCTAAAGGTTATCATTCTATCACCGTAGTAAGATCTTGGAATATTGTTTTTGTGCTTATAATTTTCTCAAACTGTTTACAACGTCTTTCTACTAAATCCGGTGTATGTGAACTGATTGATTCTTTAGTCTAGAAGAACGTGATTTATTTATTAGTTGTTATTGGCTTTGAACTAGTTCCCAATAACTGCATGTACTCTTATATCGGTTCTTCGTGTCTTTGTTTGTATGTTAGTTTTCTTTTGTGATTCGATTCATAGAAATTTGTTTACTTAAGCCCTTCCAACTGATTTTCATAGTTTGGTCCAATGTTGTTATGTTACACCATCGTTCCAGGTTAGGGGGAGGATTGAGCGCTCATAAACATTTTTAACCCCTTTACATTCTTTAAGGGTCTGTCCCAAATAAGGAGCCTATAATGCATTGGTTGTCGTTGGTTGCTGTTGGTTGTTGTTTGTAATATTTGCTTGTCGTAATTCACGCCGTTGGTTTTCTCGTTTGATTTCTTTCATATTTGCAGTGTCTGGCCTTTTTATAGGTGACTATACGGTATAGAATTAGCGTATATGTGAAGGCCGTACAAATGACTTCTAGTTACTTACAGCCATATCGCTTGGTCCTTGATTGATAGTTGTCATTTTGGAAATTCATCCGACATCTCATTAGCTCACCTGGCCCATAGGGACAAGTGAGCTTTTCTCATCACATGGCGTCCGTCGTCCGTCGTCCGTCGTCCTGCGTTCTGCGTCCTGCGTCCGTCGTCCGTAAACTTTTACAAAAACCTTCTCCTCTGAAACTACTTGGCCAAATTTAACCAAACTTGGCCACAATCATCATTGGGGTATCTAGTTTAAAAAATATGTCCGGTGACCCGGCCAACCAACCAAGATGGCCGCCATGGCTAAAAATAGAACATAGGGTAAAATGTAGATTTTGGCTTATATCTCTAAAACTAAAGCATTTAGAGCAAATCTGACGGAATAAAATTGTTTATCAGGTCAAGATCTATCTGCCCTGAAATTTGCAGATGAATCGGACAACCCGTTGTTGGGTTGCTGCCCCTGAATTGGTAATTTTAAGAAAATTTGCCGTTTTTGGTTATTATCTTGAATATTATTATAGATATAGATAAACTGTAAACAGCAATAATGTTCAGCAAAGTAAGATCTACAAATAAGTCAATTTGACCAAAATAGTCAGTTGACCCCTTAAGGAGTTATTGCCCTTTATAGTCAATTTTTAACCATTTTTCATAAATTTTTGTAATCTTTTACAAAATCTTCTCCTCTGAAACTACTAAGACAAATTTAACCAAACTTGTCCACAATCATCATTAGGGTATCTAGTTTAAAAAATGTGTCCGATGATCCCGCCCACGAACCAAGATGGCCGACATGGCTAAAAAATAGTACATAGGGTAAAATGCCGTTTTTGGCTCATATCTCTGAAACCAAAGCATTTAGAGCAAATCTGACGAGGATAAAATTGTTCATTAGGTCAAGATCTATCTGCCCTGAAATTTTCAGACCAATCAGGCAACACGTTGTTGGGTTGCTGCCCCTGAATTGGTAATTTTAAGAAAATTTTGCAGCTTTTGGTTATTATCTTGAATATTATTATAGATAGAGATAAACAGTAAACAGCAATAATGTACAGCAAAGTAAGATCTACAAATAAGTCAACATGACCAAAATTGTCAATTGACCCTTTAAGGAGTTATTGCCCTTTATAGTCAATTTTTACAATTTTCATAAATTTTGTAAATTTTGTAAATTTTACAAAATATTTTCCACTGTAACTACTGGGCTAAGTTCATTATAGATAGAGATAATTGTAAGCAGCAAGAATGTTCAGTAAAGTAAGATCTACAAACACATCACCATCACCAAAACACAATTTTGCCATGCATCCATCTGTGTCCGTTGTTTAATATGCACATAGACCAAGGTGAGCGACACAGGCTCTTTAGAGCCTCTAGTTTTTATATACAGTCGCTTAGATTAATAATATGTTTGATCTTAAGATAATGATTAAAATGAGAAATGCTGGATTCGTTTATCATTTTTTGGAATAAATGGACACTTGCTTACGAAGCAACACTGTTTTCTTATTGGAGTTTTGTTTTTGTTCGATACTTTCATAGCTTGGTAACATCTTGAACAGTATTCTGTTGATCTATATATCATTAAAAAAATCGTTACTGACTGCCTTTTTACTTTTACATCCCATAATGTTAAAAATAGTATTATGCTTGCAAAAAGAATATATACATCCAATTAAATCACCGACGAGCACATATAAAACCAGGTATTTTTTGTTAACGCCCCTATACATTTCAAAATGTCAATATGCATTTGTACATGGAGAAATTGATTTGTACATCCACTAATACATTAAACACAGCTGTGTATTGGATGTAAACCATTAAGATTCCGCGCACCATCCTACCTAGACCCCCTCACCCGCCAACTGGATATCATTCCAGGGATAGTTCAGGAATTATATATACAAGTTACTTTCCTTGCTAATCTTGTTTAACGTATCGACTGTCATAAAGTGAGGTTCATAAAGTAAAATTACACTTGATAATTTGTTTTGCGTCCACGTCGCTTTGTCTGGATTACTCTTTGCCATGAACGCTCAAACCTAAACATTTGAAACCCAGGGATGTAAGAAAACAAAAAAAAAACAAAAAACGTTAGGAGCTACATTACCAAAAGGGACCTAAAGAAAATTTCCAAATTCAGCTGAGGTTAACTTTAAAATATAAAAATAAGAAGATGTGTATGATTGCCAATGAGACAACTCTCCACAAGAGACCAAATGACACAGAAATTAACAACTATAGGTCACCGTACGGCCTTCAACAATGAGTAAAACCCATACCGCATAGCCAGCTTTAAAAGGCCCCGAAATGACAACTGTAAAGCAATTCAAACAAGAAAACTAACGGCCTGAATTATTTACAAAATAATGAACGAAAAACAAATATGATATACCGCAACAAACGACAGCAACTGAATAACAGGCTCCTGACTTGGGGCAGGCACATACAGAATGTTGCGGGGTCAAACTAGTTTGAAGGCACCAACCCCTCCCGTAACTTTAGACAGTGGTGTAACAGTTCAACATAAGAAAAAACTATCAAAATCAGTTGAAAAAGTCTTTTTTGTTATTTAAAGTTTACTTATTTAGTGTTATATGTCGTCTCACTATTTTTAGAATTTACCACCTTTGAAAAGTGTTTAGTATGACGATAAATTTTCACTTCTGTTCTCGTACTATGAACAACAAAATTATTTATTTTGTAAAAAATATTTCCGTACTGCATGTATACCTTACAACAAAATTATTTTTATTTACCTGTGTACGTTATTTTATTTGGCGGCATTTTATCCAAGGTTATGGTTGTCTTTCTGATATTGTTTTACATCTGACCCCTTCTTTTATTAATTTTACATTTGCGTTGTGTCATAGATCAAATTTATTCGTTCAGTGTATGTTCACTTGTTTTTGTTAATATGTCTTTTGATTGAGTTAAGCCATTGCAATTGATATTTTATAGTGTGTCTTTTTATGTTGTGATGTTACACTATTGTTTCAGGTTAGGGTGAAGGTTGGCGCCTATTAAATTTTTTAAACCATCTGCATTTGTTTGCACCTGTCCTAAGTCGGGAACCTGATGGTCAGTGGTTGTCGTTTGTTGATGTGGTTCATAATAGTTATCAAAGGTACCAGGCTTATAATTTAATACGCCAGACGTGCGTTTCGTCTACATAAGACTCATCAGTGACTCTCAGATCAAAATAGTTATAAAACCAAACAAGTACAAATTTGAAGAGCATTGAGGACCTAGAATTCATAAGTGTTTCTCGTTTCTCATTTTTATATAGATTAGACCGTTTGTTCTCCTGTTTGAATGGTTTCACACTAGTCATTGTTGGGGCCCTTTATAGCTTGCTGTTCGGTGTGAGCCAAGGCTCCGTGTTGAAGGCCGTACTTTGACCTATAATTGTTTACTTTTACAAATTGTGACTTGGATGGAGAGTTGTCTCATTGGCACTCATACCACATCTTCTTATATCTATTAACTCATCAAATTGATACAATGCAGAAATACATCTAACAAAAACACATATGCATGAAATATATATTATAATTCATAACAAATTATTAATACAATATAACAGTTAAAAATAAAATCTATCGCATTGAAATATTTCAAACATACATCCTGTTCAAGAAAATTCTGTAACGTTTCTGAGATATATTTATGTTACTTTTACGTATAGGTGAAGAAGAAAAAATAATCCATTCATCCAATTGTACATCAACAGGTATGTGATATGGGATATATATATATATATAAACATTTGACAACTTTATGACAGACATTCTTCATTGGATAACCCGTCGTTATACAGGACTAACACCTATATATACAATTCAATTCAAATTTAGCCCAATAATGTTAGATCTGTAAATTTGCGTTCGCAAATTTTTTTTCTTCCCTCAGCGGGATTCGATCCCTTGCTTCTATATATATATAGATATAACTCAACGACCTTTCTTTCGATGGCGCTGGCTCGTTACGAATATCGATACCTGTACACAATAGATAAATTATATATACGCCTCAAAAGTGTACAAACCAACACCAACATTTAAAAAAGGAAACAATAAATATAAGTATCTAAAAATATTTCGGGTAACAGATGTCCTTCATCGGTATGATAATGATGATGTTCATTGAATCATAACAATCTATTCTGAATTAACTAAAAACAATCTTTATCGTTATACAAATTAAGTCAAAATCTTCTTTGGAAGACTTTAAGGTAAGTGTCATTAATGTTCTTCAGTGCTGATGAGAAATTTTGTATTAACAAAATTGCACCAAAAACACTTAGACAACAAATGGCTATTTGGTTGATCAGCTCTTCAACGTTTGTTTTAGGCTTTGGATTCTCAAATATTTTGGCATCGAGCATCACTCAAGAGACATTGTTTGTCGAAATGCGCATCTGGTGCTGTAAAATTGGTATCGTTTATATTATTAGAATAACGAATAGGCATGCAGGCATGAAATGTAATAAAGATAATAAGATAATTTTTCTACTTCTACTTAAAAATATAAAAATTAGAGTATTTTTTCGTAAATTGGTACAAAATGCAGCCACATCACCTTTCCGGAATTTCTCATTTTTGCATTGTCTCCTGTGTTTTCTAAATAGTTTTAAAAAGACAAAAAAGTGAGGCATAATAATATAATACTCATAAACTTCAAACTGAATGCAAAAAGACGTTTAGCAGAAAATCATGTCATATAGTTCATGCCAAAGCCATGAACATGGTAAACCATGTATCCGATAACCTAAAAATCTCGAAACTGTTGTAAAATTTATCCAGTAGTAAATAGCATCATAAATTTTTTTAAATAATACACTTTTATTTTAGTTAGCCACTGATTCGAATCTTGCGCAGTTTTGTTTGAATTTTAATTTTATGCAGTGCAGAAAACAATTGATTTGTACTAGATGGCGGCATTTCTAGTGGTCTGGCTTTCTGAGTTATGACGTACAGTCAGATTTCGTGTGTTATATGCAGATTATTATTCTTGGCATTTTTCATACTCAGAAAGTTGTTTCCTTACTGGTTTGGCTTTATTGATTATATCAATTTTTATGCTCAATCAATATTAGTTTACCAGTAGATCACTTAATCGTAATATTTTACAATTTCATGACCAGCTAGCTGAAATATAAAGATGTCTTTTTTGGCACTACTCCAAATGTTATATTTTTGGTTTGGAAGTTTGACTGTACCTGTAGAAAACGTGCAAACGGGATAGCACATCCTAATTTTTTTTGGTGTTGTTGTTTACCGAGCCCGCAAATTTAGATATGATCCGGGTAAACTTATCGATCATTTAAATAAACTTTTTCTATAAGGTTACCAATTCAACAGCGTAATTAGATCTTTGAATATTGTTTTATCGGTATGAATATTTATTTTGTAATCAGTAAATTTAAACAAAACTGAATATTATTGTTAAACATATATAAAAGAAAAACAAAGGATATGGTGTATCCATCCATGACAAAAAGTCAGTACATGCACAGCAAAAACACACATGTGGCACACATAAGAGAAGTTATCTCAAGAATAAATACACCATAACTTTAAGAATACAGAAGAGTAAACATATCAAGCACAGGAAAAATTTCTACGGCATCCACACAGCACGAGAGACAAACTCCGTTAATACAATTGAAAAACAAAGGATATTGGTATCCATCCGTGACACAAAATCAGTACATACAGGGCAAAAACACACATGTGGCACACATAAGAGAAGTTATATCAAGAATAAATTGTCCATAACTTTAAAAATACAGAAGATCATACATATTAAGAAGAGCATATATGTACATTTATGGTGGTACAATCATTCGATACCCATACTTTGGCATTTCACAAGGTCGTGTTTTTCTCTGACAGTTACTGAGGTGCTTAAACTACATCGCCTCAACCCCTTAACATATCTGTACAAACCCTGAGAGAGTGTTACAATGATGCAATATTTTTCCTGAAGGGTGCGTCTCTTTGCGAGCTGCATAGGGAAACTCTCAAAATGTAAAACAAACACACGCACATCGGTCAAAAAGTTTGATACAATTTTATATTGGAATGCCTGCTCAATATCCCCACCACCACCACTACCATCTATAAATTTCGAGCTATTTCTGATAAAACATCGTTTCATCAACATATCTATTTCATGCATCATTTATTCTTGTTTCCATCAATAGCAAGCTCATTTCAAAGTAATTTATATATGCAATCTCATTTTATAATTGGTGCAAAAGGATGATTTTTATAATCCTTTCCATATAAACGTTGATAAACATATCATAATAAGTCAGGGATTTACCACAAATTACTTAAATCATTTACTTAATTCCTCCATAGATATAAAGATTTGGTTTTGAAGTTTTGAAGTTTGGTTGTACCTGTAGAAAACTTATTTCAAACGCACACTGTACACTCCGCCACTTTTGGCGAAAATGTCATAGCTATTAATGAACAGAAACTACCCAATATAATACAGAGCTTATGCATAAATGAATGATCAATTAAGCAAAAAACAATATGAATAATTAAACAACTTTAATAAGCAACTATTATATGAGTAAACCTAAATTAATATCAACAAAGTTGGTGCTAATATACGTCTGGTTACTTCTCACCACAGCGATCACTATTTGGAAAGATTATTACTAATTGCAGTGAATAAAAATATCAATGACCAATGTTATTTTTGTCTTGTTTTTACTGATTCTTTTTTGTTTTTATGTTTCTTGGAAAGTTGTAATTCCGTGCTCTGATATTTTTGTACATCTCAATCTGAAGCCATCCGTCTTCCCTGACTGCAATCCGTCATTAAAGATCTCACTGGCTTGTTTTAATTGTTTTAAATGAAGTTTTTGTTTCTATTCTTACTCGTGGGTTAAATTTTACTTAAAGACAGGGAAAAACGGGAATTTGGGTACGACAGTAGTTCAAAATTTGGTGACTATGTTGAACGCATCTATCCCATCGAACTTGAGATGAAGGATGCAACAGATACATTTAAGTCTGCCTCATATCTTGACTTATATCTAGATTTGACAATGAGGGTCGGTTGAAAACAAAACGTTACGAAAAATTTCAGATTCACAATTGTGAACTTTCCATTTCTATGTAGCAACATTCCAGCATCACCTGCATATGGAGTATATATCTCCTAGTTGAAACGATATTCCAGGGCTTGTGTTTCCTGTCATGATTTCCTTGATAGAGTGTTGCTGCTCACAAGGAAGCTAGAGTTCCAAGTGGTGAAGATGAAATCATCCCATCGTTAATTTTTCGGACGCCATCATCAGTTGGTTGACCTTTATGGAATATCTGTTTCACAGATGATGACGGATTTGAGCCATTTGTTGCAACTACAATCCCGTGCCCTTTTCCCCGAATGTGACCTACAACATTAGACTTATCAACATGAACAACACGACAGGTGCCACATGTGGAGCAGGATCTGCTTACTCCTCCGGGGCACCTGAGACCCCCCCCCCCATTTTTTTGTAGGCTCCTGACTTGAGACAGGCACATACATACATAATGTGGCGGGGTTAAACATGTTAGCGGGATCCCAACCCTCCCCCTAACCTGGGACACATACATACATAATGTGGCGGTGTTAAACATGTTAGCGGGATCCCAACCCTCCCCCTAACCTAGGTTTATTTTCGACATGTGAGTTTGAATGTCGCTTTGAATTGTGAATTTTCCTTTCCTATGTAGCAACATGCCAGAAGCGCCTGCATATGGAGTAAATATATCTCCCAGTTGATTCATTATTTTTCAGCTTGCTCTTCCTTTAATAGTTTCCTTGGTAGATTATTGCTGCTCACAAAAAAACAAGGATTCGAAAGTTTTACGGAAGGAAATTGTGTTTTATTCAGAGCGGTGTTTTTATGAGGTAAAATCAGTACATGCAGGGCAAAAACACACATGTGGCACACATAAGAGAAGTTATTTCAAGAATAAATAGACCATAACTTTAAAAATACAGAAGAGTATACATATCAAGAAGACATATATGTACATTTATGGTCGTACAATCATTCGATACCCATACTTTGGCATTGCACATGGTCATGATTTCTCTGACAGTTACTGAGGTGCTTAAACTTCATCGCCTCAACCCCTTAACATATCTTCACAAACCCTGAGAGACTGTTACAATGATACAATATTTTTCCTGAAGGGTGCGTCTCTTTGCGAGCTCCATAGGGACACTCTCAAAATGTAAAACAAACACACGCACATCGGTCAAAAAGTTTGATACAATTTTATATTGGAATGCCTACTCATTATTCCCACCACCACCACTACCATCTATAAATTTCGAGCTATTTCTGATAAAAAACGTTTCATCAACAAATCTATTTTATGCATGATTTATTCTTGTTTCCATTAATAGCAAGCTCATTTCAAAGTTATTTATATATTTAATCTCATTTTATAATTGATGCAAAAAGGATGATTTTATAATCCTTTCCATATACACGTTGATAAACATATCATAAATGTATACTCAACATCTTGAGTATTCCTATGAGTTGAAATAAGTCAGGGATTTACCACAAATTACTTAAAACATTTACTAAATTCCTCCATAGATATAAAGTTTGGTTGTACCTGTAGAAAACTTATTTCAAACGGGATAACACATCCTAATTTATACGGAGATGTTGTTTACCGAGCCCGAAAATTTAGATGCGATCCGGATAAACTTATCGATCCTTTAAATAAACTTATTTTAAAAGGTTACTAATTCAACACTGTAATTGGATCCTTGAATATTGTTTTTATGGGTATTAATATTTACTTTTTTTATCGGTAAATTAAAATAAAATCAAACTAAATATTATTTTTATATACATATGCACATTCATGGCTGTACAATCTGTCGATACCTGTATCTTGGTATTGCACAATGTCATGTTTTTCTCTTACTATTAATGACGTCTTTACACTAAATCCACTGGATGTTGGATGTGTACTGATTGATATTTTAGTCTTAGATGCATGATTTTTTTAATTAGTTGTTAATGGCTATGAACTAGCTGTCAGTAACTGAGAGTACTCTCATATCTGTACTAAGTGTCTTTTTGTTGTGGGGATGTATAAGTACCTTGCAACGTCCACTCCGTGTTTTAGTTAAATGTATTTATATTTGTATCCATCTAATGAGTTAAACCTTTTTCAACTGATTTTTATAGTTTGTTCTTATGTTGTGCTGTTGCACTACTGTCCCAGGTTAAGGGAGGGTTGGCGTCTTCAAACTAGTTTAACTCCGTCACATTTTATATGTGCCTGTCCCAAGTCAGGCGCCTGTAATTCAGTGGTTGTCGATTATTGTTGTTTCTCATATTTGTTATCGTTTATTGTTTTATATAAATAAGAAGATGTGGTGTGATGTGGTATGAAAGCCAATGAGATAACTCTCCATCCAAGTCACAATGTGTAAAAAGTAAACAATTATAGGTCAAAGTACGGCCTTCAACACGGAGCCTTGGCTCACACCGAACAGCAAGCTATAAAGGACCCCAAAATTACTAGATGAAGATGAAAGATGTGAACAATCAAATTTATTTATTTTGAAAACTTATTTCCGTACTCCTAACAACAAAATTATTATATTTAAATTTACTACGAGTACAGAAGTGAAAATTTATCCTCATACTAAATACTTACCAAAGGTGGTACGTATCAAAAATAGTGAGACGAGATATAACACCAAATAAGTATACATTGAATACAAAAATGCATTACAAATTATGTCAACAGGTCAAATTAACACGAACGTACGATTTTTCGTTTGTATAGTTTGTTCTTGTGTTGTGCCGTTGCACCATTGTCCCAGGTTAGGGGGAGGGTCGGCGCCAACAAACTAGTTTAACCCCGACACATTCTGTCTATGCCTATCCCAAGTCAGGAGCCTGTAATTCAGTGGTTGTCGTTTGTTGTTGTGTATCATATTTGTTTTTCATTCAATATTTTGTACATAAATTAGGCCGTTAGTTTTCTCGTTTAAATTGTTTTACATTTGTCATTTCCGGGCCCTTTATAGCTGACTATGCAGTATGGGATTTGCTCATTGTTGAAGGCCGTACGGTGACCTATAGTTGTTAATTTCTGCATCATTTGGTGTCTTGTGGAGAGTTGTCTCATTGGCAGTCATACCACATCTTCTTATTTTTATATTGTTTTGTTTCTTATTGTGGATTTTTATTGTAGGTGTAGAAATTAGTTAGATTAAGATTTCAGTGTTACCCTGTATCGTTGTTCTATGTTTTTCAACTTTGCTAGTGATATCTAGCTTTTTATATTGGCAATTGTAAGTTTATCTTTTAGATCTTAGAATATATTTTGTCGAGAAATATAAGAGAGGATGATGGATGAATTAACAAGGATCCCGAAATAGATAAACCAAAAACATTCAGATCTTAAAAAAAGCAAAACACTAAAGAATGAGTTTATTTTCAAGAGGATGCCTTTTCAAACCTACAACTTGCCAGCTGCATGGACTTGGTTGCACACACGTCAATTAACGATAAAGTAGTCGGGGCATTAAGGCCAGGTTTTGGCCTCTCGCCAAATAGTTTCTTATGTCCGCACATACTTCGCCAATCTAAAATATACTTAAAACTTAATGAAAAACAAGGAAAATCAAGAAATTTTACAAATATACAAATTTCATCATGGTTTGTTGCCATGGTTACTCATTAAATGTGAAATTTATTTTTATTTTCTGAACACCTTGTTCCTTAGTCTAGTAATAACAAATTTAAGAATATGTATGATCACTTTTAAATTTGCAGTAATATTTGGGCCAAATTCAATTGACACTTAAAAATTAAATATCCTTTAACTTTAACATACATTATTGAAGACCGTACTTTGACCTATAATGGTTTACATTTATAAATTTTGACTTGGATGGAGAGTTGTCTCATTGGCACTCATACCACATCTTCTTATATCTATTTGTATACCTCAGTCCTTTGTTGATATTCTAAAACTTGTTTATAGAGATGGTGACAGTTTTGAGTCCTTCGATTAAATACACTGTACACTCCGCCACTTTTGGCGAAAATGTCATAGCTATTAATGAACAGAAACTACCCAATATAATACAGAGCTTATGCATAAACGAATGATCAATTAAGCAAAAAACAATATGAATAATTAAACAACTTTAAAAAGCAACTATTATATGAGTAAACATAAATTAATATCAACAAAGTTGGTGCTAATATACGTCTGGTTACTTCTCACCACAGCGATCACTATTTGGAAAGATTATTACTAATTGCAGTGAATAAAAATATCAATGACCAATGTTATTTTTTGTCTTGTTTTTACTGATTCTTTTTTTATTTTTTATGTTTCTTGGAAAGTTGTAATTCCGTGCTCTGATATTTTTGTACATCTCAATTTGAAGCCATCCGTCTTCCCTGACTGCAATCCGTCATTAAAGATCTCACTGGCTTGTTTTAATTGTTTTAAATGAAGGTTTTGTTTCTATTCTTACTCGTGAGTTAAATTTCACTTAAAGACAGGGAAAAACGGGAATTCGGGTACGACAGTAGTTCAAAATTTGGTGACTATGTTGAACGCATCTATCCCATCGAACTTGAGATGAAGGATGCAACAGATACATTTAATCTGCCTCATATCTTGACTTATATCTAGATTTGACAATGAGGGTCGGTTGAAAACAAAACTTTACGAAAAATTTCAGATTCACAATTGTGAACTTTCCATTTCTATGTAGCAACATTCCAGCATCACCTGCATATGGAGTATATATCTCCTAGTTGAAACGATATTCCAGGGCTTGTGTTTCCTGTCATGATTTCCTTGATAGAGTGTTGCTGCTCACAAGGAAGCTAGAGTTCCAAGTGGTGAAGTTGAAATCATCCCATCGTTAATTTTTCGGACGCCATCATCAGTTGGTTGACCTTTATGATGACGGATTTGAGCCATTTGTTGCAAATACAATCCCGTGCCCTTTTCCCCGAATGTGACCTACAACATTAGACTTATCAACATGAACAACACGACGGGTGCCACATGTGGAGCAGGATCTGCTTACCCCTCCGGGGCACCTGACACCCCCAGTTTTTTGTAGGGTTCGTGTTGCTTAGTCTTTGGTTTTCTGTGTTGTGTTTTGTGTACTGTTGTTTGTCTATTGGTCTTTTTCTTTTTTAGCCATGGCGTTGTCAGTTTATTTTCGACATGTGAGTTTGAATGTCGCTTTGAATTGTGAATTTTCCTTTCCTATGTAGCAACATTCCAGCAGCGCCTGCATATGGAGTAAATATATCTCCCAGTTGATTCATTATTTTACAGCTTGTGCTTCCTTTAATTGTTTCCTTGGTATATTATTGCTGCTCACAAGAAACCAAGGATTCGAAAGTTTTACGGAAGGAAATTGTGTTTAATCGGGAATAGGGCACAATTCAGAGCGGTGTTTTCTAAAGATCATCTGAGACCGCCAAAACATATCACAAGTGATTTGAGACACCGACACATCGTATCGGTCAACCGATTCGTGATTATTTATCCTTTGCTACTTAGAACAAGATACTTGTGTCTACGTTGTCCATTCTAAATAGGTTTTGCTGGGAAATACTACCTAGGTTTTTGTGTAAGATCTATGAAATTAATCAATGTTGAATATGTATAAATGTTCTTTGAAAAGAATGGAGTGCCTGTCTCAAGTCTTCAAGAATAATTTTGAATAAAGGAATTAGGGTAATTTCATTGTTCGTACCCTTAAATGAAAATAACATCAAGTCATTGATTTCAATTGTTCAGGAGGCCAAAATATTTGAATATTCAAAAACTAATACAAACATTAAAGAGCTGATAAAACCAAAAAGGAGCAAAAGTAGGACGAAATCCGAACAAGGAATCAAAGCTAGGCATGGGGCAGATATTCTTATGTTTTATTTTTTTTTTTTCTCAGGACTAGAGACAGGCAAACGAGGAATCAGAGCTAGGCATGAGGCAGATACATCTTTTGATTTAAAATAACTTTCTCAAAGTCTCATCAATAGGCAAGATGGCGGGAGCAAGAAAATTCCTTGAGATGAAACTTTTTGCTTTATTAAATACTAAATGTATGAGTTATGTTTTAGCCTTTTACATTAGACACGTAAACAATATCAATCTATGACTTCAAATAATATCGTTGTATCAAAAGAGACCGTTTAAGGGGGGATTATGCCAAATGCAGGGAATATTACTAGCCAATTTCGGATAGTGTACAACATACAAGATGGTCGGGATGGGTCTTCATTGCTGTATTCTTTAATGGTATCTTTGTTTCTAAGATGAAGAGTAAAAAATTATTTTTAATCAATGCTGTTTGTATTATTTTTTTTGAAACAAAATATTTAACACAAATGTTTAAAGAATTAAAGTCCTACCCAAGTAACAACAGTTGCGAATAAATTTTACAGTAGGTTTCAAAGACCCGTCAAGAATACTAAATTCTATTAATAACTGAAAACCTCAAAATATTACACAAGACAATAACTCGCGGATTAGCTTTTTCTTGCTATGGACAGACATATGAATATATACTAGTTATAATATATCCCAACCCCATTTATTATCGCAAACGTGAATAACAAATAATATGGCGTGTCAAACATTGCAATATTCACAAAAAAATCATATAATTTTATATGTTCATAAAAACAAAATATATATTCAAAAAATCATATATATGTTCATAAAAACAAAATATATATTAAAACAAATCATATATATGTTCATAAAACAAATTATATATATTAAAAATCATAAACAAGTCTAAATTGAAAACAACGTTCAAACCTATGATTGCGTTGGATAAAAACCGCAATTTTTATATGCGTGCATGCGAAACAAATTTCTTGGTAGAGGGGTCTAAATACAGCACAAACAACATTTTCCAAAAGACAAAAAAAGTGAAAAAGTATATTTTAACAAAACGCATTTGACTAGCAGGTCGAACAACTGATGTTCTTAAACCCTGCTGACTGCCATTGGCGATTGCCAAATAAATTGATCACCAGATGTAACAAAATGGATATATATGTTTATAAAAACAAAATATATATTAAAAACATCAAATATATGTTCATAAAAACAAACTATATATTCCAAACATCACATATATGTTCATAAAATACAATATATGTTAGTAACATAAAAAAATATACGTTCAAAAATTTGCATCATGGGATACCTTGTATGAATGTACCGGTAGATTCCTCCGTTATTCGGAGCAACCCTTGAGAGCTGCAAGGCAAGTCACAGTGGAATCACCTGCATATGGAGTAAATATTTATACGATTTCCCAGGGCTTGTGTTTCCTATCATGATTTCCTTGACAGGGGGACGCTGCTAACAAGGAAGCTATTGAGTCAATAGTTCCATGTGGTGAACTTGAAATAATCCCTTCGAAAAACTTTGGACGCCATTTAGAGTTGGTTGATCATTATGGAATATCTGTTTCACAGCTGACGACGAATGTGTTCCAATCGTCGTAACCACAATCCTGTCCTCCCTTTCCCCGAATGTGACTTACCGAATTATACTTATCACCGGGTTTGTATTTACATGAGCAACACTACGGGTGCCACATTTGGAGCAGGATCTGCTTACCCTTCCGGAGCATAGGAGATCGTGTTGCCCTGTCTTTAGTTTTCTATGTTGTGTTTTGTG
The DNA here is from genome assembly GCA_017311375.1 of Mytilus coruscus. Lineage (NCBI taxonomy): Eukaryota > Metazoa > Mollusca > Bivalvia > Mytilida > Mytilidae > Mytilus > Mytilus coruscus. The sequence continues at coordinate 88,398,901 of CM029599.1, forward strand.
AACTGTTGTTTGTCGTTTGGTCTTTTATTTTTTCCATGGCGTTGTCAGTTTATTTTCGACTTATGAGTTTGAATGTCCCTTTGGTATCTTTCGCCTCTCTTTTAATAAAAAAAAATGGTAGAGAACATACTAAAGGGCAGTCATAAGCTATATGTGAGGAAAAGACAGACACCAATATTGCAGATAGATGAACAGACACGCAACAGCATTACAATAAAAACTTTTTATTGGTACCCGTCGTTGGGGTTAATGCTATATACAAATACGGTAACACGCACCAATATCAATGTTATTTTGTAATTTGTTAACAGTTGAGCATATTACTGTGGTGAGAAAAATTTAAAACGGTTAGAATAAGTAAAGTAAAACAATACAATTGTTTTTTTAAGAAATTATTATTACAAATAAGGTAGGTTAAGCAGCTTAAATACAAATTAACAATTCTTTTCACAAATGACCTTATCATTAATCTTTTTGAATCACGGAGAAATAATTCCGCATTCTTGCGATATAAGTAGCACTTTCTATGCTCTCAGCAGTATAGGGTATTGTATTTAATGCAACCAACTCCTCTGGAATTTGACAAAAATCGGAATAAACAATTTTTACACGTTCAATGTTAAACGATTCCCCAAAGAATTTCTTTTCTAAATGTTGAAAGTATTTTTCATCCTTAAATTTCTTCAGCGTAAAGTTTTTCGACACAAATATTAAGATATGTCGACAGGGTTTTAAAATTTCTGTGAATGACTTCCCGGATTTCATAGCGTTATGCAGTAGTTCAATATAAATATTGTCATTTCCACACAAGTGCTTAAGATGATTTATATACTGTTCTGCAGCATCCTTGTCGTCATAAACATTAATTACAGCTACATCAAGTTCCTCGTGCATTTTCACGTTGGCATCTACTTCAAATAGATTAAATACACGAATATACATAGAGAATATTCAATTGTTTATATATAAATTAATCACGAAATAAAATGGCGACACCTAGGATAAATCACATTCGACCAAGGTCATTTTGAATACTTAATGGTATTAAATCCTGGTCATATCTCAAAGATCAAAAAGATGTAACTGATGTGGTGGTCATACATTTTTTGTACTTAGATTATGCCTCTTAAAGCTAAGGTTACCTTAGACAGGTTGACTGTTATTTACAAACATTCTTGTCTGATATAATCCCCAAGGGTGACTGGGGAATAGAAATATAGTCACTACAGGTCTTCTTCCGACCAGCAGTAAAACCCTTGCCAAAGTGGGGCGTCCGTTTGGCTGTTGGGGATGTATCAAGTACGCAGCCACGTCCGGTCAGAATGGGGACGTTAAATCCGATGCCTCGTAAGAACCCTGGCAACAACTCTTTGAGGGGTCCGTAGGTGGCCTGTTGCAAGGCTAAATTTCTGTCCCTATCCAATATACCCTCATTTTCCCGTGGCAGTCCAAATTTTCCCGACCTGAAACCCAGTTGACCACTATTACCGGACCTACCTATTGTATTTATTGTTAATTTGGTCTCGTCCTGAACATGCATGCAATATTTGCCACTGGACGTTAAGCAACCAACAATCAATCAATCTTGTCTGATATGACCGTTCTTGGTGAAGTTTTTTTTTTTTAAATAAAAAAACTTATACCTCGACAAAAACGATTTTTTGTTTCGATTTTTATCTTCGGTATATGTCCTCTTTCTATTTGAAACAGCAATTAAAGTGCATCAATAGTGCACATGAACTATCAAACTGTCGGATAGTTCAATGGCGATAAATGTAGATTTCAATTATTAAACAAAATGTTTTGATCTATAGTATTTATCTTAACTGAAATAATTCAAACGAAAGAAACACGACTGATGACAAACAATAAACGAAAAAAAAAAGATGTATACGATTTATGGTTTGAATTTTTTTTCTAAATTTACGTAATTAAAAACACTTTACCGATGCTCAAGTCAATTTTGAATATATAAATTTAGTGAAAACAACCGATGGAATCATCTGAACTTAAACAAAAGCGAGATTGGATGCATCGATAGGGTATGCGTCTCATGGTATGCTTACATCACCCGCCGTCACTGTGTCAAAATATCACAATATCCAATAGGATATAATTAGTGAATATAGGTGTAAAACCAACAAAACATGGTACTACACATTCGTCTTCATAAGAAAAAGGGTAAAAAACAAATATTTCCTTGAATTTGACAGTGGTAGGAAATAAACCCTGCATGTCATTGCCAAAAACAATTCTGAGTCATAAACATAAACATTAAGTGATTCAAAGCACCATTTTTTTTTTGTTAATTTCTATAACATATTTTGGAAACTTGAGGTGTCATGGTTACTAAAGCTTGTAAACAGGAATAAAAGGGGCGACAATTTGATTGGTTAACTTCCAGTGATGGTTATTATCTTATATCATGTATCTGCAAGGCAATGATATGTGAAATTTTGACTATAGTACTGGGGCCTGGTTTTCGAAACTATTCTAAGATATGTCATAAGATATATCTTAGGGCAAATTTTATGACCATCTTAGGACTATCATATGATATGTCATAGAATGTAAATCAAAGCTGTCTTAAAATAGTCATACCTATGATGCACTTATGACTGTCATAAGTTAACATATTTTCTTTTATTTTCAATATTGATTAAAAATTATAAAGATAATTATAAAAATAATGAGTATGAAAAAAAAATTATTACCATTCATATTCTTTACTATTTTCTCTCCTCATTATAATGAACATGAAATTATATATGAAATGGAATTAAAATTTGAGTTGATAATTTGTTTAAATTTAGTTTGTATATTATATATAATAAAATTTTATGACTTCGAGCTCATGTATTATTATATATATAGTGTTATTTAATTGTGAATACTTTTAAGATTTGGTACATCAAGTACCCGCTTAACGAAATGCTCGTGCAAATCTTCTATATAAGGAAATAATATATATATATTCGTTATACAAAATCACAAGTGAGAAAAGGAGTCCGAATTTTACGTCGCAGGAGATTCAAATTTTAATTGACGAAATGGAGAAGAATAAATCTTGACTATTTACCTTAAAGCCAGCCAATGCTCAGTGCATATAAAGTGCGAATCAAGTTAGTTCATTTTCACTGTTGTATGCGAGTATGTCTTTTGTAGAATAAAGGATGATGGGAAAAACTGCGTTTGTTTACTTTTTGAAAATACAAAATAATAGATTTGAATGTATGTTTTAACAGAATTTCATTAGAATATAACTTTTTAATGTATAACAACAGGATTAAAGTCCAAAAAAGTGTTATTTAAGCAGCAGAATCCATAATACTGATTACTGAATGCGATTCATTTTAACTATAGATGCGATGAATTATCACTGTAAGTACAATCATTTCTGATGTAGAATTTTTGGAAGTGCGATGAATTTTCATTGTCATTCTATATGATTATTCGACATACAACAACTGAAAATGGTTTTTAAATGACTTTAATATTGATGATATTCACAATTTGAAATGCAAGCTAGTCGTAGATGCTTACTTGAATATACACGGATATAACCACGTTCATATCAAGAATATTCAAATATTGTTGGTGAGTTTGCTATTACTATTAACTTGTCATGGATCCGAAAATTTACTGGAGCAGAACATCCATGAATATAACTTTTTCTACGACGAATTTTCTTTGAAAAGTTTTATAACTCGCTTAAAAAAGCTTTGAACATTTGTCACGCCGTGTCATACATATTTCTAACGTATTGATTGGCTTTTGCACAACGAATAGTACAAGAATGTACAACGAACGGTACTAAAGAAAGAAAACAAACTACAAAGAGAATGAATCGTACAGTGTCAAAATTCTGAGGTCAGTTTTTCAAGTAAATGTCTTCAAATAAAATTAAAACAACGGGTTTCTCATTCGTATTATGTATTTTAACAACAACAAAGCACTAAATACACGTTCGCATTTAGTGAAAGAGCCAACCAACTATGCTCTATTTGTAGTTTAATCAAGTTTGAGTTACACATAGTGTTTGTTTCGCGATGTTTACTAGTAATTCACAGACCTGTCTATTTAGAATAGTCACATGGTGTTCATGTAATATAAATGATATACAATGCTGCCAGGAGCAGTAAACTTTGTTTTCATAAACATTGAATACTTAACTGAACAGTTAGTCAATTAGTCTTTGGTGTAAATATAAGAACGGTATATCTACCAACATTGCTTCGCGATGTAGCGATTAACGTCCGAAATCAACTGTTCGGCGGTTATACCCCGTGGTATAGAACCATTTAAACATGTAACAATAAACTGTTTTCAATATTTCTTTGTATTCTCACAATTGCGTATTGGCTTATTTGTAACACCGACTTATAAGAAATTCAAGCATATTTAAGGTGACTCGACTGTTGCTCGAACTTTCTTTACTGTATAAGATTTATACACAATGGCATGACAAATATCAATTATCCAGTCATCCAAGCGTCAATTGTTTGTGCAAGATGAAAACGTTTCCACTCATTCAATCGTGAAATGAAGATCGTTTTATGAATGCTCTTTGTTATCTCAAATGCATCCATTAGAGCTATTTTCCTAACGCTTGTAGTTTAAAGGTTTTGTTGGCTTGCTTGCTTTGTTTGTATAAACGTTTGCTCAATCTTAATTACAATGCTTAGGCAACATTTACACAATCAAGGCCAACCACACCTTTTAACTACAAACATTAGGAAATTAGCTCTAATGACGTTTAATTTATTAGTATGCGATGTAGATTTAGACCGAAACAGAAACTTTGCTTTTCTGGTGACGTTGATTGGCTTAACTGTCCAAGATATATGTATTTAATGATGACGTGTCATAGGAAAGAATAAATTGTATCCTACATAAGCTCAGGACAAATTATTTGAGAAAATAGAATTGACTATATTAGCAATAAATACCATGTTTAAGGAATTTATTGATATATTACCTCAGACTTTCACTCTCTAAGTATGTATATAAAATCAATCCTTCTGACTTCATAAATTTTGTTAGAGAATCGGCTGAATTAAGACTTTATATAATGAAAATTAATTAATTTACTTCTGTGAAAATGCATCGCATATACAATAGAGATGAATCACCCTACAGTGAAAATGAAAGTCTAGTATCATTATTCGACAGTAAACATGAATCGCATAACGAAAACAGCATAGTGGAATTTGATTCAATATCAACAAGCTGAATAACAAAACCTGTTTTAAGTTAAACAACATTAATAATTATGTTAAAAGGTACATTTTTCTGCAAATTAAACTTAACTGCTACTTTTAAATCTCTTGCACGCTCTGTTCGTGAACTATTTTTAATATTTAATATCTAATTGTGTATCAATTTTGCACCTGGATGGCTGTAGGCGCGATGAAAACCCGTCCGCATCTCATACCTATATCATGAATTTATAAAAACAGTACACATTATATATTATTTCTTATTTTATTCAAAAATCTTGAATTTGTAGTCTGTTTATTTATCATTCTACATCAGAAATTCATCACGGATACAGTAAAAATGACGTTTTAGGATTCGCACATTACATACACTGATGCTTATCTATGTTGGGTTAATTAATTCATAAAGATTTGAATTAGTCAGATTGAAAGAATCAAAAACTTCATATTTGAACCACAAACTGCTTGACAATGAAAAAAATGGTATTGTTCTTCTTTCTATTTACATAGAGGTGTTCATCCTCTATAGGACTGTTATGCGTAAGTGTGTTCCGTCAATGTACCAACTACATTTGGAAAGTTTGTCTTTTCATAAAGTCCTCTCATAATATTGTGAAGTAATAATAAGACCATCATAAGTCATATCGCGAGGAGTCTTAACTTTACGACAAAAGTTATGATATATCGTAACTTTGGACACTTTCGAAAACATATCTTACGACTATGAAATGTTCTAAGACCATTGTAAGACATGTCTTAGTCATAAGATACTTTCTTCGAAAACCAGGCCCCTGGACAGGATAAAACTGTACTCATGCCAAATATTTTTTTATTTGAAACAAAGATAAATTCTGCACAATGTTTTGAAAAATCCCAATTGAACAAAGACTAATAGGGAAAAATCAATGGTGGTATTACTCCTATAAAACTCAAATGGTCATTCTTGTATATAATAATCTAAAACTGCAAAACATGTGTTATCCACGAAATAATTAACAATTGTGGACTTCTTTTTCAAACATGTCAAACCAACATTTGTTTACCTTGGTATGTATTTCCATCCTGCAGATAAACATCTTCATTACTCCTTGATGGCAACATTCGCTGCTTGTTTGTCTTTGACTGCTCACCTGAAAACATGTAAAGTTTTCTTTGAAATACATATTTTCAATTCTTATTTTCATGCTATTAGTTGACTTCTAATGAGACAACCATACACTAGAGACCAAAGGATAACAACAATTGGTGATCGTAACAATCAACAAAACCGTATAGCAAGCTATAAAGTCTCCGGCATGTCAAATTGCGAAATACTTAATACGATTAAGCAAACTGGATTGTTTTAGACCATGACAAAAAAAGGAAAAACAAATATAACGGACAATAACAAAAGACAAAAACATTTCGAGCTATTGATTTGGGAGGGGTAACTTAAGAATGTTTACGGGCGCTTAATCCTCCCTTGACCAGGGACTGTTTTGTAACAAACAAAAAAACATAAGAATAAACTGTAGAAATCAGTTTTAAAGATGTAACCGTAATCACAGTTACTAATAGCTGGTAAACGCCAATTACAACTAATAAATAAATCATGTCTTCTCAAGACTAAAATAACAATATGTACACATCCTAGGCATTACGTGCAAATACGTCATAAACAAAGATATGCCCAAATAATAAAAAATCGACAGGATGTAAGACCATGAATGTTCAAATGTGCATGGCAATGCGTATTTAGTGTTATGATTTATTTACAACAAAATCAATATTAAGTATAGAAAAAAAAACATAATTCTTAGATTATTTTTTAGTGTAAAATTGATAACTTTTAAGATGAGTTTATTCCAATGATCAATAAGTCTACATAGATTGCACAGCCATCTATAAAAATATTCAGTTATTTAATTTGACTGTTGATGACTTTTATGTTAGCACAACAGTATGAGATTTAAAAATATATATAACGATAAAAAAAAAGAGCCTGAGAAGAATGTTTTGAGCAGCTGTTCTATATAACACCCAAACAGTAGTCTGAAACAGACTATAATGTACTTTTTGTACATAAATCAGGCCGTTAGTTTTTCTCGTTTGCATTGTTATACATTTGTGATTTCGGGGCCTTTTATAGCTGAATATGCGGTATGGGTATTACTCATTGTTGAAGGCCGTACGGTGACTTATTATAGTTGTTAATCTCTGTGTCATTTGGTCTCTTGTGAAGAGTTGTCTCATTGGCACTCATACCACATCTTCTTATTTTTATATTAATATCTATATCGCATATGCGATTTAAAAGTTGTTTTAACTTCTCAGACTTAACTGTCGGTTCACTACCTCTCAGCCTCATTTCAATACAGTTCAGACTCGATTAAATATAGTCAGATTGGCTAGAGAAAGATTAAGATTAATCAAAGGCAACATTAGCGACTTTAAAATAATTCAGTATGTAATGAGTATTCAATTTGTATAGTGTTTTGTGTGTGTAAAACATAATTTGAAATAATGGTGGTAAATATAATCACTTTCTTGTCTTGGTAAATAAAAGTAGAAAAGTAGAACAAACGGTTGTGGCAATACCAATTATAGGTCAATGAAAGACTCCCTTACTTCATGATAAAAACAAAATGACATACAACAAATCAACTTACACTTAATTAAGATATGAAAAAAGAAACATTGATCCTTTTCGATACGCGGTTTACACAAGGTACAGAAGGTTTGTGTAAACTAAGGTATTCGGGTACAAGACGCAACAATTTCGTTACTGCCAGCATTACATAAAGCCTGTTGTAAATGCAAATCGGAAATAACCCATAAAACAGAATAGTAGACAGGATTTAGAAGTGATTATCACAACTGTAACATTTCCGTGGTTATTTGTGATACAGCTTACTACAATGCTCAACCTAGCCATGAAATCCTAAAAATTTCAGATTGTTTAGATTTCAACATTACTATTCAAAACATTTGGTTCAGTATCCTATGTGTAGGCAATAACTATCCTTAATGTAGTCCCGATGGTTAACAAGCTCTAAAATATGTTTACAACTTAAAAATACATAAAAACGTAAAATATTCAAGGGAAAAATTAAAGTTATAACTTATATCGTAAATTTTTCTTTCTAGCAAAGATATTTAGCAGATATGTAGGTTAATGTTTCTATTGTAGAGTGAAAATCATTAATTAACCTGAATTGTGTTGCACCAATAAAAAATGAAATATATACCGCATTCTTCTTGTATTCCAGTTATATCAACAGTAGTATCTTCCTTTGCATATTCAAAATTGCTTGACGTGTAGTTCAAGTTTAGTTCTGGGTTTGTTTCATTTTGCAATGAATGTGCTGCAATAATAGACAAAAGAAACATTCATTTATACACTTTCGAATCTATTTTCAAATGATTCTTTAATTTCAATATAATGAGCAGATTTTGTCTTTACTTAATTATTAAAGCTTATAAAAAAAGCTCATTTTAACTGCAATAGTCATGTTGAAAACATTCCAGTATTTGTCTCCATGGTCAAGTAAACATATCGATTTAAAAGAGAGACGGAAAATACTAAAAGGATATTCAAACTCATAAGCCGAAAATAAACTGACAACGCCATGGCAAAAAAAGATTAAAATACAAACAACAGTATACAAAACACAACATAAAAAACCAAAGACTGAGCCAATGAATGGGGGTGGTCTCAGGTGCTCCGGAAAAGTAAGCAGATTCTGCTCGAAATGTGGCTCATATATGTATAAACCTGGTGATAAGTCTAATTCGGTAAGTTACATCCGGAAAAAAGAGGACGAGATTGTGGTTATGACAATTGGAACATATCCGTCGTCATCTATGAAACAGATATTCCATAAAGGTCTTCCAATTTGTGAAGGTGTCTGTAAAATTTTCGAAGGGATGATTTCATTTTCTCAACATGGAACTCTTGGTTAAATAGCTTCCTTGTGAGCAGCAACCCTCTATCAAGGAAATCATGATAGGAAATACAAGCCCTGGAATATCGTATCAACTGGTAGATATATACTCCATATGCAGGCGCTTCTGGAATGTTGCTACATAGAAATGGAAAGTTCACAATTGGGAAAACTGATTTGTCGTTAAGTTTTGTTCTCCACCGATCTTCATTGTCAATTTCTAGATGTAAGTCAAGATATGAGGCAGACTTAACTGTATCTTTTGTATCCATTATTTCAAGCGCGATGAGATAGATGCGTTCACCATAGTGACCAAACTTTGAATTGTTTTGTGGGCATCATCTATATTGTTTGAATCTAAGTCATTTTGTAAAAAGTACGATTTATCAATCCCTAAGGCAAGGTACTTGTATCTACGTTGGCCATTTTTTTATGAAACAAAGCAGGATCAATTCTTTCAATTTTTCTTTTAGTTTGGGATGGGGAATACTTGTGTAAAGGGTAGAAAATCAAATGTTCTAATACTATTGCTAGAAGAAAGAGTCGTAGATTGTATGTACTCGACAATTGATAAAAGAAATGAATTGTAACATTGTTTTACATACTTTCATCATCTTCGCATTTTCCCAATTTGTTGGTTCCTTTGTTGTTTCTAGAACTGCAGCATTTGATCGTTACATCTAAGGCAGAAAAACATTTTGAAAGTACAAAACAAAAAAATAATCCAGAATAAAACCGTATTTTTGTTTGGCGGAATTTCCTCAAGTAAAAAAAAAATACTTAACTATTTTGCATATGTTCCTAAATGACGTGAATTTATTATTTGATAATAAGAATAATTGGAAGCCTCTGTTAAGGGCATACGAAACAGTTTTGATCCCAAGGGGGATTTTGGCGAACATTTGCAAACAAGCTATTTTACACCTACTAGTCAATTCAAATATGTAATAAAACATATACCTTTATGTTCTACTTTTAGAGATAATTTCGGTTTATTGGACATTTCTATGATTTGGACAGACATATCTATCTTTTTTGTTTCAAAAGATAGACACAAGCGCATTTTTATGAAAACATTTGGAATATCTTCTTTGCATAAGTATGCTCTAAAGTTTGTAACAATATTTTGGAAATAATTCATTTTCATGATTTTAGCAAAACGAGCATTTTTGGCTGTATATTATTCTAATTAAAAACAAAAATTCTTCCATTATTTCACGAATATGACGGTTGTTTTCCATTAGTTTGATGTGTTTGAGCTTTTGGTTTTGCCATTTGATCAGGGACTTTGTTTTGAATTATCCTTGGAGTTCGGTACTTTTGTTATTTTACTTTTTGTTCACAAACATTGGTACAGGCAACCTTTAAACCCGCTGCATTTTTATGCACATGTCCTAAGCCAGGAGCCTGTTGTTCAGTGGTTGTCGTTTGTTGGTGTGGTTCATAGGTGTTTCTCGTTTCTCGTTTTTTTATATAGATAAGACCGTTGGTTTTCCTGTTTGAATTGTTTTACACTAGTCATTTTGGGGCCCTTTATAGCTTGCTGTTCAGTGTGAGCCAAGGCTCCGTGTTGAATGCCGTACTTTGACCTATAATTGTTAACTTTTTATATATTGTGACTTGGCTGGAGAGTTGTCTCTTTGGCACGCATACCACATCTTCTTATTTATATTCATACATAATCAAGCCAAATGTCCTTTTTAAAAAGTGGGGTCCATGTACGCGTTTTCGAGCTAATGATTAAAATCAGTTGAGAAATGAATCTTTTCCCGATTTGTCATAGTTTGATATTGCGAAAAATAGCATTTTACCTCAGGGACATTATTATATTCCCTGTAACTGTATCGTATACACTTAACACATTTATTGTGGAACACCTTGAAAAATGTATGAATTTATATTTGTATATTTGTAAACGTACCAGATGCATGTGTAAGTGGGGTTCTTTAAAGTCGAACAAATCGGTTTTTATGCTGGTTATCTATTAGTAACCATTATATTTTACAGTAAATGATTTAATTATGTATTTGCATTATTGATTTATGCAATGATTCATACACAATATATTTTTTACTAGATTTGTTAAATACATAAAAAAAAAAAAACATGCCATTAATCAACTTACCCCTGATTTTAGAAAACCATTTGTTTACACCAGCAAAGGCTCCAAAAGCTATACATCGAAGCATGATTTGAATGTAAAATAAATGTAAGGAATACTTCATAACTATGATATTAATATATAAGCTTGAACTGGGGTTTGTTTATAGTTTCATTTTAAAAACATTTATATTAAATCAATACATATTTACATTTATATTATATTCTTATATATTTTCAGTAGGTGTCCAATTAACACAAATACTGTTCTTTCATTGATCGAAAACCAATTATTTGTTTCCGTCATATGTTTCAAATGTGTATGAAAACAACTCATGTGGATAAAAAACAACCCATTTGTATGAAAATAACCAAAGATTATAGAATTATATGCATTGCCTACGTAATAAATCAACACTTTCTTGACAAAATGTTCGTGTAATTCGTGCACACAGTTTTGTTTAAAAACAATCGACAATTCTATTAATTTGAAAAAATGACATTATAATTATATTGGAAATATAAAATTGATCGAAATGTGTAATAATAAATTATTAACCTCTGATATAGGTCTATAAAAATATTGATATTTGATAAATATTTGACAAGCGATCTACTTTGAAATCGACATCTTCACTATGCAAATTTCAGCTATATGATAATTAATTTCCATGGGTATACTACTATTTTCATCTCACTAGACAATTTCTGCCGAAGTTTTAAGTTTCGCTCTCAGATTCAAAATGGTAATAACACACATAAATTTTATGTGCATCGTTGCACAAATCTTTAAACTTATATATATATATTTACATCATAATCATACTGATGTAGGAAATCTGTTATCCGAATTATTAATTGATATTTATATTATCCTTTTCCGTTTTTTTTTTATATTGGTGTTGTTTTGTACACTTGTTAGGCCTATATAATATGTATACATAATTACTCTAAATATCAGCACAACAATGTTAAATCTGCAAATTTGCGGAAGCAAATTTTTGTTCTTCCCTCGCCGGGATTCGAACTCATCCTATATATACACGTCTAAACATGTGACAACTTTATGACAGACTTTCTCCATCGGATAACACGTGGTCATACAGGGCTAACACCATACTATATATATAATTCGTCTCAAATTTAGCTCAACAATGTTAGATCATCAAATTTGCGTTAGCAAATTTTTGTTCTGTACCTCAGCGGGATTCGAACCCTTGCTTCTGTGAAATCGTGGCCACATAACCAGTATAACCACGTGTTATCCGATGGAGAATGTCTGTCATAAAGTTGTCACATGTTTAGACGTGTATAATAAAATTAAAATTTGATGTGGCGGCATGGTAATTAACATTATCATCCTTTACGACAGACAAAATAGATGATCTGAAAGGTACACCATCTTCTTGCCACTATACATCATGTACTGTGTTACAACCCTAAATAAAGCCACCGAAAGCTATGTTTTGTAGCCTAGGTGGTCGAGTGGTCTAGGGCGCTGGAAACGGTGCAGGCGGTGTTGCCACGATGTCACAGAAGCAAGGGTTCGAATCCCGCTGAGGGAAGAACACAAATTTGCTAACGCAAATTTGAACATCTTACATTGATGGGCTAAATTTGAGACGAGTTATATATATTTTTGGAGTCTTAAACATAAAACTTTGTGAAAATGAAGGTTTTGCATATTTTTTAGTTTTCAAAACTTATACGGGGCAAACCATATTTTTAATTTTTTTTAAAGAAACTCCCATTCGTGCCACAAAAACAAAAATAATTGTCTTTAAGCCGTGGATTAATTTCAAGGCCATATTAAAATTACTGGATTTTTGAAAATTTTTAGCCAAACAAGAAATTGTGAAACGTCCATATATTAGTGGTGCTTTATTTGTGTTGCTGAGTATATCATTTACTGTTTTGACCTGTATATTCAAATTTCTAATTTAGTAATAAATGGAATATTTAATTGACGATTTTAATATCAAATATTTTTATTGCCAGGTCGCTTCCAAAACTCCTACATATAGTAAGTTTGTAACCGATAATACTCGGAACATGCGTCGTTGTTTGAATAGTAACGTAACGCCTAATCAATGGCAGTTGAAATATACAGATATACTTACAAAAGCTAACAAAGCTGCTTAAAAGAATGCATATTGTAAATATGGGAACTGCAATGCCTGTTACAGAATTATCTGTATCTGTAAAAATGAATTATTTCTCTCAAAAATGACAAACTGTGTCAGTGATGTACAGTTATTTAAAAAATAACATGAAAATTTACATGTAAAGCATATACAAATCAAGTGATGAGAATCAATGTTCTATCTGCTAGTCAATATGCTTAATTGAATTATACAGTAGACATATTTCTTGAGAATCGTTTCCATTTTTTCTTGAACTTAATATATATTTGTTACTGGACAAATGTGTTAAGAAGAAGGTTTGGCAACTTTTTGACCTCTTTAATATAAATGTCAAGGAATTTGTATATTTACTAAATTACAACTCTCAGATGTTCATATGATATAAGTCTGTCGGGTATCAGTATAAAACTTTGTGAAGTTTTAGTGTGACTTCAAACTTTTTACATTTAATGTAAAAACTATTCGAAGAAATCGGATTAAACTGCAAACAATTGCAAAAGATTGCCTCACTGTGGGATTTTTTTTCTAATTTTCAGCCAATGGATTTACCAAAAAAAGACAATGTGATGTCTTATGTTAATATGAATACGAGTACGAATACTTTATTAAACCAATTATAGGCCCATAAAGGGCATGTTACATATAATGATTACAAATAGACAAAAAACGTAGAAAAAATCAAAAAAACAAAAAACGAAAAAAACAACAATGATCATGATACTATGGATTTAACTATAGCAGTTGTTTTCTTATTGTAAAATATTTATAACAAGTTAAAGCCACAATGTTGCATATTTCTTCATGTTCTCAAGAAAGAAGCCAAGTAAATATGTTTTCTGTATTTAGATTTTTGGAATTATTACATATTTTAAAGCAGAATTCAAGTTGTCGCTGTTGTTCGAATGCTAGACATTCCATTAGAAAATGAATTTCATCTTCAACTGAATTTGAAGAACAAAATTTACAAATTATCTGATCTTTGTCAATCTTTACTTATGAGCACTTATTCTCATTTGTGTTTATATTGTGTTTATAATAATATGTTTATGTAATAAAGTATCTTTTTTGGGTAAGGCTTTGGGTCATTTAATTTTGCCTCTATAAGTAATAAAAACCAATTCAGCTCAAATATATCCGTTACAACCGTTTATGACATTTAAGTTACATTTCTGTACTAACATGCACAATTTTTATCATCCTACTTATTTATCAATATAATTAACATACTTCTTAAAGCCTAGCTGTAAAACTTTTTTTTTTTTATAAATCTTGCAAATTCATGGACGAGATAATGGTTCTTAGCATACCTCCTGCTTTAAAGTTTGATTGATTTGCAATGAATAGATATATGTATCAATGTATAAATGAGAATAGAAAGTATGTTTGAACATTGAGATTAACTAATACCTTCTGGAAATGTTTCATCTTTTGGATTCGATGTATTGCCTTGACTCATTCTAATGAAAAGATAAAAAAAGTGTCGTAATTTTGTGTCATAAATCTAAATATCATTTGCCCTCTTCATTATTCAAGCAATGCTCAATGTTTTCATTTCTTAATGAGTAAACCGCCAATTGATTATGCATAAGTTCCTTAAACATTAAATTTGTGGTCTGACACGTCTCAACATTGCCAGCGATAAGTCTACGAGATATGTATAGGGCATATCGTGAGCATTAACAAACACTTTAGCACACTTCAAAACACTAAAGGATCTGAAGCCAGGTTTAGCAAGACAATTGGAAAAAGAGGCGGGAGATACCAATGGGTATTCGAACTCATTTCGAAGGCAAACTGACAACGTCGTAGCAAAAACGAAAAAAACAGCAAAAAGACAAACAACAGTCTACAAAATACAACACAGAAAACTAAAGACTGAGCAACACGAACCGGGTGTGATCTCAGGTGCTCCGAAATGTTAAGCAGAAAACATGAAAATAACACGAAGATAATCTTTACGAATGGATTATAGTTGTGAACTCGTTGATAAGAATCTGAATTAAAATGCGTAAAGGGTTTATGAACACTCATTCTACGCCATTTGTGGAACATTGAAATATTGCTAAGTATCAATCCTACCTCGATGACAAATGTATTTTTCCTTGCAGACAAATCACCAAAATATCGTGTTTGTTTGTAAATCACATTATATTAACTGCTTAATAAGGAAGTATTAACATTTCACTTGAAAACCTTCCCGCGACACTAAGTCAAGTTTGCATCATGAAAAAGAATGGTCGAGGAAGATACAGAAAGAGGAAGAAGATACCAAGGGGACAATCACAAGCCATCAGTCTTATAAAAACAGACAACACACATTTTTAGTTTGTTATTGCTTCCTTAATTACACAAGAAACCTTATGAATTGAGTTGTATATCTGCTTTCCGTAAATCTTGAAATTTACATATTTCGACACTTCGGACCAGTGTTCACTCCGCTGCTATGAAATCCATTATGAAAAAAGTAAAATCACAAAAATACCGAACTCCGAGGAAAATTCAAAAAGAAAAGTCCCTAATCAAATGGCAAAATCAAAAGCTCAAACATATCAAACGAATGGATAACAACTGACATATTCCTGACTTGGTACAGGCAGTTTCTTATGTAGAAAATGGTGGATTAAACCTGGTTTTAAAGCTAGCTAAACCTCTCACTTGTATGACAGTCGCGTCAAATTCCATTATATCGACAACGATGTGTGAACAAAACAAACAGACACAATAGGTAAACATGTCACAAATAGGGATACAACAGCAACACGAACCCCACCAAAAACTGGGGGTGATCTCAGGTGCCCCGGAAGGGTAAGCAGATCCTGCTCCACATGTGGCACCCGTCGTGTTGCTCATGTTATACAAAGCCGGTAAATAGTCTAATTACTGAGACTTATGCAATATGAATCGCGGCATTTACAATTTCAGGAGTCTTATATTACTTTTTTTCAAGACTTTGAATATTCATTGTCCTTCTACAGTTTGTTTGTCTTCTTTTATGTTATGTTTTGTTATTGTTGTCTGTCCTTTCGTAGTCTTTATATTTTGCCCTGGTATTGTTTGTTTTAATTAGACTTATGATAATGAATGCCCCCATGATATCTTCTCTTTCATATTTTATATTACGATTTCACTACACTGAATGGAAACAACAACCAAAAGTGTACCCACGTCATTTGGCTTCTGGTGGATAGTTGTGTCTCTTTGTCAATCATACTACATATTCTTTATACTATTCGATAAAATGACCAGTCAAAATAACTTGGTGTTGCTATATCGGATGTAATCGTCAAAATTCCTTTTCAGTAACAAAACTTTCGAAGTACAATATTTGAACGTGCATAGAAATATGAGTAAAAAAACCATACCGTCTGGTCAGCTGTAAAAGGGTTTGACATGACAAAATGTGAAAAAAAATCAAATAAAAAAAAAACAACAGCCTGAAAAGTATACCATCAAATAATTCTGTTTGAACTAAACGTGCCCTTGTCGTTGTAGATTATTCCTTTACTGTTATGACATGTATGAGTAACATTTGATGCTAAATGTCTTAAAAACCTGAGGATAATAATTTCCAAATAGTTTTTAACAATACATACTCCTACTTAGACGAAGAATTTACTGTAAATAAACAAGACTTTCATCTCACAAATTACATACATCAACCTCAATTCACTCTTATCAAATTAAATCGAATGTTAGAACTGACAGTTGTTCTTTTGGTCCTGTAACTAGACTTTCTCATGGTAATCTTCATACCAAAATTTATTACAAACAGGACTTTGTCCTCTTCCTATTATTAATTTCCTTTCCTTGATTTTGAGACTCCTTCTAGTAGAGTTTAAACTTATCAGTTGCGTTGATATGCTCATGTTTGCAGTGAAGAATCAACTTTTAACTGGTATAACATTTTCATATATCTATTGTTGAAGGTTATCATTATACTCTTGTATGTTCATACATACGTCTTAAGATAAACGTTTATTCGCTCGCTAATTCATAGTTTGAAGCTACACTTTTTCGTTTCTTTTGTTTTTACTGCATTGAAATTCTGAACAAACTACTTGACATTACTAAAGATCTTGTATGCCTGTCTTATGCATGACATTCCTATTATCAACATTAAATTCTTCAGGTTTTCTCTTAGTAACTGCGTAATTGCGAATTTTCTATAAATTTTAAACATGGATCTTACATTCATATTGTTTTGCTGGTAGTTGTGGTTGATTTATCAGTTAAAATGATATAGCTATTAAACCAAGAGTTCCAAGTGTTGAAGTTGAGATCATCCTTCGTAAATTTTACAGACGCCATTTAGAGTTGGTTGACCGTTATGGAATATCCGTTTCACAGATGATAGCGGATATGTTCCAATTGTCGTAACTACAATCCCGTCCCCTTTCCCCGAATGTGACCTACCGAGTTAGACTTATTACTGGGTTTGTACTAACATGAGCAACAAGAGGAGTGCCACATGTGGAGCAGATCTGCCTACCCTTCCGGAGCACCGGATATCACCCCCAGTTTTTGGTGAGGTTCGTGTTGCTCAGTCTGTAGTTTTCTATGTTGTGTTTTATGTACTGTTGTTTTTCTGTTGTTTTTTTTTTTCTTTTTTTAACCATAGCGTTGTCTACTTATGAGTTTGAATGTCCCTTTGGTATCTTTCGCCTCTCTTATATAGATATTGTTGAGGTAAGTGCTTTCCAAGTACTGATTTTTTTATGTTCTTTTGTGTACCCTTTTGTTATGTCACTGTTCCATATTAAAAAGGGAAGGATTGGAATTCCTTAAAAGCAAGTTTAACCCCACAAAAAAGCATGTTTCTACAAAGAAGAACCTCTACAGCGGTTTGTTTTTGTGGGATTTCAATCTTTTATGATCCTTTAGGTAAACGTTTTCTTTGATAATCTCTTATTTACAAAATTTTAAGACGAATTTGATCTTGACACAGTTTCAGACACCTATCTATCAATGAAGATCCTCATTTTTTGCATCGATGAGTTGATGTGCAGCATCTAGAACTCATCATGTCTTTTTATTAATAGGTGAAAATTAATTCATGCGTTATTTGGCTTTAACCTTAAGCCTTTACGCAATTTTAAATCTAAACGTTGAAATTTGATTTGAATACGTGCTTACCTGTGTTCATTAAGAACTTGGCAACTAAAATTGGTTTTCAGGTATCTGGCATTTTCAATACACACATAGTCTACAAAACAAATGATAAATTTAAAGTTACATTGAATTAAGACTAAAATATCCTATAATTCTATCATGAATCGGTTTTATTTTAGGAAGTAAGTTTTTTACTGACTGACACGAAATGTTTTTGAAATATAAAGTTCGAGAAGTTTTTATTGCTAAACCAATTAAGAAGCAGGTAAGGAGCACTTTTCAGTATTCGTTTGATTTCAGTGTCCACTATATTGATATACTGAATAATTGAAAATTGGGAGTATCGATCGCCCTTTTCTATTAAATTTGGTAAGGCTTTGTCAGTTGCGAATACGACAAAACAGATAACTCGTTTTGCCTTTTTGTCAATTTCCCATGTTGATGTTTCAATATGCCAGCCGGTACTGTATACGGAGCACGGAATGTGTACTTACAAGTTGGTACGGTATGCAAAAATTTCCTTTATTGTGGGTTGCTGCTTAAAAGGTAATAGGAATTGTCACAACATTTTGACAGTAAAACGTATAACACCAACCACCAACACCCAAATCTGCGAAAAAAAAAATAGAATCCCGAACAAAGACAATCAAAAACAAACAATGCCCAACGTAGATGGAATCAGATTTTTGTATATATAAGAAAAACCAAAAAAGAATTTTTCTTTTGTTTCAAATTAGACATAAGTCCACTTTTATTATTTACAGATATCCATTCAATAGGGGATCCAGAGGATGTAGTAGGTTTTTTTCAAGATATGCCTGTTATAAACTCACCGACAATTACTTCACATCACCTTATGCTCAATTTTTGCACTTTTTTGTTTCCTTGTCCTATGTCTGCACTTTTGTAAAAGTAGTTAGCACATTATTTTCAGATAAAACTACTTTATTAGAAGCACATGTTCAAACTCTGGTCAGGCGCAAACCCATGATTTGAAGTCCATTAGCTATTATCAAGCGAAAAGTGGGTGTAAATAACACTTATCACTTTCCATAACTATTGATGGATTCTCATTAGAGTATTACCTTACAGTACATTGTTGTACTTCAATTCCGCTACTCTGACTCTTTACTTTTGAGTCCTCTCATTGGATTGTGAATTTCCCCGTGATGCAAATATGGGATAAAGTACATTAATTCATGACACGAAATCCATGAAAGGACGTAACAAAGCCCAAAGTTAATTGTTTTTTTTTTTTAATTTTCATCCTTAGCTAATTTTATTTTGTTCTTGGCTACACATCTTGTGTTTTATAAATGGCGTATCTATCTTTGGATTACATCAGATGCTTGAATGTAGATTTTTTTTCGATCTACACGTATTTATCAGTTAGGAAGGTATGATTAATATCCATCTAGTTTAGCTAATAAAATGTTTTGATTCTTGTTGTATTGTTCTTTTAACACTGAAGGAAAATGATAACAGCAATGAACATTATTTTTTGACAATACAACAGACCAGACCAACTACCAATACCGACTCATCCGATTAATGAGGGGTATATTCTGCTTTTGATTCTATGATATTTCATCGATGTCTTACCTCTCGTTGTTTAAAATAATTAAAGTACGATGCATGGTTTTAATGTGTCGCTTCCTTGTCATGATTCGTTCTCTCCTTCCAATTGATTTTGATAACTATTGTGTTCCAATAGCTTACAAAATATTATTTCCTACCAAAAGCAACATATTTTCCGGACTAGTGACCGTTACTAGTCTGGTTAACGTATTCGGCGGAAAGGAGCTGTCTACAAAAAGTCATTCAACTTTCACTAATAAAAAGCCAGCATTTCATAACCCGTTGAAGGACCAAGTATGTACTTATAGTTAACTGTATACCTGTTTCAATGATGGCCTGAGCTGTTAAGACACTAAACATTAGTTCACTCACTTCAAACGGTAAAACTTGTTTTAACAGTTAACCTTATAAACAGATAATGGTTGCATCCCTTGTTAAAAGTGTGTTTATTCAAAAGCATTTCGATTTTGTTTAATTCCAATATGATCAAATCACAAGTTCTTACTGGTTTGAGTTTCTTAAAAGGATTTTTGAATGAAACAAAAAATTTAACATTCAAGCTTTACTCCACAATATTTGCATATGTTGAGTAAGTAATCTTATATTTCGTTAGTTTTTTTATCCTCACGACCGATGATATCAAAACACAACTGCGTGCTCTTCCCTCAACAAATTTAGGGTTAAATTTTTTTAAGTCATATATACAAGTTTTAATGGCGTTGTCAGTTTATTTTCAATCTATGAGTTTGACTGTCCCTCTGGTATCTTTCGTCCCTCTTTTAAACCTCAGCGACAAAGCTTTTAGATATTATTCCTGCATCAAATTTATTTTTGAGGGAAGAAGAGCACACAGTAGGACCTGTATGTTTATCTTAACTAGGAGCGATTAAGAGCTTGCAAGACTTTATTTGTAAAAATAAATTACCAGGGGATAATCTCGATCCGTTGGGACATTCGATCAATTTACATGTACAGTTCTCTCCTTTTGGACTACAATTACATCTATCATCAGGCATAGTCACGTATGTGTATCCTTTGAGGTAATCACAGCGACAAGTTCGGTCTTTATCTGTCGATCCATTGGTAGATATTACTTGGCCAATATCGTTGCATGTTGATTTCATTAAGGCACATCCACACTGTGTGTTAGATTTGTATGGTGTAGGTTGAAATGTATCTTCTAGACAATCAGCATTGTTTATATCACCAGATTGATGATCAATCACTGTCATGTATCCTAAAATAAACAAGTTTGTTTCGTTATTCATGTTATTGTGCATATGATTACAGGTAAAACAATTGTGTTAGAGATACGTTAATTCCATTGCTGAATGTAACTGTTTCTCCTTTGTTATGTATTTGTTGACAAAAGTAATAAGTAATATGTTTACTTAATCCAAATAATTAAGTTATAACCATAATGGAAACGTGATGCATTCTTATTTTAAGTTTTCATACAAATCTTACTGAAAACTTTTTAAATATGCCACACATTAGTGATATTTGTCTTGAAATGAAAATTGATTTAAACATTTTGACAGTTTGTTCAATTTGCATTGGGATAAAATATAAATGCTCTCAATTGAATACATGTATGATTTTAACTGCAAAACAAAAGTTTACACATGTATCTTCAGGATCTTTTTATTTATATTAATTTATTCCAGAAACATCGAAATGAAAAAGTTAATTTGAGATGAAAGGAGTTTTGCTTTGAAATTAATTGAATAATATTAGTTTTTTTTTTTCAAAATACGTGTAATTACTAATATATAATAAGTAACACTGTTTTTTTTTTTTTTTTTTTTTTTTTTTTTTTCATTTTGGTATTTGAAGTTCATTTCAAATCTTTAGTCGGCTTTGTTGAAAAGTTATTATGATCTACAAAGGGCGGTATAAAACTTTCAATATGTTTTGTACGCTTATGCTATTGTTCACATCTAAATGTTTAATGTTTATTTTCATCGTGCGTTGTAAGATGATCGTCCATTTCATGGACGTTTATCGCGTATCTTTTACTAAATGAGTTCATGGACACAAACTCCTAAAAAAAACATCGGTTGGCAACAATATACAATATATATTATTTTAAAAGAGACACAGTAGTTCTCCTATGTTTAAACCTCATAAATATATTTTGAATAAACAAATCGAAAGGAAAATCTGAGTAAATCATATAAACTCCAATCAGAGAGAAACCAACACTGCAAATCGCACGATGGATAAAAACGATAAAACAAAATTTTAACAGATATAAAAATAACGAGAAGTGGTAAGATGCCTAACATAACTATCCACATTTTAAATGACAATGTCATCAACATTGCAGAAAAACAATTTGTGCAACGGCCAGAACAAAACTGTACAGAGTTTCAAAATAAATCATATTTAAAAAAAAATGAGTTATAGATTTCCATGACATGAACTTTATAAACTTTCGAGTGGCAGATAAAAAGATGCAATGTTACGTCCCCCTTTGTCTAATTTATTATTTTTATTTTTTAAAAGGGCAAAACAAAAAACGCCTTCATTTCCTTTGCTTTACATTGATATTTGTGAATCAATAAATTAAAAGACATGTAAAAGATCAAAGTAAAATATCCTATAATTAATACGTAAAATACCTTGTTCAATCGTATGCACAAGAAAACATCTTTCAACATAAGTTCCATCAAACGGATTCCATACATAATGGTATCGTAATGGCCAATGGCAAGGGTATTTGCCAGCTCTATGTAATATCTCTGTTTCATTTATGCAATCTTTTAGTTTTACGCTTGAATTTTCAACACATTCAAAGCATAATGTAGATATCTACAATATTATTGACCTTGGATAATTATACATTCAGCAGTTCAAAATAAGACAAAAATATATTATTCGAGTGTTAGATTACATAGATATAGGAAGATGTGGTGTGAGTGCCAATGAGACAACTCTCCATCCAAATAACAATTTATAAAAGTAAACCATTATAGGTCAATGTACGGCCTTCAACACGGAGCCTTGGCTCACACCGAACAACAAGCTATAAAGGGCCCCAAAATTACTAGTGTTAAACCATTCAAACGGGAAAACCAACGGTCTAGTCTATATAAAAAACGAGAAACGAGAAACACGTATAAATTACATAAACAAACGACAACTACTGTACATCAGATTCCTGACTTAGGACAGGTGCAAACATTTGCAGCGGGATTAAACGTTTTAATGGTACCAAACCTTTTCCCTTTTTCTGAAACAATAGTATAACATCACAATATAAAAAACATACGATAAAATATCAATTGGAAGGCTTAACTCAATCAAAAAACGTACATTAACATACTATGAACGAATAAATTGGATCTGTGATACCTGAATGTAAATACATAGTTAATAAAATATTAGGGACAAAAATTCAAGGCCAAAAGGCAAACAAACAAGTCCAAACAAAGCCATGGCAAGACACCACCGCGAAATATTTAACCCTTAGAAAATAATAACTTTTGAAAAAAAAACGGTTTTCATAATATATACAAGTGTGAAAATGAAAAATAACTTTGTCGTTTTAGGTATACTACTTCTGTCTATATAAAATCTTCCAATAATTAGGAATACCAAGAAAGGTCTGTCATATAAATACCTAATTTAACACTAGATACATAAGGGTGAATATCAACAATAAAACTATACAATTAGAGCTAGCTCAAATTTCCTGTACAGATTTAAGGAGAATAATCTTGATGTTCATACAAATGTAGTATGAAGAAGTGAAAATTAGAAGATATTCCAAATAATCAAAGCTGGTATATAGACAAGATCCATATTAATATAAAATAACAAAAAGTATTACAAATAGTATCAACAGGTCGAATTAACAAGAAAGTACGATTTAGAGTACTCGCAGTTACTGACAGCTAGTTAAAAGCCAAAACAATTAATAATAAAAATCATGCATCAGAGACTAAAATCAACTAAAACACATCCCAGGGATTTAGTATTTTAACGTCATGAACAGTCAGAGAAGACATGACTTGTACAATGCCGAAAATAAATGTATCGACAGGTAGTAGGATAGTGAGAAGCTACTTCTTTAGAGATAAAATTAACGTGTGTGTGTCTCTAAACATCCCGCCTCAAAAGAAGATACAATTTAGTTATGTTTTAATTTGCTAATGACAAAATCGATATTAGTGCCAATGTAAACTATATTCAGAGATCTAATTACAATATTGGTACGATAACCCTTACTTATAAGTTTGTTTAAAGGTTCGATGAGTTTACACGGATCACATAGTGATTTCCTCGCTTTAAGTACAATATTACCGTAAAACTTAGGATGTGAAATACCATTTTAATAAGTTTTCTACAGGTACAGCCAAATTTACTAATCAAATCTTTGTATCTATGAAAGAATTTAGTAAAAGTTTTAAGTAATTTATGGTATCGAAATCCCTGACACAATAATTTCCCAATGATGCATTGATTACGTTCGTTAAAATCTATGACATCAGAACACACACGGGCATACCGAACGAGTTGGGATATATAAACACCGTATGATGGAGCCAAAGGCACATCGCCGTCTAAAATGGAAAATTAACAATAGGAAATGAAAATCGTCTCTTTTGTGGTAAATTTTAGTATGTAGTTTCCGTTAGAAATTGAAATGTCTAAATCTAGAAAAGGGCAACTGCTGCTGTTTATGTTAGATTTAGTTAAAGTAAGTTCTTTTGGGTAAATTTCGGAAGTATATTTAGAGAACTCTGGATTATTTAACGAAAAATATCATCCAGATAACGGTAGGTATTGTTGAATGTATCAACTAAATATAACAATGATGGGTCTTTACTGAGTTTGGTCATAAACTGAGATTCATAGCAATATAGAAATAAATCTGCTATTAAAGGGCACAGTTAGTGCCCATAGGAATACCTACTACCTGACGATACACTTTATCGCCGAAACGTACATAAATGTTATCTAGCAGAAAATTTAAAGCTTCAATCATATCCTCACATTTCCAGTAAATGTATCTAGCATACTTTCCTTTTCGTTACAGAAAAAGGCTTTAAACGAGTTACAGCAAATAAAATTACAATGAGATTTTTCGAAAGACCATTTTATCAAATACAAAACTTTTTCTTTATAAGATTGTGTGGAAGTGTAGTGTACAGAGTAGAAAATCATAACTGTCAACAGAATTATAAGGACCATCAAAAGCATGTATTTTATCTAAAACCTCTAAAGAATTTTTAACACTCCAAAAATAATTAATAGCATTATTTCATAAGCTTTATTACAAAAGTTAATAACCAGTTCTTTGATAGTAGTAAGGGAGGTAGTTAGAAGAACTGATAGATTAGTAGTACATGCATGAATAATATTTTAGCATATAGAATTTGGATGACCTACTTGTGTCAAGATACACATTTTTACCGACATTCCATATATTGTAATGTTTTCGAAGCCAACACTATTCGAGTCTCTTGACAATAATATTTACAAAAAAATGTGTTTACCTTTGAAAAGTTTTTTCGTATATATATACATCCTTTATGAAGGTTATTCCGGAAAAAAACGCTTAGGATTTTGATATTCGTAACTTCACTATAAATATAAGTCTTGCATTTCCTTTGCGCATTCAAAGTAGTGTGAATAATTTAATTTTCTATGTTGTATGATAAGCTCCCGCTACATAAACGATTGTCGTTTTCATTTTTTAATTTTTTTAATGTTGTATTTTATATTCATCGGTTTAAAAATTGGATGATTCCTGGATCAATCCGATCTTTTAATTGAAGATTCAATGTAGTACATATACAACAAGACTTCATCGGTACTGACATTGATTTTGTTTTAATGAATTAAAAAACAGCTAAAAATGAATTACTATTTAGTTATAAACACTTATTGTCTTATATCATGTCGGTAGATGTATTTTGGCATTGCACAAGTTCATGATTCTCAGACTGTTTTTGACATCTTTATCCTAAATCCGTTGGATGTGCACTGTTTGATATATTTTTGTCTGGGAAAACATCATTTATTGATTAGTTGTAGCTGAATTTGAAATAGAATTTCAGTAACTTCATGTGTTTTAGATTGGTACTTTGTGCCTTTTGACCTTTTGTTTTTTTGTTTTTAATGTGTTAACATATTAAAAACAGCTGTATATGATAGCTGATATGATGAGACAAGCTCTTTCAAACTTATTTTACAGTTTGTTTTTATGTTGTGATGTTACACCACTTTAGCAGGTAAGGAGGAAGGATTAAGCGCTCACAAAAGTATTTAAACCCGCCACATTCTGTATATGCCTGTCCCATGACAGGGGACTTTAAATCAGTGATTGTCTTTTGTTACTGTCTGCCATGTTTGTTTTTCATATGTTGTTTTAACGTGGAAGATGCAGTCGGTTTTTCTCGTTTGAATTGTTTCACATTTTTGCATAATAATCTTGTTTTGAATCAAGTAAAACATTTCATTCATATTTTGAGACAATATATGGGTATTTCCTTGGCACAGTTAAAGCTTTTAATTATTCAGAAGATAATATTTTCGATTAAAATTGTCAATTGTAGACATGTCAGTTTTGTTAATCTACTGATTAAGATTAAAAAGATGGAGGCTTATGAACCTTCAAAAACCTCGTATAAATGTGTTTAGCCAGGAACTTCGTCAGTTATCGTGTGTCATATCTTTATGTTTTTCGTTATTTGCAGAACTGAGTGTTAATGGTAGATATGTGATTGGTTCTGTTAAATTCATTCACAATTGATATAGAAATAAGATGATTTTTAGTTTGATATGTTGTCAAAACACCTATTTAAAAAGACTGAATAATATCCTCTAATTGTCTTTTATTTGTCGTTGATAAACACTTTTCGTAACGTCACTAATAGAATTTGAAAGAAACATGTATTAACAGTAACGATATAATACTGATATTAATTGCATAAAAAAATGCTTTTACAGTCAATGCAGAATTTTCTACTAAAATAGAATGGTTGTAGTGTTATTTGTATGCTTTGGCAAGCCGAAATAAAAACACTTTAATTTCGTGCGACATACTTTACTAGCATTTCAATTTATTATGTTATCCGAAGAAAAGAAATATTGTAGATATGTACTCACCAAAAGATAATAAGTAATATAATAAACACCCATCTGAAAAATAATTCAAAAACAGTTAGATATTAATGTTTAGTTAAACTTTGCCAATAACTATTATTCACGATTCATTTTGCTTAATTTTACCAAAATATTTTTATAAGAATAAATACTTTTATTGTTATGTTTAACTTCCACATTCTGACGGAACGTGGCTGTAAATTTATACAACCCGCAAAGCCAAACGGATGCCCCACTTTGACTCGAATTTTACTGCCGGTCGGAAGAAGACCAACTTGAGGAATCACCATATTTCTATACCCCAGTTTATATTTTTTTCCAGAAGCAATTGCCTGAGCAGAAGTGGGGGTTGGTGATTATAGCCGAAAGTTCGTTTTTATTCTTAATTAGAACTTTTATAGATAAAAAGTTCTTTGCATCTAAACAAACCAGTTTTGTTTGTTTTACTTTTCGACCTAAATTAAAATGATTCATGCAATTTCTTAGCTCTGTCTAAAGAATGTACGTAAATAAGTATTTGTTTTTAAAGGAGAACATTTTCCGTCAGAAGCGGTTGTGTATTGTGATTATTTTCCTATATCATAATGAGTACTTAAATGTCATTTCTCAAAAATTGTTGCAAATTACGTGTTATTTTCACATTTGATGCTACTCCCTGTGCCATGATGTTATCATATAGACAAAGGGGATATGCAGTTTTGAGTTTTTTTTATATAACCAAGGAATTTCACGTAATTTTCATTGCTTTTTTTATTGGTCGTTTTGACTGTCCATTTTCTTTGTGAGCAATCAGTCCGGACTATTCAAAATGTTTCCGGCAAAAAACTATTATGTAACATGGATATACATGATTCTTTCTGTAGCACGATGAAAGGTTTATACCATGGACGTTTAATCTAATGAATTGTTCAAAAGTCGAAGAAGAACAATGCATCTTTTTCATAATCAAATTTGAGTACACGGGTTTTGAGTTTAATTGAACACATTTTTTCTGCATAAGGGTCCTTAACAATTAATAAATTGAACATATAATTTTCTTCCTTGGAACTCATTTTTATTTTGTTTTGTCCGTACATGAATGCGTTTATATATTTTTTTCTTTCGAAGTATACATTTTTCAAAAAAAAGAGGCGGAAGATACCGAAGAGATCGTCAA
This sequence comes from Mytilus coruscus, assembly GCA_017311375.1. NCBI lineage: Eukaryota > Metazoa > Mollusca > Bivalvia > Mytilida > Mytilidae > Mytilus > Mytilus coruscus. The sequence continues at coordinate 88,427,246 of CM029599.1, forward strand.
ACTCATAAGTCGAAAACGAACTGAAACGAAATGGATATAATTGAAACCGTAATGAAACATAACTGAAAACTTGCTCGAATGGCGTAGAAAAGAAGATCTGTAATAAACGCTATGGGACAGCAACCAAGGAACGAAAAACAGAAAAGATATTTATTACATTGATTAAAATACACATGTTCTCGTCAGAGTTCATATCCTGATACTTCCAATGTGTCTTTTGTATATTGAATACTAGTTCTAAGATGATTTTATAATTTATGACTCAATTCATATAAATCTTTAGAAAGTATAGCTTGCAACTTTGTGGCATCCCCTATTTACTAAATAATCGGTAACTTGACAAAATTTCAGGCGTTATATGTTCAGTATATCAGATAGTTTTACATAATAACAACGATTTGTTTTCTAGGTTTTAGGTCTTTGAATACAGAACAGTCTTCTGATCTGTAAATGAACTAATTCTGTCTTTTTCCGATTGTGAGAGTTTTACTGAGTGTGATTCACACGACGGGAGATTCATGCATATCACGAATAAGATGCTTACACTGTCGAAGTAACCGGTCTTTTCTCTTCTCCTTTTATAGTTCATGTGATTCCCTCAGTTTTTGTTTCTAATCTTGACTGGTATTTATTAATAGATTTAAGAGATTGAGCATTCATAAACCACTGTAATCTCCAATTAAGTGTCATATCTGTGGCATATTTATTTAAATGTGCAAAGAAATTATCGAATTTAATCTTTTCAATAAGATGCAACAGAAATTTGAATCTCAAAATTCCATGTAGAACATACAAATCCAAATTAAATAAAACATGAGTAAATCGTATTTCGTATGAAATACAAAAGGAACGAGACTTGGTACATCAGCAGGATATGCTCCTCCTGATATGCATGTATCAACCGCAATACAAATTCATCTCTCAGTCAAAATGTCACAATTAGTAGTGAATAGGAAATATCGGTAAATTATAGATCAGACGACTCTTCTGGTTGAAGACATATGTAACTAGTTTTTAAGATCTGCAAAAAATATACCGTGTAGAAAAAAAATAGTGTTGGTGCTATAACAAAAAATCACGTGATTGTGTTTATAGATTTGATGACCCGTTACCATAAAATATTACTTTTCATTTTACATTTTTATAATTTTTAATGCCCATGTTATTTGTTCCAATCGTAAACCATCAACTTTGCGAATAAATCCTAATTTGTTTTATTTTAAAATCAATTACACACAAGGCATACACAGTTAACAGTTTTTTCTATTATATTGATAGTTTTATAGTTCAGTAATTTCAAAGAGTCTCGATGAAAAAGGTCCTGTCAATTCCGCTTTTACATATTTCACATACTGTCAACTTTTCATGAATGTGGTTGAAATTTAGTGGAATTTCAATATGAGAAAATCTTAATGTTGTTCTGTACGATACAATTTGAAAGATCTACAAAAATGCATTAGTTTAAAATGTTATTTAGTCCAACATAAAAAGTAAAATCACAAAAATACTGAACTCCGAGGAAAATTCAAAAAAGAAAGTCCCTAAATGGCAAAATCAAAAGCTAAAACACATCAAACGAATGGATAACAACTTCCTGACTTGGTACAGGCATTTTCTTATGTAGAAAATGGTGGATTGAACCTGGTTTTATAGGTAGCTAAACCTCTCACTTGTTTGACAGTCGCATCAAATTCTATTATATTGACAACGATGCGTGAACAAAACAAACAGACACAATAGGTAAAACTGTCAAAAAAAGGGGTACAGCAGTCAACATTGTGTAATCATCTTAATCATTATAAAAACAAACAAATGTAACGAAGAAGCACAAAAAGGCATACATCAAATTTAACATCCTCAAGGGAATTTTTTGTAAAAATTGTCCATTCAAAGTTTTTTCCAAATATGCCATCAATCAATCAAAACTGCAGTATTTGCCATGTTTAAGATTTAAATTTCTCGAAAATTTCAGACACAGGACGAAATATTATTAGAATGACAAAATATACACAAAAACCTTAAACACTCACCTGTATTTAGTCCTTAAAACATTCTGATTGATAAGCACTGCATTGCCAGACCTTTTGGCGATCCTTCTGTGTTCACGCTTTTTACTTCAGTTCCTTTGTTGTCAATAACATGAAAAATAAATACATTATTTTGAAAAGAAAACTGATATAAACAATGGTACGCAAAAGGAGGCACTTACTGTAGTGAATTTGAATCATTTTGCAATTTACACAATACATTAATATATTCCATGTTGCTGTATCAGACACACATTTATTTCACAAACAGTTATATGTTTTATTCCCCATAACCACAATTCTTCTTTCCCAGTTGGACTTTGACACTATTGACGCACCAATCAAGCAAATACCATTCCACGTTTTTGTACATGTCATCTCTGAACGAAGTTTCAACGGATTTTTACTTCAAGTGAGCCATACAGGTATAATTAGTGAATCAAAAATTGCTTATAGTTCCGGTGTATTTTGTCTTTCAAATTGACTCCTCTAGTTTTTGCAATAGTTTTGATGCGTTCTAGTGTCTGAGATTTCATTCTAAAATATATGTACGTGTTATTTTCTTCACGTAACAGTCTTGTTTTATATTTTGGCATGATGATTTTCGTTAGGGACGTTCACATTTGCTTATACACTATATACAAGGGTTAAACAATTTACACGAACCCATGAATAATAGAATAAGTAATGTTTTGTAATAACAAAATTACAAAAGAGATACTTTCAAGTTTCATTTTTTTTATATTCTATTCCGGCAGCACCTGCATAGCATATGATGTACATATATCTCAGTTGATTCGAGTTTCCTATCGCGATTTTCTTTATACCGGATTGATTGTAACAAGGAAGCCAGTAGTTTTAAATGGTAAAATTGAAGCCATCATATAGAACGTTTTGCGGACGCCATCATTTTTTTGATTGACAGCTATGGAATATCTGTATCGCAGACGACTATGGATATGCCTCACTTGTTGTGGCCACAATCCTAACATCTATTACACGATTGCGACATCACCAAATGCTAGTTATTATCAATTTTGCTCTGGTCATGTTTAACATTACGGGCACCACTTGCGTTTGTTGTAGTTTTCAGTGTGATATTTTACCTTTTTAGCTCACCTGGCCCGAAGGTCCAAGTGAGCTTTTCTCATCACTTGGCGTCCGTCGTCCGTCGTCCGTCGTCCTTCGTCCGTCGTCCGTCGTCGTCGTTAACTTTTACAAAAATCTTCTCCTCTGAAACTACTGGGCCAAATGTAACCAAACTTGGCCACCATCATCATTGGGGTATCTAGTTTAAAAATGTGTCCGATGACTCCGCCTGCCAACTAAGATGGCAGACATGGCTAAAAATAGAACATAGGGGTAAAATGCAAGTTTTGTCTATTATTTTGAAAACCGTTATAAATAGAGAAAATCTGACGGGGTAACAATGTTCCGAATGTTGAGCTCAACCAATTGTCCATATATGTCAAAACTGTCAGACAACTTCTCAGGAGAAATTGCCCTTAAATGACAAATGTTACCTTTTTTTTATTTTATCCTATTATCTTGAAAACTATGATAAAAAGAGAGAAACTTTAAATTGGAAAAATGATCAGCAAGACAAGTTCCACATACAAGTCGTCATGGTCGAAAACGTCAGTAAACTTCTTTAATATTAGAGTTATTGTCCTTTGATAACGATTTTTACCAATGTTTTGCGTTTTTGCCTTATATCTTAAAAATTATAATAGATAGATAGAAACTTAAATAAGCAAAAATTATCAGCAGGACAAGATCTACAATTAAAACAATTTCAAAGAAATCGTCCGACGACTCCTTATTGGAGTTATTGCCCTTTACTGACTATTTTTACCATTTGTTTTGCGTTTTGCCTTATATGATAAAAATTATAATAGATAAATAGACAATTTAAATCACAATAATGATCAGCAAGGCAATATCTACTAACAAGTTAAATTTTGCCGATTAATTAGTAGACTGTCACTGTTTATAGGAGTGATTGCCCTTAAATGAGGATTTTTTTCTACCTTCTTTTGTGTTTTGAGCAAAAACTAAAGAAGAAAGATAGAAACTAAACAGACTAAAAGATCAGTAATAGAAAATCAACAAAACAGAGATTTCTGTCATGAATTCTATTCTCCCCTACAATGTTGGAGAGTGTCTTTTGTTAAATATGCACATAGACCAAGGTGAGCGACACAGGCTCTTTAGAGCCTCTAGTTTTATTTTTCAGTGACCATTCGAGTCTTTTGTAGTCGAAGCGCGCTTCTGGTTTACTAAATTATAAGCCTGATATCTATGAAGAATTTTGCCAGAACCTGGTCGATACCACTGCTGCTGGACGTTTCGTTCCTGATAGTACATGTATCACAAGGTAGTAGACAGCGTAGGTTTGTGACAAGATTATCACCGATAATGTAATTTTTCTGTACATTTACAGTTTAAATATGTTTTCTATCATCAGATGTAGATTCCCTTAGCAAGATTTGTAACAAATTTTTATTTATGATGCTTTATCAATTGATATATTTGAACCACGGGTTCTAACAGAAGTAACAAGACTACAGTCATTAGTAGAGCATAAACTGTTGAATCTTCGAGAATACCTGAGTTCACCTTGTTCTACTTGTTTTCCTGCCAATCCGCTACTGTATTATATCGTATCACCGGTTTCGGATTCATCAACGGATTTCAACAGGAATAAATCGACTGGTTTAACTAGTGTTACAAGATATGGTTATCACGTAGACACTAGTTTAGCATAGATGTTTGATTGTTTTTATGCTGCTTTTTTTTCTGTGAAGTTACCTTTGAGTGTAATACGAAGAAAATGTTTACTTCGTTTTCAGTTAAATTCAAGGGCTTTGAAAACCTTCTTTAAATATAAAAGTTAAACATACTGTCGTATCAAATTAACAATTTTTAACAATATAAATCGATCAGTTATCAAGATTACATTAGCATAAATGGAAAATATATAATATCGTGTGTATCTATGCAGGTGGAATCTTTCCATATGCTACATTATACACTGACAGGCAGATAATTTTACTATACGTCGTCATTATATTTTAGTTATAACCAACAAACGATAAAATAAGAATAAACGTCAGCCTTTAACTCAAAACGAAACTAAAAACTAAAATTTATATATTTATTAAATATTATTAAGTAAAATGAAATGTAAATAACATGATAGAACGTATATAATGTTAGTGACAGAAAGTGATATATTTAAATTAAACCGTTATTGCCTTTTTCATATGAATGTTCTTAGCCGGGGTATACTGAGTCATCTGTATATTTTTTTTCTGTGAAATTATCTAAGAGTTAAACACCAAGAAACATTTACTTTCGTTTTCAATTAAATAAAAATACTTTAAAACCTTCTATAAAATGTGTCCTGCATTATGAATTTTGTAACATAAATATAAACGTGTCAATGTATTGTTTAATTTGAAGTGGTGACCAATTATCATATTAAAGTTATACACACTTTTGTATCAAATCTGCAATTTTAAACAATATGAATCGATCATTTATCAAGATTACATCAACATAAATACAAAATATGTAATAGCATGAGCATCTATGCAGGTGGAATCTTTCCATATACTACCTTATACAGGCAAATAATTTTACTATACGTCGTCATTATATTTCATTCACAACCAATTAACTGTAAATAAAATGGGCAAACTTCCGTCCTTTGGAAATGAGAAAACGAAACTACAAATTATATATATTTATGAAATATATAAGTTCAAATGAAAAGTAAATAACATGATAGATTGTATATAATATTAGTGATAGTGCTATTATTTGTGTTTATATATACCTTAATGGTACTTTTCTTATTTAGTTCTGAATATTCTTACCCTTGGGTATATTCATTGCATCGTCTGTTTATTCATATATTTATATATATGATGAAACATAATAAACCATAGCTATATATAGATATTTTTTATTCGTAGCTTTATATAATTCTAATAATTCACAGAAAGACATAATAGAATGTACAAATGAATAATTGTTAATTGGCCCTCACAGCCATATACGAAATTCGATGTAACATAACGGAATTTGAATATTATAAATAGTACTGTAAAGCTGTAAAGGCACTACATTTGTTATAATGATTATTAATAATCATTATAACAAATGTAGTGCCTTTATTTTGTTAATTGTTAAAATCGATAAAAAAATGAAAGTAGACACGTGATGGAACTCATAAAAGGATACCCTCGTCCTGCAATACTAAAAGTTTCATTAAATCTAAATGACTAATTTAAAAACAATTACACAAAAAAAGAAACTTAAGCAAAAACAGTTTTAGAGTCTTCTAGGAAAGAGAGTCCACTTTAACATATAGGAGTTTGACAGTTTTCCTCTATGCACATCAACAAGTAATTTAACTGTACAGTTACATAAATTTGTGGACAGCTGTTCAGAAGAAGTTGCAGTACAATGAACTATTGAAGTAAATATTTACGGTCGATTATCACCCAAAACACAATAGGCAAAAACAATTTTACAGTTTTCTAGAGGACTCCTTTGACCAGCAAGGCCAGAACATGATTCCGTTATGCACACACCCACGTAGTGTTCTATAACCGTGTAACGTTTCATCAATGTTCTTGCAGTCGTTTAGGAGGAGTTGCGCTTACGCGTTAATTAATGCCTATTGCAATATTGAGGATGGTAAATTCTATTACCTCCCCTTTATCATGTAAAACAAGGGATGATATTCCTTATTGCACATCCTCGGGTAGTTAACTACACCTGTATAAAGTTCCATTAATAATAGTTAAACCTGGTTAGGTAGATTGCGCTTATGATAGACTATTTCTTGATACCGTACAAAACGTTGTGATTATAATTGTTCGGTTGTATGAATGAACCCGCGTGCATTTCATTGAAACATTGATGCGGATGGACATGAACACGCGACGTTGCTACACTTATACGTGACGTCATTGTCTAATGTTTTCGAGAATCAAGTCCTGCCAATGATCTAAACAAATATTAAGAAGTATGATCAAAGGTAAAATGTACAAATTATCGATAAACCCTATTACAAGTAAACCGGGAAGAAATACAGTAGCAGTAATTCTATCACGGAATTCATAATAGGAAATGCATGTTCTTCAAAATGACATCAACTTACAGATGTTGTAAAAATGCAGTATCTACTTCAGTGCTGCTACATAAATGGGAAGTTTAAAATTGAAATCGCCTCTTTGTCAAAAAGTTGTTACCTACTGACCATCATTATAAGTTGCCTGATTGAATCTGTATTATCCTATGAATTAATCAAAACTGCATTTCCCGCTATTTTGGAGCATTTACATTTCTTGTTAATTTCAAACACATGACGAAATGACATTGAAATCTCAAACTACCCACATAGGCTTATCACTATAACAAAAATAAATAGATAGATATGGTATGAACGCCAACTAGACAACTATCCACCAGAGTTTAAATAATATGTCTCATTGGCACTCATACCACATCTTCTTATGTCTATATAAGCAATTATAGGTCACCGTACGGCCTTCAAAAATGAGAAATACCCATACCGTATAGTCAGTTATAAAAAGCCCCGACATAAAAATGTGAAACAATTCAAACGAGAAAAAAAATGGCCTATTGAATAACAAAACAATTAACGGAAAACAAATATGATATACAGCAACAAACGACAACCACTGAAATACAGGCTCCTTACTTGGGACAGGAACATACAGAGTTTATTACTACATGTAATAAACTCGAGAATTATGAGTACTAATAACTGTTCATATAACGCAATATATATTTAGTTAGGTTTTAATTTTTCAAAAGCAAAATTAATGTTAGATTAGATAATTATACTATTTAGAGGGATCCAAATACATGACATTTATCAAATCTCGCGTATCTGTTTTAATGAAAATCCTAGCGAAAGTGTTAAATAACACCACAGTGGATGAGAACCAAAATGATTTGGACCAGAAAATATTAGATAGATTAACATTTAACCAGTTTAGAGCTGCAAAGCTTTTTGTCAAAGAAATTATTCTTTCATCAATAAAATCTATCGTTCATCAGAATGCGCACACGAGTATACTTGACCCAACAGAAAACTCAAGTATTGTTGATCACTTTTCTAGAATCGAGAAACTGAAGATGTCTTGCAATCTACAAACAAATGGCCATACCAAATTAATGGAATCTGTTAACACTTCTTGTGAAACTTTAATCACCTTAATCAAATCCAATCCTAGATTTAAAGATAAATCTGCGGTAACATCTACAAAACCGATATTCCCACTAAGAGAAAATCTAACGACTCGAAATCGGTTATCTCACAGCAATGCTTGATGAACTTAACCATCTCGTTTCTGTTATTCAGCATAAATGGCCACACATCTTAAGATTATAAAATCTCTAAAAACACCAAGGAAACATGATATTGTATCCTATACAAATGGGCAAATTATTAAAGCTTTAAGTAAAATATTTGATGAAAGAAAAGTCTCATGTGTGTCTTATTGTGGCAAAATCAACATTGTTGAAATCCCATTAATGATTTATTAACTGAGGATAATTATCACTTATCAATAAAAGTTTTTGAAAAAGTTTATACACAGTGCCCTTGATATTCCTATGCCTACTCAGCAGAGAGGGTGGTCGTATTCAAGGTGACAAAAGGGTTACATGTACGATAGCGGCAACATAAGAAATTGTGGTGCAATTTGATCATACACTTAAGCCTTCTCTTTTGTAGAATTCAGACATTTGGAATTATTCAAACCCTTTAAAAACAAAATTGAAATCTCAGACTACAATAGCAGATCAAGCTTATCCAAAGCTTCTTTTGTAAAATCTACTTACAAAAATGTGTAGACTTTTACTTGGTGTTGGGGCAAGAAATGCCACTATTTCGGAACTAGGGAGATTCTCTATGCATTTTGACATAACAAAGTCTCCGATCAAATACTACCAAAGGCTTGAAAATTTAGGTTCATCTTTTCCATTACTACAGGAAGCATGTTTGGAGTAAAAAATTCCGTGATGGGATAGATCTTTAAAATTCTAGCTAAAGACATACAAGTTTGGGGTTTTTCCTAACAATCAAAGCTTTACATTTTTATGAAAAATAATTCTTTATCAGTATTATGATGATGAGTGGAGACTCCACAGTTGTGGTGATTAAAAGCTCTGTATATATAGCACGTTCAGGACAAATTGTAGTATTGAAAGATACCTGATTTTATTACGATCTCCTGAGTAGAGAAGAAATCTCAGTCGATTGCGTATTTCCTCACATAGACCAAGAATTGAACCAGGGCGTTATCGGGGTACTTCCCGACAAAACAGAGCATGACTCAAGTGCATTGTCGTTTGTGAACATGTTATTTATTAATATTGATATAAACGGAATAAGAACAACGTAGATTGAGTGGATTGACTTCTTTCACTAAATTATTAATATGTACAATATACATGTAATATGATGTCGGTGGTTGTCTAAAAGAAAATATCAAAGATAAGACAGGGCGGAGGCTTATAATTTTGTACGCCAGATGCGCGTTTCATCTACAAAAGACGGATTGTCATTTTCTTATGTTTGTTCTTTTATTTTGATTGTTTTATTTATTTTGGACGAGGTGTTGTCATCTTTGTTTTTTTCTCTATTTTACGCCAAAGAGAGGCGAAAGATACCAAGGGGACATTCAAACTCACAAGTCGAAAATAAACTGACAACGCCATGGCAAAAAAAGATAAATACCAAAAGACAAACAACTGTACACAAAACACAACATAGAAAACTTAATACTGAGCAACACGAACCTTAATCATTATGCTCATGTATAAAGATATAAGAAAACAATAATTTTCTTTAAGTAGCTTTACACAAAAACAACAGATACGGATAATACAAACAGAGATCATACTAAGAATAAATTATTTAAAAAAAAATGATAATAATCCTCGATTAGGGGAGACTCCGGTCGATCGGACGTCGTTTTGGTAATACACGACGTCATATTGGACGTCGATTAGAGGGTGAAAATATTGGACACTGATTTCAGAAAATGGTGTTACATTGGACTTCGATTTGAGGAACGGACGTCGATCTGAGTCTAATATATACATGCAATTGGTGCCTCCAGCAGTCGGGTCACCTAACGATATGCATTGACCAATCTGCATCAAGCACGATAATGAAATACTAGTTTAGTGAATCTATTTATATTAGTTAACTAAATTACTGCTGTCTATCAACACACTTCATGTGCGTCTATAACACGCATTGCCTTGCAGCAGCACCTTCCCTCGGTGCCTTCTGTAGTTATGTTACATATCCACTAAATATTGCTAAGCTTTGTTGATTGAAATGTTCAATTGGAAACTCTTTAAAAAATCCCAATTTATTGCTGCTCGATATGCATATATCACACGTTCAATTGAATCTTAGGATAAATCAGATTTCAATCTGTTATTCTATACAACTACTTGGACCATCTGAACGAAACTTGCAAGAAATCAAGTCATACAACACGTATTCAAACATACGGATGATCTGTGATTTGATGAAATATTGCTCCGTTTTATTCTGACTAGAAGGAAAACATGGTCAACCGGAAACAATAAAATATTTTCTGATTGAGGGTTTTTCTTATTTCGTCTATCTGAAACCTAAATTTAAGACATCGAATTTCGCAACATTGATTTGGAAATCCTCTACAGAGTCTAAGTTATGTTTTAGATGCGTTTGGTGAAATGACATTTATGGCTATGAAAAATCCACAAAGATTTCACTGAAGTCAAATGATAAATCTCCGAAACTTGACATTGTCATATGTGAAGGAACTTAATCAACGAATTAAACATATTCGCACATGACAACAAACAATAAAAATGTCCTCGACATAAATAATAAACTTTCCAAGTATTTACTGCAGTTTAGTTACATTTTAATATTGCTGATTTAATCACATTAAAACGAGAAAAAATAAAACAGACCAAAGACAAGACGGACCAAGACACCTCGGACCAATTTAAAGATAACCGGACCACTTTTCAGGACAACTCAGACCGATTTTGAAAACGACTCGGACCAGTTTAAAAGACATCTCGGACGACTTATGAAAACGAGGAAAAATAAAACTGAATTTACGGAAGTTTGATGGTTGTAAATAGTCAACGGACTGAGTTAAAGGTACTCTTCAGTTTATTTGTAATTTTAGAAAAAAAAATTGTATTGTTTCAACACGAAAGAATTAAAATGAATACATGACAACTCAGACCAAAGACAAGACGGGCCAAGACAACTCGGACCAATTCAAAACAACTCGGGCCACTTTTCAAGAAAACAGGGACAAATTTTGAACAAGTTTAAAAGACATCTCGGAAGACTTATGAAAACGATGATAACAGAGGGTCAAGATTTATAACCACTGGTATCGTAATCTCGTAGGGAAAAGAGAGCTAGAACACATTAAATAAGTGAAAATGAAATGAAATATAAAACAATATTTACTAAGAAAAAAAATTAAAAACAAAAAATAGATATTTAAAGAAAGGGGGGAAGAGGGTTCCATTCCCCAAGCGCCTGTGACTAGACCCAGAGACATATATATACAATATGTAATTTTCAATACATGTATGTATGTCTCTGCTAGAACCATTTATTATATTTTCATTGTATGTAAAGATATTGTTATTTAATTTATGTGTCTATTCATGTGACTTTGTTTTCTAATAAATGTTGAAAATGTAATTTAGCTACCGGGTCTAAGATTCGTAAAAATCATCAACAGAGACATGATACAATGTCAACCAAATATTGTCTCGTTTTGATGGACATTTCAACAGTCCTTTATTTGTGTCATAAGTTTTGTAAAAGACAGCGATGAAGATTTGAAGTTTAATTCAGAGGTAACACACATTCGACTCTGCAATAGAATAATACGAATACAAGAAATTTAAAAGTATCTACACAATTTGTTGTACAATTTTACTTACTCTTAACGGACCGATAAAAAAGAGGCGAAAGATTCCAAAGGGATAATCAAACTCATAAGTCGAAATCACACTGCCATGGCAAAAAACAAAAACAAACACGACTAAAAGACAAACAACAATATACAAAACACAACATAGAAAACTGAAGACTGAGCAACCAGAACCCCACGAAAAACCGGGGGTGATCTCAGGAATCCGGACGAGTAATCAGATCTTCCGACACATCGTCGTGTTCTTATGTTTTTACAAACCCGGTGATTAGTCTTAATAGGTAGGTCTCATTCAAGGAAAAGGGGACGGGATAGTGGTTATGACAATTGGAACATATCCGTCGTTACCTGTGAAATAGATGTCCCATACTTGTCAACCAACTCATGATGGCGTCCGTAACATTTTCGAAGGGTTATTTCGTTTTCAACACTTGGAACACTTCCTTGTAAGCAGCAACCCTCTATCACAGAAAGCATGTTAGTAAATGTAAGCTCTGGAATATCGTATCAGCTTGGATATATATACTCCATATGCAGGCGCTTCTGGAATATTGCTACATAGAAATGGAACGTTACCAAATGGGAAGCTGAAATCATTTCCTTTGTCGTAAAGTTTTGTTCTCAGCCGACCTTCATTGTCAATTTGTAGATTTAGATCAAGATGTGAGGCAGACTTTTCTGTTTCTTTTGTATCCTTTATTGTAATATGTAATTTATAACAAACCTTTGCTAATCCTGCATTTATGTAAAACATCTGTACTACTTTGTGCTTTTTACAACGTTCGTTTATCGAAATATATATCCAGTTCACCCGCATTATTTTCTCAATTCAAACCTTATTTCCCGTCAAATTATCTAGCATATATTTGAATGTTGACGGATAAATCTTTGTGCATGTTGTATTTTTTTGTATTTTTTGTTTTATATTTAATTTCTATTTTTTTTCCCGATGAAGTTTTGATTGTTTATAATACTATATATATTTGACCTTTAAAGAACAGATGTAGCGTGATCGACAAAAAAGGCCCCTCGAACCGGTACTAGGAGCAATTTTAAACATGCGAGGAGATGTAAGTATTTGCTACCTGTGTCAGGCCATATTCTGACTTTGAGATGAAGAATATATGTACTTTTGGAATCGCCAAGGGCGTGAAATGATTTGGTCATGAATAATTACACGATCTCCTTTCTTTTCTTTTATGCATAGTGTATTCGTTTTTATTGTGACATGTTTTCCTACAAATTTCATAAAAATGACAAGTTCAGTGACATTTAAAGTAAATATAAAAAAGAAGATGTGATATGATTGCCAATGAGACAACTCTCCACAAGACACCAAATGACATAGTTTACAACTATATGTCACCGTACGGCCTTTAACAATGAGCAAACCCCATACCGCATAGTCAGCTATAAAAGGCCCCGAAATGACAAATGTAAAACAATACAAACGAGAAAACTAAAGGCCTGATTTATGTACAAAACAAATGAACGAAAAACAAATATGATATAAAACAACAAATGACAACAACTGAGTTATAGCCTCCTGACTTGGGATAGACACATACAGACTGTGTAACACATGATCTTAAAAGGCGAAAAACTGTCAAATGTATGTAATGCACCTCATTGACATTTGCATATATCAACAAGAGACGACAATGACAATAGTTACTTTGTTTTGTATTATGTCATGTTCTTCGGAAAGGTGACCATATATAGATTCACGAGAGGCACTTTTCCGTTGAAAGAAACATACCCAGTTGAAAATAAATTAAAGCGTACAATATACACGTAACAATAAATGCAGGTATAAAATGGTACAGATATTTCAGCTGATTTTTCCGTCAAGCATTTTGGGATTATATATTACCTTTTCTTAATCCGTTGTTAAAAATTCTACAATAACAAATTTTCATAAACTCTTCCGAGGTTTATATCCCATAAGTAGCTACATTGATTAGTAACATAACATAACTTTTCTTTTATTTTTTCAGTTTATCTACAAGAAAATACACAAGCGTAATAAAACAAATATGAAAGCAAGTGGTGGGTACTGTTAAAATTCTGTTGATTTTATCATAGACATAATTTAGATATCATTATATATGATTTTGAAATTTATTCATATAATATTTCGTACATAAATGACAATGCATCACAAGCCTCTAAAGGCTGGTTGATATAAATATACATGTCTATTGACTACAGATGTTAAAAATTGTAATATCTTGTATTTCATGTACATGTACCAAGTTGTACTTAAAAATTAAAATATATATCTATCTATATTTATAAACTAACGTATATTTTTATGACAAAATGGTTAAGGCAAAGGTTTTTGGTTTTATCATTTAATGTTTGTAGAGTTACATGAAGCTATTTAACGCAAAAATATGCGTCATGCCACACGTGATATATTGTATATCACAATTTTCATTGACAGCTTGACTACTAAGGTAAGACATTGCTGCTAACTTTTGACATGAGTTTAATTTCGATATTGTTTACCTATTATAGTTAATCTTTGTCAAACATTATAGATCAATTTATTTTCTTTGCCTATCATTACTGGCAAGTTTTTTTTACATGTTTATCTTGATATTGAAATTTGAACTGTTCTAAACGATGAAACAGAGATTTCCTTTTAATGTAGATTTGTTATGCAAAGTATGTTATTTTGAATATTTTATTGAAGAATTTTGTTTAAATGGCGGATCATTTGATTATTTTGATTGTTTCTGTTTAATTTATTCACATTTTTGATAGACTCGGGACGATGTGAGCTTCAGTTGATTTCTCATTAACGTATATAACCCACGTCTCCTTTTATTCATATAATCAACTTTTCCGTATTGGATATATTATAGACATATAATATCATAAATTTACATGTTCCAGTGTTTTACATGTACAAATGCTCATTATAAACAAACAAAATGGAAGCCACTGGTGCTGCTAAATTACTTTTATTTTATTTCGAGTATTAGTTAGTTAACGCAATAATATAAAAATATGCGCCACGTGATATATTGTAAACAACTATATGATTTTGTCGTTGTCAAATTGACGATAACGGGAAGACATTGCTCCTAGTTTTTTAAATTCGATATTTTGGTTCTGAAGTTTTTTTCGGTCATCCTGTGGATAAGCGGATGGACTGTGCTGGTCTGGTGTCTGGTCTAGCTGGGCAAAAGGGGGATTGTGATCACGTTAAACTGTTTAACCCAAACAAATGTTTCCTGTACCAAGTCAAGCTGTCTAAACAATCTGATTTTTGCTGTCTTTGTTTGTACATTTGGTTTTTCAAGTCAGGTTTTGGTTGTTCGTGTTGTGTGATGTACTGTCAAATATTTTTGGAGATGTTATTGTACAAAAACCGAAAACACTGGATTTTGAGTATATAAATTATATGAATATATATTTCTTAACTTAACAACTTGGCTGTAATGTTGGTCAATCGTATGAAGTAAAAGTACTAAATAACTGATGATGAAATAAATGATGATTTATGCTAATAAGAAAGAATATGACATGTTTAAAACACGCGTAGTTGATGTGTGTCTCAAGCTATAACATTTTGGTAAAGGCAAAGTTCTTTGTACGGTATATATATTTATCATATAGTTGATTAACGCAAAGTTTTTCCTATGGTATATATTTATCATAAAATTGGTTAACGCAAATGAAATTGTCACATGATCATTTGTTAAAAGTTATATTGTTGAATTATTCGAACATTGATGCGTATAGGAAGTTTTTGTAATGTAAGTTGGAGTCGTATTTTGTCCTATCGTTCACCTTTGTATAATTTTGTAGATAATTTCATCATTTGTGCATGGCCCATCTGAACGAAACATACACGAATTTCAGTCAAACTAATCATGAATACGGATCATTGTGAATTTATTTTCTAAATTCTTCTCACCTGAAACTTAAACTTTACAAGGATGATAATTTGGAGATCCACTACAAAGTCTAGGTTTTTTCTAAAGATGTTTGGGATGAAATGACATATATGACAATAATAATTCCAAAAAAACTTTCCATTTAGTCAAATGGTAAATCTCAGAAACTCTACATGGCCAAGTGTTACAGAACCTTACAAGAATAATTAATTCATTGGAAGGTCTTTTTTGTTGATAAAACGCATCTTTTCACTCTAATCAGCTATAAGACAGGATATTCCCGAAACAGCTGCAACTAGATCTAAACGCAGGTCGATTTTTATATGCATCGTAAATACCTGGAAAATTCTGTAGAACCAATCTAAATGCTCTAAAAATTCATGAGAATGAATAAGATATCCGGCTTAAGTTGAATATACCAACCGCGCGTTTTATTTACATTACACTCACCAGATGCACTCGAATCAAAGCAGTTGGAAATAAACTCATCATAGAAACCAGGCTTAAATTTTCTAAGCCAGACGCGCGTTTCGTCTACAAAAGACTCACCAGTGACTTGGAAAGCTTCATCAGTTATACAGAGAACATCGGGGAATATATTGTATACATTTTTGTATTGTATACAGGTTGTTTTTTGTTTGTTTGATTGTTTGGTTTGTCTTACTTTAGTTTGGTCAAACTTTTAAATATTATTTTGCCCGTAGAAAATTTGTGATGGTTGAAGCAATTAGTTTTGTATTTTAGTTTGATTGTTTTTAATCATATCCCAATAATTAGATTTTAATCGACACCAAATGAAAACGGGAAGTAAATACATTATGATAGTCCATTGATCATTGCGGTTTAAATATAGGTAAACAATTGAAAATGTTGGTTAACGCAAATAAAGTATTGAAGAAATATAAATTTAAAAACTTCACACCATCTGTTTGTTTATATGAAGAAATGCATGTTCAAGAGATGAAAAAAGAGTGCATAGATGTTTTTTTATGAAACCAGCCTGAAAAAAATAAACATAACAGCTAATATTCAATTTATCTGTATTCATGTTACATTAATAGTAACTGAAATAGCAAAATGAATAGACCATGGTAATGCGTAATATGCAGTAATTAACTGATCACCAATTTGAGAAGTTAAAGCGATATGTTGATATCATCGAAATTCCCTTTTTCCTCTCTTCTGGGTACTACTTCTCTGATTTAACAACTTCTTAATCGTGGATACAAATTTTGTTCAACAACTGAAGACGTTATCATTTGTATTTTGACATAAGATTTTTTTTTATATGGACAATAATCTTTTTTGTCATTGTTTATTTTCCAGGTTAAAGATACAATATGATTTGGGTTGCTGTTTTCATCTTAATACGGATCAATACATCTGCACTTTTCGTAAGTATAAGAAAATACATCCTGTAAGTAGAACTTAGGATTGTTGTAAAATTATATCTTAATCCTTCTCACTATACAAATCCTTGATCTTTGTTAAAATACGATTTTAAATTGTTCAATTCTTTCTATTTCTATTTCTAAAGTTTTAAATTTTAAAGATAAAATGAATATTCCTCTTTCCTTCTTTAAATACTCACACATACACACATGGATTCTTCAAATGCGTTATGATATAAAACTGTACACACACTGAATACAAATAGATATAAATAATTATCGATTTCGAAAATTACAAAAATAGACAAATTTTCCTTCAAAGTCAATGTTTCTGTATGCATTTTTAAAAATTCCTAAATATATATTTTGAACTAGCATAACTGATTGTCTTTAGTTTTCTATGTTGTGTTTTTTATACTGTTTGTTTTTTAACTCTTCTCCATTTTTTGCCTCGGCATTGTCAGTTTGTTTTCTACTTATGAGTTAGAATATCCCTTTGGTATCTAACGCCTCTCTTTTATTAGTATTTGAATGTATTGATAGCTGCGTCAGTTTTGATAAATATAAGTATAATGCCTGATGAATTGATTTTCAATTTTTACTCCAGGCTAAAGCCTTTACCGAGGAGAGTTTTTCCAAATGTCCCAGTGCAAAACAATTTGATATCAAAGCACAACTTACTTGTCTTGAAAACAAAGATCACTTCCACTGTGTGCCTGTACTTCCGGACTACAAAGATGTTTTACGTATTTGCAAAAAGCCAAAATGGTTTGTGAAAGGTAAAATAGTATAAAATGAATTAATTATGATATCTGCAAATGTAGTATCATGCTTCATCCAATAGTCTTTTATGAAAATGATATACATAATAAATATATGAAAATTTGGTATGATTGCCAAGGAGACAACTTTCCACCAGATGACGTAAAAGTTAACAACTATATGTCACCGTAGGACCTTCAACAATAACAAAAACACATACTGCATAGCAAGCTATAAGAAGCTGTAAGTAGCTGAACGCAACCAAAAACATAAAAAATTGTATTTTCACTTCAAAGACCCTATTAATGCAGTGAACCACTTTAAGTAAATAAAGCAACGTTCAACTAAAAAAAAATGACATATTACTACTGGTTTACTACCAATAAAGCTACAAAAATGTAAACAGGCTCGCACAAAAGAAGTTACTCGAGTTCTGATCTTCATTTCATGCCTCAATGTTTTCATTTAAACTTCAAGTTTAAGTTCATGTCTTGGAATCTAAGTAACTCACAGTAATCCATCTTGATATGACGAGTCCAGAAATACTTTTTCTCGGTGTTCAATTTGCAAAACTTTAAATTTAGGAATTATGCTCAAGTTCATCCGTGAGAATAAAGTTTTAGAGTAAACCAAAGAGAGGACAGACAACATACGTGAGGCGTCAGTTGATGAGAATTCCTTCCTGGAGAAAGGAAAACTAGAATATAAAGGAGTCACATTTGCGGTTCCTGTTTGAATACTTTAATCGATCGAGTATATTAAATTCTGTTTAGGCATTATCGATCACATAATAATTGATGCCTCCCCTTTTCCGTGAAAAACCATAACAAACAAAACAAAACAAAGCCATATAAAAGACAAATGTTGTATCACACAATATGACAATACAACAGTAGTTAGCTGATAATTGACTGCCTGGGTTAAACATAAAGGCTGGCATTGGTGGCTTTCGGCTGTTGTCTGCTCTTTGCTCGGGTTGTTGTCTCTTTGACATATTCCCCATTTCCATTCTCAATTTTATGGATATATTTTTCTTATGTGATACCTTATTAATATTTGACATATGTTATTAACAATGTCGAATAACCACTATATGTTTCTGTAGACTGTCCCATAATAAGCGTACATGAACACAAACCTACTAATACACGTACAATTTACAGAAAAAATCGGTTATATTGTCCTCATATTTTGTATAATAGATTTTTTTTTATCAATTTCAATAGTTTTTTTTTATATTTATAATGAATAGTACAGTCAGGTCAATAAAATGCCTTCAGACACAGGTCATTTTTTATTGCTTTTATCGAAATTATTTCGAAAATATGCTTGCCATATGGAGTTTTCTTTATGGCACATTGTAAAATTCTTCAACTAAAAATTTTACTCGCATAATCAACATCATCTTTTTGCAGGCACCTTTCCTGTGTGGTCTCCGAAATACAAGAAAATTACGTCAGTCCCATGTACATCCAGAAGATATCAAGATTATTCCTACAAATCAAATAACATATCCGTATTCAAATGTTCCAAGGCAAAACGCTTTTGCACCGAAAAGGGACAAGCCACACTATTTCGTGACCATCCAACCGAAAACAATCTCTGTTTATGTATGGATGGTTACACGTTTCTGAAGGAACCAAAGAATGGTACATACTGCAACCCAGATGTTGAAAACTGCAGTTGTATTTGGATGAGAACAGGCAAGTACACATTTTAGCTTATCATGGTTTGTAATGTACTATGTATTAACTTATGTTGATCACAACATATCTTCGCATCTTTCATACTTACTTAATTGGTTAAAAGCAATCTTCCGGATTGTCACCTGTATAAGAACATCTCTTTAGATTCTTAATTAATACCATTTCTGCCAAATGTTAGTATTTATGTCCATCAATGCATCAAGTATGTTCCAGCACACTCTCATTTGCAGTACATATATATGAATATATATTAATCAGGATCATTTTAGTACCTGAGAAACAGAATAATGGAATCAAATGATTAGATTTTAAAGACGACAATGAATACGACGATTGGTCTTAATGATTATCTGTGTCACAGAGTACCAGCATATTTTCCGTTTGTATCCTGTCAACTTTTCAATTTCAATACCCTAACCGTATAAAGCAAACACATATCATTATTTTGCAGTACCCGGCTTCACCAACTGGTTTCAGTGAAGTTTTGTTTTGTATCGTTTTTATGTTTATGGTTTGTTATAATTGTTTTTAACACAGACAGACAGATACCATAAACATACTAAGGTATACAAAGGCCAGAGTCTGAGCTTGTTTTGCTATATGATATAAAAACTAAATTGACGAAAAAAAGTCATTTATTCAAAATCATAAAATACATTTTGCAAATAAAACATTGATGTGTTTCCCTCGGTTTTAATATGTTACCCAGATTTGTCTTTGCTTGATCGAATTATTATTATTTTTTTAATAGACATCACCCTTCAGCACCACCTGACTAAGGTGTTACAGGGTTTTACATCACCCTTTCAGCACCACCTGACTAAGGTGTTACAGGGTTTACATCACCCTTACAGCACCACCTGACTAAGGTGTTACAGGGTTTACATCACCCTTACAGCACCACCTGACTAAGGTGTTACAGGGTTTACATCACCCTTACAGCACCACCTGACTAAGGTGTTACAGGGTTTTACAGCACCACCTGACTAAGGTGTTACAGGGTTTACATCACCCTTACAGCACCACCTGACTAAGGTGTTACAGGGTTTACATCACCCTTACAGCACCACCTGACTAAGGTGTTACAGGGTTTACATCACCCTTACAGCACCACCTGACTAAGGTGTTACAGGGTTTACATCACCCTTACAGCACCACCTGACTAAGGTGTTACAGGGTTTACATCACCCTTACAGCACCACCTGACTAAGGTGTTACAGGGTTTCAAGAATATAACAACAAAAGACTATTGTTTTACCAAGATATAAACAAAACTGAAATATAAATCATTTGAAAATCTCTTTTTGTCTCTCTCTTTCTCTCCTCTCTCTCTCTCTCTCTCTCTCTCTCTCTCTCTCTCTCTCTCTCTCTCTCTCTCTCTCTCTCTCCTTTTTCACAATCTCTTTCTATAGAAATATCTATAGATAATTTAATAGAAAACAAAAGATTTACATGTGCTGTGCATATATTGCATACTGTTTGCTCTGTTCCATAAATAAGTCAAAAAGATATATATTGATACAAATATGGTTGTTAGACTACCATTCAGGATAAATAATTAGCATAGGGGCCGAAAGTTTTTCAAATTCAAAAACTTTGCTGTATTTTCTTGCTGTATATAATTCTAAGTTATAAAAAATGTTCAGTCTATCTTTTAATTCAATTGCATTTGGAAGCTTTTCTTCTAGCTTGCATTTATATATGTATTTTTTGGCAAAAATTACAAGAAAATTAAAAAATAAGCTTTCTTCTACAAAACCTAGAAAAAAGTTTTTTTGTTAAATTCAATATTTACATAGAAATTTTTCAGACAAGCACAGAACAAATATAAAAGATCTGATGTCACTTGACAATCATAAAATAAATGTCCAATAGTTTCATCTTCACATCTACAAAAAGAACATAACTTTGTGTCTTTGATTTTAATCTTAAATAAAAATTTATTTGTAGGAATAATCCTATGTAAAAACTTATATTGGAAATTATACAAATATGTATCTCTACAACCTTTCTGAAGTAAACAGAAGTATTTCTGCCAGTCTTCAATGTTAGAATGCAGCTCATCCTCCCATTTTAAAAATTTTACAACTGGAGGATGTGCACGTTTTACAATAAGATTATCATATATGAATTTAATATTTTTGCTGCTGGTAATTTGATCCAAAAAATTATCATGTGGAGTAAAATTTTCTAAATCAGTATCAGTGTTTTCCCTAATGCACTGTTTTACCTCCATAGGGATATTTGATGTCAAACTGTAATAGCGCATAAAATTATTTGTCTGAACTTTTTGTTTAATCTGATCAAATGTGAGAAAATCTCTCCTTTGATGGTCAACAATGTGACAGAGGTTTTGCACACCAGCAACTCCCCGTCTGTTATATAATTGGAAATCTTCTGTTTGTACAAAATTCAAGATATCAAGCGAGAGGCATTCCTTGACATAAGTTTTAACATGTGGTTTAGATGAGTGTAAAGCTTGAAAGACATCCTTCTAAAAAGGATTGCTGAGTTGATTTCCAATCTCCAAAAGTTTGAAGTTTTGTAAAGAAAAAGATCTTGCACCTCCAAATGTATTCAATATCATCTTAAGAATATTTTGCCAGTCCCCATTCAAATTTGCAAAAAATCGCCTCACCCAACCGATTTTAAGATAAAATTTGAAAGATTGTAAATGAACCTCCTTTTTATCTGCAATCAGTGTATCACGTTTGATTTTTTCTGTTTTTCCATCCCATATAAAGTTAAAGAATAATCTGTTAATTTATTTCAACATGGATTGACATATATTAGGTAAAGATGTAAGCAAATGAATCAATTTTGGAAGTGCAAGAGTCTTAATAACTGTAATCTTTCCAAGTAGTGTTAGCTTCCTGTGCTGCCAACTTTTCAACAATTTTGAAATATCAATGATTTTTTCTCTGAAATTCAAACTGGGCATACAATCTAGATCTAAAGAGAAATTTAATCCTAAAACCTTAAAGTTTGAACAGGACCAGCTTAAATTTTTTCAGGACATAAAACGCGGTCAGAATATCTTTTACTTCTAATCCAAACAACTTTTGTTTTAGTTGTATTTATCTTTAATCCTGAGACTTTATGAAATTTTTCAAAACAAGAAAGGGTCTCTTTTAATGAATCTTCACTACCATCAAGTGTAAGAAACGTATCATCAGCATACTGACTAATGAGTGGCAGATTCCCATTTATATTCACCCCTTTTATTTTTGGATTCCCTTTTAGCTGTATGGCAAGTAATTCCACCCCAATAATAAACAAAAAGCGAGATAATGTGTCCCCTTGGCGACAGCCTCTTTCAAGGTTGAAAAATTGGGACATATTACCATTATTAATGACACAGCTCTTAGCATCTGCATAAAGCACATCAAACCATTTACAAAATGAAGGACCAAAATTAAAACCAATCAAAGCCTGCTATAAAAAATCCCATTCTATCGAATCAAAGGCTTTTTGCTTTCTACTAGTAATAAAAATCCTTCTATATCATTTTTTTTCTAGATAGTGCATTAAATCATATAGAAGTCTAGTGTTCTCTCCTATGAATCTCCCTTTCATAAAGCCCTTTTGTGTGTCACTAATAATGGCAAACAGTACCTTTTTAGCTCTACCAGCAAGAACTGCAGATGCTATTTTCATATCTGTGTTCATCAAGCTGATTGGTCGCCAGTTACCCATGTATCTCCTATCTTTCCCTTCCTTAGGAATACACGTAATAGTACTTTGGTATTGAAAATCCGAAAAATGGCCAAACTCATATCCATATTGCAGAGATCTAAAGACAAAAGGACCAATATCTTTCCAAAAAAATTTGAAAAAATCCACTGTAAATCCATCAGATCCAGGAGACTTGCCATTTTGCATCTGTTTTAAAGCTTCCCCACATTCCCTATAAGATAAATTTCCCTCACAAAGTAGTTTTTTTTCTTCACTGAGTTTTATGTCATGATTAAAAAACTGATTGTCATCATTATTGAATGACTTAGATGTATAAAGTGTCCTATAAAACTGCTCCCCCGGTTAAACAATATTTTAGATTGATCAGAAATTTGGTTTCCTTGGCCATCAATGAGTTCAGTCATGGTTTTATTTAAGAAGGCTTTCTTTTCTAACTTACAAAAATAGTTTGTGCATCTTTCTCCATTCTCATGCCAATTTGCACGAGAACAGAGAATAAGGCCCTCAACTAAGGTCTGTCATCTCTTGTCTAATTCACACTTTTTCTTATTGAGTGACGTCACATTAATTTCGCAAGGGTTTACATTTACACTGTTTTCCAAAGACTGGATTTCTAACTCCAGTCTTTTAAAAACCCTTGATTTTTTAATACAGTAGGAGATAGTAAGACTACGAATCTTCATTTTAGAACCTCTAAATATAGCTGATCACTACATGATAACTGAACATGAAGAAAACTTTCAAAATCACCCCAGAGAAATACTCAGAAACAGTATCTCTGATGCAAATTTTAACTAATTCTCCATTTGCAGATTCTCTTAAAAGCTGAGAATTAAATTTCCAGTATCCTTTGCCTTAGCTAAGGATGCTGTAAAAGTTAATATAATGGCAGAGTGATCTGTCCTGTATTCAGGAATAATTTTTGTTGATTCCACCAATGTAAAGAGGTTCTCAGATACAAGATAATAATCAAGACGGCTCTGTTTAATGGGAGATGTCTGACGCCATGTAAATTTTCTATCACTAGGATAACAAGTCCTCCAAGGGTCTAACAGTAAAAGTGTTTCTTTTATTTCATCAATCTTTTCCTGGAGTTTGGGTTTCTGTCATGTATTACATTATAAGTATCATCATTCTTATCCTGCACTACATTCCAGTCGCCCAAGAAAATGAAACTTGTATTTGAAAATCTCATAGTTTTCTGTAGGATATCACAGAAAAATTCTGGTTTATCTGTGTTATAACCATATAAACATACCAAGGTTAATCTTTGGTCGTATAGAGTCAAGTTTAATATGATGTATCGTCCATGCTGGTCTATAAGAGATTCATGAATTTCGTAATCATAACCACCCCTGAACATGACACAAACTCCAGCATTTCTACTATCACCATGACCGAAGTAACACTGATGACCCCATTCATCACCCCATAAAGTTTCAATATCTCTTGTACTGTGTGTCTCTTGAAAACACACAATCGAACTACTTTTTGATTTTGCCCAGTTGAAGACATCAGATCTTTTCTTAGCACTAGAGAAAAGACCCCTAACATTCATTGACAAAATTTTTATATGATTATCCATTATGTTATATTGACTTGAGATACAATGTTTTTATCTATACACAAGAGCAAGCAAAACAATCTAATACAATGAAATAAACTTAAATAAACTACATTTGCACAATCATTCTCTCTCACATTTACACTGTTAAGATAACCCACATCCATATACATGTTCTATTTTATGTGTTGCAGCTTGAATGGCATTAAATACTACAATTTCTGAAATGCATGTTATTCACACTAACAAAAATGTTCTTCTATTCTAATCAATTTAAAAAAAAACCAATTATATACAAGTGACATACAAAAAGCTCAACTAAGAAAATATGTTAAAACAAGGAATTGAATGTTTGCCAAAAGATAATAATTGAGAGGTCACTATTAATCATAAATGTTTCACATTGAAAAATACTTAATAATGATAATTTTAAGTAGGGAAAAAAATAATGATATTATTAATCATAATAATTATGAAAATTTTAGTGTAAAATTCCCATAAATACTAGTATGTTTTGTGTGTTAGTAAAATATTATATATCAAGACAATTAAATTTCAGGTGAATCTTTATCTGTTATACAAAAATATGTTCATCAGTTAGTTACCAACTGACATTTTGAAGCTACTTCAGTCGCTTGTCAATATCATCATAAATATCAAATTTCAAACGTCTACCTGCTTCAGTTTTTCCATATACAGCACAGTTAAAGTACCAAGTACTATCAAGTTGACCACTATCAAGGAGTCTAGTAATCAGTTCCATGTGGCAATTTGTAACATCATCAACTAATCTAAAAGTGTATTGTTTAGGCATGTTTATCTTTTCTCTCATAATACGGTATTTCACTTCAGAGTTTAGGAGCTTTACAATAACTGGTCTATGTTCTCCTTGTTTACCTGGTATCCTATGAATAGCTTGGATTTCCTCAGGTCGAATGGTAACCTTCAAAGTGTCTTTAACAATTTTATTTTAAAGATCTCTTTCAGATTTTCATCCTTGTTTTCTGGGAAGTTCATCACTTTTATGTTGAACTTTCTGCTATACTGCTGGTTATAGTTAGACATTTGTAATGCTTGTTTGGCTATAATTTCATTATCTTTTACATTTATCTGAAGTTCATAGATCATTTTTCTTTGGCTAGCAATCAACTCTCTTAAGCCACCATTCTCTTTTAACAGCTCTTCAACAGCTTTTGTCTGCTTATTTGTCTTATCTTTTAAGTTACCTTCTATTTCTTTTTTCATGCTGTCAACCAATTTAGTAACAATTGAGGTCACTATTGTTTCCAAATCATCTTTTCTTACAATGTTGTTTAGTGCTTTCTCAAGGTCTGTTCGTTTAACAACACCCTCCAGGCTTTCCTTTATACTATCTAAATCATGGTGGAGATTTGACAATTCAATGTCATATCGGCACTTCTATCCATTGAAACATCTGTGTGGGTTCTTTTAGCTGGCTTTCCTTTGTCACTACCTTTTTACCTGTCAGCAATGTTTGTACAGTTTGTACTTTTTTTTTTGTCACCTTTTTTATCACTGTTGTTAGAGTTTTTACCTGGCATTGTTAAAGTAAAAAAGTACTCACAAATCTAATCCCTAAAATACTCCAGACAAGTAAATAGAAGACTACAAAATGTGAACAGTGTTACTGAAATGTTCTCACTACACTTTTGAAAAAATCTTTTTTCAAAATTTCTAAGGTTCAAAATCCAAATTTTCTCAACAAAAGTTACATCACTGTGTAGAGATAATCACACTGAACATCCTGATATGAATATCATGCATTAGTTCTGTCAAAAATCACATAAAATTACCAAAAAATGCAAAGCCCAAAACTCAGTTGACTACCTGGGCGGCCATCTTAATCTATCTCCTCTTCTCTGCTTAATCGAATTATGACTATTGAACAGCGGTATACTACTGTTGCCTTTATTTGACATAAAAGTTCATAATTAATATGAAATTATAATACATAATTAATACGAAATTACATCAACAAAAATCAATTGAATAAATGACAAAGAATAGCAAAGGTAGGGAGAAAAATCTGCCCCACTAATAAACATATACTAGTATACATATCTACTTCTAAAGATAAAATTAAGGGAGGTATGCGGGTGGGAATTTTTCACAAATTGTTTGATAAGAATTACAAGTTAACAAGTCAAAAGCTGATGATAAAAGAAATTGCCCATAAAGTACATACACGTGAACTCGTGCTGACCACGCAAGATCATTGACCAATAAGAAAGATGTAATCCAATCATGCACTGGTCATTAGTGAAATTTCTATACACGTGAAAGCATGTTGTCTAATTTCAACAATTTATCGTTTAATTATGACAAATCTGACCCATTGACCAGTACAGAGACATCATAAATTTACAGTAAAAATAGCTCTCTTTGTATTTAAGTCTGAGTAATAAACAATACAGAATTAATCTTCCCTGCTGTCTTAAATGATTTTATTCAGCTTTTCGTTTAGCAAATAAAATTAGTTTTAAGACAGACAGACAGATACCATAAACATACTAATGTATACACAGGCCAGAGTCTGAGCTTGTTTTGCTATATGATATAAAAACTAAATTGACGAAAAATAGGTCATTTATTCAAAATCATAAAATGCAAAAAATACATTTTGCAAATAAAGCATTTGACATAAAAGTTCATAATTAATATGAAATTATAATACATAATTAATACGAAATTACATCAACTTAAATCATATCAATTGAATAAATGACAAAGAATAGCAAAGGTGGGTAGAAAAATCTTCCACAAATCCACTCTTAGGTTGAAAGAGTGGATCCCCCACCCGAGGACTCTGGGGACGTGAATACAACTTATATATAATTTGTTAGAATTTGGAAGCATGAAAATCAGATACACAAAAAAAAAATAACACTATATTTTTGTAAAACGTTTCCACATTGACATAAAATATTAAAGTTCATATAATTATAAACCTACATATATTACTTTTAAATTATCTCTTGCTGATAAACATGATAAATGATGTAAATCTTATTCCAGACAGGACCACAGCAATAAAGTTACAATAATCATCATTATTAAGTATATTTATTTACATTTCGTCTTACATCTAGACATTGAGTATCATAATCCCCTAAATATTTTAGTACAAACAATTTTATCAGTACAGTAATTAACCAAAAACATTTTTGCCTCATTTGAGAGCTCTGAAATATTTTTGTATCTTCTTAATTCCTCTGCTCGTTCACTAATCGATTTTTGATTCCTGCCTGGGTTGTTTTCAGTTGTCTCTATTTTATCATGCATACATACTCTTGTTACAGATCAGGCACATGAAGTCAGACCATTTCTGCAAATGAAGTACAAATAGGGATCAGTTACCAATTTTCTGTACTTCGAAACCTATAGAGTAGGTGAAACTCGCGTCTATGTGCACTTCAAAAGCAAACAATACATTATTAATGATGTAAAATCAATTCCCATTGTACAGGGATTGACCATGATAATCAAACTGCCAAACTAGAAATTACATTGTTGTATACTGTTTTAATATCACAATATTTTTCAACATAAAACGCATTTAATTAACAGTTTTAACATATATTATAAATCAACTGATTCTTTTTCAGATCAGAAATCAGAAATTACCACACTTAATCACTTTTCAAAGAAGAATACAGAAAAAGCCTTAGTCATGTAAGGAATTTTACAGATATAGCTTGTATGTTGTTTGCAAAAAACATTTGTTTTTCTGAAAAAAATTTACAAAACCTCTTTTTATCTTTAAATTTATTAAAAGTCGACTGATCTGTAAATTACCGATTTTGTCCTTTTTCCTATAGAGATATATAGTGCGGAAAATCATGGCGGCTGCTTGTGATAGCAGGAGACGTTTACGCGGTCTCGTTCTTTTTCGAGTTCATGCGATGCTGTTATTATTATTATTTTTTTTATCTTGATTTGCATTTTCTTAATGGATAAACGAGTTCTAGATATCAACCGGCAAGCGTTACATAACCTATCTAATAGTTGTTAATGATTTTCGCAATATTTGGTTATTCTATTTTATATATTTTTAATTGTTCAAATTGAGAAAAAACGGAATCAGTATGGACCATATTCCATTTTCAATATGTTCAGTACGTTTTCCATGAACAGCAATTGTTACGTAAATCGTGAATGCTTATTTTTTGGACACCTACTTTTTATTAATTACCATACACTTTTTATTCCAGTCGAACTGATGAAGTAGTATCGACTGAAAATGTAGGTAAGTGTAGTTTTATGTAAAGCTGTCCCCTTAGAATTGTCAGTTTTAAATGATTTTCTGTTTTGAACTCTATCTGGTAAAGAACTGCCTCCTGGATCAACCTCATGTTAGCTAAACGTAGAAGTAAGCATAACCTCTTCAAAATATTCTGTTTGATGATCGTTTGATATCGTATATCATTTGTGCACTACCCATTGAAAATCAATTCACCCTGGTACGGCAATTCAATTAAAAACAAAACTAAAACAAAATATATAATGTAAGAAAAGAAAAAAAAGATAGACAAAAAAGCTTAATTTGAAAATCAAAAAAATAGATGAGATTAACGTATATGAGACAGTTATTAGTCAACGTAAAACTTACGGTCCACGAGGATGAAATGATGGATACTGCATGACCAGTTCTATGCCGTCCTGAATCTATTGTCAAATTGTGAAATGAATACAGTATAGACGATAACATATTTCACGTCATTGCATCATACCTGATTCTCAACAGACAAAAAAAAAAATAGAATCATTTGGAACTGACAATAATCGAATTACCTAAATGCAGATAATCAAATGCCTTTCTGTGCAAAATAACAAGTTTTGGTGTCATAATAATTATGATTACTTTATTAATCAATATGAAGAAAACTGTATGTTATAATCGTCTTTGCTTTAGTTAAACATCATACATATTTGTATATTCAACAGAATATAAGTCACATAGTATATATATAATGCTGATAGCTGTTCTAGTGTTTACCATTTTATATTGTAAGTATAAAAATCACATGTTACATTCTCATTTCTGAAAATTTTCGGATAATTGATTATATGATTTTTTAATTTGGTGATGTCCCAGGCCCGAGGGTTTTAGTTCACTTTTTTCACAGTTGTTCTTCACCTATCATATACAATTTCATACAAATAACAAATAAAGTAACAGAAGTCTAACCTTTTTGTGTCGTTTGAAGGTCCTCGCCGTACTGAAAATAAGATATTTGCCAGTTGAACCTTTTCTTCCGGGGTAATTTGCTTACAGATGCTGGCCATAAAATCAAACTCAAATCAATTTAAATATAAATATAAAGTAAATTATTATAAACACAGAAAACAAACTCGAGTAAAAACACTTAATTTACTGTATATGATGATGACCGTCATTATCTACTGTCCCTTTTTGTGAAACAGTTCATGTTTTCCTTTAATATATGTATCTAAGCACTGAACCTCGATCAACGTACGTATCAATTAACGTAAAAGTACGCTTAATGTCTGATTAGAGCGCCATTTATGAGTCTTATGCAGACAAAACGTGAGATCATAATCCTAGTATCTTTATTGACGTTAAATAAATGTACAGTAAATCAAAACAGTATAAAGAAACAACAAATACCTTACCTATAAAAAATGGAGCTGTTGCATGATTGCCAACGAAACAACTAGCAATAGACCAAAAGCAAAATAATAATAAACAAATAAGGAGATGTGGTATGACTGCCAAATAGACAACTATCCACCAGAGACCAAATGGCATAGATGTTAGCAACTGTAGGTCACCGTACGGCCTTCATCAATATTCAAAACATATAACACATTGCAAATTATAAAAGGCCCGACAAGATGTAAAACAATTCAAACGAGAAAACAAACAACCTGATATATGTACAAATCAATAAAAAATAAAATATGATATACAACAACAAACAACAACTACTGAATTTCAGGCTCCAGACTTTATGATAGTTAAAACTAAAACTCCATATGTATTATAATAAAACTGTTAACATATAGTTATGCGATTATACATGTAGCATAAATGTAGGACAACATTTTATAAGTTACACAAATGTACCAGCATAAGTTTTTTTTTCTCTTTTTCAGTATCGGTTGCCGTATTTATAATACTTGGGGGCAAGCTCAATTGTAATTAATAAGTTGTTAAAATAGAAATAAAAGACACATTCAAATTAAAACAGACATGTATAAATCCTCTGGTAAATTGACGAATGTTAATATGCGAAATGAAAATTAAGATCTAGCAAAACTATCAAGTGGACTTTAAATGTAAGGCTAACGATGTAATAAAGAGTGGCAATTTGGATGCTTTCAATAAAACAAAAGAACCAATGGGACCGACAGTCATCGTGTAATCTCGAAGAACTGATGCCTTGAAAACGCCTACTATAAAAGACCAAAACCTGAAAGATGAGAATATTTACTTGCCATGCAAGCAAAAAAAGTCATCGCCAGAAAACTTCAGATAAATTCGGTTGGTGACCTCCGTGATATAGACTGTGAAAAAGCCCCATAGCAATACAAAATGTTGCATACCACGTTTTTGAGTTTGATAGCAGTCCAGATGTACTCAGCCTGATAATTCCTCTGCTATCACAGAAAATATGTGACTTGATGAACCTAGAGGACAGAACTGTGTACGCTACTTATTGTTAGAAACAATGGAAATCAGAAAAAAAGATAAAGGCGTACTAGTAACCAAAGACTGTGCATGCGAATCATACGTATATACAGTTTCTGACCATGCTTTAACGATAGATGAACAGAATGCTGATGTAGACTCCTTGTAAATCAGAATCTGAGATTAAGGAAAAATACTGGGAAGTCAGCAGGAGTACTACAGATGATCTAGTCTCTGGTTCCACAATTTACATGAAACTGTCCCGGTACAAGACCGATGACCAAGACAAATTGTAGTCACTAAAGACCCAATATAAGATTATGCAGTACGGAAATTGATGTAAATCCACTTACTGTAAACCAACTTATTTTGGCGAGCGATTTATTTTCGCGACTTTCGCGGGTACAAAAATAACGCGAAAATAAATCGTCGCGAAAATGTAAAGATTGGTTCTTCCCTTATTTAAATATATCAAGTAAATTTGATAATCGCGAAATTAAATCGCCGCGAAGTGGTCTTGAAAGGGCTAAAATTAAGTATCCGCGAAAATAAGTTGGTTTACAGTATGTGCAGCATAAGTGACTTCATGGTACAATGACATAGTTTATGTTTTTTCTATAAGTCGTACAAGGTAGTGTTTTATATCATGGTGATAAATATTATGTAGAAACTAATTTTGTAGCTGGATATTTAGCTTAAATGAAACTTTTGGAATTTTTGTAATTGATATGAGGGCGCTTCTTTTAGTCCATAGTTCAAGATTCAGCCTTTTTTTCGAATAGTTGCTGAGGGAAGAACATACAGAAATTAAGTGACACTCAATTTTGAAAAAAAACATAATTCCACCTCCTCCCCAGCTTCCACCTGAAAATTAGAATTTTTATTCACTGTTGAGATTGAGATGTTATGAATTAATTATTGGCATCGACGGTATCTGCTCCCAAAAATTTAGATGTTACAAATGTTATAGTTATGGGGAGATAACTCTAAATAATTTGACTTTTCAAAATTTTCGATTTTAATAATTGATGACATTTGTCTTTTTCACTTTTTACAAAATATGCTTTTATGGGTTTAGATTGTACTAAAAGTATTGTATATTAAAATTCACATTATCTGTAGTGTACGCTTAATTTAATACATGTATCTTTTGATATAATATTTTAATAATAATGTCACATTTGTGGCCTGCATCATCATAACTTGTGTTAGTTGTTATTTGCCGCCAGCAGACCTTAAATATTTGCATTAAACTTGATGACATAAGTTGTTCTCATATAACTGCATGGCAGTGTCAGGTTTATACCGTGTAGAGTCAAAAATAAAATTCATACCTACGGGAAAACATCGATGCATATTTATTTTAAATAAGAAAAAGCCTGACAAAGTACTGTACTAAACTTAGTTCCAGTTTAAATTGGACGAAACAATATTCAGCAGATGTACAAATATTCGCCAATAAAACTCCAATAAATAATAATTCAATTGATATAATTTTGAAACTGTATTAAAATGATTAACCAAATAATGTTTTGTTGAAGATCTTACTCAATCAAGATACGTCTTTCGTATAACCATGAATATTCAGAAAATGTACATTACAAGTAATAAAATCAGCTGTGAATAAGCTAAAAAGAAACTTTGCAAATCACCAAAATTACTGAACTGTTCTATGTATATCAGTAGATATTTTATTGTAAATTGAAAGTAAAAATGAGTTTCCTTTTTCGCATCATTTGTCGTGTATATTAGGCATTTAAATCTTCTAATAAACATTATATTTAGAAATGAGGGAGAAGATACCGAGAGGCAAATAAAAACGTACAACAGAATGATAAAAAAGAAAAACGTCGAAAAGACATAAAATATTACCCGAAACACTACACGGAAAACTAAGTTTGTGTAAAATTAACACCACAAAACCCAGTGGTGATCTCAGGTGCTCCGGAAGAGTCAGCAGTTCCTGAGCCATTAGTTCCATCCGCCGTGTTAATCTTGCTACAATACAATGCGGATTCGTATCAGGCATGTATGCTTCATATAATATCAGATTGGTGATTTTCTCTTGTCTTACCATTAGAAATCTCCAAATTCATAAACAAGTAAAATTCCTTGATCATTCACTTGTCTGAATGTGCAAGTGACAATTTGAAATGAAACACGATTTTCGTGACAATGGAGCGACTAAAGTTTTACAGATAAATACAGAGCCGACATTTGAAACTAAAATAGACAAATCACAACACTGAAAACTAAACAAAAAGCAAACACCAACCTCTTTAAATCTAAGGGTGAACTCAGGTAAAAGTCAATAATATATGTTACTGTCCTATCTAAAATGTGTGCACTGACCAAACATCAATCCGTCCGACTTGAACTTGCTTTGATCAGATCCTTAACATGAACAATTTATACAATGTTAATCAACGTGATACAATTTTGAGTGGACCTTTGTAACTATCCTATGTGTGTACATTAACAAAATTTGCCTCTTTATGCATGTCTTGTAATTGCTTAGATCTGATCCG
Source organism: Mytilus coruscus (assembly GCA_017311375.1). Classification (NCBI taxonomy): domain Eukaryota; kingdom Metazoa; phylum Mollusca; class Bivalvia; order Mytilida; family Mytilidae; genus Mytilus; species Mytilus coruscus. Next base: position 88,461,514 of record CM029599.1, read on the forward strand.
TATCATAAAACTTTAATTTACCAGGACAGACAAATGAACCACCCTATCCACTCTCTTATACTCAGTTAAAAAAGGGAAAAAGTAATAATTGATACAGTATAGGGGCATAACAACAGGTCAGTAAAACAGTGACATGCCTTTCCGAAAGTTACAACATTTGCCAGCTTTTGTATATGCCACTGATAAGGCCACCATTTTTGCAATGAAAACTTTTCATTTTAATAAGGGTTCCGCCAGATAACCTGTTTAAACTATTAGTAAAAATAGTTCTATAATCCGAATATATAGGAATAGAGATGAATTAAATCCGTTCGTTCAACTTCCCATCGATCGAAACAATATAGATCATAAGAATCGTCGTTGAGAAAGATTATTGAGCATAGAAGCGGGGTAAAAAATGGCGATCTTTCTAGACAATTTCGTCATTTCATTTGGATAAAAAAAAACAGTTTAGATTTAAATTTCAAGTTGCGATCGTTCTAGTTAAGGTACATTAACTGTTCCATGGTTATCAAAACAAACTTCACTGATATTCAAATATAGGGCTTTAATGTACTAAGTATAATTTCTATAAATTTGACCTGCTGAGTCTATATTTCGAGCGTCACTGATGAGTTTTTTGTAGACGAAACGCGCGTCTGACGTACAAAATTTTAATCCTGGTATCTATGATGATAGATATAAGAAGATGTGGTATGAGTGCCAATGAGACAACTCTCCATCCAAGTCAAAATTTATAAATGTAAACCATTATAGGTCAAAGTACGGTCTTCAACACGGAGCCTAGGCTCACACCGAACAGTAAGCTATAAAGGGCCCCAAAAATTACTAGTGTAAAACCATTCAAACGGGAAAACCAACGGTCTAATCTATATTAAAACGAGAAACGAGAAACACTTATGAACCACATCAACAAACGACAACTACTGAACATCAGATTCCTGACTTAGGACAGGTGCAAACAAATGCAGCGGGTTTAAACGTTTTAATGGTACCAAACCTTCACCCTTTTTCTGAAACAATAGTGTAACATCACAACATAGAAAGACACACTATAAAATATCAACTGAAATAGCTTAACTCAATTGAGTTTATTTTCAATTGAAGTAAACTGTTTTAATGCCTAGATATACTTGATATGATACTATCTTTATGAAAATCCCATTTTCCGTTGCTACTAAATGTTATGTCAAGGACGTGTCATTTGCAAAGAGCATTTTCAAAGATATCAGATTATCAGCAATATCATCTATATGAATAATAAACAAACAGATTCATATTGTTCCAACAGTTTAAAAAATGCAGATTAATTTACTAGTAATAGGGACTACCAAAAGTCCACATCATCATTAAACTCTGCGAAAGGAAAAAAACAAAATCTGTTTTTTGGGACATCATGCACACAACAGAAGCAGTATTACTTAGATCATTTGGATGACAATTTTGTAAAGCAGAAATATCAGAAAAATAGAGGAGACACAAGACACAATATTTTATTCTGAAATACGACTAGATTAATATTTTACATTTTATTAAACGCAACGGGAGGTGTTGAGATACAACAGTTATAGCTCTGACAGAAAATACATCATATGCATCACATTTTGTCTTTTCAGGGCCTTGAATAGCTTGCTATGCGAAATGGGTTTTGCTTATTATTGAAGGCCGTACGGTGACCTATAAATGCTTCAATCCGATTCATTTGGATATCTGTCTCATTGGCAGACATACGACATCTCCTTATTGGACATATAAGGTTAAAGATTCACACGACGAGGTGTCTTAAAAGAGAGGCGAAAGATACCAAAGGGACATTCAAACTCATAAGTCGAAAATAAACTTACTATGAACATCAAAATTATTTATTTTGTTAAAATATTTCCTTTCTCTATTGTAACTGTATACGTATACCTAACAACAAAATTATTTTATTTACCTGTGTTTAAAATTATTGCAAATGGCTGATATTTTGTTCGAGCATATTGTTTTTCTTAAATTGTTTAACATTTCATACCGATATAACATGTTACTTTTATTATTCTTCCTTAGTTTATTTATTTTGAATTTACATTGTATCATAGGTTAAATTTATTTGTTCAGTGTATGTTCAATGGTGTTAATATGTCCTTTGATTGAGTTAAGCTATTTCAGTTGATATTTTATAGTGTGTTTTTCTATGTTGTGATGTTACACTATTGTTTCAGAAAAAGGGTGAAGGTTTGGTACCATTAAAACGTTTAAACCCGCTGCATTTGTTTGCACCTGTCCTAAGTCAGGAATCTGATGTTCAGTAGTTGTCGTTTGTTGATGTGGTTCATAAGTGTTTCTCGTTTCTCGTTTTTATATAGATTAGACCGTTAGTTTTCCCGTTTGAATGGTTTTACACTAGTAATGTTTGGGGCCCTTTATAGCTTACTGTTCGGTGTGAGCCTAGGCTCCGTGTTGAAGACCGTTCTTTGACCTATAATGGTTTACATTTATAAATTTTGACTTGGATGGAGAGTTGTCTCATTGGCACTCATACCACATCTTCTTATAGCTATTGACAACGCTATGGCTAAAAAGGAAAAAGACAAACAAACAATAGTACACAAAACACAACATATAAACACTACAAAAGTCAAAAAGTCTGAAAAGACCAGTTTTTGTCTGAATTTGCATGAATTTTACTCGACATTCTTAATTTGTCTAAAAATTTTTAAAATTCTTGACATAGTATGAATTTGTCTAAGAAGGTTATTGATTTTCTCGACAAGTGTCTTGACAGTATGAACATTGTCTTAAAATTTCTCGACACTTCCTGTATCATCTGATAAGAGTCTGGATTAGTCTCGACCAATTCTTGACTGTCTTAAATTTGTCTCGATCTGTCTTGACATATTCTTGACATTCTTAATAATGTCTGAATATGTCTCGACATATTCTTGACATTCTAAATAATGTCTGAATATGTCTCGACACATTCTTGACAGTCTTAAATATGTCTTGACACTATCTCAACAGTATAAATTTGGCCTGAAATGTGAACAGACTTATTCTGCACTGTTTATGACATTCTATTGCTGTTATTTACTCCTTTTTATTATGGCTAAACTAAACTTTGAAGAATCAAGAATCAATAAGATACCCTTTTGGTGCAACTAAGTTGGAATACCCTGAATAATTAATTCCCCATGTAGTTTAATTTTGATTTATTTTAGTTAAACATTTAATTAATTGTTTTCACTTGGAATATAAGTCAAAGTTACTAACAAACAGCATTTAGATTTTTGTCGTTCGCAAAACTGCCAGTCAAATTTGCTTTACTAAAATAGGTGTCTTATAGGCAGTTTTAAAATATGACCATGTGTCTCTTTTGGACCCCACAATTCATCTTTTGGGTTTATGTGGATAAAAAGAGGGGGGCGTTCGTTTAGGTCAAAGAATTTGTTCCCATCTTGATTCAAAACCTTATTCATTTTTAGAACAACCCAAAACATTTTTATTCAAATTTTAGTGTTGAATTTTATAATTTTTATCAAAATAAATATTTTGATAACTCCTTCCTGAAAAGAAAACGAATGTCTAGAACTATATTGTGCATGTCTGTTTGAGATCCATTTCATAAGACCAATGATTTCTATAGAAATCATTGATGGAACCCATTATAAATACATTTTTTATTATTCCTGGAGAAGTTAATAATTTTCTTTTAATATTTGGGAATTATTCAATTTGTTTTATGTTAAAATAATTAACTTCATAATTTTGATGAAAAATCCATTTTAATTCAAATTTTTTCATCAAAATGATGATTTTCATTTTCATCTATCAACAAACTTTTTAAATTGTAGTGGCATGTTCGGTCAACTGATAAGTTGTATGGCTGATTACAGGTAAAGCAGTAATTTCTATTTGACAGTTGCGTGTACTCTTGGGTGTGGAATACCTTAATTTTATGGGAACATCCTGTCCATGTGTAATACTTAATATATATTCCAACAGATGACATTACACAAATTTTTCTTCTGTTAAATGAATGATTTGTATATCATCATAATTTGCTATTTATATAAACCACATTTTGGTATAATAATTATTTACCATATCAACATTGAATATTATGAATGTAGAATGAAATATGTCTACAGTATGATTGGTTTTAATCATTTAATTTATAAGATTTAGGAATCAAAATTTGTAATTATTTAAAACCCACATTCAAATTGTTTTATATCAACACACCCTCATTTGAATTATTTTATACTTTAGATTTCATAGCCATATTTGCATTTGTAAAAATATTTATATACCCAAATTTTCAATTATTTTACATGCCCAACTTTTATTTTTGTTGTAAGAAGTGTAACTTGGAACAACAGTATATCATATAAAGAGAAATAAAGATTAAAGTAATATCATGAATAATGGTCATGATTTGTAAAACTCAGAACTGTCAAGTAAATTTAAGACACAATTCAAAATGTTCAGAATGTGTCAAGCCATACTGAGAAAAATAAGAATGTCGAGAATATGTCGAGAAATATCAAGACAGTATTCAAATGTCAAGAATTTGTCAAGAAATTTTAAGACTATATTCAGAATGTCGAGAATATGTCGAGTAAATTTCATACATATTTAATATAAATGAGAATTTGTCAAGAAAAATTAAGACACGAGTCATACTTTTGGAGAATGTCGGGTAAAAGTTCATGCAAATCAAGACAAAAACTGGTCTTTTCAGACTTTTAGACTTTTGTAGTGAAAACAAGACTGAGCAACACGAACCCCACTAAAAATTGGGGGTGATCTCAGGTGCTCCGGAAGGGTAGGCAGATCCTGCTCCATATGTGGCACCCGTCGTGTTGCTCATATCAGTACAAACCCGGAACTAAGTCTTAATCGGTAGGTCACATTCGGGGGAGTGGGGACGGGATTGTAGTTACGACATTTCGAACATATCCGCTATTATCTGTGAAACGGATATTCCAAAACGGTCAACCAATTTGTGATGGCGTCCGTAAACTTTACGAAGAGATGATTTTAACTTCACCACTTGAACTCTTAACAATTCATTTTGTCTTTTGCTATTGGCTTAATACTCGACTATAAAGATAAGGACCACTTCCAATTGAAATTTTAAATCACTGAGACTTAATTAAGACGGAAACTAGAATCTTTCATTTATCCATGTTAATTCTGTGAAATGTAAAGCTTTCATTTCGACGATTTCCGATAATATATTGAAGCTAATAAAACTTGTCTCTGTAGTTTAAGTTTTAAACCTCTGGTGTTGCTGGTAGTTCCAAACTTCCTTATATTGGTTATGATGAGGCTGAAGTCTAGATAACTTTTTTGCAAGGCGATCCATTTTGTGTTGGTTGTACCTGGGACTATTATACTATACATTATGTCCGAGGTTGTACCAAGATATAATTAACCTGCGAAAGTTTCTGTTATTGTTGGGGCGAATAATTTACGGGTATGGAGTTAGTACATATCTTGATGAGGAGGTTACGGTAACAAAACAGTGGAATGTAACATGATAATAGTTTGTGCGTGAATGTTCCAACATATGCTCATTTAAACAGTTCCCTTAATCAGTAATGATAATCTCGGGGATATTTAAACATGAAGGTGACAACAATGCTGAGACATTAGTAACAGCGTGAGCGAGTTATCAGATCAGATTGTTGTTTGTCCCAGGGTGCCTTCGGTCAAGGTAGTTTTACACAGAGGATACATGTGACGATTTATTATAATATAACACAAAATCATATGGTCATCGTACCTAAGACAATCTTTTATGAGATAAGTGAAGACATTGTTATACGTGATAACTTTAACTTTGATGATCTGACTTTTTGACAGCCAAGGTTCCTCAAGATGATGTTCAACAAACCTATAGGGAGGCCGAGCTAAGTTTGCTGTTAATATAAAACTCAAGTTGAGCAAAATGTCATTTATTCAAAATTTATCATTAATTGAGAATGACATATTAACAATATCAATAGTAGCAAATAAATGACAATGACATTAAAAAGCAAAGGTAGGGTTTAGAAAATGCCCCAACCAGTATATACATTACAGTAACAAATAGTTAAATACTACTACAAATACAATGAAAATAATCTTGTGAAACATCACATATCAAGTATCTCAAGATGATAAAATAATAACAGTTAAAAATAAAAATAATGATTAAAACTGTTATTAAAATTGGTGTGGAAGATGGGTGGGTTTTTGCAAAAAGTTACAAAATATTTTATAAGTTTAAAAAAAAAATATTTTTCTTCTTTCAGAGAAATTAGCTGAATGACTGCATGTCCAAGTTCATGCAATAATCTGATCTTAATTGCCCCTCCCAATAACTGGCTAATCCACTTCCTTATTTGACCATAGCATACATTGACCTCAGGTGGTAGATAAAGTTTCTACGCTTATGATGTAAAATACTGCCCTAGACCTCAGGTGGCTAATCCCCAGATAAAATTACTACACAGTAGATATTACTTAATCCTCAATGATTATCTGAACTTGCAGACAAAAATGTTTTTATTTCCAATAATTTTTTTATCAAATACTATTAACATTGGCGTTCCAACTGTAAAAATACAAGACACCAATATTGATTTAAGCAAGGGTTTAATGTTAGATATCGTTTTATGGTATATACCGGACACAGACTTGTGTTGTCTGATGGGCGAATTTTCATAATTACACGTGCAGGGATTGATTCTGCAGGGTGCCAGCAGATGCAGATGCCACTCCAAAATTCAAAATTCTGTTTTGATGTCGGGTGGGCAAATGTGGTACCTGTTAATTATTGAAATTGTAAAACAGATATTTCAGGAATTCACAAAACATTAACAATGACGTTCAACTGAATAAGAATTACTTGACGTTTATCATGACTGAAGTGGTTCTGCGAATATGATGTATATTTGATTTTGACATGCCTAGACTCCCAAGACCAAACTGAAATTTAAAGAATTTAGATAAAAAAAATTGATTGAATCTTTGAAATATAAATTTAATGCAAGAAAAAGTGTCTATACTACAGAATATCAGTGAAAAATTTTGACAATGATACTGAAATCGCAATGAATAAATTAAGCGTATGTTTGGCCTTTGGAATTTCATCCAATTTACAGTGTTTGAAATGTAAACATTTGCAATGGAACTATTTACACTTGTCACTTATTTTTTTGCAAAAAATCCCAACCACCTTATATAAAAACAACAAGAAAATATAAATGCAACAATTTAATGAAGAAGGTCTTATGGGAATATTGAATTACTCAACCGATATGTTTGTATGCAAAGTAGAAAACCCCAATGAGTGAAATCGATGGTACATGTACATTTTTAGTAAGATATGCTAGATTCTCATCGTTATCTTTTCGTCACAGAATTTTGTTCAAAGCAACATTTCACCCATGATGTAGAGGTTTAATATTTAAGATATGGGAAAACTTATATACCTTGTTTTCCTAAATGATTGCCTGAATTCATATTTAAGGAAAAAAATTCTTTTGTAGTCAACATGTTTAAATCAGAAAAATTTCCAGGGAAGAAAAATATGTTTAGTTAGTCATGTTTAACCCCGCCGCAAGTAATTTATGTGTCTGTCCCAAGTTAGGAGTCAGTGGCTGTCATTAGTTGCTGTCTGTGATATTTGTTCTTAGTTAATTTATTTGTAATAATTCCAGGCCGTTTATTTTCTGGTTTTGATTGTTTTACATTTTGTCATTTATATGATTTCTCTCTTATTATAAGAAAAAGGATAACTATATTTGGTATATGCATACCTAGCAAGGTCCTCATGTTAGCCTGTCAAACAGTTTTCACTTGACCTTGACCTCATTTCATGGATCATTGAACAAGGTTAAGTTTTCGTGGTTAAGTCGACATCTCAGATACTATATGCAATAGGTCTTCTATATCTGGTTGTATGGAATGATTTTAAGGTGTACTTGTCTGTCTGGCAGTAATCATCTGACCTTGATCTTATTTTCATGGTTCATTGGTCCATGTTATTTGATTCTTGTTTGGTCTGTTTTTCACATACTATAAGGAATAAGTGAACTATATTTTGTTTATGGAATGATTGTAAGGTAATATATATTTGTCTGGTCGGTATCATCTGACCTTGACCTTATTTTCATGGTTTATTGGTCAATGTTAAATATCTCAGATTTGGTCTGTTTTTTCAGATACGATAGTAAAGGTATAGTAGAACTGTATTTTATGTATAAAATAATTATAAGCGCTTATGTCGTATAAGGTTTGTTTCTGAGATACCTTTAAATATTGGTTAACTAAATTTGTTGTTCGCAATGATTGTATGGCTTACATGGCTGTCTGAAAGGGTTATCTCACCTTGACATCATGTACATTGAACATAAAATGTTAATTTAACATAATGGTAATTCAGTGTTATGCTTGGGGTATAAACTTCCTTTTTTTACTTTCAACATAAATTCAATTATGAACACAAGCACAGGCGAGATTTTTCAGTGTGTCCACTCTTGTTTTTTCAGTATGTCTATGCAGACTTATATATGAGAAGTCAATTGGATGTATATTGATTGATAATATCCTAGACCATGGAAAATGATTTCCATTTCTTGCAATTGAATTTAAACTAGCTTCCTGTACTCGAACAGCGATACTTTGTTTTTTTTTTTTAATTATAAGTTTTGTGCCTTTTCTTCATTTGATGAATAAATCCATTTTCAACTATTTTTACAAGTTTTTCTTTTTTTGCGCTGTTTCAACTTTGTCACAGTTTTGTGGATGATTTGCTTGTTCATAAACATGTTTAAACTATGACATTTTATGTTTGCCTGTTTCAAGTCAGGAGTCCGCAATCGAAGGCTTGCATCGATACCCGTCTGTCAAATTTGTTCTCGTTGATTGTTTCTTTGTATGGGCTATGGTGGATATGTAGTTGTCTCATTGACAATCGCACCGATCACGATCAATCGCGGTATAAGTATTTGAATAAATGATGCACCAAAACGGACCATATTTGGAAAAAAATGAATCATAATTGTTTTGTTTGTTTTCAAAATTTTCCACTGAGGTATACATTTTCATTGACTTTTCCTAAATTGCTTTGTAACATTTCAGTTTCATAATGTATACGGACAAACATTCTGTAAAATTTATCATGAAATCGATGAAAAATAGATACTTGTGACCTATTGTCATCTCTCTTCTATTAATCAAAATGAAACTAAAACTTGACCTGAAACATTTTTACACAACTCTTAAAAAGTTTACATCATAATAAGCATACTGTTCTAAGTCAGGAGCCTGTTGTTCAGTGATTGTCGTTTGTTGGTGTGGTTCATAGGTGTTTCTCGTTTTGTTTATAGATTAGACCGTTGGTTTTCCCGTTTAAATTGTTTTACAATAGTCATTTCGGGGCCCTTTATAGTTTGCTGTTTGGTGTGAGCCAACGCTCCGTGATGAATACCGTACGTAAACCTATAATTGTTAACTTTTAATACATTGTGACAGACGGAGAGTTATCATTGACACTCATATTACATCTTCTGATTTATATATGTACTCAGTTTTACCTTTATTTGATCACAATTTCATGGTGAACTTCTTAGACTGATCACACCGTCACATTTCAATAATGAACAGTAAATTTTGGGTCAAAACCGTACTTAAACATGATCAAACATAGTTATTTTTTAATAAAGAACTTGTACGTGTACTTAGTTTTTAGTCGATTTTACTTACTTTACACTTTTACAATGATATCTTCAGAGAAACCACAGAATTTATTTAAGTTGATGACACTACAACTTCATCATAAACTACTATGACCAAAACATTTATCCTAAAAAGAGACAGACGGATGGACGGACGCAAAGACTTTTAAATATAATGACCATCTTATATCGTCGACGGGGCATAACAAAATCAAAGTCGTGAATTGAGCAGCTTTGTGTCAATCAAAATAAACAAAATCTTGAGATTTGCAGACATAAAGTATAATGCATAAGCACAAATAGTAGTTTTAAAATTGTAACAAGAGAATAGGTAAAACCATATTATCAAAGTCTACATAAGTTCGATAGTGACCTCACTCTAATGCCAAGTCTGTTTCAAACCGTTCCAATAAACCACGATACAAAGTGGCAGCTTCAAACGCATCTGTTGGTACCGTAAACCAAGTTCTTTTTCTTCCATGTATAAGTTTGCGAGATCGTAAATGTCTTCATCGCATGGTAGACTGCAATACGTAGATTGCTCTAAACAAATTTCGACTTCATCGATGTCAGGGCTACGAATATAGTCACTTGTTCCGTACACTTCAGGAACCGAGTAGAGCATATACGGGCGTCCATACACACCATTTTGTTTATTATTTTTTCCGATTTTATGGGCGTTCCAAATACTTACAACCTCTCAAAGTTCTATCTGGAATTAAAAATAGATAATTAGTTTCATGTTTGAGTCGATGACTTTTCATGTATAAAACACTATATATGCATAGACATGAGATTGTAAGAATATTTTCTCAGCTGACATTATGAATGACTTTAAAACAGATATTTTAAGGCTGAGGCTGACAATGCAAAACTTGGAAAAACATTTTTATTGTACAAAAAAAGTGTCTATACTACAGAATATCAGTGAAAAATTTTGACAATGATACTGAAATCGCAATGAATAAATTAAGCGTATGTTTGGCCTTTGGAATTTCATCCAATTTACAGTGTTTGAAATGTAAACATTTGCAATGGAACTATTTACACTTGTCACTTATTTTTTTGCAAAAAATCCCAACCACCTTATATATAAACAACAAGAAAATATAAATGCAACAATTTAATGAAGAAGGTCTTATGGGAATATTGAATTACTCAACCGATATGTTTGTATGCAAAGTAGGAAACCCCAATGAGTGAAATCGATGGTACATGTACATTTTAGTAAGATATGCTAGATTCTCATCGTTATCTTTTCGTCACAGAATTTTGTTCAAAGCAACATTTCACCCATGATGTAGAGGTTTAATATTTAAGATATGGGAAAACATTTCATACCTTGTTTTCCTAAATGATTGCCTTAATTCATATTTAAGGAAAAAATTATTTTGTATTCAACATGTTTAAATCAGAAGAATTTCCAGGGAAGAAAAATATATTTAGTTAGTCATTTTTAACCCCGCCACAAGTTATTTATGTGTCTGTCCCAAGTTAGGAGTCAGTGGCTGTCATTGGTTGCTGTCTGTGATATTTGTTTTTAATTAGTTAATTTATTTGTAATAATTCCAGGCCGTTTATTTTCTGGTTTTGATTGTTTTACATTTTGTCATTTATATGATTTTATATATAGCAGACTATACGCTATGGGTTTTGTTCATTGTTGAAGGCTGCACTTAAAGTTCCTTGCACCCCCATCATTAGGACTCTGCTGGATAGTTGTCTCATTGCAATTGGCAATCATACCTAATCTCCTTATTTTTATATTAGTACTTAGTATATCATGCATATAAAAGTAATTACTTTTTCTAAATGAAATGGGTTGTTTTTCTAAAAAAAAGAAAAAAAGAAGATATTCTGATTCCCAACTTTGAAAAAAAATGTTAATCAGGGAGAAAGAAAACAAAATTCTGTTTGGGAGTATTTGCATTAAATTTAAATGGTAAGTTCTTTACATAACCCTTCCCAAAGTTAAATGGTCCCTTATTCTGTTGTGTTGTATATAAACTCATCATAGATACCAGGCTTAAATTGTTTTTACGCCAGACGCGCATTTCGTCTACAAAAGACTTATCAGTGATGCTCGAATCAAAAAAGTTAAAAGGGCAAATAAAGTATTAAGTTGGAAGGCATTGGGGACGCAAAATTACGAATTGTTTTGCCAAATACATTGATATCATGATACACTATTTATTGAATGGTGTTTGCTTTATGTCCGGTGGGAAATATTTCATGCATGTCCTGAGAACAAATTAACTTTAAATACAAAGGTAGATTCTGTAATGTTAGCTCTTATTACTAAAATAAGGGAATGTTGGACAGTGACGGATAACTATATTTGGTATATGCATACCTAGCAAGGTCCTCATGTTAGCCTGTCAAACAGTTTTCACTTGACCTTGACCTCATTTCATGGATCATTGAACAAGGTTAAGTTTTCGTGGTTAAGTCGACATCTCAGATACTATATGCAATAGGTCTTCTATATCTGGTTGTATGGAATGATTTAAGGTGTACTTGTCTGTCTGGCAGTAATCATCTGACCTTGATCTTATTTTCATGGTTCATTGGTCCATGTTAGTTGATTCTTGTTTGGTCTGTTTTTCACATACTATAAGGAATAAGTGAACTATATTTTGTTTATGGAATGATTGTAAGGTATATATATTTGTCTGGTCGGTATCATCTGACCCTGACCTTATTTTCATGGTTTATTGGTCAATGTTAAATATCTCAGATTTGGTCGTTTTTTTCAGATACGATAGTAAAGGTATAGTAGAACTGTATTTTATGTATAAAATAATTATAAGGCGCGTATGTCGTATAAGGTTTGTTTCTGAGATACCTTTAGCTATTGGTTAACTAAATTTGTTGTTCGCAATGATTGTATGGCCTACATGGCTGTCTGAAAGGGTTTATCTCACCTTGACATCATGTACATTGAACATAAAATGTTAATTTAACATAATGTTAATTCAATGTAATGCTTGGGGTATAAACTTCCTTTTTTTACTTTCAACATAAATTCAATTATGAACACAAGCACAGGCGAGACGTTTCAGTGTGTCCACTCTTGTTTTTCAGTATGTCTATGCAGACTTATATATGAGAAGTCAATTGGATGTGTATTGATTGATAATATCCTAGACCAGGGAACATGATTTCCATTTTTTGCAATTGAATTTAAACTAGCTTCCAGTACTCGAACAGCGATACTTTGTTTTCTTTAATTATAAGTTTTGTGCCTTTTCTTCATTTGATGAATAAATCCATTTTCAACTATTTTTACAAGTTTTTCTTTTTTTGCGCTGTTTCAGCTTTGTCACAGTTTTGTGGATAATTTGCTTGTTCATAAACATGTTTAAACTATGACATTTTATGTTTGCCTGTTTCAAGTCAGGAGTCCGCAATCCAAGGCTTGCATCGATACCCGTCTGTCAAATTTGTTTTCGTTGATTGTTTCTTTGTATGGGCTATGGTGGATATGTAGTTGTCTCATTGACAATCGCACCGATCACGATCAATCGAGCCATAAGTATTTGAATAAATGATGCACCAAAACGGACCATATTTGGAAAAAAATGAATCATGATTTTTTTTTTTTTTTTCAAAATTTTCCACTGAGGTATACATTTTCATTGACTTTTCCTAAATTGCTTTGTAACATTTCAGTTGCATAATGTATACGGACAAACATTCTGTAAAATTTATCATGAAATCGATGAAAAATAGATACTTGTGACCTATTGTCATCTCTCTTCTATTAATCAAAATGAAACTAAAACTTGACCTGAAACCTTTTTACACAACTCTTAAAAAGTTTACATCATAATAAGCATACTGTTCTAAGTCAGGAGCCTGTTGTTCAGTGATTGTCGTTTGTTGGTGTGGTTCATAGGTGTTTCTCGTTTTGTTTATAGATTAGACCGTTGGTTTTCCCGTTTAAATTGTTTTACAATAGTCATTTCGGGGCCCTTTATAGTTTGCTGTTTGGTGTGAGCCAACGCTCCGTGATGAATACCGTTCTTAAACCTATAATTGTTAACTTTTAAAACATTGTGACAGACGGAGAGTTATCATTGACACTCATATTATATCTTCTGATTTATATATGTACTCAGTTTTACCTTTATTTGATCGCAATTTCATGGTGAACTTCTTAGACTGATCACACTGTCACATTTCAATAATGAACAGTAAATTTTGGGTCAAAAACCGTACTTAAACATGATCAAACATAGTTATCTTTTAATAAAGAACTTGTACGTGTACTTAGTTTTTAGTCGATTTTACTTACTTTACCCGTTTACAATGATAATCTTCAGAGAAACCACAGAATTTATTTAAGTTGATGACACTACAACTTCATCATAAACTACTATGACCAAAACATTTATCCTAAAAAGAGACAGACGGATGGACGGACGCAAAGACTTTTAAATATAATGACCATCTTATATCGTCGACGGGGCATAAAAAATTAAAGTCGTGAATTGAGCAGCTTTGTGTCAATCAAAATAAACAAAATCTTGAGATTTGCAGACATAAAGTATAATGCATAAGCACAAATAGTAGTTTTAAAATAGTAACAAGAAAAGAGGTAAAACCATATTATCAAAGTCTACATAAGTTCGATAGTGACCTCACTCTAATGCCAAGTCTGTTTCAAACCGTTCCAATAAACCACGATACAAAGTGGCAGCTTCAAACGCATCTGTTGGTACCGTAAACCAAGTTCTTTTTATTCCATGTATAAGTTTGCGAGATCGTAAATGTCTTCATCGCATGGTAGACTGCAATACGTAGATTGCTCTAAACAAATTTCGACTTCATCGATGTCAGGGCTACGAATATAGTCACTTGTTCCGTACACTTCAGAAACCGAGTAGAGCATATACGAGCGTCGATACACACCATTTTGTTTATTATTTTTTTCGATTTTATGGGCGTTCCAAATACTTACAACCTCTCAAAGTTCTATCTGGAATTAAAAATAGATAATAAGTTTCATGTTTGAGTCGATGACTTTTCATGTATAAAACACTATATATGCATAGACATGAGATTGTAAAAATATTTTCTCAGCTGACATTATGAATGACTTTAAAACAGATATTCTAAGGCTGAGGCTGACATTGCAAAACTTGGATAAACATTTTTATTGTACATGTTCGTATTAATATTGTCTATACTACACAATGATTATCTTAGTGAATAGAATTTTAGGATTATTTTATAAAACAGTTGAGTTGCTGTCTGCTTGACGTACATAAACATAAGTATATGCTATATACATTTCTTTACAGTTTTTTAAATGAAAACAATTAATTTCATCACTATACATGAATTTTATGTCGAAATACTGCCTTGTTATGCCATTTAATTTGTTATTCAAAACGAGTTTTATTCTTGTGTATAATAAAAGCTTAACAAACAAACATTCAAGTTTAAAACAAATGGATAGCCTTAAAAGATTGCATTTATAAAAAGATTAACGGACTTACAAGTTTAAGCATTGAAATTGGACAGGCGGGCGGACAGAAGTTTAGAGGGCACTCTAAGTTTTACAAAATTGGGTCTATGTCCATTAATGGGTACACTATCATGACTCTTCTTTTTGTTTATCCACAATTACATTAACTGTGGACTTAAACTATTTTCCTTTGTTTCGCTTGGTCTATATGATTATATTATACCATAACACTTCGGTTTTGTACATTTCATGAGCAAAAAATTATATAATATAGTCAAATACGAACTTATAACCCCATCAAAGTATCATACTTTATATAAATTTTAAGAAAATCAACCAAAAACTGACAAAAAAAGACTCATTTTTGCGGAGTTATATCCCCTTCCAATGTTAATTTCCATAGGAAATTAAAAATGCTGATTTTGAGTTTTCCTCAAGTTAGATTTTATGGGACTTTTTTCTGTGTATATTTAGGGCTTAATGCTATAGATTAGAACTAAAACATTTTCTGTTGCAATTAGTTTGAGGTTAAAACTTAGTTTGACTGGACTATATATAGAAATAAGAAGATGTGGTATGAGTGCCAATGAGACAACTATCCATCCAAGTCACAATGTGTAAAAAGTAAACAATTATAGGTCAAAGTACGGCCTTCAACACGGAGCCTTGGCTCACACCGAACAGAAAGCTATAAAGGACCCCAAAATGACTAGTGTAAAACATTTCAAACAGGAAAACCAACGGTCTAATCTATGTAAAAAAAAGAGAAACGAGAAACACTTAAGAACCACATCAACAAACGACAACCATTGAAACTATAAAATATCAATTGAAATGGCTTAACTCAATAAAAAGGAAATATTAACAAAAACAAGTAAACATACACTGAACGAATAAATTTGATATATGACACAATATAAATACAATATTAAATAAAAAAAGGGGTGTTGGCTTGTGCCGTATACAAACGCACTGTTATTTCGAGCATACGTATCATTATCATTGCGTCGTAAACAAGACTGCATTTCAGCGACCTTACTATTTTCGGTACCAAGATCTCCTCTTACCACCATAGGTCCTCACTTCTGAAGAATATCGTTGACAAAATACCCTGAAATAACCCGAGGGTCACTACTAGTCTGCCCTGCCTCCAACCATATTATCAGTCGAGAAAAGCCATCTATGCACCCATGTATGCATATTCCAAAAGGTTTAAGTTTATCGTAGGAATCCAAATGCCATATGAAGTTTGGCCCTTTCGAACAATATTCTCTCCTATGTAATCGACCTTTTCGTCGCATTTCAACTCCTTCAGGGTTTATAATTTGCATAAAATTCGCACATACTCTTTTGTATAGTTAAACATGCTTGTCTACATTTCATAAACATCCAGCGATAACCATGAAGCCTTCCAGATCCTTTAATGTTGTCTTTGATGAAAGCAACGACATCTTCAAGTGGCGTGTAGTGTTTTCGACGAAATAAACGTAGCTTCTTCAGTATTTGTTTCGAGTGTCGATAAGAAACAATGCAGTGATGATTTTTTGCTAAAAGTGCGAGTATTTCCATGTTATCTAACCCCATTTCAAAATAAACCCTTATGCATTTCTCCATTCTGTCACTTTGAAAAGGAGACATTAAGCTCAATGAATTTGAGCGCACAATATATTATTTTGTGTGCACAATATATTTAAATTGTGCGCACAATATGTTTAAGTTGTGCGCACACTATATTATTTTGTGCGCACAATATATTTAAGTTGTACGCACAATATATTATTTTGTGCGCACAATATATATTTTTCTTTGCATGTCTCTAGCGGGGCTCCGTATTAATCTGTGTGTACGCGGGTTATTCTTGATTTAAATAATCGAAATCGGTTTTGTACCCATAATGCACGCGGATGAATTTCTCACTTGATGACGTATCAGCATCTGCAGTCAATGACAATACCGTCCAGTATGGGCGAATTTTACTTTTTGAAATGGCCGAACTCCAGCATGCAAAGTTACGCTTATTTGTTCATCTTCACCGCTTCGAAGATGGGACTGCATCAAAGAAAGCCATGGTACAGGTGACTGATGTAATCTCAAGTTGCCAAAATCGGAGGTAAGATCATCAAAACTCACCTGAATCGTTTTGTATAAATTTTCAGATGCAAATCCAAGATTCTGAAAAGGGGGGTTGGGTCCCGTGGGTCCCCAAACTAGACAAATATTGGGGTGGGATAGGTAAAAAGTCTGGATTAACCAAACATGTAGCTCCATAAGGGGGACCCGGGCACCCCGCCCCCTTTTAATCCACATTTGATTTTAAGGACAACACGTAATCGCCCACAGATGGGCAGGCTTTTGAAGTGGCCGCTGATCCCTCGTTTTTGTGTCAAACTCGCAACTCTAGCTACATAAATTGATAAAAGCAACTTAGTAAGCTGTTTAAGTGAACAATAAACCTGTTGCTCGTTTGTTGTCCGTATTGAAGATAAAAGTAAAGTATTTTGCTCTATTTGTTCGAAGATAGATTTGTACAAGTTGTTTTCTATGTGCTTTTATGGTGTGAAACTCGAGGGAAACAGAAACTCCTTTGCCAGGGGGACTCAAAAGGTCGTACAAAATAGCATTTTAGAGGCAGAAAAAGGACATTTAAAAAGGGGCATGTACAGCCATTTCAAGTGGAAGTTGGGACGATGAATGCCTTGTGTTTGGAATATGTATCTCTGCAAGTTAAAATATCCTTTTAACAACTTATTTAGGGATCTGTAGTTTGCCCACTGCAAGGCAAAATTTGTGCCGCTACCCAACATGCATGACATGTAAACATTTTCCTGTGCCAGTTAAATTTCTGGCCGTTTATATAAATCTTTGTAAAACAACTTTACATGCCTATTTATTAGATTTATTTCAAATTTGTTAACTGAATATACATATATATTTATGTCAAATGAATGATACATTATAATAAGAATCTTTTATTCCAATTAAAGGGTCTATGCTATAAAGAGCAACGTAACTTATTAAAATTATTTTCATATATGATGATCATGTATAACATGTCGTTGTGTGAATCTTATAGTATTGTATGTCCACTTTTGATAAAAATGGTGATAGCTATATACTTGTTATCCAAGTGCAATGGTCTACTTCCCTATACAATGTACAACTATAATACGAGATTTCTACACTCTACAAGTGTTTGTCAAAACTGCACTGTTATATCTCCACCTTCCCGTTTGATTATAATAGCTTATTCATCTAGTTAGTTCAGAGAAAAAATTATAGCGTTGTATCTCCACTATTTTTCAGGTATTTTTGCTGTAAAATAATTGTTATTAAAATTATCCTTGTAGTGCTATGCTTAAATTGTTTGCATGGTTTGAACTCAACCTATAAGCAATTCTTCGGAAATCCAGTAGCTCAGAATTGGGGATATTACACAGTTGAAAAAATCATGGTCTATCTCCAATAGAAATATAGGGATAAATTTCTAAAATAGCATTGTTGTTAGTGAAGTGTTCTATCTCCAGAAAAGGGGCTGCTTTATTTGTCTAAGTTGCTTGTCAATAAAAAACTCCAATCAAACTAAGATAAGTAAATTCGATTCCTATATATAACTTTTTTATGGCTCAGTAAACATTTATGAAAATTCAGGTCAACACCTCTCATGGGGGAAACCCCCCATGAATCGTGACAGTTGGCAGGTTTGAAAATTGTTACTGTAAATGCTATTATTTAACTTCCTTAGATCTAAAATTTGTTTAGATTAAAGAACTATTTAATGACCTCACTTTTTTTATTAATGTTATCTGATTTTTTGAAATCAATGTTTATTGTTGAATTGTCTTTCAGAAATGGTCTACCAGTATTTGAAGTGTCAGGTCCCTGGTCCCATACTAGAACATTATAACATCTAATTTCTGAGACATTGCACTATTAATAAGATTTGACATTCCACCTAGACTTGTACCTGAAAATGAGAGAAAACACTAGAAACTATTTCCTGAGGTAATTTTGAATAAAACTAAATGGGATATTATATTTGTTTACAGGCTTTTGACAGAAATTTTCAAAATGTATGTACATTGTACATAGATATAGATGTGGAATGAGTGCCAATGAGAAAACTCTCCATCCAAGTCACAATTTGTAAAAGTAAACCATTACATGTACATTTGTGCCTTAGTTTATGGGAATTTTTTTTATTGAATTTTATATTTGGACTACAGCCAATGGTTCATTCGTTTTATCATTTTATAGAGTAAAAATTGCATAATAGATTTATTATATTTATAAACATAAATATGTAATCATGCTTTGAAAATTTGAGGTTCAGTAACACTTACTACATGTAATACACAATTTTTCATATGTATGAATAAAAAGAGATGTGGGTATTTGTCAATGAGACAGCAACCCAATGATAAAAATCTCCAACAGACATCAAGAGGGTAAGATAGTCCCAGATTACTTCAAAAATGGACAGGTGGTTATACAATATGACAAGCTGTATAAAAGTTGTAAATAGATTTACTTGTGTCCACTATAAAATAAATAGTCAGTGTGATCCTTCAAAGCACCTTCAATTTTAATATGATTTGTAAGAATGAATATATTTTTAATATTTTCGAATAAAGTTTAATATAATAATTATGATATTATACATTTAGCTCTGCCAAATGTACAAGTTACAATGTACTCTAAGTGGGTAAAACTTGCATATTAACAAGTCAGCATTAAGAGATTGTTTTAAGATTGCTAAATCAAAAATATTAGAAAATACTACGAAATATGAAAACAAGAGATGTATAAAAACTGGAATTAGAATTGTCTTCAATGCCACATGAATGTATGTATTGTTTTTAAATACAGCAACATTTACTGACATGATATATGTGCTGTTTCGTTCAGGAAAATGTATAAACTAGTGAATCAATGGTTTAAAACTACCAGGATGTAAAGAGAGATGTCAAGTAATGAACAGAAGAAGTAACATGAAGTTAGACAATACAACTTGAGGTGCTAGATTTTGTGCTATTGTTATTTGCAGATATATTGATGGATTTTATCAAAATGTGAACTGTGAAGACACAGGGCTCAAACGTGTTATTTTGTAGAAAAGAAACAGCTGTGTTTCATTATTTCCCAAAAATGGTGAATTTAAGAATAGATTTTCATATCTATTTACTGAGTTTATTGCTGCCCAAAAAGAGGGTTTTGTGCTTCTTTACAACATATTTTGTCATACATTGATTTTATATCGTTTTGTGACAGTTAATGTTGATTATTAGGGCCCAGTTGTTGACATGTACCCTATAAAGTAATCTCTCTGTTCGACTGTCTGTCAACACTTCTATGTCATACGATAAAGTCAAGATTGCCTCAACCGATTCAAAATATTAATATGCAAAGTGGAAATAAATATAAAAGGAAGGTAGGTCCCTTGTGTATTGTAAAATATGGGAAAAATGTGGTATAAAACATGTTATTTGTAGATAAATCACAAATTTTGAGAAAACATTTTTTGGGCTAAAATTTCCACAAAATTTGATACCTAAGGTATGATATGCGTTTCAAAATTGATTCCCAATGTTAAATATTGATCTATGTTATAATTTGGGGATTCAGTTTTTTGTCTTGCATGCAAATGCAAGTCATAAGGATTACAATCCAGTGACAGTGTAAACTATTTGCATACAGCTTAATATTTCCGAGAGTAGAAGACTTTGATGCTTTAAACAGTATACAAATATTTATGTTACGAAATTTCCCTCTGTCATATGCCCATTGTCCTTGACGTCATTTTCATGGTTCAGAGACTTTTCGAAAAAAATATAGTTTTTATAGGACTGCAAAATTTTTGAGGTCGTATAATAGTATGACATAGTCGTCGTCGTCCGAAGCTATACATTTGGTTTCCAGACAACAATTTGAGTAAAAGTGTATGTATCTCTATGAAATTGTACCACAAGGTTCCATACCACAAAAGGAAGGTTGGGATTGGTTTTGGGAGTTATTGTCATAACTGGGTAGGAATTATGAGCCAAAGACAAGCATTTTTCTTGCTTACGGACAATAAAAAGAGGCGAAGGATACCATAGGGACATTCAAACTCATAAGTCGAAAATAAACTGACAACGCCATGGCTAAAAAGAAAAAACAAACAGACAAACAACAGTCCACAAAACATAACATAGAAAACCAAAGACTGAGCAACACAAACCCCACCAAAAACTGGGGGTGATCTCAGGTGCCCCGGAAGGGTAAGCAGATCCTGCTCCATATGTGGCACCCGTCGTGTTGCTCATGTTAGTAAAAACCCGGTGATAAGTCTAATTCGGAAGGTCACATTCGGGGAAAAGGGGATTGTAGTTACGATAATTGGAACATATCCGTTGTCATCTGTGAAACGGATACTCCAAAACGGTCAACCAACTTGTGGTGGCGTCCGTAAAATTAACGAAGGGATGATTTCAACTTCATCACTTGAAACTCTTGGTTTGATAGCTTCCTTGTGAGCAGCAACCCTCTATCAAGGAAATCATGATAGGAAATACAAGCCCTGGAATATCGTATCAACTGTGAGATATAAACTCCGTATGCAGGCGCTGCTGGAATGTTGCTACATAGAAATGGAAAGTTCACAATACGGAAGCTGAAATCATCTCTTTTGTCGTCAAGTTTTGTTTTCAATCGACCATCATTGTCAATTTCTAGATGCAAGTCAAGATATGAGGTAGACTTCACTGTATCTGTTGTATCCTTTATCTCAAGTTTGAAGGGATAGATGCGTTCAACACAGCCACCAAATTTTGAATTATTTAGTGAGAGAACCATCATCTATATAGCGGAAAGTGAAGTTAAAGGATACTGTATGAAGTCAGCCTCATATGAATAAAGGAATAATTCGGCAAGAAGAGGAGCACAGCTGGTTTCCATGGGAATGCCGATTGTTTGTTGGAAAAACACGTCCTCCAAACGTAACAAATACGTTGTGAATTAAGAAATCAAGCATCTTGATAATGTCAGTTTCAGAGAATTTTTTGTTTGAATCGAGAGTGATTTTTTACAAATTACGATTTATCCCTTCCCAAGACAAGAAACTTGTATCTACGTAGGCCATTCTTTTTTATGAAACAAAGCAGGACCAACTCTTTCAATTTGTCTTTCAGTTTGGAATGGGTACTTGTGTAAAGTGTAGAAAAAAGTCAAATGTTTTAGTACTATTGCAAGATGAAAGAGTCTTAGATTGTATGTACTCTAAAAGATCTTTGGAATTTTAAGTATCCACACTTGTGTATAAGTGTGTGGATCTCTATGAAATTGTTCCACAAGGTTCCATACCTCACAAGGAAGGTTGGGATTGATTTTGGGGGTTATGGCCCAAACCGTTTAGGAATAAGAGGCCAGAAAACAAGGATTTTCTGGTTTCCGGACAATAACTTGAGTATAAGTTTATGGATCTATATGAAAATGTACCACAAGGTTCCATACCAAAAAAGGAAGGTTTGGATTAATTTTGGTCCTTACGGCCCCTTACTGTTTAGGAAAACAATACCTTTCTTATACTTTGTATAAATTGCTTATTTCTTGACCAATTATACTGGTGTTTAATTCAAAGTTTTGAATTCTTGGGGTTCTTTAATATGCCGAATCTAACAGCATATTTAGATTTTGGATTTTGGTCCTCATTTTTAAATTGGTCCACATTGAACTTTGTTTTATTTCATGAAAAAATGAATTATTGGGGTTCTTTGATAAGATGAATCTAAACATGTATTTAGATTTTTGATTTTGGGCCCAGTTTTCAAGTTGGTCCACATTGAGGTCCAAAGGGTCCAAGATGAAACATGTTATTTGGGACCTGTTATCAAATTGGTCCACACTGAGGTCCAAAGTGCAATACACTATCATTAGAATTTAATCTGGGCATTCAATGAATAAACATTTGCCTATCAGGTTATAAAGATGATCTGCTGCACCACTGTTATACATATATTGATATGATAAAAAGCAGCAATCCAGATTAAAATGATAGTCAGATGATGCATATAAGTGAATTATCACAACAGTACAGTCAGTATTACAGCAAGATTAAAAACCCTATCATTTATTCCTCAACCAACAGATCTTGAGGTCATCTGAGTAGACAGTACTTGAGTACTTTGATTGGCAACGCGGTGCATAATCACGATGCTTTCAAGTGAGGTAATTGTTGACACTAGATGTCTATGATCTCAAATCGATTGATAACCAACATTTAGTCAACATTGTGGTCTAAATATAGAAACATATGTATATCACTTCAGATTTGTAGGGAAAAATATGCTGACACCAAGACATTAGACTAAGTGTTCTTAGACTAGTTGTTTATATTTACTTGTGAAGTGGTGACCTATATCTGCCGTCAGCTCAGATTATTCCGAACATGCGTTCCGAACAGTAAAAACACGTCCAACTACCAAAGCTTGTCTATTTACAGATTGCAGTGTATGTAATGTGCGAATCCTGAAATGTCATTTTCACTGTATCCGTGATGAATTTCTGATGTAGAATCATAAATAAACAGACGACAAATTCATGATTTTTGAATAAAATAAGAAATAATATATAATTTGTACTGTTTTTATAAATGCATGATATAGGTATGAGATGCGGACGGATTTTCATCGCGCCTACAGCCATCCATGTACAAAATTGATACACAAATAGATAAATATTAAGAATAGTTCACGAACAGAGCGTGCAAGAGATTTAAAAGTAACAGTTAAGTTTCATTTGCAGAAAAATGTACCTTTTAACATAATTATCAATGTTGTATAACTTAAAACCGGTTTTGTTATTCAGCTTGTTGATATTGAATCAAATTCCACTATGCTGTTTTCGTTATGCGATTCATGTTTACTGTCGAATAATGATACTGGACTTTCATTTTCACTGTAGGGCGATTCATTTCTATTGTACATGCGATGCATTTTCACAGAAGGAAATTAATTAATTTTGATTATATAAAGTCTTAATTCAGCCGATTCTCTAACAAAATTTATGAAGTCAGAAGGATTGATAATATATACATACACTCATACCACATCTTCTTATATCTATTTAGTGAGTAAAAATCTGAGGTAATATATCAATAAATTCCTTTAAAATGGCATTTATTGCTAATATAGTCAATTTTTATTTTCTCTAATAATTTATCCAGATCCAGATCTATATGTAGGATAAAATTTATCCTATCCAATGACACGCCATCATTGAATACATATATCTTGGACAGTTAAGCCAATCCACGTCCCCGAAAAAGCAAAGTTTCTGTTTCGGTCTAAATCTACATCGCATACTAATAAATTAAACGTTATTAGGGCTATTTTCCTAATGCATGTAGTTTAAAGGTGTGGTTGGCTTGCTTGTTTTGTTTGTATAAATGTTTGCTTAAGCATTGTAATTAAGATTGAGCAAACATTTATACAAAAAAGCGAGCAAGCCAACCAAACCTTTAAACTACAAGCATTAGGAAAATAGCTCTAATGGATGCATTTTAGAAAACAAAGAGCATTCACAAAACAATCTTCATTTCATGATTTAATGAGTGGAAACTTTTCATCTTGCACAAACAATTGTCGCTTGGATGACTGGATAATTGATATGTATCATGACATTGTGTATACGTCTAAAATTGTGTATACGTCTAATACAGTAAAGAAAGTTCAAGCAACAGTCGAGTCACCTTAATTTATGTTTTAATTTCTTTTAAGTCCGTGTTACAAATAAGCAAATACCCAATTGTAAGAATGCAAGGAAATATTGCAAACAGTTTAATGTTCCATGTTTAAATGGTTCTAATGTTTTACTTTTACAAATTGTGACTTCGTTGGGGAGTTATCTCATTGCCACTCATACCACATCTTCTTATATCTATACCACGGGGTATAACCGCCGTACAGTTGATTCCGGACGTTAATCGCTACTCTTCGCGATATAGGTAGATAGACCGTTCTTATATTTTCACCAAAGACTAATTGACGCAATGTTCAGATAAGTATTCAATGTTTACTAAAACAAAGTTTACTGCTCCTGGCAGCATTGTGTATCATTTATATTACATGAACACCATGTGACTATTTTAAATAGACAGGTCTGTGAACTACTTGTAAACATCGCGAAACAAACACTCTGTGTAACTCAAACTTGATTAAACTACAAATACAGCATAGTTGGTTGGCTCTTACACTAATGCGACCGTGTATTTTGTGATTTGTTGTTGTTAAAAATACATAATGCGAATGAGAAACCCGTTGTTTAAATTATTTTTGAAGACATTTACTTGAAAAAAATGACCTCAGAATTTTGGCACTGTACGATTCATTCTATTTGTAGTTTTTTTATTTTCTTTAGTACCATTCGTTGTACATTCTTGTACAGTTTGTTGTGCAAAAGCCTATCAATATTGAGGCTCCCGCAGGGTCAAAAACGACCTGCGACCTCCGGGCTTTTTAGAGGCGACTTCCGACCTGAGGGCCTTCTAAAAACGACCTGCGACCTGTAAAATTGGGAAAAAACGACCTCCGACTTCCCCCACGCTAAAAACGACCTTGCCATTTTGGGCGCGATGTTTTCTTTTGTGGTCCTTTGTCGCCATTTCGGTTATCTGACAGATCGGCAAAACGGCGCGAGGTTACTGGTTCTCTGTCTCAGCCTATTTCCCCCTTTAGATATTGTGTTGTTATCAATCCCAGATACTTTGCAAGTGCGAATTATGCAAGTATCATAATGGCCTTTTTGCCTAACAGAGTTGTAGATGATCCGTCCTCAAACGTCGTTGACCCTATACTCATTCTCCAACAAGATCAGGAATCATGTTTTAAATTTTCAAAGCCATCAACAACTACCGCAGAGAAAACTACAAAAAGATTCGATTATCTGGAAACTTGACAAGTCAGAGTATACTTCAATGAACGAAGAAGATTGTGACCATTTTCATCTTAATGAAGATGACAACAACATTCTTCTTGATCAGTGTCAATTGGTTCGCCCTGAAGAAGAATCCGACGAGGACGAAAATGAGACTGACAATGTTGACCGAGTTGTTCCTCAGAGAATTGTGTCGGAAAAGTACGTTCTTCCCACCAGTAGAACTAGATCGGGAAGAACAATCGGCTGGCGTCATGACCGATTGGGATGAAAGATTTGATAAAATAAAATGCCCAAATCACATGTCTGTTATTAAACATAAACTGCTGACTGTTAATCCCACCAACCATGGTCAGCCATACTGTTTTTCCGGCCATCTGTCACACTTTTGTCTACTGTATTATATTCCACTACACGCAGTAGAGAAGTATTACATGGTTGGGTATCCGTCCGTACTTCCATCTGTCTGACCGTCCCATGGTGGTATCCAGATGAAAACTTGAGAACGGATCAAAGATTTATTTCATTTGTTCCCAATTGTTTAGCACTATAAAGTACAAGTTAAGTTCGATTTTCATCTTAAATCAACATGCAGTTTTCAAAAAATCAATTTTGAACTATTTGTGATCCTTTTTGTATCTATAGTCGGTTAGAAGTCTTCGTTTCTTTGTTTCTAGAGCCTGATAAGCTATCAAATTGTCAAGTTATGATCATTTTTGGACCATTTTTGTTTCTTAAAAAAGATTTAAGTTTGTCTGGGTTATTGCTTCAAATACACTATGGACACTATGGGCGATGGTCATCACTAGCGCATAGGGCACTAGCTACTAGCGTCTCTGTGTGTGCTCCAAAGAGACAAATGTATCCAAGTAAGGTTGATGATTAGTTTCATGTGTTATGTCCCGACAACATTGTTGCGGTAAATATAGTTTTTCGGTCTGTTCGTCCATCCGTTCGTTCGTCAGTTACACTTTGGTTTACCTTTGCGTTTAAGATGATTTCCTAAAAAGTTTCAAGTCGAATCTTCATGAAATTTTGTACCGTACTCTTTATTTATCATGATATGGACTAACAATTGTGTAAAAATGGGGGAGTTCCATCGAAAATGGAAATAAGCGCCGAGCGGGAAACCCCTGTCTTCAAGACATTTCCTTGTTTCCATCAGTCTATATATATATATATATATAGATCGTGTTCAAAGTATCTCAGTAGGTAAATCCAGCTCTACATCCCCGGTGATTTTATAAGAGTCCCGGGGACTTGCTCAATATGAATATTGTGTTGGATTAATCAGTGAAATACTGAATGTTTGGTTGAAACTACTGTTCTGAAAAATCGAAAAGTTCAAGTCCTGTTTTGGTCTCAGTATGGAAAAGAACGGATATGGGTTAATGGCACGAAGACATCACATATTGATCATTAAATGCCACACAAAAATAAATCTAGAGCTGACGACACGAACTTCAACAGAGCAGGAACTTCCCACTTACAGACAGCCATCTCTGGATGGCCTCAAACAAAACAAGAACAACCGAACCCAAGGGCACAGCAAAATGTCCAAATATCTAATTTAAAACTAAAAGGTTTAATCACGAACATATATGTCCCTGGTTTAATAACACAAGAATCGACACAACAATGACTTAAATGGATCCTTTAAATATAAAAACAACTTCCGACCTCTATGTTGGAAAAAAACGACCTGCGACCTGTATATTTCCCTTAAAAACGACCTCGCGATCTTGCGACGAATTTAAAAGCGACCTTGCGACCTGAGGGGGTACCCTGTGGGAGCCCCAATATTGTAGAAATATGTATGACACGGCGTGACAAATTTTCAAAGCTTTTTTAAGCGAATTCTAAAACTTTTAATGGGAAATTCGAGGTAGAAATACGTTATATTCATGAATATTCTGCTCCAGTATATTTTCGGATCCATGACAGGATAAATAGCAAACTCGCCAAACAATATTTGAATATGCATGATATTGTAATAGGAATGGATTATTTCCCTTTTCATTACTTAATTATTACAGGCTGTTAATTGATTTGCTTGATAATATTTCATTTACATTTGATTTATTCTATTTAGTATTCACATACTGAGCAAGACTGACATTTGAGTTCCTTTATTTATTTGGCGTTTGCGATAATTTTGCAATTTTATTTATTTTTGCTTACCATTTTGAAAGAAGTTATTTAAATGAAATAAATAAAATATTTGAGTAAACATTAACTATCTAATGACGGGTTGCCTTGTCTGAGTGCGATGTACATTAAAATGAACTACAATAAGGTTCATCTGTATAGGCAAGCCTCGTGGCGTCATGATGGCTGAGTATACCTATATTTGCATAAATGTTTCCAAGGGTTTCTGTCTATATGTTACTAAGATATTTTCATGTGTTCAATGTTGAATCGAATATGTCTTTACTTTCTTTTTATTATTAAATTGTTATTTGTTTTGCTGCTTTGAGTATTATTTGAAGTGCCTTGGAATATACCCCATACACTGTATCCAGAACGATCCCTTCACAATATGAACGTGGTTATGCCCGTGTATATTCAAGTAGGCATCTACGACTAGCTTGCATTTCAAATTGTAAATATCATCAATATTAAAGTCATTTAAATACTATTTTCAGTTGTTGCATGTCGAATTAACATATAAAACAACAATGAAAATTCATCGCACCTTCAAAAATTCTACATCAGAAATGATTGCACTTACAGTGATAATTCATCGCATCTATAGTTAAAATGAATCGCATACAAAAATTCATATTATGGATTCTGCTGCTTTAATTACACGTTTTTGGACTTTAATCCTGTTATTATACATTAAAAAGTTATATTCTAATGAAATTGTGTTAAAACATACATTCAAATCAATTATTTTGTATTTTCAAAAGGTAAACAAACGCAGTTTTTCCCATCATCCTTTATTCTACAATAGACATACTCGCATACAACAGTGAAAATGAACTGGATTCGCACTTTATATACACTGGATTGGACTTCGCGAATTTAAATAGTCAAAGAATTTATACAAAAATGGGACGCTTTTCGAAATCAAAAAACAGTGAAAAATGTAACATTTAAGCCAAAGATGGATTGTATTGGGGTTCTGTGTATCAATATTATTTCTCCTATATCTTTGTAAAATTGGGATATTTTCGACTCATTTGTCTCACCACAAACAATAGTTAATATGGTATAGTAACTATATATATAATGGCTCTTGAAGTGGGGAAGTATAAAGTTACTATATAAACATATCCTCTTAGATATACAACCGCCTTCTACTAGCTGCGCTAGTATGCTTTAGATCATTTGGAATTAAAAAAACATGCAAAAATATCAAACAAACAAAAAACAAAAAACAAAAAAAATAAAGAAATTGATAAACAATAACGATTTTTTGTTTACATGTACTATAACTATTGTCATCAGATCCACAGAAATCATGTTATCGCAGGTCAACATTACTGTAGTGTTAAAGGTCAAATACAGGGTACAACAATTGTCAGTTGGTATATCCAACGGCAAGAATTTTTAATATATAAGACGATGATTTAATACAAAAATTGAGAAGAGTTTATGAGTAATCACGCAAAGTCATTCGCAAATACATATAATGTCCATTTGATAAATCATTAATGATCATACATTATAGTAACTTGTTATAATGTTATTTTTAACTTATCACTTTACGGGATACTACCTTGAATAAGGTCGTTCTAATTTTTGTTAACACTCACACTGAACATGGCTGACATAAGCTTTTTGTCAGGATCTTTTATTCAACAGCCTTTTTTGGAATAACTGTGTACATTTTCTTTGTTGTGATCCGATTGTTAATAAAATATCAACGAATGCGATATTTTTTCGATGCTTTGCCTGGATACAGTACCAAACAAAAACATTGGATCCGTGGTAATCTTCATCTGGTATGTAAACATGTTTAACTCCGATAAATTCTAGGTCAAGGTTATTGATAGATAGATACTTTATTCTCTAAAACCAATTAACAAGTTGCTTTTTTTCTCAAAAAAGACAATACGTGAACCGTAGAACTTTTGTATTCTAATTATTAATTCAACTGAATAAGAAATTATATATCAGTGATATCTTGGCCATGTGTGTGGAGGATAATATTTTCTTTTTATTGTAAATCATTACAATTTTGGCATGTTTAGAGAAGTGTTAAATATAAAGCAAGGAGAGAAAAAAAAAAAGATTCCCAGACGTATAATTTCTTAAAGAATAATAATAATTCAAAACATGGGAGGACACATGTACCTTCTTCCAAAAATTCATAAAATTAATCTAGAAATAAGTAATGAGGCATTGCGAACTGGTCAGCTAGCAGGACACATAAATGTTCGTTACCGACCAATCATCAATAAGTGTAACTCTCCCGCGAGAGATACTTACTTGATCTAATTATAAATATAAAAAATAAAATAAAAGGCCCCGAAATGACAAATGTAAAACAATTCAAACGAGAAAACTAACGGCATAATTTATGTACAAAAAATGAACGAAAAACAAATATGTAACACATCAACAAACGGCAACCACTGAATTACAGGCTCCTGACTTGGGACAGGCACATACCATGATACAGAATGTGGCGGGGTTAAACATGTTAGCGGGATCCCAACCCTCCCCCTAACGTGGGACAGAGGTGAAACAGTACAACATAAGAACGAACTATAAAAATCAGTTGAAAAAGGCTTAACTCATCAGATGGATACAAACAGAAATACTACACAGAGTGGACGTGGCCGGGTACTTGTATATCCCAACAACAAATAGACACTAAGTACAGATCTGAGAGTACTCGCAGTTACTGACAGCTAGTTCAAAGCCACTAACAACTAATTAAAAAAATCATGCATCTAAGACTAAATTATCAATCCGTACACATCCAACATCAAATTATGGAAGATGCATAACTTTTTCATTCAAGATACAAAAAAAAATCATTAAAATAGAGTCACACGAGGTAAAAAAGTATGCATTCTTATTGCTTATGATGTACGTCAATGTACACAAATATGATCATTGATAATTTAGAAGAAACTGTTATCAATGCATTAGAATTTATTGACACACAGGAGAATATACTTTAAAGATTCTCGACAAAATAGATGTAACTGCATTTGTTAAATTAATTCTTAGAAACAATGAATTTGAGTTTAATGGACTGTTATACAAACACATTATAGGAGCGCCCATGGGTGGTATATTGTCACCAACATGCACAGATCTGCATCTGTCTGCCCTATTCATTAAAATCTTAGATAAGTTCCAATGGAGAGAAAACATCAAATTACACTGTCAATAGGGATGACGGTTTTATGGTCTTCACAGGCATATTAGAGCAAGTTGAAGATTTCTTTAACTTTGCAAACGAAATTGACCATCTACTTAAGTTCTAATATGAGGTGTCGACATCTAGTATGACCTATTTAGAGGGTGGTAAAAGGTTATTTTCGTGCAACGTTTTCGGCCTTTTTATTTCACGTGTTTCCGTGTTTCGACGTTTTATTTCTCGTTTTCTCGTGTTTGGTTCGATGTGCGTGCTTCGTGTTTTCCCTTAATTATTTTCCGTGTTTCGTGTCGGTACTCTTATTTTCTCGTGCTTGTCCCGCATTTGTTTAAAAAGTAAACCGGGACTAATATTCAAAGTCAGCCCAAATATTGTTTCAAATTATAAACTAATTAACTGGTCCCAAGATATTTATTAATAGCCTATTGTATTACTATGATAAATCGGATGCAACTAACGGACGCTAAAAGGTGTCCACATGCAGGATCGCCATGTCCATTTATAATGACTGCTGATCTCCAAGAACGGCTGAGTAATAACTTTTGATACTTTTTTTCTTAATATTTACGATTTTATTCCTTGGCTTCGTTTTTCCAGAGTGTTTTTTTTCCGTGCAACGTTTTTGCGATTTGTTATTTCACGTGTTTCCGTGTTCAGACCCTCCCTGTTACCACCCTCTATTTAGATACCGAAGTGTACAAAAGTGAACGATTCCATAATAATGGAATTCTTGATGTTAAGTCACATATATTAAAAACACAGAAACGTATCAATATTTACCAATCACTAGTGCACATCCAAAACACACATAAATTTAAGAGAATTACAGTGTCTGAATAATATAAGAAATTTCTACTTCTACTACTAAGTGACCATGGCATGTACAAGAATTATGGACATTTCTAGGCGAGATAACTCGTGTTACTTTTCTATTCTGGTTCCCATCTTGTTCTCATCGTCTAGTGACCAGTAGGTAAGAATAGATAACTCCCCTAAACGAAAACCCCGCCAATAGATGTCACTTTGACGTTATGCCTATAGGGTAATTTATGATATTAGCAGTTATACGATAATTCCGAACGCAGTTGGATTTAAGAAAGAAACCCCGCGTACACTATACACAGATGAATGATGAAGAAATTACCGATAGAAAAGAAATAATTAAAAAAAGAAAAGTTTTGCATGCCCTATGATGTAGAAAGAATATTTTCTGTAAACGATGGTTCAAAAGAGACACGTTTACATGTTATCATATTTCCTATATTTATAATATATGTATATCTGTTGATCAGTACTTTTTAATTTGTTTTTTCTTAATCTAGTAAATTTTCTTATTGTATGAAATTTGTAACCCCGTTTATACTACACACGACCTTTTCGGAAGCTTTAAGATAGTCCAAATAATTTATCATCGGTGTTTCTGATTTTAACAAGTTCAATAAAAGAAACCTCTTAAAGACTCAGGCAAACTGATCTATCCCTGTATATATTTCTTTTTAACTGAGTTAGATGAAAATCCAATATACAAATCCTTTCAACATCAAGCAGGCTTGAGTATTATCTAGATTATGTTTTTTATGAAAAAAAAAATAGCATTTAACTATTCAACGTGATTCTGGAAAAGGATAGACAATTTATGAATATGACGAAGACATAATCTTTCAATCAGTTTAATTGAAGTGTGGAGCTGGCATGTCAGTTATTGCTAGTAGTCCTTTAGTTAATTTATCAGTCATGTATCATTGTCATTTTGCTTATAGTGTCTTTTGTTATCTATTCTGACATCGGACTCGGACTTCTTTTAAACTGAGTTTTACTGTGCGTATTGCTGTGTTTTGTTTATTCTACATAGGCTAGAGGTATAGAGGGAGGGTTGAAATCATAAAACATATAAATAAAAGCTACAGAAAGGCAATATCATAAATATGAGAAGATGTACATTACTGTCGATTTTAGATTTTATTTGATATGGGTAGGTCACATGTATTCGATATTGACATTGTATAAGCCAGATGTATACTCCATGCTGAATTTTATTTGATCTAGGTAACACGTAAAATCATTAACACCTGTGAATTAAATTGTAATATTTTCCTGTCCTCTAGGAACATAAAATTTACATAATTCACTACCCTTAATTAGACATAGATATCAGTAAATAAAACCGCAGACTTTCTCCTTAAAGTTGGGGGCATATTGTTTTACCCCTGTCCGTCCGTCCGTCCCATTATGGGTATTTAGTTATTAAATTTAACTCCTTCTACAGTTTGAATGCTAGAAAGTGTTTACGTCAATTGCTGGCTGCTTTAGTGGTTTGTACATATATTGAAGGTGTGCATGTGGTCAGGGTTTAATATTTGCTCTTTTGGGAGATAGTTGAAATTATTTTAAAATAACACTTTGCATCTGCGGGGGCATCATTTGTGTCTCCCAGACACAATTAAATCTCAGATAAAGTTCTACATTGTCTTTGTTATGATACAGTAACTTGTAATTAATCTTATTTGAAAATATTCGTTCATATTTCAGCCGTATCTCAATTTTTTTTTTTTCACTTTATAAAATTAGTTTATATGTATTACCCTATATTCTTATGTGTAGAATACTCTTAAACATAAGAATAGAGGGCAACAGATATAGATTATTATTGTTAAATCGCATTGATAAGAGTTTGAACACTTTAGACAAGGTAAAAAAGTTGATGTGAAAAGACTATTTTCAAACTATAAATTAACTGCAAAAAAAGGGGGTCTCCCAACAAGCTCTTGTGCATGGACTACTATATTTTCAATATTATACTTTAATGATAAGATAAAATAGTAACATATGGTATTGAATAGTGATACAGCACCGGAAAGGATTCGCCGTGGCACCATGGGACGCTTATACAATATACTATGTAAATATTGACACATTCGTGTTTATATGTTAGCTGAGATCGATAATTATGGAGCTTTTCTTAAAAAGGACTTCGATGTTTTTCGTCATTTGTATTATTAAACGACATTTTATGAATATACTAAACAAGGATTTGTATAGTACTATACAAATCCTTGTACTAAACAATAAGATTAATCAAGGATTTGTATAGTCTCACTATACAAATCCTTGGATTAATGTATGAAGGAGAACATAAAGATAGCATATCCTAACAATGATTTTGATGCTATGATATCTTACTGTATACATTCAAAATACTTGCATTTACTTCTTTGATCATTTCTTATAATGATAAGAATAATATTCCTATACCTTTTCATTATACAATACTTGTATAAAATTTTGTATGAATAACATTAAAATTGCACGTTTTCATCTTTTCTATTTCAATTTAGTTTTCAGATTTCGTAGACATTTTTTTTCAATAATACAATCATGCAATTGTGTATTCAAATATTTGATAATAAGAATATAATTACTCAAATCAAAATAAGATTAATTAGACAGAGCCTTTAGAAAAAAAAAAAAAACAAAACAAACTTTTTACATATTTTTCTTCAAGATGTCAACAAAACCACACTACTTTTAAAAATTTGATGTTTAAAGAACTCTTTGGTATAATAGAAATTAATATATTGTTTAAAACCTAACTAGATATTTAAAATGATGGATGTAATTAGAAAAGAAGTTCACATCATAAAAATAAGAATTCAAATAAATAACAAGACCAATTTGTCTTTGAATACGGTCAATCTTAGTTGAATGAATATACGTTGTATTCATAAATAATGAAGTTTCACTTTCAAATGCTTAGGGACAACAGTAAACATTATTTTAAAATGACGATTCTTATACCATTTGATAGATAAATTATTTGCCAATACTGTATTATTTGTTAATTTGATTTACAATAAAAAATGAATTTAATATGATTTTTTATAAAATATGTATACCTCGTAATTTAACATATCTCAAACAAAAGAGAACCCGACGTTCAACACGATAGGGACAACAGTAAATATCAAGATAAAGTGGATTTTATTACACCATTTCAAAGCTAAAAAAATGGTGAGATCTCTATAATTTATTAATTTTATATGAGATTTATAAAATAGACATAGTATTCGTTTATTTAGCTAGTGGTCATAATTCCCCGTAGACAATAACGTTAAAATTTTTTCGATGATTACGGTTCTCTGTGTGGTAACTGATAAAGCCATCCAGCTGAGCTGTCCGCAATTCTTGTGTATGTCATTTGGTTGACTATCCTGTCACTGTTTGGTGTGCGCTTGCATACTTAACAAGTCCAAAAATAAGTTTAACAGAAAGGAAATAATTTGTGCTGTACATAATATTTATACATGGTGCAAATAAAAACATGGGACTTGAAATTTAATGTGCATGTAGTAGTCTCTTGAACGAGTCAAGACTTTCTGCAGCGGTCACTGAAATAATAGTGACATCAATGAATTAAATAAACATTTAATTAACTTACCAGATAACTTAATTGATAGAGAATACTGTAAAAAGGAAACAGTAAAAGTTGTAAAAATGTATATTAACGAACTGTCTTTATTTTACTTATTTTATTTTCATTTGAAACAGATTTTTTTTTATCTGATTTGTCAAAATGACAAGTGTGCATAATGATTTTATTGTTACAAATCAAATCCCAAAGCCCACTATAACGTATTATGTAGAAACCACAGCACTATTTTAAAAAATCTCTCTGTGTATATCTAGACACAGATGTTTGATACCATAGGTCGTTATAATTAAATCTTGACCATTTAACTTTCACTTGTTTATCAAAGGGTACAACTGTCAACTTTGCTCAAGTCAGTAAACCCTTGCAATGCATAAAATGTAGCTTTACAATAAATATACATGTTTGAAAAGGATCTATAGATTGTTTATTATCATATATCAGATAAGTGAATTAGCGATCTGTGAAAATTTCATTATTGCCATGTTTTAAATATCTCAGATACACATATATATATCTTTATTCTCATCACCAAATACATAGGTACAGAGAAGACATGCATGTAATACAATACATTAAATACATAAACATAAATATACAATATATACAACAACAACAAAGACAAAAAGAAATTATTCAGGAGGACACACTCGCTTGTTTAAAATTCGTATAAACTTACATAAATTTATGAGATCTGTCCTATTTTTAGACGACATAATTTCAGTAAATAATATAATATTTGGCCTTATACTAAAATTTCGATTTATAAATTTATTTCTCTCTCTCTAAAATGTGAACAATTAATAATGTAATGGAATTCATCTCCAATATCTAGCTTACATAAATTACACTTTCTTTTTTCCCTTTCTATATTGTACCATCTTCCAAGTTCGACTGGAAGTTTATGGTTACATATTCTAAATTTACATAATGTTAAAAAATCTTTTTCGTCTAAAATATAAAAATATTCTTCAAAACACAATAAATTCTTAAAAATACGATAATTCAAGGCTTTGGAACAGTTTTGAATAGTCTCGTTCCATGTTTGTTTGAATTGATCACACAATCTTACTTTGATATTATATTTCAAGCATACATCATTTAAAAAGAGCTGTGTGTTCCAGATATAAGAAAATCCACATTCATCAAATATATTTTTAACACAAATTAACCATTTAAAATCTTTGTTTTTAGTACAATACAAGTGATACAGTAGTTTATAAATAATACAAGAATACTTTGACTGCTTTCCCATAATTAATTTAGACCAGTAGGATATCATCCTTAATTTTACATCAATAGCAAGTGGAAAACGTCCTAGCTCACCGTATATCATACAGTTGGGAGTGGAAGATTTCAGATTTAGGAGCAACTTACAAAATTTTAGATGAACCTTTTCGATAATATCACAGTTACTGAATCCCCATATTTCTGACCCATATAACAGAACAGGTTTGACTACTCTATCAAAAAGATCTAACTGACAAGAAACTGATAGGCTATGAAATTTCCCCCTTTTTAGTATCTCATACATCGCTTTTGTCCCTTTTTCAACTTGTGATTTAATTGCCTTTTTATAATTTCCCGTTTTTGTCAATAAAATACCCAAATAACTAAACTCTTGAACGATTTCTATTTCTTGATCATCTAAAACAAAGTGTAAATTGTCTGGTAATCTTCCATATGAAAAACATAATATTTTGGTTTTGGATACATTTACTTTTAATTTCCAGTAGTTACAGTATTCATTAAAAAAATCTAACTGTATTTGAAGATCTTGTGGTGTTTCAGCCTTCAAAACAGTATCATCTGCATATAATAATAAAATGATATTGAGAAATATATCAAGTTCATGTTCTATTTCTTCTGTAACTGTGAAAAGGCCCTTACAGTTTTTTGTTTGTAAAAAAATTTCCAAGTCATTTAAAAAAACTGCAAACAAAAAAGGGGACATATTTCCCCCTTGCCTTACCCCATTATTACACGGAAAATAATCAGACTTGCTGTTATTAAAAATAATATTTGATTTAATATTTTTGTACATATTTTGAATCACATTTAACATTTTCCCATTTACATTGTTTAACAGTAGTTTATGCCAAAGCCCATCCCTCCAAATTTTGTCAAAATCCCTTTCAAAGTCTATAAATGCACAATAAAGTTTTTTCTTTCTTTTCTTCAGAAGTTCAAACAGAGAATGTAATATAAATAAATTATCCATAGTGCTATAACCTTGCCTAAAGCCACATTGTGTTTCATGTAAAATCAGGAAATCGTCAGAATATTTGTTCAAACGCGCGGTTAAAACAGCCGTAAACAGTTTACCCAAACAACTGACAATGGTAATTGGCCGAAAATTTTTAGGATTATTTCGATCTCCTTTATTCTTGAATATTGGTATAATATTACCAACTAGCCAACTCTCTGGTACAAATCCGGTATCAAATATCAAATTGAATAATTTAACAACATCTTCACCACCAGACTTATCATTTTCAAATTTTTATACATTTCAAAATTTCTCCTTTTCTATATAAAATCAAATCATAATTAAGATGATTAACCTGGTCTTCATCGAGAGGTGGTAAATCAACTCCATTATCATCCGTCGGAGAAGCATTTAGATCCTTAAAGAAATCAAATAATTTCTCTATTGGGATATCCGGTTGTTTTTTACGCTTTCCCTGGTTAAGTACTTTCCAATAGTCTATAGAATTTTTGGTTCTCAATTCTTTTAATTTTTTTGAAAGATTTTGCCGGTATAATCTATGATTTTTGTCGAGAGTTTTCTTGTATATGTTTTCTGATCCAGCCAAATTTGATCTATTGACTGTAGTTCGATTTTTTTAAAAATTTTCGTCTAAATTTACGATAATTTTGTCTCGCAAATTTACATTCTCGGTTAAACCAGGGTTTATTCATAAACGATTTCTGACGTGTTTTCCCGTTTTTACTATGAAAAATGCCAAATGTAGCTTTTGCACTTTCTATAAAAATTTCACATAGTTTCTCAACATGTATATTAACATTAACATCTACCCTTGGTTCTTTCAAATTATACAAAAGATCTTTTATTTTACCTTGGTTTATATTTTGTTGAAATTCTATCAATTTATCACTGTCCCACTTTCTTATCCTTTCTACACTTTCTTCTATATAATCAGGTACCTCACATCCGTCTACATTTGTTGCATACACACTAATAGATAATGGACAATGTACATCAGAAAATAATTTTGAAAAATCTACTACTTCCAAAGTACAAAATCTATTTATAAAATTCACATTACTAATGCAATAATCTACAACACTTGCATTCCTGCAAGTCAAGTTTCCTTCCTTGTCACAATCTATCCTCCCATTAAGTATAAAACAGTTATACCCCTTGCAAAAGTCCAATAATAAAGAACCATACATATTTTTCCAATATCTCTATTTTTTCTTTCCCTCGGAATATCTAAAAAGTCCAAAATGGACACACTATTTTCTATTAAATCAGAGAAATTAAATCCGTATGGAGGTGCTCTTAATTGCAGAAAGCTAATACAGATAAGATGAATAGGTGTTCCGAATGAACAATAATTTAGCTTCCGAATATTCCTCCATAGACTATATTTCTAACTAATATATATGCGTGAACCCTCAGGGGTTCACGCAACAAAGGTACTTAACATACAATGATTAAGGTGATACAGGGAGTAAATTTGTACAAAACAATACAAAACAAGTAATCCTGTGTTAGGATGCTAACACAAAGTCATAAAACAGCCAACCATTGTTCTGCTGTTTCCATGGTAACGGCAGCCATTTTGAAATTTCATAGTCGGATAGCACATCTACATGACAGGTCACATTACTTTAAGTTTCATAAAATTGGACCAATTTTCAAATTTAGGCATTCGTGTTTCCATGGTTACGGTGGCCATTTTGAAATTCAAAAGTCAAATGCCACATCTACATAATACAGTCAACATTTGTGTAAAGTTTCATTAAGTTTGAAGCATTTTGAATTTTTGACATTTTGCAGTTTCCATGGTAACGGCAGCCATTTTGAAAATTCAAAGTCGGATGGCACATCTACATGACAGGTAACATTACTGTCAACTTTCATAAAGATTGGACCAAATCTAGATTTTTCGCATTTTGTTGTTTCCATGGCAACAGCGGCCATTTTGGAAATTCAAAGTCAAATTCCAAATCTACATACACTCGTTAACATATCTGTAAAATTTCATTAAATTTGAAGCATTTTAAAATTTTCACATTTTGCAGTTTCCATGGTAACGGCGGCCATTTTAAAATTCAAAAAGAAAACAAATAACACAAAAATAGAAAAATAGTTATTGATAGTGCTATACTGCCGGTATTATATATAGCCATTTTTCCCCAAGCCTGGGGAAAACTGGTTGATCTCAAGTTTCTACCGGGGAAATTTTGGATCATTGCGGGGGAAGAAAGTTGGCAATACGTATACATATAGCCACTTTTCCCCCAATATTTCCATATTTCCCCCATAATATATAACCATCGAAATTGTACTGCCATTTATTGTATTTATTTTCCGTATTTTCTTTTAAAATAATTGATCTCTGGAAAGCTTAAATAATCTGTTTCCCGGCTTGAGTTGTATAGAAGAAATGTTTGGTACAAATTGTGTTCGTTTTGTAGACACGCGTCTCACTTAAAAGGTATTGGGTCAGGGAGTGGATGTGGGGCACATTTATTTTGTTACTGAGGTGCCGTTTGTATTCGAAAAAATACCCCGATTCATTTATTGACTCTTCTTCTTCTTCTTTATAATTCAGCACTTCTTCTTCTTCTTCTTCCAATGAAAACGCAACACTTTGTTTTTTAAAAATAACATTTTTATACAAAATAATATTTTCAGTAATTGTTAATGACAGTTAATGGGTTTATCTAAAGATAAAAGTCAAACAAAAATGTTCAAAACCACGATTCGAATGCAATGCGTTCATGCAACACAACGCTACAATTCACTAACTCACAGTCTCAATAACGAATGTGTCCACCGCGTGCTGCAACGCAATCTCTACAACGACGTGGCATTGACCCGACCAGACGTCGGGTACGGTGTTGTGAAATGTTTGTCCATTCTTCCCGCAATGCAATTTCAAGTTGGCGCAGCATAACTGGTGGTGGCTGTCGTCGTCTTACGGCTTGTCCAATTTGATCCCATAAGTGTTCAATTGGACTCAAATCTGGCGAAAAGGCTGGCCATGGTAATGTCTGGACATGGTTGTTATTGATGAACGCAGTTGTGAGTCGTGCGGAGTGTGCACGGGCGTTATCTTGTTGAAAAAGATTAACATCTTGATGCCTAGCCATAAACGGTATAACGGTCGGCCGTAAAATTTCATCAATGTAGCGTTGGGCGTTTGAATTGCCATTGATAGTGATGAGTGAAGTTTTATGGTTGAACGATATTCCTCCCCATACCATGACACTACCACCACCCCAACGATCTGTCTCTTGGATACATGAATCTGCATAGCGTTCTCCTCTTCGTCTCCACACACGAGTTCGTCCATCACTACGGCGAAGATGGAATCTTCATTCGTCCGTCCATAAGACAGTTGTTCATTGCCTGTGTGACCATCTCTGAAGCTGTTGTGTCCATCTAAGGCGATTTTGGCGTCGTACTGCTGTCAGCATGTTACCACGGAAAGGCCACCGTGCCCTTAATCCACTGCTGCGCAAACGGCGTCTTACCGTGTTTGCTCCAATTTGTCTCCTATGGACGCCGACAGTCTCTCGTGCTGATTGGACAGCCGTACGGAAACGATCTCGCAGGTGCTGAAGACGAATGTATCGGTCCTGTTGGGCAGTAGTTTCTCTCTGTCTTCCGGGACGTGGCCTATCATTCAAAGACCCAGTTTGGTTGAATCTTTGGATGAGTCTGGTAATTGTTGAGGCCGAACACTGCATTCTGCGTGCAATTTCACGACTTGAAATGCCTCCTTGCACCATGCCCCAAACTTCATGTCTCTGGTAGTCTAAAAGTCTTGGCATCTACGCCTTAGTTTATTGCAGTGGCTTACAAAAAAGGATGGGAAATTTCAATTCTTAAGCAAGGCTTTCCAAAACAAACATGAGAAAATCACTCGTGCGTAAAATAGAGGTGC
The DNA here is from genome assembly GCA_017311375.1 of Mytilus coruscus. Classification (NCBI taxonomy): domain Eukaryota; kingdom Metazoa; phylum Mollusca; class Bivalvia; order Mytilida; family Mytilidae; genus Mytilus; species Mytilus coruscus. The sequence goes on from CM029599.1 coordinate 88,503,512, forward strand.
ACTCGACTCTCCCCCTTTTCTGTAACCAAGCACGTACTTTTTTCAAAAATCATTCAAGCGTAAAGTTGTCGAAAGAAGTCTGACAATTCATTTTCAAACCGATATAGGTAATCATTTTAAAAAAAATATTTATATTTTTTAAATATTTGAAATTTACAAGTGTTGCGTTTTCATTGGCACTCAGTATATATACAAAATAAAATAAAAATTCCAACATAATTTCCTTTTACTTCTGTTTTTGTACTATACAGTGTAGGTTTTCTTTAGATGACTAGATGATTGTTGAGAACAGATATTGGAATCGGTTCTCGGAAACAGCCAAGAGCAGTACATTTTACTGCAGCCACAGGTAGAAGGTTCCATTGCAATATTGTTCTTGTGTAAAATGAATATTTGTATGAATCTTTAGTGGTCTGTATAGGTCTGTAAGAATAAATTTGTGAATGTTGCCTTGTTCTTGTGTCGGATTGGGTAAGTAGATCTGTTGGGTATATGGCTACAAGATGGTGCGTGTTCTTATTCGCCTTTTCTCAAGGGTTGTTCAATTTAGTGTTTGCAGCATTTCAGTGACTGAGCTGGTGTTGTGGTAACTGTTTCATGTGTAACTAGCTGGTCTGCGCTTGACCATCTCAAGTTTGTGTGTTTGTGATTTGGTGTGTGGGTCCCAGCCGCAGCTGCTGTATTCTAGCTTTGGTATTACAAGTGCTGTATATGCTTTTTCTTTACTGTTTTTGAATTTACCTTTATATTTCTCTTAATGAAGTTTAGCTTTTGTGTGGCTGCAGCTGTGATATTATTTACAGGTTTGTTTCATTTAAGGTCTGTTTGTATTGTTATGCCAAGATATTTTGTGGATGTTTCTTTTTGCAGTACATGTTGGTGAAGAATTTAATCATATTGTAATGGGCTTTTCTTAGTTGTTGAGTATAGTCAAATTGTAATGGACTTTTCTTAGTTGATATCTGAAGGACTGAGCACTTGTCTGGATGGAACGACATGAGCCAGTCCTTCTCCCATTTTGCTGCTGATGTAAGGTCTTGTTACAGTTTTTGTGTGTCTTCGTTTGTTTCGTATTGCTTTTTTTAAATTATGATGTCATCTGCAAAAATCTTAGAGTGCTGTGTTTGATGTATTTATTAAAGTAGTTTGTATACAGATGATGGAACAGGATAGGGCCCAAAACTGTTCCTTGGGAAACACCAGATGTTACGTCAATGTTGTCTGATTGAACACCATCAATAATGACTGTTTGTGTGCGGAATGTGAGGAAATCTTCTATCCATTTTTAAGGTGTTGTATTCAATGCCGTAATATTTTAGTTTGTAGAGGAGTCTTTTGTGAGGCACTTTGTCAAATGCTTTGGTAAAGTCCATCACAATTATATCAGTTTGGATGTTATTGTTGTTGTTTTTTGCTAGTTCTTGGATGAATGATACTAGTTGGGTTTCACATGATCTTGATGCTTGGAATTCATGTTGAAGGTCGTTCAAAATTTTGTTATTTTCTAGGTGGTCCATCATACTACTGGCTATAATGTGTTCCATGATTTTACATAGTATGCATGTGTGTGATATAGGTCTATAATTTATTACATTGTGATTGTCGCCTTTTTCAAAGACAGGACAAACATTTACATTTTTCCAATTTTCTGGGATTTTTCATGTGTCTCGCGATTTTTGAAATATGTAAGTGATTGCGGTTGAGATGTCACTACTAAGCTCTTTCAGTACTTTTCCGCTTATTTCATCTGGACCAGTTGCTTTATTAGATAGATCTTGTCTAGTAGTTTGATGACACCCTTCTTTAAAATGGTGATGTTTTTCATTTTTGGATAGTATGATTTCCTATTATCCGGTATGGGTTTGCTTGATGTTTCTTCGGTGAATGCTTTTTGAAACTGACTATTTAAGATGTTGGCTTTATCGGATGTATTATCTTTTAGTTTCCCATCTTTTCTAAATGCGACAATGCCTGTATTGTCATTTTTCATAATTTTAATGTATGTGAACAAGTTCTTTGGGGTGTTTTTTTCTGATGTTGTCATCTGGTTCTTCTACTGGTAGGTCAAATATCATTTTGTCGATGTAATTCCAGTAAGCATTATATACGTGTTTCTCTTTGTAATGTTCTTTTTAAGTTTTTGTATTTTTTTAATTTATTCTGGACTGTTATTGCTCTTTTAATGTAGTCTTTTAACTGTATTTATCATAATTTTTAAGGTGTTACCAACTCAGGGCAGGGTATTTTTTCTTGTTTGTGATTGTCTTCTGGGGGATGTTTTTCTTGACTTATTGAAGTAGTCTTTCTGTGAATATTCCACAGATCATCAGTAGATGAACTGTGGTAATGACCTTTAATTTCTTGTGTAAGTTTGTTCACATCTTGTTTGATGTTTTTACGGTTAGCTATTTTATACTGGTAGGGTTTTCTTGTTGCTTTTATAGATATTGCACATGCTGCATAGACGATATCATGGTCTGCATTCCCGATAGGCGGCATAGTCTCCACTTTGTTGACTATGCTTGATATGTTAGTGAATAGTAGATCGAGTGTTCTGTCTCCCTGGTGGGTTTTTACAATCTGCTCAGGTGAATGTTCATTTGTGATATTAAGAAGTTGTTCATGAAGCTTAGTGTCTGGTTTGCTAGGGATGGTGCATAGAACATCCCAGTTTATGTGGCCAAGATTAAAGTCGCCACCAAGAATGATTGTATATTTTGCATTTTGGTTTATGCGATCTAGTGAGATTTTAAGTTGATCAATGGAAGTGCCATTAGACTCTGTCTAAAAATCAGACATATATATTCGTATGGTTGACATGAAAATCGCACTTAAAGTTCATGGCGTCATTCAGTTATGTTACGCTGATTTGCAATTCCATTCTCTTGCGGGTGGAATGTGAAATGGAACGGGTATGGTGGGCGACATGTTACGAAGACATCAAAAGTTACCCAATGCAACACGCAAACAAGACATCAATTGATTCCAGTACATTCAATGCGATGGGACCGCTCTTACAATAATCAGTCAAACCCACATCAGACTATATACTTCATATATACGTAAATAAATCATCTGATATTGAATGTATAATCCGACCGTGCGAGACCCTCATGGGTAGTCAAGGTTGTTAAACATCCATTAGTAGTAGAATGTTTAATGATACGATGATGGTATGGTAACGCTGAAATGATTTAAAGAATAGTTACTATCCTTTAATGAATAATTAATATCCAACTGACGTCGCGGACGTTTTACTACAAGAGGAGAAAATGAGCTTCTCGTGCAACTAGAGGGGTAAATAGGTATGATCCTGGTTACCCCCCATCACGATGAGAGGAAAAACTGGGAGCATGTAAATTTTCCTGGGGGGAACTGAATTGATCCAATTGGTCCCTATAGGAATACCAAAAATATGTCGATAAACTGTATTGCCGAAACGTACATACAAGTATGTATTCGGGTAGAAAATTTCAGTCTCCGTAAGTATATCTAGCATATACATTTTTTTTTTCATTACACAAGAAAGCTTTATCTGAATTTCAGCAAATTGATTTGCATTCAGATTTTTTTGAAGGATCATTTTGATAAATAAAAAAACCTTCTGTTTGATTAGACTGTGTGAAAAAGTAGTGTATACAGAGTCACAACTCTAATGTTCGCTTCTAGGAGATATTAACTTTCCTTCGTGTATATAATATTTGATCATTTTTGTTTCTGTCAAAAGGTAATATGTTTTTTTAATTTCTTTATTACAGTATGTTAAAAATGATAGCATAGACTTAAATCAGATAAATACACTGACGCGAAGATTTCCTAAGTTCTACCGTGTATGGTTTGGACCTTTAAGACCAATCGTATCATTGGTACATCCAGATTCGGTAAAGGTATTGCTTAAGACCGCTGGTATGTATTCTTTGTCTTTATTACTTGCTTTTGTATTATCCTTGTATTACTATATATGTATTCTATTTTTGTCTCGCCTGAGAAACGAATCGCGAAGGCAAGACATATCGAACCTATATTCCATCACCGTCATCAACATTAACGATTGTCACAGTGGTTTACGTTTTTCCAGTTACCATCAACTTTCTCAAAACTCTGTGGAATTTTTCAAGACAAGGACAGAAGCTTTTTAAGGATAAAGAGACAGCATCCAGAGTAAAACTTTGCTTCGTTTTTAAATTCTTTTAGACATCAATTAGTTTGTATTGGTAAATAGCAAATACATTTTATTTCTAGTATATATATGTTAATATAAAACAAAAGTAAAAACGAGAAAATAATTGAAATTAAAAGAAAAAAATAACGAATTTTGGAAGGCTAAAAAAATTGTCCTGTCCCCAAGTACCTATTCTCATGCTTTATTTATAACGTACTAGAACGTATATCTAAATTACGAAAAAATCCAAAAAAAAAAAAACAATTAACAATGCATGGGCTCGCTATAATGTATCAGTATTTCGTGTCTTCTTAGACTATATGCCATCTAATTATCCATAGAGATGACCTCAGAGGACTGCCGACGGTCATATAATTATACCCAGATATGTATTCTTTGGGACATTATATTTTTTTATAGTTACAATTTAGCAAAATTTCAAAATAATCGGGTTACAATATTTTTGAAGGTTATTCAATGAATTGTTCATTATTTTTAATGTTTGTGAAGTCGCACATCTTGTACTCTATTGATGTAACTTCTGGTAAAAGAATATTCCTGTAAATATAAAGTTTTCTTTCTCAATGGATAATTATTACATATATGGAAAGGACGTTCCGAACTGACAAATTGCAATATGAGTCAATCAGAAACTCCATACGTTTCCGGAAAATCCCAGTTCATTATTGGTTTTTTTTTTTCTGTGGCTGCTTATGTTATTTTTTCCCGTAGTACACTCTGTTATATTCCTTATTTTTTTATCGTATTGTAGTCTCTTTATGCAATGGTCTTGTCTTTGTTTTGTTCAGGAAAAATTGTTTATATTTCAAACTTTCTCATTCGTTTTTGAACGAGTGTTAGAGGCTTAACGGACAGATACACGTATATTTTAGATTATACAATGAACAATATTTGTTAATATGATAAAATGCAATACAATATTAAAAAATCAAAGAAAGTGAAATACGATTTTTGTTTAAGTTTTATCATTGCATTGCAACTCATTCAACTACATGTATTCATGTAAATTGTACATCTTAAGCACTCAAATAGAAAAAAAGATGGTAAATAAGAAAAGCGCATAACTTTTTAAAGCAAAATGAATGAGCTCGTATAACAAGTGTCACAGGTTGATAAACATGAACAAAAGTAGATGTGAGGCATACGTCACAAGTTCATATTGACAATCCAGTAAAACTCAATAGATTTGGAGATATTTTGTGGACTTCTTGTTCTACTAAACGGAGGTGAATTCTAAAGACAGCTTATACCTTTTATTGTGTATTAATCATTATGACATATATCTTTTATTGAAAATATGCAAACTCATATCAAAATCAAATAAGAAAAAAGAAAAGTTATAAAAAGGAGAAATGAAAAACCATAAGTCGATTAAAAACACTGAAGAAACAAAATGAACAGATAAGCAAGAGTTTACAAAAAAACTACACAGAAAAACTCAAGATTGAGCAACACGAACCCAACCAAAAACTGGGAATAAACACAGGAAATTTTGAAACTTTACATAAAAAACACCAAGAAATCAACAACCGGTACACTGACTTTGTTATAGTAATTATTTTTTCAATAAAAAGTTTCCACAACAATTTAAAAATGATTTCTCTGGGTAAGACGTTTCTAGAAATGCATGTTCTGTTTTGTATACTTACCGGTAATACTGTTAACATTATTTATGTCTGATCGAATGATTTTGGTAAATCCGCGTCCGCATTGCAAACTGAAGCGTTAACGAATACACGTTTCCCTGAATATTTTAACTCACATATAGAAAATATTGTTAAGTAAAGTGTGAATTAATTTATTCTTTCATCAATTTTAAGAGCCAAAACCTGTTGGTCATGGACCAACATACAGAACTCTGATTCCATGGCTTGGTGAAGGATTGCTAATAGCAGGAGGGTCCAAATGGGCAAGATCACGTCGACTTCTTACACCGGCTTTCCATTTTGAAATTTTGAAAGGATACCAAACAATCAACAACCAGTGTGTAGACATACTAATCGTAAGTATTTTTTTCATTTACAAAATTGCAACAAGTATTTACCAAAACAAAATATGATTTCTGTGTACTAAATAACTACTAAGTGTAAGAGCTTGTATTGCTTGTGTATAAATAACACTTTTAAGAAATGCTATATCTCAAATAGTCGAACATAGCTTAAACAAAAACTAAAATATCAATGAATAACATTTTGTTTTTAAAAATCAAACATAACTAAATATATATTGTTATGTATGAACAGTAATGAGAACGCATCATCCTACATCCTGTCGATACTGTTTACTTATACTTTAGCATTGCATAAGGTCATGTGTTTCTCTGACTATTTATGACGTCTTTACGTTAAATCCGTTGGATGTGTACTGATTGATACTTTAGTCTGGGAGAACATGATTTATTTTTAGTTGTAATTGGCGTTGAACTAGCTCTCAGTACTCTTGTTTTGGTGCTTTGTGTCTATTTTTTTTTTTTTTTTTTTTTTTTTTTCATGTTAGATGCTTTTGTGCCTCGTACCGATCTATGAGTTAAGTCAATTTTTACAGATTGTTCTGATGTTGAGCTGTTACACCACTGTCCCAAGTTAGGGGATGGTTGAACGCTCACAAACATTTTAACCCCACCATATTCTTTATGTGCCTTCCCAAGTCAGGAGCCTGTAGTTCAGTGGTTGTCATTGGTTCATGTCTTTCATAATTTATTTTATGTAAATTGTTTTGTTATAAATTAGGACGTAAGTTTTTTTTCGTTTGAAATGTTTCACATTTTTCATGTCGGTGTCTTTTATAGCCGGCTATACGGTATGGGTTTTTCTCATTTTGAAGGCCGTGCGGATGCCTATACTTGCTTGCATCCACTTCATTTGGAACTTTGGTAGATAGTTGTCTCAATGGCAAACACACCTCATCTCCTTATATTTTTTTTCGGGGCCTCGGTGGCCGAATGGTCTAAGTAGTCGAACTCACTAGCCAGTCAACACTGAGGTTGAAAGTTCGAATCCAGCACGGGGCGGGTGCACTCGACTCCAATCTTAATTGACTAGGATTTCAGTTTTCCTTCCGAAGGTCGGTGGTTCTCTCCGTGCACTCCGGCTTCCTCCACCAATAAAAACTGACTGCCACGAAATAGCACAATAGTGTTGAAAGTGGCGTTAAACACCAATCAATCAATCAACCTTATTTTTCAATCATGCCACATCTCCCTATTTTTGTTAGTATAGTCAAAACTTGGAAATCAAAAAATAATAATTGTTAAAACAAAAGATAGTGAAACAAGTTGTCAGTGCTACTTATTTGAGTACATGCAAAATTACAGTATGGCCATGATGTTCTGATTATGGTACGAAACGAATGCTCTTCATACTTTAGTATACATTAACTGTGTCAATGAGAAGAAATAAACAAGTACCGACCAATGATAATCATGGTCTTTGATAACATTCAGTTATTTATGAGAGTAAATATTACAACAGTCATGCAAATGTTCAAGAAAATAAAAAAATGTAGATCCCGTCTAGTATAAGCCAATGTAATATGCGTGTCGACAAAGAAGTAGGGCCAATTCCCCAAGAATATATTTATACCATAGCCATTTTGATAAAGTCCTTTAATCTTCATTTAACTTAACAGTATCACTGCTCCATTTATTATAATGTTTTGACCCGTCCGTTCGTTCGTCTGTCCGCCAGTCCTGTTCTTGTCATAGCAACTCCTTTGAAACCACATAACAGAATTTCATGAAACTTTGTAGATAATAAGGATATACTATGTTAATGTGCTTATCGACAGGAAATTATTATTCAAAGTCTTTTCTAGGAGTTATGCCCCTTTGAATTTAGAATGTTGGCCATAATATACTACTGCAACAGTTTGTCGGCGCAACTCCTCTCAAACCACACAACCGAATTTCATGAAACTTTGTAATAATACGTACATACTAGCATGTAGATGTGCATATCGACTGGAAATTATGATTTGGTTTTTTTTAGGAATTATGCCCCTTTGGACTTAGATTTTTTTTGGTCATGATAAACTACTGCAACAGTTTGTCAACACAACTCCTCTAAAAAGTAAAAAACAAAAATACCGAACTCCGAGGAAAATTCTAAACGGAAAGTCCCTAAGCAAATGGCAAAATCAAAAGCTCAAACACATCAAACGAATGGATAACAACTGTCATATTCCTGACTTGTACAGGCATTTTCTTATGTAGAAAATGGTGGATTAAACCTGGATTTATAGCTAGCTAAACCTCTCACTTGTATGACAATCGCATAAAATTCCATTATATTGACAACGATGTGTGAACAAAACAAACAGACATACATGTAATAGGTAAAAATGTCAAAAATAGGGGTACAGCAGTCAACATTGTGTTATAATCTTAATCACTACAAAAACAAGCAAATATGTCAACAAAGACAAACAAAAAGGTATATAGACAAAGCACATTAGCAAAAACGAACGACAAGAATACAAAAATTTTCCATAGCACAACACAATGACGGGATGTACAAGTACCGAGCCACGTCAAATAACAAGCAAATAGTTCAACAAAGACAAACAAAAAGGCATATGGACAAAGCACATTAGCAAAAACGAAAGACAAGATTACTTTGAATAATAATTTCCTGTCGATAAGCACATTAACATAGTATATCCTTATTATCTACAAAGTTTCATGAAATTCCGTTATGTGGTTTCAAAGGAGTTGCTATGACAAAAATATACCATAGCACAACAACACAATGACGGGATGTACAAGTACCGAGCCACGTCAAATGGATACTGCCAAAAATAGGCTAAACAGTAAAAGTTATAAATTACAAAGACAAATAAAAGAATACTATACCACGTTATTAAGATGATAAACAACGTCAGTACCTAGAATCTTTACTTCAAGATCATCGTATATTATTTGTGAAGTTGATACGGAATATTTATCAACAAGATCTTGGTATCTTCCGATGAACTTTTTTAGAAAAAGGACGAGACGTTCTTTGACATACCCTTGGTTCATCAACTTTCTGCTCAGACACTGGTGACGTTTTACAAATCTGAGTAGCAGCTACAAGCTCTTGAATACCGAATGAGTTGGGAAATGTATATCCCATATGCAGGTGAAGTTGGTATATTGCTATTAAGGTGGGGGGAAATTGATAATTTCAAAATTAAAATCGTCTCGTTTGTCATAGATTCTGGTACTGAGATGACCGCTTATGTCAAATTCGAGGTATAAGTTTAAAAATGAGGCAGAGGAAGCCGTGTCTGTTGTTTCTTTAATTTCTAGTTCTGGAGGATATATTAATGGAAACCAATCAGAAAAACTTTGGATTGTTAATGGAAAGAACATCATCAATATATCTGAATGTGAAATTAAATGCTCTGGCTTCTTTGATCTTCTTGCTTTTGACAAGTGTCTGAAGGAACTCCGACTCATATGAAAATAACAATTGGTCGGCAAGTAGAGGCGCACAGTTCGTTCCCATAGGAATGCCGACAATTTGTTGAAAAAGTCTGCCTCCAAATTCAACAAATATGTTGTCAATAAGAAAATCCTCTGTGTAGCATTGTTTACCTTTTTGTTCACTATTAACAAAAAATGCTGTTTGGTATCCCAAAGTAATAAATTTATAACGTATGATACCATTTTTATGTTGAAAAGCATTGTGGATTATTTCTTTTTCAATTTCACATGGGGAATAATGGTATACAGGGTTGAAAAATCAAGTTTTGATAGAACTTATTTCAGAGAAAGATGAGATTTTAAATTATCTAGAAGTTCTTTAGAGTTTTTTAGAATCCACATATGGTTAATACCACTACGCGAGTAAACAGTTTCAGAGTATTTCTGAAGACCCTCTTTCACTGCGGACAGAATCTTTGTCAATTTAATGGACAATCCTTTAGTCGAACATGCAGATGAGCCGGCAATGTACCGTTGTTAGTACGGAATTTTGTGAAGCTTAGGTATCCAATACAAACAAGGTAAGTCTTCCGATTTGCTGTTCAATGTTATGTTCATTGAAGCCATGAAGGACTTATGATTCTCCAAAATCTCATCCTTGTCAAATGAAATGTTTTTGTATGTGGGATTACCTGAGTGCTCATTTATTCCTAATTATTTTACAAGACACTCGTAGTAGTACGATTTACATATAAAGACAATATTGTTTTAAGCTTTGTCCGCAGGAACAACAACATACTTATCGTGAAGAGATGGTAGACATTTCACAGCCTCTTTATCTCTGAAAACGGACTTCGGTCGATCATTCACACAGTTTTTCAACTTATGAATGCGACGTTTTATCAGAGACCTGATTGTTTTGACCCATTCAGACAAAGTGTCCAGTTCAACTTCTTCTCGTTTAGCCCATGCTCTAGCGTAGTCCTCAATGGAATCAATAATTATTTTGAAGTTATGGTTCCAATTGATGTGTTGGGGGTCTCTAAACTTAGGACCATGAGATATCACCTTTATGTTTAGATCCCCAGTAATAATATGGGACTGTAAATATAAGGTGAGTGGGAACAGTGCTGTACCCTTATTTTTGACATTTTTACCTATTATATCTTAGTGTTTGTTCTGTTCACACATTCTTGTCAATTTAATGGAATTTTATGTGACATACAAGTGAGAGGTTTAGCTAGCTATTAAATCAGGTTCAATCCACCATTTTCTACATAAGAAAATGCCTGTACCAAGTCAGAAATATGACAGTTGTTATCCATTCGTTTGATGTGTTTGAGCTTTTGATTTTGCCATTTGATTAGGGACTTTCCTTTTTGAATTTTCCTCGGAGTTCGGTATTTTTGTGATTTTACTTTTCACATGTCATAGGGTTTTTTAGGTAACCACACAACAGAATTTCATGAAACTTTCTAGATAATAAGGACATATTATGTAGATGTACATTTCGACAAAAATGATGATTCAATGATTTTTTTTCTGTGGGTTATGCCCCTATGAAAATAGAATTTGAACCTTAATATACTACTGCAATAGTTTGTCAGCACAACTCCTCAGAATTTCATGACACTTTGTAGTTAATGAGGACATATATGTAATTCTGTATATCGACAGGATGTAAATGTCCTTCTAAGCTGAATTTAACTCCAAAAAAGAAAAAAAAAGTTTCAGAAATTGTCATCAGAAGCAATATGAAGCGCTGAATTACATTTGATATGACAGAAATATGTAAAACTGTTGAAAATCTTTTAAGTTACAATAAATAAACTCTTTAATATTTGATTTCTGGAAATATAGATTAACACGACAACGAAAAATGCAATAACCAGAGTACAAGTTTGAATGAAACATATAAAATTCGTCAGCAATAAAAGACCGAAATAAGTTTAGTTCCTAGAATTCTCTCTCTTCGTAAAAAATGTAGTAATGAAGTTATTTTCAACCAAACCAGGGGCGTAGCTGCCGTTAGGCACTTTAGGCACGTGCCTACACATAATTTTTTCACAAATATTTTTTTTTATTAAAAAAAAAAATAAATGACAATGTTATCTTGTAGATGCACGTGAAGTCGTCAAAACTCTTTAATTATCAAGTATCATTTGTATACTAATCTATTATCCTTAGTGAATGGAGTATTGGATAGAATAATTGTATGTACATTATATTACTTTGGTTCAGATCATTTCACTTTTATCAACAAATACATGAATGAACCTCAGCATGCTCAAAACCCTGAAATTTTATTCTTAGATGCATGATTTTTTTATTAGTTTTTGTTGGCGTTCAACTACCTTTCCACTTGGTCTTCATCCGACCTACAATCATGAAAACCCTTGGCAAAGTGGAGCGTCCGTTTGGCTGTGCTGGATGTATAAATACGCAAACAAGTCTGGTCAGGATGGGGACGTTAAATCCGATGCCTACAGTGTAGAGAGAACGCTACGCTCTCTGCACGTTAAGAACACTTGCAACATGATTTGCAACAATGAGTTAACTCATTGAGGGGTCCGTAGGTGGTCTGCTGAAAGGCAAAATTTCTGTCCCTATATATCCAATAAACCCTCATTTTCCAATAGCATTTCCAAATTTCCAGACCTTCATCCTGGACGACCCCTATTACAGGACCTACCTGTTGTATTTATTATAAATTTGTTTTTGTCCTGAACATGCACGAACTATTCGCCACTGGACGTTTAGCAATCAATTAACCAATCAGCTAGCTTTCAGTAACTTCGAGTACTCTCAGATTAACGTGTAATGACCATAATCATTCAAATTCCTTGGGTAGGAATTTTACAGTACAGGATACCAGACTTGAAAATATGAATTTCTTGAATTTTGTTAGATAGTATGAACAGAACCGAACTTTTGGCTGCATTAGGCATCGACTGTGTGTGTGTGTGTGTGTGTGTGTGTGGCCGGGGAGGGTGAAGGTTTAAGAATCAAAAGATGAATGGTCGATGACTAGCTCAAAGGATAGTATTATTATATAGTAGTCTCAGTGTTTACGTGCCTATTTTTTAATATATATATATATTGTAAATAATTTTTTTAGATTTCCGATTTTACTGCGTAAATTCATCAGTCAGATGTTATTGTAAAATTATTTATAATTCTTCGAACTTTTCTTCATGTATATTATGATAAAATTACCAGTAAATTCTATGTTTTTTGTACACAAAATTTTGCAACAAAAATGCTGAAAACCGTTTTCCGTCGGGGGGCTTCGACCCCCTGAACCCTCTACCAGGGCTCTGCCCTGGACCTGCTGGGCCTTGAGCGGCCCCCAGACCCCCTGCCGCAAATTGTGCCTACAGTTTATTGAATACCTAGCTACGCCCCTGCAAACCTATGACGCCACAAATATACCTCATTGCCTTTTATCGTCATCTCCAGTTTGGTTAAGTGAAGTTTCCAAATAAAAGATGCAGATGTGAAATTAACAAATTAACTGATGTTGTTCTGAAACCGTGACTGAAAATTAGTTAAGAATTGAATGCTTCTTTTTGTAAATTCATTGGGGTGTAAAAGCGTTGACTGAAGTACATTTTGTATGAAGAGCCGAAGCGCTTCATTCTAAAAATGTACGCACGGTCAACGCTTTTACAGCCCTATGAAATTACTAAAAGAAGCATTCAATACTTATAATTACATTTTTTCGCAATGATCAAGAAAACACGATAACCATCAAGTTTTTATTTTATTTACCTGTACACTTTATTGTGGAAACATGTGCCATCATGTATATTTCAATTCATGCAATTCATTTTGAAATGAAGAATGACGTTGTTAGCCAATCAAAATAACGTATAATAATGAAACATACATCTTATGTAATTATTATAAATTGGACTGTAGTTTCAAATTTTACTTTTTATCAATGGTTATTCGATTTACGTTTGTTCACTGTACTGTTTGTAACAAACAGAATATGAGCGATACACATATATTTAAATGGAAAACAAAAATGTTAAAACGTTTTTTTTTTTTTTTTTTTTTTTGCGAGTGCGTAAAGTGATTTTGTATGATGTTTGATTAATATAGTAATTTATCTTCAGGATATAATGGAGAAGTATGCAGAGACAGGAGAAAGTTTTGATTTATTCCAATTGATTAGTAACTGTACCCTAGATATTATTCTACAGTCAGCGTTCTCATATAAAACAAATTGCCAGCTTGATAGGTAAGATAATTCAGCTGATTTTGTGTTTCAAAGCTTGAAGCTCTGTTTGAAATTCATTATTACTTCAAATTATTTATCTTTCCTTATCGATTCGACATTCCAGGCCTTGACTCTCCCTTTATTATTTTCTTGATAAAAGGTTTGTCACTGACAAGGAAGCTTTTAAACCAAGGGTTCCTTTAGTAAAACCCATCTTGTGTAAACTACTGTTATCTATAAAACAGTTGTGCCTCTGATTCGAAATACTCGTGTCGTTGTATTAATTTTTCAGATAAATAAAAGCAGTCACAACACAAAAAGACCTATAGAGGTCAATATGCTGTCTTCAATAATAGGTACTTGTCCGACATGTCAAGCTCTAAATCAGCCCGAGATCAGACAAGTTATGAATAAGGAGGTTTTAATCTCTTCGTGTACGTTCGTTTTGTTACACATGGCGATGCATGTCGGTTAAGTAGTATTTGTTAATTTCAACGAGGAATACAATTCGGTGAATATTTCAATCAAGCATACAACCAATAAATCAATCAATTAATAAAACATTTATTAAGTGAATTAACATTTTAACACTTCTAAAAATGTTCGCTCAAATTTTGGACAGTTTTCAGTTAAACTTTTACTTCTAGGTCGTAAATCTAAACCGCTTTTTGCATCATTATTTTTTATGCACGCGAGTGCATGCTTATATGCTGTCTTAAGACTGCACATCTTTGTTAAGTTAATGAACAAAACACTGAATCGAATTACGCAAAGGTTGGAATCACATTACATTATTTAGTAAAAAATATATTTGCAATTTACGTCAAATAAATGACTATTTTATTATTTGCAGACTACAACATCCCTATTGTAAGGCAATTACAGAGGTTACAAAACTTGCTTCTCGACGAAACAGGTAGGTAAACCAACGTTCACTGGTCATTCACAAATTTTGATATTACCGGTATATTTGTTCTTTACATTTGATTTACTGTTGTTTGCCTTACCTCTAGTGATAAATATTCCATGCATGTTCAGGACGATAATTGTCTACGTAGAATGCTTTATACGATTTTTTAAAATACTTGTACACGTGTATCCCCCTAATTGTTTGTTTACAGTGTGTTAAATTCAGATGTCAAGTAGCAAACACGAAAAATAAAACTGAATGAAGAAATTGTAACGTTTTGTTCACACAGTATTCATATTCTGAGTATGGTCCAATATGGAATTGTTTTGTTTCTTTGTGATGTTTTTACTATTGCTGAGTTCTTAAACTAGCTTTCAGTAACTGCGAGTATTCTAAGATCTGATCTTTGTGTTTTATTAGAGTTTGTATGTGCTTTGTATCGATCTGATGAGTTAAACCCTTTTCGACTGATATTTATAGTTTGTTCTTATGTTGTACTGTAACATCACTGTCCCAGGTTAGTAGGAGGGTTTGGCAACAGCAAACATGTATAACCACGCCACTTTCTGTATGTGCCTGTCCCAAGTCAGGAGCCTGTAAATCAGGGGTTGTCGTTTGTTGCTGTGGATCATATTTACTTTTCGTTTATTGTTTTGTACATAAACGAGACCGTTAGTTTTCTCGTTTGAACTGTTTTACATTTGTCGCTTCAAGCCTTTCCCTTTATAGCTTACAATGCGGTATGGGTTTTGCTCACTGTTGAAGGCCGTACGGTGACCTATAGTTGTTAACTTCTTTGTCCCTTGGTCATTAATGGAGAGTTGTCTCATTGACAATCATACCACATCTTCTTATTTTTATATGACACCAGTAAGTAATAGCGTTGATTAGTTGTTTCATATACAGACAGTTACACGAATATTTCACACTCACCCCATTTGTATGCGAGTTTATGAAAATGTTATATATAGGAAAGTACGTGGTGGCATGGTTTAGTTACAAAATGAAAATAACGATTTATAAATTTGGTGCGTCTGAAGCGTTCTTCTGGATTTCCATCCACCACGAACGCTCAAAGACAAACAAATTGCAAAGCCAAGGATGTAGAAGTACTTAAAACGAGAGAAACAATATTTATTTACTTAAAGAACCTTGTAAGAATCGACAAATCTACATAAGGTCTACTTTGCCTGAGGTTTGAATCTTAGTTTATATGCAAACTTAGTTTTATTGACAGAAATCCATTGATGATATTTGATTTCGTCTATGATATGACTTCAGAAGGGAGATTATTCAAAAAGAATTGCGACTATATTCATAGTGTCGCAGATAGTGTGATTGATAGTAGAAAGAAAATACTGGTAAATATGATCTTATTGATAATCCTTTCGATGTAGATATACCCCGGTATATGAATCGAGTTTCAAACACTGTTAGATAGGGAAATGACATAATGAAATCCTTACGAGCTACTGTACATATCAATAACTTATTATACACGATGTACTACTGTTGTGTTCCTCCTGGAAACTCCAGGTGATTTGACACCAGTCCTGTGTCTGTTATTGTGTTTGACTGAAAAACATAGCCTACCCCCTTTTGTGGGAAAAATTTGGTTAATTATTTAGGAAATCACTGAAGTATGACGAAGCGGGCCCCCTCTTATGGCAGTCAGTTGCTCCCCCTTATGAAAATTTCTGGATCCGCCACTGTGGTCTTTTAACATTTGTTACCGACTGAGCTCCCGAGGTTCTCGACATTGGAAAAGAACGTTTATGCTATTTATTCTGCTTGTGTAAACAGAATTTGTAATTACAGTTTTGCACTAAGTCAGGCTATGAAGGTCAGTTTAAAAAAAAAAACTGTGATTGAAATATCCATTGTCTTCGCTTTGTTTCGGAAGGGAAAGCAACTGATATTTTGCATGGTTTATCAGAATTCGAAATAAATTCAATTTCTTTATTTTCCTATACAGATTATTTTCTTCTCTTGATTTTTTTATACAGAAACATAAATCAAACGTTGACCTCTTGTATCTTAGTGGTATCAAATGCAAATAATCCATGTAAAATTTAGCCATTATTTACAGGAAAGTGGACAAAAGGACGTTAAGAAGTATTTAGACTTTTTAGATATTCTCCTTTCTGCTAAAGATGAAAATGGAATCGGAATGAGCAAAACCGATATAAGAGCTGAAGTTGACACGTTTATGTTTGAAGGTATAAATGCATTTATATTTTGCTATTATTTGTTATGAACAGAATAATCAAACAAACACTTGTTCGTCGTTTTACTTTATATCGGTCGCTGGGGTTTGTTCTATGTGCTTTATATCGGTCAATTGTATATCAAGGTTTGTTTTACATTATATCGTTGGGCGAGCTTATTTTTACTTTATATCGGTCGACAAGGTTCTGTCTTACTTCAGATCAGTCGCTGAGGTTTGTTTTTCTTTATATCGGTCGCTCAGGTATGTTTTACTTCATATCGGTCGATTAGGTATGTTTTACTGTATATCGGTAGCTGAGGTTTGTTTTACTTTATATCGGTCGATGAGGTATGTTTTACTTTATATCGGTCGCTGAGGTTTGTTTTACTTTATATCGGTCGCTGAGGTTTGTTTTACTTTATATCGGTCGATGAGGTATGTTTTACTTTATATCGGTAGCTGAGGTTTTTTTAATTTTATATACATCGGTCGCTGAGGTATGTTTTACTTCATATCGTTCGCTAAGCTAAGGTTTGTTTTACTATACATCGGTCGCTGAGGTGTGTTTTACGTCGCGGAGTTTACTTTACATGTATATCGATCAATAAGGTAGGTTTTTTTTTTGTAAAGCAATCATAGAAGAGAAAAACAAACACGTAATTTTTGAAAGTAAATTTAAATTGTAAATCATTTGGATAAGATGCAAGAGGCGTATTATTCCAGTTAGCTATGTTTGTTGTGTATTTTAAAAGAATTTATGTGTTCGTTCGCAAGAACGCAAAAAAGTGCTCATATTCCTCTTAATAATTATAAAGATTTTTAAAGCAAGTATGTATATAAACATATTTTCCCCATTAAGTAAACAATGAAAAGTTAGGATTATCATATCAGATTTCTAAAAAGCAGCCATAACTAGCTTTCAGCAACAGCGATTACTTTCATAATGGTTATTTGTTTTGTTTTTTTTTTTTGTCATTTTGTTAAGTTTTTGCTATACTTTGTGCCAATTTGACGAGTCAGTCCTTTCATAATAATGTTAACAGTTTGTTCTTATGTTGTGCTGTTATATCACTGTTCCAGGTTAGGGGAGGGTTAATATTTTAATAATCACGTTTAAACATGCCGCATTCTGTATGAGCCTGTTCGAAGTCAAAAACATGTAATTCAGTGGTTGTGGTTGGTTGCTGTATGCCATATTTGTTTTACGTTTATTGTTTAAGGTAGATTCATGGTATACCGCCATCTTGGATTGTACTATCGCAGTACACAATCAGTCTAGTTATTTGCCCAAATCTGCAAATGTGTAGACTGATTTGCAATTTTATTGGTTAGACTGTTTACTTATATGAAGAAAACTTGCCGATTTATTGCATTATCCAAAATATTTAAACAAATACTAAACATTTGTGTTTTAGAATCAATTTTTTCAACTAAGCCATTTAAGGGGAGATAACTCTTTTAGTAAAAAATTTATACTGGACTGATAGGGAAATTTTTAAATTTTACTTGTAGCAAGAAAACAAGTTCGGTGACACCATTTTTTCTTTTTATTTTCTTAAAACATATTATAAAACCTGTCTTCTCACAATTTATTTCAAAATTCTATCTCATAGATTTCTTTTTATGCACAAAAATGTGTTTTTTCATGATCATTCTAAGCAAATTTAGGCAATTTTCAACGACTCCTAGCTTGAAAAATAGCACGGTGACCCATCCTTTTTATTATATTGTTGAAACGAGCATAGTAAAATCTTCATTTTGGCAAAGTATAAGAAAATTCTATATCGGGAAACATATACTGATGATCTACCTTAAGCATAGATAAGGACCTTGGTTTTCTATTTGAGTTATTTCACATGTTGTCATTATACGAGGCCTTTTATGCATGTAGCTTTCTATACGGTAAGGGTTTTGCGCAGTGTTGAAGGCTGTACGGTCCTCGTCCTATTGTCTCATTGGCAATAATAACACATCTCCTTAATTTTATATGAAGTTTTATACTGATCAATAATAAAAACACATTATTTATTTCAATAAAACCACGAAAACAATGTACTAACCTACATATAATCTCATATCAGGGCATGACACCACAACCAGTGCTATATCTTGGATCCTGTATGATTTAGCAAAATATTCAGACTACCAGAAATTATGCCAGAATGAAGTCGACAATGCACTTGAAAATAATCCTGGTTTTGTAAAATGGTATGTATAATACATTATGATCATGACGTTTGTCTATACATTTAAAAGAGCTTCGGACGCACGGAATTTATAAAATGTTAATATCATCATTTACTTATCCGTATAATTAGTCCAAAGTACAAAATTCCTTGCTTTTATACATGTGCTGCAACATTATACCCTAAAATAAACTGGTTATTTTTCCATTAAATTCTTGTAATTCATTAGTTTTATATGTGTAGTAGAATGCAGCGAAAATTATAAAGCCTAAAGGAAAAGGATATCATGTTTTTCATGCGCTTAAGAATTCCCTATGAACGTTATATATAGAAGTCGAGAAACGTTGATTTGTTTTTTTTTATGTTGTTGTTGAGACTTTTCTTTCGAGTCGTATATTTCAAGAGACTAAAGACAATCAAATGTGTGTGTGTGTGTGTGTGTGTGTGTGTGTGTGTGTGTGTGTGTGTGTGTGTGTGTGTGTGTGTGTGTGTGTGTGTGTGTGTGTGTGTGTGTGTGTGTGTGTGTGTGTGTGTGTGTGTGTGTGTGTGTGTGTGTGTGTGTGTGTGTGTGTGTGTGTGTGTGTCGAGCGCTTTCTGGTCATATTTAAAATGTATTTTTCAAGAGAAGATATGTTAACACATGAAATACTTTTGTGTAATCTGTTTCTCTAATGATTTCTTTAACGATATGTAGGCAAACTACTGTAACGTTCTTTTTTCGATGCTTAAAAAATGTTAAATATTCTGTTTAATTATGTCACAGTTAGACATTGACAATTCGATTTTATCCAATAAAAAAATATTAAAAATTATTATACTTCACGTAAAAATGCCATATTTTGATTGGCTAATACGAGGGTGTTAATTTGCTCTATCACATGGCTGAGCGGGTGACAATTTGTTTGAATGTCACCCTCTCGTCCAGACCAATCAAAAATCGATAATTTAAAGGACAATGAATTGAAATTACATCAAGTTATTAAAGACAATGCTTAAGTTCTACGTTTTGGCTCAGATTCTATTATTTGACTGTCAAAATAACAAAATAAAACATCTTGCTTCACTTCTAATCCCCGTAACGTTGTTATGTATGTGACGTCATAGAAAATACTTTTGAATAAAATTCATCTGTAAAAGACAATAATGATAGGACATTCAGTAAAATAAATTAGATAACACATAGCTGAGAGGGTGATAGAGCAGATTGGTACCCCTCGAAAAAGCATTGTCAACCTTGGCTTCGCCGCGGTTGACAATGTTTTCTTGGGTACAAATCTGCTCTATCACCCTCTCAGCTATGTGTTATTTATATAAAAACAGACAACAGATACCAAATGGACAATCAAAATCAGAAGTTTTACCACATTTATCGGCAAAAAATTAGGGAAAGATTTTTTTACATCGTATACTATTTAAACTGCAATCAAGGTTATTTCAATTCTGCATTGTTTTTAAGACAAACAAAATATGATAAATTGATTAATCTAAAGTTTCTTGAGGATGGTAAGAAGTGCCTACCACCAAAGGATAGCAATCTGACTTAATATAATAATCTTTAAATCTTTGTAATTTTTCATGAGAATATGGTAATTTTTACAGGGACGATTTGGGAAAATTTGAATTTCTAACACAGTGTATAAAAGAAGGAATGAGACTTCACTCACCAGTCCCCTTAATTTCAAGACAATCCACAAAGGAGTTCACCATTGATGGAACTACTTTTCCTCCTGGGACTTTTTTCGGTATCAACATATATGGTCTCCATCACAACCCTGCTGTCTGGACAGATCCAATGAAATTTGACCCAAGTCGCTTCTCAAAGGACAATGATACACAGATGGACTCTTTTGCATTTACTCCATTTTCTGCGGGACCAAGGTATGATTAATCTATCACACATACACTATAACATGTATAATATAAACAAATAGCAAGTCTTTCTTATAAGAGGTTTAATATAATTGATATTAGTTTGGCTCTCCTTCTGCTCCAAAAAGAAATAGTTTCATTTTTATTCAAGTGATATATATATTGTTTTGTAGGAATTGTATTGGACAACATTTTGCAATGAACGAGGAAAAGACTCTTATAACGAGAATACTTGAAAGGTTATTATATATAATATTTAATTTATTATAAGGTTTAAGAGATTCATTTGATATCTGTAATACACAATATCCTTATTTTGAAAAGCAACGGAATATAATGTAATCTAATCTTGTCAATCGAAGAATCATAAGTTTAACTTAAAATATAATCTTATTTAATTTCCGTGCACACCACGTGGAATAACCATCATATACACTCGAGTCCAAATGCTTGGGAAACCAACAATAACATGTGAGTGAAAGCAGTCTGAATGAACGGACTACAGATCGAATGCGTGAGCAAGGTTGACATCACCTGCTATAAATTCATTACCCGTTATGTCACATCCAGTAGCAAATGTTCAATTCCAGGAACTTAAAATGGCTGAAATAAGAACTATGATGGACAGCTGAGATCATCATAGTGTAAGCTTTCTCCTGGCAAAGAAAATTTCATAATAACGAACGATGATATTAGGTGACGAGGTAAGACGTACAAGTCAATGTATTGCATGATTCATTAAACATGTTATCACTTACAAGTTTAACGTACGCCAACTGGTTGACTATATATAATATGCTACCAAGTAAAATAATACTAACATCAATTAATATTAAGGTGTCAAATGTTTGCATTACATGCGATTAGACTTCTACGATCAAATTCTACGTGTAGTTATAATTGCAGATTTACATTAGAACTTGATCCTGACCATGAAGTGTCTCCACAGATGGCAGCTGTTATGCGATCTAGAAATGGAATTAAATGCATTGCAAAACGCAGATAGGGACAATAATAAGACACTTTCACGACTGCTTTAACGATAAATAAAGAATCTATCAGTCCTAATTAAAGTATTCGACTCATCATTTTAGTGAAACAGTCAATGGATCACTTTGAGTTATTTCAATCGCTTTACATCTTATGCCTATCCGTTTTTCTTGAACTTGTTTACAAAAATATCTTGTGAACGTTTAGTGTAAGCTAACTAAGTCTGAATGTGAAAATAAGAAGATGTGGTATGAGTGCCAATGAAACAACTCTCCACCAGAGACCAAATGACATAGAAGTAAACAACTATAGGTCACCGTACGTCCTCCAACAATGAGCAAAACTCATACCGCATTGTAAGCTATGAAAGGTCCCGAGATGACAACTGTAAAACAATTCAAACGAGAAAACTAACGACCTGATTCATGTACAAAACAATAAGCAAAAAACAAATATGATATACAGCAACAAACGACAACCACTAAATTACCGGCTCGTGACTTTGGACAGGCACATATACAGAATGTGTTAAACATGTTTGCTGGCGTCAAACCCTATCCTAACCCGGGACAGTGCATAATGTAACAGTACAAAAAAAGAACAAACTATAAAATTCAGTTGAAAAGAGCTTAACTCATCAGATCAATACAAAGCACATAAAACCTTAAGAAAAACACAAAAGACACAAAATACAGATCTAAGAGTACTCACAGTTACTGAAAGCTAGTTTAAAGGCAATAACAACTAAAATAAATGGGGAATGTGTCCATGGGACACAGATGATGCCCCCGCTTGCATATAACGTAAAGGGACATAACTCAAGAAGGGTAAAAGTGACGCTACTCAAATTCAAAATTGATCTGTGTTTTGTGGTAATAAGCATTGTGTATACGTTTCATAATATTTGGTTGAGGCAAACTAAAGATAGAGAACAAAAACGAAAAAATCAGCAATTTTTCCATTTGTAAAGGGGTATAACTCTAGAACAGTAAAAGTGACGCCACCAAAATTCAAACTTGATCTGAATTTTGTGGTAATAAGCATTGTGTATAAGTTTCATAACATTTGGTTGTGGGAAACTAAAGTTAGAGAACGGAAACGAAAAATTTAGCAATGTTTCCATTTTTAAAGGGCATAACTCTAAAATGGTAAATATGACGCCACCAAAGTTCAAACTTGATCTGAGTTTTGTGGTAATAAGCATTGTGTATAAGTTTCATAACATTTGGTTGGGGGAAACTAAAGTTAGAGAACGGAAACGAAAAATTTAGCAATGTTTCCATTTTTAAAGGGGCATAACTCTAGAATAGTAAATATGACGCCACCAAAGTTCAAACCGGATCTGTGTTTTGTGGTAATAATCATTGTGTATAAGTTTCATAACATTTGGTTACGGCAAACTAAAGTTAGAGAACGGAAACGAAAAATTTAGCAGTTTTTTTTCATTTGTAAAGGGGCATAACTCTAGAACGGTAAAAGTGACGCCACCAAAATTCAAATTTGATCTGTGTTTTGTGGTAATAAGCATTGAGTTTAAGTTTCATAAGATTTGGTAAAGGCAAACTAAAGTTAGAGAACGGAAACCAATTTTAGGACGTACGTACGGACGGACGTACAGACGGACAAGGGTAAAACGTCAGCTACGGCGGGGGCATAAAAAATCATGTGTCAAAGACTTCAATATTAATCCGACAAATCCAACATACAATTGATTGAATCCATTTATAAGTTGTGCAGTTTTAAGATTTTTTTGCTGATGTCTCGAATAACTATTATACGTGGAGGAGTGGTCCGTTCATTTTGATCTGAACTGATACTAAAACGTTGAACTACACATTTTTTATTCATAACCATCATAAACAGTCTGTCAGTCAATTTTCTTACGTTTCTATTTCGACTCATTTAATGCTGTCTACATACTTTGCTTACAATCAGTTAAAGTCTGTTCAGTATCTGATAGAAAAAGCTGAATAACCAAAATGTCAATTTTATTTTGTCATTGTGAAGAGTTAGCTGCCATGATTTTTTAGTTTGATTCAAAATAAACATATTATGCCACACCAATTTAATTTCTTGTTCTACGGATTTGTTCCACTCCAGAAATTGGGGCGAGCGAGCGAGCGATTTGAAAATTTTAATAAAAAAAAATTAATTTGCAAATTTTTGAGGCAAAGCTTGAAAGTAAAAGCGAGCGATTATATATTTTTTTTTTGTAAACATAAAATCATAGGTTCTGACAACGTTCATCAAATTAAGATGGTATGAAACTTGATTTAACACTTGTACTTTGACATTTCTTTATTTATATCAACTGCTCAAGTGTTTTTATTTCCTGTTCACGAAGACATGTAATGCCCACATTTAATTGCAGCATATTTATGACTTCTTGTATTACTGTTACTTTCTGAGGACATCAGATCTTGAACTGAATAATTGAATAATTATTTCATCTGCCTTAAATGATCTCCATTGAATTGTCATAGATGTCTTTCCTCCTTGACCGGACATGATTTATAACTAGCAAGACGGCGGGTGTCTTGCAAGAAGCAGGAACTGATCATCCTTCCGGAACACCTGAGTTCACCCCAGTTTTTAGAGGTTCGTGTTGTTCGTTGATGTGTGTACTTTTCAGTTTTTTTGTTATATGATGGTTGTTTGTGTCTCCGTCGTTTTGGTGTTCAAGGAATTAAATTGGCGTGGCCTTAATAGCTCGAAAAATATATTTTCACTCCATATACAGCGATTTTTTCCTTTTGGAGCATTCTGTTACACTCTAAAAAAAAACGCTTCGGAAAGTACTCACATTGTTACATATTGATTACAAACAATATATATTATATTAAGACAAAACAAGTAAAACATACTTTTTATGTTTGGCAGATTTGATTTGGCTACAGTGCATCAAACATTGAATAAATGATTTTACCAAAAGCAATATTTATTAGAAACAGTTCAATTTTGTTGAAAAAATTGTATGACGTTAAATTGAAGAGTTTATAATATAAATTGTTTATAAAGATGGTGTCCAAAGAAATATTTCGTTGTAAATGCCAATCACAAGCCTTGAAAATACACCGAAGCCTTTATCTTTAATAAATACTGGACTTTTGATCTGCAGCATACTTGTCAGGTTTTGTGGACTGATATTTCAACAAATTAAGCGGTATACTAATGAGATGTAGTGTCCACTTTCTACTGATAGACTTGGTTTTGTACACATGCACTTGTTCCTGTCCAAAGGAAGGTCGACTATCCGTATATAATACAAGAAGGTTGCTGTCGATTTATTTTATGTCACGACCGTCTCCGCTTCGGAGGCTTTTTGTTAACTTTAACTAAATGCAAAAAATCCCTACTTTATATAAATCGATTCATTGAATATTTTCCTTTAAAGGGGCATTAGCTACGAGATATGAAAAAATTAGAATATGATTTAGTTTGGTTCAATCATTAATAAAAGTGAAATTATGAAATAATAATTCGCTTTTAGCAACCAATTTGGTTCAATTTTGTCAAAATAAGCAAAGAAACATCGCTGATGAATTTTTCACTTGCAAGTGAATGATTCGACCTCATTGAATCCGTATTCATGTGACCTTCAATTTAACCCATTAGCTAGAGATTGGTTACGCATGTTTTAGTCGTGCTCAGCCGTTAAAAGGAAAAGAATGTCAACATTGAAAGTGAAACAAAGGTGAACCATTTCGTTGACTGATTCGATCCACAAAAAATCATTCTAATACAGATAAGAACGATAATTAACTTATTTTTCTAACCTATAACATGAAATCAAACAGACATAGAAAAAATCCAAATTGCACGAGGTCGCTATCTATTTATATTTATGTTTATGTTTATATCGGGTTATGTGACTGTCGGAAGTCTTCGGAGGTCATCTCGATAGTTAATTAGATGGCGTCTAGACTAAAATATACACAAAATTCTGATAAATATAATCGAAAACATGCATTGTTAACTGCTTATTTCAGACTTATTGTAATTTGGATATACGTTTTAGTATGTTATAAATCAAATATGACAATTTGAGTTAAATCGGTGAACATGATTTTGACAGCTAATGCCCCTTTAACACTAAACACATTTAATATCCCCCTCAGTGTTCCTCTTATAGGTGAGACAATACTTGGTCATGGTTTATGAAGATTTAAAGCCCAAGGCGTAGCCGAGGGCTTTAAATCTTCATAAAACATGACCAAGTATTGTCTGACCAATTTAGAACATATTCACACTTTCGAGTGACCTTACAAAATTATCCTTTCCCATTGTAATATTCAAAACTAAGTCTAGGATAGTCTATGAAAAAGTATTTACTATGAAATTTAGAGCGAGGGGCTTGCCTAGCGTCTAGCGTTGTCTAGAAATTTCCGTTTGAGTATTCAATATTTTTATTAGAACTAGCCAACAAAATTCTACAAAATGGCATTTGATGCCGGTAAATTTTTGAAAACGCCAGACCTGGAAGGGTTTGATAATTTAAAGAAAGAGGAATTAGTGTTGCTTGCTAAACATCTGAAATTAGACTTTAGAGTATCTATGAGAAAACAAATTATAAAAAATTTGTTAATAGACAAATTAGTTGACTCAGAAATTTTTGGTGAAGAGGCTCTTGAACTTAAGATCGAAAATGTTGATGCTACCAAATTAAAACAGCTTGAATTAGAACATGAATTTAAATTAAAACAATTGGAAAACGAAATCAAAATAAAACAATTGGAAAAGAAGAAAAACAGGCAGAACTTCAAACGAAGGAAAGGTTAGAATTGAAATTAAAACAGGCAGAACTTAAAATGAGAGAAAGGTTAGAGATTGAAAAATGAAAATTGAAATGGCAAAGAAGAAAGCAACATTAAATTCCAGTCAAATTCAGAACATCTTAATTTTGATGCAGCAAAAAGATACGTTTGGTTCCCAAATTTTGTGAAGAAACAGTTGACAAATTTTTCCACAGTTTGAGAAAATTGCTCAAAATTTGAAATGGCTGAAGCCTTTTGGACTACATTGCTGCAAAGTGTTTTTGAGGGCAAGGCCGCTGAAATTTACTCAGCACTTTCATCAGAAAATAGTTCTGATTATGACACGGTTAAAAGGAAGTTTTGAAAGCTTATCAGCTAGTGCCAGCATATAGACAGAAATTTAGGTCTTATAAAAGTTTGATTCACAAACCTATGTTGAAATTGCTAGGGAAAAGAAGATCTATTTGATAAATGGCTGGTCAAAGAAAATAGATACAAATTTTGATAAATTAAGACAATTGATGTTATTAGAAGAGTTCAAGCAGTGTGTTCATTTAGACTTAAAAACACATTTAGATGACAAAACTGTTGAGACATTGCAAGATGCAGCTGTTATTTCCGATAATTATACCCTTTCACATAAGAGAGGCAAAGGTCTAAATTTTAATACTGGTGGAAATTACAAGAATCCAAGCACTGAGCGTACTGATAGTAAGCCTGTTGCACAGAATAAGAGACAGTCTAGTTATAATATGTCTAGTCCAAAGTTTGAAACTTTTGAGAAGAAGTCACTGACTTGTGCTTATTGTAAGAAGAATGGTCACCTGATGGCTGATTGTTTTAGACTCCAGAAGAAGAATGACAGAGATAATAAGCCCAAGACCAGTGCTTGTACGACACCCCGTGTTACCAACACGTTGGAATGTCCTGCGAGTCAGGCTTTTAAGTCCAGTTTTGTGATTACATGGAGGATTATATACCCTTTATGTCTGATGGGTTTGTTTCTATTATTGATAATACGCCTATTAAGATTTTACGGGACACTGGAGCTTCTCAGTCTTTATTGTTAGAAGGTGTGTTGCCTTTGTCCGAGGAGACTTCTGTTGGTGCCTCCGTTTTGTTACAAGGTGTGGACATAGGTTGTATAGAACCCCCATTATCCTGGGTTGGAGCTCCCTTTAAAAATGACTGGATCCGCCCTGGTATGTCCTTATAGATAGTCTAGCTGATAGTCATTAAAAAGCCATTTAGATCAAAGATACTAGGGTTTATGTTTTTTATTTCCAAGTTTAAACTAAAGATTTATCAGAACATGTATATATATATATATATCCTAACATCACTGAAGAGACATTAATTGTCGAAATCCGGATATGGTGTACAAAACCTTTGCACCTTTTGTTTGCGGTATATCATCTTTTCCGCAAGTTTATTGTTTTCTGTTTAGTATTAAATTTTTAATTTAGATCCATTTATTACATCGGTGATCCGTTTATTTGGCAATCGCCAATGGCAGTCAGCAGGGTTTAAGAACATTTGTTGTTCGACCTGTTAGTCAAATGCGTTTTGTTAAAATATACTTTTTCACTTTTTGGTCTTTTGGAAAATGTTGTTTGTGCTGTATTTAGACCCCTCTAACAAGAAATTTGTTTTGCATGCACACGTATAAAAATTGCGGTTTTTATCCAACGCAATCATAGGTTTGAACGTTGTTTTCAATTTAGACTTGTATATATATATATATATATATATATATATATATATATATAGGTGGCACATTCTCTACAGACATTATCACGGTTTTTCAATTCATGACATCGTCCTGAAGATGCACGAGCTATTTGCCACTGGACATTAAGCAACCAATAATCAATCAATCAATGTATGATGAAAGAGATCAAGTTGCCTTAATTTCCTTCACAAGGTTTCAAAGTACACACTTTTTGTGTACAAAGTAATTGCATGGATGATAAATTATCACAATTTTAAGATGGCGTTGTACTCTAATCAAGGTATAAAGAACCATATTTGTTACTCATTATTTATTATTTAAATGAAAGAAACCTGCAATCCTCAAAACATTATTTACATCCAAAGATTTTAATAGCAGGATATTTAAAATCAATGTGAAAACTAATTACAATCTATTTAATTTGATTTGGAACACAACATTTTATTTCAAAATAGCCGATTTTTGTTTTAATATCTTGATTACGATACAATGAAATCTTACCCTTGTGGTCATTCATGCGTAGTTATTTAGTACACGGAAAAAGTATGTACTATGAAAATTAGAAGGCAAATTCAAGCAATTTGATTGGACGAGAAGTTGTAAGTATGTGCTAAATAAGAATTCACTTTTATAATGAAGTGAGTATATAACATAGGTAAGTAATGACCATTACAATGGATGGAATGAAATAGCACTGACATAGTTTGGGAGGACACAAAGGATAAATTGTTCAAACATTTGAGTTTTTCTTCTGCTTCAGGTAAAATTTGATACTTATATACCTTAAATTTCTTGATTTTATTTAGCACACAATGTTATATCAATCCGATTTATGAAATTTGAATATTTTTGATAATTATAAAACTTACTCTATAAATATTGAAATTACGACCATTCAATATCAGATGCTTACTTTTTATTGATGAATGTACATGTATTGTGGGGTTTTTTTTCTTCAAAAAATCCTTTGCTTTATATATCAGCAGTCTGACATTGTTTTCTTGAAAAAATAATCGACTCGAATGTCTGGTATAAAATTGTATAAAAGATAATTTTACCTATATCTTTGCCCCATTTTATTTTTTGTTTGTTATATATATGTACCATTAATATAAAGATTTGCAATGTTCAAAATGTTTTTAAAATTCTTTTCTCTTTCATCTTTAATCAGTAGGCTATTTTCCTAAGGAAAATGCCTCAGGGATTGTACATTTCTTTAGTGAAGTTATTAAGTGTTCACTTTCATTCATGTATAGCATTTTATAGTGCACGGAAAGCCATGTACTATAAAAATTAGAAGGAAAAAACTGACTTTTGTTATGATATTGTAACTATCATATCTATTTAGTTAGCCTAATTTGTTTTGTGTGGCCTAAGAATGTTTACATTATATATTGTGTACAAATTATACACATTGTGTTACAACTATGCAGTTTAGAATTCACTGGAACATTCATTGATACTCATGGAATGATTAGAACTTTCTATTTCACTTACATAACGTTTCCAGAATGATCATAACAAAAGATGCGTAATTTATATTTCTAGCGTTGTCTAGAAATTTCCGTTTGAGTATTTAAATGCAGACCCAAAAGTTAGTTGAATATATAGAGATTTAGACAGAGACATAGATAGACTTAGACATCGATAGACATAGACATCAACATTTTCAGCAGTTGGATAGACACTTTTATTGAAAATACATCATACTAGATTGTGACCTATTGGATATAATATTCTGTGGATTCCGAGAAGATTTCCGGATAAAGAAAGATTGGACTCATATTTTGACAGTTAAGTTGACATTACTCTGTGTAATACTTCTTGTAAACTAGTGTATAATAAATATTGTTAAGTTTTATTATTGATTTGTGTCTTTTGTTGGCTACAATTAAAAGGCGATTTCTGCCGTAACAGAAATTGGGGCTCAAGTCCGGGATCACGTTAATATCTTATTAAAATTTTTTCAATATTTTTATTAGAACTAGCCAACAAAATTCTACAAAATGGCATTTGATGCCGGTAAATTTTGAAAACGCCAGACCTGGAAGGGTTTGATAATTTAAAGAAAGAGGAATTAGTGTTGCTTGCTAAACATCTGAAATTAGACTTTAGAGTATCTATGAGAAAACAAATTATAAAAATTTGTTAATAGACAAATTAGTTGACTCAGAAATTTTTGGTGAAGAGGCTCTTGAACTTAAGATCGAAAATGTTGATGCTACCAAATTAAAACAGCTTGAATTAGAACATGAATTTAAATTAAAACAATTGGAAAACGAAATCAAAATAAAACAATTGGAAAAGAAGAAAAACAGGCAGAACTTCAAACGAAGGAAAGGTTAGAGATGGAGAAAAAGAAAAGAAGAAAGGTTAGAAATGGAGAAAAAGAAAAGAAGATGAAGTTAAATTAAAACAAGATGAATTGAAATTAAAACAGGCAGAACTTGAAATGAGAGAAAGGTTAGAGATTGAAAAAATGAAAATTGAAATGGCAAAAGAAGAAAGCAACATTAAATTCCAGTCAAATTCAGAACATCTTAATTTTGATGCAGCAAAAAAGATACGTTTGGTTCCCAAATTTTGTGAAGAAACAGTTGACAAATTTTTTCCACAGTTTGAGAAAATTGCTCAAAATTTGAAATGGCCGAAGCCTTTTTGGACTACATTGCTGCAAAGTGTTTTTGAGGGGAAGGCCGCTGAAATTTACTCAGCACTTTCATCAGAAAATAGTTCTGATTATGACACGGTTAAAAAGGAAGTTTTGAAAGCTTATGAGCTAGTGCCAGAAGCATATAGACAGAAATTTAGGTCTTATAAAAGTTTGATTCACAAACCTATGTTGAAATTGCTAGGGAAAAGAAGATCTATTTGATAAATGGCTTACGTCAAAGAAAATAGATACAAATTTTGATAAATTAAGACAATTGATGTTATTAGAAGAGTTCAAGCAGTGTGTTCATTTAGACTTAAAACACATTTAGATGACAAAACTGTTGAGACATTGCAAGATGCAGCTGTTATTTCCGATAATTATACCCTTTCACATAAGAGAAGTTTCAAAGGTCTAAATTTTAATACTTCAGTGGAAATTACAAGAATCCAAGCACTGAGCGTACTGATAGTAAGCCTGTTGCACAGAATAAGAGACAGTCTAGTTATAATATGTCTAGTCCAAAGTTTGAAACTTTTGAGAAGAAGTCACTGACTTGTGCTTATTGTAAGAAGAATGGTCACCTGATGGCTGATTGTTTTAGACTCCAGAAGAAGAATGACAGAGATAATAAGCCCAAGACCAGTGCTTGTACGACACCCGTGTTACCAACACGTTGGAATGTCCTGCGAGTCAGGCTTTTAAGTCCAGTTTTGTGATTACATGGAGGATTATATACCCTTTATGTCTGATGGGTTTGTTTCTATTATTGATAATAATACTCCTCAGCCTCTTAAGATTTTACGGGACACTGTAGCTTCTCAGGCTTTATTGTTAGAAGGTGTGTTGCCTTTGTCCGAGGAGACTTCTGTTGGTGCCTCCGATTTGTTACAAGGTGTGGAGTTAGGTTGTATATATGTTCCCCTCCATCGTATTTATCTGAAGTCAGATTTAATTACTGGACCAGTTGTTGTGGGTGTTCGTCCTAATCTCCCTGTTGAGGGTGTTTCATTATTGCTAGGAATTGATCTACATAGGAATAAAGTGGTTGCTGAACCAGTTGTTACCAGTGAACTGGTGGTGAATGTTAAATCACCTGAAGATGATGCTGAACGGTATCCAGATTGTGTCGTTACTAGGGCGATGGCTGAAAACAACAAAATGAGGATTTGCAAGAAGACCAGTTTGATTACATGGACCTTTCTGACACCTTTCTAGCCGACATTGAAGGTCCCGGTAGCTCAGAGAAGGCCGTAATAAGACCACCTAGTATTAGCAAGAATGTAATTATGCCATGGCCAGACGTAAACAGCCATTCATTAGACCGAAGGAAATTTGTCGAAGAGCAAAATAAAGACCCTGAGGTTCTTCAGCTCAGCAAGAGGGCTCAACCACAGGAGGAAGCAGACAAAGTGGCCGAATGCTATTACCATCAAGACGGCATTTTAATGAGAAAGTGGAGGCCCCCTGATGCTACCCCAGAGGAGGAATGGAGAGTGGTATACCAAGTGGTGGTGCCTAAAGTCTATAGGCAAGACATTATTGGTCTTGCCCATGACACCCCCTTGGCTGGACACTTAGGTATAAGGAAGACTTGCCTTAAGATCTTACAACATTTCTACTGGCCAAGACTAAAAATTGATGTCGCAGAATACTGCAAATCATGCCATATATGCCAGGTTGTTGGTAAGCCTAACCAGAAGATACCACCAGCACCACTTCTGCCTATTGCAGCCTTTGAAGAACCTTTTAGCCGAGTACTCATTGATTGCGTTGGACCTTTACCGAAGACCAAGACTGGAAATGCGTATTTATTGACGATTATGTGTACCTCCACTCGTTTTCCTGAGGCTATTCCGTTAAGGAATATCAAGACACCTAGTATTGTCAAAGCTCTGATCAAATTGTTCACGCTAGTAGGACTTCCAAAGTCTATACAGTCCGACCAGGGTTCAAATTTCATGTCAGGTTTATTTCAGCAAGTCGTTTACCAGTTAGGGATTGCTCAGTATAGATCAAGTGCTTACCATCCAGAATCTCAAGGTGCCTTCGAACGTTTTCATCAAACATTGAAGAACATGATTAGAACTTTTTGTCTTCAATTTGACAGGGACTGGGATGATGGTGTTCACTTTTTACTTTTTGCGGTCCGAGAGGCTGTTCAAGAATCCCTTGGTTTTAGTCCCTTTGAGTTGGTATTTGGTCATACTGTAAGGGGACCTTTAAAATTGATTAAGGAAAAATGGCTTACTGAACACACTGACTTGAATCTTCTAGACTATGTATCTAGATTTAAAGAAAAATTGTATACTGCTTGTCAAATTGCTCAGAACAATTTAAAACTGTTCAGAATAAGATGAAAATATGGTATGATAAAGATGCCAGGGACAGAGTTTTTGAGCCAGGTGATAAGGTACTTGTATTTTTGCCAGTCCCTGGACATCCATTACAAGCTAAATATTGTGGTCCTTATACCATAGAGAGTAAAATCAATGATTTGAATTATATTGTAAAAACACCAGGTCGGCGTAAACAAAATAGAGTGTGTCACATTAATATGTTAAAACCATATTTTGAGCGTACTAATGAAGGTGAGAGTAAACCAGTTGCCACTTTAGCCATGGTTAAATTGGAGAACAATCATGACAAACCAGATATAATTGAACCACCTTTTAGATCTAAAACTATGGAAGAGACAGTTAGATTGAAAAATTCAGAAATTTTGTCAAATTTAGATTCAAAACTTGCACATTTGTCTTTTGATCGTAGAGAAAAATTAAAAGCTTTGGTATTTTCTTTTAAAAATCTTTTTCCAGATGTGCCAAACAAAACCACTGCTGTTTGTCATGATGTCGATGTTGGTGACGCTTCTCAAATTAAGCAACATCCTTACCGGCTCAATCCACTCAAACTTGAATTTATGAGACAAGAAATTAAATATATGCTTGACAATGATATTATTGAGCCGAGTAACAGTAAATGGAGCTCTCCTTGTCTGCTTGTGCCCAGACCAGATAAAACCTTTCGTTTCGTAACTGATTTCAGAAAAGTAAATTCTGTTTCAAAATCTGATTCCTATCCGATTCCAAGGAGAGACGATTGCATTGATAATATTGGGCAAGCAAAATTTGTGAGCAAATTTGATTTATTGAAAGGTTACTGGCAAGTCCCATTGACACAGAGAGCTCGAGAAATATCAGCTTTTGTCACACCAGACGGCTTATTTCAATATACTGTAATGCCGTTTGGCATGAAAAGTGTTCCAGCTACATTTCAAAGAATGATCAATAATGTTATAAAAGATTTAGACTGTTGTTATGCTTATATTGATGATCTTATTGTATGTAGTGATAGCTGGGAAGAACATTTAACACATTTATATGATACTTTTGATAAATTGTCACAATCAAATTTGACTGTAAATCTTGGTAAAAGTGAATTTTGCCAGGTCACTGTTGATTATTTAGGGCATACAGTTGGCCAAGGTCAAGTGAAACCTATTACGGCTGAAATGGATGCAATTACTAAATTTCCTCCTCCTACAAATAAAAAATAACTTATGAGATATTTAGGCATGATTGGATTTTACAGAAAATTTTGTTCAAATTTTGCTACTGTTGTTCAACCATTGACTCATCTTTTACGGAAATATTCTAAATTCATCTGGAGTGAAAATTGTCAAAACGCTTTTGAAAATAGCAAATCACTTTTAATTAATAGTCCAGTTCTGATCAATCCAGACTTTGAAAAACAATTCAAACTTGCCGTTGATGCAAGTGATGTAGGAGTTGGAGCTGTTTTATATCAAGAGACAGATGATAATGTTGAGAAACCTATATCATATTTTTCTAAGAAATTAGATAAACATCAGAAAAATTATTCAACTATTGAAAAAGAGTGTTTTGCACTGTTGTCTGCACTTCAACATTTTGATGTATATTTAAATCCCACTGTGCATCCTATTCTTGTTTATACTGATCATAATCCTCTCACCTTCATACATAAAATGAGAAACAAGAACCAGAGATTGACTAGGTGGAGTTTATTGTTACAGGAATATGATGTTATTGTAAAACATATTAAAGGTAAAGATAATGTAATAGCAGATGCTTTATCTAGAACTTATTGAAACACTTTGTATATACTATGCATTTTGTACATATTATTCATGAAAAGTTTTGTTACACTCAAACTTTTTAAGGGGAGGTGTTATGATATTGTAACAATCATATCTATTTAGTTGGCCTAATTTGTTTTGTGTGGCCTAAGAATGTTTACATTATATATTGTGTACAAATTATACACATTGTGTTACAACTATGCAGTTTAGAATTCACTGGAACATTCATTGATACTCATGGAATGATTAGAACTTTCTATTTCACTTACATAACGTTTCCAGAATGATCATAACAAAAGATGCGTAATTTATATTTCTAGCGTTGTCTAGAAATTTCCGTTTGAGTATTTAAATGCAGACCCAAAAGTTAGTTGAATATATAGAGATTTAGACAGAGACATAGATAGACTTAGACATCGATAGACATAGACATCAACATTTTCAGCAGTTGGATTGACACTTTTATTGAAAACTACATCATACTAGATTGTGACCTATTGGATATAATATTCTGTGGATTCCGAGAAGATTTCCGGATAAAGAAAAGATTGGACTCATATTTTGACAGTTAAGTTGACATTACTCTGTGTAATACTTCTTGTAAACTAGTGTATAATAAATATTGTTAAGTTTTATTATTGATTTGTGTCTTTTTGTTGGCTACAATTAAAAGGCGATTTCTGCCGTAACACTTTTCATTGGACGAAAGGGGTGAGTATGTTTTAGTTCATGATAATCTTACTAGTATTCACTAAACATTTACATGGATGTGCTCATAACTTAAACAAAACTACGTGAACATATAGAATACTACATGTGTTGACCTCTCCTCCCACCTGCTTTAAGCTTTACATCTCCATTCGGTATTTTTGTGATTTTACTTTTCACTGAATCTATATAATAATATAGAATATAATTTACACTACTATTGATGATACCTTAAAATTTCAAACAAATCTCAAATTGATTTCTCAATAACAATTAAATTAGTTTAAAGTTAAAATCATGAACGGTGTTTAAAAAAATCAAGACTTGATAATAGAAATCTACTAGTATGTCCCCCTACATAATGTGTCGTGTCGTTCATTCACCTTCCAATTTCTCACAATGTCTTTATACCTATTTGAGCTTACCAATGCCATGGCGTCTTAGATATGAATTATGAAGAATTTACAAATTATAAAGCATTCCATGCCCGAAACGCATATAAGGAATGTATTACCTTTAAAAATATAAATGCGTATGCTTACACTGCACGTCTTTCTTTCTCGTAAATTTTTTTGTGAGCTAACATTTACAACTATTGATGAAAATTGATAAAATTCCCATATACCAAACTTAATGAAAGGATATACAAGAATCATCGTATTGAAAGATAGCATCATAAACAAACGTTACAGTTACACGAAACTAAACTATTTGTCCAATTCCTAAACTACCTTGCTGCCTTTGAAATGTACATCATAATTCATCTTTATTATCAACATTATGTATTATGTACAATGAATTTTCTTCATAGAAAATGATATAAAAATCATGACACAAGAACTCCACCGATCATGTTACTTTTCCAATGAGACTCAAGAAAGCTCGTG
Source organism: Mytilus coruscus (assembly GCA_017311375.1). Classification (NCBI taxonomy): domain Eukaryota; kingdom Metazoa; phylum Mollusca; class Bivalvia; order Mytilida; family Mytilidae; genus Mytilus; species Mytilus coruscus. The sequence goes on from CM029599.1 coordinate 88,540,342, forward strand.
TCTGGGATGTTAACCGATAGAGAACTTGATTCTTTCAGCTTTACAAAGACTGAATATAATATTGGCTGACAAACAAGAGGTCCCTCTTTGTGCACTATTGAATCAGAAACTATCAAATGTCCGTTTTCTTGAATGTTAACTTCATTCCGCGACCTCTGACAACGGTCAAGACTTAGGAATTGTACATGTACGTAAATCATATAAAGTCCTGACGTTTGAACGGTTAATTCATTGGTACTTGATTTCCGGTTTGTTAATAAACTTCGAAGCTTTACTACTCCTGATAACTTCGGACACTCTGCATTTTCTAAAGAAAAGGAAGAAAATATTAACTCATAATTTGTTTAATCGTCGTGCACGAAAAGGATACAAATGCCCTTTAAGAGTATATAGATGTATGATATTATATTCTGGGTGTTCTTTTCTATCTGTTTCGAAATTTTTATAATTTTAGAAAACTAGAAATAGTTTTGCGGGTTTCAGTTGACAAACAACTTGCGTTACGATACATAAATTTTTATCTATAATTTACCTTTTTGATAATTGAGGTCACTATATTTTCACCAACAGAGTTTGGTGCTATGTATAATCCTAAATATTGCAGTTTTGCCTGTGATTTAATTACATGATCATTACATTGTATTTGAACATGTGTTACTTTCTTCAGTTAACGTTTCGCACAGAAGATAATGCATTCTGTTTTACCCAAGTCTAAAGATAGCTTATTGTCAATGAGCCAGTTGCTACGACTATTCCTTTCCTCACTTCCTCAGATAAATTCTGGGTCTTTTAATACGAGAAAATATTACAGTGCTGTCAATGGCATAAAGCAGGAGTTTGCAGTCGGAGTAAATACTAATAGACTAATATAGGAAAAAGCAAAGGACAGGTAATATTAAGAACCTATATATCCTTTTACACTACTTGACCATTTTTTCTTACTTGAATCCGTTCTGTTTGACCACATTGAACATATGAATTTAATTTCACCCTTCAAGTCTATTTTACGGTCATTGTGAATTACCTATTTTTTATTTCACGTTCTTCCGTGTACTTTGAAATTTTTATTTTATCGCCTAACACCGTTATAGCAACCAACAAAATAGATATAAAACTAGCTTTAAAAGCGCTATCTCTTTGAAATAAGTCATTAGATTTTTGTATTATTTGAAATGCCCTATATATCTTTCTCGTCTCAATAACTTGAAAAATACTAGTTCCAGGCACGCGGATCCATTGTAGGAAAACATGAAAAATAAACACTTTATTTACCGTTTTTACTGGAAGTCTGTCCTTGTACATATTCATGGAAAACGGTTCTCTTTTGTACATTGGTATTGTTGGAATAAGGAACTAATCGTCGTTTTGTACTTAGCGTCATCTGCAATAAAATAAATAACAAAAATGATTGTTCTCCTAAAAAGGTTTACTTTTAAACAAAGTAGAAATAGTACAATGTATGTTGTCAGACTACTTGAAGATGAACAAAAACGCAATGTTAACATGAAACAACACATTGGTGGCAGCATAATTAATTTAAAACCTAGTGTTGACTAGGGTCAAGCAATACGGTCATCAATGGCCTTATCTCGTCTACCATGCTAAACGTGGAATACATCGTGTAGGATAAGTGCCACGCTTTCTGCAAGTAAAAGAATCTTTCAACAACTTTCTTGATAGTCCGTAGATTGCATGATGCAAGGCAAAATTTCTGCCACTATTCTTTATACTAAAAAAAAGTAAATTCTCTTTCCGTTGAGTGAAATTCCTAATTCCCTAGCTATCATCATATACAGCTCTTTATAATTGTTTAACATTTTGTTATGTCGAGGCCTTTTATATCTTACTATGCGGTATATGGGTTTTACTCATTGTTGAAGGCCGTACGCTGACCTATAGTTGCTATATATTACGTCATTTGGTCTCCTTATTTTATACTGCTCTGCAAAACATATTTGACCGCTTTCATCTACACCTACAGTTTTACATAACATGCGACAGAATATAGTATATTTGCCAGTCTATGTGAAAAAGTATTATCCTTTGACTTTCATAGAAAATGTTACATGTTATTTAACATGTCACTAGTTGAGTTATTTATCATTTCAACATTTAAAGGTCAAAAGCTTTCTCTTTTTAGAAACCGACTTTCATTTTTAAGAAGAATGTTGAACCGCACATTGTTATGTCAGTAGAAACACAAAGCAAAGTTGGCAGCATGTACCTGTGCAGAACACTACTTTAAAAGTCTATCGCAAAATAAAACATTGATCGGTTAAGTTAGTACGAAGAAATACAAAGCAAAGCTGGTAACATGTGCTAGTACGGAACACTACTTTAAAAGTTTATCGCAAAATGAAATATTGATTGGTAAAGAAACTTAATCTATTCTCGGAAAAGTATTCATGGCTATACTTTCTCTTATGAAGATAAATACTAACCATATCAAACAAATGCCGCAAGTATTGTGAATTCATTAAACAATGAAACTTCCGGCTGTTAAGTTCTCTCCGTTTGTGAGTGCCTTTAGGAAAGTGAATACAGAAGTCCATTTTTGTATTATGTTGATATTTTTGCATTTCACTTTTGCTATTCATTTTGCTTTCCAAATGTTTAAAATCACATATCATAAGTGTAACAACTATGCAATTGATCAGTAATGTAGCAAACGAAAATAGTAATTTTAAGCATTCGATGTTGCACCACTTTTGAATTGTCCATTCCTCTTTAACATGTTTAAGTTCTGAATGAACTATTTCTTTAGACCTTCTTTCGTCACAAGATTCACAATTTTCTATATCCATTTTGCGCGTTTCCACGTAGCCATTGTAATAAATCCAGCTGTTTGCAGTTTGCCTTTTAGTATGCAACCTTCTTAAAGCTGTTTTCAATAAATGAAGTAATTGACCCAGCATTATGGTTTTATATTCAAACTTCTCAAGTAGAAACAAGCATAATTTTACTCCGATTCTGAAAGTGCAACATATCGCATGTCGAATCGTACCTCAATATGACATAAATTTGGAAATTTTTGAAAATGCAGTTTTCTACTTTTATTTTCAGTTTCAGTTATTCATTTTATATACGGTTACATATATTTATATATCAACAAACACTTTGTTAGCGGTAAAAACTTTGAAATACTGTTTTCTTATGTCTTGTAGAAATGCAAAAGCAAAAAAAGTGTAAAATGTCTTTTGTTAAACAAATATTGGATACGAGGTTTTCAGAAAATCTTAATAGGGCATCCCGGTTTTATATCTGACCTATATTTAACAATGTTCTATTTATATCACGCCCTATTTGTCCTTTTTAATCTATTTATATTTTTGTAATGTAGGAGTAATTTCTATGCAGCTGGATAAAATCTATCATAAAAATTATGTTAAACAAATCTTCACCGTTATATAGCCATTTTCCCCATGCCCGTATTTCCCCCACAGTATGGATTTCACTTTATATAATTATGTATACATCAAAATTGTACGACAATGTTTTTGTATATATACAATATATGTACATTGTCGGAAAATATAAAATGTATTTGTATGAGCTTTAGAAACAGGACGAAAAGCGAGGCTCGCCGAGCTTTTCTCCTGTTTCGTAGCGATTACAAGTAAATTTTATATTTTCCGACAATGTACATATATTGTTTTTATCCTGAAATTAACACCCACACTTGAAACTTTAGTTGTAAAAATATAAATCATTGTCTCTAATTTTTCAAAGAAATCGACATAGTTTAAACGCGGACCACGAAGAGGACCCCAAAATGAACTGGTACGCAAAAAGAAATATCCACATTACCGCTTGCTCAACATGGAAGCGGGGTAACAGGAGACTTTATTTGTACAAGAACAAATAAAGCAAAAATTTATTTGTGTACCTGTTATTTGTACAATAGTTAACTGATTGCAGGATAAATATATTTTCCACTTATTCTTAAGAAAATTCCAATGGTTGATCTCTAAAATGCTTAAATAATCTGTTTTTCGGCTTGGGTTGCATAGAAGAAATGTTTGGTTGACATTGTGGTCGTTTTATCGACACGCTTACAATGTATCACTTAAAAGCTCTTGGGTAAGGGAGCGGGGTTGGGGCTCTTGTATTTTGTTACAGGGGTGCTGTTTGCATTCGAACAGATACCCCCATTCATATATCAAATTGTTTTTAGAGTACTTCATTTCATATATTATCTTTTCTTAAGATGTTTTATTTTCTCTTTTGGATACATCAAATATCATATAATACACGACTACAAAGATCGTTTGAGGATGGAAAGCCGCACATATTGCAATTAATATAGGTAATATTTATTACTGGAAAAGCATGCAACCCTGTATTAAGGAATATACCAGATCATGTGACCAGTGAAAGCATTTCGGATTCATCAAACAAGACAGCACAATATTAGTAACGCATATACCAGATCACAGGCCAAAACTATGAAGTATGGACGTTGTAAAACAAAATGCCAAACTGAAAAAAAAATGCCATACTCTTCGTTAGGAAATGTTTATCTGTTTACAGGGGTAGATTCCAATATAAACAAATCTTCAAATGTTAGATTAATTGATTCCGATCGCTGGAATGTTAGAAATGAAAGGGTAGCACAAGAACACTAGAGATTCATAGAATTATTCATCTCATTGTTCCCGACAAAATGTGTTGCAGCTTTGGCTGCTGGATAAAAAATTATTGTCACATTAACATATTATGTCTGTTTGGGTTGCTCACCTAAAATAGTCAATATAACGGAACTATAAGTAACTGTCATACAAGTGGGAGGTTTAGTTAGCTATAAAACCAGGTTTAACCCACCATTTTATACGGAAAATACCTGTACCACGTCAGGAATATGACAGTTGTTTTCCATTCGTTCCGTTCGTTGATAACGTCTAACGTCCGATTTTGTCAGTTTTTATGGAATTCCTCTTTTTGAGTTTACCTTCAAGTTGGAGTTTGGTAATTTTGTTATACTTTTTACATCGAAGTCACATTACTTATTGGTGCAAATATCTTTAAAGGGCTTTGTACTTGAATAAAATAGAATTATTGACCTATATATATATATATATATATATACCTTTTGTTTGCGGTATACCATCTTTTCCGCAAGTTTATTGTTTTCTGTTTAGTATTTAATTTATAATTAAGATCCATTTATTACATCGGTGATCCGTTTATTTGGCAATCGCCAATGGCAGTCAGCAGGGTTTAAGAACATTTGTTGTTCGACCTGTTAGTCAAATGCGCGATTGTTAAAATATACTTTTCACTTTTTGGTCTTTCGAAAAATGTTGTTTGTGCTGTATTTAGACCCTCTAACAAGAAATTTGTTTTGCATGCACAAGGTATAAAATTGCAGTTTTTATCCAACGCAATCATAGGTTTGAACGTTGTTTTCAATTTAGATAGACTTTGAATTTTGAGGAGTCAAAATAGGATGAACGGATCATATCAACCCGAAGGCAAATATAATACAAGCCCAAACGAGATATATATATATCTACAGGAGACATAATTTTTCTACATAAGAAAATGCTTGTACCAAGTCAGGAATATGACAGTTGTTGTCCATTCGTTTGATGTGTTTGTGCTTTTGATTTTGCCATTTGATTAGGGACTTTCCGTTTTGAATTTTCCTCGGAGTTCAGTATTTTTGTGATTTAACTTTTTACACTAAAGATGCTTAGAATGTCGCTGTATACCATTTAGAAATGTGGAGCTTGCAGCAAATACTGAGATTATCATTCAAAAATAGAAATGGACAATATGTGTCAAGATTTATTCTAAAGCAAACACTGTTTACTTGTTTTTGTTTAAATGTCGTTTTGATCGAGTTAAGCCATTTCAATTGATATTTTATAGTGTGTCTTTTTATGTTGTAATGTTACACTACTGTCTCAGGTTAGGGTGAAGATTGGCGCCTGTTAGAACGTTTAAACACGCTGCATTTTTATGCACCTGTCCTAAGCCTGTTGTTCAGTGGTTGTCGTTTATTAGTGTGGTTCATAGGTGTTTCTCGTTTCTCGTTTTTTATATAGATTAGACCGTTGGTTTTCCTTTTTGAATTGTTTTACACTAGTCATTTTGGGGTCCTTATAGCTTACTGTTCGGTGTGAGCAAAGGCTCCGTATTGAAGGCCGTACTTTTTATACATTGTTACTCCAATGGAGAGTTGTCTGATTGGCACTCATACCACATCTTCTTATTTATACAGTTAAACAAGGAGACCTTATTATATTTCTAAGACGTCATCAAATTTGATAAACAAGAGAGAGGTTATTATATGTTTCAAACATTCCTACAACAAATGTTGCCATCTGGCCGAATTCCATCTTCCTGTGGGCTTCAACTAGAATATGGGACAGAAAGTCACTAAACACACCCAAGTGTTCACAGGGGAGAATGGATGTGATCAATACATCAGACTATGCTTCATATATATCTTATCTATATATAAATAAATCATCTGGTATGGAGAAATGACTAATCAATAAACACTTGGTTACTATCTTTTAATTGATTAGTTAATTTCGAACTGTTGTCGCCGACTACAAGGGAGAAAACGAGCTTATAGCGTTACTAGGGGAGGTCTGATCCTGACCCCCTCCCTCAAATCACGCTGAGGGGGAAAAGTGGGATCATGCCAATGGGAGTGGGAACTGGCTCCATCCAGTCCCCCTCCCGGAAAATGGCTATAGGACACCGGCGTACGATGTTTATTCACAATTCTCCAACTGTTGAAAAATCAAATTCACGTTTGAATCTATGATTTGACAAACAACAGGTGATATTGTTGTGTATACAACTGTCAAATACATTTAACTCTCATATGTATAAATCTATTACTTTCAGTATGAAATTTTGTATTAGAATGTACATGATGTAATTTTCGGTGTTAATAATTGGATATTTCAATTTATTTTCTATTATCAAATACGTACAAACAAGGACTCTAAAAGAAGGTCTGCTGGAGTTTGCAGATTAGAGATGAAGGACCAAACAAGAAAGAAAAAAGATAAATTATGAAACGAAAACAAAATAGAGAATGTTTAGGTGCTAAAATATGAAAATATAAAATAATGGGCTTGAAAATAGAGAAAATGGTCTGAAATTAAAAAATACAGAAATGAGGACCCTCTCTCTACAATATAACATACATAGCTCATGTTTGTTAACTATATATAATTCAAAACAGCTGTCAGATTGATTTCAATAAACGAAATGGCGACTGAATATACCCTATGTGACAATTTGCATGGTTACTGTTCAGAAGATGAATTCTAGTTTATAATCCGTAATGAAAGGACAATATCATCAATGAAATATCAATAGCCGATCCAAACTTCATTGTTGAAATACTTTTCATCTTTATACTTGCTAGAAGGATTTTACCTTAAGGTTGAACTGATTGAGTCGTTACAAAAGTTCCACAGAGTGGGGACTTGTCATACCCGTAAATTATCATTTTTTTTATTTGAGTTAGTGTATTGTCTAATCATGTTACGTCTATGTGAACAGACTTCAGACTTCAGCTAGAATTATAGTCACCTGGAACCCTCCCATCTGGCAGAAAAACAAATGCTAAAGCAGGCCTACGTTTCGATTGCCGCAAGGGAGACGTTATGAAACGTCGAGTGCTAAACTAACTGTACTGTAATTGAAACCTTAGCAACAACGATTTGAAGGGCCTGTAGAGGACCTTTGCAAGTCGAAATTCCTGCTTCTATCCTGTTTTTTCGCCTTTTCCAGGGTAAGTGTAAATATTGCCTAGTCTTCTTCCTTCTACTGAAACCTACTTATTGGATACTAGTATATTGTTGATGTGAATTCGTGAATTAATTGAGCCTGTAACGCTCTCTATGCTTTAAAAGAACTCTTACAACAACTCTTATGGCTTTCAAAAGCAAAACATCTGCTCCCTTTCAAATATACTCTCGTATATTCCAGTAGCTGTCTATATTTTTAGATTCTATATCATGGTTGACATATGTTGCTGAACCAACCCGCTCTCGTCATATGCATGTAATATTTGCTAGTTGATGTTAAACAATAATCCAGCAACCTGGCATTACTAAATTGATGTTTAACGTCGGTTGACTCTTTTACAGACTGAATAAAGAAAAATGGCAATGAAGGCCTTAAATTGGCCCTACAAAAATCAAACTTTGTTCTACCATATGTAATAACCTTTGTTTACGATCGTAAATGTGCAAATTTAGATAAACTGTTGTCTGCTGTTGCGTTATAACAATGATATTTTACAACGTTTAAGCCAAATTGTCTGGTTTTTTTTTATACATTTATAAGGTTTATTTCCTTCTGAAAAACGTTGGCAACACCTTTCGACCAAAATCAAAACTGTTAAAAGAAAAAGTGTATATGGCCCTGATACACAACCTAACAAAAATTTTTGGGGGGCTTTGCATGTGACCAATTTCGTTTGCAGCAAAAACAATTAAAATTTAGAAAAAAAATAGTAAAAATTAATATTTTCTTATTTAGAGTGCACAATTATGATGTCATAATGTCATCCCAATAGTTCTAATGCGTCAGAGCTTGTTATGGTTACATATTTTGTCATCAAATTTTTATTTTTATTATTAAAGTTATTGACCCTTCGTGAACCTACCCCTTTAAATTCGACCTGTATATGGAAACAAGATGTATATGATTCTCAATTATAGATGTAAGTTTTGTAAATGAAAGGCCGATTGAAGGCATCAATCAACGAGAACCTTGCAATATAAGTCAGTATACAATAAGTATGATTGCCAATGAGACAACTCTCCATCAGAGACCAAATAACGCAGAAGTTAGCAGCGTAACAATAGTACATGTTTTAACATAAACATTGATTTTGTTGATGTTCGAAAGAATTATTTCAATGTTATAACAACATATTTGATTTAAATGATAAAACCTCAAGTTTTGAAATTATATTTCTTTCCTGAAAGGAATTGGAATATATTCAAAAATCTGAATTCGTGATATGAATTGTTTTATTTCTATTCACGCAGGTTTAATATATTGAATTTCATTGACATATAAGTCATTTTGTTTTAAAATATAGTTTAAGTACCGTCTATTGTCTTTTTGTCTGATATTTAAAACAACAAAGTTTTGATTGAACTTATATTCTTGAGGTCTGGAGCTGGCATGTCAGTAACCGCCAGTAGTCCTTTGTTAATTTATGTTATCATTGTCATTTTGCTTAGTTTCTTCTGTTGCCTTTTCTAACATCGGACTCGGACTTCTTTTAAACTGAGTTTTACTGTGCGTATTGCTGTGTGTTTGTTTATTCTACATTGACTAGAGGTATAGGGGAGGGTTGAGATCTCACAAAACATGTTTAACCCCGCCGCATTTTTGCGCCTGTCCCAAGTCAGGAATCTTTGGCATTTGTTAGTCTTGTATTTTTTTTTTTTTTTTTTTTTATTTCGGTTTATTTATAAGTTTCGGAGTTTAGTGTGACGTCCATTTTCTATGAACTAGACTAAGTACACATTTTTGTTTAGGGGCCAGCTGAAGCCCGCCTCCGGGTGCGGATTTTTCTCGCTGTGTTGAAGACCCATTGGTGGCCTTGTACTGTTGTCTGCTCTTAGGTCGGGTTGTTGTCTCTTTGACACATTCCCCGTTTCCATTCTCATTTTTATTGAGCGGCAGCATTCAACCAACAAATGTGGTTACCTTAGATAGAGTCCACAGTATAGTATCGTGCACATTTTGACCCTGCTATCCAAATTATGCCCCGTCTTTTCATTTGTTTTAATTTTTTTTTTTTATTTTTTTTTATTTTATTCCTCAAGTTAGTGGCCATCCTGCTGGTAGATGGACTTTGCGGCTAGAGATGTTCTTGTGTATTGTACTTTTACGACGATTAAAAAGGAATATTTTTTTCAATTTTGAAACAACGTACACATGTATTTCGGTCTATGAGGAATAAATCATTCTTCCGTTCTTAGAACTATAAAAGACATAATATTAAAATGAAATGTTTTAAAGTTCGCATGTATGTGATTGTTGTTGTGTTTGTTTTTATTAATCAACTTTTTTTAAATCTTTTTTTAGAAGTAAAACCTTTTTATATTCAAAAGTTTTGACAAATAAAAATGTAAACATTAACTAAAAGATAACATTCTGATTTATTCAAATATAGATGATTAAAACTTTTTATCACAGAAAATTATGTTAAAAACAAAAACATTAAAGATTCCATTATGATTATTCCATTATCTTTGCTATCTTGGATAATGATCGAATCTTGTATTAGACTTTGAAACACATTCCTTATTTTTAAATGTGGCTATTAGCATCATGGTCATCTCACATATATGATATCATGTTAAATCATATATTTTCTGCAAATCTGCTACGGTAACCCTAGTCCTCATATGGAGGCCGACATATTGGTTTAATAGTATTACATGCAGATATTCCGTCTAATTGAACAATCCATAATACTATAACTTTTCCATTTATATTAATATGATATAATTTCAAGAGAATAGTTTGTTTTGCTTTTTCTTAAGTTATTCTTTAGAGTCCTAGTTATTCGACAGATACTACTTTATAGGCTATTAGTGTGCTGACAATCGATAAAACAATCTGTTTTAACCTTCAAATCAAGTGAGCTTTTCAGAAAACAGATGATCATATTGGCGAAAATATGAAGGGTAACATCAATGAGACAGCAACCAAACGAAAAAATAAATAAAAGACAAATAGAAGGTAGGATAATAGCATATAAAGTAAGCTGTTGACAAATTTGAAACAAGATATTGCTACTAGTTTGATCTCATACTTATCTCGCATGCACTTTATAGATTATGAACAATTTGTTATGCAATTAGTTCAAGTACGAAATTTAAAAAGAAATTGATATAGTTACACTGTACAATGGACAAGCATGAAAATTTTTATCAGTTTTCTGAAAATTATTATTTCTACCTTCGGTTTCTGTATCGCATTGATACAAACTACCTCGGTGCTATTCTTGTATACTTTTGGTTCAGAAAAAAAAGTGTTTATTTCGTCATTCAAAATAGTTTTACTTTCACATTAAGTTGCATTTATTTAATATATCATAGACCGACTGAGTAGTATAAGTTTGAAATCAAATTTTATGTAGTTTTGAAGTTCTTTCGATCAAGTAACAAACTTCTAAGATTTCAACACAATATTTTGGATCTTTCCTAAACAAAAGTTACTTTTAGTTATTTTGTGGTTCATGAAATAAATGTGTTTTATTTGAAACATTTATCAATTATGGACTTTTGACGAGGTCAATACGTTATATATGGACCTGTTCAGATTATATTGACCGAGGACGAAGTCCAAGGTTCAGTATAATCTAACAGGTCCATATATGACGTATTGACTGAGTGAAAGTCCTTAATTTATATATCACATATGTCCAGTAAATAGTGTGTTATGGAAATGGACCTCAATGTTCTTTCTGTTTATTAACCAGTTTAGTGCAATATGTATGAAACTGCCCCTTTATTAATAAAACCAAAACTGGTCCATTACAGATTAACAGGGCATTAATACAGGGCCATTATGAATAAACAGGGCTATTACGAAAACACAGGGCTATTATGAAAAAATCAGGGGCATTATGGATTTTCAGTTGTTATCAAATCAAATTCATTTCTGGGAAAAGGAAACATCAAGCAAATGAAAGTTCCCAAAAATCATGACTCATCTTATTTGACCCAGTTGTCAAGTTAATAATTACTTAGTGCAATCCATGATGAGTACCAATTTATTTAATTTTGAGTTTTAAAATCCAGAATGAAATCTTGTATTTTATATGCCATAATTAAATTGCTTCGAATATGACAACAATAAATCTTTATTTCTTTTTAATATTGCATTCGGTATAATTATATATATACAATTTCTCCAAACAAAAAACTGATTCGGCTTCACTACAAACTGATCAGAGTCTGAAAAGACCAGTTTTTGTGCTCGACCAGTAAAGTCGAGCACAGATTTTACTCGACTAGACTCGACATTGTCTCGACAGTACTTAACTGTACTTAACTGTTCTCGACTTTGGTCTCGACTTTACTTAATAAGTCTGATTCAGTACTTGATGATCTTGGTGTAGTCTGAATGGTCTCGACCAAGGCTCGACCAGTCTTGACCTGTCTCGACCAGTATTACCCTGTCTCGACCTGTCTCGACCTGTCTTGACCAGTCTTGACTCAGTCTCGACCAGTCTCGACCTGTCTCAACTATTCTTGACCTTCAAATTTAGTCTTGACTGGTCTGAATTAGCCCATCTAACTAAATTAAATATTGATCTTACAAAATTCCAGGTTATTTGGTAGTTGGTTCATTGCTGTGAAATTAAAGAATTTAATTAATAGGTAAAATAAAAAAAAGGCAAGAGTTTTCAGTTTTGATTAAATTCAGATAGTCATCTTTAATTATTTCTATAACTTTTTCAAATCAACTTGGATTTTCATAAAACTATACAGCTATCTCAATTATACATTGATCTTACTGAATCCCAGGTCGTTATGTAGTTTGGTGTATTGCTGTCAAATTTAAGGATTTAATTAATAGGTAAAAAAGCAAGAATTTTCAGTTTTGATTAAATTCAGATAGTCATCTTTAATTATTTCTATAACTTTTTCAAATCAACTTGGATTTTTACAAAACTCTACAGCTATCTCAATTATACATTGATCTTACTGAATCCAAGGTCATTATGTAGTTTGGTGTATTGCTGTCAAATTTAAGGATTTAATTAATAGGTAAAAAAGCAAGAATTTTCAGATTGGACTAAATTCAGATAGTTATCTTTAAATCTTTTTATAACTATTTCAAAGCAACTTGGGTTTTCATCAAAATCTACAGCTATTTCCATTATGTAATTATTTTTAAAAATATCAGGTTATTTGTTAATTTGGTTTATTAGTGTCAAATTTGAATATTTAAATTATAAGTATCTGTCTGAATTTAGTCAAAACTGAAAAGTTCAGCCTTTTTTACCTATTACCTAAGTCCTTAAATATGACAGCAATACACTAAAATACAAAACAACCTGGCATTCTGTAAGATAAATATATAATAAAGATAGCTGAAAAGTTTGATGAAAATCTATACTGATTTGAAAAAGTTATAAAAAAATTTAAAGGTGACTATAAGAATTCAATGCGAATTAAAAAATTCACGGTTAAAATAAATTTCTCCTTAACTGACATGGCAACAGCCACAATAAGATAAAGATATATATAAAAACAGATTTTTACATTCTTACATGATTCTCAGATTTATCAAATAGAGATAGTTAAATCAAATTATCTTATATGGTTTGGCATGTGTTTTTTTTTTTGATATTCGTAAACCTAATTTTCCTAAATTCTTAAAAAAAATATCAGTATATACTACATAGGTTTCATGGTTTGGCACGTGTTTTTTTCTCCTAAAACATACATATAGTTATATAATTATCTTTTAATGAGGTAACAACAGCCAACAAAATCACTGAAATTGTTTAATAAAATTGAGAATGGAAATGGGGAATATGTCAAAGAGACAGCAACCTGACCAAAGAGCAGACAACACATGAAGGCCACCAATGGGTCTTCAATGCAGCAAGAAAATCCTGCACTCGTAACCTTATATTAGAAATATATCTATTATTATGATTTGGGATATAGTATATATAATATATATCAAAAGCGGATAAAAAAGTAAAGAAATTAATAAAATTGTTCTTCTGATTAGTGGTGAAGTATAAAGTAATACCTCCTGCTTGGGGCAAATTCATTAAAAAGATCACAACCTGGTCAGAGAGTATTAAATTCTAAATAACATTCATTCAAAATTGCAACATCCTGTTTAACTTAAATCGCAAGGCCCTTTGAATTCACTAGATAAGTAATACAATAGTTTAAGAAAAATAGGGCTTTCTTTTTACCTGTAAAACACACATATACTGATGTAATTAAACCTTATTAAAGTGCTTCTTGTATGCCATGTCTTTAATTTTGACAGAAATTATTTTAAAAGGTTATCAAGGATTTCTATGAAAGTTCTATTATCATGATTATATTAAATTCTTGTTTTAACAAAACAAATGTGGCATTTTTAAAATTTTATAACTTTTTCAAATATTTTAATTTGACAGCAATAAACCAAATTAACAAATAACCTGGTATTTTGTAAGATAAATATATAATGGAGATAGCTGTATAGTTTCATGAAAATCCAAGTTAATTTGACTAAATTTGAGGGTCAAGAGAAGTCGAGACAGGTCGAGACTGGTCCAGACAGGTCCAGACTGGTCAAGACTGGTCGAGACAGGTCGAGCCTTGGTCGAGCCTTGGTCGAGACCATTTCAGACTACACCAAGATCATCAAGTACTGAATCAGACTATTAAGTAAAGTCGAGACCAAAGTCGAGTACAGTTAAGTACAGTTAAGTAATGTCGAGACAATGTCGAGTCTAGTCGAGTAAAATCTGTGCTCGACTTTACTGGTCGAGCACAAAAACTGGTCTTTTCAGACTCTGATCAGTTTGTAGTGCTAGGTTAAATATTACACACTTACAGTTTGGTTAATAAAAGTGTTAAGAAATTGGTGTTTTCAAATTGACCCTGTTATTCGACTTCGGTCAGTAATAATGGCCTCGGAGGCTGTAATGTCCCTCTGTATTGCCTGGTGTCATTACAGGAATCATTGACCATTACAACAGACCTTGGACATATAACATGGCCATTATGAAAACACCCAATAATTAATACTATAGTATTTCACATTGTATTTTGCAAGATTTTAATATTGACCGTCAATATATATATAAATAGAAACAAAGCATTTTGCAAGATTTTAAATATTGACCGTCAATATATATACAAATAAAAACATAGCGTTTTGCAAGATTTTTAATATTGACCGTCAATATATATATATGTGAGAAACAGAGTCTATTATATCCTTTGCATCACGTGATTGTAATAACCACTTGGAAAAAGTAGAATGCTACACCATTACAAAATATGTACCCTACCATTCAAAACATTAAAATACACAAGAAACTTAAAATGTTCGCAAACCAAGTTTTCATACTAATAGTTGAAATAGAATATATAATGTCGCTCATGTTAATGTCAAGGAACATTAATGAACTATGTCGCAGATTTTACTAAAATTTTGCTTTCAACTTCGGCTCATTGAATTATAACTGAAAATCGAAAAAATAATACATTTATCACTTCTATTTTCTGAAATTTTTCTAATTGATTTTTTTCAAAATAGGCGAACATTTGTATAGAAAGTGCATAAAATCGGCGAAAAACGTTCTTAAATTTGTCTTAAAATCTGCAAATCTTCAAATTTAAAATCTTGAAAATTTTATGTTGTTGATACATAAATTTCCGTTTTTATGATATAAAATAATCATTTGGTCACCGACATTGTTTTTGGTGTATTAACCAATCTGTCACCTAGCTGGTAGTAAAAACGATAAATGGTGGGGCTCGTGTTGCTAAGTCTTTAATTTTCTATGTTGGGTTTTGTTAACTGTTGTTTGTCTATTCGACGTTTTTCGTTTTTTGCCATAGGCATTGTTATATAAAAATAAGAAGATGTGGTATGATTGCTAATGAGATAACTCTCCACAAGATACCACATGACACAGAAATTAACAATTATAGCTCACCGTACGACCTTCAACAATGATTAAAACCCATACCGCATAGTCCGCTATAAAAGGCCCCGAAATAACAAAAGTAGAACAATTCAAACGAGAAAACTAACGGCCTGATTTTATGTACAAAATAATGAACGAAAAACAAATATGAAATGCAGCAACAAACGACAACCAATAAATTACAGGCTCCTGACTTGGGACTGGAACATACAAAATGTGGCGGGGTCAAACTAGATTGAAGGCGCCAACCATCCCCCTAACATGGGAGAGTGGTGTAACAGTACAACTTAACATAAGAACAAACTATAATCAAAAACGAAAGTTACGTAAGTAGAAATCTCTTTGGCAACAATACATCGGAATGCCCTCACGGTCATCGCGATGTAAAAATCAGTTGAAAAAGGCTTAACTCAGAAGATGGATACAAAGCAGAAATACATCTAACAAAAACACAGAGTAGATGTAGCAGGGTACTTATACATCCCCACAACAAAAAGACACTAAGTACAGATCTGAGAGTACTCGCGGTTACTGACAGCTAGTTCAAAGCCGAAAATAAAATAACAAAAATACCGAACTCCAAGGAAAATTCAAAACGGAGAGTCACTTATCAAATGGCAAAATCAAAAGTTCAAACACATCAAACGAATGGAAAACAACTGCCATATTCTTGACTTGGTACAGGCATTTCCTTATGTAGAAAATGGTGGATTAAACCTGGTTTTATAGCTAGCTAAACCTCTCATCAATAACTAATAAAACAAATCATGCATCTAAGACTGAAATATCAATCAGTGCACATCCAACATCCAATGGATTTATTGTAAAGACGTCATTAACAGTCGGAGAAAATAAACATGACCTTGTGCGATGCCAAGATACAGATATCGACAGATTGTAGAGCCATGAATATGCATATGTATATAAAAATAATATTTAGTTTGATTTTAATTTACTGATAACAAAATCAATATTAATACCAATAAAACAATATTCAGAAATATAATTAAAGTGTTGAATTGGTAACCTTTTAGAATAAGTTTATTTAAAGGATTGATAAGTTTACCCGGATCATATCTAAATTTCCGGGCTCGGCAAACAACATCTCAGTAAAAATAAGAATGTGCTATCCCGAAATAAGTTTTCCACAGGTACAACCAAACTTCCAAACCAAATCTTTATATCTATGGAAGAATTTAGTAAAGGTTTTAAGTAATTTGTGGTAAAGAAATCCTGACTTAATGGTTTACCCATAATACATAGATTACGTTCATTGAAACCCAAAACGTCACAACAGACACGGACATAGCGAACGAGTTGTGGTACATAAACACCATAGGATGGTGCCAAAGGAATATCACTATCTAAAAAAGGAAAATTAACAATAGGGAAGGAAAACCGTCCCTTTTTCGAAAATTTTAGTGTAGAATTTCCCGTGTAAAACTGATATATCTAAATCTAGGAAAGGACAGTTATTACCATTTATATTTGATTTAATTAAAGTAAGTTCTTTTGGATAAATTTCGGCAGTATATTTAGAAAATTCTTGATTATTTAACGAAAAAAAATCATCAAGATAACGGTAAGTGTTGTTGAGTTTATCAATTAAATGGAATTTAGACGGGTCTTTACTGAGTTTGGTCATACACTGTTATTCATAACAATACAAGAACAAGTCTGCTATTAAAGGGGCGCAATTGGGTGCCATAGGGATACCTACAACCTGTCGATAAACTTTATTGCCGAAACGTACATATATATTATCAAGGAGAAAACCAACAGCTTCAATCATTTCATCACACCCCCAGTAAGTATATCTAGCATATTTACCTTTCTCGTTAGAGAAGAAGGCTTTAAATGAGTTGCAGAAAATATATTTGCATATAGATTTACCAAACGACCATTAAATCAAATATGAAAACTTGTGTTTGATAAGATTGTGTGGAAGTGTAGTGTAAAGAGTTGAAAAGTAAAACTGTCAACAGAATCAAATGGACCATCAAAAACACGTAAGTTATCCAAAGATTTTTTTACACTCCAGAAATAGTTAATTCCACTATTTTCATATGTTTTATTACAAAAGTTAATGATAAGTTCTTTGATAGTACTTAAGGAACTAGTTAAAAGCAACGAAAGACTAGTTGTAGAACACTTACTAGAGGCCGAGATGAATTAGTTTTTTTTTCAACTTATGAGTTTGAATATCCCTATGGTATCTCTCGACTCTCTTTTTTAATGTTGCTTCACAGAAATAAAAAGAAGTTCACAATAGAAAAATGAAAGCATCTGTGTTGTCGTAAAGTTGAGTATTCAACCGACCCTTATTGTCAATATCTACATCTAAGTCAAGATATGAAGTACTTTAACTGTGTTCAATGAGATAGTCACCATGCTTTGAATTATTTATGGAAATGACATCGTCTTTTATAGAGGAACGTAATGTTAAAGGATAATGACAGATTCTTTCTTCCTACGAAGCTCACGTATAAAGTCTGTCTCCTACAAATAAGAGAACAAGTTCGCATGGAGAAAAGTAGAGTTGTTCCAATATGAATGCCAATTTTCTGTTAACAAATACGTCATCCAAATGTAACAAGTATGTTTCAATTGAGACATCACACATCTTTCAGACGTTTTGTTTCATCATAGTGGTTTAACACAGTTTTATTTGTCCATTCATAAAACTAGATTTTTGTACAGCGTTTGACATGGTTTTTTTATATGAAAATCTTTTAATCTCTACTTAATCTTGAAATTTTAATCTTATGATACTTAATCAGGTGTTTAAATGAAGAAATAAAAACTCTGAGCAAGGAATATTTCGCTATAGCTGCTGTATTAAGAAATGATTTAATTTTTTGCTTAACAAATTGGTAGCTTAGTTGTACCGTGTAAGCATAAAGCTGTTTGTTTCTGTGTTTTCTTAATATACTTATGCTATTGTACGAAGCGTTAGGTTTGACACATCATAAGTTTGAAAAGGCTTACAAAAAGAACATAGATTTAACATAAGGTTAGTGTGCCGTATTTCTAAAATCCAAGTGTAAATTACGACCCAATGTTTACGCAACTTTTTGAATGAAAAACTAAAAGAATGTATAATTAGCCGTTAAATCATTATCACTATTGCCATCTGTTCACGTCATCAAACAAATAAATATACTTTAATATGAAATTATCAAAAGCTGGAGAAAGATAAAATATTTGCTCGTCTCTTTTGGATTATTCATATCATATGATACCTTAACTTGTGAATACTGTGTGTCTGATTGTCCATTTCCATCGTTATTGGCTATACGATGTCTCGATTTGTTAACTTAATTTGCTTGGTTTCTGTCTTATTGAAGTGCGTGCCATAGTTTGTATTTGTAGTTGGCATGGTATAGTCTGCTTTAATTTTGATTATCCCTATTTAATATCTTCTCATGTTTTTTTAAAGAAAATAATCGTTAAACATCTAATTTAATTCGAATAATCACTTTTTAAATTTGATCTTGGAAAAAATTTTTTATAACCTAAATTGTCGAATGATTCACTTGATTTATTTGAATATCAAATAACACACATGTACTTGTATAAGATTAGTGTAGACTTTGTATGAAATGTGTTTTCTTAAATAACTTTCAATTTTCAGAAAATACATTTTCTAGCTCTGTTTTAGAAAGTGATGTTATCATAAATGCCTACCATGAACATGCGCATGGCGTATAACTTTATAAGGAATTACACAAACACAAAAATAAAACTAAAGTAAAGTGGATAGTAATAAAGAGTAATTGGTATATCATGTCCTTAATTATAACCCCGTATCAATAACAATTCGATTTGTATAACATGTTCATATTAGCAGCTAGGTAGCTTGATGTGGGTAATATAAAAACATCACAAACGTCTTGTGACAACTTTGTCAAGGTGTCCCTCTATGACCGAAAAAAGACTTCCTAAACAAAGTTCTTGGGGAAAATTGACTGCATGGGTATATATAAATTCATCATATACCAGGATTACAATTGTGTACGCCAGACGCTCTAATCAAAAAGTTAAAAAGGCCAAATAAAATACGAAGTTGAAGAGCATTATTATCTTATGAAAGGTCGTTCAAAAGATATGAGTGGGTCGCAGTTGGCCTGTTAGACGACAAAGGTTTGAAACCTTTCCAAAAAATGAGAATATGTTATCTTAATACATAAATATCGCCCACATAATTTTCTGAAAATGATTTTTACTTTTGTTTTCAATGATATAAAAGTTGACAGTATAGTCAAAGACAAATAACAATGTCGTCTCCTAAACTAAAAACTCTCAAGCTCCATTCGAAAGATTTGTAAAAAGAAAATCTGTCATTTTAACAATCATATTGTTTGTGTTTATAACGGGTCTTTTCCCCAAAATGGTGGAAGGTTATTCATTGTTGACAGAAAACAATACTTTCCATAGACAGACAACGAGTAGTCATGTGAAAAAATTGTTTATAACTAGTTATAATTGTCTACACGAGTATATATCATTATTTTATGGAAGATCATTCAAATTCTTTGGAACCTGATTAAAAACAAACATTTCACCTTTATCCAAATTAGCCCCTTTTTCCAGTAGCAGTCGAAATTTTCAACAATTAATCAGAGACGACCGATTGTGCAGAACCGACCCTAATTGAAATATTGTTTACATTTAAAATTTCAAGATATACTTGCAAAAAAAAAAAAAATACAAATCAATCCTCTCTAAACTTACTATAAATAATTGAAGTTAAATATAAAAAACTCGCAATCGACAACAAATGTGGTACTTTAATCAAGTTTGAAGAATTAACTATTTCCTAACTGCGCACCTCAGTCAGGATTCTACTTCGTCAAAATTATCTCCCCATTTTTCAATCGCGAAATTGGAAGCCATTGCAGGGATGACGCGCTGTCAATTCAGCTCTTGAATAAAAAAATAATTTATCCACATAGCATCATTACAATTGTTACATGACATTTGTATTTTAAAAGACAAATGTATCTACTAGCTATTAAGCATCATGGTGTTATGCACTTTTACGCCTTTTGTCAACTTAAAAACTATTTTCTGATTGGTTGTCAGGGTGAATTTTCGAAAGTTCAAAAAACATTAAAAAAAAAATCTGATTAAATATTTTTTGAAAGAGCAGACTAAAAATTGTCAGAGGTTAAATAATCCTTGATAATACACCAAAAAAATGAGAATTTATACGTTTTCAAGACAAAACAGTCAACTCAAACACGCCTGAACCTAAAAAGATGTACCCGACTTTCTCTTTTCGATGAGATTATTGCCTATTTTTAGGATCTTTTCCCAAAAAACTGTTGCGGAGCGAGAGATGTGAATTAATGTTTTAAAATCTTTTATCTTTCTGTGGAATTTTTGTCGGCGGAATTTATGCTTATGAACGGAAAAAATCTACAAGTATTTGCACCTACCATAATCGACTGTTTAGTAAAAATTTGTCTTTAATTTATGAGTTTATAAATATCTCGAAGCTCCATACTATAAATTAAGTATAAACATGTGCATGTGTACATAAGATACAAAAATTCAGAAATTAAGCACCTACATTAAACTTTTACAGCCCATATAGAAACAGATGTAAAAAATTCAAATATGCCAACTTGGCCATTTTTACCTTCTCTAAAAAGAGTTCCATTTCTTTTGATTAATTTCAACTGGATATCAGCCCGACCTTTACTAACAGATCTATTTTTTTAATGGTATGAATCTTTTTTCTTTGAAAACTCATGGAAGGGAATTTGAAACTTGAGACAAATTGATAGACTTTTTTACAGTAACTGCGAAGGTGAATTCAGAAAGAAAAGATAAAAATGCTCCTTGTCCTTTTCTGTCACAGAAGAATAGCCCTAAAAAATATTGAAAACTTGTGCATCGCTAAACCAGAACATTATATTAGTTTGTTTCTATAGCACCAGCCGTGTAAAGCTAAATAAGGATTTTCTTACTAATCAAATGCAGTTTTTAGTTGAATATATACGATTTAAGAAGTTCCGAAAGTAAAAGTGAAATATTTTCTGGAAACATTTGTCGATATTAACTTAAAGGCAAGTGTTTAAATTGCATATTCATAATGAAATATATATATATATATACAGTGATTAGGTGTATAAACATCTGATTATATTAAACGTGAATATAAATCTAACTTGAATATATTACAGATAATGTTTGTTAAATAATAAAGTTCAATTTGACTTGAATATTTTTATGTTCAGATTAAGTTTTTTAAAGAAATTTACAAAATTTGAACTCTAATAAAACGGCAAATGATTCCATTAACCAACTTGACCTACACAATTTAACAACAACCTCAATCGTACATCAATCAAGCAAGTTACGTTAACAAACAAATACAAACATCTGACAGACATGTGTTAGTGTGAAAGCCAGTTACTGCAAAACTGACTCTACCATACAGAATACTTATACAACAAATCACTACCAGGATGGATAGATCGGAAACACAGTTTAGAGGTAGATGGTCAGCCAGGGGTCAGGGTTATAGAATCAACAGAGGACAGTACAACCGACATCATGGAGAATAACAGAGATACAACAAGGCATCTGCACCTCAAAACTGCTACAGATGTGACTTACCAGGAAATAGTTGGATTTAAGATGAGAAAAAGAATCCAAACTCTTAAAATCCTATGGATCAGGGTTGTCACTAGGCATATGTTCGTGGTCTCCGACAGGGCATTTGAACCCTGCACCACCAGTGTTGTTTTGAAGCTTTACAGAGACTGAGATTGTATTACATTGCGTGTACATATTTAAAGCAATTGCTATAAGAGATGTAAATTCATAACAACATCAACATAGCAACAGATACTAATAGATATCCAATTCGGAGCATTTATTCGGTACTTAAATCTTTAGAACGCTTACATTCAGTGAGAAAGAATTACAGCGCCACATTAACACGTTACCAGTCATTAAGAATGCTGTTGGTAGACCAGTTTCCATCAAACAAATACAGCAATTCAGATTCAGATTGGAATTAACCATTAAAACTTAGATCGAGAATGAGTGTGTATGAGCATTTCAAATACTTTTATGATCATATCACCGATGATTTATTTTTGTCAACACAGGCTTGCTCTGTTTGATGGGATGAAGGAATGACAAACAAACACATGTATGAATTGAAAACTGTCATTTATTATTAAAATGACGAAGAAGCAACAAAATGATAAACATGTATAAATAAATCAATAAATCATATTTATAAACAACATATATGTTTATAATGACAAAACCTTATTGACTCATCCCATCAAAGATGGGGGTTACATTCGCCCATCAAGGATGGGGTTACATTCGAATATAACACTTACATCTTGTACAGCATAGTAAAAATATGTATGTGCCTTAATAATTAAATTGTGTCAATTTCAAAATGATTTAAAAATAATTTATTATTGAAATCAGTTATTCAGGGAGGGATGGGGTAGGGGTATAATTTCAGTTACCAAATTTTTCTGCCACTTTCAATCTGCAACTGAAACGCCTTCTGAAATCAGATAACAATAGGGGAAGGAACTAACTTTGTATTGAACATTTCTTCAGCATAAAACTTTATTGACTCATCTCATCAAAGATGGGGTTACATTCGCCATCATATTGTTACACAAAACTTTCCTTGAAACAATATCCCCAAGACCAGTTACCATCAAACAAATGCAGCAATTCAGATTCAGATTGGAATTAACCATTAAAACTTAGATCGAGAATGAGTGTGTATGAGCATTTCAAATGCTTTTATGAGCATATCACCGATGATTTATTTTTTAATTATATAGGTATACAGCAAAGAATGCAGTTTTTCTTAAATAATGAAAATTTAATAAAAATGAATTATTTACAAAGAAAAGTCACAAAACTTGTGTGTAACTCTACACTATTATGAAGCTGAATGCATTTATTTTGTACAATAGTTCTTATATAATGATTGTGTCAAAGACATTATTATATGTGCGTACGCATGTTTAAGTAATCATTATAAGCTTTTATGTTTTTGTAAATTTGAATCAAGTTTTCAAAAGTTGTAGTATCTCACAGAGGGTTTCAAAGATATTTATTTATCACTGAGATTACTCATAGTTTTATATCAACATAACACTACGGAGACAATATATATTCTCATCTCATGATTGTACATAATTAATACCTATTTATTAGCAAATGATATACACAATACGCAGATTCCAATACACAGCTTGCTTATAATATCATTTTATAAAAGGAATGTTTGATAACATAAGTAAAATAATTTCAAGTAAACTTTAAGAAAACAGAAGTAAAGCACTATCCCTTTCCTTATTTTGTTTTTGTCAAATGCTTGTAAGAATCAACGGGTGGGTCCAGAAATTTTTCAGGGGTGTCATCAAAACAAACTTTCCAAATATTTCAATTTATTCAGTTGATATTAAGGTCATTATAGGTAGTAACAAAACAAATGGTAACACATGGTTTACAAAATTGATTCTAATTTTATTTTCCTTTTACTGCCTCGTGGTCTTTTTGTAGCGTACTCCCCACGAGTGCGGGAAGTTGTGGGTTCGAACCCCGGCCGGGTCAAACCAAAGACTTGGAAATACGTCTTTGTTGCTTCTCTTCTAGGCACGCGACATTTAGGAGTAAAAGCATAGACTGGTCGACTTGGAATCAGAAGAATGTGTTCGCGTAGGCTGACATGTAAACCTGTGGACTGCTTCCTTGTGAAAAAGCACGATAGAATAAGGTTTAGCGTGTCGGGTCAGTACAAAGCAGGGTTTATATTCTGATCATATCACATTATTACGATACCCGAAAAGTGTAAACTATCATATCAAGGTATAAGTGTAAATATATAATACACGCACATCAGTGTTAATCCATTGAGTCATTTCTCACCTATTGTTGCACGTAAAACCATTTCAGGAACATGATCTTACTATTTAAACGCTCACAATAGTTTTAGGATGAATAGTTACTATTGGGATGCAGTACAATATTAATCGAATAGACAATGATGCATTTGGATGGTCGAACTAGATGTATGTGTGTGTGTGTGTGTGTGTGTGTGTGTGTGTGTGTGTGTGTGTGTGTGTGTGTGTGTGTGTGTGTTTGTGTGATAAAAGCCCACTTTTCTAAACACCAAAAATGTCTCTAGTCAAATAGTCTAGAAGCGTGCCCTTTGCTCCAACGCCCTTGAAGTTTAGCAGGCACTTAATTCCAATTTCTGAATAAATTAAAACCAAGCGATATTTCCGTTAGACTTTGAATTTTCAAAATTGCAAATAGTCAATAGATGTCTATGCATGTTTATCTATTATGGTTAGGTTGCTGACCCGCTGTCTTTACACTATTTATCACCTTATTCATATCTTAAATATTAGTATTTAGTATAATAGAAGGTTTTGCTCCTTCCTCCTCCTCAGACCTCTTATTAAAAAGTAACCACTCCCTCTTTTTAATAGTTCCTTGATCCACTACTGATAAAACTAAGCAAAAGGTCAAAAATATAACCCTGAAAACTGCCGCCCTATATCCCTCACATGTATTTGTTGCAACCTTTTAGAACACTTGGTAGTTAAACACATCATGAAACATGCAAATAATTACAACATCTTATATCGCGTACAGCATGGATTTCGCAGAGGTCGATTCCGGAGAAGCAGATCGGAATTAGTTATGACGTAGACAGTAATCGTTCTAATCGTAATCATGTTCATTGACCATAACAACGATGAAAGCACATCATTTAAGGACGTTTTGACATCATATAATGAAGTAAACCGAACCACATCATATAATGTTACAAGCACATAATATAAGGACGCAACCACATCATATAAAGATGTTTGCACATAATATAAGGGAAAATGCACATCATATAAGGATTTTTGCACATCATATAAGTATATTTGCACATCATATAAGGATATTTGCACATCATATAAGGATATTTGCACATCATATATGTTTGCACATCATATAAGTATATTTGCATATCATATAAGGATTTATGCACAACATATAAGTATATTTGCATATCATATAAAGGTGTTTGCACATCATATAACGACAAGTGCATATCGTATAATGAAAATGGGCATAACAAGACAGTTTTGGCGTTCCATACTTTCTAAGGAGGAACCTTAATATAAGCTCAACATCCATTAAAGAGCAAGCATACAAGTCCTTAGTAAGACCATCACTAGAGTATAAAATAGAACACGAAAAGGTTGTTGGCATGTAAGGACAATTATTATCTATTAAGCGTTTTAAGAGTAAAAGTAATCATTAGTTTTTCGTAAATAGTGTATGCAATTCATCAGCGCGGTAATAAGTTGATCAATGAAAATAAAATTAGCGTTCCTACAATAGTTATGGACATAAGATAACGATTTTCTATTACTTGAGATTGATTAATATCCAATACCTGTTAAGTTTTCCGAATGGTATATATTCTTTATTCCAAAAGCAATACAGCTTATAGGTATAAATTACAATTAATATTACGTTAAATATAGTAAGCATCACACAGTACAATATGGTAATTCATTAATACAATTCATACAATTTAAAACAAATGTAAGAGCATGATATTTATTATTATAGTTTAACAATCTTTAAGTATAACACATATATACACATTCAAAAATTTTGAATTCTTTCGGCAATACATAAATACTTTCCAATTTTATTTTTTTTTTTTTTTTTTCATATTACGAACAGATTACAATTGTATAAGTTTAGATACTGATGGATTTCTCCAGTACTAAGGATTTATATACTTTATACGAATATCTTTATATCTAATACATTCCAAAATCAAATGATATCATCCTCAACAGAATTACAGTTGCACATATTACATATTCTAGCATTTCTGTTTATATTTAAAAACCTTCCAGTTGCAATGATCAAATTATGTGCATGTAAACGGTTCTTTCTTATTAATGGTTTATATCTAAAATCAACAGGTCTACTAAGGTAAAACTGCAAACCATGACTGTCATATATGTATTTCAAAAACTGGCATTTAGAAGGCTTCTAAAAGATGACATTGCTTCAGATATAAATCTATCAGGAACACGCTGTATGAACTCAGCTATAAAGCATCTTCATTTAAAACATTTTGTGTCACCCATACATTACATAGGCCATAATTACATAATAAATCTCTTATTTTACATGACCAATTCATTATTTTTACTTTTTACATAGCTAGCCTTCAGCATTTCTGCATAACAACTTTTCAGAATACAATTGTCAGTGTTTATACAATTTACACCAATATTTCATCGTTTTACAATAACCTCTGTACATACAATGGAACTCTACCAGTTCAAAATACACAATGTAATTTGTAGAACTCTTTTTTACTTTCAAAATCCTCTTAAAAGATATGAATGAAGATTACAATATCAATTGCTTTATGATATCCCTACACTTCACTACCATAATTCACTATGCTTGAAACATATGTATTCAATAAAGACAGAAGTGTCTCTGTATTAAAGTAGTCTTCTTGAATTTTACTAAATAAACTGAAAACAGCTTTTTTACCATGATTTGACAGCACTTTCTGAGGTTTAGTAAAAATACCAATTTAATTTAACATCATACCAAGATATATAAATTCATCACATAACTCAATATACTCCCCATTGATGAACCATTTTTCTTCTGGTTTGATAACACCTCTGTTTCTAAAAGAAACAATCTTAGTTTTTACCATATTTATATACAAATTATATATACCCTTCAGAACATATATGAACAACATCTATCATTTTTTGAAGATCATTTGTATTTTAGCTGAAAAATAACAATATCGTCATCTTACATTGATAAAAAAGATTGACATTCTCATGTCATATGATTGACAACCCTGTTTTATTAATCATATTTCAATGTCATTGACATATAAAACATATAAAAAGCTGATATGTATTCTCCTTGCATTAGACCAATGTCACAGTTGAAACGGTGACAAATTACCCTCATGTTTAACACATAATTGTTTTGTCGAAAGAAAATCTTTTTTCATATTGTACGAGGATGAAGGCCATGCTTACCAACTCCATCCGTATAGGATATTTATAGCGAAAAAGGGAGAGTTTGCTTTAATTATACACCTATGCTCTAACGAAAAAGAACGGACCAATTATCTTCAAATATAAGTACTTTTAGCGAAAATAAAAATAGCAAAGCCCATTTAGGCGGCAAATATAAAATTCTATGTTGATGCAAGATGCAAACAAACAAATAATTTGATAGCAGTTTAATTATCGTATAGAAAAACATAAGGTTAAACAATGATTCTTCTGTGAATCAAAATTGCACATAATTTATTTTATATCGTTGAGTAACCATAGTCGTTATGACAGGAACATATTTGATAAAATATCTTTAATCGTTATCAAAATAAAAACGTTTGGGGATTGATATATACCTCTATGTTTGGCGTTGCAAATAGTATAAAAGACTACCGGTATCTGATCTCCGAGAATAGATAAGAAATTGTCTAAGTTTGATTTTAAGAGGAAGATAAATATTCTCTTTTATGATTATTTTATAAACATATCTTGAATATGATGAGTACTGATCAAACCATTAAACCATCAAATCATTTAAACCAGTGTGATTGGTTTTTCAAAACTGTTAGAGTTCCTTCAAAAACGAATAAACGTTATTAATTTCGTTATACTTTTTCAAAACCAAAACTGTTCACATTAGCCAGGAATCATCCTCTCATTTCCAGATCAAAACGGAACATCCAGTGGCTCCTATTTTTTCAAGTTGTAATGTAATAATCTTCAACATGAATTAAACATTAAACAATAATTACATTAATAATCCATGTAAGTTTTCTACATCTTACATAAAAAATGAGGTAAAATCATGCATCTCTATATATAAATATCTTATTTTTTAAAACCAAACAATCAATCAGGTTCACGATTTGTAAGCATATTTTATAATTACGCGATTACGTGTTTTAAATCGTAATCTTTATGTATTGATTACAATAGTGATGATATAATAGTAATAGGAAACCACAGCATTGTTTGGTTAGTTGAACGACGTATATACATTTTGAAACCAGATCTTTTAATGTTTAGTTTTATAATTGGTGTTGTTTCGATTCATCTACATTTTCAAACGTGACATAATAAAAGAAACAAAATAAGCAAACTTAGTACGTAGTAGTCTTTTAAATGGACACGTGAACTCCTTGAACTGTAATTCGGTTAATACTAGAAACAGACCCTTTTGCTCCTTCCGAGCCCTTATTCAAACACTTAAACTGGATGACAGTTGAACAGAGAATAAAATATCACAAGTTTGTGATGACATTTAAGTGCTTAAAAAATGACGCACCATCATATCTTACTAACAAGTTTCATTATGTTTCAGACAGAAATCCATACCCCTTGAGAAATGCTATTCAAGGAAACCTCATACTCCCTAAACCAAAAACAGAATTGTTCAAAAAATCTTTTATGTATTCTGGACCATTCTTGTGGAATAATCTGCCAATACCGTTAAAAAATATTACAAATGTTAATTCTTTCAAATACAAAATAACAGATCATTTATTGAAATCAACCTAGCTGTATAAAAAATATTGAAAACTGATTATGTCATCACGTTTATTTTTTCATAACATTTTATCAAGTTGTATTGAACATTATTATCATACTTGTCTTTTTATACTAATGTATGCAATGTGTATGTCTGCGTTTTGTTTGATTTTTTTTATGATGAGGGCCTCAGGGAAGATTAGTTATATAGCTAACTGTGTAACCCTCTTAAAATAAAGTATTGTTGTTGTTGTTGTTGTTGTTGTTGATAAAGAAATTATATAAAGGCAGGTCATAGTTGTTTATTGATGTTAAAATTGAGAATGGAAATGGGGTCTATGTCAAAGAGACAACAACCTGACCAAAGAGCAGACATCAGCCGAAGGCCACCAATGGGTCTCCAACGCAGCGAGAAAATCCCGCACCCGGAAGTGGTCCTCAGCTGGCCCCTCAATAAAATTGTGTACTAGTTCAGTGAAAATGGACGTCACACTAAACTCCAAAACATATAAATGAACTTAAATTAAAAAACATACAAGACTAACAAAGGCCAGAGGCTCCTGACTTGGGACAGGCGCAAAAATGCGACGGGGTTAAACATGTTTTGTGAGATCTCAACCCTCCCCCTATACCTCTAGCCAATGTAGAATAAAGAAACACATAGTAATACGCACAGTAAAACTCAGTTTAAAAGAAGTCCGATTCCGATGTCAGAATAGGTAACAAAAGAAACTAAGCAAAATGACAATGATACATACATTAACAAAGGACTACTAGCAGTTACTGACATGCCAGCTCCAGACCACAATTAAACTGATTGAAAGATTATGTCTTCATCATATGAAAATCAAGTACAATCCCTCCCGTTAGGGGTTTAGTATCATACAATCATAAAATATATGAGAAGAACCCGTATCATGCCAACAACTGGTTTTAGAATAATAGTGTTTATTGCCGATGCAAAGACCCTATGAGTGAATCAATATTAATACCA
Organism: Mytilus coruscus; assembly: GCA_017311375.1. Taxonomy (NCBI): domain Eukaryota; kingdom Metazoa; phylum Mollusca; class Bivalvia; order Mytilida; family Mytilidae; genus Mytilus; species Mytilus coruscus. Next base: position 88,570,619 of record CM029599.1, read on the forward strand.
AAATATGCAATCCTTAATGACCTGACAGCAGTATCGTAACTATATCCTTTCCGAATAAGTCTGTTTAAAGGTTTGGTTAGCTTTTGAGGTGAATGCCGACATTTTTGTGCTTTGTAAAGAATATTACCATAAAATATTTGATGTGAAATACCTGAACGTATAAGATGTCTACATGTTGATTTATATTTACGAATGATGTCCTTGTACCGATGATAAAATTTAGTAAATGTTTTGACTAGTTTGTGATATCGAAAACCCTGGTGTAATAATTTTTCAGTAATACAGAGATTTCTTTCGTTGAAATCAAATACGTTGTTACAAACACGAGCGAATCGAACAAGTTGAGATATATAAACACCATAAGATGGTGTTAAGGAACGTCACCATCTAAAAATGGATAATTAACAATAGGGAATGAAAAATCATCTCTTTTATCATAAATTTTGGTATTAAGCTTCCCGTTTAAGATATAGATATCAAGGTCCAGGAAAGGGCAGTGTTCATTGTTAGTATTAGCTTTATTTAAAGTCAGTTCGACAGGATAAATATCTTTTAACTCGATTAAGAAGATACAAATCAATCCCACAAACAAAAAATCCGAAGAATATGCTTGGAATGTAGATATACGTAACCGGACAACCAGTTGAAAATAAATTGAAGTTACTGCGCGAGAAATTTATTCGAGTCCAATGTGACATAAAACTTCTATATGCATCTTTTGTCAACGATAGCTTTCTATAGTTTGTCATACTCTTTACGAGGAAATAAAAGAAAATTATGAATAAATTTAGCAGAAACTATTAAAGAGCTGCCATCAAAAACAAATTATCAAAATAACTAAACCATTTACATGATTGTTTAAGTAACCTGACTTGAAGCAAGCACATACATATGTGGCCGATTTGAGATAGATTTATAGATCTCAACCTCGCCAGTTTAATCTTAATCAGTCGATTTACAAAATTTCGCAAAATAACATACAATCAGTTATGTTCAGAAAATGCAATGTTTGAGAAGTAATCTATATTACTAAATGAATAGAGTTGAAATTGGGTGTCGCGTTTTCTTTCACATGAAATCCACGAATATTGTTTTATACCACAAAGGGGTAATGACCAGCGTAGTTGATTATGTGTCCATTTCAAGATCTTTTGGGGGTATTTGGGGGTTAAAATCGAAAAAAAAGCCAGTTCGGATCGACCGTCCTTCACGACGTTTGGCTCTGAAATTTACGTGCCATCATCATTTCCGTCATTGCGCGTCTGCCTAGCAAAATTAAATTTTATTTCGTAGCAGATACGGTAAATATTGACCTTACACTGAAACACTTTGTGATACACATTCCCTTGACGCTCTCAGCAATTAAACAACAGATTTTTACACGTCAAGAGCTTTTCCTTCCGGGGAACCGCATCAATTCAACATGAAAAGGGTGGGGGGATTACTTCAGTTTTCGGTTAAAAATGGGTACCGAAGTGCGGCGGGAATGTGACCCACCCCATTCATATATTAATGCATACAATTTTCAGCCCACTCATATATGGGGGTGGTTCTGAGCACGGAAACACCAGAAATCAGGTGCGGTTCGTAGTAAATTCCTCCGTTGTCGGAGCACCTTTGCCACACGGGTATTAAAAGACCTTTCTTAATTTTAATACTACTTATTTAGAAATAAAACATTAAGAACTTTTAAATACTAAAACAAAAAGGGTATATGCATTCCTTCAAAAAAATATAATGGTCCTAAAAATATTCAGAAATGCAAAAACCGTAATTGATTACTATTTACATCTATAAGTGCAAGTGAATTAAAATCCAGACTGTAAATAAGGCGCACTGTAGGTCACGGATCCGCGATGTCGCGGGCGTGTTCTAGTATACATAGATTACACTGTGTATTCTAAAGCAACAAGTTATAAATCTTCATAATAATTGCCATACATATATGCCATATATATTTACAAGCAATGTGAAGATACTACAACGTAAAAAGCATTTATTGGAAAAAGTATTGCGTATTCAAACAATGTAGAAAAAGTACATTTATACATATATATATATATATATATATATATAGTACGTCTGAACCAGTGACAACTCTACAACAGATTCATCCATCGGATCACCAGCAGTGATGGTGATACTTGGCTGTGTACATTCTGTATATACAACTCGTCTAAACATCAGCCCAACAATGTTAGATCTGTAAATTTGCTTTCGCAATTTTTTTGTTCTTCCCTCGCCGGGATTCGAACTCATGCTACTGAGATATCGTGACACCAAATCGCCTGCACTGTATCCGACGCGCTAGACCACACGACCACCTAGGCTTCACAAAAATAAAGCTTTCGGTGGCCGGGTGTTACCTTTCCTCGTCAGTTTTAATCTAGCGTCGTAATACAGTACATGATATATAAGGCAGGGATTTGGTGTCACGATATCTCAGTAGCATGAGTTCGAATCCCGGCGAGGGAAGAACAAAAATTTGCGAAAGTAAATTTACAGATCTAACATTGTTGTGTTGATGTTTAGACGAGTTGTATATATATATATATATATATATATATATATACGCACAATATTTTAAAACAATGTATACAGATTATTCCAGCATTGAATAGCATGATAAACAATCTTTGGAAGTCTTAAATAAGCTTGTTCATATGGGCAGCCGGACAGTTGTGCTTTCTATTCTCTGTATACTAGACTACACATTTTGTACATTTGTAAATTTAGATTTTTGAATTTGAGTTCGAACTATTGATAAAATGTGCCAAGCTCCTTATGGCATCACTTTACAAACAAAAGGTATCTTTTACATAGCAATTTTGGTCGACTGGTTTAAAACGCAAAATATAGTGAAAGCAGTATTGCCGTTAATGTCTGGACACTTTTTGCTTGAATTTTAGTGTGGACAAATTAAGCATTTGCGGGTGCTCACATCGTTTTGATGAATTCAAGACAAAAACTGTAAATGAACCTTGATAACCTTGTCGCGCCAATCGATCGACTTCTCAGTTAAAAACAAATCGTACAGTTGTCTAAATAAAATGCGTCTCTGATGGGTTTGCGGCCTGACTGCATGAAGTGTTGGCTCACTGGGTGATATGGCTTTTCGTATTATCTCTAGTGCCCAATTAGGCTTTTGTGGAAAACAGACAGATTTTAATGAATTCAAATGTTGAGAACTGTCAATGCGCAGTATGAATTATTGTACTAATTAAAAGATGTTGGTTTATTGTTTTCCTTATCTATAATATCCTGTCCATATACTACAACAGTTGATCGATTAATTGGTGATGCTTTACTCCGCCTCAGCACAAAAAATACTATATCGCGGCGAAATATAAGACAACTGTCTGTCGGTGGAAAATACTCAAGTTCAAAATCTGAAAAAATAATATTATTATTTACATAGAGATATATCGTCCGCATTAAATTAGTAATATTATCCATGTAAATATTTCTTCAAGCTTCACAATATGTTTTTTTGTAGATTGTATATGATTTTGAAAGAAAGATTGTAAATCAGTTTACTGTTTTTATGTTGTATAAAACCGAGATACATCAAGCCTTACTTTTGGTTTAGTTTTCAATTGCCGTCGCAAGCAAGTCCAAAAATCTATCATCATCATTCAAACATTCTGCAAAACTCAAATATGATTCTTGTACTATCACTTTCATTATCCGGACTGGAAATTGTTTGAATGGAATATCTTCCATTAAGATACCAATTATAATGTTTTCCCTTTTACGTGAACAAATTCCCTCCATGCGAGCAATATTAAATTCATAATTACACCAATTAGACTTAAGAAATTCACGTGTTATTAAACAAATGGTCTTTCTGCTATGGTGAATACCATTTATTATATTTTCGGCAATTTCGTTTCCTGGTATAAAATCTCGATGGTGAATACATAATCTCTTTCCCTCTTTCTTTTCTAATTCTATCAAACGATTTATTACAAATTGTCGATCCTGGTCGATTCTGTATGACATGGAGTGGTTCGTAACCTCCAAAATATTGTCTTTTGAACATATGAAACGAATACCTTAGCCTAATTCTATATCTATAAACAATAGCTCCGAAAATTATTCCAAGTGATAGAAATAGAAATAAACCAGCTCCTATAATTAATTCAAATTTAGAACTGCACTTTTTCTGTAAGCCTAACAGCACGTCTTTGACATGTATCAGTTCTCGTTTATTATTCTTGCAAGTAACATTTGAATACGACCCCATTCGTTTTCGATGTTTTTTATACCAGAGAAGAAAAGAAAGAGAGTCGCAAGAGCATTCAAAAGGATTGTGCATCATTTTAATTTTTATATTTTGTGACGTAATTTTGTCAAGCTTTTCCATAGCCTTATCTGATAGGAAAGTAATCTGGTTATAGGACAAAACATTAAGCTTCATAGATGAGAAATCGTAACATTCCAGTCAGTCAGAAGATTATGACTGATATCAAGAGTTTGAATATTTGGAACATGAGCGAAAAAATTGTTTGGTAATGTAGTTATCCGATTTGAAGATATGTTCAGAATTTTTAACTTCAACTGCTTTTCAAATAATTCCCCGTGTTCAAATGTTTTCATGGCATCTCCAAGTAAATTTCTCTGTATGAAAAGTTCTTCTAGATTAATGAACCCAATGAGAAAATGTGCGTATATGTTTAAACACATGTTTTCAGAAAGATCTAAAATCTTTACGTTTGTAACATTACAAACTGGTCCCAGAAAATTCTGAAAATTATTTCCACGTAAAGAGATGTATTCTAACGTATCATAGCTGATCCTGTATGGAATGATTATGTCACCGAGGTTAGAACTTTCAAAATAAATATGCTTTGTATTTAGTGGAATCATACTGACAAAGGAGATAAGGGGATCAAATATACAGCTGGGAGGTGGGTATGGTTGGATATCTGCAGCCGTTAGATGTGGATACGACTGGATACCTCGAGTCATTGGAGGTTTGACAGAATCCAAACAGTTTACATAATCGGAAGAATATGTTTCAGCTATCAAACCCATTTCGTCGGATTCATAAGAGACCTGACGTTGTTGTGAAGATACGCCTCCATTTTGTTTTTTTAACATACAAGATTGTTTGTTGGATTTTCGGTCTGATAAACATTGAATTGTATCTGTGAAATCATTACAAACAAACCATCCAGAGTGTACTTCTTGCGACTGGGTTTGGTCTTGAGAACTCAGAAATAAGGAATTAATACCTGTTAATGTTAAAATTCCGTCTACTTTATATTTTTTAACCGTTATCGGTTCCCCATAAGACTCAGTACCCTTAATGTTTTCGGTAAGTAAGTCGGCGCTAGATCCTCTGTCATCTCCAATTTGTTCCCATCCAAATATAATTCCGTTAGATTTGTGTCTTTAAGTGGTTTAATGTCATCAACAAAAAGAATAGTACTGAATCCGTACGGGCAATAAATTTGATTTGTCTTCAAGATTTTGATATCTGTATTTGGTAAATCTTGTGTTATATTACGCAAACCACAAAATCCTAACATCGAATTGAATGATATATCTAAACTCCTTAGATTTGTCAATTTAGCTATTGCTCCTGATTCAATGCTTTTCAAGTGTGTTTCGCTTCCTGATGTGTTAATCTGACGGTATCCATTTAATGAAATGTCTGAAGCCGTTATTTGAGATAAATTTTCAAAATAGTTTTCCGTGATGGTTTCAATTCCGAGATTTGGCAGCATTAAATTATTTATAGATAACGCCTGCAGATTTTTCATTTCTGAAAGTACTTTTCCGAATGATGTGGTCAAGAAGCCATCAATAACTAAGGTACGGAGAGATTTTAAGTGTTTAAAAACTTCATCGGGATACACGGGTTCAGTTGTGTCATATCCATTCTGACCGATATTTAGATCGGTTAAAGTTTGCAGATTATTGAAGACATTTCGTTGGAAAACCGTTCTGTTGTAACTCAGTAGGTTCTGGTGAAGATCTAAAACCTGAAGCCTTCTAGAATTTGCAAAGGGATAACGTCCAAATGAATTGATCTAATTCACTGACATATCCAAATGAATAACTGATTCTGGTATCTTTCTACCGTCCAATACTGAGTGAAAATTATTATTACTCAAATTAAGTTGTTGAAGAGTTTTTAAATCTGATAATGAATAGTTTTCAGATCTGTTGATTTTATTAAACGAAAGGTCTAAAATAGGTAATTGATCAGGTAACAAATAACAAATATTGTGGCTAAAGTTAATTACTCTGACGGTTTCATATAAACTGAAATTTGGGTATCTGTTTAATTCATTATTTGCACAATTTATAACTGTTCGATTGCAGTCACATTCTGCACAAGTTTTTGTCATATTATCATCTGACAGATTACTTACCGGCAGTAATAGTAATCCTTACAAACTTATATTCCATAATACAGACATTATACTTCACAACAATTTCAAGACGTTTGAATTACATCCTTGTTTAGATAGGCACACTCGTATAAATAAAGTTTAAACAAAAAATCTCAGTTTCTAATAACATGACAATGTATTATGTTATGTATGCTGGCGGGATCCAGTAAATTTAACCGATTATTGGGTATAGACAGAATCAGACTATCAGATGCTGATGTATACTCCCTAAACTAATTTGACAAATGGTTTAAAGCTGAAAAATACAAATTAAATTACAATTGTACAATGTGTTAAACAGATGTTATTGTTCACAAAACTTCAAATTTAAATATTAGCACAGTCCGATGAATCCGTGATCAAGTTAATTTTAGAATTTAAATTTAAAGACCAAACAGGTTTTAACCCTCAATCAAATAGATTATAGAAATTTGAAAAACTATTTGAAAGAAATAGAAAACTTATTTCAATATCATTTTTAAGCAAGATTAATACTTTTCAGATAGATTCAATTGCGTTTAATCATTCAAGCACTTTTAAACTGCGGGTAATACGCATTTTAAAACTATCCGCGTCGTAATTTAGGTCAATATATACAAAGTGGTGATCCAAAAAGTTATTAAAACATGAGATTCCGAGATACAATACAAAATGACATTTTTCATTCAAATTTCTCGTGTTTAGTAAAAGTAAACTCGTAGTAGCCCATAGTCAATTGTCGTTCATTTTGTCGATTGGTCAAATTCTCATGGACAGGTTTACATTTTGTTTTTAAAAATTACTATGCAAATTTGGTCTAGCGTCAGAATTGTGGTGGTCTCAACCTGTTTCAAGCGTGACATAATGACAGAAACACAATCTGCAATTTAGTTGTCTTTAAGGCTGAGATTTGAACTCCTTGAACTGTATTTTGATAAAGAAATTATATAAATATAGGTTACAATAGTTTACCGATTTTTAAACTAAATTAATCAAATCGATTAAAAATATACAAATCAATATACCGTAGCTGACACCCAGTTGAAATAGATTAAATTGGTACGTTTGTAATTTTTTTTTCGCATCCAATTTTCAATGCATCCTTTTTAGCCAATGTGACATAAAACTCTTCTGTGCATCTTTCTCAACGTTAGCTTTATATAAAGGAGGAAATGGTGATATTCCTGTGAATAGTAATTTTGTTTCTTTTATTTCATATTGATATGGTACAATGATACGTCCAAATTATGGAAATTATTTCATCTCGTGTTGGTAAGAATGGTTTTCATTTACCTTGGGAGACCAAACCTATAATTGTCAATTTACTTAGGACTATACTATACTAACCCTAACCATAGTCAGAGATGTCAGGTAGCAATAACGATGCTAGCCAGTGATTTCGTAACGAATCCTAGTCAGAGATGTCAGGTAGCAATAACGATGCTAGCCAGTGATTTCGTAAAGAATCATAGTCAGAGATGTCAGGTAGCAATAACGATGCTAGCCAGTGATTTCGTAACGAATCCTAGGCAGAGATGTCAGGTAGCAATAACGATGCTAGCCAGTGATTTCGTAACGAATCCTAGTTACAGGTGCTCACAGCTCACATTGTTTTGATGAATTCAAGACAAAACCAGTAAATAAACATTGAAAACCTTGTTTCACCAATGGATCGACTTTCTAATTGAAAAATATATTGTATATTGTCGAAATAAAATATGTCTCTAATGAGTTTGCGGTCCGACTGCCCGAGATGTCGACTCAGTGGGAGATGTGGATTCTTTGTATAATCTCTCCAATGCCTATTGAGGCTTTTTTTTCGGAAAACAGACAGTTTTTGCGTACTTAATTTCAGCCTATGTCGTATTGACTTGAGTTGGCCTGGTAAAAACAAATAATTCCAAAATAACTATCAGTTATTCGATCTGGAATCTCATGTCAACTCATATATAATTAAAACAATCACATTTTCATTTAAACGATCACAAAATATTTCATAATATAAAGTAAATCATAGATAAAACAATAACATTCAAAGTTGTAATATGTAATATAATAATGATTCTCTGTGAACTATGGTATACGCAGTATTTCTGTTCTTGACAGCAATCATGCATCTCTGTATCTTGTATGGTTCAAACGATGTCGATATAGAGAACAACATGTATGATTATTAATGTTTTGGTACGATGTCCATATAGAGAACAACATGTATGATTATTAATGTTCTGGTACGATGTCGATATAGAGAATAACATGTATGGTTATTAATGTTCCAGTACGATGTCGATATAGAGAACAACATGTATGATCATTAATTTTCTGGTACGATGTCGATATAGAGAACAACATGTATGATCATTAATGTTCTGGTACGATATTGATATAGAGAACAACATGTATGATTATTAATGTTCTGGTACGATGTCGATATAGAGAACAACATGTATGATTATTAATGTTCCAGTACGATGTCAATGTACATATAGCGAAAAATAACGTTTTTTTTTTTTTAAATTCGGCAAATATTCGAAATAATCATTAAGTAATGTTACCACATATTTTTTTAATAAAACATTTCTGTATCCAAATACTTCTTATTTTATGAAGTGTACCAAAACTTACGATTTTCTTGTTACTAATGAAATAGCAATGTATGTTATATGCCCAAAAAAAATTACTTTGAATATTGTTTGTTTTTATTGGTATAAGTATTGATTTTGTTATCAGTAAATTAAAACCATACTTAATATCATTGTTATACACATATGCACATTCACGGTTCTACAATCTGTCGATACTTATATATTTTGGCATTGCACAAGGTCAAGTTTTTCTTTGACTGTTACACTAAATCCATAGGATGTTGGATGTGTACTGATTGATAATTTAGACTTAGATGCCCGAATTTTTATTAGTTTTTATTGGCTTTGAACTAGCTGTCAGTAACTCCGAGTACTCTCAGATCTGTACTTTGTCTCTTTTTTGTTCTGAAGGATGTATGAATTCCCTGCCACGTCTGGTCTGTGTTTTTTAGTTGTTTTTTTGCTTTGTATCGATCTGATGAGTTAAGCCATGTTCAACTTATTTTTACAGTTTGTTCTATGTTTTACTGTAAATAAAGGCAACAGTAGTTTAGGTGTCAGACCACCAATCCACTCCCATCAATTTAGAACGTATGTAAAAGTAGCCCCACTCTGACACAAAATAGTGCTTTTGATGTCATTGTTTACTTAAGATAACCAACAAATCTGCAGAAATGAATCTTTTGGTGAAAGAGAAATATATTTACATCATTTTGAGCCAAAATTTACTTGTCTATGAGTTTACATTAAAAATTGAGGATCAATGCGCTCCATCGTATACTAATTTAAGATTTCCAGAAAACCAGGGCCTTTTTTTTTTAGTAGTTCTTATCTTTCGACGGGCATTTTTTTCTTAGAAGACTTTGAACAAGGGTTGAAAATTGGCATGAATAAAGGTGATACATGTACAAATCAGGATAAACCGGTTTATATGAAGTTAAACTTAAGGTAAAATATTAAGAAAGCTGTGAAAATTGCAAAATTTGGTTGAATAGATAGGGATTTTGAATTGGTGGTCTAACACCTATACCGCTGTTCAATAGTCATAAATCGATTAAGCGAAAATAAATCCTGGTCACAAACCAAATCCGAGGGAAACACATCAACTAAAAGAGGAAAATAATTGAACAACAGAAACACTGAGCTGCTACAAAAACAAACGCCGTCAGACATAGAAACGGACTATTTGATAACAACTGCCATATTCCTGACTTGGTACAGGACATTTTAAGAAAAAATGGTGGGTTGAACCTGGTGTTATGGCTAGCCAAACCTCCCGCTTATATGGCAATGTTAAAAATACCGCTAAAATGACAACCTTACACACCACTGTCCAAGCCTAGGGGAAGGGTTTGGCGACAGCAAACATGTTTAACCCCGCCACAATCTGTATGTGTCTGTCCCAAGTCAGGAACTTGTAATTCAGTAGTCGTCATTTGCTGCTGTAAATCATATTTATGTTCTTCTTATTGTTTTGTACATAATTCAGACTGTTAATTTTCTCGTTTGAATTGTTTACATTTGTCAATTCGGGGCCTTTAAAAGCTTACTATGCTGTATGTGTTTTGCTCTTTGTTGAAGGCCGTAGGGGGACCTACCGGTATATTTGTTAATTTCTACGTCATTTGGTCTCTGGAAATGCATGCAGTAAAAATTTAACTTCCTATTTCGAAGTAAGTGAATTAATCAATGATACTTTATCGAAAATAACTTATGCTTCCAATTTATAAATCTCTTGTAACAATATAAACATGTGCACAAAACTTACAATTTACATTATCCCTTGATCAAATTTTGCAGAATTTCTAGAGAATGGATTCACATGGCAGAAGAAAACCAACGCCCATCCTCTGCATGGATTTGCTGATGACGGCAAGGCGATAGCATCCACTTCGAACCCAATGAACGTCCAGAGGACTTATTTCAGTGGTTGGCCAGTTTCATTGAGGATAATTTACTGACGAAGAGAAGAACTTTCACCTTCTCTGGAAAATCTGATTGTGCTTACTTTGCTTAGACTTATTCATCGTGATATGCTTAAATTAGTTAAACAGCGATAAGGAACGCCCTGCGATCTAAAACTTTAGCTTCATTAAAACCTGAAATTTTGCAAGCATTGGATAGTTACTTGATGAAATTCATTCGGCCGTAGACGCTAAGGTTTTACGTATAGCCTTAAAGGACAAGCCTTACGACAGAAGTGCAAGGAAGTCAGGAAATATCAGAACTTATCGTCAAATAAAGTGTTGTATTTTTTGTTAGCAAGCAGTCCGTCCATACAAACAAGATTTAAGTCCTTGTAAATACTTACCAGACGAAGACAAACAGTATATGTCAATGTTAGACAATCTGATTGTACTGAAGTAGGTGATAGCGAGTCTGAAGACGATTTTCATGATAATGAACATGTATTTTATTTAATGAAAATGTAGAACCTAGTTAGCTTAGAGTTGTTTCTGCTTTCAGACGAGTGAGCACTAAACAGTTCCCTCACTTTTAAGGCATTTTATAAACATCCTCCCCCTTCCAACTAGATACCGGGGCTGGGGTAAGTATGATAAAGGTATCTTCTGCAGAGTATATCCAATCAAGTCTCTGTAGACCCCAATAATTTACTTAGTCCTGGTATGCAAACCCAGTTTGAAGAACCTTTGCAGAAGTTCAGTGAGGTTTTTAGCCCAAATTGTACAGTATAATGATGCAATGGGTCCCTTTGAAGCATGTGTTAATATGTGTCCTCTCCAGCCTCCCCAACGAAACAGACAAATGCCACAATATTCAAAGGACAAGTTGGTTGAACTCCAAAACCAATTGATGAATTGGAATGTAGAGGGTTTTTCGTCGTCCAGAGGACATAGGCATATCAGTCGAATGCATTAACCCGTCCTTTCTTGTTCAAAAGCATCCCGTGGTTTCCTACTTGTAACAGAGTTCGCCGATGTAGCCGTTATAGTAAGCCACAATCCTCTCTCGACATTGACTAGACCATCCATCTGCAATTGTTTTGTCACCTAACAAAACCGTCATTTGTCCAAAATCTATTATAATCCTATGTTGGATATGGTCACAAGGTTTATTTTCCGCTAACCCACACAGAGTAGCGACACTAGCTTCTTGTCCATCGCCTGATACTATGCGTGGTCCTCAATCCTTTATCGGTGCTTGCAAGATGCTTAGCCGCGATATACCCAATTGTTCTACCTTAGTAGCATTTGCAAATATATCGTGTATACATCAAAGTGGTGTTCTTGGTGAAAATATACTACAAAACGTCGAAATAAGCGCAACGTCATCGCGTTACTTGAAAGCCGTAAAACGTCTATTTTTTTACGTATTTCACCACCAACCGGTTAACAGATTGGATTTAACACCAAAATCGAAGTCAGTGACCATATGATTATTTTATATCTTTAAAATGGAAATTTATGTATCAAAAACATATTGTTTTTTTTAAGAAAAATCTATGGATTTGAAATTGTAGATTCGATGATTTTAAGACTATTTCAAGAACGTTTTTCGCCGATTTTATGTGCTTTCTATACAAAAGTTTTAACTTATTTTAAAAGAATTCAATCAGCAATATTTCAGAAAATAAAAGAGATAAATTCAATTTTTTTTTTCGATTTTAAATGAGACTTTAACGTGCTAAAGTTGTATGCAAGATTTTACCAAAACCTGTGACATTGCCCATTTACTGTTTCTTGACCTTAAAAGTATTCATGTGCGTTATGCGGAATGAGTTTGAAAGATTGCACAATGATTTTATAACGGATAGTTTAAATAGGTTGTGTAACAATTGTTGGTATTCGGTTTTGCGGTCAGTATGTAAAGTAACTGCACGAGTTTTAAGATATCAAGGATTGAGTAGTGACTAAACCAGCACACGTTTTATAGTTAGAAGTTTAATTTTATCTTATCCGATTTTGAATCAGACAACTTATTAAATCCCGTACAACTACATACTCAAAATCTTGGTGACGGGATTTCTGCTTTATTGGAGGAACATCTATTTCAGCAACAAATTGGAATGTGGCTGACACAACACAGAACGAATTGGCCTATAATGTGTTGAAGACGGACAATCCTTTCCTATACAAGGAAACAAATGTATTTTGAGCTAAACACTGATATTGTAGACAATATAAATGAATGTCGCCTTAGACTCATTAGAGAAAGTCCAATGTCGTCCTTTTTGTGGAAAGGTCGAAACAGTTCACAAAGAAGTGTAACAAACATTTACGTATAGCGGACAAATCGGAGAAAGGATGGAAACCCGTCGGTGAAATCTATCAGACAAGGTAGCTAGTAATTCGAAGTCGAAAGGAGCATTAGAGACGCAGAGAGCAGAGACGTTAAGAAAACAAAACACGTTAGGTTTGTATGGGCATTGGGCGAAAGAGTGCAATGATTGAGGGAACAGCTTTACAGTTTTCACAGGAACTTCTGACATACTGCAGGTATAAAAGTTACACAATTTCCAAACTTATTTTGAATATTAATCTGGTTAATCCTTGTAACGTACATACATTTGTATTGCACTTGTTTTTCGTACCTGTGTCACTGAATGGACCATATCAAGTGAAAATCAACTGCTTAATTTTATCATCTTCTGCAGGGACAAAAAAAGTTGTACTGCAAAACCTAGTTATTTTTTTTATTTTCTAAAACATGAAATGCATATGAGTTTTATTTATCTAGGGAATGCTATGCTATGCCTTAAAACTTTTCCAGATACTCAGAGTATATTGTGTGGTGAAAACATAGCCATTTTAGCCAAAGGGTCCACATGAATCTTAGTTTTAGATTTAAGACATGTAAACAGACAGGTGTGTTATAGTGAGGTTAGAAAACAGTTCTTTCACTGAGTCTGTTTTTTGGTTTGTATTTTTTTAAATATTTTATATCTGGTAATCGTCGCATAAATACATTTCCTTATTAAATATATATGGGATTTTTTAGAAGTAATATAATTTGGTGAAATTTGGTTTTCACTGTTTAGCTGTTTGGGCTTTACATCAGCAGAGTAAAATTTTAGAAAAGTAGTTTATCCTTCGTAAAATTCTAGCGAAAAGACGGGATCAAGATTACTGTTTATATATATATGTTAGCAGATATGAACAGGGCAGTATTGCTCAGAAGCTCTACGAGTGATAGAAGATTGAACTTTGTCAAGATGTGTACCCATCAAAGATAAGTGTATTTGAAGCCTGTGCAAAACTTAGTTTTGCTTGATTTTAAGAAGAGGCTTCAAATTTGATGATTTAGATGGGATCATTCTAGACAAGTCACAAGTTTATAAGTTTACTTGCGAAGATTTCTGGTAAGATAATTAAATGTCACTCAGATTATGATTGCATGCACCTATGCAGCGATTAACTGTAGAGATGAGTGAGATTATTTTGTAAAGTTGTATTTTCTCTCGGGTTCTATAAGAGAAATTTCATTTTGGAGGCAAAACATGGCAAGTTAAACGCCCGCTTAAATATGGCGAGAAAACTCAGATTTAAAAAAATTCTAATTGATGCCAGATATGGTACAGCTGCAGGTTTTGTAGCTCATTTTGACTATGTTATGCACAAATAGTTGTTGCAGTATGAATGAACTGTTCCAATTGGAGATATTCACGGGTGTCATTCGGTATATCGAGAAAAATTATCGTGAAAAAATAACTAACGGTGGTCAAGCATTGCGATCGGATTATGAATGTAAATAAGTATAATTCTACTTCAAAATCAGTGAAAAATGTGTTGTATTTTGAAAAGGTGGAACAAATCAGAAAACAGAATGTGTCTGTCAAAATGATTCAACTTCCTTAATAATATTGTGCACTGCGTCAAAGAAAAAATGCAGTTTTAAAAAAAACAAACAAAAAGGCGACACACAATCCTATAAGAATCATTAAGAAAAATCACGCTTAGTATCTATAATGGTCACATTCCAATATATCATGATATATTTGAAAACTTAATCTAAAGTGTGTCAGATAGTCCAGTAAAATAAAAGTATGTTATTACTTGAAGAAATTCATAATATTTTTTTTTTAAAGTATATTTTTGTTGATTTTTAATCAAAATTGATCGTGAAAGATCAGGCAACGCATAATTTTGATCGTGAAAGACAATGCGTGACCAGACTGAAAGATCAGAAAACAACATTTCTTTTACCAATTGATATACTTGTGATTGGTTGAAGAGTGTAATTACTTACTAAGAACGTAAATTAATGCTTTAGGTCATTTTTTAGTGACAACAAACAAAAGAACTATGTCAATTGGACCTGCTTTGATACGATAACTGCACTTGAATTTTTACTAGATAACATTTTTGTTCGCTATGGAGATGCCGTATATCGTCGAAATATCGGAATTCCAATGGGGACTAACTCTGCACCACTTATTGCGGACCTGTTTCTGTATTGTTATGAGTTACAATTTATGACTAAAATCAGCAAACATAAGAAATTCAAAAGTTTAATTTACCAATATTTAGAAAAACACAAACACAACATTAAATTTATTAAATTCCAACCACTTCAAACAGTTCATAAACAACCAGGACAATCACATAAACAGTTTGAAGATTCTCGAAAAATTGGCGAACTGTCTTGGATTAAACGACTACAGACAGCGTATCCCCTAGGTCTAAAAGACAATATCATGGGCCAAGGGAACATATCTAAACATATCTACTTCCTCTATTGATATCATGACTATTGTTGATAAAAGACAACGCAATCATAGGTCTCATGGCAATCGCATTAACCGCAATCAACGAAATAAATATCGTTCTAATTTTACACTTGATGATTTTTTAATCTATATTTAAAAACAATGGTAGATATCAATTATTATGCAAACTGGGTCAAATGCCAATTAGTAAATTACATAATATTTATAACGAGTGTGATACAATATCGTTTTTCAGTCCAAAATATGAGTGTACACGGATTATTACAGCTTTTTGTCACCATAGACTGTTCCCTCAAATTGACAAACCTGAAGATCATAAAAAGTATTTTTTTTAAATAAAATACATTAACAGAGGTATTGATTTTATTAATTTGTCTAGTATTTTTCATGACTCTACCGTTCAAAACTTTATACCTCCTTATTTTGATAACATTGAGCCACCTATAATTTCTTATTCGTATAAAAAAACAAGTAGTAGTTTAATTTTTAATTATACGTCAGTTACATCAGACGTCAGTATAGAAATAATGCTCCTTCAGCATAAGACTGTGTAACATCGAAGTTTAGATATGATCCCTATGACCATGTAATTACAGGGGACCTCAACATCGTTCAAGACCGAGAGGTTATAAACTTTCTGAAAAAAGGACCAAAATATCGTCCATCGTCAAAAATAATTGGGAAGAGTGTCGTCAGGTATTTAAAGATGCTCTTTCATCATATTGTAAACAATGATATAAGCGGGAGAAATCTGACAAAAAGTCACTTATTCCTTTTTTAAATAAATGTATGAATATTATTGATATCCGCATATCACATTTCGAAAATAATTTAGAAATAAAAAAAGAGC
Organism: Mytilus coruscus; assembly: GCA_017311375.1. Taxonomy (NCBI): domain Eukaryota; kingdom Metazoa; phylum Mollusca; class Bivalvia; order Mytilida; family Mytilidae; genus Mytilus; species Mytilus coruscus. The sequence goes on from CM029599.1 coordinate 88,587,125, forward strand.
AAGAAATACGCCCATTTCTAGAATTAAAAACAAAATTCAAGTACTATCAAAGCGGTTTGTGTTCGTATCGGCCGACAAAGCAGCCAACAATGTTGGTGGTATGACGTAAATACTACACGGAAGTCCTTAAGAATGAAATTGTACATTCAACTACATTCAAGGCCGTACGCTCCACAGAGAGTCATATAGTAAATAATCATGTCACTACCACAGCTCAGCTTAAGGCCCCCTCGGAACATTTGAAGGTCCCTACTATGTATTGGTTACCTAAACTACACAAAAAAAACGTAAAATTTCGTTTCATCTCGGTCTCTAGTAAGTGTTCTACTACTAATCTTTCGGTGCTTTAACGAGTTGCTCAACTACTATCAAATAACTTATCGTTATTTTTTTGTAATAAAACGTATGAAAACAGTGGAATTAATCATTTTTGGAGTGTAAAATATTCTTTGGATGTTTTAGATAAATTACGTGCTTTTGACGGTCCTTTTGATTCGGTTGACAGTTTTGACTTTTCCACTCTTTTTACTACACTTCCACACAATCTTATCAAACAAAAGTTTTCCTATCTAATCAAATGGTCGTTTGATAAATCTGGTTGCAAATATATTTGCTGCAACTCATATAAAGCCTTTTTCTCTAATTGGAAAGGTAAATATGCTAGATATACTTACTGGAGGTGTGATGAGATGATCCAATCACTAAATTTTCTCCTTCACAACATTTTTGTACGTTTCGGCAATAAAGTTTATCGACAGATTGTAGGTATTCCTATGGGCACCAATTGTGCCCCTTTAATAACAGACTTGGTCCTTTACTGTTATGAATCACAGTTTATGGCCAAACTCAGTAACGAACCGTCTAAATTCCATTTAATTGATCAATTCAACACACTTACCGTTATCTTGATGATATTTTTTCAAGAATTCTCTAAATATATTGCTGAAATTTACCCAAAGGAACTTACTTTAAATAAATCTAATATCAACAGCTAACAATAACTGTCCTTTCCTAGATTTAGATATTTCAGTTTTACACCAGAAACTCTACACAGAAATTTGCGACAAAAGGGATGATTTTTCTTTCCCTATTGTTAATTTTCCCTTTTTTGACGGTGATGTTCCTTTGGCACCGTCTTACGATGTTAATATATCCCAACTAGTTCGCTAAACTCGTGCCTGTAGTGACGTTTTGGATTTTAATGAGCGTAATTTATGTATTACTAGTAAATTATTAAGTCAGGGATTTCGTTACCACAAATTACTTAAAACCTTTACTAAATTATTTCATAGATACAAAGATTTGATCTGCTAGTTTGGCTGTACCTATAGAGAACTTATTTCAAATGAAATAAATTTTACGGTGATGTACAGCGATCCGGGTAAACTTATCAATCCTTTAAATAAACTTATTCTTAAAGGTTACCTATTCAACACTGTAATTAAATCTTTGAATATTGTTTTTATTGGCATAAATATTGATTTTGTTATCAGTAAATTAAAACCATACTAAATATTACACATATGTACTTTCACGGTACTACAATCTGTCGATACTTATAGTTTGGCATTGCACAAGGTCATTTTTTTCTCTGACTATTAATGACGTCTTTACACTAAATTCATTGGATGTTGGATGTGTACTGATTGATATTTTAGTCATAGATACTTGATTTTTTTCATTAGTTGTTATTGGCTTTGAACTAGCTGTCAGTAACTGCGAGTACTCTCAGATCTGTACTGAGTGTCTTTTCGTTTTTGGGATGTACAAGTACCCGTCCAAGTCCTTTCTGTGTTTTTGTTAGATGTATTTCTATTTGTGTCCATCAAATGAGTTAAGCCTTTTTCAACTGATTTTTATAGTTTGTTCTTATGTTGTACTGTTACACCACTGTCCCATGTTAGGGGGAGGGTTGAGCGCTCACAAACATGTTAAACCCCGCCACATTCTGTATGTGCCTGTCCCAAGTCAGGAGCCTGTAGTTGATTGTCTTTGTTTTATGTCTGTCATATTTGTTTTTCGTAAATTGTTTTGTTATAAATTAGACCGTTAGTTTTACAATTGAATTGTTTCATATTTTTCATGTCGGGGCCTTTTATAGCCGACCATACGGTATGAGTTTTCTCATTGTTGAAGGCCGTACGGTTGCCTATAATTGCTTACATCAACTTCATTTGAATTTTGGTGGATAGTTATCTCATTGGCAGTCATACCACATCTCATTATTTTTATATTATAAAGACCCATCAAAACAACATCTGATGCAAAAATTTATTAACACTTTAAGATATTTGGATGATATATTGGCTCTCAATAATGACGACTTTAGTATGTACACTAAAGAAATTTATCCTGCTGAACTGACTTTAAATAAAGCTAATATTTACAATGAACACTGCCCTTTCCTGAATCTTGATATCTATATCTTTAACGGGAAGCTTACTACCAAAGTTATTGATAAAAGAGATGAATTTTCATTTCCTATTGTTAATTATCCATTTTAGATGGTGACGTTCCCTTGTCATCATCTTATGGTGTTTATATATCTCAACTTGTTCGATTCGCTCGTGTTTGTAACAACGTATTTGATTTTAACGAAAGAAATCTTTGTATTACTGAAAAATTATTACACCAGGGTTTTCGATATCACAAACTTGTCAAAACATTTACTTAATTTTATCATCGGTACAAGGACATCATTCGTAAATATAAATCAACATGCAGACATCTTATACGTACAGGTATTCCACATCCAATCTTTTATGGTGATATTGTATACAAAGCATAAAAATATCGCCATTGACCTCAAAAGCTGACCAAATAAAGGCAACAGTAGTATACCGCTATTCGAAATTCATAAATCGATTGATAAAAAAACAAATCCGGGTTACAAACTAAAACTGAGGGAAACACATAAAATATAAGAGGAGAACAACGACACAACAGAAACACAACACTCAAATGCAACACACACAGAAACGAACAATAATATAACAATGGCCATTTTCCTGACTTGGTACAGGACATTTTAAGAAAACAATTGTGGGTTGAATCTGGTTTTGTGGCTAACCAAACCTCCCGCTTTTATGGCAATGTTAAATATAACATTAAAATGACAACATTACATGACAGGACTACAATACAAATAAATGGGAGAACATAGAGGACAGAGACACACACAAATAATACCTATCAAAAGGTACCAGGCTTATGATTTTTAAATACGCAAGACGTTTCGTCTACATAAGACCCATCAGTGACGCTCAGATCAAAAAAGTTCGAAAGCCAAAACAAGTACAAAGTTGAAGAGCATTGAGGACCAAAAGTTCAGAAAAAGTTGTGCCAAATACGGCTAAGGTTATATGCCTGGGATAAGAAAATCCTAAGTATTTAGAATAATTCATACTCATACAAACAGTAAATTTATAAAAATGAATTTATAATAGATATACATGTTAAACCTTTAAACAGACTTATTCAGAAGGGATATAGTTTCGATACTGTTGCCAGGTCATTAAAGATGGCATATTTTGGAATTAATATTGATTCACTCATAGGGTCTTTACATCGGAAATAAACACATTTATTCTAAAACCAGTTGTTGGCATGATACGGGTTATGTTCTTCTCATATATTGTAAGATGGTGTGATACAAACCCCTAACGGGAGGGATTGTACTTGATTTTCATATGATGAAGACATAATTTTTCAATCAGTTTAATTGAGGTCTGGCGCTGGCATGTCAGTAACTGCTAGTAGTCCTTTGTTAACTTATGTATCATTGTCATTTTGCTTAGTTTCTTCTGTTACCTTTTCTGACATCGGACTCGGACTTCTTTGAAACTAAGTTTTACTGTGCGTATTGCTATGGTTTGTTTATTCTACATTAGCTAGAGGTATAGGGGGAGGGTTGAGATCTCACAAAACATGTTTAACCCTGCCGCATTTTTGCGCCTGTCCCAAGTCAGGAGCCTCTGGCCTTTGTTAGTCTTGTATGCTTTTTTAATTTTAGTTCATTTATATGTTTCGGAGTTTAGTGTGACGTCCATTTTCACTGAATTAGTACATATTTTGTTTAGGGGCCAGCTGAAGCTCGCCTCCGGGTGCGAGATTTTCTCGCTGTGTTGACGACCCATTGGTGGCCTTGGGCTGTTTTCTGCTCTTTGGTCGAGTTGTTGTCTCTTTCCCAATTCCCAATTTCCATTCTCAATTTTATATTTCCTTTTTTCTGGTGATATAAACATTATATATAAAGACCCATGTTTAGACCTGTTTTCATTGAAGTGGCAATGCTAACAAAGCATCCAAGATAATAAGACCGCCAGGGACATAAATTGTCGAAAAGTAAATATCTATGTATTTAAAATGATAAATGCATCCACGAATGGATGTTAAACTTAGATCAAAGAAGCTATATCCTTTCACTTTACATACAGGTATATTGAATATGTTCTTTCCATTAACAATACAAACTTTTTCTGATAGGGTCCCATTAATAGTCCTGAACTATAGTTTACAGTCACCACATATATAGCTTCCTCGGTCTCGTTTTCAGACATATACCCAGGATTTGAGTACATTGGTCATCTCAACCCAGAGTCTATGATAAACGAGATGATTTCAATTTTGAAAATATAAATTTTCCTCACATTAGCAGCAATTAACCAACTTTATTCGCGTATAGAGTATACATTTCTCAACTCATACTATATTCAGGAGCTTGCAGCTGCTTCTCAGAATTTGTACAACGTCATCAGTGTCTGAGCAAAAAGAATGAGCTAGGATTTATGAAATAACTTTTTGTTCTTTTTCTCAAAAAGTTCACTGGAAAGTACCAAGACGTAATAGATAAATATTAAGGGTCTATTTCACAAATAATAAAGGATGGTCTTGAGTTGTATATTCTAGGTGCTGACTCTGTGTTAAATTTTATCTACTTAACAGTTTTATCTTTATTTGTATTTGTACTATCATGTTCCATTTGGTCGTATGACTCTTGGCGTGTTTCGGTATATGTGCATCCAGTGTCAGGTTTTTGGTTTTTGGCGATTCTAATACGGATTGGACCAGAGATACTATTCGGACACATGAGTTTATCATAGTGTTGTTTTCATTTTGTATACCCTTGTAATTTACCAACTTCATCCGTGTATGGAGTATTTCTCAACTCATACTATATTCAGGAGCTTGCAGCTGCTTCTCAAAATTTGTAAAACGTAATCAGTGTCTCAGCAAAAAATTAATGAGCTAAGGTTTTGTCTTGTCTACATTAAACTTAAATTTTGCATGTTTATATTATTTTTAAATATGCTTGTATGAGTTCAATATTCATATAGTAGATTATTCGGTATACGTATATTTTCTACATGTGGAACGTGGTCTGCTTATCCTTCCGGAGCACCTAAGTTCACTTAGTTTTGTTTAAATGGGGTTTGTCTTGCTCTTGCTTTAATTTGAGAATTTGTTCTTTGTGATTTATATATTGCAATATATGTATTGCTTCTATCGGTCTTGTCCATCCTTTGTAGTGAATAACGTGTTTCAATTTCAAGTTTTTTGGTTAGAAAAATTTACATAACCGATGGTTAACAAATTTGGTGATGTGTAAGGGTAATTAGATAATAGTCAACTACCAATCCGCTTTTGTGCAATTCCTAATAACTAGATCTATCTTCTCAACGGTTTTTACTCGGATTACCTTGAGGAGTTTCTGGTGTGCTTTTAACCATGCTTTACTACGTATAAATACGCTGACGTTATCGAGTGCAAAATAGAATTCTTTATGGTTTCATATATATATATATTAATATCAGTTGAATCTAATCAATGAAATTTCAGGAAAAGATTTTTTAAGAACATTTAGTTGTCATCAAAATTGAATTGAATATTATCAATGAAATTTCAGGAAAATATTTTTTTAAGAACATTTATTTGTCATCGACATGTTTTGTGTGAAGAAATATATATATAACTAGACAACATGGGTCATCTTAGTACCCATAATGCATGCGGATGAGTTTTAAAAATTGTATGCATGTTCCTTGTATAACAATATGACGGACGTAATTATACAGAATTATCTACCTTTTAAAAAGTAAAATAACAAAAATATAGAACTCTAATGAAAATTCAAAACGGAAAGTCCCTTTAAATAAAATCACTAGTTTTGTTACATCATCGACCGATCGGATTTCACTTTTTATCAACATAACTGGCAACTCTAAACTATTATGAACTGAATGCATTTATTTTGTACAATAATATAATAATTATATCAAAGACATTATTCTATATGCGTCCGTATTTTCAAGTAATCATTATACGCCTATATGTTTTTTTTAAATTGAAATCCAGTTTCCAAAAGTTGTAGTATCTCACAGCGGGTTTCAAAGATATTTATTTATCACTGAGATTATTCTTAGTTTTATATCAACATAACGCTACGGAGACAATATATATTCTCATCTCATGATTGTACATAACTAATACTTATTTATTAGCATATGGTATACACAATACGCAAAAATCCAGAAATTTTTCATGGGTGTCACAAAAACGATATCTAAAAATATTTCAATTTACTCAGTTGATATAAAGGTCATTATAGATAGTAACAAAACAAATTGTAACACATGGTTGATAAAATTGATTCTAATTTTATTTACCTTTTACCGCCTCATGGTCTTTTTGTAGCGTACTCCCCTCGAGTGTGGGAAGTTGTGGGTTCGAACCCCGGCCTGGTCAAACCAAAGACTTGGAAATACGTCTTTGCTGCTTCTCTGCTAGTCCCGTGGTATTTAGGAGTAAAAGCATAGACTGGTCGACTCGGATTTAGGATAATGTGTCTGACAAGTAAATCCTTGTGAAAAGCACGTTAAGAATCAGGTTTAGCGTGTCGGTTCAGTACAAAGCAGGGTTTATATTCTGATCATATCACATAATCATGATACCCAAAAAGTATAAACTATCATATCAAGGTATAAGTGTAAATATATAATACACGCACATCAGTGTTAATTCATTCCTCATTTCTCACCTATTGTTGCACGTTAAACCATTTCAGGAACATGGTCTCACTATTTAAACACTCACATTCGGAAATGGTTACTATCATGCAGACAAGTTAAGAATGACAAGGATGCATTTGGATGGTCGAACTAGATGTATTTCTTAATGCTTTCAGTGGCTGACCTTGGGCAATGTTTCTTTTTTTTTGCCAGAAAGAAAGCCCATTTTTCTAAACACCAAAACAGTTTTAGGTTTTTGGGCCATGACATGCTAGGTCCTAGGTCTATACTCTGGGACGGGGCATTTTCTGTATAATTTGTGGTAGGGATTGCTGTAATATGTAACTGTTTTCTGCTTCATTATACGGATTAGACTGAAACTGTGTTTGTGTATGAGTGTGTGTGTAAAGGGGAGGGGCATTGATTCTAAAAGTGGAAAGCAAAAAAACCTTTCTTTAGTCTATAAGTCTAGAAGTAAGTTTGCCTCTTCCTCCAACGCCCCTGAAGTTTAGCAAGCACATAATTCAGAAAAAAAAAACAAGCGATATTTTCGTTAGACTTTGAATTTTCAATATCGCAAATAGTCAATAGATGTCTATGCATGTAAATCTTTTCCGATTAGGTTGCTGACCCGCTGTCTTTAAACTATTTATCTCCTTATCCATATCTTAAATATTAGTATTTAGCATAATAGAAGGTTTTGCTCCTTCCTCCTCTTATTAACACGTAACCACTCCCTCTTTTTAACAGTTCCTTGATCCACTACTGATTAAACTACGCAAACCAATATATGGTTCTGTGGTTTACCTCTTCCGTTTGAACAATTCATCAAGACGAATAAAGCAATTGCTATTAAAAACATGGTAGATATTACATGAATTTAATGTTATAAAATTGAGAATGGAAATGGGGAATATGTCAAAGAGAAAACAACCCGACCAAAGAGCAGACAACAGCCGAAGGCCACCAATGGGTCTCCAACGCAGCGAGAAAATCCCGCACCCGGAGGTGGTCCTCAGCTGGCCCCTAAATAAAATTGTGTACTAGTTCAGTGAAAATGGACGTCACACTAAACTCCAAAACATATAAATGAGCTAAAATTAAAAAAACATACAAGACTAACAAAGGCCAGAGGCTCCGGACAGGCGCAAAAATGCGGCAGGGTTAAACATGTTTTGTGAGATCTCAACCCTCCCCCTATACCTCTAGCCAATGTAGAATAACCAAACACATAGCAATATGCACAGTAAAACTCAGTTTAAAAGAAGTCCGAGTCCGATGTCAGAATAGGTAACAAAAGAAACTAAGCAAAATGACAATGATACATACATTAACAAAGGACTACTAGCAGTTACTGACATGCAAGCTCCAGACCACAATTAAACTGATTGAAAGATTATGTCTGCAGCATATGAAAATCAAGTACAATCCCTCCCGTTAGGGGTTTAGTATCATGCAATCATAAAATATATGAGAATAACATAACCCGTATCATGCCAACAACTGGTTTTATAATAATAGTGTTTATTTCCGATGCAAATACCCTATGAGTGAATCAATATTAATACCAAAATATGCAATCCTTAATGACCTGACAACAGTTTCGTAACTATATCCTTTCCGAATAAGTCTGTTTAAAGGTTTGGTTAGTTTAAACATATTTTATTGTTCAAAATGACAAATGGATCAGACACAAGTTTTACAACTTAGTAACGTCTTCTCCAAAACAACAAAAAATATACACATTAATTAATGAACACATCAAATATTTCATATTAACAAATAATTTAAGAATAAAGACATGAAAACAAAAGGAAACTTGTTGAAGCGAATCAATGGATTTTAATCGAGTGCATCTTTTTACAGTATAAATAAAACACGAACACACCGAATTGTTGTGTGGAATTACCTATGCGCAAATCCTTTTTTGTGTAGACATAACTTTAATAAGTGTCTGTGTGTTTCTCATAATAATGCGTGGGATCTTAATATATTATGCAAATTTAAGGAAAGGATGTCAACTACACAATGGTAAGTATAGATTTGAAACTTAATCTTATATTCTTTCGTTAAAATCCATTGAATCGTTATTGATAACATAACATAACAGTAGTTATTCATCAAGATCATTCGATTATTGCCATTACATGTATATAAAAATATCTTTAATCACATGTGTTGTAAACAGAATTAAAGTTGTCAAAGCTGAGAAAACGCTTGGTATTTTTATATACTTTTGAACAGATAAACAAATATTATCATTCTCTTCAGTACTTAAAGCATCATCACCAAATAATAATAAATAGATAGTAATATTGACATTAAAGACATTAATTTCGTTTAACATCAGATTTCTCGAGTTGAAAAATTAATGCAATATAGTAGATAGTGTTCAACATTTTCATTGATAAAACCACATGAACAATTAGCATTTTGTATCAAATTTGCTTTGAACAAGTCAGCATACAGTGCGCTACATCTGTTACGCAGCCTTGTGTGTAAAACTGAATACAAACGATCTCCTAAAGAACCATATCTCAGAGATTTATTATTTCTATAGTATAGTTTATGCAAATTTAATTTAAAAAAGGAAAATGTAGGAATCTGTCTTATACTTAAGTCTAAAGCATTCCACAATGCAATAGATGACGGAAAATAAGACTGTTGATAAGCTGATAAACGATTTACGGAATAGTAATATTTTGACTGTTACGCAAATTATAATTACTAATATCTGATACAAAATCCGGAACCAAATCGTGTAAATAATCTGGCGCTTGATTATTAATAATCTTATAAAACATAGATAATTTTAACCTCCCGTCTGACGCTTAATTTTTCCCATCCTGTCTCTAAATAGATACTGTTCCGGCTAGCGTAACTTGTTAATCCTGTAACTATTCGAGCAGCCTCGATTTGGATATTTTCCAACCGATCAGAATTTACTTGTCCACAGTTACCCCATACTTCTGATGAATACTCCAAAATTGGCCGAATAAAAGTCATATAAATTTTTTCCAAATATTCCCTCTTAAGTCTAAATTTTAGTTTTCGTAAAACATTAAGCTGCTTCGAAGTTTTTTCTATCAGCTTATCAACATGCTTGCTCCATTTACAATCACTACTAAATATTACACCAAGATGTTTATGCGTATGAACTGGCTCTAATGTAACGCCATCAAAATCAAAAGAAAAATTACTTTGTATAGATTTCATACTGAATATCATAATATCTGTTTTATTTGGGTTAAACTTCACCAGCCATCTTTTTGACCACGCACTTAAATAAACAAGATCTGTGCTGATTAAATTTCTTAAAATGGATTCATTTGGAGCAGTATGACCTATTGAGGTATCATCTGCAAAAGCCTCCCAAATCCAGAAAACCATCAGCTATATCATTAATATATATCAAAACAATAACGGTCCTAGTACCGAACCCTGAGGCACACCGGCGTTTAATTTTCCAAATTTTGAAAGTGAATCTTTTAAGACAACTTTCTGAGATCGGCTACACAGGTAGCTTTTTAACCAACACAGCAAATCTCCTTTTATACCATATTTTTCAAGTTTGTATAGTAAAGCCTTAATCCAAACAGTATCAAATGCTTTACTTATATCAGCAAATGTAATGCTAGTTACTAGCTTATTATTTAGCGCTAATAAAATTTTGTTGTAAAGTTCAATCAATTGATGCGTAGTGGAATATCCTGGAATGAATCCAGATTGATACTTATACAACAGTTTATTTACATGTAAATGGTTAAAATATTTTGAAAACAATTTTTCTAATAATTTGCTCACACTTGACAATAAGGAGACAGGCCTGTAGTTGGAAGGTAATGATTTGTCGCCACTTTTGAATAAGGGAATAACATATGCAATTTTCCACTGATCGGGAAATACTCTATCATGAAGTGATTTATTAAAAGTAAACATAATGGTTTTGAAATTTCATTTCTAACAGCAAGTAACATCCTGTTGCTAACAATATCTGGTCCCACAGCTTTATTAGCATCGAGCGTGGAAACAATATCAAGTACATCTTGTTCACTAACAATTATTTGTGAAAGAAAATCATGACAGCGATCATCAAATTCCGGTAAATCTTTATTAGCATCATCTAAATTAGAAATGGAACAAAATATTTATTTAAAATTTCAGACTTTTCTGTTCCTTCATACGCAAGGTTAAAGTTCTGATCCGGATCTCTTAGCGGAGGAATATCATGAGTTGGTCTGTCACTTTTAATTAGCATATTGATGGTCTTCCAATACTGTTTACTGTTTGCAACTTTCAGTTCATCTAGATTCTCGTTAATAGTCGCATAGAAATGCTTTTAGCCTGCTTTTTAAATTATTAACTTTGTTCCTTTGCTGCTTATATTTATGTTCAGCAGATGTACTACTTGAACGAATAAAAATTTTCGAAATCTGTCCCGTTTTCTCGTTTCCCGCAAATTTGAATCAAACCAAACTTTATCATCGCATCTTATAGTTACGTCCCTTGTAGGTATACACGCAGATGCTATATTAATAAAAGTGTTAGTGAAATTTGTAGCAGCAACATGAACATCACTTGCATCAGAAATTAAATTTTCCCAATTAGTATTTAGTACTTTTGTTTCATCAAGTCATAATCCCTCTCTTATAATCCCATATAGATCTAATATATGTTCGACTTTTACTAAAACCACAATCAATTGTGACATATGTTCCATCATGATCACTTATACATCTATCAATAGGTATTGTGTCTTTATCTAAAACTGGTATAGAATCTGTAACTAAAATTGGATCGAGTAGTGACGAGCTACTTGTTCGTGTGTCAAAGTGCGTGGCTTTGTCAATTATGTTAATCAGGCCATTAATGAAAATAACATCTCTAATATTTGACGGTAGATCAGACATAAAATTTTTATTCAGATCACCTAAGCAAATTATACAATTATTTTCATCAAGGGCGTTTTCAACATTTGATCAAAGTATTGCCAGAAATAAACTGTAGATTGCCTTTCCGACCTATAATTTATATTAATCAAAATAGATCGTAGTTTGGTCTTTAACTCAAACCACATACTCTCAATTTCATCATGCTCTAAATCTTGTCGACGGGTTATGTGAACGTAATTTTAAAATACATGATAATACCACCACCATGTGAGTTTCTGTCTTTTCGAACTGGTACTTGAAACCCCATAATAGATATATCGTCATCAGTAATATTAGAGTCTAAATGTGTTTCTGTGAAAATACTACATCATAATCCTCAATAATATCGGCAATATAGTTCAGTTTATTTCTTAGGCTTCTAATGTTGCAATGGAAAATTGACAATGTTTTCTCGGAATACTCATGTGTGCGTTCAGGACCCGGGTTCGGTTCAATGTCACCACATATTAATAATAAACATAAAAGCAATAAATAAAAGCAATTAAATTACTACAAGTTCTATATAAATTGCATGTACATAGTTTAAATCTTGAAATCATCTTTATTAATTCTGCCAGCATATCATTTAAGGAAAAACAATACCGGTAAACTGTTTTCTCAAACAACCCAAACTAGTCTTGTGATAAAACAGTCCTATTGTTATCCTGTACGCTACAATGTCATTACCCATTGTCAAATACAATACAAAAGAAAAGGATAACAATATAGGACTGCATTGTAAAACACGATACATAGCATGGACAGATGTAATTCGAATGACCCTTCATGAATTTCCGAAAAAGAAAAGTAAAGAAAAAAAGAAAAATATGTATATGTACAAAAGGCAATATTTTAACATCGTAAATATTCGATGTTAATATTGCAAATATCAGAGAGCTGAATTTTTAACGAAGAATTTTGTTTTAATGATACTTTAAAAACGTACAAATTTGATGAAATAATCCCAAATAAGTGACCAATTTTATGCTTTTCCTGAATTGTATCGAAAGAGGAAATAACTGATTTGCATATTGTTGTCAAATAAGGTAAGGTATATAATTATATTAGCTGGAACATAATAACCGTAACGGTTGTCACGTGAATGTTTTAACACACTACGTTGATTATCACTCATGTGATATATAGAGTAGAATTTAAACCTGTTGTTTGAACAATTGAAATTGCCAAAGATGTATTATTTTAGTGTATGTAAACACTACCACGTGTTTCTTAACACGTGTACTGTAACAACTGTTGAAAATTAAGTAAATACGGATAGTGCTTACTAGTTAAGACACTTTCTTGAAACAGTATATTGACAAATTACATATTGTACATAGTATTAAACTTGATCATACAGTTCTGAGTAAATTTGTGAAATTGTAAACTTTATTCAGGCAAAACAAACAAGAATATGATGGTAACGGAATGTCTAATCCTCATTCTGGTCATCACCTTCAAGGACTTCCCCACCAAGTCTGTATATGTCGTGCCTTGAGTTGATCTTTTTCGGACGAGAATTTTCTGTTGATTTTACTATTATGGACCCGTCATGTGTCCAAAAGGAGTGTATGATCTCTTTTTCACGCAAAGTGTTTAATCTATGTAGCAGATCATACCTGTGTTTGGTGAGATTTTCTGCAATGAAAATTTTGTTTTTGTTTCCTTTTAAATTACGCTTGCTGTTGAAAACTAATTGTCTCTGACGGTATGACAGGAAGCGGACAATGATTGCAATTTTGCCATCTTTAATTTCACCAATTGGATGGGACCTGCCAATGTCTCTTGTGTTCAAATTCAAATTGAGATTTTTATTACAAATACCAAGTACAAGTGCATCAGTGTTGATAGGTTTAATTATGTCACCATTATCATCAGTTGGAGCAGGAACATTATGAAATCGCAAGCTTGTTCTTCGCGAATACTGTTCCTGTTCCTCAATTCTGGCCTCGACCTTGTCTAATTTGGTTTTTAACATTTTCATTTCCTCTTTATATTTATTAAGTTCTACATCTTTAAGAATAAGAGCATCTTTGTTGTGTTTAATACTAAGCAAGTGAGGCTGCATGCATTCATCAACTATCTGGATAATTTTGGGTTTGACCATTTCAATGACCTTTTCTGTGATAAGAGGGATGATGGAATCCATAAACTCTTGATTTTTTAGAGTAGCGCATACAACATCTGATAATTTAAACACCGTTTCTTTTTCAACAGATGATATGATATTCTCAGTACTATCAGAACTGGGTACGCTAGAGTCACCGAGTGAAGTATCAAGGTTGACAAGTCTGGCTAGTTTTTCTACTTGTTGCATTGACGGGGATAAATTATCAGGACTACTAGATGGTTGGTCTCTTTTGCCACCGTGCTTTGGTGTATTTTTAAAGTAACTGACAATGTTAGATTGTTGTTGTTTTTCTTTAATTACCTGGTCAGCCATTTTGTGTGTTGTGAACTCCAATATATGAATAAATATAAATGAAAAATCTGGCAAAAGTCACTATTTGGTCACAAATGAACCCGTTCGATAGCATATACTTTACACATAATGTCTAATAGATTTTTCAATCAAATATCATCATAACATATTACACTGGAGGATATAAATTTCTCTCTTTTTAGTCTCCTTCAAATTTTCACACCTTCATACTCAAGGGCAGACAAGTGGTTAGCTTTTGAGGTGAATGCCGACATTTTTGTGCTTTGTAAAGAATATTACCATGCATTAATGCGTTCATAGCATGATTAAGAAAAAGTGTGTTAATTAAAAATATTTAAAACTATTCAAAGAACAAAAAAGTCTACGCTGTGAAGTTTCAAGGAAATAGGCAACAAAAGCATACTGTTTACACAAGCAAGTGTCACATGAGTTTAGAATTGTCGTCACTTAAACTTCTCCAGTCTTGTATTGGGGAAGTGTGTCAGATTTAAACACAATCACGTCTGATCGAAATACATTCATTTAATGTATTGTCCAGTCTTCAGACTGTGCAAAACACATTTAACCTTTTTGTTATCTCTTTCGATCCCCTATGTCCACAGAACATAGACAACTGATTACATGTTAAATACTAGGATGTAAACGTCTTAAATGTGGCTGAAATGTTTGATATTTGACTTGAAAAGCAATTGCTAGTAATCTGCATGGAGATAGAACACTTTTTTTTATTTATTCGCCAGCCATCAGATCCCGGGTTCATCCGAGTAAACAGCACGTCAGTACTATGACTTATATGAATAACATAACGGTTGTTGCATGTGGAACTCTTCCGGAGCACCTGAGATCAACACCATTTTGAGAGGTTCGTGTTGCTCAGCATTTGGTTTTCCATGAAGTATTTTGTGAACTTGTTTGTCTTTATGTTTTACCATGGTGTTGTCAGTTTTCTCTTTCACTTATGAATTTTTAATATCCCCTTGGTATCTTCCGCCTCATTTTCACGATATGTACAGAACTGGAAACTATTCTTTCCCGGGCAAAACTAATGAAAAGATGTCTTATACTTTAGTTAATGACATGGACAAACGGACATACAGTATAAATGTATACATGTAATCGCCTTTAGTTCATAGAATGGAATGAACCAACTAAACAGAGACAATCATACAGTTTACCAATTTTTATTTATATTATATACAGGAATATATCTATTGTTGCATAGCGTGAATGAATAGCAGTTTGGAATAGTTAACTTTGCTTGCGATATAAAGTAATTTATATTTATAAGAATATAGTAAAGTGCTACCGACCAAAGAAATCATATGACTTCATTTTGTTTCTGTGGTAGACTTTTATAAGCAGTGATCTATTCGTAAAATGCAAATACACCACTTCACTTCTTATATATTTTCTTACGTAACATATTTCTTGTAAAACAACCTTCTATTTAAAGTTTTGAGCATCAAATTTCTTCTAAAACGAACTTCTATTTAAAGTTTTGAACATATGTCAATACAAGGGAATGAACTTTAAAAAAAAAACTAATTTCATTGTTTGTCTATTCATTCGTTTATGCTTGGAAATGATTATATCTATACGGTTCACATCTATATTTACGTATCCGATAAGTTACAAAAAGTTAAAATAAAACTTAGATTTTGTTGATTCTATTGTTTTTTATCATTTTGGTAGACAAGATTTAGACAATTAATAGTTAAATTAAATACTAAATTATTGATTTGAAAGTCAAAAATTATTGTGCTTGGATTTCTAAATATGTATGTTTATTTTCAAATATCAGACCAATGCGCCTACATCGATGATCGTATGGGCGTTGGTCATGAAAACTTTAACGATAATGTTAATGTATGGTGTTCGAATCCTACACCCGGAATGAACAAGTTCGAGGTTATTCTTTATTCCCTCGAAATATATATTTTATTGATCATAGAGAATGTAATGTATTATACTTTCACCATATAGAGATCTTTTCGCTCTTTTTTACTGTCAAAATTGTAGCTGTTATGTCAAACTTGATAACCACGAACTTGTTTTTTTTCTCGTTTAATGACAGTCATAATAAATATTTTATAAATGGAAGAAGCTAAATGAGAATTAGTTTTTCGTAAATATTGTATATAATTCATCTGCGTGGTAATAAGTTGATCAATGAAAATGAAATTAGCGTACTTATAATTATCATGGAGATAAGATAACGATTCTCTATTAATTGAGATTGATTAATATCTATTACCTGTTAAGTTTTCCGAATGGTTTATATTCTTTATTCCAAAAGCAATACAGCTTATAGGTATCAGTTACAATTAATTTTACGTTAAATACAATAAAGCATTACATAGTACAATATGGTAATTCATTAATACAATTCATACAATTAAAACAAATATAAGAGCATGATATTAATTGATACATTTTAACAATCTTGAAATATATTACAAAATACACATTCAAAATTACTAATTCTTTCGGTAGTACATACATACTTTCCAAAATTATTAAGTTTCTTTTTTTATTACGAACAGATAACATTTGTATAAGTTTAAATACTGATGGATTTCTCCAATACTAAGGTTTTATATTCTTCATACGAATATCATTATATTATTTCTGCATAGTAATTTTCAGAATACAATTGTCAGTTGTAAACAATTTACACCTATGTATCATCATTTTACAATTACATCTGTACATACAATGGAACTCTACCAGTTCAAAATACACCATGTTATTTGTAGAACTCTTTTTTTTTACTTTCAAAATCCTCTTTAAAAGATATAAATGAAGAGTTACAATATCAATTGCTTTATGATATCCCTACACTTCATTACCATAATTCACTATGCTTGAAACATATGTATCCAATAAAGACAGAAGTGTCTCTGTATTAAAGCAGTCTTCTTGAATTTTACCGCTTTTTTACCTTGATTTGACAGTACTTTCTGAGGTTAAGTAAAAATACAATTTTAATTTCAACATCATACCAAGATTCTACTTAATTGATAGCTCCTCTATTTCTAAATACAACAATCTTAGTTTTTACCATATGTATGCAAATTATACCCTTCAGAACATATATGAACAACATCTATCATTGTTTGAAGATCATATAAATTTAACTGAAAGTAACAGTATCGTCATCATACATTAACAAAAAAAGATTGGCATTCTCAGGTCATATGATTGACAACCCTGTTCTATAAATTTTATTAATTCTATTCCAATGTCATTGACAAATAAAGCATATAAATGAGGTGATATGGATTCTCCTGGCATTAGACCAGTGTCACAGTTAAAAATCTTTGACAAATTACCCTCATTTTTAACACATCATTTGTTTTTCTGAAAGAAAAGATTTTTTCATATTGTACGAGGATAAAGACCATTTTGATCAACTCCCTCCGTAGAGTATATTTATAGCGAAAACGGGAGTGTTTGCTTTAATTATTCACCTATGCTCTAACGTAAAAGAACGGACAAAAAACATGATGTTAAACAATGATTCTTCTGTGAATAAAAATTGCACATAATTTATTTTATCTCATTGAGTAACCATAATCGTTATGATAGGAACATATTGGATAAAATATCTTTAATCGTTATCAAAATAGAAACAGAAATAAAAAGAAAAGAAAATTAAGAAAACAATTAAATAGAGACTGAGTGACATTCTTTGGCGTTCAGGCGATGACTTTCTGTTTATTCAAAGCTGATTGTCAATGAAATAAAAAAAAATTGAGGTTTGATATATACCTCTATGTTTGGCTTTGCAAATAGTATAAAAGACTACCGGTATCTGATCTCCGAGAATAGATAAGAAATTGTCTAAGTTTGATTTTAACAGGAAGATAAATATTCTCTTTTATAATTATTTTATAAACATATCTTGAATATGATAAGCACTGATAAAATCATTAAACCATCAAACCACTTAAACCAGTGTGATTGGTTTTCCAAAATTGTTTTAGTTCCGGAATACGCTGGCTATAAAAACAAATAAACGTTATTAATTTCGTTATACTTTTTCAACACCAACACTGTTCATATTTTCATTTCTACATTAACCAGGAATCATCCTCTCATTTGCAGATCAGAATGGAACATCCAGTGGCTTCTATTTTTTCAAGTTTATATGTAATCTTTTGGAAATAATACATCTTCAACATGAATTAAGCACAACATTCAACAGTAGATACATTAATAATCCATGTAAGTTTTCTACATCTTACATAAAAAATGAGGTAAAATCATGCATCTTTATTTAAAAATATTTTATTTGTAAAACCAAACAGTCAATCAGATTCACGATTGCATTTCTTTGTTTTAAAGAAAGCAACTTGCAACTTTATTTTATACTTTTGCGACTTCGTGTTTTAAATCTTAATATTTATGTATTGGTTACAATAATGATGGTATAATACAGTAATAGAAAACCACAGCATTGTTTGGTTAGTTGAACGAGTTATATGCATTTTGAAACCAGATCTTTTAATGTTTAGTTTTATGATTGGTGTTGTTTCGTTTCATCTCCATTTTCCATTTACATTTTACATAAGGAAAGAAACAAAATACGCATGTTTAGTACTTATAAATAATACGCAATACTTTTTCCAATAATTTTTTTTACGTTCACTTGTAGTATCTTCACATTGCTTGTAAATATATATGGCTTATATGTATGGCAATTATTATGAGGATTTATAACTTGTTGCTTTAGAATACATATTGTAATCTATGTAGATAAAAAGTAAATTTTTATGTGTATATATATATATATATATATACAAGTCTAAATTGAAAACAACGTTCAAACCTATGATTGCGTTGGATAAAAACCGCAATTTTTATACGTGTGCATGCAAAACAAATTTCTTGTTAGAGGGGTCTAAATACAGCACAAACAACATTTTCTAAAAGACCAAAAAAGTGAAAAAGTATATTTTAACAAAACGCATTTGACTAACAGGTCGAACAACAAATGTTCTTAAACCCTGCTGACTGCCATTGGCGATTGCCAAATAAACGGATCACCGATGTAATAAATGGATCTCTATATATATATATATGTTACGCACAATATTTTAAAACAATGTATAAAGATTCTTACAGCATTAAATAGCATGATAAACACTCTTTGGAAGTCTTAAACAAGACTATTCAAAGGGCAGCCGGACAGTTATGCTTTCTATTCTCTGTATACTAGACTAAACATTTTGTACATTTGTAAATCTAGATTTTTTAATTTGAGTTCGAACTATTGATAAAATGTGCCAAGCTCCATAAGGCATCACTCTACAAACAAAAGCAATATTTTACATTGTCATTTTGGTCGACTGTAAAACGCTAAAAACAGTGAAAGCAGTATTGCCGTTTATGTATGGACACTTTTTGCTTGAATTCGGTAAGGGCAAATTATGCATTTGCGGGTGCTCACATGGTTTTGATTAATTCAATACAAAAACAGTAAACGAACATTAATAACCTTGTCTCGCCAATCGATCGACTTCTAAGTTGAAAAATAAATCGTACGGTTGCCTAAATGAAACGCATCTCTAATGGGTTTGCGGCCTGACTGCATGAAGTGTTGGCTCACTTGGTGATATGGCTTCTTCGTATTATCTCTCCTTTGCCAAATAAGGATTCTGTGGAAAACAGTCAGATTTTAATGGAATTCAAATGTTGAGAACTGTCAATGCGCAGTATGAATTATTGTACTAATTAAAAGATGTTGGTTTATTGTTTTCCTTATCTATAATATCCTGTCCATATAATACAACAGTTGTTCGATTCATTGGTGGTTGCTTTACTCCGCCTCAGCAAAAAAGTCTGTCGGTGGTAAATACTCAAATTACGAATCAGAAAAAATAATAATATTATTTACATAGAGATATATTGTCCGCATTAAATTAGTAATATTATCTATGTAAATATTTCTTCAAGCGTCACAATATGTTTTTTTATAGATTGTTTATAATTTTGAAAGAGAGATTGTAAATCAGTTTACTGTTTTTATGTTGTCTAAAACCGAGATACTTCAAGCCTTACTTTTGGTTTAGTTTTCAATTGCCGTCGCAAGCAAGTCCAAAAATCTATCATCATCATTCAAACATTCCGCAAAACTCAAATAGGTTTCTTCTACTATCACTTCCATTATCCGGATTGGTAATTGTTTGAATGGAATATCTTCCATTAAGATAACAATTATAATGTTTTCCCTTTCACGTGAACAAATTCCCTCCATGCGAGCAATGTTAAATTCATAATTACACCAATTAGACTTAAGAAATTCACGTGTTATTAAACAAATGGTCTTTCTGCTATGGTGAATACCATTTATTATATTTTCGGCAATTTCATTCCCTGGTATAAAATCTCGATGGTGAATACATAATCTCTTTCCCTTTTTCTTTTCTAATTCTATCAAACGATTTATTACAAATTGTCGATCCTGGTCGGCATATGAGATAAATGCATCAAATGTATAATTCTGTATGACATGGAGTGGTTCGTAACCTCCAAAATATTGTCTTTTGAACATATGAAACGAATACCTTAGCCTAATTCTATATCTATAAACAATAGCTCCAAAAATCATTACGAGTGATATGAATAGAAATAAACCAGCTCCTATAATTAATCCAACTTTAGAACTGCACTTTTTCTGTAAGCTTAACAGCACGTCTTTGACATATATCAGTTCTCGTTCACTATTCTTGCAAGTAACATTTGAATACGATCCCATTCGATTTCGATGTTTTTTAAACCAGAGAAGAAAAGAAAGAGAGTCGCAAGAGCATTCAAAAGGATTGTGCATCATTCTAATTTTTATATTTTGTGACGTAATTTTGTCAAGCTTTTCCATAGCCTTATCTGATAGGAAAGTAATCTGGTTATAGGACAAATCTAAAACATTAAGCTTCCATAGATAAGAAATCGTAACATTCCAGTCAGTCAGAAGATTATGACTGATATCAAGAGTTTCAATATTTGGAACATGAGCGAAAAAATTGTTTGGTAATGTAGCTATCCGATTTGAAGATATATTCAGAATTTTTAACTTCAACTGCTTTTCAAATAATTCCCCGTGTTCAAATGTTTTCATGGCATCTCCAAGTAAATTTCCCTGTATGAATAGTTCTTCTAGATTAATGAACCCAATGAAAAAATGTTTGTAGATGTTTAAACACATGTTTTCAGAAAGATCTAAAATCTTAACGTTTGTAACATTACAAACTGGTCCCAGAAAATTCTGAAAATTATTTCCACGTAAAGAAATGTATTCTAACGTATCATAGCTCATCCAGTTTGGAATGATTATGTCACCGAGGTTAGAACTTTCAAAATAAATGTGTTTTGTATTTGGTGGAATCATATTGACAAAGGAGATAAGGGGATCAAATGTACAGTTGGGGGGTGGGTAATGTTGGATATCTGCAGCCGTTAGATGTGGATATGACTGGATATCTCGAGTCCTTGGATGTTTGACAGAATCCAAACAGTTTACACAATCGGAAGAATATGTTTCAGCTATCAAACCCAATTCGTCGGATTTATAAGAGACCTGACGTTGTTGTGAAGATACGCCTCCATTTTGTTTTTGTAACATACAAGATTGTTTGTTGGATTTTCGGTCTGATAAACATTGAATTGTATCAGTGAAATCATTACAAACAAACCATCCAGAGTGTACTTCTTGCGACTGGGTTTGGTCTTGATAACTCAGAAATAAGGAATTAATACCTGTTAATGTGAAAATTCCGTCTACTTTATATTTGTCTAACCGTAATCGGTTGCCCATAAGACTCAGTACCCTTAATGTTTTCGGTAAGTAAGTCGGCGCTAGATCCTCTGTCATCTCAAGTCTGTTCCCATCCAAATATAATTCCTCTAGATTTGTGTCTTTAAGTGGTTTTATGTCATCAACAAAAAGAATAGTACTGAATCCGTATGGACAATAGATTTGATTCGCCTTCAAGATTTTGATATCTGTATTTGGTAAATCGTGTGTGATATTACGCAAACCACAAAATCCTAACATCGAATTGAATGATATATCTAAACTCCTTAGATTTGTCAATTTAGCTATTGCTCCTGATTCAATGCTTTTCAAGTGTATTTCGCTTCCTGATGTGTTAATCTGAACGTATCGATTGAATGAAATTTCTAAAGCCGTTATTTGAGATAAATTTTCAAAATAGTTTTCCGTGATGGTTTCAATTCCGAGATTTGGCAGCATTAAATTATTTATAGATAACGCCTGCAGATTTTTCATTTCTGAAAATACTTTTCCGAATGATGTGGTCAAGAAGCCATCAATAACTAAGGTACGGAGAGATTTTAAGTGTTTAAAAACTTCATCGGGATAGACGGGTTCAATTGTGTCATATCCATTCTGACCGATATTTAGATCGGTTAAACTTTGCAGATTATTGAAGACATTTCGTTTGAATACCGTTCTGTTGTAACTCAGTCGGTTCTGGTGAAGATCTAAAACCTGAAGCCTTCTAGAATTTGCAAAGGGATAACGTCCAAATGAATTGATCTTATTCACTGACATATCCAAATGAATAACTGATTCCGGTAACTTTCTACCGTCCAATACTGAGTGAAAACTATTATTACTCAAATCAAGTTGTTGAAGAGTTTTTAAATCTGATAATGAATAGTTTTCAGATCTGTTGATTTTATTAAACGAAAGGTCTAAAATAAGTAATTGATCAGGTAACAAATAAGCGTCTGGAATATATTCCAGATTATTGTGGCTAAAGTTAATTATTCTGACGGTTTCATATAAACTGAAATTTGGGTATCTGTTTAATCCATTATTTGCACAATTTATAACTGTTAGATTGCAGTCACATTCTGCACAAGTTTTTGTCATATTATCATCAGAAAAAATACTTACTGACAGTAATAGTAATCCTAACAAACTTATATTCCATAATAAAGACATACTACTTCACAACAATTTCAAGACGTTTGAATTACTTCCTTGTTTATAAAGGCACACTAGTATTACAAAGTTTAATTACATGACAATATAATGTGTTATGTATGCTGGCGGGATCGGTAAATTTAACCTAAGATTGGGTCTAGACAGAACGAAACTATCATATGCTGATATATATTCCCTAAACCAATCTGAAAAATGGTAAAAAGCTGAAAAAATAGAAATTAAATAACGATTTCACAATAAAGGCTTATTTTATTAAATGTGAAAATGGACAATGTAATATTGTCTTTAGTTTGTCTCTAATCGTCAAATTACAGAACAGATAGAAATTCTTTCTTCAAGAAAGTAAACAATATTATAAAGGAAAATTATTTAGGCATTGCTTTGGTTGCTGGCGATTTCAATGAAGCGTTTAAGAATATAGATTTAAATAAATATACAAAATTTTCCGAGCCTGTTAATAGTTTAAAAGCTTTGATGAGAAATCATAATTTTATAGATATTTGACGTTTTTTACATGAAAGCACTCAACAGTTTACATGGAGGAGAAAAGATAAGACACAAGATATAAGGCAAGTAAGATAGTTTTTATTTTAATTGGAGAAAAGAATTTCAATCTCTCGTTGAATATTGTAAAATTCAACCGGCACTGGTTAAAGTGACTTACCATCCAGGGATAGTATTAAACCTTCGGACAGGGGCTTCTGACAGAGGGAATGGGTACTGGAAATTAAATAATTCTTTTTAAAAAATATTGAATATAAAAGAACAATGAATAGAGTAATTAATAAGTTCGATAGTCATATAATCAATAGTGACAGTTGCGATATCTGTCTATTATGTACAATCTTAAAATTGAAATTAGGGACGAATCTATTCTCTACTGTAACAGAAAGTCGAAATTATCAAGGGAGACAACAAGAAAATTTGAAAGTCAATTAGAGCACTTTACGACACTTAGAGATAAACAATTAAACGAAGATAAAAAAAAAACTAACAAATAATATAAAGCAATTAGAGTTACAAATGGAAACATTCTATGAATATAAGGCGAAGTGGGCTCAAATTAGATCAAAGGAAAATGGACAGAACTAGGGGAGAAGAATAATGCTTATTTTCTAAGATTAGAAAAACAGTGCCAAGTTGAAAAAAATCTATAAACAAACCGAGAAATAAAAACAACGTCGAGGTAACAACAAAATATACAACCCTGGACCCAGATAAACATTTGCTTCATAAATATGTAGCTGATACTGTTATGGAAAAGGTGATAAACGTAGATGACTTTACAAATGGGACGTGGAAGTTACTATAGACGAATGTACTAATGCTATTAACATTATGAAGCTAAATAAATCACCTGATCTAGATGGTCTGACATTGGAATTTCATAAGATGTTCAGGAAAAAAAATAAAGACAATGTTAGTAAAAGTTCTTAATTAGGAACTTCAGGAAAACTTCTTTCATGTCAAAACGAACAGGTGTTCTATCTTATTATTAAAAAAGAATGACCCATTATCTTTAGACAATTATCATCCTATATCATTATTACACGTAGATTTGAAAATACTATCTCATGTTTTGGCACAGAGACTGAAAAAGCTTCTACCTAAATTTATTAATAAAGATCAAACCGGATATGTAAAAAAATGTTTTATTGGATTTAATGTAAGGCAAATCCAAAATATAATCGGCTATGCAGAATAATACGGAATAGATGGGGCTATTATATTAAATGATTTTACAAAAGTTTCGATTCTTTGGAATGAGAATTAATGTTAAGCATTCAAAAGCAATATGGTTTTAATGAATCATTCATATCATGGGTGGGAGCACTATATAAGGGAATACAGACGTGTTTTATAAATAATGGATGGCTATTCGAAATTTTTGAAAAACTCTAGAGGAATCCCTCAAGAATGTACTTTATATGCTTTACTTTTTGTTTTATCAGCCGAAATTATGGTCGAGCGATTAAGGCAAACTTCAGACATTAAAGATTATTATAGATAATAAAACACAAAGCATCAAAATATCACAATTGGCTGATGATACAACACTTTGTTGTAGTTCAAAAACGGATATATCAAAAGCTATGAATATAATTGCATCATTTGGTTCTTGGTCTGAGGCTAAATTCTAGTAAAAAGGAAGGAATTTGGATTTGGGCGCTTAAAAATAGCATCGATGAAATACTGTTATTAAAGGATAAAAATAGTTATCTAAATTTTGCACTGCATACCATATCTTGACCAAGAAGTATCTGTCCAAGTTTCATTAATTTCTATGGCGGTTTGACTAAGTAAATGATGTTTAAAAAATAATATAAATCCCAAAACGTTACGGAAAATGAAAAAAAAATATGTTAAAATTGTTGCTCTTTATGCATGATCGTAAAGGTGCTTTTGTCCAACTTTTGTTAATTTCATAAAGGTTTGACAATGTTATTGATGTCTGAATTTTGTTTAACCTCAGAATTAACCTAAATGTTAATGACACCACAACCTTGACAGAATGTATGATGCATATGTCTCCCTTTGAGACTCTCGTCGCAAGATGGACAATAATTAGGATCACAAAGTCATTAACAAATTATTTTATAACTATTTGATCGATCTTGTATATTAATTTTTGAAAGTTCTGTATTTTTTTTTCAAAACAAAAGGCATAAATGCTTGAATTTGGACAAATAGTAGTTTAAGGGCAATACAGTGACTAGTGGTTTCAACAAATTTTCAGTGACTAGAGGTTTCAATGTTTTGATGTTTTAGACAATTTATGGCTGCTTATTTTTGCTGTTTACAGTTTGAATCTTTCTATCAGAGTGTTTTATATAGAAGAAAAAAACGCTAAAATGTGCAAAAAAAACTTAATTTAAGGGCAATTACTCATATATGTGGTTAATAAATGATTTAATCATTCTCCATTTTTGTAGATCGTGAATCACCAATCATTTTTGGTGTCAACGGTTACTGTGTAGCTATTCTAGCTTTAATGCCTTAGGCCAAAAGGCTAAAAATAATTACTCAAGGGCATCTACTCTTATAAGAGGTAAATACAGAATACTAGTAATTTTTGTAGATCTTTTGTCGCTATTTATTTATGATGTTTGCTGTTTTTGGCTATCTTTAATTGTTTTTAACATAGAAGGTAAATTGATAAGATTTGTAAAAAAAACTATCATTTAAAGACAATAACTCCTATTATGGGTTAATTTAGTATTTCAGCAGTAAGATTTTATTTGTAAATTTGGTATAGTTGATCATTTACAACTCTCTTGTATTCAATATTGAATAAGACATGAAGACTTTAAGCACAGGGTATTCTCCCCATAAAACATCCCTATCTTATTCACTCCATTTGGCAAATCTGTTTTTATTCTGTCTATCTCTAATTCTCTTATTTCATTGGGATTAGATTGAATTGTTTACTAGATAAGTAAATTTTTCTTTTTGAATTGTGTCAAAACAACCATGTAAACTGTTACTCTTCCTACTAGTATATTGATAAATATTTAGAGGGATATATATAAATTGACTTGAATTTTCGAAAATCGTTTTTCTGTTATATATATACATTGCATGTTACATAATTAGATGTGTTTTAATGTTTAATATTAAATCTTGAATCTTGAATTATACCTGTCTACGATGTGAAAGTACTTTAATTCGATAAGTTCCAAATTTCTCTGATTTCGAGGTTATTCAAATAAATTAATTTACGAAATGCATATTTCCCATTCATTTATTATGGTCAAAGTATGGGCAACCACGAATTAAAAATCTCTATACTAAATAGCTTTCAAACAAGCGATGAAAATTTAAATCTATGAATGTAAGAACTTTCACGGTATTTTGTACTTTTTCTGTTGGTGCGAATTTGGTGAGTTATGGTAATATGAAATGATCAGCAAACCAAATGTCTTGCACATTTTGTTTTAAATTAGGTAACTGGCTTTAAGAATGTTAAGGATAGAAATGTATTTTGTTGATCATCTTGTGTTGTGATGAGATTTACAATAACTTTTATAAATGATGAAAGGGTATGTTGTTCAAGCGAACTAAATCATTAGCCTAGCATAGTTAATGACTTTTTTTTTACAGAATCTTCCTTACATTATATTGAAATATAAAATGTAAAAAAGAGAACAGATTTTTAACCATCTCCATAATAAAAGGTGCCCGAAAGACATTTTCTGGATACTTTCAAACGCTTATAAAATCTAAGAATTATAGTGTAGCAGTGAGAATAGTTAATGATGCAATAATGAAATTACAGAGAATATTATCAATGTTAAATAAATGCAGGTGATTTTTTTAAAATCATAATAAAAAAAAGTAATATTCTGATAAATGAATAGTTCGTATATTCAAATTGCTTTCCGGTTGAAGAATTGATGAAGGTAAATCCAGAAAAGCGCATCAGACGCATGAAATTTATAACGTGTCTTTTTCATACTTGACTTAAGGGCATACGATACAGTTTTGATCCCATAATGAAATTTTGATGAAAATTTGCAAATATGCTATTTTGTAACTGATTAAATCAAATATGTAATAAAAAATATACCTTCATGTGCTACATTTTGAGTAAAATGAGTTCGAAATTTCAGATATTTGCTCAAAATTCGGATTTGTGGACGTATTTTTCCTTCCGACAGAAATGCATAACTTTTTTGTTTTAAAAGATAAAACAAGCTGTTTTTGTTAAATTATTTGTAATTTCTGTTTTATATAAGTATCCTATAAATTTATAAAATCTTTTGTTTAGAAATAAGTCAAATTTATCAAATGTTCATGAATGTAGAAAAAAAAACGTCATGTTTTGCTGTATATTTATCAAATTTAAAAAAATGCGTTATTGACTTTTTCATGAAAATTGGTACAAATTATCTTCATACGTAATCAAACCGAATGTCATTTTAAAAAAGAGGGGTCCATGAGCTCGTTTTCAAGTTAAATCAGTTTGAATGATAAAAATCAGTCGAAAAATGCATCTTTTCCCGATATGTCACAGTTTGACGTCGCGAAAGTAACATTTTACGTTAGCAACGTCATTACCTCCCCTGTAACTGTATCGTATGCCCTTAAGATGCAAAACCAGTTGTCTATAATGTGTACAAAGGGATCCAGAGAAAATATACAAAGTGAACTAACCAAAAGCCAGTTTATCAAAAT
Organism: Mytilus coruscus; assembly: GCA_017311375.1. Lineage (NCBI taxonomy): Eukaryota > Metazoa > Mollusca > Bivalvia > Mytilida > Mytilidae > Mytilus > Mytilus coruscus. The sequence continues at coordinate 88,615,655 of CM029599.1, forward strand.
ACTGTTAATATTTTTTTCCACTATATGTAAATATTAATATCGAAATTTATATTTGATTGGTTGAGACTATCCAACGTGACATTGAACAACATTTTCTATTCCCCTCTGAACATCAGGACTAACTCGTGCGAAGTTACGCGCGGTTTATGTACCCAGTACCCATTTTTTGCACACCGCTTTTAAAAAGTGATAGTCAATATCGTATCAAAATTATTTCAGACGTAAAAGCAATACAGAAAAAAAAAACATGTCATTGAATAAGTAATTTACTTTTGATCGGTATTGTTTATGCCGTGTAAAGTACTAATAAAAGCAAGTTGACATGATAAAAATTCCATGTAAATTAATATTTCATGTTCACAAAGTAAAAATAATTTATAGGTAGTGGTATAAAACATTCATCCCTTGGTTAAGGGAGATATGAAGATTTGTTTCCCCTCGAAAAGTCATATTTCCCCTCAGGCAATGCGATAAATTCTCTTTGTTGAACAAATCTCCCTAACACAAATAAATGTATCTGTTTGCATAATAGGAGAAAAATATCTGTGTGTATGTGAACAGTTTTATTACCTCCATTTTCAACCTTCTTAACAGATATTGAGCTGATATTTGGTTATAATTACATCTCTATTATACATATAAAGTTAACCTTCGTGAAATGTTACTAGATTGTTTATTTAAAGATTGTATAATATCCCCAAATTGATGAATAGTACGACCAATAACCCAAAATGTGCAATTGGTCTTTTGATATTTGTCGTCGCCTCAAAAAATAAAACGGCAAGTATCATTGGTTAACGTTGAACATTATTTAATGTCTATTGTTTTCTAAATTATTTGTTTTAAAAACTTCTATATTTGACGTTTTATTATCTCGACCTATATATAATAAATTCTGATCACCGCAAACGGAGGTAAAGAATATTATTTTTGCGCAGTTTTTTCCTCCGCTCTAAATTTATTCTGTAAGTAAAGTATACTGATTGAGTATGAATGATAACACTTTTTACAAACATATGTATATATATTGTGTATGCCATGCTTTTATATTTCTATTGTTTATCTCACGGAAATATGCTTTAATGAAGTTCTTACACAATTTTGTTTTTGTAACGCGATAGTGTAGTAAATCTACAATTCCCGCGCAACAAATTATACCGATTGCTTATATTTTGACAATATAATTATTCTCCTGGGAAGATATTTTTCAGTAATTTTGGTAAGCACTATTTATAACTAAATCTATTTTGGTTCCGTCTTGCTATTCGGCAGTAGGTAATAATCCTTCTTTTTTAAGAGATGTAAACACAAATGTGCATCTAAAGCGAGAAGATGATCTGGGTCACCATCTTTTCATACGATGTAGATCTATATTTATTATGGAATTATATGTGTAACTGTGTACACATGTTTTACATGTCATGATCTTTCTTATTGATATCATGTAAGACAAGTGGCTATATAATGAATTTTGCAAAGATTTCATAAATAATAAAGTATCATCAAATGATCACGTAACATTCTTTTGGTAAACAAACGCTCGTGTCGGAACTTCCCAAATCATGTGCAATCTATCTTATTGTATGCTATTTGATAGTAGTGCGAAAGACCAGAATATCTTAATTACTTCTCTTTTTTGTTGGAACACTGAAAATTATTTGCAAAATTCGTGCGATGCAATATTGCCTGAGAGGGTCTTGAAGGGGATTTTTAGAAAAAGAGAATCACAAACCAGAAAAAATGAGAACCCTAAAGTTAAAAAAAAAAAGAATAGAAACTAATGGGGTTTTAAATATGAAATATAGAGACAACAAATTGTCACCCCTTACAAGCAACCTTCCCGAAATTTATCAAGTTTAAAGGACTGTTGGATATTTGGTCAGACAGATAGCAATGCTTCATCTTACCGACCAAAAACCAGTCGGACCAAATCTGAAAAATTACTGTTATTCCCCCAAAACCGGTTTAAATTTATACTCTGTATCCAGTACTTAACACATGCTTAATTTGTTAAATAAACTCAAAGTCTGAATGTTTTCAAATATTTTGCGATTTTTCTACATAATAAATTGAATTTATAAAGAAACAGTCCATGGGTATAACATTTAAGATGTTAATGCTGTAATGGGAATGAGAAAACCACATCTTAACGTTTTGTTTTTGTACTCGTATGAAGCAGAATTCATTCAGAACCTTCTAAAAGACAAAAAGAAAAAGCACCTTGCAAAATTCTTTAATTTTACTTTCAGATATATTGATGATGTTCTATCACTGAATAATCCATATTTCAGTCAGTACTTTCATCTCATATATCTCAGTGAACTTGTTATTAAGGATACTACTGATACAAGAAGGACTGCTTCATACCTTGATCTTTTCCTCAATATTGACACAGATGGACGACTTCACACTAAACTCTATGACAAACGGGATGATTTCAACTTCCAAATTATCAATTTTCCATTTCTCAGCAGTTACATACCATCTGCTCCGTCATATGGTGTTTACATATTTTATTTGATACGTTATGCTCGAGCATGTTCACACTATACTGACTTCATATACATGAGTGTGCTCCTTACGCAGAAACTGCTCCAACAGAGTTATGAGGAGGAAAGATTAAAAATGACACTCCGTAAATTTTATGGACACCATCACGAATTGGTTGATCTATACGATGTGTCTGTGTCTAAACTAACTAATGACATTTTTACCACGTCTTAGATTGCGGTTTAACATCTATGTCGTCTGTCTGCTAAGTACCGAACGTGACCTATTCCCGAATATGACTGTTATACCGAGTGTGAATTTGCATTGCTATACGACGTGTATCGGTATTTTGTACATCCAACATTCATGTATTTATTTTTGAAGCTTTTGTTATGATTTCGGTTGAATAATGTTTTATGTCTTATCGTTTGTTGTCCAAATAATTATAAAATTGCCTTTCAATACCATCATTGTCATATTCCAGAATATGACTGTAAACCGAGTGTGAATTTGCATTGCTATACGAAGTGTCTCGGTATTTTGTACATCCAACATTCATGTATTTATTTTTGATGTTTGATGGTTTCGGTTGGATAATGTGTTATGTCTTATCGTGTGTAGTCAAAATAATCATTGCCTTTCAATACCATCATTGTCATGAAAATTGTTTGGACGAGTATTCTGAAAATAATTGTATAAAGTTCGAGATTGCATATTTGTTATGATATTGTAACTATCATATTTATTCAGTTGGCCTAATTTGTTTTGTGTGGCCTAAGAATTGTTTACATTATATATTTTTTACATTGTGTACAAAATGATCCACATTGTGTTACAACTATACAGTTTAGAAATCACTGGAACAATCATAGGTATAATAAATCTTGTTAAATTTTATTATTGATTTGTGTCTTTTGTTGGCTACAATTAAAAGTCGATTTTTCTGGTCGTAACAGAACTTGGGGGCTCGTTCCGGGATAACGTTTATATTCAAGTAATTTTTTTTTCTGTATTTTATTGAGTTAGCATTATCCAACAAAATTCTACAATATGGCATTTGATGCCGGTAAATTTTTGAAAACGCCAGACCTGGAGGGGTTTGATAAACTAAAGAAGGAAGAATTAGTGTTGCTTGCTAAACATCTATAAGCCTGTTGCACAGAATAAGAGCCAGTCTAGTTATAATATGTCTAGTCCAAAGTTTGATACTTTTGAGAAGTCACTGACTTGTGCTTATTGTAAGAAGAATGGTCACCTGATGGCTGATTGTTTTAGACTCCAGAAGAAGAATGAAAGAGATAATAAGCCCAAGACCAGTGCTTGTACGACACCCCTTGTTACCAATACGTTGGAATGTCTTGCATTTAAGTCCAGTTTTTGTGATTACATGGAGGATTATAAACCCGTTATGTCTGATGGGTGTGTTTCTATTGTTGATAATACTACTCCTAAGCCTATTAAGATTTTACGGGACACTGGACCTTCTCAGACTTTATTGTTAGAAGGTGTGTTGCCTTTGTCCGAGGAGACTTCTGTTGGTGCCTCCGTTTTGTTACAAGGTGTGGAGTAAGGTTGTATAGATGTTCCCCTCCATCGTATTTATCTGAACTCAGATTTGATAACTGGACCAGTTGTTGTTGGTGTTCGTCCTAATCTCCCTGTTGAGGGTGTTTCATTATTGCTAGGATATGATTTAGCTAGGAACAAAGTGGTTGCTGAACCAATTGTTACCAGTGAAGCGGATGTGGAGGTTAAATCACCTGAAGATGATGCTGAACTGTATCCAGCTTGTGTCGTTACTAGGGCGATGGCTAGAAAACAACAAAATGAGGATTTGCAAGAAGAGCAGTTTGATTACATGGACCTTTCTGACTCTTTCCTAGACGAAATTAAAGGTCCCGGTAGCTCAGAGAAGGCCATAATTAGAAAACCTTGTATTAACAAGAATGTTATTATGCTATTATGTCATGGCCAGACGTGAACAGCCATTCATTAGACCGAAAGAAATTTGCCAAAAAACAAAGTAAAGACCCTGAGGTTCTTCAGCTCCGCAAGAGGGCTCAACCAAAGGAGGAAGCAGTCAAAGTGGCTGAATGTTATTACCATCAAGATGGCATTTTAATGAGGAAGTGGAGGCCCCCTGATGCTACCCCAGAGGAGGAATGGAGAGTGGTATACCTAGTGGTGGTGCCTAATGTTTATAGGCAAGACATTATTGGTTTGCCCATGACACCCCCTTGGCTGGAAACTTAGGTATAAAGAAGACGTGCCTAAAGATTTTGCAGCATTTCTACTGACCCAGACTTAGAAATGATGTCGCAGAATACTGCAAATCATGCCATATATGCCAGGTTGTTGGTAAGCCTAACCAGAAAATACCACCAGCACCACTTCTGCCTATTCCAGCCTTTGAAGAACCTTTTAGCCGAGTACTCATTGATTGCGTGGGACCTTTACCGAAGACCAAGACCGGAAATGTGTATTTATTGACGATCATGTGTACCTCCACTCGTTTTCCTGAGGCTATTCCGTTAAGGAATATCAAGACACCTACTATTGTCAAAGCTCTGTTCAAATTTTTCAAGCTAGTAGGACTTCCAAAGTCTATACAGTCCGACCAGGGTTCAAATTTCATGTCAGTTTTATTCCAGCAAGTCGTGTACCAGTTAGGGATTGCTCAGTATAGGATAAGTGCTTACCATCCAGGATCTCAAGGTGCCTTAGAACGTTTTCATCAAACATTGAAGAACATGATTAGAACTTTTTGTCTTCAATTTGACAGGGACTGGGATGATGGTGTTCACTTTTTACTTTTTGCGGTCCGAGAGACTGTTCAAGATTCCCTTGGTTTTAGTCCCTTTGAGTTGGTATTTGGTCACACTGTAAGGGGGCCTTTAAAATTTATTAAGGAAAAATGGCTTACTGAACACACTGACTTGAATCTTCTAGACTATGTATCTAGATTTAAAGAAAAATTGTATACTGCTTGTCAAATTGCTAAAAACAATTTAAAAACTGTTCAGAATAAGATGAAAATATGGTATAATAAAGATGCAAGGGACACATTTTTTGAGCCTGGTGATAAGGTATTTGTATTTTTGCCAGTCCCTGGACATCCATTACAAGCTAAATATTGTGGTCCTTATGCCATAAAGAGTAAAATCAATGATTTGAATTATATTGTAAAAACACCAGGTCGGCGTAAAAAAAATAGAGTGTGTCACATTAATATGTTAAAACCATATTTTGAGCGTACTAATGAAGGTGAGAGTAAACCAGTTGCCACTTTAGCCATGGTTAAATTGGAGAACAATCATGACAACCCAGATATAATTGAACCACCTTTTAGTTCTAAAACTATGGAAGAGACAGTTAGATTGAAAAAATTCAGAAATTTTGTCAAATTTAGATTCAAAACTTGCACATCTGACTTTTGATCGTAGAGAAAAATTAAAAGCTTTGGTATTATTTTTTTTTAAATCTTTTTCCAGATGTGCCAAACAAAACCACTGCTGTTTGTCACGATGTCGATGTAGGTGATACTTCTCCAATTAAGCAATATCCTTACCGGATCAATCCACTCAAACTTGAATTTATGAGACAAGAAATTAAATATATACTTGACAATGATATTATTGAGCCGAGTAACAGTGAATGGAGCTCTCCTTGTCTCCTTGTGCCCAAACCAGATAAAACCTTTCGTTTCGTAACTGAATTCAGAAAGGTAAATTCTGTTTCAAAATCTGATTCCTATCCGATTCCAAGGATAGGCGACTGCGTTGATAGCATTGGACAAGGAAAATTTGTGAGCAAATTTGATTTATTGAAAGGTTACTGGCAAGTCCCATTGACACAGAGAGCTCGAGAAATATCAGCTTTTGTCACACCAGATGGCTTATTTCAATATACTGTAATGCCGTTTGGCATGAAAAGTGCTCCAGCTACATTTCAAAGAATGATCAATAATGTTTTAAAAGATATAGACTGTTGTTATGCTTATATTGATGATCTAATTGTATGTAGTGATATCTGGGAAGAGCATTTAACACATTTATATGATACTTTTGATAGATTGTCACAATCAAATTTGACTGTTAATCTTGGTAAAAGTGAATTTTGCCAGGCCACTGTTGATTATTTAGGGCATACAGTTGGCCAAGGTCAAGTGAAACCTATAATGGCTAAAGTGGATGCAATTACCAAATTTCCTCCTCCTACAAATAAAAACAACTTATTTAATTAATAGTCCAGTTCTGATCACTGCAGACTGAAAAACAATTTAAACTTGCCGTTGATGCAAGCGATGTAGGAATTAGAGCTGTTTTATATCAAGAGACAGATAATAATGTTGAGAAACCTATATCATATTTTTCTAAGAAATTAGATAAACATCAGAAAAATTATTCGACTATTGAAAAAGAGTGTTTTGCACTGTTGTCTGCACTTCATCATTTTGATGTATATTTAAATCCCACTGTGCATCCTATTCTTGTTTATACTGATCATAATCCTCTCACCTTCATAATAGCAGATGCTTTATCTGGAGCTTATTAAAACACTTTGTATATACTATGTATGTTTGTACATATTATTCATGAAAAGTTTTTGTTACACTCAGACTTTTTTAAGGGGGGAGGTGTTATGATATTGTAACTATCATATTTATTTAGTTGGCCTAATTTTTTTTGTGTGGCCTAAGAATGTTTACATTATATATTTTTTATATTGTTTACAAAATGATACACATTGTGTTACAACTATGCAGTTTAGAAATCACTGGAACAATCATAGATACTCATGGAATGATTAGAACTTTCTATTTCACTTACATAACGTTTCCAGAATGATCATAACAAAAGATGCGTAATTTAAACATCTACAGTTATCTAGAAGTTTCCGTTACAAGTATATATATGCAAACCCTAAAGTTAGACATAGACTTAGACATCGATAGACATCAACATTCTCAGCAGTTGGATTGACACTTTAATTTACTAACAACATCATACTATATTGTGACCTATTGGACGTAATATTCTGTGGATTCCCGTGAAGATTTCCGGGTAAAGAAAAGATAAAAGATTGGACTCATATTTTGACAGTTAAGTTGACATTTCTATTAGTGTAATACTTCTTGTAAACTAGTGTATAATAAATCTTGTTAAATTTTATTATTGATTTGTGTCTTTTGTTGGCTACAACAAAAAGTCGATTTTTCTGGTCGTAACATGTTAGTTACGTAAGCACGTCATTGTTTGTGATATCCTGTGGTGTTTGTCGTTGATGGAATATGTTCGTTGTTGTTCTGCAGTTTGCATGTTGTGTCGACTATTATATTATTTGTTTGTGCGTTTCTCTGTGATGAATGTTCTTGCGTGTGTTTGTGCTATATTTCTGTCACGTAGTGTTGTCATTTTAGCGATATTTTTTAACACTGCCATATAAGCGGGAGGTTTGGCTAGCCATTAAACCAGGTTCAACCCACGATTTTTTCTTAAAATGTCCTGTACCAAGTCAGGAATATGGCAGTTGTTATCAAATAGTTCGTTTCTATGTATGTTTGCGTTTGTTTTTGTTGCACTTCAGTGTTCCTGTTGTTCCTTTGTTTCCTCTTATAGTTGATGTGTTTCCCTCGGTTTTAGTTTGTAACCCGGATTTGTTTTCCCTTAATCGATTTATGACTTTTGAACACCGGTATACTACTGTTGCCTTTATTTAATATAATTGATTTGGGCTGCAAAATACATGATCACACAATTTTAATTTACCGGACATTTGGACTGATGAGTTGACAATATTTGTCTACCAAACAACAATCAGCTGGCTAGTCAGCCGGTCAGACACGTTTGGGGAAGTCCATACTAGATCAAAATTGTAGATTATTATTGTCAATTTATGACATTCATTTGTATGTTCCTATCATCCATATTTCGTAGGTTTCGATTGTGCACACATATATTGTGGCGTGTCTTCCAGTTTCTATATTAGGAACAACACTACAACATGATAAATTTCAATCATGTTTAAAGTCGCTTGTTAAGTTGTAAACTACAAATTTTATAAAATTGACCTACATGCACATGTATTCGGTAATTTTTTAAAGGAAAGTTCGTAGTACACGTTGTTGAGAAAAAGTCAAATTATTTAATAGTGTTTGTGTTATTCATATGCTTCCTAATACATTGTATAGTATATATTTGTATTTCGTTTTATAGAATATTCATATTGCTTTATCTCCGAATGTCTCAAATTTACTTGCATACTTTTGTTTATTTATAAGCGGTTCTAATAGATCAATCTGCACTGCAAAATTTCATAAAAATCCGTTAGATTACCCATTTAAGTGCCTGTTACCTAAAGATATCTAACTGACATACGACGACCGTCGAAACAGAACAACTTCAAGACGAAACCAATTGCATGATGTTGGGCATAGTTACGATTCTTTAATGATGTGTATTCCGTTTAAATTTCAAACCTAGGGCCTATCCCATGGCCCTTAATGGTATTTTAACCAAAAAAGGCCGTGTCACTCTAATTGAATTATATCTGTTTATCTTTAGTGTTGACAAAAATAATGTCAAAAAGAGAGGCGAAAGATACCAAAGGACATTCAAACTCATTAGTCAAAAACAAACTGACAACACCAAAAGACAAACAACAGTATACAAAGTTTACAAAACACAACATAGAAACTAAAGACTGAGCAACACGAAACCCCCTAAAACCCGGATGTGGTCTCAGGTGCTTGTCGTGTCGCTCATGTAAGTACAAACCAGATTATAAGTCTAATTCGGTAGGTCATATTCGGAAAAAAAAGGAGGACAGGATTGTGGTTACGAGGACTGGAACATATCCGTCGTCTTCTGTGAAAGAGATATTCCATAGCGGTCAACCAACTCGTGATGGTGTCCGTAAAATTTTCGAAGGGATGATTTCAACTTCACCATTTGGAACGTTTGGTTTAATAACTTCCTTGTGAGCATCAAACCTTTATCAAGAAAATCTTGATAGGAAACGCAAGCCCTGAAATAGGAGATATATATTCCATATGCAGGCGGTTCTGGAATGCTTCTACATAGAAATCATCTCTTTTGTCGTCAAGTTTTGTTCTCAACCGACCCTCATTGTCAATTTCTAGATTAAGTCAAGATATGAGGCAGGCTTAACTGTATCAGTTGTATTCTTTATTTCAAGTTCGATAGGATAGATGTGTTCAACATACAATGTAGTCACCAAACTTTGAATTATTTAGTGTGAGGACATCATCTATATACAGAAAAGTGAAATTAAGGACTAATGCTAGCCTCTTTTCATTTTTCCTTAGAAGCTCCTATATGAAGTCAGCCTCATATGAATAAGAAACAAGTCGACAAGAAGAGGAGCACAGTTGGTTCCTATGGGAATGTCGATTGTTTATTGAAAAACACGTCCTCCAAATGTAACAAATATGTTATAAATCATCTTGCTATGTCAGTTTGAGAGATTTTTTGGGGGAATCGGAATGATTTTTTACAAATTTTAAATCTGATTCTGGAGCATACTAAAAGGGGCATTAGCTACGATTTATACCAAAAATATATTTAATAATAATGTGATTTTTTTTAAAACAATTATATAAGCGGAATATTGAAATAATATTTAGCAGTCAATTTGGTTCAATTTTGTCAAATAAGTTCGAAAACATCACTGATGTATTATTGGCTTGCAAACTTATTTGAATTTGTATTCAGTCAATCTTAAATATAACCCATAGCTAGAGGTGGGTTACGCATGTGATAAGCGTGTATATACAGGTAAACGATGATTTATATATGTTTTTAGTCTTGACATGAAATCAAACGGACATAAAAAAAATCATCATTTTACGATTGCATGTGTTGTCGTCTATGCTCTTCAACTTCGTAATTTATTTGGCCCTTTAAACTTTTTGATTTGAGCGTCACTGATGGTTCGTTTGAAGACGAAACGCGCGTCTGACGTACAAAATTTCAATCCTGGCATCTATGATGAGTTTATTCATATTTATGTTTATGTTTAAATCGGGTCATTGACTATCGACAGTCTTCGGATGTCATTTCGATGGTTAATTATATATTGCATTGTCTAAAATATGCAAGAAAAACTGATACACGATAACGAATACATGCATTGTTAATTGCTTCTTTCGGACTTTTTGAAATTTGGATATACGTTTCAATCAAATATGATTCAAATCGGAGAACACGAATTTGATAGCTAATGGCCCTTTAACAAAACTGCAATGAAATGTTTGTATTTAAGACGTACATTGTATATACAATTCAAAGGTCAAATATTTCATAGAAAAAATGTGTGTGCATTTACGTTAAAATACACATGAAGACTATCCCTAAAACACATTTATCTTTGTAATTAAAGATAGGAAGATTTCCAGTAATGTCATTTTATTGGAAATCTTTTAATAGAAAACTTGGTGATGAATTTCACTATATATCTGAATACACGGCTTTTGCCAAAGAGCGAACAAAGTATATAAAAACTTATTTTACTAAAAAGACAAAGGAATAGGACATGAAGCCAGAATATTTTTTTAGCAACCGAATAAGCCAGATTATTTTTTTTTCAAAAAAAACAGCCCCCTAATGACACAAATCAATTATATTTTATTCCGTCTGATGTCTTGTAACCGTTTAGCAATTCTTACCATTATTATTGTGATTGTTTTTCGGATTTAAAGACACCGCAACCGCTTTTAAGGAATGTAACCTTTAGGAGAATGTTTGGTTTTATTAGAATAAGCTACCCGTTTCTATGTTAATGTGAATTGAGTTTGACTAAAAAGATACCTTTTTTTGCATGGCAACTTTTGTATGATTTTACCTTATGTTCTAAAAACTAATCAAGGATACAAGGCTTATAATGTATTCGGAAAAAAAGGAGGACAGGATTGTGGTTACGAGGACTGAAACATATCCGTCGTCTTCTGTGAAAGCACCATCTTACGGTGTTTATATTTCACAGCTCGTTCGCTATTCCCGTGTCTGTTGTGACGTTTTTGATTTTAACGAACATAATCTATGTATTACTGGTAAATTATTAAACCAGGGATATCGTTACCATAAATTACTTAAAACCTTTACTAAATTTTTCCATAGATATAAAGATTTGGTTTTAAAGTTTGGTTGTACCTGTAGAAAACTTATTTCAAACGGGATAGCACATCCTCATTTTACGGAAATGTTGTTAACCGTGCCCGGAAATTTAGAAATGATCCTTGTAAACTTATCGCTCCTTTAAATAAACTTATTCTAAAAGGTTACCAATTCAACACTGTAATAAGATCATTGAATATTGTTTTATTGGTATAAATATTGATTTTGTTATCAGTAAATTAAAAGCAAACTAAATATTACTAGTATGTTTTATACATATACACATTCATGGATCTACAATCTGTCGATACCTGTATCTTGGCATTGCACAAGGTCATGTTTTCTCTGACTGTTTATGACGTCTTTACACTAAATCCATTGGATGTTGGATGTGTACGGATTGATAATTTAGTCTTAGATGCATGATTTTTATCAGTTGTTAGTGGCTTTGAACTAGCTGTCAGATAACTGCGAGTACTCTCAGATCTGTTCCTAGTGTCTTTTGTTGTTTGGATGTACAAGTACCCTGCCACGTCCACTTGTATTTTGTCCATCTGATGAGTTAAGCCTTTTTCAACTGATTTTTATAGTTCGTTCTTATGTTGTACTGTTATATCACTGTCCCAGGTTAGGGGAGGTTGGGATCCCTAACATGTTTAACCCCGCCACATTATGTATGTATGTGCCTGTCCCAAGTCAGGAGCCTGTAGTACAGTGGTTGTCGTTTGTTTATGTGTTACATATTTGTTTTTCGTTCATTTTTTGTACATAAATAAGGCCGTTAGTTTTCTCGTTTGAATTGTTTTACATTGTCATTTCGGGGCCTTTTATAGCTGACTTTGCGGTATGGGCTTTGCTCATTGTTGAAGGCCGTACGGTGACCTATAGTTGTTAATTTCTATGTCATTTTGGTCTCTTGTGGACAGTTGTCTCATTGGCAATCATACCACATCTTCTTTTTTATATAAACTTGACAAGCTTTCCATCTTCATAAGACTCAACGTGGGTTTGATAAAAAATATTTACTAAACTTTTTATGGAAATATTTGGAATATTTGCCAGTATAAAAACATATCGGGTTCTGTTATTATAATAAAAACAAAGAATAACATTCGTTTGGAGGGCATGTCAATTTACTTCTGAATTTGTATTATCAAATTAACAGTTATCATAAAAAAAAAACATTACATTTCTTAAGAAGTACTTCATATTAATAAAATAATCATAAATAACCGCGCAAGAAGTAATTATTATTTTTATAAATATGTTCAATTTGAGTTAGATATATACATGTTTTAGTAAGTGCAAATTACTCTAATGCACAACTTTAAAACAACTTTTAAACAACTTGTAAACCAATAAAACGCAGGTCGCCTGTTGCATACATTTCTTTTTACATATCTTCAAAATTTAAAAAGTCAATTTCCAGATGTTACATTGTGCAACAAAAATAACATTCCCAATTTTCTTAAATTTCTAAACAAAAAATGATTGAAAGTCCAATTTTTGCAGTATTACATTTATGCTTATGGTATAGAACCACTAATTCGGGCCAGGTCAAAAAGAACATACCAGAAAGTAGTATATATTTTTAAACAAAATAGTTCTTACGCATAGCTGTAACTTTGTCAATAAGTAAAATATTTGGATAATTCTGGTATCAAATGAAAGCTTAATGACTTGGGTCCACTGTAGAACCCTTGTAAAAAGTTTATTTTGTATGATTAAAAAATATATTAAATTATAATAGGAGGGTACATTTGCTCTGTTGTTCAGATTAGAAGCACCTGTTTTTGTACTACCAAACTTCCGGGAACCAGTGCGATATAATATGCAATTAAAGGTATGTTGAATTTTTCAGCACAAGTCCGGATAAGGTCTAGTTTTGCCATCAAATGATTGTCTATTTATTTGAACTTAAGAAAAAGTAGACATAATGGTTAACATTTATAAATTTTGACTTGGATGGAGAGTTGTCTCATTGGCACTCATACCACATCTTCTTATATCTAATTAATGCTTGAAATTGCTGAATTTAACATAGAAAGCAATGGGGCTATGAATTAGTGGTTTTATTCCTTATGCATACGTGCGTGTTTGTGCGTATGAAGTCACAAAAAGTTGTAAGTGCTAGTTTAAATTTATTGTAGGATGAAAAAAAATCCCATTTTTACACACTATATACGAAGACAGACATTTCATCATTATATATTATATATACATGTAGAATGGAAGAGTAAGATGGTATATCACAGACGAGAAAAATCACAGAGTCTTCTGATTCCTGAAAAAAAAATTAAAAAGTAGTTGAATTTTTGTTGGATTGCTCCTTTTCTACACCGTAGGACGGAAGTTTTTGTTACATTTTGTGTTGTAACTCCGAAGCCCTGAATGGCATCTTTACTTTATATATAAGATTTTTGAAAACTTTTTAGTACATTAGTGAGATTATTCAAATCCAGATTTTAGTAGGTTATCATCATAATCATGATTGTTTGATTTCGACCTTGTTAGAGAAACAAATACAGGGAAATACTTTTTCTCATCTTTATGTAATTATTCTGACAATTAATTGGAATACACGTTATGCAGTGCCACTGACAGTTCACGACATTTCACGAATATAGAGAATCATGCTTTTGTACGAAAAACAATGAAAACAACACTTTATAAATTATATGAGTCCGAAGCACTTTTTTTGGATTAACCTTCATCAGGAACACTCAAAGCCGAATATTTGAAAGCCAAGGATGTTTAGGAATCGAAACATTTGAAGAGCTATGTGACAATAAAGGACTTACAATAATAGCCAAATCCATCTAAGGGCAACTTTGCCTAAGGGAGTTTAAACCTATTTTTCAATCTATAAAAACGAACAATTTAAAAAAAAAGTTTGTTATAAATAGTATCAGTACCGAGGTTCTGACTACTAAGCTGATGATACCTCGGGGACTGATAGTCCAACAGCAGCGGTATCGACCAAGTGCTTTTCTGGATTTACCTTCTTCAGGAACGCTCAAAGACGAATATTTGAAGGCCAATGATGTTTAAGAACAGAGCCATTTGAAGAGCTAAATGAACACAAAGGACCTAGAATAATAGCCAATTCCATCTTATGTTCACTTTGAGTTTTGAGTTTGCCTGATTGAGTTGAAACCTTAGTTTTTGATAAAAATTTTGATTTATAGATGGACAATTATAAAAAAAAGGTTTGTTATAAATCATGTCAGTATCGAAGTACTGACTACTGAGTTGATGATACTGATTGAACTGTTGATACTGATTGAACTGTTGATACTGATTGAACTGTTGATACTGACTGAGCTGTTCAATGTAAAAGGAAACATAGGTAACGAAACATATGATGGCGAATATTTGAAATATATAATTGGATAAAACAAACTCTTGTCCTATGAATTATCGTCCCGAGGACAAAATTTCATGATTATATATCATTAGATTTTGTCCCCGTCTTTGAAATAATGTCAAGAGGAGGACAAATTTCCTTGTGAAGTTTTGTCTGTATAATAGACAATATTTCACAGATGGTTAGCAAAGAAATTTTGCCGAGTTAAAATGAGGTGGTAAAGTTATATTTTGTCTATATCGATACACTATTTCATGGAATTCCTGAAACTTTTTCTCATTAAAGGGAGGTTATAGAAATAAATATTTTGGACAATGATATTATTAAAGTGTTTTTTTATTGATATTAACAAACAAACTCTAGCTAAATAAACATTAAAAATATACAGTTATACACACAACATTAGTTTTTGCACCTCACAGATGACATGGAATACAAGCAACTTTTGGAATATATAAGTCATAGAGCAGAGGGAATTACTGATAATCAAAAAAGAGTATTATGTAGAAAGGCTACTTCATTTTGTATTGAAAAATAATGTAATAAATAATTTCGACAAGAAACCAAAAAAAACTTTTCATGGACAATATTTCCAACATTCCAGAAATCCTCACAATTGTATAGCGGGCGAGTCCTCTAGGACATAATTGGACATTGACAAATTTTACGGAGAATGAGACTATTTCATAATTAAACAATTGCTACCGTTTTAATACATGCTACTCCAGACAAAAAAAAATACATAAATGATCGTAGAATACCAAAATCTTCAAAACTTTATATTTTCTTAGCAACTAATCTTATCCTTTCATAAATTAGGATTCGAGCTTACTTTCTTTATAGAACGAATAGCATGAAAATTTCTATAATTACTAAACTATTTTTCTGGTAAATTACGTGTACCTTTCACAGATAAAAGTGATAATAGAGAGGTAGGTTCAATATTCCAAATTTCATATTACACAAAGGCAATTTTCGAAAAGAGCATCATATTGTCCCCAAACTAAATAACGTTTATATATAAGATTAATTAAAAATGATAGAAATATATTATAATATTTACCTTTATCATGAAAGTTCCAACCAACACATGTGCCAGCGATGTAGAAACGTTAGGAGCTCTATGACCTGAGGGGATCTTAAACAATAGCCATATTCATTTAATGTCAACTTTGCCTGCGGGAGTTGGAACCTTAGTGTCTTTATGTGTCCATATATATATATATTCAATTAACTGAACAGGTTTAAAAGCTACCAAAGTTTAGTAAGAACGAAATAGAATTCATAAAGAAATTATCGAATGTCTGTCCTGAGCCTCATACATTAGTATACACGGAGCATGGTTGTCTGACGTGTTGTTTTTAAAGGGGCATTATGAAGCTTCGATTAAGACTGTTTTTTTTTCTTCAAACATTTTTAAAAAGGGGAATCTTTAAATAAAGATCAAAAGCTGATGTAGTATTGACTTGCAAGTCAACAAATCAACCTCATTTAAAACCGTATTCATGCGACCTTCCATTCTACCCTTAACTGGAGACGTTGACTGATTCGACCCATAAAAAATCATGTTTATACAGGTATAAACAATGATTGACATACAAATTTAATCAAACAGACCTAGAAAAATCGTCATTATACGATTGCACGTGCTTGTTTATTTAGATTCATATTTATGATAATTTTGGGTCAAGGAACATCGGTATTCTTCGGAGGGCATCTCAATGGTTAGTTAGATGGCGTCTATCTAAATTGCACACTCCTCTAATATTGCAAACATTGAATATTTCTTGTTCAGATTCGTTGCTTATCTTATTTTTACGGGATTGGGATGACAAACAACGACATATTTGTGCATGTTTTTGAATAGTTCTGAAAATATATTCCGGTTCTACATAAGTAGTGGTTCTGGAAAACCGCTGCCGTACCCTGATCGATCAGCAAAATACTGATTCATTATAACGAGTTTATTGCTTGTTAATTGCTTCTTTTGACTTTTTATTATTTGGAGATACTACTTCTAAACCATCATTATCTTATTCTTATACTTGCTACTTACTTTATCATTGTGACGTTCTTAGAAATTATTAACCATCACCAACGGCATTGTTTGTACACATCGACGCACAACATATGATAATCTGCAAAATGTATGCTTACATATTTTATTTTATTTTTTTCGATCAATGTTACATTTTTTCTGTAAATAGTAAAATAACAAGAATACCGAAGTCCAAGGAAAATTCAAAACGGAAAGTCCCTTAACAAATGATAAAAAATCAAAAGCTCAAACACACCAAACGAATGGAAAACAACTGTCATAAACCTTACTTGGTACAGGCATTTCCTTATGTGGAAAATGGTGGATTAAACCTGGTTTTTATAGCTAGAAAAACCTCTCACTTGTATTACAGTCGCACAAAATTCTTTTAAATTGACAACAATGTGTGGGCAAAACAAAAAAACATAGTAGGTAAAAATGTCAATATCGGGGTACAGCAGTCAATATTGTGTTTTAATCTTAATCACTATAAAAACAAACAACTATGTTAACAAAGAAAACAACAAAGCGATTAGGTATGAAATTTTGTTTGTCAACCTGTCTATGTATCTCTTTTTATATTGTTTATACTGTTTGGGTTGGTAGTTTTGTAGTACAAACAAAATATACACTGAATTTCAGATGAAGATGGATGGGTTGGTGTTAAACGTCCAGCGTTAATGCAAATTCAGAACGAAAACATATAAATGCACTATGAATATGAACCCTGCTTTGCTAGTTGACCCACACGATAAGCCGGTTTTAACTGTGCTAGTTCACAAGGTAACAGTCTGCAGGAAGACATTTCACCATACTCGGACACACGACCAGTCTTTGTTCTTACTCTTGAATGCCGCGTGCTAAGCGGATAAGCAGCAAAGACCAATTCTAAAATTTTTGTTCGACTCAGCTAAGGGTCGAATCTACGATCAATTTCAAACCAAAATTTACTAAAATTGCACAGTACTAATACACTAGCAGTAGGAAGCCGACATTACACAGGAAAGGAAACGTTTGCAGTTGAAAAATACTAAAATGATACATGATGAGAACTCAATTCAACTCCATCAGTGCAAACTTCCAGTACAAGTTCCAAGCCTGGATAAGGCGGGAAGGAAGTTACAGTTCTTATTCTTATTTTTAATGATACTCTATTTTTTTGCGCAAATGATACTAGTTATTTTGAATACAAAGTGTCGCAAACGTAGCATTTTCGCAAATGATTTGTGGCGAAATCAAAATTCTCTAAAAACGATATGGTCCCTGTGTATTCCAAAACATTTTACCAGCAATAAATCATCCCGAAAATGAACTTCGACCTGTATAAATATAAATGTCTTTCTATTAAAAGCAAATATATGACTTGTACTTTTGATGATAACAACGGAATTACTAAGAGTATATGGTCTCAATGCTTAAACATTACTATATACGAAAACATATTTTGTATTCACAAATTTATTACGAACATGGAGAAATAAATGAACTAAAATATACATCGCACACTATTTAACTCATCTAAAATACGATGGGAAATCTAGCTAATTGCCTCTGTTCTAAATTACGATCAGAAGAATGCTCTTATTTACATATAATAAAGGACTGTTCTACCCTAAAACATTTTGGCAGTTGAACTTCTAACCTCGAACACTTGAACTGTTCTAGAACAATTTGAAACAGTTCTATGACAGATTATTCTGACAGTTCGAAAGAGAAGTTAGAACTGATCCCAACTGTACTTTGTTATCAGCATTTATTACATCGAACTTGAAATTAAAGATACCACAGATACACATGTTCAGGTAAGTTGGTCTCATATCCTTACTTACATCTAGTCTAGAAATTGACACTGAGAGTCGATTGAGACCAAATCTTTACGGCAAAGGGTTCGTTTATTATTATATTGAAATTAAATAATTCGAGTTGATATTAAGCGATATCCAATGGAAACTCGTTATGGATCTTATCATTGAATATGGAAACAGAATTATATCAATAATTTATAAGTTATTGTTTAACTAGATGTACCTCATCATCAATGACTTTGATGTAATCTTCGGATTTGTCACTGTTCTTAACAGGTTGTCCTACGACTTACATGGACCATTGCAGGAAATTTGTAACATACATGTATAAACATTAATGACAACCAATGTTTTATTTTCATTTTCTGTATTTTATATTCATATTTTTTTTTTTTTTTTTTTTTTCTCCTTTGTAATTTTTGTTTGAATAGGCAGAATTATCTTGTTTTTCGAAAGGTTTCACTTGTTTTCTTTTTGCTTCAAAACTTTTTATGTTTCAACCATCTATTAAGCGTTCATCAATCGCTAACTGTTTACAGAATGTCTTTAAGATAATACGATTTCTTACGCATTCGGAGTCTATTTAGGTATACAATATCATTCAGCAATGAAATCATTTATTACTTACAAAGAGAACCAAAAAGAATGGCAACAGCAGGACTCCTAGGAATATACAACAAATCCATTCTATACAACCCCAATCATCAGTATTTGGCATCCTGTAATGACGTATATATATATATATATATATATATATATATATATATATATATATATAGTGTCTAAAAATAGCAACAATCAACATTCAATCTATCTAAGCGTGGATCAGTTTGAAAATAAACTGATGCAGTTACTAAATAAAATTATATAAATGCCTAAGAATGTAACTTTAACACACGAATAAGTGTTATAAAAATAGTTGTTATATTTTATATATTCACGCAATATTTCGCTAAACAAATTAGCTTCATCAGGCGTGTGCAGCCATCCAGGTGAAAAATTGGATGCTGTAAAGAAAATTTTGCAGCTTAATGTACATGTCTATAATATATTTTTGCCGCTTAATGTACATTGCGATTCTTAAATCAAAACAAATAGTTGTGTTAGTTAAATAGTATGAAGTTCAGGATTTATTCCTTTCGTTTTGGATAAAACTGTTTTTCATCTCTCTCGTTCAGTCCATCAGGTTCAAGAGTACGTAGCTGATGCATCCAAAATCTCTCTCTCTCTCTCTGTTTTCTACTTTGGTTGTCCCAATTTTGGTTTACCTCTATTATTTGAAAGGTGATATTTTCAAAAATATGTCCTGTTCTTAAGAGGTGTCTCGTGATTGGGCAGTTTCTTCCTTTTGTATAAAATGACCGGTGATTATTAAGTCTGATGTTGAATTTAGTTTCTGTTTCGCCAACATATTGCAGCTTGCAAGTTCCACAAGTAAGAATATAAATACTATTTTCCGTTTTGCAATTAGATGTAACATAGATGTATCGCTGCTTTGTTACTGTGCTGGTGAAAAAGTGTTCAGTGTTAGCTACTTTACAGCACTTACAATTGCTTCTTCCGTATTGTTTGTAACACCCGATTTTAGAGGTCTCTTGTTTTTTTTATTTTAGATGTAACAAGTATGTCTTTGAGATTTTTGGGTCTGCGATAAGCAATAACAGGAGGTGATGGAAAAATTTCTTTTAAGGAAGAGACAACTATTTTTATAACACTTATTCGTGTGTTAAAGTTACATTCTTAGGCATTTATATATATATATATATATAAAGAATACAGTACTTTACATTTTACGTCATATATTCATGTTTATTTTTTTTTTTTTTTTTTTTTTTTTTTTTTTTGTTGCATCAAATTACGTCAGTAAACATTTAAATCTAGAGTAAGAGCACACAAGGCACATCGCTACGATTCCCGTTAGCACTTCTGGATTTTAAACTGCGCAATCAAAATTGATTTATATACAGCAATATGAATACAAGTTTTGCATATACGTTAAGGCGACGGACCCCCTAAAAAAAATGAAGCAACACCTATGTATTGTACTTAAAAGCAGATGTGCTAACATGATGAAAATTCATCTTTACGGAAATAGATATGCGAGCTGTTGCTTAAAATAAAACGATTTCAATGTAACAGTTTATACGAACTTCAACTTAACAATTTAATAAAAGAATACAAAGAACAAGAACTAAAGTCGATGACCGTTCTGCTTACCATTCCGGATCACATAAGATAATACCCGTTTTAGTGCGATTCGTGTTGCTCAGTCTTTTAGTTTTTTTGTAGTGTTTTGTAGATTTTTGTTCTTTTTTACATCGTTTCATAAGTTTTGTCATAATTTTGTAAGTCCTCTTCGACTTATGAAATTTGATTTTCCTTTTGGTATTTCCTACCTCTTATTTTTTTGTACTTACGAAATAAGATCTCCTGCCATAATCAGTCTGGTATGTTATTAGAGATTGGGTTCACACTGCTAAAATCATAACAAAAGCAAACTCTATATTTACTGTAAGTTGAAGCCGGTATATATGTACCTGTCATATCAGCTCTGTCTGTCATAAATGATGATAATGTAAATTACCAAGCCGTCCCATCAAGTTTTAATTTATTATATACATGTACGTTTACACATGTGACATGTGAGGGTAGCAGCTTTCCAAAATACGAAATACACGACACAGCAAATATCATACAATGTATGGTCTCCTATAGGGTCTAATAGTACATGTGTAATGGCAATCACATGCAATACTCTACTTTGCTACAACTGTTTCCCCATTAAAAGTAAGCTATTATAAAGACGGTACCCTGTCATAATAGCTGTTTGAAACCGTCAATATTTTTTAATATTGCATCATGGTGATTTTGTCTTTTATCATAATTTTAATTAATTTTATGTCAACTATTGTATTATCGGAATTCGGTGATTGGATAACTACAGAGAGATGTCAGCGTATACACAAAACCTTAACTGGGAATGTCACATTATATACCATATCTGAAACCTGAATAACATATAATGATATTTTGAAATTTCCGATATATAACAAATTAAATACAAGATAAATACAAGTAAAACAGATAGAATGCATGTATATATGGCAAAAACGTTAAATAATTTGACTTCGAATTGCTATTTCTGAAAACCCTGTCAAACGATATAAAACAATTCATATCGGTTTCGTCTTAATCGTGTGTCTCGTCTACGGCTGTTGCTGTCAGCGAAAAAGTGTAATATTGGCTACTAAAAATTAAGTCCATGAACAGTGAAATACAGAAAATGATTTAGAAAAATATTTTGATTATAAAGAATATATATTTATTTTCAAAGTTTAGATGTCTAAACAAAAACCTAGCTCTAGACATTTTCAATGTGTAAATGCTAACTGTTTAATACTATTTATCATTAAAATGCAATAAATGAAACAAACTATTTTTAAATTTTTGCTATAAATGTTTTTTTTTTTCCTTGGTCATTGAGAAGCTTTTGTTCAAGTTGCAAAACATTCCATGAAGGTTTACAAAGTTATTGATTGTTTATACACATACTTTAACTACGATACGACGATGAAATCTAAGATCGATGTCTCACTTTGAGCTCTCGTCGTTGGCGAGACAAACATTACTTTATTATAGGATGTCATCGATTTCGATTTTAAGTATAGATAATTAATGTAAATAACAGGAGATCTTCTTTATAATGTTAAAACACATCAAGGATACCTGGCTTATAATTTTGAACGTGTGAAACACATATTGTCAACTTACGAAATTTCAGGGCTCTCAAATCAAAATAATTGGATGCAAAATCAATAACAAAGTTATTGCTCAGTGTCAATTTGATAAGTCAGTCCTTTTCCAACTGATTTTAGTTTGTTCCTATGTTGTGCTGTTACACTACTGTACCATGCTTGGAGAGGGTTGAGACCTCTCAAGCATGTTAAATCCTGCTTCATTCTTTATGTGCCTGTCCCAAGTCAGGAGCCTGTAATTTAGAAGTTGTCATCGGTTGCTGTCAGTCACATTTGTTTTTTGTTTTTGTTTATTTATTGTTTCTCATTGATCATACCGTTTGATTTTCTCGTTTCAATTGAAGTGATTGAATTGATTCACATTTCGTCATGTCGGGACCTTTAATAGCAGACTATACAATGTTGGATTTGCTTATTGTTGAAGTAAGTAAGTAAGTAAGTAAGTAAGTAAGTAAGTAAATTTTATTTAGAGTCGGCATATATATATACATAATAACAGACAAAACATGAGCTCTGGTGAGCTCTTTAACCGACTATCACATACAAAATCATGCAGCATCATGCAAATACTAATAAATGAAATGAAAAAGCATGCAAATATAATGAAAGCAAATTAATTTTGAAGGCCGTACCGTGTCTTGTATTTTCTTGCATCAACTTCATTTTGCCTCTGGTGGATATTTGTTATTGTCAATCATACCACATCATCTATTTTTACTTGGATGCGCATTGAAACCAAATATTTTCACAGAAAGTCGTGCCAAATCTGGCATGTGTGGTGTCGGAAAAAATTAATATGTTCATAAAAAAAAACATATAATCACTGCATCATGGTTTTTTTTTTTTTTTTTTTATTTTGCGCTTTTCAAAAATTTAATTTTATGTATTGTAAAAGTTGCAAAAAATTGCTGGCATCCATATATTCTGAAAAAAAACCTCATACAGTTATTGCCTTTAGATTGGAAATTATACAAAAAAGTGTTAAAATTTCTCATTAAAAGATCCTTTTAAGGATACAAATAAGAATAACGATACTAAAATGTTCCTTTTTTCCACATCCCAGTATCCTATTGGTCATTAATACAAATAAGAATAACGATACCAAAATGTTCCTTTTTTCCACATCCCAGTATACTATTGGTCAATAATCTAATACAAATTGTTAACTAAATTAAATTATAGCAAACTGTATGTTATCCCGAAATCGGCCAACAATATAACAAATAACTGATATTCAACTAATATTTGTTTTATTTGTATAATATATAAGTGGTCTCACTATGCAAATCCTTGGGCTGAAATAGTGTTGTTTTTTTTTTTTCAAATATCAATCCTTTCCTTGTAAAACCATGAATATTGTGCCCTATACAATTTCTATTGACATTGAATATTCGTTTATATTAGAAGTGTTCAAAAATAATTCAAAACCGAAAATTGTCTTTCTCCAATAATTTTCAAAGTTGCATGCATTTAGAACAAAAGTTGTAAATATTTTTAATAGGTTACGACAGTTGATGGTATTTATTCAAATTTTTCCTGAATAGTATAAAGATTTAACTTACAATTTTGATATCCTTCTTTACTTTCGGGTGACGGTACCTTCCTGGTGAGAAGTTATGGGTAGTCAAATTCGATTGGCCGAGAAGATTAATAGGTAAATTGTTCATTTCCAATTAAATGACTTGAATTTCGTGGAATTTAAAAAAAAATATTTTTAAAGTGTTATTGTTTTCTGAAAGAATTTTAATGGTATTTATCTTAAAAAATTTTAATCTAACAAATTATTTACAACCTATATATTCATTCTGATATTTTCTGTAATACAATTGTATACACACAAAAAAAACCAATGATAACGAAGTAAACCTCGCTCACAGAGATGGTGAAACATACGGCTGTAATGGAAAAGTTAATAAAATATATCGGATTGACTTTTAAAAATGATTTATAGAAATGTAATATTTTAACAAAATAACGGTTCCTTTTCAATATTTTTAATGTAAAATAATTTTGTTTTTGTGTATAAAACTGGTAATTAAAAGAATCCTGTGTGTTTTTTTACTATTTGGTAGTCAAATCGTGTTTGAACACGTGATTTCCATTGATGCTGCAATGATCCAGGTTCATTTGTTGAGCTTTCGTACTGTGGTGGTATATTGCGCCGCTGAATAATACTCGAAGCAAATGCATCTAGTACTTTTCCGTTTCCAGCTCCTTCAGCACAAACTGCATTTGATTTGAACGAATCACCGTCAATGTAAAGTTCGTCTCTTACCAGACGAAATTTTCTTTTATCACTTTTGGCCTGTATTACAAACGGGAATTTTTGTTTTCATTCGACTTCTTTCGTAAATAAGTCTCCTTTACTTTGAAGCCGTTTTAAAGTACAATTTCAATTTTGATAAAATCGAGCGATTACCCTGCGACCTGTTTTCACTAATCGGTGAGCTCACATATAGTTTACTTTTTGTCTATATTTAACTTAAAAAAAAATTGAGTGTATGTTCTATGCTATGTTTCGGATGAAATTGAATTCCATTAAAAATGAGGTGATTTTCATTGAGCGCCACTTTAACTCAAAATGTTACGCAATTAATATTTTTACTACAATCTTCATTTTGCAATTTTTTTCATACTTCTCAAATCGGTACTGATCACGATCAACTAATAATCAGTGCAGAGCTGTAGTAGCTGTGGTGTCAAAACAGTACTATTCAGACAATTTTATGTCCCAAAAAGTCTTTCACATTTAGTTAATCAAAAAGTGTTTTTAAAGGCGCCTTTCTCAAAACAATCTTCAGAACAATAGGATTCCTAAAATGTTCCGGACTGATTCGTATCTTTCAAAATTACGAATATGATTAATCTCTCCGAAAAAAAAAGAACGAAACGCTTCATAAGATATATAAGATAACAACTGTATTGCGTGACACATCAAGATACAAAAATTAATAAGAAAGGAACATCATACGAAACTTACAAGTATCTATACAAATGTATCGATACAAGTATCATGTCTATACAAATGTATCTATACAAGTATTATGTATATATACAAATGTATCTATACAAGTATCATGTATCTATACAAATGTATCTATACTAGTATCATGTATCTATACAAGTATTATGTATATATACAAATGTATCTATACAAGTATCATGTATCTATACAAATGTATCTATACAAGTATCATGTATCTATACAAATGTATCTATACTAGTATCATGTATCTATACAATTAGCTATAACCCGATTAGGTGGTGTTACATCTTACAAAGTCTATCCAAATTATTTTTTCAAAGAATTCCGCTCAAGCCGGTGCTAGGGGCCGTCTTGAACTTGCAGTGAGGTGAGAGTTTTTTTGCTCCGTGTTGAAGGCCTCACTGTGACTTTGAGATGAAGAACAGCAATAAAAGCGCTGTTCCTTTACTTTTTGTGTGTTTTTTTGCTGTGCATTAACTGATTTTGTGTCATGGATGGATACCCCATATCCTTTGTTTTTCTATAAAACTACAGTACACAAAGCACAACATAGAAAACCAAAGACTGAGCAACAGAACCCCACCAAAAACTGGGAGTGATCTCAGGTTCTCCGAACTTGAACTTTAACTCAAATGAAGTTTAAGTTGAATATGACCCGATCTCTAACTTTTCTAAATTTTTATTAATGTCAGTGTTTAAGTATTTTAGTTAACTCAATCTGGAAGTTTAAATCAAAGTTCAACACGAACTCTATCTCATACTCGAATTCAAACTTTAGCGCGATACTTTGAAAATTGACATAATCACAATTTAAAATAAAAAGTGTGATTGCCAAAATCCGCAACTTCTACAATGTAACTATTGATACAACTATGAAAATAAAAGTAACGCTTTAAAAGATTTATATTGAACATAAATTATTAAAGAAAAGCTTGCTCATATTTTTATACGTTATGAACATATTCTGTCATCTGCATGTAAACTATGCATTATATGCTCTATTTATGGAAAGTTGTAATCACCCTCGGTATTCGGCGGGGTTCTTATGGTGGCCGATTAAGGCCATTTCGCGTTTTCGCGTTTTCGCCTTTCATATTCTATAGGGCGAAAACGCGAAAACGCGAAATTGCGAAGTCGAAAACGCGAAAACGCGAAGTCGAAAACGCGAAGTCGAAAACGCGAAAACGCGAAAAGGCAAAGTCGAAAACGCGAAAACGCGAAGTCGAAAACGCGAAATCGATTTCGCGTTTTCGACTTCGCGTTTTCGCGTTTTCGACTTCACGTTTTCGCGTTTTCGACTTCGCGTTTTCGCGTTTTCGACTTCGCGTTTTCGCGTTTTCGACTTCGCCTTTTCGCGTTTTTGCGTTTTCGACTTCGCGTTTTCGCGTTTTTGACTTCGCGATTTCGCGTTTTCGCGTTTTCGCCCTATAGAATATGAAAGGCGAAAACGCGAAATGGCCTTTACCGGCCACTATAGGTTCTAGTGGTAAGTCTTTAGTTTTCTATGTTATGTTTTATGAACTATTGTTTGTCTTTTCTCCGTCTTTCGTTTTTTGCCATGACGTTGTCAGTTTGTCTTCGACTTATAAGTTTGAATATCCCTTTTGGTATCTTTCGATTCTCGCTGAAATTAGCATCAAATAAAATTAAATGCTTAATCGTACATTTTCTGAATAAACCATTGTTTCTAAAAAAAACATATTATATAGCGTACACTGAATTATATATATATATATTTCGAAAATGTTGTGGAAAGGTGGAATTCTTTAATAAACTATAATAAATATTTGACATACAATAGTCTTTAAATAAAGGCAACAGTAATATACCGCTGTTCAATAGTCATAAATCGATTTAACTGAAACAAATCCGGGTCACAAACCAAAACCGAGGGAAACACATTAACTATAAGAGGAAAACAATGGAACAACAGAAACACTGAACTGCTAAAAAACAAGCGCCAACATACAATGTACATAGAAACGGACTATTTGATAACAACTCCTATATTCCTGACTTGGTACAGGACATTTTAAGAAAAAATGGTGGGTTGAACCTGGTTTTATGGCTAGCCAAATTGATAATAGTTATAATGATCTATAAGTATTAACATTTCTGGAAAATTACTCCACTATTCCGCTTAACGAAAAAGGAAGAACTTAATATTGCTTATTGTTTTAATACAATAGGAAATCAAAAATATAAAAATACAAAGAAAACAAAGAAAACAATGTTCAGTACGCACATATGAATGAATGATTGGTTTATTATAAGTGCATTCTGTATGTATATATATATAATAACCGTTTCGATTCCTAACATCACTGAAGAGACCGGATATGGTGTACAAAAAATCTTTGCACCTTTGTTTGCGGTATACCATCTTTGCCGCAAGTTTATTGTTTTCTGTTTGGTATTAAATTTATAGTTAAGATCCATTTATTACACCTTGTGATCCGTTTATTTGGCAATCGCCAATGACAGTCAGCAGGATTTAAGAACATTTGTTGTTCGACCTGTTAGTCAAATGCGTTTTGTTAAAATATACTTTTTCACTCTTTTGGTCTTTTGGAAAATGTAGTTTGTGCTGTATTTAGACCCCTCCAACTAGAAATTTGTTTTGCATGCACACGTATAATAATTGCGGTTTTTATCCAACGCAATCATAGGTTTGAACGTTGTTTTCAATTTAGACTTATATATTTGTATATATAAGTCTAAAAATTTGCACAACGATACTAATATACGATGGTATTATACGAAGATGTTGTTATTTTAAAAATCGTATTGACAAATATTTCGGCTTAACAAATAGCCTTCGTCGGTGTCAATGATTTTAACAATATTCAAGAGTTTTGTCATCGATGAAACCATCATTAGTGTCATTCGTGAGCATTGGAAAACAGTTGAAAAGAATTCCAAACTATCCAAGATTTTTCCTGATCCTCCCATGATAGCTTTTAGGCAACCCAACAGTCTGCGGAACCTGCTAGTGCGGGCTGAAGTGTCTGATAATAGAAGTACTTCTGGAGAATGTCGTTCGTGTGAGGAAAAACGCTGCAATGCTGCCTACAGATGCACCATTCATCAACATTTCACAGTAAGGCAACCGAAAATAACTATAAGATATTTTACAATGTTACTTGCAAAAGTATGAACGTTATTTACATACTGGAATGTTCGGTTTGTGGCCTCCAATATGTTGGTGAGTCAAAGCAGCCTTTCCACAAACGCCTCAATGGCCATAGGAGTGATATCTCTAAGAAGCCACTTCTCCCAGTTGCTCAGCATTTCAGACAATCAGGTCACAAACTTGATGACTTTAATCACATGAAAATCCTAGTTATTGAACAGAACATTCACTGGAGTGATGCCCAGCGACAGGTTCGGGAAAGCTTTTGGATAAAGGAACTAAATGTACATCATCCAAACGGCATCAATAAGAAATACTAAGTTTTGTTTTTCACTCATTTTGGAATGTAAATATACACAGTCACGTATATTAGAGTATCGAGTTTTGTTATATTATGATGTTCAAGATTATGGATTAAAATCAATAGACTAAAACTTACCTGTATTGCTGATCTATTTTTAACCTACAATCAGTATTGTTAAAATCATTGACACCGACGAAGGCTATTTGTTAAGCCGAAATATTTGTCAACACGATTTAATAACAACATCTTCGTATAATACCATCGTATATTAGTATTGTTGTGCAAATTTTTAGACTTATATAATTTTTTCCTTATCTGCACAGTATCGTCTATTCTTGACGATCCGGTACATAGTAAATTTGCTGGTTGGTCCTATATATATATACAACAAATACATATAACTATAATATTACATTACAGCCAGACAAATAGGCTCACGATGGATTGCCAAATTGAAATCATTTCATAAACATCGTAGGCGATAATCGTACTGCACTTTGTAGTTTTGAGTAGAGACACTTTATTACTTTGTACATATTTCCACACACACCCACGACTAAATATTTATTCCAGAGTATTGTATGATTCTCTGAATCGAATGCCTTGCTGAAGTCAACGAGCACAAATAAGTATCCGTGTTTTTCGTTTTTCTGTTTCGCAATATTATACAAAGTGAAAAGATATGGTCCAGACTCCAGACATGATCTAGTCCGCCTAACTCCGTATTGTTCCTCACTAAGGAAGTAATTGCTTTCATTCAGAATCTGTCACTAGATTTCCCACTGGTTAGTTTTCTCATTTTAATTGTTTAACATTTATGGGCCTTTTATAGTTTGCTATGTGGTATGGTTTTTGCTCATTGTTGAAGGCCATATCTTCTTTTTTTATATTTGATATAAATATAAAAGGTGTACCCAACTTTCGCTTCACGAAAAGGTTGGTGTTCATTATATTTTAAACTGTTGCCTTGGGTGGTGCAGAGATGCAATTTATACTGTTTTAACAGATCAATCCTTATACTTTTTTTTTATTATTCGAGCGTAATTGATTACTCTTTTGTAGACGAAATTATAAGCCAAGGTTAATGAGCTTATCTATAATTACGTTGAATCATTTGCAGCTTCCAGGTTCTTATACATCCTTGGCTTTCAAAAATTCGGCTTTGAGCGTTCCTGGTGAAGGTAAATCCAGAAAAGCGCTTCGGACGCATGAAATTTATAACCTGTTGTTTTCATTTTTTTCCAAAAATCAATTGTTTTGTGATTTTCTTCTAAATAAAAAAAATTATCGATTACATCTTTTGGTCCCATACTATAATTTGTGTATCAAGTAATGAACACACAGAAAATCTTTTATTTCACAGCTGCAAAAGTCTTACAAATTAATTGCGTTCTTGTTTTCAATGTTTGAATGTCCCTTTGGTATCATTCGCCTTTTTTTCTACTATTTTACAGTCCAAGATGGCGGAAGAATCCGTTACTACCTTAAACGTAAAAAACACATCATTACATGGAGTTTATTTAGTTGAAGTGGTATTAGCTGCCAAATGTGTGTCTGTTAAATTAATTCAACCTTTCAATTTTGATTTATAACATACTTAAAGGTATGTACTTTTTCTTAAAGTTCCATAAGGAAACAATAAAAAATTAATGGTTTCGAAAAAGAAGTATGAAATATATATTTCTGTTCGCCATCTAGATAACCATTGCCATTACCTACAAAGGTTGGTGACGGACAACATAACCATTATAAGAATGATTTTATCGTGGGCTTATCAGTTAACGAAATCAATCCTCCCAAGTTTCGCTAATTTTCAATACTGAACATGCTAAGCACATGTGCAATCATCCCCAAATGAGTTATAACATTTCATGCATTATATGCAAATTAGGTTGAATCATTGTCTTGAGAGACAATAATGTATCAGTGAAGTGATCTGGTTAATCTTTAAAAAAATATCAAAACGTACTGTAATATCGAATCATTGTTCCATATTTAGGTTCTTGTATATGTTTGAAACAAAAAAAAGATTTCTTCATTTTTCTAACTTTTACTGTCGAAATCGTTGGCTTTACCGTTTTATAAATCAAATTTATGACAAAAACGATACCGCCAAATGAAAGAAACTGCCGTATGAATCAAATGTTGATTAAATAAATAGTAATAATTAATCACAAGTTTATTTAGTAATAGATGGGATAATTGAAATATATCTTGATTTCGCCAATATCTAAAAATATATCATCATTTAAATTAAACATTTAATTTAACAAAAAAAAAATGTGACAATAAAGTTGAGAACAAAATATTCTCTTCCAAATTTAACTCTTTAATGTTTAGCACGTTCTCTTTGAGGATACCATGCATCATATTTTGTTAATAGTGAACGAAAAGGTAAAACATGCTACACAGAGAAACAAGTGATCAGTATGCTGGAATTTCTTAGTGACAACATATTTGTTGAATTTGGAGGTAGAATTTTTCAACAAATTGTCGGCATTCCTATGAGAACGAACTGTGCGCTTCTCCTTGCCGACCTATTTATTTTCATACGAGTCGGAATTCATTCAGACACTTATCAAAAACAAGAAGATCAAAAAAACCAGATCATTTAATTTCACATTCAGATATATTGATAATGTTCTTTCCATTAACAATCCAAATCTTCATTTGATTCCATTAATATATCCTCCAGAACTGGAAATTAAAGAAACAAAAGACACGGATTCCTCCGCCTCATTTTAGACTTATGCCTCGAATTTGACATAAGCGGTCATCTCAATGCCAGAATCTATGACAAACGAGACGATTTTAATTTTGAAATTATTAATTTCCCCCACCATAGTAGCAATATACCAACTTCACCTGCATACAGGATACACATTTCCTAACTCATTCGGTATTCAAGAGCTTGCAGCTGCTGCTCAGACTTTATAAAACGTCACCAGTGTCTCAGCAGAAGGTTGATGAACCAGGGTTATGTCAAAGAACGTCTCGTCCTTTTTCTAAAAAAAAAGTTCATCGGAAGATACCAAGACCTTGTTGATAAATATTCCGTGTCAACTTCACAGCCTTGAAGTATAGATTCTAAGTACTGACGTTGTTACTCATCTTAATTACGTGTTATTGTGTTCTTTTATTTGTCTTTGTAAATTATTAACCTTTACTGTTTAGTCCTATTTGGAAATATTCTTTTAATTATCGTGGCTCGGTACTTATACATCCCGCCATTGTGTTATTGTGCTATGGTCATTTTTTGTATTCTTGTCTTTCATTTTTGCTTTTGTACTTTGTCCATATGCCATTTTGTTTTTCTTTGTTGACATATTAGTTTGTTTATATAGTGATTAAGATTATAACACAATGTTGACTGCTGTATCCCTATTTTTGACATTTTTACCTAATATGTCTGTTTGTTTTGTTCATACATTGTATAATAATATAATATAATGGAATTTTATGTGACTGGCATTCAAGTGAGAGGTTTAGCTAGCTAAAACACCAGGTTTAATCCACCATTTTTCTACATAAGGAAATACCTGTACCAAGTCAGGAATATGACAGTTGTTTTCCATTCGATTGATGTGTTTGAGCTTTTGATTTTGCCATTTTATGAGGAACTTTCCGTCTTAAATTTCCCTTTGGAGTTCGGTATTTTCGTTGTTTTACTTTTAAGTTGTACTAAGTTCACAAACTAAAACATTTTTGGTAAAAGTCATTTTGTTAACAAATAAAAAAAAATGAATTATTATAATAATAATAAAAAATATAATAAACCAATGTATATGAATTTTGTGTAAAATTATATTGTAATAATGCAATGCAAACAAATTTAAAATAGCAATCTTAATTTATTTTTTCTACTGAATATGATACTTATAAATCAGTAATACCTGACATATATTTGCAAAATCGGATATCACAGTTTATTAGATGATAATAAGTTGCTTAAAACATAATTTATAAATCTATATGAGATGAGTTAAACTGTCACACTATATGCCAATATCATTAATTTTAATATCTCAATGTTTGTACATTTTAAAAATCTCAAGACATTCATATATACATGTATATGTGTATGTGTGTGGGCTTTATTTTATTTTATTTTAATTTTTTTTTTTTTTTTTGGGGTGGGGTGGGGGTCTTTTTTGTTACAACTTTTGAACATCGTTGTAATTTCCGCAAACAATTGATAAAATGCAAAAAGCAATGTCAAAAGCCGAAAATATTACACATATAATAGGGAAAGGATCAGACACACTCGTCACAATAACGTATGTGTACGTTACAATGAAAACGTCATATATCATGTCACAAACTTTGTAAGCCCTAACACTTGTTGAACTAACATTTTCCACAGCATAGTATGTCAGAATGGAATAAACTAAAATTATGTAAACTATTATAAATCCAAATAAACCTTTTCGTGTACTACCTTCCAAATAATTGTTACTACTGATACGACATATTATAATGAATTCTGTTACATTAATGACAAAACCAAGAATCATACGAATTTTCCACAAAGTCCTCTTGTTGCTGCAGCATTTATTTAAGACAAGGCGTAGAATCCACGATGTGAAGTCAAAATATTGGCATCCGCAATCTGTTATCACATTGCAATCACAATTTTTATAACAGTCATCGGGGTAGTCATTAAAACAACTCATTTTTAAACTGGCTTCAAAACACAGTTGACTATTTGAAGCGCCTGTGTGATTTAGAGTGAAATAAACTGAATGTAGATATCTTTATTTGTTGTCAAGCTTTTAACACAAAATAGTCTTTATTTCTTTTCTTGAGCACTGTCATCTGTAATGAAATTTACATAAATCTAGTCATGCAATACTGAGACTTCTTGTATTTTTTCTTAATAGGTTTCAACTTGTTACGTACATTTGTGCGATTACTCATACAGACTTAAAATATACAATTCATTATCAACCATTTCATTATTCAATGAATTTATAAAGTTCGATTATTAATGGCGCATCGAAGGATGGTGGCGCCATTGCATACAACGTGAGCAAATACACTAATATGTTCGTGAAGATTTTTTTTTTAAATTAACACATATCCAATGCCTTGTGCGTAGGGCATAATATTAATTAAATTATTTATATATTTTAATCCAAGTCATATTGCAGAATCGTGATTTTTTCTTCGGAGACGTAATATTCTGTGACCAAATAACAATCTTTAAATTTTCAATCTAAGGAAAACGTGCTATTTTAAAGCTTACTTAGCCGAGTTGTCTAACGCGCTGGACATAATACATTCGTATTTGTCAAGATGTCACAGGCGCAATGATGAAGACCCGCTGATTTTCGGACAATATTTGCAACCGCAAATTTGCAGATTTAACATTCTTGGGCTAAATTTCGAAGTATGTTAGTGTAAGGCCTGTATAACCCTAGGCTTTCCAATGGAATTGTTTGTTTTTACGGTGTCACATATTTAGACGAGTATGAAAATTATATTGATGTGTCTTCATTGTGAGAATAATCATTCTTTATGACAGAAAAATAAAACAGTTGATCTACAAAGTATTCCATCTACAAGCCACCATTCATCATGTTCTGTGTTACAATCCTAGATAAAGACCACGCCTGAAGAAAAGAATTATTCGCCTAGAGAAAGCTATATTTTAGCATAATTGGCCGAATGTTCAAGAACGCGGATAAAGTGCAGACAAACAGTAAAAGTTGTCCGATGGAGAATATCTGTAATAGAATTGTCACATATGTATAGTTTCATTGTGTTTCTAGCTTATAGTTTTAAGTATATCACACATCTCTTTTGTTTAAAACATGCTTTAATTTTCTGAATGAATGGTATAAACTTATGTTCTAATTACCTACATGTAAATAAAATGTATACGAAGCCGAATGTTCCAATGAGATAAAATTTAGAAATGAATATGTATAACATTTTCAATTGAAGCAAGATATTTTCATTCTGAAAAAGTTGCTCATTAAATGCTACGTTGGAGTTTAAAGGTTTTTTTAATATTATAACAACTATAGAACAGAACAAAGATTAATACATTTCCTTTAAAAAAAAAGTGTGACATGTATAAAAATATTTTTTAGTTTTGATACATTTCGGGATTTTATATATGAAAGGCAAATCTACGAGGCTTTAAATTTGTCAATAAAATATATAGTATTTTAACTTATGTTTTTACTATACTGCTTTACTTATCAGATTACTTACTTTCTAGTGTTGTTTTCTTCCTGTTGAAAAATATATTTAGTATAATTCAATTGGCTGTTGAGATTAAATGGAATGATAGAATGTCTACTTTTCTAATTATATTATTTGATTTTCGTGGAAATTAAAATAAATTAAAGATTTATTTACATATATTTTTTAATTTGTCTTAAATAAAGAATCACACGAGTAAATTGCGTAAAATAGACACTGCATGTAGCCGCGAGACCATTTAACTTTAATGCATTTTACAAACAGCATAGGAACTTTATTTTATAGTAATATTCATTGTATAAAACCTCTAAAAATATAAATGCAACTCTTTATTATTTTCATCTTAATTCTCTTAGGAAAAAATCAACTACTTAGCGTATTTCTTATATCAGTAACTGTGTCCAAATCATTACTTTCAGAAATTTCAAAAGCAAAATACCTTCAGCGGAACGAAATCGATCCTGTCATTATTCCGTAATACGGGACAATATATTAGAAATACGGAGATACGTTTTTTGAGCTTGTATCTTGTTTTTGTTCGTTGAATATCTCGTCTGTCTTTATATTTCAGCAGTCGACAAGGATTCAGCCTTCAACTTATAAACAGTTGCATTTTTAAAAATAAATTGTTGTGCTTCCTTTTTCAATTAACGGAGTAAATCTTTGATTTTATATTCTGTTTTTTACACGGCTTTTATAACCAATTTATATAGAAATTTAAAAAAAAACACACAATTAATCACGTACGCATCAAAGTTTATCAATAATATATATTTTTAAATTCAAAATCAATTGTGATTTTATATAATATAGAATACATTCTAATGTTAAAATGAATGTTTTGGTTTCGTTGATATTGCCAGCGATTCAGTATAATTGTATTGTGATGCGAATCATTTGTTTTTTAGCAGTTTTTTTAAACAATGAAATAAAGTGAACAATACAGTATAAACAGGATTCAAAAACAAACGACATTGCTTACTTTAATCTGTCTCAAAACATAAATTGATTGATTGTTGGTTGCTTAACGTCCATCCAAAAATATAGTCATACAAACTTATGAATACTACTATGCAAACAGAAATTTTCTTTTTATCACATTATGGTTACAATGTTATTTACATTAGCTTTAAATATTTATGCCTTTAAAAGAAGCACATTAATACTACTTTAGTTATCTTTGGAACTCTTCAGTTCATTTACAAGAATGTCTTCCCCCGGCTCTCCAATCAAAGAGCTGATAGCTCTGAGGTGGAAGAAGGTGAATAAATTAAAAGGTAACTTGAATTACCATAAAAGCAGCCCCACTAACCCAGCCTGCTTTGTTCCATTATCGCTATGATGTATTTTTTTTCTTCAAACAAGAATGTGTCATAAGTACATGGATTTCCAATCTATACAATCATTTTCTATGTTCAGTGGACCGTGAAAATTAGGTAAAATCTTTAATTTGGCAGTAAAATTAGAAAGATCATATCATAAGGAACACATGTGTACTAAGTTTCAAATTGATTGATTTCAACTTCATTAAAAACTACCACGACCATAAACTTTAACCTGAAGCAGGGCGGACGGACAGACCAGTAAACATAATGCCCATAAATGGGGCATAAAAATAGTAAGACTTGTTACATACCTGCCAACTTTTGAAATTTCCCATGGGGTTTTAGTGTGCGACAACA
Organism: Mytilus coruscus; assembly: GCA_017311375.1. Classification (NCBI taxonomy): domain Eukaryota; kingdom Metazoa; phylum Mollusca; class Bivalvia; order Mytilida; family Mytilidae; genus Mytilus; species Mytilus coruscus. The sequence continues at coordinate 88,652,559 of CM029599.1, forward strand.
ATTTTAAAGGTTACAATTTTAGCGAAGTATTTTGCACGATCTGGATTGTCTTGAAAAGTGTCATATTTGTATGATGAGCTTACATGCCTTTTTCTTAAGTCTGTTTGCATGATTTAAGTTTTAAATCAGTAGAAAAGATGAACATGTAGCTAGCAGACCAGGGTTTATTTCTTGTGTAAGAATATTAGATGCTTGTTGAAATTTCCAATTTTGAATTATGCAAAGATGTGTCACCCTCATTAGAAGAACATTACAACCCACTGTAAAAATGAGCACCTCTATATTCATATTATTTGATGAAACTTTTCCCAAGAACTATGCATCTATCAAGTATTAAAGTGTCAAAACATGTCAAAAGAATTTTGTGATGTTTCTAAACTTATATCTTCTTTATTAATTTGACCCCTCATTTAGAAAAGTTGTTCCAAATATAATGAATTTTCCCACTTTTGAGTTAAAAATCTTAAAATTTTCTTTCTTTTTTTTCAACAGTAAATGACCCTTTTTAGGGACAGTCCTCATTTAAGGGACACCACTCATAATGGGTGGGGGTCCCAACCTGTTTGTTTGTCTTTGTGAAAAAGAATAGTACATTGGGCTTTAAATGATTTAATTGAATACAAAATAACATATGTTACAAAAGTATAATGTCAATAAATTAGTGAAAAAATACTATTTATTATCTTTATGGTAGTACTGCATCATTGAATTTGGTCAATCAGTCATGCTTTTATCCTTAAGCTGTGTAAGAACCTCCTTGCAGATGAAAATTCACATGCCATGTTCACGATTTTACAACTTCTTCTTCTTCTTCGTATTTCCTTCCAATTAGGAACACCAAGTAGAAACGGAGTTGTTTTCACTTGTATTATTTAAAAGTATTTTTTTAAAGTACTAGATGAAAACAACACAAGTTCAAAATCTAGCATGTTAGAATAATCTTCAGAGAAAACGTTTTGATTGGCTTATTAATTTGATCATGAGAAACACAGAATTTGATTGGCTGAACACTATTGTCTTACCTTGGGAACAAAATAAGGAACAGATGATTTTCACTAAATCGTGTTTTAGAGCTTTTTTAACGATACCCTTAATATCAATATTTTTTAATAAATGCAAGGACGTATTATAAAACGTTGTGTAAGATAAGAGTGGAGAGAATGAACACAGGGTGAACGTACTATACGGGCGAAAGAACTCAGGACGAACAGACCAAGGGCGAACATGTAAACAGGGCGAGTTGTCCCGATACCAAATTCACACATGGGTACTACAAATATCTACATTAAAAACATCCGGTTACAAGTAAACAAATAACGTTCATGTAGATGAGATGAAATCTAATAAATTACATAAATAAAAGGGTAAATATTAACGATAGTGATTGTTTTTCAATCCTAATTTACAAATTAAATGATTCAGATGCTTAATCATGTGTAAAAATCGGTGTCAAGAATCGGAAGTTGTTATGAAATTGTAATACACAGAAACGGATGCGGCATTCGGAGGTGGTTCAATGATTTTAAAGTCGGCACCATAGGCCTTCAGAAGACTTGAAGTCTTCTTCCACCAAAAAAAAAATAGAAAATTCCAAACAAACAAAGAGAAAAAAAACGCTATATTGACATATTAAGACGAATTACATTTATAAAACAAAATGTAAAAGAATAAATAAAATAAATGTCTTTAAAACAATATTGTCCGAATCGATTGCTATGTTTATCGCTCATATATTCACCCGGGCCAAATCATGCTTCAGACAGTTTTGGAGAAAAAAAATGAAAACCACAAACTTATAAAAGAGAGGCGAAAGATACCAAAGGGACATTCAAACTCATAAGTCGAAAATAAACTGACAACGCCATGGCTAAAAAAGAAAAAGACAAACGGACAAACAACAGTACACAAAACACAACATAGAAAACTAAAGACTGAGCAACACGAACCCCACCAAAAACTGGGGGTGATCTCAGGTGTTCCGGAAGGGTAAGCAGATCCTTCTCCACATGTGGCACCCGTCGTGTTGCTCATGTTAGTACTACAAACCCGGTAATAAGTCTAATTCGGTAAGTCACATTAGAGGAAAAGAGGACGGGATTGTAGTTATAACAATTGAAACATATCCGCTGTCATCTGTCAAACGGATATTCCATAACGATCAACCAACTCAATTTAATATTCATATTTATTATTTTGTCTTTTCTTTTGAAAAAAAAAATCTTGTTAATCATTTAATAGAATCATTTTATGTAGTGTAGATCAAAAGTAAAAGGCAATGAATAAATCTATCATTTCTGTATATCAAACACCTAATAACGGTATATACATTTGTGTATTCAATAATGAGGTCAAGTATTTGTGTATTGAGATGTATAATGAATGATCTTCTAAGTTATGTAAGACTGAGGTTGATTAGTAATGTGGTCAATATGACTGGCATTTAAGGAGGTTGGACATTCTATTAAGGCCCACCTTGTCTCTGATTGTTTGGTGATCATGACAGTTGTCAATCATGCTGGTAATGTATCATTACTCTTACCTAATTAAAATGACAAAACTATCCTAAAAATAGACAAAACCAAAGACACACATACTTGAATGAACTGCTCCAAAGATATAACCCAATTTTTCATAGTTCATATGTGCATATGTACATAGGCATGAGAATTTCAAGGAACTATATTTCAGTGTGTATACTTTTTATTGATTTAGTAGCTAACCTGTGCTACTTCATGTTTGGGAGGCCGGTGCCTTAGGAAAGACTTAAAACAATAGTTCCAATCTTTCAAAAAAACAGTCCATTTTGTCAGTAAAATACAACTTTCAAATTGTCTGTAGATTCAATAAAAAATTGATGTCTAAAAATAACTTTAACCACAGACTGTATCTAAATGTCGGTTAAAAAAAAACTTTTATTTAATATACTCTAAGGCATCAACTCCTATAAGGGGTTAATTAAGCATTTAAGTCATATTGCATTTTTTTATTTGTATTGTAAAAAATTTGTTGAACACTTGCTTTATACAATTTCTATTTACATTTGTTTTCATAGAAGGCAAAACTATTGAGATGTTTTCAATAAACTGTTAACACAGAGATATGTCTCGCCTATTTGTTATTTTTGCTAATGCAAATGTTGAAATTAAAATAGCAAAACTTTAACATGTAAGTTATGCAAATACTCAAAGTCAATGAACCATGACTGAAGGTACAGGGATAAACAATCTCCATGGAAATGAGATGTGCCAATGCTAATACAACTGCATACCAAATACCATTGACTTTTCATAAGTCGTTCCCTTTAAACAAACCTAAACACAAACATTAACTTGTAAATGTTTCAAAGTCAGTGAACCATAATGAGGGGGTGGGGTTATATAATCTCCATGGAAATGAAACTTGCAAATGCCAATACATTTGCATACCAAATATCATTGACTTAACATTAGAGGTTCATCTTAAACTGACCTAATCACAAACTAATACATGTAATCTAAGCAAAAGTTTCAAAGTCTATAGACTATGACTTAGGGATAAGGATCAAATATTCTCCATGGAAATGAGATGTGCTAATGCTTATACAACTGCATACCAATTATCATTGACCTACCACTAACAGTTCCCCTTAAACTGACCTAATCACAAACTGAAACATGAAAAGTAAGCAAAAGTTTCAAAGTCAATAGACCATGACTGAGGGGGAGGGGCCAAATAATCTCCTTGGAAATGAGATCTGCAAATGCTTATACCACTACATACAAAATATCAATGAACTAACACTAGTGGTTTCCCTTAAACTGACCTAATCACAAACTCATACATGGTAAGCAAAGTTTTAAAGTCAATAGACCATGACTGAGGAGGCTGGGTTAAAAAATCTCCATTGAACTGAGATGTACCAATACTATTACAACTGCATACCAAATATCATTGACCTACTACTAGTGGTTCACTATAAACTAGACCTAATCACAAACTTATACATTGTTGACGACGTCGCTGCTGCCACCAGAAACCGCATACCTATGTCTCGCTTTTTGACGCCTTCAAGCCTAGACAAAAACGGTCATTTATATACAATAGTCCTTTAATTTTTTTCCAATTTTTCAACAATGTTAGATAATAAATGAGTTCAATTTTTCAACAATGTTAGATAATAAATGAGTTAATTTTTCTGTGGGTGCCAGTAGATAGTGTTATTGTAAATTATCAGCACAACAAATGCTTTGCATGAAATTATATTAATCAGGATACTTCCTTTCAATATGTACATACTTAGTTGATCATCTTGTTTTACAAAGACCTTTATTACAATTTTAACAAATGAATACATGTAATAGGCAATTTTCATGCCTGCATTAGGCTTTCTAAATCATCAGCCTGGCATCTCAAACGACTTTTTTTTTACTAAATCTCGTGTATTTCCTCTACCAGAATATTGAAGTAGTTGAAAGTTTCAAATGAACATGTACACAATCATTGAACACATACTTAACACTTATGAGTGTGAATTCTAGTGGCAGATCCTGCATGCATAGTAGGAGATACTTACCCTATCAATTCGCCATGTTTTGCTCCTTTTGGAATTTATACAATTCCCTTGGTTTTTATGCCCCACCTAGGGCATTATGTTTTTTGGTCTGTGCGCCCGTTCGTTCGTTCGTTCATCCGTTAGTTCGTCCGCCCGTTCATCCATTAGTTCGTCCGCCCGTTCATCCATTAGTTCATCCACCCGTTCATCTTTCCATCTGTCCCGCTTCAGGTTAAAGTTTTTGGTTAAAGTTTTTGGTCAAGGTAGTTTTTGAGGAAGTTTAAGTCCAATCAACTTGAAACTTGGTACACTGTTCCCTATGATATGATCTGTCTAATTTGAATGCCAAATTAGAGTTTTGACCCCAATTTCACGGTCCACTGAACATAGAAAATTTCAAGTTAAAGTTTTTGGTCAAGTTAGTTTTTGATGAAGTTGAAGTCCAATCAACTTGAAACTTAGTACACATGTTCCCTATGATGTGATCTTTCAAATTTTTATGCCAAATTAGAGTTTTGACCCCAATTTCACAGTCCACTGAACATAGAAAATGATAGTGAGAGTGGGGCATCCGTGTACTATGGACACATTCTTGTTGTTTGTTACCTTGATTTGTCTTTTCCTAATCCATTTACAATATTTGAAAATTAAGCATAATATACAAATAATAACCAGGAGACATTAGTATGTGAAATTATTCATAAAGGTCAAACTTATCATAAATATTTGTCTGTCAAATCCCCTGCACAATGTGAACCTTGTGTAATACATTATTCAAACCATATGTTGGACAAACATACAAATGAAAACCATAGTTAGTTTCCGCATCATTTAACCATATAACAATTTTGGTAGCTGTCTGAACTTGACTGAAATATTAACTATTATATTATATAAGCAATAAAAAAGACATGAATGTATCTAAATATATTTTATTTTCTCTTTACAGAGAAATTTGTTACAAAATGTCAATGACAACAAAACACAAATGAGTGAATAATCAATCATCAAAAATGAATATAATTATATCAATCTAAACTCAATCAGTAAATATACTTGTGCAATCGTATTTCTTTAAATGTTAAAATTCAATTAAGACATGATTTCACATCAATGTTTACTTCTGACTTTGCTATTACAAAATTACAAAAAAGTTGATCATGCCTGTCAATGTCACCAAGAAAAAATTCTTGTAGGAAATCTTAAATTTAAGAATACAAAATCCTCATTGAATAAAACGTTGGGGAAGAACATTATCATTTAACAAATCACCATTTCATCAAATTGATAAAGAGGCTACCATTGTCAGTGAAATCATAACTATCAAATTTTAAACTGTATAGAGAGCATATTACTTTTTTTTAGCTTGTACACTATTTGTTTTATATAACCAAAGTCATAAAATTTCAAAACTCCGACAATCGTCATAAAAGCGAAGGGGAGCATACTTCACCATTCTTAACAGTGTCATAGGATTTCATGAAAGTAACTCTTACTTAATGTATAAAGTGTAAATGGTCAAATGAATGGATGGTTGTATGTTACAATATGTTCCATCAAACTTTTTAAAACATTTTTGGGGGTCATGTTATTTTCTATTAAAAGGTTCCACATCAATATTCAGTGTACAAAAATAAGAAGGAAATAAATTATCAAAAATCTTTCTATAAAATATTTTTGGGAGTCATGTTATTTTGTATCAAAAACATTTCAGATAAAATTTATAATTATAGGACACATTTATAGATACAACACAGATCATACCTTTTTCTTTCCTTTCTTATCTCTTATTTTCTACTATCTGCCATAATTTATCACAATAGATCAAATGAAAATCAATTTAAAACAAGATTAGTTGGCCAAAAGACAACAATGTTTTGAACTTTAAATTATAATTATAGATGCAGAAATAAAAATAATCATTTGCTCATTAAAAAAGATAATATGGCCTGAATATATCTGCATTTTACTACATAGTGACTAACATTATATACAACACTTACAATGTTCACATCAACATCTCATTGCACAACCCAGCAGGTTTTGGCACAAAAGACAAATAATACAACAAATTATTTATATGGGAAGAACAAACTTTTTTTCAATTTGAGATCCGTGCATATAATCATGATGAATGAATGAATGAAATAATCAAATAGTATGGACAGCGTGCAAAACAGATATACACCAACCCTTGTTAAGATAGAATAAGACCAGCATTTTGACATAATATAAGAAAGTTATGTGAATTTAAGTGCTACATAACAAAATGATATCAATATGATAGAGTAATGTAAAAAATTAAACTCCATCAGACAAAGTAACTTGAAGAATTTGAGCATAATGAGATGATGAGAATTTTAGCTTTTTAAATTAATTTCTAAATTTGCTTTTATCTTGATTTCTTGACTCATGGATTTGTGGCCTTTGTGGCGGCCTATTATGGATTTGTGGCTTAAGTTACAGCCTATCATGGATTTGTGGCTTTAGTGGCTGCCTATTATGGATTTCTGAAGTAAGTGACTGAGCAGACAGGGAGGTTAACTATTATAGATAAAGTTACTCTAGATAAATAAAAAATAATGTTTTAGGTTGTTGAAAATACAACCAAAATATCAAAAGTTTATTTCTATTTTAGCATTCATTTGTTTTAATTTTTACATATTCTTCTTTTCAAATGTAAATGAATGCTATGATATAAGTCTAATGAAAAATGAGCTGAAGCTGTTGGTAAGTCAACTACACTGTCTGAAGTCATTAGTTAAGTGCAATGGTTGTAATTCTACCATATACAAATCAATATGAATGAAACTCTGTTAATATCCATTTCCATCTTCATACCAAATAACATTCTAGAATCTGCTTACACAGAATAATACATTTCAGACAATTTTTAAAAGTAAATGTATCTAAATTGATGGAAAGACAAGAGATAAATAACAAAATGAAAAAAAAACATGCTCAGGAACAATAAAAATCATACAAGTCACATATAAACAAGTTGCATATGATAGTAGCAATGTATAGTCATCTCAACTCCTACATAATTGGCAAGATAACTAAACATATAAACAAATCTCATTAGTATATATCATATCAATATTTATAAAGAAACATTTTTTTAATAGACAATATCCTTATCAGTAAGAACTATTAAATCAAATCTATGACAAAATAACCAATTGGTGGCAAAAAATACAATGTAATTTGCATAGCAGTAAACACACATTACACATTTGTATTTCAAATTAACGTTTTTGTATTTTAAATTAACAAACATTAATTTCAACTTTAAATGACCATCATACAATAATATAATTTACAATGACAAAAATTATTCAGGAATGCACTCTGTAAAATCATCTATCTAAGTGCATTGACAAAATATTTGAGCTCACTTTTCATTTGATAAAAAATGTTGCTGCCTTTCATGAATGTACAGTTCATTTGTTTATTCATTCTTTCTCTTTTTCACATGTTCAAGTTCTCTTTCATACATACATTGAGTGCAACAGAGTATCATACATTCATCTTTACAATTTATTGTGAAAAACTCATTCTTATAGTTAATATTTCTTGAGCAACACAAAAAAATATTTTTTTTATAGAACTCTTAAATAAAGGACTATAACAATGGCAGCATTACATGACCTCAGCAACAAGTAAATACATAAAAAATAATGGTATTTATGTTTCTATTTTAACTTGATCAGCAAGAATATCAGGCGAGCCTGACCGGACAAGCTGATATTTCAACTGATGAGGTAAATATTAAAAAAATAAATGACATTATATTTTTATTTGCAATTTGTCTTAACTATATCCTTTGTTTGGTTTAAAATATGTGAAAACTATTTGTATATGTACAAAGTGTTGTTTTAGTTGTTGGTTGAATGAATGACGGTGCATGCATTTCATTGATAAATTGATATGGACTGACATGAAAATGTCATGATAATGCGTTGTTATGTGAAATCATTGCCTGGTTTTTTCAAGTATCACACCCTGTCCTTGACCTAACAATCTAGGCAGTAGGATCAAAGTGAAAATGTACAAAGTGCAGATAAGTGTTTTTCTAGCTTATTTACATGAAATGTATTTTCATAAAAAGCTGTTTACTTGATGAAAACTGGAAAAAAAACATATTACATACAGTGTGAAATCTGTAATTCTGGCTGCTTTGGTACTGTTCCTCAAATACTTAAGAAGACAAGTTGCAAGGACTGGAATTTATTTATATAATTTAAAGAAGCATAAACTTTTTATCGATAGGTAATGAAAATATTAACATTTATTTTGTCCAAAAATTTTTGTCTTTAGTTAGTAACTCAAGTTGGAATTTTTTAAATCAATTTGGTCATATATTTTTGTCTAAAAGAACTGCGTGTCAAATTTCTAAATGATTGGGCAATTAATTATATAAAACCAAAGTCTATAGATTTCAATGGAAATCACATTCACTCTATCATATAAACAAAATCACATCCTGTTGTTTTAAAATGTTTCACTTACTTTATGAATTTTTACAATTCACATTTATTCCAATAAATAAGTTTTTAAAACTTTTAGTAAACTGTCTTTCATTGCAAAATAAAAGAACATGATTCAACTATTCTTCTTAAAAAATTCATACTTATAAATAAAAAAACAGGAATTCTAAGTATTCAAATGGTCCTGTACTCAGAAATTCCCGTATGTATCATCATGCAGATTAATGCATATAAATACTAGAAAGAAAACAAAGTACAACTCATTAGTTCTTTGATCACCATTCAACAGTTACATACAATTAAAATCAAACTTTTGAAACATACATCAAATACTTTGCAAACAAAATATTGCTTCATGTAAAACTTGTCCAATGCTTTTTAATAAACACTGTATTTGGCTGTAGTCATTAGTTACTGTTGCTAATGGTAACAAGTTTTTAATGGAAGACGAAAGTCCCTCTGTATTACTTTCTTGCAAAAGTGAGTAATGAGATCTGTAAAGAGAAAACACCATTTTAATTTTTTGTGTTTCATTAATATCTAACCTCTCAACTAATTCTTCACATTATACAATCAAAATACAATCGAGTGTTGTAAATTGTAACTACCTTGATACTAGAAATACTTATTGTGCAGCCAATCAATCTGCTAGTTGTCTAAGATGTCATACATATGAGAGGTAACAAGTAATGATACAAGCTATACTTCATGCATTCAATTTGTCTGTTCAAGAGCTAGTTTAGCCTAAAAATATTTGAATTTTACATGAATTGATTTAGTTTTCTATGTTGTATTTTGTGTACTGTTGTTTGTCTTTTTCTTGTTTGGCTATGGCATTGTCAGTTTATTTTCAACTTATAAGTTTGAATGTTCCTTTGGAATCTTTGACCTTTCTTTTTCTCCTCTGCTTATGCATTTTTTACTGATAAACAATATACTGTGGTTTCAGTCTCATCTTACTATGGTTCCCAATTCAATTTCTTACTGGCTTCAGATCTCTAAATATCTGACTGTTTATAATTTATCAAAGTAAATCTAAGAGGTACAATCAGGATTTACAGTTGGTTTTGTGTCATTTTATTGCTGTCCTTTTGACATATATCTCGCATCTCCTTTTATTCATTTTCATACTTAGTCACAATATCCCCATGAGTGTGAAAATACAAGGCAGACTATTTTCTATTATGTTCAAGTCCTACTTATCATGGAAAAGATTGAATTTGATTATTTAAAAAAAAAAATTGCTTTATATATATTTGTTCAAGTTTTTAATCATTGAATGACTAAGATAGAGTAACTGTTGATTTTCTATGAACTTTGGTATTTTCATCCATGGCTTTTTATTTCTGTGTATTGATTGGTTATTTTATGAGTTCCATCTTCAGAAAGGCCCTTTTAATTTTCATACACATAGAATAGAACTGAGAATTCTTTGTCTTACTAATAATTCTCATTACAGAAATTGACTGGAAATCAATCTTTATATCAAGGTCAGATATTTTCTTTACTTTTCTCTTTAATGCAAGTTTTTTCTACATTTTTATTACTTTATGAAAGAACCAAGAGTTTTAAGATAAACTTTTAACACAGAGATATGTCTCACCTTTTCGTTATTTTGATAGTAAAATGCAAATGTTGAAATTAAAATAGCAATTCTTTAACATGCAAGATATGCAAAATATTCACACAGGGCCAAACAATATCAATGGAAATGAGATTTGCCATAGCTAACACAACTGCATACCAAATGTCATTGACCTACCACTAGTGGTCCACCACACACTGACATAATTATTAACTAGTACATGTAAACTAAGCAAGTTTAAAAGTCAATAGACCATAACTGGACGGAAAGGGCCAAAAAATCTATAAATTCCCCCTTTGAACACAGTGTAGATTTGAACCAACCTATTTACATTGTAGATTATAGATTCACCCTTTGAACACAGTGTAGATTTGAACCAACCTATGTACAGTGTAGATTATAGAGTCACCCTTTGTACATGGTATAGATAATTGTTTCAGAATCTACCATTAATTCTTCAACTGGAGAGCAATTTGAATATATGCACTTAACTATTCGTTTATCAATATATGATCAGTTTTTGAATATCATTTAGAAAATTACCTGTATTTATTTGGCATTGATAAAATTCTCTGTAATCTCATTATTGCATCATTAATTCTTCTCACAGCTAAACCATCCTTGGATTTTAAAAGTTGTGGAATGTATTCAGAAAATGTCTTCCCTGTATTTTTCAATTCAGTTGCCAGCTCTAGTATAATATCTGAAAAGGTTTATAATCATTTCATTGGAATTAAGTTTATTTGAATAATTTTAAACTATGCACAAAAGAAATACAGTATATCCTTCAATGAGATGACAACCTAATAACAAAATAGAACCAAAAGACATCCTTAGGAGAACATATTGTCTATGTATTTCATGACATGAGTTTTAGTTTTCTAGCATCATACCTATGGCCTATAGACATTTTCCACTAGATTATGCTCATCCTTTGACAGAAATCAGCTTTTTCCTTAATTTTAAACTTGTATGAAAAATCTTTAATCCATTTCATTAGCTGCAATGAATTATTTGAATTGTTGCAAGGATAAAATGGAATATTTAGAAGGCATATAATCAGAAGTCAGTTAATTGGCCCTATAGAAAATGAAAGAACCTTAGTGAGCGCGCTCACATACCCCATGTCCCCACATTGTCATTGGAGAAATAAAATAAGTGTAAGAAAAAAAAATTGTATCAGAAAAAAAATTGAATCATAATTTCCTGTCAATATGCACATCTACATAGTATGTCCTTATTATCTACACAGTTTCATGAAATTCTGTTGTGTGGTTTCAGAGGAGTTGCGATGACAAACTGTTGCAGAAGTACATTGAAGCAAATAAGTTCAAAGGGGCGTATCTCTTGGAAAAAAAATTGAATCGTAATTTCCTGTTGATATGCACATCTACGTAGTATGTCCTTATTATCTGAAAAGGTTTCATGAAATTCTGTTGTGTGGTTTGAGAGGAGTTGCGATGACAAAAGGTTGCAGTAGTATATTGGGCAAATAAGTTCAAAGGGGCGTAACTCCTGGAAGAAAAATTGAATCGTAATTTCCTGTCGATATGCACATTTAGATAGTATGTCCTTATTATCTGAAAAGGTTTCATGAAATTCTGTTGTGTGGTTTGAGAGGAGTTGCGATGACGAACTGTTGCAGTAGAACATTAAAGTAAATAAGTTCAAAGGGGCGTAACTCCTAGAAAAAGAATTGAATCGTAATTTCCTGTTGATATGCACAACTACATAGTATGTCCTTATTATCTAAAAAGGTTTCGTGAAATTCTGTTGTGTGGTTTGAGAGGAGTTGCGATGACAAGAAACAGGACTGACGGACGGACTGACGGACGGACGGACTGACGGACGGACATACGGGTCAAAAACATTATACCCTCCGCAACTCGTTGCGTGGGGTATAATAAGCATGAGGATAATCTGATATCCTTAAGGTCAGGCATGGGGTAATCGTAATTGTAATCAGCTGTAATCAATTAAATTTTGCAATGTAATCCCATGTAATCAGTCATCATGCAATTTATGATTACAAGTAATCGTAATTTAATCGATTACAATGTAAAAATCAGGTGTAATCATGATTACTTTTAGATTACTTTAAGATTACATTTATATGATTACTTGCTGATTACAAATTTTGTATATGAAAGTAGTTTTTGATATACAATATAAAAATAAGAAGATGTTAAGTATGAATGAAAAAAATTATCAAAACTGTATTCACTGTGATTGATAATATCTTCTATATAACAAGTTTAGTATAACCAAGTTGAGCATGTAGAGTGGAAATGTATGATTTATTTTGTAAATAGTTCTCTAAAGGAATTTACCTTTCCAAATGTTTCATTGTGAGATGGAGTCCTTGTGATAAAAGAGTATGCTTTGAAAGCATTTTATGTTCCCTGATGGAACACTTCTGATATTAACTCCAATTTTTTGTTATAACTGCAGGAAAATTCAATAGCATAGAACATTAAGGGAATTTAGTTCCAATTTTGACTTTGATGATCGACATAAATGAGCCCACTTAATTATTAATGGAAATTTATTTTTTTTACAATTTGTATAAATTTTGTTTTCCATAAATAATTTATTATGTGCTTTCTAACTATCTATAATACTAAAATTACGAGGTCCAATTTGTTAGCCAGCATGGCGTAAAAACGACGAATCAAAGAATTCAACTTAATATATAACTAATATAGGACAATGATGTTGATTAAAAATTACAAATTCCAGGCCCTTTTGTTTTCCACATAATTAATATTACAAATAATCAACAAGTTCCTGGTTGAATCCGATACCGATACCAATAGTATATGTCACCTTTAACCTAGCTGTTACCTAATCTGTACGTTCCGCCTCTGTCAGGTCCACCACCAAACGGTGTATTTAGGATTTGTTATATACACGGGTGATAATCACACATGAACTTCGTCATTATACAGGGACTGACATTACTAAATTCAAACATTGTCACATTTAGTTTCCAGTTGTAGTAAGAAAACCAGGACAGGTTCAAACAGAAAAATTTTGAAAGCAGAGAAAATTGTGCACCTTACAATCAGCATGACTTTATCAGATGACAAAACGAATACTAAAAATCCAGGCTAAAAGTAAGACATAGGTACTTTCCAATTTGTTAGCCAGCATGACGTATAAACGATGAATCAAAAAATTCAACTAATATAGGACAATGATGTTGATTAAAAATAACACCATTCCAGGCCCTTTTGTTTATTACCAATAATTAACAAGTTCCGGGTCAACAGATTCAAACAGAAAGATTTTGAAAGCAGGGAAAATTGTGCACCTTATAATTAGCATGACTTTATCAGATGCTAATAAGAATACTAAAAATCCAGGCTAAAAATAAGGCGTAGGTACTTTAATTCAGTCACGGATCCTCGATGTCGCAGGTGTGTTCTAGTAATAGTTATTTCAAACAATTATATACATTATGAAAATAAACTATTTATAACTTTATTGATATTGCAATTAAGACAATTAATTTTTAATACCCAAGCTCACAAATTGTTTGTCAAAAATATTGAAGTTATGATTAACACCTGTAAAATCATATGTATGTGTCAATTACATCCCCACAGACAATAAAACTACTTAATTAATTTTTCATTATCTGTTCAGGTTTTTTTGTTAATTGGAAATTTGCAGTTGGCTAAATTTTTTTATAAAAACAGTGTTATTTCTTTTACAGAGAAAGGCCACTTGTCTATGTTATCAAAATTTACACATGTTACACAGTTCCTAGTCTAAATTATTAATAAGATGAATAAATAAAAGAAATAAAAACACAAATTTCACAAAATGATCTTTTGTGAAGATAAAAGTTTATAAGAAATTCTTTAATATTACAATATACAATGTACTGTAATCATTAGCAATCCAAAGTAATCATGATTACTTTAAAAAAAGTAATCTAATGTAATTGATTACATTTGAATTTAGGTGTAATTGTAATGTAATAGATTACATTAAATTACCAATGTAACTTTTATTTAATCGATTACATTTTAAAATAATCAATCCCATCCCTGCTTAAGGTGTAAAAATATTGCCTTAAGTATGACAATTAAAAGTCCAATAACTCTGGTACAACAAACACAAAAAAAATCAAAATTGAAAGAGAGCCTACATTCACCAATTCAGACAACTATGTAGCTGAGTTTGTAGGAAATTGATTTAAGCATACTATCTTGCTAGTACATAATGTGAAAAATTACCTTAAATCGGAGGGTTAAAGTCCCATAACTCTTGAAAGACAAATAGGAAAATTTTCCAAATCAGCTTACTTTCCAAATGCAACAGTTGTGTAACGTTTCAAATAAATTAATCCAAGCATACTTAAATATACAACATGAGAAAAATTTACTTAAATCTGACGGTCAATGCTTTGTAACTCTGGAACAACACATCAGTAATTATGAAAAAAAAAAGGAGCTTTCTTTTATAAATACCAACAACAGCACAGAATAAAGTTTTGAGTAAATAAAATTCAAGCATACTTAGCATATGATACGTGAAAAATTGTAAAAATCTGATGTTAAAGTTCCATAACTCTGGAACGACAAACCAAAAAATTTCAAAATTGGTCGGAGCCTTTTTTCACCAATTCAAAAATTTCATGCAAGTTTTATGATTTTGTACAAACCATTTTCATGTTTTTGTATGACATACTTGTTAACTGACAGACAAACAATGGTAAACAATAATACATCCTGGCAATGATGGTTTATAAAAATTGATATACAAAGCATTTATTATTTCAGAGGAACAATCAATCAAAACTTAAGAAAAAGATCTATAAAAAAAATGTAAAGAATGTACTAAAAAAGTTCATTTAAAATTAAAATTTCTCAAAATTGTGTCCACAGAATTATGTTTAAAAATGATATATTATTGCTGTGAATATTTCCATGATAATGAGTAAATCACTGAATTCATTTATTTTGTGTAAAAATAAAAAAGGCTCAAAATTTAGAGTAAAAAAAAAATTCTAAAAATAAAAAGCTTACTGTAATGACCGTGTAGCATAGCAATAACTTTTTATGTCTCTTTATACATCATTCAAACTTAACTGATTCAAACAGAGATTTTAACAAACATGTAATTAAACTACTATATTTACCTGTACTTAAAATTTTTGAACTGCTTTCTTTTATCAACAGCACAGTTTTCATTATAGCATTATAAACATTACTAGTAAAGAATGTTATATTGAATGGTATAAGTTCCTCATCCAACAGTCTAAGTGTTACAAGGGAAGCAACTCTTGCTGCTGCTAAACTGTACATGTGATGGTGATCATCGTCTGATGTCTGTTGAAATAACAAATATATCATAATGCACACAATATTACTACTGGTGGAACTTATATTTAATAATTCAATTGGAAAAGATATAGTAATACTTAAATAAAATTTAATTTCCTTTTTATAACTGATGACAATATTAACAACTATTCACGCGGTCTTCTCAGCTTTCATTGCATAGGAGATAAAAGCTACGATAAAGTTTACTAATGTAACTCATCTTTCTAAATATTTTGGTAACAGTTACCTGAGTTAGGTTATTTGTCTGTGATACAGAAGCATGAAAGACTGGTACCCCAAACTGCTGGATCTTTGTCTCTGTTTTAATATTGTGTAACAAACCATCCCATGTGTTCTCTAACACTAAATTATCGTTATTTGGATCTGGAACCTGTTACGTAAGATAAAACATACATTGTACAACATATCTGACTGTTCTAGACAAACATATTTGATCTAAATTTATTTTCACCAAAAAAAGCTGTTTCTAAAGGTATACAACCACTACTTCTGGGCATTTAGATAAGAACATACAAGAAAGTGGGTCTCATTGGGGTGTATGCATGATGCGGGATTGGCAGATTTTTTGTAAGCGTGACTTGTGAAAAGTATTATTTTGCATGAAAACAAGAAACGAAGTCGGGCGGGACATGTGAAATTACAAGCGCTATTATTACAACGATAAGCGGGAAACAGGATTCTGACAAAACAATAAGCCTGATCCAGGATCAGACCCCCTAATGAGACCCCCAAGAAAGTAGTACATGTACATATTTTAAACAATGTAGTTCCTACGCATAGCTGTAACTTTGTCAATAAGTGAAATATTTGGGTAATGTTGTTATCAAATGAAAGCTTTTGTTGAAAGTTTCTTTTGAATAATGAAAACATATATAAAGGAGTAGGTTCGATAAGGCCCTAAAATGGCCCCTATTTCTAGCTTTAAAATTCAAATTAGGATTTATTGACAAATATTACAATGAATCATAGCTAAAATATAGACTAGGTAGGAAATATACTTTTTTTGTTGAAAATTTATTAACGTTCTTTTCATGGCATCACAAATGGCACACCTATAATGATGTTCGACGAAAACTACAGAAAACAGGTAAATTTCCATTGTTTTTTTTTTGGGACGAAACTTAATTTTCATCAAAATTTCTACTTTTTGTCTATTTGGGTTGTGAATATTAAGGCTTTAAAAAAAGCTACACAAAAAAGTTCTATTTTGCGTTCTTACTGTTTTTTCATCCCCTTGAAACATTTTTATTTTCAAACAATGAACTTAATATTCGTGGCCAAATATGACCCTTACTGAACTTACTCCTTTAAATAGGAGGGCATATTTTCCCTCTTACTCAGACCAGAGGTACATGTTTGAGTACTACCCTATTTCCAGGTACCAGTGCTCTCTAATATGCAATTAAAGGTATGTTGAATTTTTCAGCACAATAAAGGTATAGTTTTGACATGAAAGGAATGTCACTTTATTTGAACTTAAAGCAAAATAGCTATGGAAATAGCCATTTTTTATGTCTTGCATTTTTCATTGTATGTGTTCTTTTTAATACGCACAATGCCTCTTTTTGTAACGAGTGTCAACATATAGCACATGCAAATACAAAGAATATGCTCACTTTACTTGAACTTTTTATTTTAGTATGTTGAAGTTCTTCTCTATACAAACACATTCCACATACAAATGCTTAATAAAAAAATGGAGAATTTGCGGAAGATTTACCAGTATTTTATATGTGACTTGTCTATTCTTACCTCCTTTACCACACTGCTAACAAGTTCAGAGAACACTGAACTTCCTGCTAGATGTAACCAATGGGATCCATTACTAATCTGTGCAAGGTCAAGGTCAATGTAAGCTACAGCTGATGATTGGGTGGACATGGTCTGCATCTATAGAGAATATGAAAGTGTTGGTCTTGAAGATTGAATAATATCATTAACACTTTGAATATGCAAGTATTTACAATAGTAAATTGTATACTAATACTTTTTATCAATATGTCAGTATGTTTTGTGTAGATTTTTGGAGTTACCTATGGTTCTAGTAATTAGAAGCATTCTGCAATCATGTTGAAAGTTGTATCATGAACCCACAGTTTTAAGTCTTGTAAACACATTTTGTATTATTATCAGTTTCAGGGAAATTGCTGTGGAGACAGAAGCCATAATGGACACCTGGATACCTCATTAATCTCATCAACCTTTAGGTTTTTTACAATTTTACATGTTTCATTGACTGCTGATACAAACTGATCTCTTTACCTTAAGGTACTGACTAAAACCCAAATCTGAGATGCCATCATGATCCCAGGAATAAAATTTGACACTTCTCCATGGTGTCCATCCATTTCCTCTCTGCATGTCTTTAAAACTTCTGGCTAACTCTAACAGATAGCTGGTACCTACTTGTAGCTTTGATCTGGAGGCACCAATCAGGATAAATCTATCTGTAATTCATAAATGTTATGAATAAACAAATGTTTTAATCTATAAAAAGATTTATTAAAAAAAATCAAATAGATGCACCAAGGAGCCTTAATTATTACTTGTCAATGTCTAACCTAAAGTATTTAATTCACTGATAGACAGTGGGATCAGTCTGCTCAAGTTTTGTTTGAAATTGTTTCAAGGGAGGTTTTTTCATCTTTGTTTTCGATTGAATGAATCTAAAGCATTCACTCTATATTTGGTTAAAATTGTAATCATTTACGTATTATATTATTCATGCACAATTGACCTCAGTTGGTTATATGTTTTTTGGAGATGATTTCTTATATGGTCTCGTGTTAATCCATGTTCTACAATGGAAGCCAACCTGCATTTAACATCATTTTAAAAATCACAAACTTCAAGTATCATCAAATTATCTTTCAAACAGTAATATCATTTAAATTTTTTTGCCTGTATTTACCATGATCATGATAATGATAGCAACTAATACTGATTTTGTTGTAACAAATTCACAAAACACATTCTTCAAAATTTGTGACACTGTGTAAAATGCTTGGTTAAGAAACAAAATTTAGTTATATATGTATAAATAAGAATGTATTGGTTTCATGGCATTTTTTATTGTTTCTGCGCATTCCTATTTTTTATTGTTTCTGCTCATTCCTAATTTTCATTGTTTCTGCTCATTCCTAATTTTGATTGTTTCTGCTCATTCCTAATTTTGATTGTTTCTGCTCATTCCTAATTTTGATTGTTTCTGCTCATTCCTAATTTTTATTGACTCTTTATAAATTAAGAGTTTGACATATTGTATGGAAACCTATGTTTTGTTGAAGACTGTATGTTGCCCTCTTGATGCCTTTTGATCATTATCTTTTGGTAATAATTGTTATTGGGTTGCTGTCTAATTGATGTTTACCCTTTTATTCATATTTAAGTTTGATATTTACCTCGTTCTAAATCTCCTGTTATGCTAGCGACCACATTCTTGACACTCTGTGTTATCTGTACATAATTTGACTTCAATCTTACAGATACATTTCCTGAAAGGATACAGTTATATCTCAATTCATAACACTTGTAACCTTGCCTCTTAGAAAAAGGATAAGGACAAGGGATTTAAATCAAATGATGGTAAAAAGGAATGAACTCAGTCTTAAATAACTTTAATGCAACTATGTCCCCAAAAACCTGGCTAACTTATGCAGGCTTGACAAAAACATGACCCCAAATACACCCCCACTCCCTTAGAAACATTCTTGCTACACTGAAAAAAGTCTTCAACTAAAATTGAGCATAATTATACTGTATTGTTCGTGACTTTCAATTAATTTTAGTTGTATAATGTTTTGGGAAATGCAGGACAAATTCCTATTCAGGCTTGTGAAGACAAGGTTAGTATTATTAATTATTCCTATTCATACTTGTTAAGACTGGTAAGTATGATTCATTATTCCTATTAAGATGTATATGAAATATTGAGTATGATTCATTATTATTATTCAGACATGTGAAAACTAGTTGAGTATGATTCAGTCTTCCTATTTGGACTTGTCAAGAAAAGGTTTGTATGATTCATTATTCCACCTCTAGTTGTTAATTTCTGTGTCATTTGGTCACTTGTGGAGACTTGTCTCATTGGCAATAATACCACATCTTCTTATTTTTATATTGTGAAGACAATGCTTGTATAATATGATTCATTGTTCTAATTCAATTTAGTGGGTAGGATTCATTATTCTAATTCAATTTAGTGGTTATGATTCATTATTTCTATTCAGACTTGTTAAGGCTAGTTGAGTATGATTCATTATTCTAATTCAATTTAGTCCGTAGGATTCATTATTCTAATTCAATTTAGTGGGTATGATTCATTATTTCTATTCAGACTTGTGAAAACTAGTCAAGTAGGATTCAAGATTCCAAATCAGTTGTCTGAAGACCAGTTGAGAATGATTCTTTATTCTTATTTAGACATGTGAAGATCAGTTGAGTATAATTCATTATTCTTATTTAGACAAGTGAAGACAAGGTAAGTATGAATAGTTATTCCTATTCAGACAAGTGAATACTAGGTAAGTATGAATAGTTATTCCTATTCAGACATGTGAAGACTAGGTAATTATGAATAGTTATTCCTATTTAGGAATGTGAAGAATAGGTAAGTATGAATAGTTATTCCTAATCAGGAATGTGAAGACTAGGTAAGTATGAATAGTTATTTCTATTCAGGAATGTGATGACTTGTTGATAAAGATGCATTATTTCTACACACTCTGGTTAAGACAAGCCTATTTAAAGAAGGACTTTTTTACAGTACTTAAGTAAAAATACAGAAAAATAACAAAAATAGTTGATTCTATTATTGGTGGTATAATCTGCCTATGACACCAAGCACACTTTGTCCTTTTTGTAAATGGCAAGAGCATATTTTCAAGCCTTACATGTTGACAAGCTGAGGTGACCTATACATATAAATGTCAACAAACTAACTAGACCACCACAGCCACTGTAGGACAACTGTTCAGTAAAATATTTTATTGATATTACTCCATGGCTTTGTTCTTCAATTCCCTGTTGTGGCGTGATCGTCTGTTTGCAAAGAATTCCACTCAAACCAGTGCTAGGGGCTGTCTTAAACTTGCAGTGAGGTGAGAGTTTTTGTGCTCCGTGTTGAAGGCCTCACTGTGACTTTGAGATGAAGAACAGCAATAAAAGCATTGTTCCTTTGCCTTTTTGTGTTTTATGCTGTGCATATACTGATTTTGTGTCATGGATGGATACCCTTATCCTTTCTTTTATATTATATTAAACTCACTATTCAGTGTTGAATAATACATCAGTAGCTGTTCAGAAATATTTCTGGATAACATCTGTACTGGAAATGGATACTGTTGGCTTGTATCTATATAATAAAGAATTGTATGAGAACATTACAGAATAGCTGATAGATCAATACTTCTGATAATGGTTTATTATTTTTGGTTTTATGTATACTTCAGTTTTTCATTTCATAAACTATCTTTATTGTATTTACCTCTGCAGCATAATTTCTATCTATTAGCATTTAAAATAAAGGAAACAGTTTGTAATTATAAGAGAAAATCCTAGTAGCAAAAGTCCCTGAAAACAAGAGACAAGGCTGACCAGTAAATTCAGAAGTCTAGTAATTCAATGTGTTAAACATTAGATGAACAAATAACGAAATTATGAAATTTGATTATCCTAGCAGATAAGTCTGTAATAAGTATTATTTGATTGTAGTAGACGATAAGCCTGTATTTAATATTATTTGATTGTAGTAGACAATAAGCCTGTATTTAGTATTATTTGATTGTAGATGAAGATAAGCCTGTATTTAGTATTATTTGATTGTAGAAAAGATAAGCCTGTATTTAGTATTATTTGATTGTAGTAGACGATAAGCCTGCATTTAGTATTATTTGATTGTAGTAGAAGATAAGCCTGTATTTAGTATTATTTGCTTGTAGTAGAAGATAAGCCTGTATTTAGTATTATTTGCTTTTATTGTAGTAGAAGATAAGCCTGTATTTAATATTATTTGATTGTAGTAGAAGATAAGCCTGTATTTAGTATTATTTGATTGTAGTAGACGATAAGCCTGTATTTAGTATTATTTGATTGTAGTAGACGATAAGCCTGTATTTAGTATTATTTGATTGTAGTAGACAATAAGCCTGTACTTAGTATTATTTGATTGTAATAGAAGATAAGCCTGCATTTAGTATTATTTGATTGTAGTAGAAGATAAGTCTGTATTTAGTATTATTTGATTGTAGTAGAAGATAAGCCTGTATTAAGTATTATTTGATTGTAGTAGACAATAAGCCTGTATTAATTATTATTTGATGGTTGTAGACGATAAGCCTGTATTTAGTATTATTTGATTGTAGTAGAGGATAAGCCTGTATTTAGTATTATTTGATTGTAGTAGAAGATAAGCCTGTATTTAATATTATTTGCTTCGATTGTAGTAGAAGATAAGTCTGTATTTAGTTTTATTTGATTGTAGTAGAAGATAAGCCTGTATTTAGTATTATTTGATTGTAGTTGACAATAAGCCTGTATTTAGTATTATTTGATGGTTGTAGACGATAAGCCTGTATTTAGTATTATTTGATTGTCGTAGAGGATAAGCCTGTTTTTAGTATAATTTGATTGTAGTAGAAGATAAGCAACTATTTAGTATAATTTGATTGTAGTAGACGATAAGCCTGCATTTAGTATTATTTGATTGTAGTAGAAGATAAGCCTGTATTTAGTATTATTTGCTTTGATTGTAGTAGAAGATAAGCCTATATTTAGTATTATTTGATTGTAATAGAAGATAAGCCTGCATTTAGTATTATTTGATTGTAGTAGACAATAATCCTGTATTTAGTATTATTTGATTGTAGTAGAAGATAAGCCTGTATTTAGTATTATTTGATTGTAGTAGACAATAAGCCTGTATTTAGTATTATTTGATTGTAGTAGACGATAAGCCTGTATTTAGTATTATTTGATTGTAGTAGACAATAAGTCTGTATTTAGTATTATTTGATTGTAGTAGACGATAAGCCTGTATTTAGTATACAGAAGGTGTGTTGTTGCAAATGTTGTGTTCTTTGTCATTTAAAGCTTACAACAATAACTAGAAAATATCCTATACAAATATATCCTACCACTTATCATGACTTTGTTGTCAAAGTATCATTTAAGTAAACTAGTGATCAAAAGTTGAGTATGGACAGCAGTACTAGTGATTTCATATTTTCAATAAACAAAATTTTGACTACATTATTGCTGTGGCTTCTTTGCCTTTGACCATATTCCTTGCATCTAAAGTTTATATGCTGTTGACTTCCTACCTAGACAGTCAGTGATGTCTGTCATTTTTTCTTCCTCTGTATTTTGTATCAATATACCTATCACACCAAAGGTGATGCCATTTCTAATCTGTAACAGAAAAAGGTAAAATCTAATATTTTCAAATGTAATTTTTTTCTTTCTTCAGTGTTCCCATAACATTTCTAGATTATTCCTTTTCAATAAATATTTTGACATGCATGTCTTTCTGACTCTGATCTGACTATTCTTTACTCAGACACACAATTTTGATTGGTGGGGAGGCAAAAATACCAATTTAAAGTCTTTGGTTTGACCTGGATTGGCATCAGCCAAGGCCAGCACAGACACTACCACAAAACCACAAAGAAAGTTATCTCAAAAAGAAAGGTTAAGTTGATCTTTTTTGTTAAATGTCCCTTTTGATGCCTTCTATATATACCCTCCAAAATGTTATTTCACAGAAATGTACACAGTGTGACATATATACATAAAATTTACTTCTGTACATGTACTAGTATTTCTTATTACATTTTATTAATGTGTAATTCCATATTTCCCATATAACATGTATAATGTATTTTTAAATGACTTTAATTCAATGCAGAACGGAATGACAAAATAGAGTTTCACTTATTTATGATTCATTTCTATGCATTTAATTGACTCACATAACATGTATAAATAACTTCAATATATTACTGCTGAATCATAAAGTATTTAACATCCATTATAATAGTTTGGTTTTTTTTAATAAAGTTTCATACTGCAAGACAGATAATAGTCTAAAATATAGCTATCAAATTAATCTTGAGATGTCTCAATTTCATTATTTTCAAATCATACACAAAAGTTCAAATGTTTTTGTGGAAATGAGTTATGGAAATAGTTGTTTAAATTGAATTTACAGATTTTATCCACACAATATACCCCATTAACTGACATTATGAATAAACTCAAATGCATTTACACAGTGAAATCTTATAAATTATGTCAAGTTAACTCTTAACAAAGAGGTCACATGAAATATTTCAATACTATTGGACACAAACTGTTATTGTCCAAATATTCACACACAACAAAACATAATAACTATAGATTAAAAGTCACAATGCTATAACATTATTGTGAAATATTTGAATTTATTATGTATTTTATTGCCAACATAACAAAATGGGACTTAATTTAATCCAGTAAGACAAGCAACTTGTTACTAAGTGATAAAAGGCTCTATGCTATCAATGCATTTACATTAAATTTGTTTCAATTTACAATCAATACAGTATACTTAAATTAAATTTATTACCCTCCAAATCAAACAGCATACCTTTTAACAATACCTTAAATATTCTAGTAAATGTTCATACAGAACATTAGAGTAGTATGTAGTACTGGTATACTGACATAAGAGGTCCCTATACTAATGGTATACTGACATAAGAGGTCTCTAATACTAATGGTATACTGACATAAGAGGTCTCTAAACACAGTAGCTCCAAATGGAACTTTTGTTAGTGGAAGCCATTTCAATTATATGTATCAGCGGGAAAAAGTTATGACAAATAAAAACAAATAAAACTGTGAGCTATTGCTCACTGATGATACCCCCGCCGAAATATTTCGGTAAACAGGAAGTTGTTGAGTGATGAATCTGAAAACGCATCACATGGTATAGCTGACTTATATAAACCCTGGAAACAAATTTCAGAAATCCTTGTCAAGTAGTTCCTGAGAAAAATGTGACGAAAATTTTCAACTTGGCTATCAAGTGTAATATAATACAAATGTTCGGTAAACAGGAAGTTGTTGAGTGATGAATCTGAAAATGCATCACATGGTGTAACTTACTTATATAAACCCTGAAACCAAATTTCAGAAATCTTTGTCAAGCAGTTCCTGAGAAAAATGCAACGAAAATATTCATGGGACGGACGGACTGACAGATGGACTGACGGATGGATGGACTGGCGGAAGGACAGATAGAGGTAAAACAGTTTAGCTCCACTTTTTTAAAGCGGGGGTATAAATATAGTATATGCCATACAGAACATTATTTATACAAACTGTACTTAATTTTCATCCGTTGTAACCACAAACAATATGAATTACATTTATTAACACCCGGCCCTTTGGACCTATACGTCACTTTAATCATTTATACATATAAAGAGAATAATCATTTAACGGAGGACAAAATAAGAATTTGGTTAAGTTTGATTGTTCCTATATAAAAAGCGTTTTCTCCTTTTAAACACATTGTTAAAAAAATTAGCAGTATTCCTAGGATATTTGCAGATAAGCACTGTAAATTGTTCACCTTTAGAGAGAATTTCAAATGAGTGTTCACCTTAAAAGGGAGAATTTCAAATGAGTGTACTTATAAATAATCGATTTGTCTATATGCTTCAAATTATCTGTTTTGAGGTATGATATTGGACCAGATTTCTTCCTACCAGTACTGCAGAACAATATGATACCTTTTATTATATGATACTTAACAGAATAATTGATGTATATTGAGAAGAAGCAATAAACATGCAGTAGAAAATACTTCATTAAATGGTACGGTAAATTTAGCTTTATAAGTCCTTTAATATGCAGAGAATAATTTCTTAAAACAATGTAAGAAGACATATTGTATGCCAAAGTCTTAATGGAAATCAACTTAATATAACTAAATATCTTGTTACTGAAAACATTAGATGTTGTCTTTATTGTCATAGTGTTTCAAATTCTCGAATAATCAGTCGAAAAAACTCCTAAATGGAGGCACTATCCTTTTCTGTTGAACACCTCTGTTAAAAATCAACCTACTTGAAACCATTTGTAAACAGACAGGTGAATTACAATGCATAATTTTTAAACTCTGGAATATCTAGTTTCTAAATCATTAAAACTGAGAAAAGAGACTAGTCTTTATGAAAGCTATGATTGTGTAAAATTTCGGTAGGCATACTGAGTTTTCACTGAGACATGCCTGGACAGACTGTCAAATGAACAGACAGACAGACAGATAACAGAATACCATAATTCCTCTATGTCTACAGCCATATATTATAAATCATAACAAACTGTTTTTAAGCCAATCTAATTTATACTAAACCAAATAATTAGTTACCTATGCCACATATTTTCATTGTAGTATAGAGGAGGATGAAAAGACTTGGGAACAGGTACAGCAGATTAATGAAAATAACATTTTATCAATTCTGTCAATTTGAAGAACTTTTCTGGAAATTACCTTCATAAAAAACATTCAAACAAAAAAAATAAAGGTGTCTAAATACCTGAAAATGTGAGGAGAAACACAACTTAAAGGGACCTACAAAGAATAACCAAATTTATCTGAAGGTAAACTTTACCTGTAATTGACTTTATAAGCTGATAGTCACAGTGTAGTTAATATCACATAAGGATATGATAAGTAGGTGTGAGCAGTAACCCCTGGTCTGGAGTGACCCCTAATCTATTTTATGTTAATAAATAACGAACAAACAAAACATAATGCTGTATATGCTTTCTCCTTCTTATGATTCCTTCATAATGTAAGGAAAAAAGAATCATATAGATCCTGTTATGTTCTGGATCTTTGCATCTGTATTTTGTCCCAAGATATGGAATAAAAAGACAGATCTTCAAAACGAAGATTTTATTAGAGAATCTATGGTAAGTCCTCTAGAAATGATAAACACCACTTCAAACCTCTAATGTTTTCTGTATCATAAAATATTTTACATTGATCAAATCAAGCAGTAACTTCCTTTTCAAATTACTTCTTTAATATATCAATCTTGAATCAATAATAATCTATGAATTTGCACATTATACAGGAATAAATGCCTAATATGCCTGCAAGGTCAAAAGTGCAAATTTATTCAATCCTAAGTGTAATTTAACTTATATTTAATAATTTATATTTTGAATTTCTAAATAATTTTTTGCTTTGATCTTTTTAGTAAATTATTTTTTTTTTTAAATGCTTTTAGTGTAGGTATACAAGATTTGTTTTCTCAGAGAATAAATATATAATTGAATTTTAACAGGGAAGTACATGAGTATCTTTGAAAAAATAAAAACCCCAAAATATGTAATCCAATTTAACTCCAAAAGCACTTCTAACAATAATCAAAGTGTCAATGAAACACCAAAAAGACACTCGTTAAGTACAAATCTATACAATATATATTTTTCAGTTGTCAACGAGTTGAAGAAATTAAAGCACACTTTTTTCAGCTTAGTCCTAAGTAAAAATATGTGATGTTACATGCAATTCAATACTAAAAAAGATATCATTAAATAGACAACTTATATCTAAAAATTTTAAAAGACATTTCAGATGCAATAGATTGAAACCACTGCTAAGATTTGTTCTGTAAAATTATGTGAGAAGGCATTAATTCACAATATAGTTAGCAACAGACACAAGTGCATCTGAATATTTTAAATAACTGCTGACAATTTTAACATTTTAATCATTTTTCTGTAAAAGGTGACTACTTGAATGCTGAGTAATTTTTTTAAAATCAAATAATGGGAAGTCCATGCAAATATGAATTGTTGTATACAAATTTATAATTTTTCTTCAATCATTTTGTAATTAGATTCTGCAAATAGTTTGGTTTTGTCAGTTTTCAAGTTTTTTCCTCACTGGTATATGGCTATATTCTTTTATATCTGTCAAACATAAAATAGAATTAAAATTGTATTTTTAATTAATGAAAAAACAAAAAAGCATTTGCACTGTGAAATATCTATCTTGGTTATCACTAATTATGCTAATGTATCATTACTTTCTAAAAGTACAATGTTTTTAATGAATTACACTATACTTTTTCTATTTTTCTCACTTTTGTTATTTATATGCTTTTTTCATCTAAATTTATACCAATTAGCAAAACATAATGATAAACCACCAATAACTTGTCTACTGAGTTTGAATTCCCTTGAAAATCCAACATGAATATTGCTATCTCTGATGTCAGAAATAAGACTTATATTACCGTACAATGTAAATATCCATGTTTACTTTCCTCTGTTATGGGAAATAATATAGGATTATGGTTATCATTGCCATAAAGAGTAGTCTGACAATAAATCTGTATTGTAAAAAGTAGGGAGATACTTTTATATTGAATGTCAAATTCTTTTTAAATAGTTGAGCATATTTGGCGTGGTCTGCAAATACAAAACAAACCTATAAAATTGTGTTTAAAAAGTGTAAAAAATGAAGTCGACTCAACAAGGATGCTTAAGAATAGAGTCGTAATAAACTTAAATTCAATAAGTTTTATGGTCTGATAGAAGATCCTTGAGAAAATTCCATAGGGTTTTATTTACTTATCGAACTAGTTGTCACTCAAAACATTGAGTCATTCTGTTATAGTGAAGAATTAAGAATTTATTATAATTTACTTAATTTATTTCCAAAAACATTCAACAAATAAGAAACATTGCATGCTCAAATTTTTAACCATGAAGAAATGAAGTACCTGTCAACCATTATGCCTTCCTTTTTTTTCTTGTTTTTGTTTTCTACATTTAGCAGAAACATGACTTCAATTATCTGGACCACTAATTTCAAACCTCTTCAAAATTTAGCCTTGCTTTATTACTTTATAACATTTATGATAAAATACACAAATGTCCCTGAACTTGACTCCAAGTTCCAACAGAACTTTAGTTATTTCATTACTTGTATACAAAAATAAAAATACCATAACATTGGCTAAATACTTATTATTAAGATATTAATAACTAATCATAACTTCTGTGTGTATACTTTTAAAATTATTACCAAGAATGCTTTACATTCTGAAACAAGGATTTTTTTTTATTCCAACACTACTGGAGTCGAGCATGAGCTTCATGTAAATGTACATAATATAAAAATAAGGAGATGTGGTATGATTACCAATGAGACAACTATCCACCAAAGTTCAAATGAAGTGGATGTAAGCAATTATAAGCAACCTTACGGCCTTCAACAATGAGAAAATACCATACTGTATAGTCCGCTATAAAAGGCCCAGACAAAAAAAAATATGAAACAACTCAATTTAAAAAACTAACGGCCCAATTTATAACAAAACAATTTACGAAAAAAACAAATATGATCGACATGAACTGAGGACAACCACTGAACTACAGGCTACTGACTTGGGTAAAGAATGTGGCCGGGTTTAACATGTTTGTGAGCCCTCAACCCTCCCCCTAACCTGGGACAGTGGTGTTATAGCACAATTACATAAGAAATAAATTGCTTCCCCGAGCGCAGCTGGATACGACCGCAGAGGTCCAACCCTGAACAGTTGGGGCAAAAATGGACACAATATTCACACTTGATACAGGTCTGAATTTGGATTGTAATTAAATATTTGACACATAATAGGTTTCTGACACAGAATAACTGTAGTCAAAGAACTTAGAATTGGTTATATGATTTGAATTTATATTCAATTTTATGCTTTTGTGCAATACACTATGCTGTTGCAAATTGACCGCCCCCCAAAAAAAACATTATCTGAAGAAATTTTCTTTCTAATTTCTGAAATTTTGAGGAGAAAAGATTTTCTCCCCCCCCCCACAATTTCTTTTATACTCCACCCCCTTTTCCAAAAAAAAAAAAAATTCTTTCCCTCAAGATATGGTCATCATCTCAATTCAAATTTCCAATGGAGTTTGCAACCATAATTACCCATTTAAATACATCATAAAAGTCTTAAAATAGAAAATGACAAACATAATCATTAATATACTTTAATCAGCATTTTTAATAGTTACTTCTAAAAATAAATTGACAGCTAATCACCTCAAGACAATACACCATTTCTTTATACATAATTTAAAAGCAGTGCAAGGGAGGTAATTCAAACGTTATGTAATTGTCCATGAACCAAGAAACCCTTGTTTTTCCCCTTTTTTTGCCCCTAATTCCTAAACAGTTTGAGTCATAACCCTCCACAGCTAATCCTTACCACCCTTTGTGGTATGGAAACTTGTAGTATAAATTCAGAGAGATCCATACACCGTTCCATATAAGTTATTGTCATGAAACTAGAAAAATGCTTGTTTTGTGCCCCTTTTTTGACCCCTAATTCCTAAAATTTTGATGCAATAACTCCCAAAATCAATCCTAGCATTCCCTTTGTGATATCGAACCTTGTCGTATAATGTCAGAGAGATCCATAAACTAACACACAAATTATTGTCTGGAAGTTACAAAAATGCTTATTTTTGGCGCCTTTTTGGCCCCTAATTCCTTAACTGTTGGTACCATAACCCCCAAAATCAATCCAACCTTCCTTTTGTGGTATTGAACCTTATGGTAAAATTTCATAGAGATCCATTCACTTAAATTAAAGTTATTGTGCGAAAACCAGTGTGTCTTTGGATGACGACAATGACGAAGACGACGACGACGACGCCAACGTCATACTAATATACGACCACAAAAATTTTTTGCAGTCGTATAAAAACTATAAAAATCATTTGATAAGCGATTTCTATATAAAGTTCTTTTTAAAAAGGGTTACAGGCAAACACAACAGGGAAAATGTTTCACAAAACTTGTCATTTTGTTCTCCTCAGGGTACTTGTAAAATTAATAACATCTGTGGTTTCAAGCATTAAAAACGATCCAATATTTGTTTAAAATAAAATCTGGTTTTCAAAACATGTATCAATGACATATGATTGTTTTGTCAGGTTCAAAATTGGTTTTAATGGTATTATGAAAACAAGTCAACCCAAGGATTAAAATCTTATTTAGGATCATTGGTATGGTATAACTCTTCAGTCTTCATACTAAAACCCACAAACGTAGATTTAAACCTAATTCATTTTGTTTCTACACAAAGTTAGTCTATTTTTCTCTATATTCTTTTTCTTTTGAAACCAATGAGTTGTTAGCAGTTCATGCAGTTTGAAGTTTGATGTGGTTACCAGTATTTGAAAGTTCCTGCTATTTTGTTTTTTTCAAAGATTTGTTCCAAAAAAACTTGATGCTGCACATTTTTTGTGAACAGAATTCTATCTCCCAATCTAAACTTATATATAATATATAATGGCATTTATAACTAGAGAATGGAAAACAATTTGATTAAAGAAAAAAATCAAAATTACCCAAAATTCTGAAATGAAACTGAAAAAAATATAATAAGTTCAAATTACTTTGCAATTGACTTTTAGTGTCGATTATTTTGATTACTGAAAGCATAATCTATTCTTGGTGTCCCTATAGATTTCAAAGAGATGTAACTGTTACAACACTAACTAATAATAACTTTATTGTGGGTAACCTATGAGACAAAAGGTTAAAAAAAGAGCTATGCCATGAGCGCATGATACTCCCGTCGCTTTTTTATTTTAAAGAATAATGTTCCATAACTCCTCAATGTCATATCAGAAATTTATAAAAAAGCTAAAGGGAGGTTATTTTAAAAGATATAAACCAGTCACGAAAGTTTCATGAAAACTGCTCAAAGCACTATGAGTTATTGTCCAAAAACTGGAAAATCACCCTTTTTTAATGAATAAAACCCCATAACTCGGAAACGTAAAATCTTAAATTTATAAAAATCGAAAGGGAGCTCATGTCAATATATATAAACAATTCACCAAAGTTTCATGAAAACTGCTTAAAGCATTTTTGAGTTATTGTCAGAAAACTGGAAAATCCCCCTTTTTTAATGAATAACACCCCATAACTCGGAAACGTAAATTCTAAAATTTATAAAAATTAAAAGGGAGCTCATGTCAATAGATATAAACAATTCACCAAAGTTTCATACAAATTGGTTTAAGTGTTTTTGAGTTTTTGTCTGACATGTTGACGATGGATGGACAGACGGATAACGGTATACCATAATACGTCTTGTAAATGGGCGTATAAAAAAGTGTCATAATGAAAGTTGCACGGCTTATTAGCCTACTAGTTGGCAATGATACATACCTTTTCCTTTATGGATACTTCTCCTTGTCGGATCATCAACACCTTGCCCTGGAGAGAGACAGATTGATTCTTCCTGACTAAGTCCATATTTCTACCATAATCACCATATACTAGTTCTCCCTGGAAGTGGAAAAATTAAAAAAACAAACTTAAGAACAATATTGTTAATGTGTGCCCTGATGCCAAAAACTGCATGCCTAAATTTACCCTCCACAAATTTGTTGAATTTGTATTTAATCTTTTCCAATCTACAATATAATTTGTATGAACCATTGTACAGAAAAGGATTGATTGGTTGTTGTAGCTTGCCTAATGTCCCACATAATACTTCATGCATATTCAATGGGAGAACAAATAAAATATCATTACAATATGTATGTTTTGCAAGGTAGGTCAACTAATATGAAGGGCAGGAAATTGGACTGCACTGAAAAATAAAGGATATTAGAGAAATTTGTTCTTGCAATATCCCACTTAGAGAGTTGTTACAAGGGTTTCTTTCACATGCAGAGAGTGTGGCACTTACCTTACGGGGGGAATAAAGAAAAGGAACATATATATATATCACTATTCCATGAGAGGAATTCAACTGTGAAAATAATTAAACTTAACAGGAAAATGTTTTTTGAATAAATGTGGATAATGTCCACATGTGGACACAGATGATGCCCCTGCTTGCATATCATATAGTTATATATATAACGGACATAACTGAAGAACGGTAAAAGTGACACTACCCAAATATGAACTTGATCTGAGTTTTGTGGTAATAAGCATTGTGTGTAAGTCTCGTAACATTTGGTTGAGGCTAACTTAAGTAGAGAACAGAAATTAAAAATTCAGCAATTTTTCTATTTGTAAACACGCATAACTCTAGAACGGTTGTGTATAAGTTTCATAACATTTGGTTGAGACAAACTAAAGTTAGAGAACAGAAACGAAAAATTCAGCAATTTTTATGTTTATAAAGGGACATAACTCAAGAATGGTAAAAGTGTTGCCACCAAATTTCGTACTTAATCTGTATTATGTAGTAATTAGCATTGTGTATAAGTTTCATAACATTTGGTTGAGGCAAACTAAAGTTAGAAAACAGAAACAAAAAATTTGTACTTGATCTTAGTTTTGTGGTAATGAATATTGTGTATCGGTTTCATAATGTTTGGTTGGGGCAAACTTAAGTTACAGAATGGAAACTAAAAATTTTGCAATCTACCCAAATTCAACTTGATCTGTGTTTTATCAGTGGAAGTCAAAATTAAACATTGCATTTTATAAAGCATTGATTGTAGTTGATTCAACTATAATCATGGACAAAGGAAGATAACTCCAATTTTAATAAAATGCTCCGCAGGGCGCAGCTTGATACGACCGCAGAGGTCGAACCCTGAACAGTTGGGGCAAGTATGGACACAACATTCAAGCTTGATACAGCTCTGAATTTGGATTGTGATTAAATATTTGACACAGCATAGGTTTCTGACACAGAATGAATGTGGTCTAAGAACTTAAAATTTTAAATTGGACATTCACCTATTATGGTCCAATATCCAAAATCTAAATACATGGTTAGATTCAGCATATCAAAGAACCCCAAGAGTTCAATTTTGATGAAATCAAACAAAGTTTAATTTTGGACCCTTTTGACCTCAATGTGGACAAAGTTGATAACGGGCCCAAAAATCAAAAATCTAAATACATGGTTAGATTCAGCATATCAAAGAACCCCATATATTCAATTTTGTTGAAATCAAACAAAGTTTAATTTTGGACCCCAATTTGGACCAACTTGAAAACTGGGCCCATAATCAAAAATCTAAATACATGTTTAGATTCAGCATATCAAAGAACCCTAAGAATTCAATTTTGTTAAAATCAAACTAAGTTCAATTTTGGACCCTTTGGACCTTAATGTAGACCAATTTGAAAACGGGACCAAAAATTAAGAATTTAAATACATGGTTAGATTCAGCATATCAAAGAACCCCATATATTCAATTTTGTTGAAATCAAACAAAGTTTAATTTTGGACCCGATTTGGACCAACTTGAAAACTGGGCCCAAAATCAAAAATCTAAATACATGTTTAGATTCAGCATATCAAAGAACCCTAAGAATTCAATTTTTGTTAAAATCAAACTAAGTTTAATTTTGGACCCTTTGGACCTTAATGTCGACCAATTTGAAAACGGGACCAAAATTTAAGAATCTAAATACACGGTTAGATTCGGCATATCAACGAACCCCAATAATTCAATTTTTGATGGAATCAAACAAAATTTAATTTTGGACCCTTTGGACCTCAATGTGGACCAATTTAAAAACGGGCCGAAAATCCAAAAACTTAATACACGGTTAGATTCAGCATATTAAAGAACCCCAAGAATTCAAGAATAAAACCCCATTGAAATTGGTCAAGAAATTAGCAATTTATACAAAGTATCTTCTTTTGCACAATACTGTGCAATTGAATATTTCTTGCAATTGCGCAATACTGTGCAATTGAATATTTCTTGCTATTGCGCAATACTGTACAATTGACAATTTCTTGCTATTGTGCAATATTGTGCTATTATATATTTCTTGCTATTGCGCAATACTGTGCAATTGAAGATTTCTTGCTATTGCGCAATACTGTGCAACTGAAAATTTCTTGCTATTGCACAATACTTATTATATAATAATTTACACATCCTGTTTGGTGTGTATCTCCTGCCATATCATTATTATTTGCTTTTAAATATAAATCAGAAATAACCAACTTAAAATGGAAAATTTTAAAGAAAAAAAGGAAAAAAGAAACCCCCCAAATTTTTGAACCCCTTATGATTCATCACCCCAAACTCAATCCCAGCCTTCCTTTGAGGTATGGTACCTTGCAGTACAATTTCAGAGAGATCCATACACTTGAACACAAGTTATTGTCTGGAAACTAGAAAATGCTTATTTTGGCCCTTTCTGGCCCCTAATTCCTAAACGTTTCAGGCAATTACCCCAAACTCAATTCCAGCTTTCCTTTGTGATATGGAACCTTGTACTACAATTTCAGAAAGATCCATAGACTTACACACAAGTTATTGTCATGAAACTAGAAAATGCTTGTTTTTGCCCTTTTTGGCCCCTAATTCCTGAAATTTTGAGGCAATTACCCCAAAATCAATCCCAGCATTCCCTTTGTGATATGGAACCTTGTGGTACAATGTCAGAGAGATCCATACACTAACACACAAGTTATGTCTGGAAGTTACAAAAATGCTTATTTTTGGCCCCTTTTTGGCCCCTAATTCCTTAACTGTTGGTACCATAACCCCCAAAATCAATCCCAACCTTCCTTTTGTGATATTGAACCTTATGGTAAAATTTCATAGAGATCCATTCACTTAAACTAAAGTTAGAGTGCGAAAACCAATGCGTCTTCGGACGACGACGACGACGACGACGACGACGACGACGACGACGCCAACATCATACCAATATACGACCACAAAAATTTTTTGCGGTCGTATAAAAATTACTTGATATTTAGAAGAAAATAAAAATTTTGCAATTTTTCCATTTATAAAGGGGCATAACTCTAGAACAGTTAAAGTGACGCCACCAAAATTCAAACTTGATCTGTGTTTTGTGGTAATAAGCATTGTGTATAAGTTTCATAACATTTGGTTGAGGCAAACTCAAGTTAGAGAACGGAAACCAATTTTGGGACGGACGTACGTACATACGTACAGACGGACAAGGGTAAAACTTAATGCCCCCACCGCTACGGCGGGAGCATAAAAATGCTTTCATTAGTGCTTTCTTTCATATTTACCCTGAAAAGGTCTGTAACACATTATCCTGTTAGTTTCTGTGAGGGCATATTATGTTACAGTATATGAGATGTGAGTAAATGAGATGTTGGGTATATATCAAAGAAACATGAACCTGATGTCACAAATAACCAGACATATCTACAGGATAACATGCAGTCTTAAACAAGTTGTCTATACAATATACAAGGTGTCTATACAATATGTCAAGGTGTCTATACAATATGTCAAGGTGTCTATACAATATGTCAAGGTGTCTATACAATATACAAGGTGTCTATACAATATGTCAAGGTGTCTATACAATATGTCAAGGTGTCTATACAATATGTCAAGTCTTATGAATGAGTTAAACAGAAACTATCCAAGATACGAGAACCATAAGAACCAAAAAAAAAAGGAATATCTTTTTAGCATTAGACTGTGATATGCAGAAGTAAATATCATTGGCTACAAAAATATATG
Source organism: Mytilus coruscus (assembly GCA_017311375.1). Taxonomy (NCBI): domain Eukaryota; kingdom Metazoa; phylum Mollusca; class Bivalvia; order Mytilida; family Mytilidae; genus Mytilus; species Mytilus coruscus. Next base: position 88,689,042 of record CM029599.1, read on the forward strand.
TAATGTTTATGTCAGTCGTGGAGTCATGAATAGCCTCTGGAAAATATATGTATAAGCTGCCTGGAATGCAACATGTTAAAATATATGTATAAGCTGCCTGGAATGCAACATGTTAAAATATATGTATAAGCTGCCTGGAATGCAACATGTTAAAATATATGTATAAGCTGCCTGGAATGCAACATGTTAAAATATATGTATAAGCTGCCTGGAATGCAACATGTTAAAATATATGTATAAGCTGCCTGGAATGCAACATGTTAAAATATATGTATAAGCTGCCTGGAGTGCAACATGTTAAAATAAAAATATATGTATAAGCTGCCTGGAGTGCAACATGTTAAAATAAAAATATATGTATAATCTGCCTGGAATGCAACATGTTAAAATAAAAAAGGTCTCCCATACACAACAGATAAGGTAAAGGAAGTCAACCATGGTCTACTTCTGTGGAACATGAAAATCAATGCATGTTTTATGAAGTTGTAGGTCTCCCACATCACTTAGTTTGATTTCTTCATGATATACTTGACATTTGGATGTCAGACCTTGTAGCATTTTTATTTCACCAGGTAAGTTAAGTGATAGAACTACATGTTTACCTGACATTATATGTCTATGTAATCAATCTATTATATTAATGGAAAGTGTATTATCTTTCCTTTGATAAAGGTGTTAAATGTGCATGTCATCACACAATTCTTCTGTCAATAATGATTGCAAATAAACTCAGGTGAAAACTGACCGAATTGATTTTTCTAAGAAGGTTCTTGTGATTTCAAAATTTGAGTGTTAAAAAATGCAAAGAATCATTTCTTCTTTTTTTATAACCAAGGTGTTTACAGAACTAAGACCCTATACCATACTGTGAGAGCATGTCCAGTTAAGTTTCTGTATGCAAGATTTTCCAGGAAAAAAATCTGTTATATTCTTTTAAACAGTGACCCTCTGGTAATGCTTTTCAATTGACCATGAAGTTATTTATTTAATACTGACTGGTACAGACATATGATGAGGTCCATATTAGCATAATACTCAAGATTGTGTGAAAGTCTCAATGAATCCAGTTAGATTGCTTTAAGTAAGTTCGACCCAATCATTCAAATGGTATAAAATAACCTGTTTCAGGATATACAGGAGGTAGATAAAATCATTTGGCTCTTCAAGCACTGGTATTCTGACAGTTTCAATGAAACCCTGTTACTGAGAAGTTGCAGATACAAAATTTGAACAGATGAACATTCTAAGTATAAGCAACTGAACATACAAACACAACTTTTACTTAGTAACAAATCCTTTATACTGAAAGATTGGGGTTATAATGTATATATAACAGACCCAAGTAAGAAAAGCAGTTATAGTTGCCATTAAATCTTATTTTTTAACCTGTATATCTAAATTAAACTAAGTTTTATTATTTGTTTTATCTTTAACAAAACCTTTACTTATAGGTATTACAGGAATCCTTGTTTATAAAAGCTGTAACAGCAAGGTTATATTAACAGCTTCGTTTGCAAAAGTCTACAATTATCCTCGTATTATGGGTTTTTGTGCTATTAAGAATGCATTGTGATATCACAATTTCCACTGGAACAGCACTCATAATAAGAGTTCATATATCGTACGAAAACATATGATCTGACCATACCTTAGTCTGAAAAATGGATATATGTAATGACAAAACAATCTTTCAAACAATGCTGTATGTATATTTTTTTAACGAAATAAACTTTAGAATCTTAAAATATTTAAGTTGTAAATCTTTGGGGAATTTAACAAAATTAAGAACAAATTAACACCTCAAATTATCTTTTCATGCATAATCATGTACAAAAATATTGTCTCTTCATTGTCAAGAAAGCTTGTCATAAATCACACCATTTAAACAGAATTTACTTCAAATTTAATTCAAATAATTTTGTAGATAATGATTTGTATTTCAATACAATATCAAATTTCTGTACAATGAAATATGACCATGGGATAGCATATGTCTATTTCACAACACAACAGCATATCATAATTTACATGTGTTGTTTAGGATAATAAAATAAATTTTATCTTCTAATAAAAAAGGGTCCACAGGAGTCAACTAACATACAGAAGAGATCTTCTTTACTGTCCCATTAATTTCAACATGTATATTTTTTAATATGTCTTTTTGTCTAAATTACAATTCTTTTCATTAGTGACGGAGGGGAGAGAGAAAGGAGTCCTCTTGAAATTATTTTTATAAATCCTACTCAGCAAACAAATCTATAAGATAAAAGCACCGTACTTTTCATTTTTCAATGAGAATAAGCACCATTATATATTAGAAATGTTCACACCCAAGTCTCCTGAAAATAAACTTGAATGCAAGTCTCCTGCAAATAAACTTTGGTCGGGTTGTTGTCTCTTTGACACATTCCCCATTTCCATTCTCAATTTTATTGAATGCTAAAGGCTAAAGAATTCTTTTAAACCAACAAAGATGAAGGTTTGCTGCTTGCCAGGGAACTTTTCTACTGCTGTGGATTATTATTTGTTGGATACCAATTTTCGTGGACTTCGTGGGTACAGGTGAACCATGAAATTAAATGTTCAACGAAAAAACAAATTTTCTATAGGCTTGTATGCAGACTTCGGTAAAACCACGAAATTAAATATCCACGAACATGTAAGTTTTCCTTAATCCACAAAAATTGGTATCCACAAAAATATGAATGAATCCACAGTAACTTAAAGTTTTCCAGCCATTATATATTGATGAATTCTCAAGTTTTTCTCTAAAAAAAAATATTTCAAATCATGTTGGCTTGATGTAAATGACCAAATGAACTCACTGGGTTATACATAATGAGATGTATTGATAGACTCATTACTCCTTTGTCAATCTTTGAGTAAACAGGTGTAACAAGTATGTCAGTGCACTAAAGTTCTATGTCAATATTTGAGTCAACAGCTGTAATGAGTATGTAATTCATTGCTTTTCATGTCAATATTTGATTAATCAGGAGTAAAAAATCTGTCAATAATGCAGTATTATGTAAATCTTTCAGTCAGCAGGAGTAATGAGATTGTCAGTACATTTCAGAACGATGTCTATCTTTGATTCAGCAGGAGTAACCAGTATGTCATTATATTGAAATACTATGTCAACCTTTTATTCAGTAGGAGTAATGAGTATGTCACAACTTTGAAGAATCATGTCAATCTTTCAGTCAGCAGGAGTAATGAGTATATCAGTACATTGGAATACTATGTCAATCTTTCAGTCATCAGAAGTAATAAGTGTGTCAGATCACAGAAGTGCTATGTCAATCTTTGAGTCAGCAGGAGTAACAAGTATGTCAGTATAGAGCCTATCAGTACATTACAGTATTATGTCAATCTTTGAGTCAGCAGAAGTAACAAGTATGTCAGTATAGAGCCTATCAGTACATTACAGTATTATGTCAATCATTGACATACTACGACAGTGTAATATACTGTATACTTTCCCTTATTATAGTAAATAAATAGCTTTTACAGCTTCAGTACAACAGGTAAACTTATCTCCCCACAGATTAGCATTAAAGTACCAATTAAGGCACAGTTTAATAATTATTTTTTGTTCCACAGTTTAAAGTTTTAAATCTTAATAAATCGATTTGGAAAAACTTAAGTATTTTAAAATTCAAAAAATATTTTTTCAAAAATTTATATGAGGACGCAGACAATCCATATCTTTTTTATTCTAATACTTTCATAAAATAATTTGCAGTGATTTGGCCCTGGTGTCTTATTTCTCTTTTTTGGTGATTTTATTGATAAAAATGAGGAATTAAAAATATAAACTGTTAACACAGAGATATGTCTCGCCTATTTGTTATTTTAATAATGCAAATGTTGAAATAAAAATAACAATACTTTAACATGTAAGTTATGCAAATATTCAAAGTCAATGAACCATGACTAAAGGTACAGGGCTCAACAATCTCCATGGAAATGAGATGTGCCAATGCTAATAAAACTGCATACCAAATACCATTGACTTTTCACAAGTCGTTCCCTTTAAAGAAACCTAAACACAAACATTAAATTGTAAACTAAGCAAAAGTTTCAAAGTCAATAGACCATGACTGAAGGGGCGAGGCCAAATAATCTCCATGGAAATGAGATATGCCAATGCTTATACAACTGCATACCAAATATCATTGACCTACCACTAGTGGTTCCCCATAAACTGACCTAATCACAAACTAATACATGAAAACTAAGCAAAGTTTCAAAGTCAATAAACCATGACTGAAGGGGCAGGGCCAAATAATCTTCATGGAAATGAGATATGCCAATGCTTATACAACTGCATACCAAATATCATTGACCTACCACTAGTGGTTCCCCATAAACTGACCTAATCACAAACTAATACATGAAAACTAAGCAAAGTTTCAAAGTCAATAAACCATGACTGAGGGGGGGGCCAAATAATCTTCATGGTAATGAGATGTGCCAATGCTAATTCAACTGCATACCAAATATCACTGACCTACCACTAGTGGTTCACCATAAACTAGACCTAATCACAAACTAATACATTGTTGACGCCGCCTTCGCCGCCACCAACGCCGGAAACAGCATACCTATGTCTCGCTTTTTGACTCTGTCAAGGCGAGACAAAAATGGAGTTATTTTTTTATGCAAAAAATAATGCAAAAAGAGAGGAAGTAATAAAATTAATTCTATGTGGCCTCATCAACCTCTACTGATCCCTTTTAGTATAATATTTTAAGTTTTAAAGTCATGCACTAAATTAATTTACAGTTCATTAGAGATTAACATTTGTCCACTTTAGGTTGACCCAAACCTGACCATATTGATAATATCTTTATCATGACAGCAGTCTAGCCTACCTCCTGAACACCTGTAGGATCAAAGGTGTTTATCTACCTCAGGCACTCTACAGGTTAATTACAGGTACAATAAAATGGGAATAACAAATCAATTACCACCTGTATGTGAATTAATGTATAATAACTTTGACATGTAAACATGGTAAGAGAGCACTTTCTCTTAATTTTAAGTACCTGAGATAATTGAAATAAATGGACAGGACAGTTGTGAAATAATCATTATTTGTTTATCAAATTAACTTATTCTGTGTTGTAAATTAATTGAATGTTTATTGCCTAAGGTATTTCTTTAAATCAAAACAAACCAGTATAAAATTCTTTCTACACTGTCTGAAAATGTAGGGTTTACTATAGCTGTTGGAAATTAAGCTATATTGTACATTAAGAAAGTTTGTATATATATGTGTTTGTCAACACGATTTAATAACAACATCTTCGTATAATACCATCTTATATTAGTATCGTTGTGCAAATTTTTAGACTTATCATATATATATATATATGTTGATGACAAGTCTGTGGACTTAATATTTTGAAAATCATGACTTATGCAAGGAACATGTATGTATATAAGCATCGGTCAAGACTTTTTCATTATAAACTATTTCACTGGGTGGTTTGAAGCTAGCTTCCTAACAATGTCTAGTGTGAACATCTGCTAAAGGTTGCAGGCCATAATATCCAACCAACAAAGACAGGATTAACCAGACAACAAATAAAAAGTTAAACTGCATGTGTCTGTTTATAAGTTTTCATGGTGACACCAAAATTATATCACCTCTCTATAATAGCCCATCCTATATATAGGAGACCTCTATGTTTTTTTTTCTCTCATAGCCCATCCTATATAGGAGGCTTATGCATGTTTTTCTCTCATACCCAATCATATATAGTAGACCTATATATGTTTTTCTTTCATACCACATCCTATACAGTAGACCTATATATGTTTTTCTATCATACCACATCCTATACAGTAGACCTATATATGTTTTTCTCTCATACCACATCCTATACAGTAGACCTATATATGTTTTTCTCTCATACCACATCCTATACAGTAGACCTATATATGTTTATATCTCTCATACCTCATCCTATACAGTAGACCTATATATGTTTTTTTTCTCTCATACCACATCCTATACAGTAGACCTATATATGTTTTTTTTCTCTCATACCACATCCTATACAGTAGACCTATATATGTTTTTTTTCTCTCATACCACATCCTATACAGTAGACCTATATATGTTTTTCTCTCATACCACATCCTATACAGTAGACCTATATATGTTTTTCTCTCATACCACATCCTATACAGTAGACCTATATATGTTTTTCTCTCATACCCAATCATATATAGTAGAACTATTTTTTTTTCTCTCTCATACCACATCCTATATAGTAGAAATATATATATGCTTTTCTCTCATACCCCATCCTATACAGTAGACCTATATATGTTTTTCTCTCATGCCTCATCCTATATTGTAGATCTATATATGTTTATATCTCTCATACCTCAACTTCATTTGGTGACAGCCTTGTTACATCTCCTCTCCCATCCTTAATAATTTCTTCTACTTTGTTGGTCAGCTTGGATTTACCCAGTGTTACATTCTTCAGCACCCGTCCTGAGGAGTTAATGACTACTAGTTCATTTGGTCTAGCTGGATCAGGGTAGGTCACCACTACATCATATTCCTGAACTTCTACGCGGTCCAATCCATATGTCTGCAATTCTTTCTTCACATATTCTGTTTGTCTTGCATCTTTCAATAACTTCAAATCTCTGTAATAGTGAATAAAAACAGCTTTAATATACTTTGGCAAAGAATGACATCTGTATGATATTTGATCAGTAGTTTTCAGGGGGGTCAGGTTTTTGACATCTGTATGATATTTCATCAGTAGTTTTCAGGGGGGTCAGGTTTTTGACATCTGTATGATATTTCATTAGTAGTTTTCAGGGGGGGGAGGGGTCAGGTTAACTTCCTTTGAAGATTGTGTTTGTTTTCATCAATGAACACAATTAAATCATTACCTATATGTAATAAACCATACCTGCAATTCACTGTTTTCTTGCAAGGGTTCTGCTCTGCAAAATTAACATATATTAGGGTAGGGTGAAATGTCTTCCTGCAGACTGTTACCTTGTGAACTAGAGGTTAAAAATCTTGCTCAGCATTTGGTCTAGTACAAAGCAGGGTTAATATTCATATAACACTGACATGTTCTTGTTCTGAATATGCATTTAATTAGCCGCTGGACGTTAAATACAATGTAAAATCATCAAAATATTTCCCAGTTTTCCTACCAAAGGTCAGTGGTTCTCTCCGAGTACTTTGGCTGCCTCTACCAATAAAACTGGCCATTACAATATAATCAAGAATGCTGTAAGTGGTGTTTAACACCTACAATCAATCAATCAAGATCCTTATCTTCTTGGTTTGCTGGATTCTCAAAACCTGCTGGCTAGTAGTCTTCTAAGAATTTATAAAGCAACTTTGTAATTAAAATTTATGCAATAAATATTAATAATGATCAAATAATTGCTATGAAAACAAAATGTCAAAGAGGCTTGATCCTTAAATGGCTTCATGGTGCCAAGAAATATATCCTTTGCCTGATTAAAATTTAATAAATTTTCATTTATCAAGGCTTATGAACAATTTCCTAAACTTAAAAATGAATATATGTAATAAAAAGAAAATATTTCAAGATCTTTCTCTTATATATTCAAACAATTGTCAACAAACTATTTGTGACTTTCTGTCCTATCAAATTTGTGACTTTTTGTCCTGTGACTACCTGTCCGTTTACCTCTTCTAAACATCCATTCCACCATAACATTATTTTTCAAATTAAAGCTATTGACAAATATATTCAAAAATTATCATCATTGAGCTCCCTTCTTCAAATCTTTTTAAGAATAATGAATTTTGATTTAAAGCGCTAAAAATTTTAATTTTCAGTTCTATTCTAGCTATAGGTGAATATTTGAATGTATTACAGAAAGGTATCTTAGACTTAGTTTGTATTTAAATTTAACAAATTTACACAGAATGACACTCTTCTACACAACAAAAAATAGACTACAAATTAGTAAATGCACTCAGATCATAGCAGATATATCAACACCACTATACCCTGTACATGGTATTTTCTGTATACCAAATAAATTCAAGAAAATTGCTTGATGAATAAAAGATTTGTAAAGAAACAGTATCTTAAAGATTAAATTTATCTAAACTGGTGCAAGTTACATTATCATACAAATTTTTAATTGTTGTTGTATCAGAATGGGATTTTGATTAAAAAAATAAATAATGATTAAAATTTTGACAGGCAATTTATGTCAAACATGATAAACTTACAAATTATTTTTAATTCTTTACAATTAAATTTTATAAAAAATAGAATTTGATTTATGTGATTCAAAATGAAAACAAAGTTTGTATTTTATCAATATATATATGATTTATTTTAAATTCAAACCATACAAAATTGATAATTTTATTTTAAATCAACTCAAGTCAATATCATTATAATTTCTCACCAAGGCAAACTTTTATAATATTCTTATATGGTTCAATTTATAATTTGAAAAGATCAAACAATTATTTCTTAAGAAATATTAATGTATAGAGAAAACTATCTCAAAGCATGAGATACACCAACCCAGTTATTAAATCCTATACAGATAATTTGTAAATTATTGTTGTCACTGTCCAATATGATAAGCGATTATTTCTTAACCTACAATTTCAACACAAAGAAGAAAAAGTTTGTTTTTGAAAATCCATATAACATGTATAACTAAAAAAAAATGCAAGTAATAAAGCAATTTTAATATGAAGGGATCATTATAGAGTAAATATAACATATTTGTCCTGTGGGTATTTAATATACATAAAAGGACAGAAGGTACCTTTTAATCCTTTGAATAAACTTTGAAAGGGGTGATCTCAAAGAAGAAAGTCTATTATTTAAACATTGTTAAATCAAGTCAAGTTTTAACATTCTTTTCCTAATCCTATTAGACCAAGGTTCATATATCTTAATTAAATAACATTTACTCTAAATGAAATTGATAGTCAATAATTTGACAAGGTATTTAGAACGAATTAAAAGGTATACTAGTAGTTAAATAGAATGAACAGTTAAAACAACAGATTGTAGAAGTTGATTGATAACAAATGTGCATGTAGGTTCTATTTATTAAGCATTTTGATGAGATATGACAAAGTGTCTAAATTCAGAAAAGATAGCTCAAACTTTTATAACAAGAATGTGTCCATAGTACACGGATGCCCCACTCCCACTGTCATTTCTATGTTCAGTGGACTGTGAAATTGGGGTCAAAACTCTAATTTGGCATTAAAATTAGAAAGATCATATCATAGGGAACGTGTGTACTAAGTTTCAAGTTGATTGGACTTCAACTTCATCAAAAACTACCTTGACCAAAAACTTAAACCTGAAGCGGGGCAGACGGACGAACGGACGGACGAACGGATGAACAAACGGATGCACAGACTGAAAAACATAATGCCCCAAGGTGGGGCATAATAAAAATGTCCACATTCTGTAAAGTTTCCACGGATGAAAACTGTTGAGGGTTGATAACAAATAACAGGTGAATGTACGTATATCCTCAGTTCCACAATGGGTAGGGTACATGTACAACTAAACCAAATTACACAAAACAAAGCAGGGGTGGATCAAGACATTTTTAAAAGGGGGTGTTCCCAACCCAGGATAAAGGGGTGATTCCAACCATAAGTCCCCAGTCAAAAGCATTGATCGTCAAAAAAAGGGAGGGGTTCCAACCCCTGGAACCCCCCTCCCTCCCCCCGGATCCACCACTGGAAAGGCCATTGTTTATGACTGCTTAATCCTTCAGTACATGTATACCATTATACCAAAGAAGAAAGTATTGTAAGGCCACTTTTTTAAACCCCTTAAATTCAAAAGAAATTAGTATTGTTATAAATTTGTCAAATAGCATTCATAAGAAATTATTCTGTCAGATTTGCATTAAATTAGGACTTCAAACTGAATCTTGCAAATGATATATAAAACTTTAAAAAATGCCAAACTGATTTTAATGGATTGAAGAATTTTGCTTTACCTCACCAAAATTGGGTGGTAAGAATTTTAACAGAGAGCTTATTATGATTTGAAAAGAGTAACTTAAATACCTAATAAGATAATAATTTACAAAAGCATTCAGTACATCAGCTATTAGTTAAGAGAGACATCTCTTGTGTAGCTCTATTTGTAAATCAGTTTTTAGACAAGTTAATTATAACCATGATAACTGTTCTTAACGTTAACAATTATAACCCATACATTGTAATAAACTGGTTTTTACAACTTTTTAGTGATCAAAGTGACATTTAAACGAAGACTCTGTCTTAACAAAATGTGATCTCAATGGCATTATGTGTGGTAAATGGTCCACATAAATTAGAGGAACACAGCTTTCTAAAAATTATCTTTTAAATTGTTAGAACTTTTATCATTGAAAAGGACTTAGCTGGATACTGTTTCATCACCTTAAAGTCATTTTCACAGTGCACATAATGAATTGTTGTGTTTTTTATACAAATTACAAGGTATGTTAGAAAATGGTTAAAGTATAAACAAGAAAAGTGGTTGTGTAAATAATAGAAATTTCCATAACTATTGTCATGAATGCTGTCATGCAGTGAAAACTTGCTTGTATTTTAAGCATGTCAATGTTACTTTGAACAAGGCCAGCAAGACAACAGTTGACTTCACATCACGGTTTTGTCCTGAACGTTTTCACTGTAATCCTCTAAACTTATTTTACTATTGAAGGTACTAAGAAGTAGCCTAAAACTCTTTCCAATTTATCCCCTATCAATAACCAAGAAACAGCTGTCCATTTCAATTGAAAAGTAATGATCTACTGACCTTTACATGGTCACTACATCTTTAATCTTATTTTATACACAGTTGCAAATAACTCTCAGTATGAAGAGAGGACATTTGTATGAATAAATTTACAAGTCATGAATGACTTTATGAATTTTAAAATCTTCACCTATGAAACTTGGTGAAAGGAAGTAACAGTATAGACTCCAAGGTCTAACCTAAGATCAAAGGAAGCACCACTGGTAAACCTCTTAAATAATTAATCTTATTTTCTGTGGTTTGATGGTCAATATATATACATTGTATGTAAATTAAATTGTACCAGTCAAAGATATCTTTGTGTCTGCTTTCCAAAACTTGTATTTTTTTCTTTGCTTTTTTTCAAATGCAATTTGTACCCTGTAGACTATATATATGTATATGTTAATATGTATAAAACTTTTCTACATGTACATTTTGTAAACCCTGAACTTATATTTCTAAGTATTTTTACTGATGGATATACATTGTATATATCATGTTTGTCTTATTCTTATTTATTTCATTTGGCATAAAGTAGGTTACTAGTGTGTAAATTTTTGTAAATAATATAATTTAGAGCACAATATGATAAGTTAAAAGTTATTATATTTAAAATTTAATAAAAATAATGTTTTAATATTTGCTCTAATAACAGTGCAACCCTTAAAACTCTTAAAATGTCTGGGAAGATGTTTTTGAAAAAATAAAATTAATTTATAATAAATGATTGATAAAACATGATCAATGTAACTCCATGTAGGGTATTTCCTAACTGAACAAAATGTTCTCAGGGTTATCCACCTATTGTTCAATTTCATGATATTAATCAAGGTTTTTTCACTCAATTCAAAGTTTTGTATGATCCCTTTAAGAGTACTTGATAAATATTTTATTCAACAAATTTACGAAACAGTCATGAATTTGAGAAGACAACATAAACCTCTTATTTATCAAGTCAAAAGAATTTCTAAATCCAGCCTTAAAATCTCAGTCAAAGGCTTACAATATGTTGTCTAAGGTTTGAAGTGTCTCATGTTATCTCTTAATAAATATTTTCTTTTAATTTCTAATAACATAAGTGATTCTCAAATAGTAGAAAGTTGCACAATAGTTCTTTCATCACAACTTAAAACTTAAATTCCAGTAGAGGAGATAATTCAGTTTATTCTGTTCATTATCTAGCATGTCTAGTTGAATATAATTTGTTCTCCTGAAGTAAACACATTTCAACATGACACTTTGGGGAATCCTATGATATAATAATTTTCTAATTCATACGGATTGCCTTCATTTCACACATTGTTGTTATATCCATTTCTCAATAAAAATGAGTTTCACTATTCACTGATAGATCTAGAAGACAGTTTATATACACTTGTATACTGACACATGAAAGAAATCATAAATCCTATTCAGAATTAGGATTGATTATTTGGTCTTGAAAATTGACAAGTGTAATAACTAATAGTTAAACAATTAAAATATTATCATGTAATCTGAGGCATGTAAGGATTGTTTAAAGTTTTAAACTTTTGACAGTTAAAATCCATTTAGCAATTTTACTGTACAAATGTACATGCTGTATAATGTATACACTGTATGTAAGTCAGAGCTCTGACAAGACAGACATATACAAGTCAGAATCTAGGAAGACTTGTACAAGTCAGATTATGCATTTTTACAAAGATGTAATAAAATTTTCATACTTTCAATGTCTGATTATGCTATAGATTTATGGTATAAGGTCCGTTCGCGCCCAATACACGTTCGCATCCTACACGTTCGCACCTCACATGTTCGCTCCCTATGTCCGTTCGCACCCTACACGTTCGCACCCAATTTTTATTCAAATTCCATTTGAATTATTAACTTTTTATATGTACATGTATATACCAAAAAAAAAATTATTTTCCTGAATAAAAATTGGGGGAATTATTATATGAAATGTTTTTGTTTTTTAATCAATTTGATGGTTAATTGTTAAATGTTAATTATGTATGATTACATTTACTGCTAATTAGTATTTATACACAGCTAAATTTGGTATTATTGTTGTGTGTTTGAAAATCATGATTGATGTTTTAACTTCCTTTGATGTAAATACTGCATGTATGCTTGGTATGCTTGTATGAGTAAAACATTGAAGATTTTAAATGAAAAACATGAAAGATAATTTTAACAGCTTGGCCCCTTTGAGCTCACTTTATTTTGAAACAATGAAAAAAAATTATAGCAATACACTACCGAAAACGTGATTAAGATTTATTCAACACAAAACACAAAAATGTTGTCAGAATCTCACTTGATTTCGAAATAATGAAAAAAATAAATTTAATTATAGCAAATTACACTTACCAAAACTTGATTACAAATTACTTTTATAACAAAAAACCAATAAAAAGGGTGCAAACGTGTAGGGTGAGAAAGTGAAAGGGGGCGAACGTGAATGGGCACAAATGTGTTTTTGGGCGAACGGACCCGGATTCTAGATTTATTCAGGTTAGATTCTGTTTAATGGATCTTGAAATGTTTAGTATTTTAAGACTTTAAATGTAGCAAATTAAACATAATCGAAAAAAAAACCATGAATATATATGTACATGTATGTTGATATACAATATCAAAATCTATCTTTCAATTACATTGTAAGATAAATGTACATGTACATGACATGTATCTAAAAATACATGTATATCATGGTATATGATATTTCTATAAATCATACAGGACACTTTTCACATATCACCACAAATACACGATTGGATAAAAAAGTTAATTTTTAAGTTTTTTTTAGGCTCTCAGGTTTTTCCATAAAACCATATTGCTATTTTGGTTTTGTAAATTGTAATCAAAATTTGAAGGTGGGTCCATAATATATATTTATATTACCAGAAGTCCATAGTAATAAGTAATGGACTTCTAACATACATGACATACTTAATCTCTAAGTATCAAAATATACAAGTCATATAATGAAGTCACTAATTTGGGATAGGATTATTTTTTAAGGGGTTGTGCCAAACCTGTTGTGATTTGCATTTTGTACAACTGATAAAAATGCAAACCGGTTGTGATTTATATTCTATCAGTTATACAAAAACTTTTTTTTAAACTCACCTTGATATTTTTCGAACATTGTCATTTGAAATAAAATACATGATGTTTTCATGTACAGAATGGAGCATGTGAGTGTCAATTTTATCCCTTCTTTTTCCAAAACTGCTTTCATCTTCATGAGATTCTTTCAAAAAATATCCAACCATTAATCCAACTAGAAACATAACACTTAAGCTCAAAATAACCAAAGAAAATGCCCATGTGCTGAAAGTTCTTTTAAGTTTCTTTTGGGCTGGAGTTTCGGGTGTATAAATTCTCCCTACATCATTGGGATCATCGGACACAGTACTCCAACTTCTGTATTTTGTAAACGAACTTGCACTCGCCATTTCCGCGTGAATACTGAAGTTATAAATTGAGAGTTTCACCTGAGGCACTTCATTATTGATTTTGGGGACGATCTCAAAGTTTAATTCATGACTTATACTGAAAGGGGTTTAAATCATTCCAAATTTCAATTTCTGTCTAAGATATCGTTTTTCTTTGTACAGGTAAACTTTGATCTGTTTTTATAACTTCATCAAAGAAGAGTCTGGATTTCCCACGAGAGATTGCAATGCAAACTCTTAATATAAATAAGAAGATGTGGTACGAGTGCCAATGAGACAACTCTCCATCGAAGTCACAATGCATATAAAAAGTTAACAATTATAGGACAAAGTAAGGCCTTCAACACGGAGCCTTGGATCACACCGAACAGCAAGCTATAAAGGGCCCCAAATGACTAGTGTAAACAATTCAAACAGAAAAACCAACGGTCTAATCTATATAAAAAACGAGAAACGAGAAACACTTAAGAACCACACCAACAAACGGCAACTACTGAACAACAGGCTCCTGACTTAGGACAGGTGCATAAATATATTTATCAAGTTTGTTGGCAATCCGAACTTTCCCGCAGTGTTTGCATTTTCTTCTAACGTTTTTTTTTTTTTTTTTCTGAGTTTTTTCTACTTTTCTTGCAATCCTGACTCACTGCTCGACAATAGACGTGCTGATGCGAAGAAGAGACTTTGGTCAGGTTGCAAGGCTCGCTCGGATTCCTCTTCACTAGACTCTTCACGGAGCACTATATAAATGGCAAAATCCTTAGGAACTTTATTCGTATATGAATTGTACCACGTGACTTTGACCCTTTTGATTAAATTACTACCCATAGATGTAGATTGTAAATATGAAGTATATCAAATTTTGCGGATAATCCAGTCTTCTTTCGTCTTAATTGGATCTAAAAGTAACGCGTCTTTGAAAACTGCGCTTGAAAACTTCCTATGACGGATATTTTCACATTATTTTGAGTAATTCTAAGGAAAAATGCTTAAAATTTGACTATAAAATTTACGAAATGGGAAGGATGAAATCATGTTTTTTTACTGAAACAATTTGGCCGAAACTTAAGAAAGCAGATAAGATAAAAGTTATTCAACCTAAAAATTCAACCTGCAAGGTGTTTCCCTACATGCGAACAAATCATAAACAATCTCTTCTTGTATCCTTATTTCTATTTTGAATCTTGCTTTTTTACGATTTTTAGTTATTTTATATACCAATTATACTACGTTGACGATTCCGATTTTCAAACTGAAAGGGCCAAAGTTTTTAAGTTAGGTTAATTCCATTATGCTATTTGCTGCTCTAACGAGCGAAGTAAATTCTTGAAATTTCGGCTCTGGTGTTATTTTTACTTTGTCGTATCTTGTTTTAGTTTGTCAAGTTCTTGTGCTGTATCTTAATTCGTGTTTCCTATGGATTTTTATTAAGGGATGTTGTTTCTTTATCATATTTCCTACGTTTTTATTTTTTTATACATTTCTTAAACTTCTGAAGTTAGAGATATGTATTACTGAGTCAGTCACTTTCTGCTAAATAGTTGATGTCCTCTCACTAAATAATTCGACGTTTTGTGACTATGTTGAACTTATCTATCCCATCTAACTTGAAATAAAAGATACAACATATACAGTTAAATACGCTTCATATCTTTACTTATATCTAGAAATTGACAATGGGGGTCGGTTGAGAACAAAACTTTACGACAAAAGAGATGATAGATTCCCAATTGTGAACTTTCCATTTCTATGTAGCAGCATTCCAGTAGCGCCTGCATATGGAGTATATATCTCCTAAGTTCATAGATATTCCAGAGCTTGCGATTCCTTTTAGGACTTTCGGTGATAAAGGGTTGCTGTTTACCAGGAAGCTATTGAACCGAGAGTTCCAAGAGTTCCAAGTGGTGAAGTTGAAATCATCCCTACGAAAATGTTACGAACGCCATCACGAGTTGGATGACCGTTACGAAATCTGTTTCACAGATGACGACAGACATGTTCCAATTGTCGTAACCACAATCCTGTCCTCTTTACATCTTTTGTGACCAACCGAGTTAACTTATCACCGGGTTAGTACTTGCACGAGCAACACGACGGGTGTCATATGTGAAGCAGGATCTGCTGACTCTTCCGGAACACTTGCGATCCCCCCGGGTTTTTAGGTGGGTTTCGTGTTGCTCAGTCTTTAGTTTTCTATATTGTGTTTTGTGTACTGTTGTTTGTCTTTTCTTCCTTTTTTCCTTTTTTTGCCATGGCATCATCATTTTGTCAGTATGAGTTTGATTATCCCTTTGCTATCTTTCTCCTCTCTGTTTTGTCTTCCCTTAACCTTTAAGTTAGCTAAATGTTGATAGGCTTTCTTAGCTCATCATGACAGACGGTTTCACAACAAGTTTTTTCTTTTATTTCAAGGATTTGTTTTGTTCACCCCTTTTGTACTTTCTGGATTTTATCAATATATTTTGTTTTTATCATGCATATGCTTTTAGAGCCCAAAACCGACTAAACTAGCATAATTTAGTTTGGATCTGACGATAAATCAAACATTGTATACTCTTAGACCTAACCTTCTCACTGACTTGTCACGGACAAGAACACAAAAGAAAGTAATTTCGATCTAAATCATATATAAAAAGGATACTTTACAGGAATTACCAAATATCTCAAAGTCCAGTTAGCCTCACTTATTGCAAGCACAAAATGTGATCGGGTTAACCTATTGTTTTACGAATGTAACCATCCCTTTACCTATCAAGGCCATATGTCGAAGTAAACACCACAATAAGAAACTTGTACAATTCAGATACCAACAGGATGACCACTTACTTGAACCAGGAATTAAAAGACGGCACATAATTTTGGAATGCAGTCTCAAAATGTGGTCGGTATTACAGGAAGCTAGATAAGATATATAGCCACGGCTGTTGTTTGTATATATACAATGTATATACATACATGTTGTCTCTGAAGAAAACAAACAAAAAATTAAAAGTAACACTTCCTAAATTGTTTTCTCGTCATAAAATGTAATTGAAATCGGCAATTTTGTTTGAGACCAGTAAGTATTTAAAATTATCAAAGCAGCTCATTGTTTAAGGCCATACGGTGACCTATAGTTATTATCTTCTACGTCATTTTGTCTCTGTTGGATAGTCGTCTCATTGGCATTCATGCCATATCTACTTACTTTTATATTTAGAATGCGAACGTTTTCTACACAAGGAGTTAATTACCTTAGCTATATTTGGCAAACCTTTTGGAATTTTGAATACTCAATGCTCTTCAACTTTTTACTTGATTTGTCTTTTAACTTTCTTGATTCGAGCATCAATGATGAGTCTATCGTGGACGAAACGCGCGTCTAGCGTACAAAATTATGAGGGGCCTGATGAGGAGGGGGGGGGGGGTCTCATCACGATTCACGAGTTGATTTTTTTGTCAATCACGATTCACAGAAAATAAATTTCCATGATCACGGATCACGAAAATATAAAAAGAGTATAAATCTGTAGAAAAACAGATCACGATAGAGAAAATGCGCCGATCACGAAGAACGAAAATAATCCATCAGGCCCCTCAATTATAAGCCTGATATCTTTGAAATTTTTAATCTTTAAAACTAAAACAATGTATACTTTGCTTACAATATTTGTTTTCTCACAATTGTAAGAGTAAATACGCAACAACAATTAAGCACACACGATTTTAAGCAAAGTTTGTCTCACCTAAATCTTTCCAAAAGTTGATTTAATTTTGGATGTAACACGTCTTCTGATTGGCTATACGTTTTTTTGTCTATAGTCTCATAGACAAAATTTTGTCATCAACGTTTTTTTTTATGATTTACTCCTTAAAAATTGGAATTTATAATTAAATTATAAGGAATGACTGTAATAATTTTTCTGTCTATTCGAAATAACCTAAAAATGTGGTGCACACTGAATGATCCGCGCAGCGGGTTATTTAAAAGTGTGCACCACATTTTTAGGTTATTTCGAATAGACAGAAAAATTATTACAGTCATCCCTTATAATTTAATTATAAATTCCAATTTTTAAGGAGTAAATCATAAAAAAAAAACGTTGATGACAAAATTTTGTCTATGAGATTATAGACAAAAAAACGTATAGCCAATCAGAAGACGTGTTACATCCAAAATTAAATCATTTATAAATAAATTTGAGAAGGGGATACATAATTTGCAACATTGTTAAATAGTCCAACAAATTTCCTATATACTAATGTCATATTATTCTTTATCTCGCATGCATCGAGTCAGATACGAATTAATTCTGTTGTTAAGATTATTGTCTATATTAAATATATGGCTTCTCCTGTTGTGTGTAGGATAGTTGTACAGTTGCATTATCAGAATAAAGATAATAAAGTGTACCATGTACTGCTGCAATATAAACCACCAAATGACTCTTCCAAAGACATAAATATTATATAAAAGATTGCTCAAGAAGAACCATATATGTGATAAGAACAACCTCTGTCACACATGTACATGTTCTAATCAAAACTAACTTACAGCTACCATCTATGATATTGTCCATCACAGACTTTTCAGATTAGTGGGCATTAGAAAGAGGAAACAGAGAAACGATCCTTCCTGAAACTGTCTTTAGCAAAAAAATAAAAATAAAATAAAGGTATTGCATTACAAAGCCAATACAAAACACGACAACAAGACAAATAAATCCACAAACCATTATATAAATAACTAAAGATTGTACAACACAAACCCCACATAGATAACTAAAGATTGTACAACACGAACCCCACATAGATAACAAAGATTGTACAACACGAACCCCACATAGATAACTAAATATTGTACAACACGAACCCCACATAGATAAATAAGATTGTACAACACGAACCATACATAGATAACCAAAGATTGTACAACAAGAACCCCACATAGATAACCAAAGATTGTACAACACGAACTCCACATAGATAACTAAAGATTGTACAACAGGAACCCCACATAGATAACCAAAGATTGTACAACAGGAACCCCACATAGATAACCAAAGATTGTACAACAGGAACCCAACATAGATAACCAAAGATTGTACAACAGGAACCCAACATAGATAACCAAAGATTGTACAACACGAACCCCACATAGATAACCAAAGATTGTACAACACGAACTCCACATAGATAACCAAAGATTGTACAACACGAACCCCACATAGATAACCAAAGATTGTACAACACGAACCCCAGCATAAACCGGGGATGGACTCAGATGCTTCGGAAGGATGAACATTTGGATAAATCTGCTTAGTGCAACGTAAGCCTGTCTGGCAGTAACGTTTCCTTGGAATAAAATTAACACTTCTATCAGTAATTGTCCTTGGATTTTGTGGACGGTACAAGCCCAACAAAGTCTAATCGGGAATTGTTTTCTTGTGACTTGTACATTTTTCTTGGATTTTGAAAGTTTAAAAGAAACTTCAAATCTTTCAAAAAGTGCAAATTTGTATTTACTCTGAAGACGGGCTTCTTTCCCAATATTCACATCTGAGAACTGAACTAATACTGCTACTGTAATTTGTTATTTGGTTCTTTAATATGAATCCAGCAATTTGCCCTTGAACTCCATTTGACAGTTCATCTGAAACATCTAAGTTTCTTGTAAGCATTATCCTTGCTCCTATTTTCAGCTGAATGACTGATTTTAGACCCCCTGTGAACCTCTGATCATCAGATAGTTTTTTTTTCGTTTCATACTCTCAGGTATGTTGTTCTACAGACAGTTCAAAAATTTTTTTTTTCATTGTATTAGTCAACTCTTGCATTAGTTGTATAGACATGCAACATTTCGCCATCTTCTTTTGTTGGTTCTGTTTTTCTTGATTAAAAAAAATAGATCCTCATTTGTTTGTGACCTATCTCTAACTCTATTAAACAATCTAGCAAATTCAGCGTTATAAAGATAAAGATAATAAAGATAAAGATATTTTATTTCCTAATCATAGGGCTCATAACAAGCATGTAATCACATAAAGTAAAAATAAAAAACCTTTCTCTCGCACTCGCATACACTCACATATACAACTATCGTTCTGATTAAGGATGATTGATTTAACAGTACAACATGTAAATGAAAAATAAAATACAGATAAAAATACAGACACAAATGTATTTTTATTTTTTTGTGAGGAGAGTCAGTTGCCTACATTGTATATATGGAACGAAGGATAACTCTTACTGCCCAGAAAAGAAAAAAAAACAAAAAACAATTCAAGTATAATGCGACAATGAACTGGTGAAGACTATGAATAAGTTTTATAAGTTTCAGTTAAGCAAATATTTAGTTTCTCAATGTGTAAAATGAGGATAGCAATTCACATAATTTAGAGTTAAAATCAAGGCTATCGTTTGACATGAACCAAATAAGCAGATTATTATCGGATATTTGGGATAAATATGGGTATTTTGTAAAAAGTTCATCCAGAAAGGTTTTTCTTTCCTTATTATAAAGTGTACATTTAAACAAAAAATGTTCCTCGTCTTCAACCGAGTTCATTGAACAAAACTGGCATGTTCTCTCTGATCTTGGCAGTGTAATATTTTTTCCATGTTCATCAATTTTTCGTTCGTAACGGCCTCTCTCTATGCGGAGACAATGATTGCTTATTCTAAATCTAGTTAGTATAACTCTCTTATCTCTGTTCTTAATATTGAAGTAATCTTCAAAAGTGAAATTATGTTTAAATTTAAAGTAGTTGCTCAATTTACTGTGATCATCTTTTTTTATTAAGTCTTTTTGATGGTTCCAATATGTTAAAAAATCAGTTTTGATACATTTTCTAAGTAAAATTTTGAATTTATTTTTACTGAGTTTTTTACAAAGTGCTAAATTTAAACCAAGTTTTTCACAAAAAACTTTATGTTTGCATACCACGATTGATTAGCTACAGCTTGATCAGAGGAGCTTTCAATATAAGATCAGTGGGCGAGTTTTCAAGGCGGTGCCAATACATAAACATTTGAATTACTATGTTAATATATAAAGGAAATCTACCTAGCTCTGATATAACTCCAATATTTGTGCAATTTTTGGAGACACCAAGAACATACTTGCAAAATTTAAGATTTAATTTATTAGGTTCCCTTTGACGCATTATTTCGGTTAACTCAAGTAAATAAACTTATCATAGATACCAGGATTGAAATTTAGTATTTAATTTAAAGTTGTCCCAGAGATGAAAACAGAGGCTGGCATAGTCATAAGAAGGTTGTTGAAAGACAAACTCTTGGTAAACAGGTGGAAGTTGGTGCAGGTCCCCGAAAGCTAAAATACTTATCGCTGCAAAATCATTGTTTGACTGGAAAATTTCTCGAAGGCGTCTATGGATATGAAGAAGGAGGTCACTTCCACCCATGGAAATTTCTTCGATTATTATTAACTTGAGTTGAGAGAACATGCATCTGAGAAAGTAACGTTTTTAAACACCGAGTATCTGGTAGGCCTTGCCGTGCTGTCCAAGCTGAAATTGCAGGGCAGAGTGGATGGTTAACCCTTGGATATTATGAGCTTCTGTTCCTGTTGGTGTTATTAAAAAAGCCTTCATTGATGTTGGTTCCTCCCCTTCTTTTCGTAGAGTTCGTAATACCATTTGATGTAAAGCCTTAATAAGATGGGATTTTTCCGTTCCTCAGACCTGTACCTCTTGAAATTAACAAATAGAGAGGAGGAGGTTGTTCGCTTTTTAGTTTGGCAGTAATAGCATCTTTACACCAATTGAGAACCATTTGGAAGATAGTACGCTGTTCATCATTCAAGGAGCGAATGTGGCATCTGTATTCATCTTCTGAAACAAGTTGATTGAATATTTCAGATGTCACTGGACAAGATTTTGACGAAGAAGCTGTTGGTACATGTGTTGATTCTTGTTGTGATGTCTCTAATTGATTAGTGTTTAAATGTTCAACTGCTATCTATTTCTCCATTTTCCTGTTGGTGTTAAAGGTCTCTCTAGGGCCATTTTCTAGATAATCTTGCATAACACCATCTATCAAATCATCATATTGCTGGAAAGCGTTTTTTTTTGTAGTAAGAATTGAATGTTTATGAGCCTCATAGCTTTCCTGGAAACTTTCCAAACAAATTTTAAGGTCAATTTTCATTCTCCATGGTAGAAACTAGGGATGTCAACTCGGTGAAGATTTACTAATCGAGTACTCGTTAGATTTACTGAGCGATACTCGAGTATTCGCTTGGAAAAACATCTACAAAATGGAAACGCAAAATTATCCCCATTTTACGTATTGTGGGTCGTTGTCTTACTCTTATGGACGTAAAACCCTCAACATTATTATTTAGGACTAGATAATAGTCCCAGGAATTTTATACCATAATTAATAGCTCATTTACTACATCCACTAATAATGTAAACTGGCAATAATATAATCAATTAATTGATAAACATATTAAGAAAAATGTTTACTCAAACAATAGTATTTGTGAACCGTAAAAACACATTTAATGATCAACAAAGGGGTGGTGATTAGAACTTACTGACGGCTTTAACCATTCTCTGAGGGTCGATACAGGGTGCAACGAATTTGTTCTTATTAAGAAATATTATCTTTTCAAATTTTTCTTGAACGAGTCGATTTTACAACTTTTTTACGTAACTAACAGTCATGCTGGTGAAAATATTTGCTCTGACGGTAGAGAGGTGGTGGAATGACTAAGACACGATAAGCTAAAAGTGTAAGCCTTAGAAATGTGCGCTTGTTCATAGCCTACATCTGGAATTTAAAATGACAATTAAACGAAAACATTCGAAGCGTATTTTGGTTTTGATTAATATTTATTTACCCGGGAGGCGCTCTTAATTAAAATATTTTTTCTTTAAGAAGGCAACAACATTCTAACGAAAACCGATTAGTCGAGTATCATTTTGGTATTCGATACTCGGTCCTACCGAGCGATACTCGAGTACTCGAGTACTCGTTGACATCCCTAGTAGAAACAGAAACAGTTCTGTATAAAAGCAACTTTCAGGCTGGCGATCAATACTGAACACGTGAACACGTATGGCAAATTATTTTCTCCTTTTCTTCATAGTAAAAGATTCACCATGAGATGTTGGAATTTCAAATTCTTCTGGTGCTTCCTGGATGTTAACATCTAATGAAATACTTTCACAATTGATAGAGTCACCAAGTTGAAGGTCTAGTTGAATGCTTTCATCTTGTTGTGGAGGGCTAGTTTAGAATGATGCAAAAAGAGCAAGAATCCAAGTCACTGGATATTTCTCCTCTGTTACTGTCACACAAAAAAACAACATTTTCTTCATCATCCTCCATATTGAAAGTAAATATTTTGGTTTTAAGGAGATGAACACGTTCATGTAGCATACCACTTGAAATCCAGAGTCTAGAAGTCAGATTTGTGAAGAGGTAAACCTAACAAGCGATATACAGCTTCTTGAGCACTCACCGATCTTGCATCCTGGAAAGTTTTGGCACATTTTTTTTTCTCTCTCTCTCTCTTCTTTGGTGATATATACATACAACATATTGTATACATGCATAGGTATTAGACATATATTGTAAGTCCATGCTTGCTCCCAAAGCATGTAGTATGACAGTGTTGTAGTTATTTACGAACACAGCAGCTGGAGAGCGTTGGTAAAAGATAGTTGTGTCCTTTATTGAGTTTAAGAGAGCTTCCTGGTACACATCATTGGGGATTTGACATTGATCTTATACTTTCTCTGTTGACAATGTGTGTACATTATCTGTTTCTGACAAGAATTGTTTAACTGCAGTGAGGATTGCCTGATATGATGTTCTTTTCTGAGATTTATGCTCTGGTGTCTCCTCTAAACCATCTGTAGATGGTTGTGACATAAGTGTTGTTGATGTTATTGGCTTGGAGAAATTAGATCTACATATCTTCTCTGTTTTACGACAAGCTTCTGAATGAGTGTATCGTTGTAATTGGTTGACTAGAGTGAACAATTTCTCACCTTCTTGATCTGGAAGACGAGCACACACATATTATTCATCTGTCTACAAATTCTGCAATGTCAAAACGTGTTATTTTTTTAAATTAGGAGCATTTTTTATCCATAATACACCGTATGCATGGAGTGAATCCCTTGTTGAAATTCGAGTCTATAAACAAAAAGTGTTTACTTCTCCTAAGCGTCTGACAAAATAAGATTTTTCATCAAGCAATCCAAACGATATTGGAAGTGACGTGTGCATTTGTTGGGTTAGACTTCAGCAAGAAATATTTATTCTCCCATTTTATTTCTTGAATATCAGCTTCTGTAAAGTTCACACCTCTCTTTGAAGCAAACGCTTGTATAGTGTCCATTTTAAGTCAGCAGCAGCTGATAGTGGTATGAACCATGTGAACATACCAAGTTGCTTAATGGCTGCTAACAACTTAAATTGTACTCTTTGCCAGTAAAGAGGAGCACCTCTTACCGGCTGAAGAAAGCGATACCCTGCATCTTTAGTAGGAATCGATTGATCATTTCAGGATTTCTAACAGTGTTCACAGTTATTGGTGTTGCATCGAAAGACCCTACAGACGATTTCATCAAAACTATGCTCATACTGTCCATTATTTACCTAGTTTCAGTAATAGCTTGTGCAGCAAAAAGATATTCTATACCAAATGTTTGATTCTCAACCAGAATTCTCTGTTGAAAATACTTCTTTGCACTCA
Source organism: Mytilus coruscus (assembly GCA_017311375.1). NCBI lineage: Eukaryota > Metazoa > Mollusca > Bivalvia > Mytilida > Mytilidae > Mytilus > Mytilus coruscus. The sequence continues at coordinate 88,714,007 of CM029599.1, forward strand.
ATTTTATTGGACGTTTATAATTCCATCCATACTTTCCAGTACAAAGAAGATGATGGAAAGCATATTCCTCAAAATGCTCATTCATGAGTACATGTATTGGTATCTTGCCTTCTCCGAGATATATACTTAGTATCTTAGCAACAACAACAGCTTGGACTGAATACATGTATCAAATCTTTCACCTCTTAACTCAGTTACAGGATCATCAGTGTAATCATCATTTTTGATAATTAAGGCCTGAACATTTCCAAGTATAGACATAACCTAACTCTCAACTTCTGTTTCTCTATTTACAATTAAGTCTTTATTTGTGTGTGCACTTGTTGATGGTGTATCTCTTATGTGTGCATTTGTTGATAGTGTATCTCTTATGTGTGCATCTGTGATGGTGTATCTCTTATGTGTGCACTTGTTTATGTTGTATATAAGAGAGGGACGAAAGATACCAGAGGGACAGTCAAACTCATAGATTGAAAATAAACTGACAACGCCATGGCTAAAAATAAAAAGACAAACAGACAAATAATAGTACAGAAGACACAACATAGAAAACTAAAGACTAAGTAACACGAACCCCACCAAAAACTGGGGTGATCTCAGGTGCTCCGGTAGGGTAAGCAGATCCTGCTCCACATGTGGCACCCGCCGTTGTATATCTTATGTGTGAACTTGTTGATGGTGTATCTCTTATGTGTGGACTTGTTGATGGTGTATCTTGATATATATTTGAATCATCTACTTTTCTGAGTCATGTTGGCGGTTTCATTCTCTGTAATGTCTCCAAACATGTCCTTATCATCAGCCATGCTATCACCCACCCAATCTTCATTTACGGTAGCACTTTGATAAAGATGGTTATTAGATTTTAGACAAGGAACAACAGAATTATGTTGAATGTATTGAAATGAGTAGTGACCTTTGTACAATATCATCTTTTTCAATATCAGAGGAATTAGTCCTGCATCTGTAGGTACTACAGTGGGTGTACGAGGTAAAGAATTACATACACTTTCTTCAAGAATTGGAACATTAACCACTGAACCCTTTATTCCACTCTGTCTTCCCTTTGACAAGGCTAAAAATTTCATGAATTGATATGCATCTAGAGATTAATCTCATTTCAAGTGATGATAAATTCTTAAGCTCTTCTGGTTGAGGAGGACACTCCATCAATTTTCAATTTGCTTGTGGTGGAATTTTGTCATGTTTTATGTATGTAAAGCAAGTATTGCATACCTATTCCTGTTCTCGAACTGATTTTCTTCCAGTACATAAACTCATCATAGATACCAGGATTGAAATTTTGTACGCCAAACACGCATTTCATCTACAAAAGATTCATCATTGACGTTCGAACCAAAAAATTAAAAAGGCCAAATAAAGTACGGAGTTGAAGAGCATTGAGGACCCAAAATTTCTAAAAGTTTTGCCAAATACAGCTAAGGTATTGACCATTTATGTACAATGTCTGGTTTTGTTTGGAAATTTTTGTTCTCGGACTAGTTGGACACTTCTTCGATACAATAGGCGTTTACCAAATGTGCAAATCTAGTAAGCAAACTGCTGAATATCTACCAAATATTTCTTAGTTGCTACATTACAGGATGCTTAAAGTGTTTTTTTTTGTTTTTTTTTTTTTGTTCTGATTTTTCTATTTCAATCTTTCAATTTATCTGCTGATTTTGAAACGTGGTCTTTCTTCAGTCGGAGAGTTAACTAAATTTGGCTATTCTTTTCTGTAATGTTTTGTTGTTCTTCAACAATGAGAGTGGATTTAATCCACCATTTTCTACATAAGGAAATGCCTGTACCAAGTTTGGAATATGATAGTTGTTTTCCATTTGTTTGATGTGTTTTAGCTTTTGATTTTGCCATTTGACAAGGGACTTTCCTTTTTGAAATTTCCTTGGAGTTCGGTATTTTTGTTATTTTACCTTTTTCTGGTTTCGTTTTCGCTTTCGATCTTTCAATCTGTTGATTTTGAAACGTTATCTTTCCTCTGACGAAAAGCTGACTGAGTTTTTCTATTCTTTGCTGTGATGTTTTGTAATTTTGCAACATGCAGGGTGGATATCTGGTCTTGTTTTCGCTTTCGATCTTTCAATTTATCTGTTGATTTTGAAACATCATCTTTCTTCTGCCGCAGAGTTGACCGAATTTACGTATTCTTTGCCGAAATGTTTTGTTGCTCTTCACCAGTCAGAGTGGATTTCTGGTCTTGTTTTCGCTTTTGATCTTTCAATTTATCTATTGATTTTCAAACATCATCTTTTTTCTGTCGAAGAGTTGACTGAATTTTTGTATTCTTTTCTGTGAACTCTTGCAATTCTTGCAGCTAAGTTCAATGCATCAACTAGATTTATCTGACTGAAGACTGACATCAAGTATTTTTGTTTGTTAACTGCAGTTTCTCTTTTCAATTTGGAGAAAGTGTGTTCATCATATTGGTTTTTCTGAGTCTGTCTTTCTCCTTGTGATAAGCTTCTTGCTGAGGGGATCTGGATTTTCTCAAGGCGGTATATCTTTTAACTCCAATCCTATCAGTTGTGAAATCTGCTGTCCTTCTGTTGAAACCTCTTGTATTTGGTTTCCAGATGGAGAATTATGATATGAATGTTCATGATTCATAACATTTAGTTCTTCAGTTATTTTCAAACATTTTCGCTGTGCTTAAAAGAAAGAATCCATCTGCCTTCTTTTCAGAAACTGTCTTCGTTGATACACTTGGGTATCTAAAGTTGTTGACAAGACATCAGAATCTTGAACTGAGGAAGATACAGTGTCTTATTTTGTGAACTTTGTCTATAGAGTCTCTATATGCTATTTTGTTTTTTCTTTGTTTGAATAGTTATTTGTTTTTATAGTGATTAAGATTATAACACTATGTTCACTACTGTACCCCAATATTTGACATTTTTACCTATTATGTCTGTTTGTTTTGCTCACACATTGTTGTCAATATAATGGAATGTAATATGACTGTCATACAATTGAGGGGTTTAGCTAGCTATAAAACCAAGTTGAATGCACCGTTTTCTACATGAGGAAATGCCTGTACCAAGTCAGGAATATGACAGTTGTTTCTCCATTCGTTTGATGTGTTCGAGCTTTTGATTTTGCCATTTGATAAGGGAATTTCCGTTTCGAATTTTCTTTGGAGTTCGGTATTTTTGATATTTTACTTTTTACTGTGTATTGTATCAATTGTCTGCGGTATTGAGATTTCTCGTGACAATGGTTTTCCAACTTTCTGTTCTTTGTTTAGGGATTTTCTGTGCATCTTCACTCGATGTTATTGTTGCTGAAAAGGAAACATTTCAAATGTTATATTTCCGTTAAAGTTACATTCTAAACTTTCTTTCGGTTACTGTGCGGATTCATTTTGTCTTTGTATTTGGGGTTATTCTGATCAAAATACAAAAGAAAGGAAATATTTTAGATAATTTTTAATACCTGTGATGGAGCAACTTTGGTATTCAAGAGTGTCAATTGTCTTTTATGTCTTGAATGATCAGTTCCTGCTTCAACACATTGGTTTGGTGAATGAGGTGAATGCACACCAATTCAACTATCATTTGGTGGTGTCTCTATGGCAGCTCCTTGAGCATCTTGATGTTCAAAAATTTTGTCAGCACCCTATAGAAATAATTAGATGTTCAATATAATATTGTTGATTTTAGGATGAGATTTAATGTCAAGGGAACAATAATGCAAAAAACATTTTGATAGATGACGTATGTGCAAGCTTATGTTCAATGTAAGTTTATTGAATGTACTGGAAACACTCTTTGATGACATCAAGTTATTGCGACTTTAATGCTAGTAATTGTGTGTGCACTTTTTTTTAGTGAGGGAGTAATTACGCCATTGGTTAGATAATTTTGACTTTGACTATGACTTTATATTTTGGCAGATACTGACATGAACTCATGAAGATAATATTCCTCTTTGAAATTAGATTTCTGCCTTTCCCTTTCCATTGCCAGTCTTTGAGAGATACTTTTTCTTTTGAGCTCAGACATGACTTCAAATCATCTGAATGATAAAAATGGAAATAATAAAAGGATGAAATGTAGTGAAAATCAGGAATCGGCAAAAATGTTTTATGCTATGAATGTAAAAAAAGCAAAAAGTTTTGGTCGTCAATTAACTTCTCCTCAATTTTAAACATTTCATCTCTCAGTTACAATGACCTAGATATTTAGCTTAAATTTCGACATACCATAGAAATTTTGACATCCTGAGAAGCAAGATCATGAGTATCATCAACTTTAGGAATCTTGGCATTCTGAGATCCAAGATCATGAGTATCATCAACTTTAGGAATCTTGGCATCCTAAGAACCAAGATCATGAGTATCATCAACTTTAGGAATTTTGGCATCCTGAGAACCAAAACATGAGTATCATCAACTTTAGGAATCTTGGCATCCTGAGAACCAAGATCATGTGTATCATCAACTTTAGGAATTTTGGAATCCTGAGAACCAAAACATGAGTATCATCAACTTTTCTTTTCTTTCTTTACATCTTTCATTTGTTTTTCTCGTTTCTTTCAATTTACTCTCTGAACTTTTCTATTTACACTCAGTGTCTCTTGTTTTGCTGTCACTTCTCATCAATTCTTGCATACAGTGCTGCAATGGGTTCTGTATTTGTAATGTCGTTTCAATCAACTAATCCAGAGCATTGTTTACAAACACAGTTTGTGCTGGGGGCTTTTTTAGGGGGTCAAAGTCGACAGAACTACTTTCAATTCATAGGTTTTTGCCATGAGTGTTTCTTGCATGGAATCTTACTTATTGAGTTGTTGTTGCATTTTTACCTGCAAATAAATTCTACAGTTAAAATATCCCACACCACTAAGATAACCATTGCCCACTTTGTACTAGGCTGTATCTATCTTCAAATGAAGGCCACACTCCAAAATACAAGTTCTATATTATTACTTTTGGAGAAAAGTCAGGGCCTTTTAATGATAACATATAAGTAACTTATCACTGAACATTTGAAACAGTGTTGATTGGTCAAAAATAATTTATCAACTCTTATAAATAAGAAGATGTGGTATGAGTGCCAATGAAACAACTCTCCATCTACGTCACAATGTTTAAAAAGTTAACAATTATAGATCAAAGTACGGCCTTCAACACGGAGCCTTGGCTCACACCGAACAAGAAGTTATAAAAGACCCCACAATGACTAATGTAAAACAATGCAAACAGGAAAGCCAACGGTCCAATCTAAATTATAAAAAAAAACGAGAAACGAGAAACACCTATGAATCACACCAACAACGACAACCACTGAACAACAGGCTCCTGACTTAGGACAGGTGCATAAAAATGCAGCGGGGGGTTTAACGTTTTAACAGGCGCCAACCTTCACTCTAACCTGAGACAGTAGCGTCACATTACAACATAAAAAGACACAATATAAAATATCAATGTTCTTCTTATGTCATGAGATTAATTCAATATTGTTAAATTTTCACTTTGTTCATTTATACAATAATTTGTAAGGGGTTTGGTGCATTCCTGTTTCTCTTTGCTCTAGAAATTTGTCACAAAGAGATATATAATCTGTTTTTGTCGCACCTGGTGTACATTATATCTGTCAATAGTTGGTGATTCTCTTGAGTAATGTGGATGCCGCCAGAATTCAAACTGACCGCTGTAATATATCAATTGCTACTGGGAGGTGGAACGACCTTATAATCAATCAATCTTTTGTAGTAAATAAATTGTCTCTAAGTAAGTGTGACAGAGTGAAAACCATATTTCCAATGTATTGTCTTAGTGTTCTAATAATGTGATGATAAACTGCAAATTCAGAAATTATTAGATGCTTTTAAATGTTGAAACCCCCACCCCCTTAAGGAATGTAGGTAATGAACAGTTACAGAATTTACCAAATGCAAAGCTCTGATTCCTTGCCCGGCTTTGGCTATACTTTTTTGTCCTTTTTGATTTATAGCTCTTCATCCTTTTAATAAGCTTTGGATTTTCAAATATTTTGGCCTAGAGCATCACTGAAGAGACATTGATTGTCGAAATGCGCATCTGGTGCAGAAAAATTGGTACCGTTTATGTTGTTACTACAATTAATACAGCATTACCCATATTGAAAGAAAGGATAAACAAACCTGAAGCTGGTTCTGGACACTAGGGGTGTACTACAATAGTAAACTTACTACTGAATTTGCAGTACTGATAATGCATACGAAGAGACAAGTTATATAGACAACAAATAAATGCATCGTTATTTCAGTCATCTTCTCACATGCTACAAGCTCTAATGGCAGAAAAAAGCAAGGCAAGATCACGATTTACATAGTTAAGATAATAGAAAACACTATGAGTAAATGTTACTGCCACCACCACTGCGGAGGATCTCCTTATGAAGTGTACATATTTCTTCATAAGAAGACATGACCATGCAATGTGACACTGGGCATTATGAAATCAAATAGTTGAATGATTATTTAGAATTTAAAGTATTTGCATTTACTCATCATTCTTTTTGCTGTGAAAAATATAAAATACTTGAATGATTATAAGATTTAGAATTTTATCGTCTAATTACTCAATCGCATAGACTCAGTCTTTTTTTTTTATTTGCCAAGTATCACATTCAGCAAAATTTGTGTAACTTTTGGATCGAGAAAAAAAAGGATGGAAAGAAATCATTGGAAGTTACAAGTACATATGTTGCCTCAAATTTTACTTTGTGGCATATACATTGAAGACATGCATCACACAAACAGATAGTGAATACAAAATAATTACCTTTTGCTATTATCTATCAGTAACTCATCAAGTTTGATTGGAAACGTGTTTTCATGGCAAAAATCGTCTGCAGAGCAGAACGAAACGTAAACTCGATCTGTAATTCATCATAGCAGAGTCGCATACTAAAAATCAGTTCAATATGTGGAGGCGTTCAGAAAAAAAGTCCGTATAATTGTTCATTGCAGAATGACGGATAAGGGTAAAACAATATGGTCCCGTTGACTAAGTGACGGGGCCATAAAATATGAAGAGAGCTTGCTTTATCATTTAATTTCTGCTGTGTAGATGATGTCATTCCACTGAATAATTCAAAGGTACTATGTTGACTGCATCTATCCCAATGAAATTGAAATAAAGGATACGACAGATTCAGACAAGTCTGCCTCATCTCTTGACTTACATCAACAAATTGAAAATGAAGGTCGGTTGAGAACGAACAGAATTTTAAGACAACAGAGATGATTTCAATTTTACAATTGTGAACTTTACATTTCTATGTGTTAACATTCCTGCAGCGGCTACGTACGGGGTATATATCTCAAAGTTGATACGATATGCCAGGGCCTCAAAATTTCCTATCATGATGTCCTTAATGTGAGATTGCTACAATGAAGCTATTGCAACAAGAGTTTCAAGTGCAAAAGTTTAAGCCATCCCTTCGAAAGTTCTATGGACGTCACCATGTTTGAGTTGACCGCTATGAAATATCTGTGTTACATGTGACTACGGATATGCTCCACTTGTCATAACCACAATCCCATCCGCATCTGTGCCTCGATTGTGACATTACTGAAAGTGATTTATTATAGGATTTTTTACGTGCTTGAGCAACAATACAGGTGCCACATGTGGAGCAGGAACTGCTTATCTTTCAGGAGCTCCTGAGTTTACCCCCGATGTTCGGTTGGTTCGTGTTGCCCAGTCTTTACTTTTCTATTTGATGTTTTGTTATTGTTGTTTGTCCTCCGTCGTTTTTATTTTTGGTCATCGTTTTGTCTGTTTTTATTGAACTTATGATTTTGAATGCCTCTTGGTATCTTCTCGCTCTTTTGTTAAAGTTAGGATGATAATTTGAAATAAAAGGGATGGACATTAACACCATACAAATAGAGAAGAGCATGCATCCAGTTTTGTGGTAATGACTACTGCAAAAACAGCAACTATATATCATGTAAATTGACTATTTGCCGTGGTTTCACAATTGAGCAGCTTAAGCCTTTTTCAGTTTATCAAGTTTACTCAGATTAAAAAAGATGAAATGCTGATGATTAATTAAATCCAACATGCAGTTTCTTGTATTTCAAATGGATGCTTATGTGAAAAAATGGTGCGACAAGCCAAATCTTGTTTTGGATAAACAGTACACCTATACCTTCCTTTGCAACCTATATGTAGAAAATCTAGGTTAAGTAATATTTCTTCTTTGGTCATATAGTTTTTGCGTTAAATATTGTGAAATACCAAAATTTCATTTTAAATTTGAGTACCTTAACCATTTTCCTTCAGACCATCACTCATTTGGCTTTGCCATACCCGCTCAATGTTGAAAATGAATGATTTGAGTAAAATTTTTAATGTAAATAATGCGATTTTTAGACAATTTTCTTTTTTTCTATCGTCAGAAATCTAATCAAACCATACCCATGTATGATGTATCAAGCTGTCCAAAACACATGTTGTTTACCGTATGTCAAAATACTACCCATATATTAAACTAGTCCGACATTGCTCTGAGGTCTGACAACCTTCAATTTTTGTACTAGCTATCTTTGAATAAATAATATTAAGATTGACTGACAAAAGGATTTGACAATGCTTTAACCGCCATATAATTGTTTAAAATATTATTCACAGCTTGAGAATTTTTTATCTTAATTCTTGAAATAGCAAATGATATGTCAGTACCATTAATTATTGTGTCTGATTCAGTAATAAATGGTTTTGTTTCTAAAGTCTAGCTCTAGTTAATTCATACAAGAGAAATATTATGGCTTTTGTTCACTTATATATATATTTATATATTTGAAGTGTAACAAGCAAGGAGATGGAGCAGCAACCGGACTATTTTTTTTTAACTTTTCCTGTCAATTCAATTGTTAATTGCCAATATGACATAAGGTTATCACCATAAAGATTTTTTATATTCGGAAAAAGATTGTTCATGTTGTCTCTACATATAGAGAACTTTAAGTAAATTATTGTTTTCATGTTCGCCGACATCATTGTGTTATCATTTGTTCTGGCTCCGTTTGGTGATGTCGCCATGTGTCCGACCGTTACGTTACGTAGAAAAGATAGGAATATGGACGATTACAATCATTCATAATACATATATATAATCTGGATTAGAAAATACTTGTGTAGTTAAGCCAACACAGACCAAACTATCACCTTGTATTCTATAATCAGATCTTTTCAATACATTCCACAATATCGTTATAAAGATTTCTATAATAATGCAACATCTCTAGCCCTTTCAGTGGTCAAAATAGTTTTGTATGCTGACCCATTAATAACAACATAATTATCTGAGCATCGAGTGTTAATAACTTATCAAATATTGCAGGCTTATAACTTAGTATGTCAGATGCGCGTTTCGTTTATATATGATAATTCTCTCCAGTGGCGCTCGAACTAAATCAGTTGGAAAGCCAAATCACATTGACAATTAATAAATTCATTAACAGGAAACAAATTAAAATGAAGTCAGGCCTGCTGTTGCTCCATCTTCTTTGATGTCACACTTCAAAAACATGAGTGAGCCAAAGCCCGATTTTCCTTCGTATAAATGGAATAATGCAAGACTACCTACTCTCTTATGTACCTACCATCCATTATGCTATGTAACTGCCCCAATTCATAAAACTCGTTCATGATCATTTTACGACTAGATTTTAGTGTTGGTCCATGAAAGATACATTGTGTTAAGTAATGACAGATCTTAAGACGTCTCTTTTAAAATTTACACTCTTTTTTAGACTCAGGATACTTTATAGCAAGCAGTGTTTAGAAAGTTCTCAATTTTAAACGATTACATGTTTCTCTCTAGATTCCTTATTTGAATAATGTGTTTTGTGTAAGGTTGCGATCTCATTGAAAAATTCCACTAAAATCTTTTATATTCATACACTTGTACTCATACACATTTTAATACTAGTAAGCATATACATTCTATATTCTTTTGAAATTTTAAGGTAAATCTAATATAAAGATTTAATATGTAAAGAGATGTTTTATTTATTTTTTTTATCTCTATTTACTTTATTTGAATCTATTTTTTATTTTAGTACATTTTCTACTCTTTTCAGTGTTCGCTATTCTCCGTTTCTTTGTTTCCAATGATATCAAATAACCAAGGTCTATTTGCTGCTGACAGTTCTACTGATCGTTTGTTTCTTGTTTCCCCTTTGTATCTATGCAAGAGATCTTCAAATGACAACACTATTGTTTTGTCTGTAACATAAATTTGTTAAACAGTTTAACATGATAATTTCATTATTATTGACGTTTAAACCTTAATACACTATTTTAAAGATGTATATTTATATCGCTCGATCTTTATTTGTATATATATATATATGTGTGTGTGTGTTCTAAGAAATATGGTTTCTTTAAATGGAAAAAAGTGGTGCAGTGTAACATGAATGGTGGAAAAAGCAGCTTTATAATATTATTCTGAAAAATATTGTGATGTGTGTTACAGATAGTTCAAGCTCTCCAACTGTTTCGGTTCTCATACATCCTTACTTGGCTTTCTAATACTTGACTCCAAGCATTCCTGGTGATGGTAAATCAATAAAAGCGCTTCTTACGCATGAAATTATAAAGTGTTGTTTTCATTATTTTAATGGTTAAATTGAAGTTTTGCATATCAGAATTCTAAACTGTCTTGATGCGTGTCTGATCTGGAAACGGCAACATCTTTAATCTGGGTTTAAATTAAAACTTTATCATATTCTGATATTATGATAAACTCTGTACTTTCACGTATTTGTTTCTTTCGAGTAAAAATATAATATATCATACCTAAAACTTACCAGTTTTCGGAACATGGCCTGAAAAATATTTAAACTGTAAAAGTAAAATACATGCACATATTGTCACGTGTTTTTCTGAGAGTTTGTTTCATTTTTGAGTCTTTTAATCTGAGAGTATTTTTAGTTAGGTCAACATAGGATAATTTAAAAATAGGTAATGGTTTGAATTATTACAACACAAAAGTATTATGTTCTTCGCGCGGTATGTATTAATACGCCGTTTCAGCCGGTATGATAAAGTACACTTGTGCCATGGGACATGTTGGGAGAATGCCAAGCCTTACAAGTAAAAGATCATAGCAAACACGTTCCAAGTCTTCAAAAACATCATTTTTAATCCATTTACTCGACTATTCTTTTGTATAAATTTGTAGGCGTCAGACCTTGTTTTAGGTGGTATAAAGTGCAAGATCAGCAATCCATGTTTGTCTAAGTCAGGAATCTGTTGTTCAGTGGTTGTCGTTTGTTGATGTGGTTCTTACGTGTTTCTCGTCTTGTTTTTATATAGATTAGACCGTTGGTTTTCCTGTTTGAATTGTTTTACACTAGTCATTTTGGGGCCCTTTATAGCTTGCTGTTCGGTGTGAGCCAATTCTCCGTGTTGAAGGCCGTACTTTGACTTATAATTGTTTACCTTTTACACATTGTGACTTGGATGGAGAGTTGTTTCATTGGCACTCATACCACATCTTCTTATTTCTATTGTTTTCGAGGTTTTGCAAAATAGGTATAGAAATGCATGTCTAAACAGAAGGGGTTTAAAGCGCAATGAAACAAGGTTGAACCTACAATTTTGCCATGGTAAATGCCTTTGATGTTTTTAAATATGAGTCATCCTCAGTTGTGAAGTCATGTTATTCGTTTTTTTTTTTTTTTGTGTTTTGTTTTATTTTGCTGATGGTTTAGGACTCTAGATGTTTCACACTTTGTAAGAGTTAAGCCTATTTGTGTTTTCCTATTCTTTATTATGATATAAAAAGCAACAAAATAAAAAAACATAAGGTTAACTATACACACAGTTAAAGATTTACAAAAGGATTTAGAAAGAAAAGCAACCATGGCAGATAGAAAATTTAGACCTAATTCACCAGATTGGCATTCGCGTCATGGCACATAACCTATTATTTACTTTCCTAGCATGTCATCATTATTAAAGGAAATACTAGATCTAAGATTAGATTTCAGTAGAATAAAATAGTAGTTACCGAGACAAGATCCACAGCACCTATTTTTAAACCAAAATTATACTTCTTCAGGAAAATTCAAATTTTGAAAACATTACTGGACAATTACTTATGATAAGGATTATTTCTTTGTAATAATTAAGATCAGCAACAAAATACGAGCACTCCTGCTAACAAAGGTTAGCCAAAAGACGGACTATTACAAATATTTCCGAGCTCCAATCGAAAGGGAGGAAGAATAGACAAAATAAACAATATTACCTTGACAATCACTTTCATCAGAACCATCCGAACAGTCTACAATACGATCACATTTCCATGCATTATACACACACTTCTTTCCATGATCACATGGGACCATCCCTGTAGCACACTGTATGCGTATTACTGGTGCGTTAGTTGTAACTGTTACATAAAGTTTGATACAGTATTAAGACATCATTTCAATATACAATGTATTACATAAGTAAACTTTTTGTTGACTGTAAATGGTTAGGACTTTTCGAAAAAAAAAACGGTATTCAGTTTTTGTTAATAATCAGACACTCGTCGTTTCTAGTCTATTTTGCAGGAAAGGGTACATATCTATTTTAGCATTTGTGTTTTATTTTTGTTTAAGGAAATTGGATTTTTGAAATTATTATCATTTTTTATTTATTAATCATCTTTTGAATGGTCAATTCTTTTTTTTTATATTTTACATATTGGGTATTTACAGTAAATGATCCCATCTTGGCTTGTTCAACCTTGATAACTCCAAAAACAATTGTGAATCCAGTGTTTATGGTCCGGCTAATGATCACTATCAACTTGCACGATAAATACTTTCACGTGCATGGTTTAAGAAAAAAGAGTACTTGCTACCAGAAACGTGTTTGATGTAAAAATTATGAGATGTGGTATGATTTCAAATGAGAATATTAACAAGCAAACACATAATTATTCATAACTTCAGTAAATAATGGCACGGAGACACACGCTAATGAATCTACACAGCATGAGCGACAATCCCTGCAAATCAATATGAAAATAAAAAGATGTTTATTTTGAATACTTTAAGGGGACTCATGCTGGAACTTTCTCATATTAGCATTAAGATTAACCGAAGGATTGCAATATCATGCAGACCTGTGTTGGCACATTGGAAACATAAAATATATAAAACAAGTTACAATATTGCATAAAGACCCGTAATGGAACTTCAGTATCTTTTGCAGAAATTATTCGACTACTGCTACTTAAAGGTTGTGTATATTTGATCAAGACCAGTGGTAGACCAGTGATCAGTTTCACAACAAGTCGGTAAACTTACGTTCAACTTTAGTCGTAAGATTTTTTGTGAAACTAATTACTGGAGTATGAGAGACAACTCTTACAATGCGACATTAATAAAGGAAACTATACAGTCACCAAGTGAGGAAAATAATTTTAATTTTCCAATCTTTTGCACTAGAAAAGGGGAACGGACAACCTATAGCAACATATTATGGAATATAAGTGTGGTGTCAATTAGATTACTTATATATGCTTTTTTATTAATTTTCCTTATTGTACGAGCAGCATCGGGTTCTAAGGTGGGGATTCATGGGTCCGATTTTTGAAGGGGAAAATATTGTCTCATTAATATATTTAGGACATTTTTAAAGTCTATCACTTTTAACAAAGCAAAAGTTCCTGGAAATTTTCGATACCCGCCTCCTTATATTTGGAAATTCCGAGAAATCAATTGCTTTCAACTTCTCAGTTGAATAAATGATTATTAATTTATTAAAAGTCCGTGATTTAATTACAAATCACCTCCCAATCCCAGTCGATATTTTTGAACTGCTCCGTGTTCCTTTGTTTCTTCACTAAGTGTCTTTAATAAATAACAATATATATAAACCTTCTTTTTTTTTCTTTTTTTTTTTATCTTGCATGTATTGTTAAACGATAGAAAACAGAATCATAATGAGAAACGAAAATTGTTTTTTTTTTTTTTGCAAGATAGCTTTTTATCGACATTTTCCATGATAAATTTGCCTTCAACTAAAATGGTTTTATTTCGGTTTTTTTTTTTGTAAATTTTCAAATAAGAAAGAAAACTACCCTTTTATATATCGTGTTCAAATTCTATGTGATTGCATGAACACAACCACGTCATACAGGAAATAATGAATATTGCATAAAATATTGCAATCAATATTACAAGTTTAAACTACCTGGAATCAATATCGAATTTTCTTCGTGTTGTGAAATATACCATTTAAAAGACACCGTCAGTAAGCAGGCATATTTTATTAAAGTAAGTATAATTTAACGGAATACGAAGATTATTGTATAAATTAAAATTACATTTTATAAATAAACAATGAATACCGTTAAAACGGACAGAAAGTGGGTTTCTTAATATTAACAAATTTATAAATGATAAAATGCACATCCCTTTTCTTAATTAGAATTATCATAAAAATAATTGTTTATCTAATTTACATTTATATACATAAATATGGTTAAAAGGATATTCTATAGGCTTGAATCCATATGGATTCTGTCTGATAATTACAAAACTAATATTACTGCTTATTACTAAAATATTAGGTCTTGTATTTTGCTGGAAAAAAAAAACAAAAGATAAATAAAACAGTATCATGTTTATCATTTTGAATACTAATTGTCAAGCATAAACAATCACATGTAATTAATTCTGTGTCTGTATATCAAAATAAGGTATTAAATACTGTAAATGCGTATAATCGTCTCTTTAAACAAACTGAGGTAGTTAATTAGTTCGAACGCATTGATGCAAATATGAGATAATTATATATCTTATGGTAATATACAACTATATCTCACATGAATAAAGTCATCCCCTGGAATTTTGGTAGTAATCTTTAAATACACCGTCTTTATAGCCCATAACATTCATGTGAGGTCAAAGAAGTATAATACAAAATACCGAACTCTAAGGTAAATTCAAAAGGGGAAGTCAATAAAAACTGACAAAATCAATCCCATGAATCAACGGAACGAGTGGAAAAAAACTATCATATTCCTGACTTGGTACAGGCATTTCCCGACGAAAATAGTGGGTTAAACCTATAGCTAGCTTAACCTCCCACCTGGGCGAGAACCAAAACAGACATAATAGGTTAATGTGACAATAATTGGGATCCAGCAGCCAAAACTGAGCAAACATACATAACAACTGAACAAAAGTTCAAACAAACGTTCACATAAATCGAACAAAGACGTCAACAAAAAATGTGCTGTAGTTGATAGTAAATTGACAAAGACGCCGATAGAAAAAAGTAAAATAACAAAAATACCGAACTCCAAGGAAAATTCAAAACGGAAAGTCCATTATCAAATGGCAAAATCAAAAGCTCGAACACATCAAACTACGAATGGAAAACAACTGTCACATTCTTGACTTGGTAGAGGCATTTCCTTATGTAGAAAAAGGTGGGTTAAACCTGGTTATATAGCTAGCTAAACCTCTCACTTGTATGACAGTCGCATAGAATTCCATTATATTGACAACAATGTGTGAACAAAACAAACAGACATAATAGGTATTGGGGTACAGCAGTCAGCATTGTGTTATAATCTTAGAAAAGTTTTGTAGTTGATAGTAAATTGACGAAGACGCCGATAGAAAAGATTTTATAGTTGAAAGTACACACCGCATATAGTATACACTTTCTCGATCAAGTACAAAACGTCAATGCCATTGTCATTTACATCTAAAAGTTAAATTTCGGTCTTCAAAAAATAGACGAATATCAATAAACCATGTGAAACTCAAAATCTCATTTAGTCTACACATGGAGGTGATATTGAAGTCAATATCACCGTCAACATAATACTTCCATGGTCTACAAAAGTTGTGTAAGAGTTTACAGGGACTGTACAAAATCTGTTGTCAACATTAATGAAAATGAAACATTGTAAAGGCGCGTCCTTTTCCCTAAGGACAACACTAGTTCGTTACTAAAGAGACAACAACTGACGAGATTCATGGACCGTCCCTAAAGTAAACTTGTTCAGAATATCAATGCAAAAAAGAAAAAAGTAATTTTAGTCTTGTTACAAACTACAGATACGAAATTGATGTTAATCCCAAAAATATGCAACGATTAAACAACAACAGTATAATTATAATCTCTGTTAATACATGAAGCCAAAACAAAAGTGTGTAGAACTACTACTGAACTTGATTTGCTTCATACTGCAAATTCAGAAACTATTGCGAGGTTTTTATTATGGCTAATAATGCGACTTGATTAGTATCAAAATAATAAGAACCATTCTGATATCTGATACATATATCTGCATGCATATTTTCCTGAAATCGCAATAATTAGTCTGCATTTAAGTCCATTCTTCAAAAGTTGCAATAACAAATGCACGCAATAATTTCTGAATTTACAGAATTTATTTAATATTATTGCCGTAAAAGATCATTAATAACAATGAGAAGGCAAAGTTTTCCCGTTTATCATAAATTTTGTTGTGAAAATGTTAGAAGGACACTGATTACTCAAAACGTTGGATTAAGTTAGAGCTGGTTGTGGATGATAAATAGTATCATTCAAAAAGTTGGTCAAATCTTACTGGTGAATGCAAATTGAAGATGAGTTTTCTTATTTTAATAGACATTTACCACACCCTTTGACCATCTGAAGGCAATCTATGCATGAGAGTAGAAAACCCTTAATGTTTCGAACGATTCCATATTTTATAAACAGTAAATTTAAAGAAAATAAACATATTAATGATATTTCAAGTCTTAAATTATTGAATGACTGTGATCGATGTTTTCTTAAGCATAAAATTTCCAAGGTTGTACTGCAACAGCCACCAGCAAAATTAAGGATTCGATATCAGAGGGTACAATCGTAAATCCCCATGACAATAAATGATGAAACAAAAAACTGTTTTTTTTTTATATATTGTTATGTATTTTTTTATACGAAAAAAAAGAAATAAATGTTGAATGGAACTATATTTATAAATATTGACCATTCACAATTTTTTCACAGCATGAGATATGTAGCAGCATATATGTTGGCCGTGATGGGTGGCATTGAAAACCCATCAGCCGACGATTTGAAGATGATTATCGGAAGTGTCGGGATAGAGTCGGATAACGATAAGATAGACCTTGTAATATCTAAGTTAAAAGGAAAAAACATAGAAGAATTAGTTGTGAAAAGTAAGTATTTCGATCAACTAGCTTCAATTTTCTGTGACTGCATATGTTTTTGTCTGTTGAATGTTCTCTGTCTACACTTGTTTTAGGAGGGTAGACCTTTCGGTATGATATGTTTGGTAACACTTCCATGTGTATATTTCTGTTGTGATTTACTTTGGCGTTTGTCTACTAAATGTTTATTTAAGAAATTACTTTCTTTTTAATTTTATCGAACTCTAAACTACCAACGCCTAAAGTTGTTTACAATGACAGAAACAGTTGTGCAAAATTTGATATTTAAATTGATAAAACCATTTTCATTTGAATTTTATTTTATTATCGAAGTCAAAATTAATGCGAAAGTTGGTGAAAACTAGTGCAATTTCAATATTTAAGAGTCTGAATATTGTGTCTAAACTCACTAAAAGTACAAGACTTAAAAAGATTGTTCAACAATTGTACACTTATGACATATTATTTGTTGTTATTGGCTTTAATTGGCTTTCAGTAACTGCGAGTACTCTCATATCTTTACTTTCTGTCGCAAGTCCTTTTTTAAGTAGTTTTTGGGGTGTTTTGTTTCGATCTAAAGATTCAAGCCTCTTTCAACTGATATGTTTTAAATGTTTTAATGCTTTGCTGTTACCGGCTGTCCGGGGTTATAGGAGGTTGCGTGCCTGCAAACATATTTTATCCTGGAATATTTTATTGGCTGAAAGACGAATGTTTCATTCCGTCACGTGCATTCATTTTGTATTATAGCAACCCATATCGTATGAAAGTAACCCAAGATTATAGAATTATTAGCACCACCTACCGAATTAATTAACACTATTTTTTCGGATTGTTCGTGTACTTCGTGTAAACCGTTATGCTTTTAAGAAAAACGCAATGTTTATCTATTTGGAAAAAAGCAAATGTCAATAAATCTTGTAAATATGGACAATTTATGTTGAAGTTTTGTGTTTAAAGATATACTTTCAGATTCTAACTGTGGATGGTATATATGTTTTTTTTTCTCGAAGTTCTGTAAATATAATATTTGGATTTTAGTTTAAACATATTTTATTGTTAAAAATGACAAATAGATCAGACACAAGTTTTACCGATTAGTAACGTCTTCTTCAAAGAATTGAATGATGTTGGTTTTGAAAATTTATACTAAATGAAAGGAAGTAGCCATAACATTTTATCTAGAATGTCATTTCGAATACATTTTCAAAAAGGACAGCATTCAATTCTATAATCAATTACAGGTCAAGATCTTCTGGCATCTGTATGTGGCGGGTCAGGATCTACTTGTATTCAGACTGAAAACCTAAGGTTCGGCAATGAATTAAACAGAGCTTGAACTCTGGGACCCTCGGTGGGTAAAACGACCCTTAAACGTGCGACACCGTCGTACTAAATTGTCACCAGTAGAAAGGAGGTTATTACTATGATCACAGTGGTTTAGACGTTGTCGTCTAACATATATATTATAAAGGTACTGGCTACGATTAGAGTTATTGTTTCCCGCAAAATATATTTAGGAAGGCACTGATCTAAAACATGTTTGATTTGCGAGCAATCTGTGAAATAAATATAAACAATTAAATTATGATGTAAAAAACATGAATCATGATTGAACTTCCACATCATGTATTGACCCAAAATGACGTTCACTGTTTTCATACGGGGTCAGTTAAAACAACTTACTATTCTTAAGTATTGATACGAATGAGCAAGATGTCCAATTGGTGGTCAGTGAAAAGAATTTAATTTTTTTTTATCAATGTGCTTTCAAATCAATATTGCTATGTTCAATAAATATTTTTCTATTCTTTTATTCATATATTTTTGTTCAAATATGTAAAACAACGTATACGGGGTAATGACACGAAGTCAGTACAAAGTATCCCGATGCCACACACAAAACAAAAGACATAATTTGTAAATATAAAATTTTGCAGGTAACAACTAAAAAAAAAACATCTTGTTACCCACAATTTCCGTATGAAATCGGGTCACTGTCCGGAAATTGTCAGGAAATACATTTCGGCAATTAGTCTAGAAAGTAACAACAATGATTTCTTGTTACTGTTTGTGTGTAATTGTAGCCGCTACCTATTATATATGCAGTATATATAGAAGTGATGGTGTAATTTGTCAGCGGAACGACACAAAGGACAAATACAATGGTTTAAATATAGTGTTTAACTAGTAAGAAAAACATCTACATGCATGTTACAAAATATATTATGCTGGTCAAGGGGACAGATGATAGTATTTAAAAAATGTATTACCGGGTATTAGAATAATGCACGACATCTTTATTCCAGAATAAGATTTTGTTATTGAGATTGAAATAGTCAAAGAGATATATTATAAATGATAAATGATAAGCAGTTTTATACTTATTTTAGTAGTGTCTAGAGAAGACGAAGAAAAGCCTACTGTAGATGATGGTGATGACAGTGATGGGAGTGATGTCAGTTTTGGGTTGTTATTTGATTAAACATCAAGTAGACGTTTTTACTTTTTTTTAAATGCGTAATTTTACACCATTTGATGTATTCATACGCAAATGTGAGTTTGTTTTTATATTAAAACTACATGCATATGCTAAAAGCTTGGTTATATTATATAAATATGACATCCTTCATATCGTTATAAATGTATGGGCTTTGGGGTGTTATGATTTTTTGTCTTCAAATATTTGCATGCTTGGGGTTTCTTGCTTCTTCCACAGTTAAAGAAGGACATTAGATTCCATTAAGATGAATTGAAAGTCGTGTCATATCTGACAAGGAGAAGCAACATAAGTTTACAGACAAAATTTCCTCGTGTTGATATATCCACAAACTATTGCGGTGTTCTCGATGTATTCGCATTCAATGTTTACACCGGGATAAGTTCCGTTTGAATTTGTTCTGATTTTTTTTTAAATGTCAACGATGAGTTTATAATATCTAATACAAAACACGTAAAAATGTTACGAAATGCATAATTCGTACAATGCTTTCTTATTCTAATTGTCAGCATGGAATATTTATTGGAACAACAGTTTTATTAGACAATAATAACAGTACATTGGTATGCACTCACCAAGGCAATGATGTTCATCTGACCCATCATTACAGTCAATGATATCGTCACATCTCCATGTATTTGGACAACATCTCTCACCATCAGCACACATAAAATCTCCCTTAGCACACAGTTTCGGAGCAGATGTTGTTGTTTTCGCCGTTGGGGTTGCAGCAGTTGTTGTTAGTGTGGTACCTACAAATCGCTTTCAAAGATGTGACTTACTTAGATAATAAGTTATAACGAATCATATTGAATGCTTCGGAACAGACATGATTAACAGCACACTTTTCTTAAATTATCCGTTGATAAATTAAGAGGTAATAAGGAAACAAACGCTCCAACTCCATACATACACAATTCATTCATTTCTTGTCAGATTTACTTCAAATTTGCATAAATGACGACTCATATAAAAAAAAAATACAATTTAAATTCTCAAAAAAATCTGAAAAAGCGAACCGTTTTTGCTGTAAGATTTTTCAATTTTCATAGGTGGATTTTAGTTGATGTGGAGAGTTCTTGGGTATATATGATCTTAAAGGCTAGTTTTTTAACAGTTTTAGATAATTTATACATATTCTTTTAATAATGGTATGCTAATGAAATAATTCGTTATTGATTTGGTCTTCCATCTATTTTTATTCGAGTGTCAATGACGAGTCTCGTGCAGACGAAACGCGTCCCGGGCACAAATTATAAACTTGCTATCTTTGACAATTTTTTTTTATTGTTTCACTTTTGGAAATCGATGGACTATTATAAGCTTATTGTGACGATATGAAAGGTGTTGCTTATCATTGAATTAAGGATGTATTGCAGCTGTATAGTTTGCACTTTACATTCTCGTTCTTTGTGATATTAGGGGAGATTGCGGCTAGATATCTCCTTTGGCAATCATACCACATCTCTTTATAAAAGGCAAATTGTTTACAACAAGTCCATGATGGCAGCTATTGTTTTGCATGATTCTTTTCTTGGGGGAGGGGTGGGGCAGGTAACAAAACGACCCATCAGAAAAATAAATTCAAAGAACACTAGAGATGTTGCCGGAAATTGCACATCTATAATTTTTATATTTGCATTTAAAAATTGCGTACTTTACAGTATTCTATCATTATAGATAATGTTTACTCCAAAGGGACGAGTAACTGATTAAAGAGAAAAAAAAAACGAACGATTAACATCTTTTAATATATATATACTGGCCTAAAAAACTGAAAGGGAAAAGTGAGAAATGCTAAGAAAATAAGAAAAATGTCAACACCAATTCATTTTGTAATTAAAAAATTCATAATTACTTGAAAAAGGTCCTTTCTTTTGATTTTTTTCACACGTAATGATTGAGTTTACTCTTAGTTGGTATAATTTATGGCAAAAATAATTATGAATGCTCGTCAAATTCTTCCTTTATTGAGTTTCGTATTGATTTAGGGTCGGGTGTCGATGTCAATGAGACTTTAGACAGGTAGTATTCTAACATTGACATTTTTTAATTTTTTTTAAGGGGTAGATACGATCTTCTTAATAGACCATATACTGATTTATTGATGCATTACATACATGATGTATATGTATGCTCAACTTAATATTTAAAATTTTCTGAAATCTTTATGCAGAAGTCAAAATGTTGTTCTTGAAGGTTTTCCTGGCTTTAGTTTAATTGCCGGGAAATGATCAGAATGCAAGATTTTGCAACAGTTATCTCAGTGTTTCTTGTGGCCTTCAACCACCAACTGTTTGCAGTCCTTTTGCACAAATTCCTATTTTTATGACGTATCATCTGCGCCAATTTTATTCTAGAAAGGTATCAATTTCAACAGAATATGGAATTCATTTTTCAAATTACTTTTATACAGTTTATTAGTCCCCTACCGACGAAGTCGAAGGGGACTTTAGGTTTGCACTCCGTCCGTCTGTCTGTCTGTCTGTATGTACATCCGTCAGTCGGCAAATCAGTTTTCCACACTTTTTTTCTTCGTGCTTGAAGATATTGATTTGATATTCAGTATATAGTTTTATCATGACAAGTTACAGATTAAGTTCGAATTTTGTTCCGGTCTGATAATTTTGTGTAGAGTTATGGTCCTTGACTTAGACAATTCACTCAAAAATCAGTTTTCCACACTTTTTTCGTCATGCTTGAAGATATTGATTTGATTATTGATATATAGTTTTATCTTGACAAGTTACAGATCAAGTTCGAATTTTGTTCCGGTCTGATGATTTTGTGAAGAGTTATGGTCCTTGGACTTAGAAAATTCACTCAAATAATCAGTTTTCCGCACTTTTTTTAATCATGCTTGAAGATATTGAATTGATAATTGGCATATAGTTTTATCATGACAAGTTACAGATCAAATTCGAATTTTGTTCTATTATTTTGTGCAGAGTTATGGTCCTTGGACTCTGAAAATTCACTTAAATAATCAGTTTTCCACACTTTTTTTTCGTCATGCTTGAAGATATTGACTTGATATTTGTTATATAGTTTACACCATGACCAGTTATAGATCAAGTTAGCATTTTGTTCCAGTACAATTAATTTTTAACCGGTAGGGGACTATTTATTGCCATGCAATACTCTCAGAATGCTTGTTCATACAAAAATGTATATTGTGTTGTAACACAACTGTACCAGGTAACGGAGAGTGCTCGCTCACAAACATGTTTAACTCCGCCATATTCTTAATGTGATTGTCCCAAATCAGGAGCATGTAGTTCAGTGGTTGTCGTTGGTTCATGACTATCATATTTTTTTTTTTTTATTTGTAAATGGTTTTGTTATAAACTAGGCCGTTAGTTCTCTCAATTGAATTTTTCACGTTTTTCATGTGGTGGCCTTTTATAGCCGACTATACGGTATGGGTTTTCTCATTGTTGAAGGCCGTACAGTTGCCTATAATTGCTTACATCTTTGGTGGATATTTGTCTCATTGGCAATCATACCACATTTCCTTATTTTTATATGTATGTATATTTATTAAATAAACAATGTTTATCGAATGATACCAAAAAAATAATAATTAATGGAATAGATATGCCTACCTTTGAAAAAAGAAGAATTTAGAAATAACGTGCATGGCGTTGTACAACAATATACTGTACTGCTATCGTATACAGAGATAAACAGCGTATCCACTGTTTTCAATGGATCTATATCATGTCTATATGACATTGACTCCAGAGATTAAATTGTCAAATACTCCGAATGACCTGTAAATGAAAGGCAACGGAGAGACTATTTCGGTTCATATGTTCGGAATTGGTCAATATTATATTTTGAATGAAGAAGATCTTAAAAGGAATGATCGGAAATGTGTCCGACAATCTATGTTCAAAGGATGAAGAAAACGACAAGGATTGCCTCACAAAACTGTCTAACAAATTCAAGGTTCCTGAAAATTATATCTGAATTAAGAGACAAAATTTTATGAAAAGCGGTCGAAACTTGGACACATTGGAGACCTTTCTATATTGTATGAATTTAAGCAAAGCAAAGACTTGGATTGTTTTTTTTTTTCGGCGGCAGATCATGACTATGTGATACCTTGACATTTCTGTTCGTCTGTATTATCATAGCAGTCCACAATACCATCACATCTCCACGAATCTGGGTAACATTTGTCATTATCACACATAAACTCTTCTTCACCACAATGAGACGTTTCACGTACCCAAGCTGTGTTAATTATCGAAACTAATATTATATATATCACAGCTTTTAAGAAATAACAATAATATTATCATTTAATTATTTGCTCTTTAACAGATGACTTAATGAAGTTGATATTAACAATTTCTCGTTGATGATTAGATAAACATCTAAATGGAACATTGCAAAATCTTACAAAAAGAAACATATTTTATTTTGTATCAAGTCATTTTAGTTCAATTCTAATTTTCTATAAATCAGATAATTTGAAAGGATGTTGAAATATAATTTATAACGTGGCATTTGCTTTTTAATAACAATCGACTGCTAGTATATATTTGTTTCTTATATTTGAAAAAAAAATACAAAATCTTGTTTCACTTATAAATGCCAATGCAGTAAGGAAGGAGCACTTTCAACAATATTACAATTATAACTTTGACCATTTCTTGATGATTTTTTTTTTTTTTTTTTGTATTTTGTCATGTGTAAATCTACCTTATATCTTTCAACTAATTCTTCGGCTTACCATTGCATCCATATTCGTCACTCCTATCCATACATTCCGACTTCCCGTTACATCTTAGACTGATAGGTAAACAAAAGGTTCCGGTCCATGAATTTTCATCACACTGAAACTCTATAAGTGGGTTGCAGGACGATTCTGTCAGATAAAAGAGGGTAAATTTTTCGCACCAATATTTTAAGGATATATCTCAAATCAAAAGTGCACAGAGTGGTTTTAGCTAATAGAAAAGGGCAGATTGTAAGAATTGTAAATATACTCTACATAATTCAGAGCGAACTTTAAATAGTCTGAAATAAATGATTCCGTTATATTGAAAAGTTGAACTTGTTTGAAAAGAATTGTGCTCAAAAAAGTAATTTAATTGTGTATGAAATTGAAAATTATATTACTTTGTAGGGATACAAGTGTTAATTTCCAAATGTAGAATCACTAATCCGGGGACGAATGAAAAATATTAGTACAGACTACAAAGTTATATATAAAGCCCGCCTTTTACGATTTACCGTATTTAAAGCACGAAAAGCGTAGCTTTGAGTCCGTTGTATATGTAAATGAGTCAGGCGTGGCTATATATGGTTTGTATTACGAATGGGCTATGACGCACGTCAAAGGTGAAATACTGACCAATGCAGCTTAACTGTGCTTTTCATGAATTAGATATGTCAGTCAAACAGTGGTGTTCGCGCTATGCTATGTACAAAATGTCTCTTATTTTCAGAAAATGAACACATGGAGAAAATGTTTTCAGCAGGATTTGTATTTCAAATAAATGTACATTTAAATGAATTCATGATTGTCGTGGGAGATACATTGAGATTTACAGACCCGAAAGTGATTTTTGTGCTATTGAATAGTGTTCCCTCCCCGAGAATTCTTGAGGGGGATAGATGCAAAATCTTATTCGATGTATACATGCTTTCAAAGCCTGAAAAAGACGTGTAGTTTTAGAGGAGTTGAGAATCTGTGATAAGAAGGAAACATTTTTAAAATATTTTGTGAAGGTATTGTTTTTTTCCCTTCACAACAGGAAAAAGATCGGTTAATTGATTGGTTGTTGATTGCGTTTGGTCCATCGACAAATATTTGAAGCATGCTCAATTAAAGAGATAGATTTGTGTAAATCGGTAGTAATTGCTCAATATCTAGTGACATATATTTCTGGGGTATTCATTCTGATACGATAATACACATGGCGGGGTCGCCTATAATAGAGAGAAAAACGAGGACGTGGTCTCACTTAAACAATGGTATCAGGTATGTGCGCCGTATTTATCTGTATTTAAATTTTGGTATTGTAGAAATTTGAAATTATTTGATAAAGAAATTTATCAATATCGCCTCTTCGTTTATCGACCATGTTATTTCTTTTTGTAGCTTATTTGCCTAAAGTTTCGGGAACCGTGTTTTAATTCAGGGTTAGGTTTAGTAGGAGTTGGACAAGTATTAGGGTAGTGTTACCTTGAAGATTCCCCCTTTCCGAATTTATGTTTTTATAATTTGTTGAGTTTGCAATTTATGCAAATTTGTAAGAAATTTTCAAGTCATTTATATTACATTCTGCTTTATCTTTCATTATCTACTGGTCCGAGGAGGTGGAGCCAGACAATGCAATAACAACTTCTGAGATGTAAGTTAATGCACTCACCTAAGCTCCTCCCATTCCTTGCTTCACCTTTTATGACAAGCGTTCAAAGGCGGGTTTGTATAGTGAAATATTCAGTGAATGCACTCCTCTAAATATATAAGAAGTTTACTCACTCGAAGATCAAAGAAAAAATTAGAATTCATGTTACGACTTTATCAAAATAGAATAATAACATGATAATAATGATGGATGGCGTTCTTACCGTAATATGGCAAACGTAATGCTGTTGTAATTCCAACCAGGAGTACACAAAGTAGAGCTTTTGTTTTCCAGTGCATCCTAGAAGAAAATTCCGACATTCAGTGCCTGGAAAAACGGTAAATAAACTACTAATGTAATGTTCAATAGGTTACTGAATTATGTTTGGTCACAAAGTAAGTATTTAAGCTTTTAAATAAATATGTACAAGTCTATGATTGAGACTATGCACAAATAATAATATCAAGTTTTCAGATAAAACTAGTTGATAATTGTCTGTATGATGGTCAGTTTGTATGAAAGTTCAAAGATATACAAACAAATAAGGTGATGTTCGAAGATTATGTCTATGTTGGACAACGTTATTGTTTCAGAGTTTTGATCAATAACAAAGCCACTCTTTCTTTACTTGAAATGTATTTGGATGAATATTGCCATTTTTATATTTGGGTCAGTTCATTTTGTTTGCTATCTGGACCGGAGTTTTCTTTATCTAGAAAGTGAGCTTACTAGGTATAGGGCATACTTTGTGTATACAATGCTGAATGCAGTGAATCATATAATGTTTTTTTAACAAGTCCGGTTGATTTGATCAGGCTCCATGAAAACAATTGAGAGGTTTTTTTTTCGTATTAAAAGTTATTGTCACACATATTGATTGAGACTGAGGCACGATATGTATTGGTCTTAGATATTGTGACACGATATGTATTGGTCTTAGATATTGTGACACGAAATGTATTGGTCCTACAGATATTGTGACACGATATGTATTGGTCCTATAGATATTGTGACACGATAAGTATTGGTCCTAGTTATTGTGACACGATATGTATTGGTCCTATAGATATTGTGACACGATATGTATTGGTCTTAGATATTGTGACACGATATGTATTGGTCCTATAGATATTGTGACACGATATGTATTGGTCCTATAGATATTGTGACACGATATGTATTGGTCCTAGATATTGTGACACGATATGTATTGGTCCTAGATATTGTGACACGATATGTATTGGTCTTAGATATTGTGACACGATATGTATTGGTCCTAGATATTGTGACACGATATGTATTGGTCCTATAGATATTGTGACACGATATGTATTGGTCCTAGATATTGTGACACGATATGTATTGGTCCTATAGATATTGTGACACGATATGTATTGGTCCTATAGATATTGTGACACGATATGTATTGGTCCTAGATATTGTGATTTAGGCTAAAAGGAGTAAGGGTGGGTGATCAAGGAGAATTGGAAATACGGATCGTTTATCACTAACAAGAAAAGAAGAAAATTGTGTGCAAATATAGATTCCACAGCATTATCGAATATGATACCATATTTCTCCTCTCAAGACATCACCCAATCAATTTTTTATTTTCAAATTGATTGATTGATTGATTGTCTTTATTTCCTCCAATATATGAAGATTGACATATAGTTAATACATACAAATGGAAATTAACAAGCTATATACAACATATTATAAACACAATATGACAAAAAGGTCATTACACTTCATGATGTTTATAATGTCCAACACATAATAAATACAAAAAAGAGAGAACAAATGCACATACAACTTTGCCTATTTAGTGACCAAAATTAAAATTATGGTAAAATAAAACACTTTTGAAGTGATGGTACAATTTCAACATATGACCCGTTAAGCACAGCATCAGTTGTTTCCACACATCAGAGTTCAGTTGTTTTACATAATCATTTACTCTACCAAGTAATGTCAAGCATATCGTCTTCGTCCTGCTGAAATAGTTTTACAGAATCTTGTACCGACAATAAGTTGACTATCGCATAGAACATTTCATTTCGAATATCAACAACATGTTCACAGTTTAGATTCAAGTGTTTTACAATATCATCAGTATAATGGTTACATATAGTACATTGTCCACTCTTAATGGCAACGGATCCTAAACGAATTAGTAGTAAAAGATCTCTTGTGAAAAAAGTGTCCGTAGCTGAAAGTCTGAAAAGTCTATGATCTGTAAGACAAGAATGTATTTTAAAATAACGGTTGAGTTTCGGTTGACGTTGAACAGACAGTATCCATCTATTTTCTTCAAAAATTGTTATTGACTGACTAACTATTTTGGACCAAAGTCTTTTATCTGGAATATATGCCTCCTCTATATAACTTTCAAGGAATGATAACATATCATTTCTCGCTAAAGTTTGTATAAGATCATAAGTTATTGATGATTTCGCCAAGTCTTCACTGAGTATTTGACCAAGTCGTAAATTAAACAGTTGCTTATGAGTAGTTGTAACAGACGCTCTACATAATCTTCCCAGAAATAAAATCTTAAATTTGTCAATGAGACCTTTTATTGTGCAAAGACCTAAATTACTTATACAAGAGTCATTTGGTGACCTTTTATCAAAACAAAGGATAAATCGTGTGAAATATCTAACATTCCAATCTCCGTTGAATTTAAATGTCCACATAGTTCACAGGCATGAAGTGCACAAGGAAGGATAACTCTTTTCCATATAACGGTATTTGCGACCGGAGACATGGCATTTGGATTCACACCAATATTATACAGCGAATGCAAATTTCGCTTTAATTTCTTACAAGTCATATCTGTCCTTCCGAAAATTCTTCTCGAACAGTCTAGCATAAGTAACTGTAGTATTCATCAAAATTGTAGCATCACCGAATGAAAACACGTAATCAGGTTTTTGCATATACTTTTTGGGACTAAACAGTAAAAATTTATTTTTCAAAGCATTATATTTAAGTCTCCATCTTTGTGCATATTCGTGAACAATATTTAAAAGTATTTGTAACCCGTTGTTTTTGAGCTACTCAACAAGGTAGTGTCATCTGCTAAAGGACACACGGAATATGTAAATATTCAATGATCAATCCACTCTTAGATTCTATAAGCTGGTAAATCAAATCTTTAATAAAAAGTGGAAAAGCCAAGTAGATATTACACGGTCTTGACCGACTCCTTGTTCGATCTTAAACACCTTGCTAGTTATTGTTTTGTACTGAACATGAGCCGTTGCAGTTTTGTACCACAATATATAATTCTCGCATTTTCCCTTTTATTCCAATATTCATAAGTTTGTATAATAGACCATCCTGCCATACTAGTATTCGGTCAAAAGCCTTTTCATTATCTAAAAATATCGCAAAAACTGGTGAATTGTGTTCATTATAAAAGTCTATCGATTCCTTTAAAGTATAAATCGCAGGAATGGAACCATGTTCTTTGACAAATCCAAATTGTAGGGGATGAGGTATAACTGTTCCCATTTGTTCTAAAAGAGCTTGAACACGACACAAAATAATCTTTTCCAATAGTTTTCCCAAAACCGAAGTTAATGTCACTGCACGGTAATTGTTCGGTAATGATTTATCTTTGTTATTGCCTTTATATAGAGTTATAATTATTCCATGGCGAAAAGATAACGGTAAATATTCGGTTTTAAGCATAATATCATAGAGTTTGCATACATATGTTAAGATAGCCTTTTCACCATAAAGTAAATGTTCATTACATAAATAATCCGGACCTGGTGCTTTACCACATTTAAGACTACGTAATTGTTCACTAACTTCATCGATCGTGATCTTTCGTTCAAGATATGGTATCACACAATTATCATTACTATCAATATATGTTTGAATAAAATCATTTTTTTCCCCCCAAAGAAATTTGTATCAAAAAGGTTATCAGAGTCACCGTTATCGGAATATAAATCATGAAAGTAGTCACTCCACATTTCGCATACATTTACATCGTCTGTTGCAACGTTTCCATTGTAGACTAATTTATTTATGGAGCAACTCGGTTTTCTCATTCGCCTTACACATTTATTAAATTGCTCAATATCTAATTCGGCAGCAGACTTGATTTCCTCATATTTTTCCTCTTACCATTGTTTTTCGGCTTGACATTTATGTTTGCGGAATTCGCGTTTATTGCTTCGCATCACGGTGCGGAGCTATTAGTTTCAGTCGATAAACACGCCATCTCGAAATAATTATTTATCCCATAAAGATTCTGATTGGTTGCTTTATGATGCGGCTGAGATACAGCAACAGCTATTGGCTTAAATGAGATAAAGAATTACAGACTTTTCTCGTCTCAGGATAAGATATCAAATGCCGGAAAATTAACTATGTGTATTTCAGTTCCGATCAACTGTCATTAATTCATGTTCGTTTTATTATGCATATATTGCACACTGAAATTCATTATTGAAATATCAGTTATTAATACGTGTTTATTTGCTTTGTTAATCTGCAATGTGCACGATTTGTTTTGCTTAACAATGTTCCTATACAATGTTTACAAAAATGCATTATCTGTATTTTATAAATTCTGCCAATCTAGGCACACCTCCAGAGTCGTGTCTATTTGTAAATGTTTTAATTTTCAACAAGTAAAGTGAACAAAATTTTAAAAGCATGGGTGTATAACGCACAACACTGAACAGCCAGTTTAAAATTTCAGAAAAGTTCATCTTGATATATATACAAAAATTGATATTCCAAGTCTAAGACATCCATTTTATATCAATCAATATCTAAAAATACGTCATTTCCAATACTAAATCAACAACCACATGCACACATATTACCTTAAATTAGGATAGAGCGAAGCAGTCCACAGCTTTTTAGAAAGCTCAAACTTGTGTAGTTTATAGTTATGATAACTCGGATCACTTTTGACTCTTGGTCGGTCATTGTAAATCCACTTTCGACGCGCCTCTCTCTGTTTAAAATGATATTCTTTCAAGTTTTTATTTTTCCAGTATGGCTTTAAATATGGTCGAAATTGTCCAGTTGGTATACATGCGTTTGATGCCATATGACATGCATTCATAAAACAGTCGTATAAAATTCAACATCATTGTTACTTAGGTTTTCGGACTTTATTTCAGTATTAAGTAGTTTGCACAGTTCAGTTTCGTACATTCTTCTTTCAAACGCATCCGCATGTGACCATTTCAGCAAATGTCTACAAAATTTATACTTTTCTGATGATGAGCTTAGTAAGTCTAGGTTTATATGTACAAAAACAGGAAAATGGTCTGAAACAGTATAAGGGCAGTCTGAACTCACTTTTAAAAAAAGAATGTCATTAGAAATAAATTCAGGTATACATACATAATCTAATAAAGTTCTTATACAATCATCTTTCGACCTAAAGGTGTACAAAGGGCCAACGCAACCTTGTTTTAATGGAGCCGGGTATAAATTTCTATCTTTCAAAAATTCAATATAATTTACAGCTTTACCACTGATGTTTGGATTAGTTATACCTATGTTAAGATCTCCACCTATTAGTGTAACATTGTCTTCCCAATACATATCATAATATTTACACAAATCATCTAAATATTTTAAATACGCTTCTTGGGTGTAGTTTGTGGATGGTAAAAGTACACATAAAACACAAATATCTTGATACTCATTTGAGCACAATTTTATACCACAGATTCTATCATTTTTTAAATTCAAATTATATATCTTATAACCAGGTGATTTTCTAACAAGTATTGCCGTTCCACCAGAACCTTTTGTATAACTACTGCAATTCATACCAATACTATATACAGTATCAAATCTGCTATCAAAATTTTCTAAAAAAGAAATATTGGATTTATTTAACCAATGTTCTGTTAAAAGACAAATATCGGACTTTTCTAATATTGATTCATAATATGAGGTGCCATGCATTGCACCTCTCATGTTCCATGTACAAAAACGTAACATTACAATCAATAACTTAAATATCTGAAGTTGAAATACTGTCACTCTACCCATTATGATTCTGATTGGTGATTGTTATAAGGTATGTAATCTCTACAGTAAACGCCATTCGGCCAAAAGTTTTCAGTATTCTCTATTTTGTCTTTGTAGTCATCTTCATTCATATTAACAAGCATAATAAATGTTGTACTTCCTCTGTTTTCGCGTCGCTTTAACAGTTTAGTGAACGTTACATGAACACCTTTTTGTTCAGCATACTTAGTGAACGTTACATGAACACCTTTTTGTTCAGCATACTTAGTGAACGTTACATGAACACCTTTTTGTTCAGCATACAACTTCACTGCGTTATTTACTAGTTCATATGGCCTATCGGCAAGTACATTGTACAATACTATCCGTTTTGTACGTCTACGCACAACTCCTCGGAATACCGACATATCGTTTTCACTAACCAACGGCTTAATTGGACTCGCTTGTTGGTAATCAGTATCAGCTGAATGTGTATTGGTGTCATTATTTAAGGTCATAAAGTCAATGTAATTATGCCTAGACGAGTATCACTGAAGAAACATTGATTGTTGAAATGCGCATCTGGTGCAGTAAAACTGATACCGTTAATGTTATTATGACCAATTGGTTGGTACCTCTGCTGTCGGACAGTTAGTCCAGGAGGGTATAACCCCAATAGCTCAGTATTTCAGTACTGGTGTGAAAATACGGATATTGTTTTACTGAAATTAGCTGTTATAATTCTTAGAAATTTATACTAAATAAAGTTATATGTCTCCTTCATCCATTGTTCTGATTCGTTGTCCGGGTTTGTCTATGCTTTATGGTCCTTGTTAGTTATATCAGATGTTCCAAATTTGTAATAGGTTTTCTATTTTTAAATGTTTTTGACAGCATCCCTGAAGAGAAATTTATTGTGGCAATGAGCATCTGGTACAGTAAAATTGCTACCGTTAATCTGTTTAAAATCACCTAATGTTTTCTAACGTTTTCGTTCCTTTTGGCACCCTTATTCGCCTGAGGAGTGCCAGGAGGAACGAAAATGTTAGTGAATATTATGTGATTTTTATTGAGATTTTTAATGTTTGTATTACTAAATGTAGTCTATTGCGATTTTTTTCTTTTTATTAATATATCCGTACACAGTGGAACTTACAACTTTATTCTTATATTATGATTTCGGC
Source organism: Mytilus coruscus (assembly GCA_017311375.1). Lineage (NCBI taxonomy): Eukaryota > Metazoa > Mollusca > Bivalvia > Mytilida > Mytilidae > Mytilus > Mytilus coruscus. Next base: position 88,747,252 of record CM029599.1, read on the forward strand.
TCGTTATCGCTTTCTTTCGTGATGTTAGCCAGAACAGAAAAGCAGGAATATTCAACTTCGTAAATGAATTTTGACAAATGAAGAATAGAGATCAAGACGCAAACAACACATAGATTATCAAAAGATAGTCAACCGGTCGGCGAAAGTAAAAATTGAGTATGAAAAATATTAATATATAATGGAATAATGTCGTTTTTATTATATTGTTTTAATTCTACACAATAAAATTCTGTCCGTTAGCGCTGTAAAAAGTGCCGAAAAAGGGATATAAAAATTAAGGTAAGATACCGTTTTAAGTGGCTGTATTACCATTTTATTGATTTCAGTGGCTCACTAAAAAGTTACTCTCCAATACCACTAATAATATTTCTACAGAAACAGTTATATTCCCAAACAAATTCGTTGTATCTATAAAAGAATTGAGTTAAGGTTTTAAGTTATTAACGAAACCCCTGACTTTATAAACTACCAGTTATACGTGATCATAATGGACCACATTCTATGAAATCCTAGGCCTCACTATAAACACGAGCATAGCGAAAAATAAGTTTTGGAAATGCGTACCCGTAACAAGAGGGCGCAGGAACATCAACGTTCAAAGAGGAAACGTCGTATCTTTCGTAAATTTCAGTACCTTCAAGAATAAGAATTATATCCATACCAAGAAAAAAAAAACAGTTAATGATGTTCATATTATATTTATTTAAAGTCAGTTCCTGTAAGGTTATATTGTATTTGCAAAATAAATAAGACACAAGTAATATTCCAGTAAGTGTCTGCAGTATAAATATATAATTTACATATGGTTACGTTATTTTCCTTATTAATCCAAGAAAATGCAAAAATGGTTAACAATGAAATGTTAGAAATATTATTGTGATTCCGGTAAAACTGAAAAACGATAATTAAACTTTAAAATATCTAATATTGTGATTTAAAAATTCAACAATTTCTTTTTTTCGACCTTATCTAACTGTTGTTTTCACTTCTATAAATTTGAAAACAAGTTCAATATGAAAAAATCGAGAATGCGACAAAGAGACAGTATCATACGGTCTTCATCAATAAAAAGTAGTATTTACGGTATGTCAACATGCGGTCTTCATCAATAGAAAAAATAGTCTGTACAGTATGTCAACATAAAGTCTTCGGCAATAGAAAATAGTATGTGCATTATTCAGCAATAGAAACTAGTATGTGCATATAAAAATAGGAAGAAGTGGTATGATTGCCAATAAGACAACTCTCCACAAGAGACCAAATGACAAAAAAAACAACTAAAGGTCACCGTACGGCCTTCAACAATGATCAAAACCCATACCGCATTAGTCAGCTATAAAAGACCCCGAAATGACAAATGTATACAAAATAATGAACGAAAACCAAATATTATATAAAGCAACAAACGACAACCACTGAATTACAGGCTCCCGACTTGGGACAGGCACATACAAAATGTGGCTGGGTTAAAATAGTTTGAAGCCCCCTTATCCTGGGACAGTGGTGTAACAGTACAGCATAAGAACAAACTATAAAAGTTAGTCAAAAAGGGCTTAAAAATTTGGTTTTGAAGTTTTGTTGTACCTGTAGAAAACCTTTTTCAAACGGGATAGCACATCCTCATTTTTAGGGAGATGTTGTTTACCGAGCCCGGAAATTTAGAAGCGATCCGGGTAAACTTACCGATCCTTTAAATAAACTGATTCTAAAAGGTTACCGATTCAACATAGTAATTAGATCTTTGAATATTGTTTTTATTGGTATTAATATTGATTTTGTTATCAGTAAATTAAAATCAAATTAAATATTATGTTTATCATGATACATATGTACATTCATGGCTCTACAATCTGTCGATACCTGTATCTTGGCATTGCACAAGGTCATGTTTTTCTCCGACTTTTATGACGTTTTAACTCTAAATCTATTGGATGTTGGATGTGTACTGATTGATATTTTTATCTAAGATGCATGATTTTTTATTAGTTGTAAATGGCTTTGAACTAGCTGTCAGTAACTGCGAGTACTCTCAAATTTGTACTTAGTGTCATTTTGTTGTGGGGATGTACAAGTACCCGTCCATGTCCACTCTGTGTTTTTGTTAGATGTATTTCTATTTGTATCCATCTGATGAGTTAAGCCTTTTCCAACTGATTTTTATAGTTTGTTCTTATGTTGTTACACCACTGTCCCAGGTTAGGGGGAGGGTTGGCGACTTCAAACGAGTTTAACCCCGCCACATTCTGCATGTGCCTGTCCCAAGTCAGGAGCCTGTAATTCAGTGGTTGTCGTTTGTTGCTGTGTAACATATTTGTTTTTTGTTTATTATTTTGTACATAAATTAGGCCGTTAGTTTTCTTTTTTAATTGTTTTACATTTGTCATTTCGGGGCCTTTTATAGCTGAATATGCGGTGTTGGCTTTGCTCATAATTGAAGGCCGTACGGTGACCTTTAGTTGTTAATTTCTCTGCCATTTGGTCTCTTGTGGATAGTTGTTTCATTTGCAATCATACCACATCTTCTTATTTTTATATTAACTCATCAGATCGATACAAAGCAGAAAGACATCTAACAAAAACAGAGCGGACGTGGCAGGGTATTTATACGTCCACAAAACAAAATAGACAACAGCAAATAGTCTGTACGATATGTCAACATATGGGGTTCATCAATAAAATATAGACTACTGTATGTCAAAATAGTCTTCAGCAATAGAAAGTAGTATGTACGGTATGTCAACATACAGTCTTCAGCAATAGAAAGTAGTCTGTACGGTATGTCAACATAAAGTCTTCGGCAATAGAAAATAGTCTGTGCATTATTCAGCAATAAAAAATAGTCTACTGTATGTCAACATACAGTCTTCAGCAATAGAAAGTAGTCTGTATGATATGTCAACATAAGGTCTTCATCAATAGAAAGTAGTATGTATGGTATGTCAACATACAGTCTTCAGCAATAGAAAGTAGTCTGCACGGTATGTCAACATACAGTCTTCAGGAATCTGATTACAGTAGTTGTCGTCTGTTTATGTAGTTCATACGTGTTTCTCGTTTCTCGTTTTTATATAGATTAGACCGTTGGTTTTTCCGTTTGAATGGTTTTACACTAGTAATTTTTTGGGGCCCTTTATAGCTTGCTGTTCGGTGTGAGCCAATGCTCCGTGTTGAAGGCCGTACCTTGACCTATAATGGTTTACTTTTATAAATTGTAACTTGGATGGAGAGTTGTCTCATTGGCACTCATACCACATCTTCCTATATCTATTCAGCAATAGAAAGTAGTCTGCACGGTATGTCAAAATACAGTCTTCAGCAATAGAAAGTAGTCTGCACGGTATGTCAACATACAGTCTTTAGCAATAGAAAATACCGGTAGTCTGTACGGTATGTCAAGCTTTTAATCTCAGACTTTAGACAGTTGAGAATAGAATTAACAGAGATAACATAATGCTGCCATTAATAATATCAGATATCAAAGAACAAAAAAAATACAGAAACGAGTAAAGACAAGCATTGGCGAAGTTCCCGACAACTGTTTATTGTTGAAACTGTATGTTGATAGAAGTCTATATGTTTGTTGGTTATTTGTGTCCTGTTGCTGTTGGATAAAACCCAAATCTCATTTCATTTATATCAAAAACAGCACTTAACGTTATACTTACTACAGAAAAAAACAGCACTTAATGTATACTTACTACAGACATAAACCTGGTTGTTAAAACTAAGATAAAAAATATCGCATCATAGAATGCACATGATGGTAGATTTTTTTTTTCGTTCACAACTTTTGTAGACTTTTTAAGTACGTGGTTCACTAGATTTCTTTGGTTATTTATTTTGTTGGGTGTCTGTCTCACTGAGGTATACAACAGATCTCCTTTATTCATACACAAAATTGGGAAAAGTTTTTACATTCTTGTCTTTTGGTAGATAGTTGTCTCATTGACAATTCTATCACACCTTATTTTTATACAGCTACTGGCAGCAAGCTCAAAGTACTTTAACTACCGATATTCAAATTTTGCCGGTCCAAACTCTAACATAAAGTGCAGTACTTCCCAGTAGATATCATTATCTAGTATACAATTATATAGTTTTAGTCACATCTATTAGAATAAAAATTGACGGTTAATTCTTTTACTCGGTTGTTATATGAATTATGATGACAGTCAAGCCTTTTAAAAGTATTACCTTCATTTTTACTTGCAAAGTTACTGTAAATACTCGAATATCAAACCTACTGAGACATGTACACTGCCAATAAGTATGAGCCAACGGAAAGTCATCATCAAGAAAATGGAAAGTAAAATAGAATATTGACCACGTTCTAGTCCAGACGTCTAAAATGATTAATGTACACTTCTTGGGGGGATAGGGGTGGAGTATGAAAAAGTGTGCTATTTGCACACTTTGAAAATGGTTGATTATTATGAATAAACCCTTACAACAAGTGTATATTCCATAACATAACAATTAATTATAGCCAAAAGGAAAAACATTAGTCTACTCAAATATTAATATTTAATAATAAAGTTTACAGAAATGAAGCAGAAGTATTTAACTTGTGATTAGATCAATTAGATCAAATCGATTTAAATTAATCTTTGATTAATGGGTTGGACCCTGTCTGTGACGCCTCTCCATAGAATGCCTACTGGTCATAGCTAGGTTTCTCCGTCTCTCTACCATCTGCCTCTGAAGTGATTCATGTCTTGCCTTCATAGCTCGCTGGTGTCTCTTTACACCCTCACTCTTATCTCGTCTTAGTGCCTCATGGAAATTCCTCTTTACTTGGTCCATTTTCCTTAGAGCTTTCTGTGCAGTTGTCTGGTGATTTGGTGATCTTTTATTTCTGGATTTCAAATGAGTTAAGAGTCTCTGAAAGCTCTTCAAGGTCATTCTTCTGCCTAAAAAAATTGGTTATTACTATGATCATTTGTTCATGGTTTTGTCTAATTAATTCCTGTATCTTAAGCTATTGTTACCTCTTTATGTAGAATTGTCTTTGATGCATCCAGTACAGAATGTGTTGAATGTTTTCCTCATGAACCATAACAATTAAATGTGTTGAATTATAGTGAAAATGGCATTGAGGCAGCAAAAAGATTCAAACATGATAAATTTCGAGTCCAGGATTTTAACAAGAGGAAAGTGTTCTTAATATTGGTGGGACCTCGGTGGCCGAGTGGTCTAAGTAGTTACTACTGTAATCACTAGCCAGTCAACACTGAGGTTGTGAGTTCGAACCCCGCTCGTGCGGGTGCACTCGACTCCAATCTTAATTGACTAGGATTGTCAGTTTTCCTATCGAAGGTCGGTGGTTTTCTCCGGGCACTCCGGCTTCCTCCACCAATAAAAACTGGCCGCCACGAAAGCGGTGCTTAAAAGTGGCGTTAAAACACCAAAAATCAAAATCAAATCTTAATATTGGTCGTCGAGCGTAAACTGGTGTAAGAAGTTCCATACATTTTTCATATCTAACACTTATTTTTTTCAGGTTCCAAGATTAAGGTTAATTAAATTTGAGAAAATTTATGTTTTTTTCTATTTCATGAGCGCATAAAGGTTGGTAGTATTTTGCTTATTTTTTTATTACATAATAATCTAGGGAAAATACAGATAAATATGAAAACACGATACCACTAAGAGGGTGGTAAAGGGTTATTTTCGTGCAACGTGTTTTGCCATTTTTATTTCACGTGCAGCTGTGAAAAAGGTTCGGTATTCACCATGTTTCATGAAATCGGTAAAAAGATCAACTTGCAAGAAATTTTAAATTGTTCGTTCATCGTGAAATGTCACTTTTATTTCGCGTTCTTGCGTGCAGATTACAACCCCACTAAAGAGGGAGTGGATTTTAAATCCATGGCCCAATTTAAAAAAAATAGAATTCGGATATTTTGAATCGTTGGTTATTTTAATTAACATGTGAATAAGAATGTAAATTGCAATGTTATTTCTAACATTGGTTAACGTACATCATAAGGTCAAATCTAAACACAGCGCTCACAAACGTGTAATCCTGTCACATTCTCCATGTGCCTGTCCCAAGTCAGGAGCCTGTAATTCAGAGGTTGTCGTTGGTTCATCATCGGTCATATTTGTTACAAATTATGCAGTTAGTTTTCTTGTTTGCATTTGTTAACATTTTTCATGTCAGAGCCTTCTATGGCTGACTATACAGCATGGGGTTTTCTCATTGGTGCAGACCTATAATTGCTTTTATCTACGTCATTTTAACTCTGGTTGATAGTTCTCATATTGGCAATCATGCCACATCTCCTTATTTTCATATAAGGAGATATTTTAATCTGAGTTTATAACAATTACATTATTTTATAAACTAGAAATTTACAGACCAAATATATCAATTTAATCAATTGTCATGTTTTAATTTCAAAATGTGTATACTGCACCTTGTCACTTTTGTCTGCATATAGCTTAATAACTTGTGGTTTGTTGTTTTGTTAAGTCATATGTGCACACTTTTTAAAAATACTTTTAACAACTATATAAAAGGTAAACAAAAAAGAGCGGGATGTTAAGTATTAATATTGACTTACTTGGGTTAGATCCACAGTTAGCTTCATCCGATTTATCAGAACAGTCTGTGAATCCATCGCATGATTCAGCTTTCAGTACACACATTGAACCGTCACTACATCTTTTTTGTGTGGATTTTGGACATCCTGTTCAAGAAAAAAAATGTCTTAAAATATAGGAGTTTTTCGTATTTAATTAGAAATAAGAATGACACTTTATAAATATGGTGCGTTCTTAGCGCTTGTCTCCCCCCTCACATACCAAGAAAGTAAAATATCGCTGTAGGCATCATATACTAGTTAAACATATATAGCGATTTGCAATTGTTGTTATTTAGAAAAGAAAAATTTTTTTTTTTTGTTAATTTGACCGGATTCAGTTTCTCTATTTGTTTTGTTCATCTACTTCTGACAGGGGAGGATTGCAGTTATTGCCTATCGCAATCAACAGTATATCCTAGAGCACCGTCCCTTAGTGTCTCATGCAGATGAACAAATTTCCATCTTTATAGATAATAATTTAAGTTTGTTCAAACTTTATTATTATTATTAATATTTTTTTTTTTTTTTTTTGTGCACTGCTGGACATAGAAATAATAATGGTAATAAGGTAGGGAAAAAAATACTCAAGAGTACGTTAAATGTATTTTTGTTATTAATGCTATTTTCATTTGTCTATTATAATATCTGTCACGTTATATACTGTACAATGTCTCAAGTTTGTTGCTTATACTATCATAATTGTTAATTGTAAATGCCCCCTGTGGGACCCTGATTGGAATAATAAAATATTTGATTTGATTTTTATTTGATTTGTATTAAAAAAACCCAGAAATTCCCAAAATTTTAGAAATCTATAAATTAGTCTTCTTGATTTATTTATTGGACAATGAACCCATATTTTATTTGATTAAAGCCCTGAAACGGAACTGAAACAATGAAAACTGCAAAAATACCAATTGCTTCGGTATGAAATATTATATATAATCTGTGTGTGGCCTAACAATTTGAAGTGAAGATGTTTACCTCTAAAGTTTTTTCCCGAACTATATTTATGAGATTTTTTTTATACCAGCAAAAATACGGAAAAATTAAAAAAAAAAAATTCAAAATTTAGATCTCGAAACTGTCTTTTGATCATAAAAAAAGCTTCCGTCTTAGTTTTACAAATTTCCATGAACGTTTGACAAAGTTATTGATGTTAAAGAAAATATTGAACCAGTCTTAACAGTGTTGATGCCGCCGAAGACGACAGATTGTAGGATCGATCAGTCTCGTTTCCGTGAAAAAAAATGTTGCAGGCTCGGCAAAAAGCATAACTTTAAAAGAATAGTTTGCAATTTTAGGAGCAAAATATTGGCTCCTATTACATTTCTACCCTTTTTCAGAGACATACATTTAGTATATATGTCTCTGCCTTTTTGCATTAATTTTGACACACAGTACATTCAATTGTTCTGTGTGAACTTACCCGAACAACCATTCTCATCTTCACCATTGGGGCATTCTGGAATTCCATTACATTTTCCGCTTTCAGCAAGACAGAAACTGTTAGGACACTTAAACTGGTTACTAGAGCAGGTTGCAGCTAAAAAAAAAACCAAAGCAGCAGTGCATAAACCATTCTCATTTTGTATTTATATCGCAAGCATTATTATTCAAAATCATTTAAATGATACAGTAGAATAGCAAAGGTGTATTCTGTAGTTAATTAAGAAAGCAAATAAATAAAAGTTATGTTTTTTAGAATGTCAGAAGAACAACCAAGACATACGAGTGTACAGGAGGTAAAGTCCCGGCCAGTTGAATTATAATTATATCTATTACTGTTTAACGATTAAGAATCTGAACCGTCAACTGCTATTTCATGTTTGAAAATACTTATTAAGAATAATGAATTGTAGAATACTAACTTAACAAGTCTTCCAAGTTAGTAACTTACAAAATAAACAGCTGCGCCATGAGCGCATGATACGCCCGTCGTCTTGTGTGTGAATTTTTATGCAATAAGCATAAATAGTTTCTGACATACGGCGTGACATGCGAAAACCCCCTTTTGTTTTTACAAAAAACTCAATATCTCTAAAATAAAATTTTGAATCAAATTCAAAAAGTATACAGATCTTTAGATTAATATAACTAAGAAGTGTGTAAAATTTTTAGCAATAATCATAAATCGTTTTTGAGATACGGCGCGACATGTGAAAAAACCCTCCCCTTTTTTTACAAAATACTCAATAACTCAAAAATAAAATTTTGAATCATCGCCAAAACGTATACAGATCTTAAGGTTAATATAACTAAGAAGTGTGTAAAGTTTTAAGCAATAATCATAAACTGTTTTTGAGATACGGCGCGACATGTGAAAAACCCCTCCCCCTTTTTTAACAAAATACTCAATATCTCTAAAATAAAATTTTGAATCATCACCAAAAAGTATACAGATCTTAAGATTAATATAACTAAGAAGTGTGTAAAGTTTTAAGCAATAATCATAAATTGTTTTTGAAATACGGCGCGACATGTGTAAAAAAACACACACCTGTTTTAGTTACTAAGTCCCGTAACTCAAAAAGTTTTAATCTTATTTTCACAAAAAAGTATACAGATCGTTTGACCATTATAAGAAACAACTATGTTAAGTTTCATAAAATTTTGATAAGTCATTCTCAAGTTATGGTGCGACATGTTTACGCCGGACAGACAGACAGACGGACACCGGACATTTGGATACCATAATACGTCCCGTCGAAAATTGACGGGCGTATAAAAAGGTATAGTTTGTACTTGCCAAATACCTTGAAAAACGATTTATTATACATGATCATACATGGGCTAATTATTGCACAAAATTCAATGGCAAATGTTCATACTTCATAATTTACGACGAAAAGCTAATAATTTACTTTTCTAAATTCTAAAGTTTTTACATGAAATAAATGCAAAGAAAATATCTCTTTTCTACAAAATTGTCATTTATTTATATTGACTGGGATTATCGTAATATTTCTGTGGGTATTTCATTTTAGTTATTGTACTTGTTTTATATTGTCATGATTTCCTTCAACTCACATTTTGCATTTCAGTGTTTTCATTTTAACTTTAATTTATCTTATTGAGTGTTCTCTTCGTGCAGATGACAACATATTTTATTTTATTTTTGTCATTTGCGAATTAGAATCATAAGTTGGGCTTACTTCATTCTGCCTGTTTATTCTCCCTTACTCATCGTAAGTAATTTTTTTGAACACTTACCCGCACAGTTGGCTTCATCGTCCCCAGCTGGACAATCCTGGTACCCGTCACACTTGGCCAAGTCAGAAATACATGTCACTCCGTCACTACATTTGCTTTTACCTGAAGGGCAATTGAATGCTGAAAAGAAAAACATGAGCCTAATGGTCTTTAATTGTTCTGTGACGAGACAATATGTTTTAGGAATTTAACATAGCGATGAATTTTACGGAATATGTGTTATCCCTTATTACCCTGTAGATATTAAAAGTAATGAAAATTAACAGTAGTATGTACAACTAGACCATATCTTATTAAGTATTGTATAATTTAGAATTATACGTTCGATAAACTCATAAGTTATATATAACATTACAATTGTCGTCAATTAGAATTTCTGAATCGGTTAAAGAATATGACTATCAAAAAATAAAATGAGAGTTCAATTATTGCGATGTAAATCCTTTTCCATTATTCGCTTCAAGTAAACATCGCAATAACTTTTGTACATGACAGGTACACCCAATTCAAATCCATAATGTTGTACATGACAGGTACACCCAATTCAAATCCTAAATGTTGTACATGACAGATACACCAAAATTCAAATCCTATATGCTGTACATAACTGTTACAGGTATACACCTAATTCAAATCCTACATGTTATACATGACAGGTACACTCAAATCAACTCCTAAATGTCGTACATGACAGGTACACCCAATTCAAATCCTTAATATTGTACATGACAGGTACACCCTAATTCAAATCATTAATGGTGTGCATGACAGGTACACCAAATTCAAATCCTAATTGTCGTTAATGACAGGTACACCAACTCAATTCCTAAAAGTTGTACATGACAGGTACAACCAATTCAAATCCTAAATGTTGTAAATAACAGGTACACCTAATTCAAATGCTACATGTTATACATGACAGGTACACCCAATTCAAATCATAAATGTCGTACATGACAGGTACACCCAATTCAAATCCTTGTTGTACATGACAGGTACACCGAAATTCAAATCCTTAATGTTGTGTATGACAGGTACACCAAATTCAAATCCTAAATGTCATAAATGACAGGTACACAAACTCAATTCCTAAATGTTGTACATGACAGGTACAACCAATTCAAATCCTAAATGTTGTACATGACAGGTACACCTAATTTAAATGCTACATGTTATACATGACAGGTACACCCAATTCAAATCATAAATGTCGTACATGACAGGTACACCCAATTCAAATCCTTGTTGTACATGACAGGTACACCGAAATTCAAATCCTTAATGTTGTGTATGACAGGTACACCAAATTCAAATCCTAAATGTCATAAATGACAGGTACACAAACTCAATTCCTAAATGTTGTACATGACAGGTACAACCAATTCAAATCCTAAATGTTGTACATGACAGGTACACATAATTTAAATGCTTCAAGTTATACATGACAGGTACACCCAATTCAAATCCTAAATGTCGTACATGACAAGTATACCCAATTCAAATCTTAAATGTCGTACATGACAGATACACCTAATTCAAATCCTACACGTTATAAATGACAGGAACACCCAATTCAAATTCTTAAAGTTGTACATGACAGATACACCCAATTCAAATCCTATATGTTGTACATAACAGGTACACCAATTCAAATTCTAAATGTTATACATGACAGGTACACCCAATTCAAATCCTAAATGTTGTACATGAGAGGTACAGCCAATTCAAGTCCTATATGGTGTACATGACAGTTACACCCAATTCAAATCCTTTATGTTGTACATGACAGTTACACCCAATTCAAATCCTATATGTAAACCTACTTGAACACATTGTACTATCTTCATCAGATCCATCAACACAGTCTGCATAACCATTACATTTGTCTGCTTCAGATGAACAATCTATAACAACAATAAAAACAGTTGTGACATTGTATTACAGCCTAACATGGACATTGTAATACAGCCTTCGCAGCTACTTTAGTACAAGTAATCTTCATGTACAGTTCTAAAGATGCATATCAAATGTACATCTGTAAAGCTGTATATAAACTGTACAGCTGTAAAGCTGTATATAAACTGTACATCTGTAAATAGATATAAGAAGATGTGGTATGAGTGCTAAGCTGTATATCAACTGTACAGCTGTAAAGCTGTATATAAACTGTACATCTGTAAAGCTGTATATAAACTGTACATCTGTAAAACTGTATAAAAACTGTACATCTGTAAAACTGTATATAAACTGTGGATATATATCGTACCACACAAGATGCAGTGGTAGAATCTATATGTTTAGCTTATACACATATTTAAAATGTGCAGTTAATTTAAATTTTTACATAGTTGCAGTTTATATACAACTTTAAAAATGTACAGTTTATATACAGTTTTATAGATGAACAGGTTATATACAGCTTAACAGATGTACAGTTTATATACAGCTTTACAGATGTACATTTGGTATACATCTTTAGAACTGTACATCAAGATTACTTGTACTAAAGTAGCTGTGTAACACTGACATTGTGATACAGCCTAACACTGCATGACATTGTAATACAGCCTAACACTGACATTGTAATACAGCCTTACACTGCATGACATTGTATTACAGCCTAACACAGACATTGCATTACAACTTAACACTGACTGAATCCCTTTTAAATACTAGCAGTGCAATCAGGTGTACACATTCCACTAGTTGCACCCTTAGTGTTGCCCATTGGAAGTAAAGCTCAGGTAATACGTTGGTATCACCAGCCCATTAGCCAGTACTTTGGTATTGGCATGAAAATACGGATATTATATAATTTGCTGTTATAAAATTGTGGAAGTCATTTAAAATTGAGAAATGATCTTCCTCCTGCTTAGCTCTGATTCCTCGTCGAGTTTGGCTTCTGATCTTTCTTTCGCTCTATCAGCTCTTCATCGTTTGTATTAGGTTTTGGATTTTCAAATAGTTTCGCTTCGAGAATTACTGAAGAGACATTGTCCAAATGCACATCTGGTTCAGTAAAAATTGTACCGTTAAAACAGATATTACTACCACTGTGTCGATGATTCAGATGGTGGACTGTTAGTCACCAGCCTAGTAGCCAGTACTTCGGTATGCATATACTGGTAAATTCCTCGATATCCGAAGAACCCCTCGAGAGCTGCGAGGGTACAATGGAATCCATGTACACTCCCTATCGGGATTAATGGAGATGTGTCACTAACGTATTTACAAGGACTATCCCCACCCCAACACCAGGGAGTGTTAGGACACCGGACAGACCGGACAGAGTCTGTTATTATGGTGGAGGAAGCTGAAGTACTCGGAGAGAACCACCGGGCTGCTCGGCGGGAACAGACAAACCGAAGAGATATCAGCAGATTGATCTCCATGTCAAAGTCGGGAGCAACTTTGACCAACCGAGGCCCCCAAAGTACCCATTCAAGTTTAAACTCCGGTCTGGGTACCAGGGTGAGAGGGTGAAAATCTTCTGATGTACTGATAATTTTTAGCACCCCGAGTGAGACTCGTGACCTTCAGCACTGTAGCCATCGGTCTTTACCACTAGACCACGAACTCACATCGGTACTAGCATACAAATACGGATATTGTATTATTAAAATTTGCTGTTATACCATTTAAACTAAGGAATATATCTCCCTTGTGAATAAATCTGATTCCTTGTTGAGTTTGGATTTACTTTTGTTTCAGGGGTTCACGCATATAAATTAGTTAGAAATATAGTCTATCTAAGATATTTAAAACATGACAATAAAGAATTTTCACAGATCGCTAATTCACTTATCTGATATATGATAATAAACAATCTATAGATCCTTTTCAAACATGTATATTTATTGTAAAGCTACATTTTATGCATTGCAAGGGTTTACTGACTTGAGCAAAGTTGACAGTTTACCCTAACTTTGATAAACAAGTGAAAGATAAATGGTCAAGATCTAATTATTACGACCTATGCATATGGTATCAAACATCTGTGTCTAGATATTCACAGAGATATTTAAAATAGTGCTGCGGCTTCTACATAATGAGTTATAGTGGGCTTTGGGATTTGATTTGTAACAATAAAATCATTATGCATACTTGTCATTTTGACAAATCAGATAAAAAAATATGTTTCAAATGAAAATAAAACAAGTAAAATATTAAAAGACTATTCGTTAATATACATCTTTTACAACTTTTACTGTTTACTTTTTACAGTATTCTCTATCAATTAAGTTATCTTGTAAGCTAATTAAATGTTTATTTAATTCATTGATGTCTCTATTATTTCTTATATTATTCACACACTGTAAATTAATACTCTTAAATTTATGTGTGTTTTGGATGTGCACTAGTGATTGGTAAATATTGATACGTTTCTGTGTTTTTAATATACGTGATTAACATCAAGAATTCCATTATTATGGAATCGATCACCTTTGTCCATTTCGGTATCTAAATAGAGGGTGGTAAAAAAGGGGGGTCTGAACACGGAAACATGTGAAATAACAAATCGCAAAAACGTTGCACGGAAAAATACACTCTGGAAAAACGAAGCCAAGGAATAAAATTGTAAATATTTAGGAAAAAAGTACCAAAAGTTATTACTCAGCCGTTCTTAGAGATCATGCAGTCATTATAAATTGACATGGCGACCCTGCATGTGGCCACTTTATAGCGTCCTCTAGTTGCATACGATTTATCATAGAAATACAATAGGCTATTAATAAATATCTTGGGACCAGTTAATTAGTTTATAATTTAAAACAATATTTGGGCTGACTTTGAATTAGTCCCGGTTTATTTTTAATCAAATCGGGACAAGCACGAGAAAAAAAGAGTACCGACACGAAACACGGAAAATAATTAAGGGAAAACACGAAGCACGCACGTCGAACCAAACACGAGAAAACGAGAAATAAAACGTCGAACCAAACACGAGAAAACGAGAAATAAAACGTCGAAACACGAAATCACGTGAAATAAAAAGGCCGAAATCGTTGCACGAAAATAACCCTTTACCACCCTCTAAATAGGTCATACTAGATGTCGACACCTCATATTAAAACTAACGTAGATGGCCAGTAACGTTTCAACTTGCTCTAATTTGACTGTGAAGACCATAAAACCGTCATCCCTATTGACAGTGTAATTTGATGTTTTCTCTCTATTGGAACTTATCTAAGATTTTAATGAATAGGACAGACAGATGCAAATCTGTGCATGTTGGTGAAAATATACCACCCATGGGCGCTCCTATAATGTGTTTGTATAACAGTCCATTAAACTCAAATTCATTGTTTCTAAAAATTGATTTAAAAAATGCAGTTAAATCTATTTTGTTGAGAATCTTTACAGTATATTCTCCTGTGTGTCAATTAATTATAATGCATTGATAACAGTTTCTTCTAAATTATCAATGATCATATTTGTGTACCTTGACGTACATCATAGGCAATAAGAATGCATTCTTTTCTGACCTCGTGTGACTCTATTTTATTAATGGAATCTTTTTATCTTGAATGTAAAAGTTATGCCTCTTCAATAATGGTTTTATGATTAGATCAAGTAAGTAAGTATCTCTGTCATCTCTCGCGGGAGAGTTGCATTTATTGATGATTGGTCGGTAACGAACATTAATGTGTCCTGCTAACTGACCAGTTCGCAGTGCCTCATTACTTATTTCTAGATTAATTTTATGAATTTTTCGAAGAAGGTACATGTCCCCCATGTTTTTGAATCATTATTATTCTTTAAGAAATTATACGTCTGGGAATCTATTTTTTTTTCCTCATTGCTTCATATTTAATACTTCTCTCAACATGCCAAAATTGTAATGATTTACAATATAAAAAGAAAATATTATCTTCCACACACATGACCATGCAAACACTGATATATAATTTCTTATTCGGTTGAATTAATAATTAAAATAAAAAAGTTCTAAGGTTCACGTATTGTCTTTTTTTTTTTTTTTTTAAAGCAACTTGTTTTTTTTTTATTAAGCTCTTCAACGTTTGTATTATAGGTTATGGAATTTCTAAAAATTGGCATCGAGCTTCAATGGAAAGACAGACCTTAATTGTCAAAATGCATCCGATGAAGAAAAATTGGTACTGTTATTGCATTCGGTGATGTCATAATTTAGTTCCATATACAGTGGAACCATGTGATGATCAGTGGCTGTTGTAATATCTTTCTCTACGTGCCTACGTAAGACGTCAGAATTCACTAAAAACTGTCATATCAATTTTGAGTATCTCGATACAATATTATTAGGTTGGCAAATCTTTGGAGTGCGTTTTTTTATTACTAGTAGTCTTACCCGTTGGTGCTTGAGTTACTGGTGCATTAGCTGTAAAATAAGACAGAATTGTGAAATCATGTCCAATAACAATAATATAATCTTAAATTGTTACACCATTGTCCCAGGTTATAGCTTACTATATAGTACGAGTTTTGCTTATTGTTGAAGGCCGGAAGGTGAACTGTAATTGTTCAGATCTTTGTCCAGGTTTTGAGATATAGTTGTCTCATTAACGATCATACCACATCTCCTTATTTTCAAATCTTAAGGCAAAGTATACGTAATTCGGATTTTTCTGAAATTTGGTATACATTTAGAACTTGTTCAGAACTGCATCTGACTATCGAAAATTATATGTGTATCATTTATACTACTAGAGATACAATCTATTAAAAAAACATTTGTGAAACAGATCTACAAATGTACAGAATGTACGTAAAAAGTTGCAAAACAATACAACACTTTAAATTACATCCACAGTGTGTTGTATAAAGATAATGTGTTTTGCTATGAACATTACCGTTTTAATGATATAAAATGTATGTTGACTAACCAACTTTTACAGTAGAAATCAATTGGTATCATGTAAAGTCAAAAAAAGGCGTAAAAAGGAACAAAATAAGCGTAACGTTGCAAAGGCGTCACGCTGCAAAGTCGTAGTTTTTTGTTGTTGTTTTATATACACAACACAAACTTAAACGATTTACAGAAAAAAATCGAACCATTATATTTTCAATCTTTAAAATGAAGAAAATATCTCAGTTATAACATATATTTTTGAATAAATTTCTGTGGAGGAAAATCGGGAAATCGCAATTTAGAATGAAAAAAATGGTATATGTTCGCCCTCTTTTAACGTACATTCTATAAATTCAAAGGTCTATTTCATAAATGTTTAATTGATAGAATCTCTTAAAGTATAAATGCTACATATATATTTTCCGATTTTCATATCAAGTTCAACGAGTTCTAATGCATACAAAATTTCATAAAAATCTAAAATACCGCCCAACTACATATACTTTATGTCAAATTTAGGGAAAACAAATACAATTTAATAGTCATTGCTATTTACATGATGGAAAAACTAATAAAACATAGTAAGGTGACGTAAAAGATCAGATTTCGATTCGATTTATTACAATAAGAATGGCTAATTAAATTCTTTTTTTTTGTGAACTCATTCATCATAATAATAAACTTTTGCTTCTGCATTAGGCAGTGCAGTTTACAAAATAATAAATACACATATCAACAACAAAATCAAGACAAATAACTCACTTGCACAATTGTTTTCATCAGATCCGTCATCACAGTCGGTGATATCGTCACACCTCCAGGAGTTGACAAAACACTGATTTGTGGTGTCACATTTAAATTTTCCGTCACTGCATCCACCTGGAGCACTAGTAGGTCCGGACGTTGGAACTGGCGTTGAATTGTCTAGAAACAAGTTTTTTTTTTCTTTTATAACATTTTAATTATGTTCCGACTGTGTTATTGCAATCCTATACAACATGTCATGTTATTGTATGATATGTATTTGCATAGTTTTATAAATTATGTATACGCTGGTTGTTAGGATATTTTTCATTCATAATTAAAATTTCAAATGCGAGGCTTACCCATTTCAAAAGATATTTTACTATCGGGAATGCAGAAAAATTTAATTAATGGGGTGAAGCAGTTAGAAGCAGTGAAAGAGGGACAAAAGATACCAGAGGGACAGTCAAACTCATAGATTGAAAATAAACTGACAACGCCATGGCTAAAAATAAAAAGACAAACAGACAAATAATAGTACAGAAGACACAACATAGAAAACTAAAGACTAAGCAACACGAACCCCACTAAAAACTGGGGGGGGGGGGGGTGATCTCAGGTGCTCCGGAAGGGTAAGCAGATCCTGCTCCACATTTGGCACCCGTCGTGTTGCTTATGTTATTACAAATCCGGTAAATAGTCTAATTCGGTAGGTCACATTCGGGAAAAGGGAAAGGTATTGTAGTTACGACAAATTTTTAAACGCAAGGCTTGCCGATAATTTATTTTGTTTTTAAAATTGTCCTTAAATAAAATATAGTTTCTTTTTGGTCACATGCGCTATATTTTTAACTGAAACTATCAAATTTTCTAATTGTAGAAACGGTTAATGTACTAAGTCAGTGAAGTAACAATAATTTGTATTAATTGGGATAAATTATATATATTTGCAAGATAACATCATCCCTTTGAACTTTGGATTTTCAAGGGAAGGAGCATGACTTAGGCCTCTCATACTCGCAATTTAATAAATGGTCAACTGCAATAATTACAAAATATAGTTGATTTTTAACAACTACATTTTTAGCTTGATAAGTTCACATACATTTCAAAGAGATCAAGAAGATAAAAAGGAGACAATAAAAATCCAAAAAGTCAAGAATATCGCCCCAAAAAAGAAAAACGACGAACAAACAAACGGTCACAAAACATTGCACAGAGACCTGAAGATTAAGCGAACGCCACAAACTCAGGTGTTTCGGAAAGGTCAGCAGGTCCTGCTCCACTAGTTACAACCGTCGTGTTCTAATTTTGGGGATACAATATTTATTTGGAGACACCCATTATTTTATTGCCGTTAGATATTAGATCTATTCAATCATCTCCAAATTTCAAAAATACAATCCGGCGAAATGATATTTCATTGTTGGTACCTAAATATTACCTTATTGGAAATAGGATAGAAAACATATTGCATACAAAATTAAGGCACAGATGTAGTCCATTAAAAGCTAATTTATACAGAGTTAATTTAGTAAATGACTCAAGCTATAATTGTGGATGTCCATTAGAAGATTAGATTCATTTTTTCATATAATGTCCACTCTACATAAATTTTAGAAATCGGCTCTTTGAAAATATCCAACAATTAGTTGCTACTTCCATAGAACATATTTTATTTGGGACAGACGAAATTAGTGTCGAACAAAACACAATCCTTTTCAGAAATATACCTAGTTATATACGATATACAAAACGATTCTTTGATTAATATTGCTGCATCTTAAATTGTACACCACCATTCATTACCTCCACAGTTCTCCTCGTCAGATCCATCACTACAGTCCGTTACTTCATCACACTTCCAGGAGTTAACATAACATTCATCTGTAGTGTCACATTTAAACTCTCCTTCTAAACACTCACCTGGACCACTGGTTGGAGCTGGGGTTGATTTGTCTGAATAATTGTTAAATCATCTTTAATGTTCATTAACTGATTTATGTTGTTTTAAAGATGCCATGTCACGTTTTTTGAGTGTATAAGTAGTAGAATATACTGTTATCACAGAGATATGTCTCGCCTTTTTGTAATTTTGATAATGCAAATGTTAAAATTAAAATAGCAATACTTTAACATGTAAGTTATGCAAATATTCAAAGTCGATGAACCATGACTGAAGGTACATGGCTAAACGATCTCCATGGAATGAGATGTGCCAATGCTAATACAATTGCATACCAAATACCACTGACTTATTATAAGTCGTTACCTTTAAACAAACCTAAACACAAACATTAACTTGTAAACTATGTAAAAGTTTCATAGTCAATGAACCATGATCAGGGGTGGGGCTATATAATCTCGATGGAAACGATACTTGCAAATGCCAATAAATTTGCATATCATTGACTTAACATTAGCAGTTCATCTTAAACTGATCTAATCACAAACTAATACATGTAAACTAAGCAAAAGTTTCAAAGTAAATAGACCATGACTGAGGGGGCGGGGCCAAATATTCTCCATGGAAATGAGATGTGCTAATGCTTATATGTAGTCGTGTTTCCCTTGTATTTAAATAAAACACAAACACGTTGTATGGGTCTATGGTTCTTTTATTTCATCAGAATTGATGTAAATATTCTAAGTGAAAAATGACCCTGAAATAATAACAAATATAATTCTTATACAATTCAATCGGTAATAATCAGTTACTATAAAATCAATATATTATGTACTTATTTAATACAGAATTCGAAATGGTGTAATATCGTTTTGTGTAGCTTGTTAAACTATTATTTTAAAGCGCAAAAGAAATCTACACAGTTTTCTTGTATGCATATAGATATATTGATTTTATAGTAACTGATTATTACCGATTGAATTGTATAAGAATTATATTTGTTATTATTTCAGGGTCATTTTTCACTTAGAATATTTACATCAATTCTGATGAAATAAAAGAACCATAGACCCATACAACGTGTTTGTGTTTTATTTAAATACAAGGGAAACACGACTACATATACAACTGAACACCAATTAACATTGGCCTACCACTAATGGTTCCCCTTGAACTGACCTAATCACAAACTAATACATGTTAACTTAGCAAAATTTTCAAAGTCTACAGACCATGACTAAGGGGGCGGAGCCAAATAATCTCCATGGAAATGAGATATGCCAATGCTTATACAACTGCATACCAAATATCACTGACCTACCACTAGAGGGTCCCCTTAAATTTACCTAATCACAAACTAATACATGAAAAGTATGAAAAGTTTCAAAGTCAATAGACCTTGACTGAGGGGGCGGGGCCAAATAATCTCTATGGTAATGAGATGTACCAATGCTAATACAACTGCATACCAAATATCATTAACCTACCACTAGTGGTTCACCATGAACTAGACCTAATCACAAACTAATACATTGTTGACGCCGCCGACGCCGGAAACAGCATACCTATGTCTCGCTTTTTGACTCCGTCAAGGCGAGACAAAAACGGATGGCGAATAGCGCATTTATTTGCATTCTTTAAAAGTTTTAAGTTGAGCTAACTATAGAGATTTTCATTCGGGATAAATCATTTATGTAAAAACTATTCTTTATAGTGTTTGAAGTTTACTATTTTAATGATCGTTTGTAGGTATATGTTCTTTGTACATAGTACAGTGGTTGAGACTATGATTTTTTTGTCTGAATACATGCATTATATTTAACGTCTCTAATCAGACAGACGTGACTGCGTACTAATACTTCCCGTGGAGCCAAACACGTCCCGCCCCCTTTTCTATAAGCGCAAACAAAAAGATTGAGAAGTCATACATGAATACCCGCAGTGTACCAAACTATTCAGTAAGTTAAAATTAACAATATTTGAATAGCAACATTGGTAAAGAGAAGAGCGAATTCGTAATCCTCAAGATGCAAAAAATCTCTTTCATGTATAAGCATAGTTCAGTAAAAATAATGTATAACCATGGTTGAACGAAAGATGATTCTACAACAGTAGACCTGGAAAGAGGTACTCTATCTATATAGTTGTACCTTCACAGTTCTCTTCATCTGAATTATCCTCACAGTCTTTAATGTCATCACACTTCCAGTCCTTAGGATAACATCCCTCGCCATTATCACATGCTAGTTCATCAGAAGGACATGTCTCTGGAGTTGGACTAGGATTCGGTTCTAAATTAAAACAAAAACAGAAAGAAATATAGCTGTAGAATAAATATTGTAATATCAACACTTGATCGTACCAAAACAATTTTGAAAGGGTGGGAAATGTTTTTTTAATTCATAACACAAAATTGAATTTGCAAAAAGACATATGAAAATCAAAATAATAACTTCACATATCAGTTCCTTACAATTCCGTAGCTTTGATTGGCTGAGGCATTCAACAAGTTATATTTTATTTCCGTATAAAATGTACCATCTACGATTGCACGTGCCCTCCGTGACAACGCTATAACAATGCACAGAAAAACAAACAAAAGATTTTTAAAACTCGTAATTTCATGGTTGAAATTTCTAAAATGCGTATTTACTTCTTTTTATGTGTAGTGAAATCGTTGAACGTGCGCACATTTTAGTACGAAGAGCTCTTTAAACAAAATGTGCTTCGCGATCCCAATAAAATGACAAAAAAAGTCATTCGCATTCAAATCTTAAATAAAAAAAAATGAAAAAAGAGGTACTCTATCTATATAGTTGTACCTTCACAGTTCTCTTCATCTGAATTATCCTCACAGTCTTTAATGTCATCACACTTCCAGTCCTTAGGATAACATCCCTCGCCATTATCACATGCTAGTTCATCAGAAGGACATGTCTCTGGAGTTGGACTAGGATTCGGTTCTAAATTAAAACAAAAACAGAAAGAAATATAGCTGTAGAATAAATATTGTAATATCAACACTTGATCGTACCAAAACAATTTTGAACGGGTGGGATATGTTTTTTTAATTCATAACACAAAATTGAATGTTGCAAAAAGACATATGAAAATCAAAATAATAACTTGACATATCAGTTCCTTACAATTCCGTAGCTTTGATTGGCAGAGGCATTCAACAAGTTATATTTTATTTCCGTATAAAATGTACCATCTACGATTGCACGTGCCCCCCGTGACAACGCTATAACAATGCACAGAAAAACAAACAAAAGATTTTTAAAACTCGTAATTTCATGGTTGAAATTTCTAAAATGCGTATTTACTTCTTTTTATGTGTAGTGAAATCGTTGAACGTGCGCACATTTTAGTACGAAGAGCTCTTCAAACAAATGTGCTTCGCGATCCCAATAAAATGACAAAAAAAAAGTCATTCGCATTCAATTCTTAAATAAAAAAAAATGAAGAAAAAATGTATTATAATGACGGTGACAATACATAAATATAAAAAGAAAAAGAGTGTGGTATGATTACCAATGAGACAAATATCCACTGAAGACCAAAGGGCAAGGTTATTAATAGCACTTTACTTTCGATTGACTTTGTTTAATATATATATAAACTTAAATAAGGTGATGATGCGGTATGACTGCCAATGAGAAAACTATCCATAAAGACTATCGAATCGGTGTTAGAACTAGGACATGTCCTTAGATGATCTTTGGACATATCTGTGTCTTAAGTGGAGTTATCAAACATGTCGTCGTCCTGAACATTCATGGAATATTTGCCACTGAGCGTTAAGCAACCAACAATCAATCAATCAAACATGCAATAACATAGGAAATGTCATAGGAATTGTTCTAAATTTATGACACCATTTAAGGTGTCTTATGAAGGTCTTTACTTTAGGATATATTTTAAGATGATTATTTTGTAACAATAACGGCAACTGTCAGTTTATTCAATGAGAATCGTATATAGGCAAATATTTTTCGTAGAAATAGACTGCTTATGGACTATGATAATCCACTGGACTATTTGGATGACATTAGCATTATACGCAAGTATAGATTATCACGTCTGTAATAAAATAGTTGAAGTACTCCGTATGTATGTGAAAAATGCACGAGATTTGGCTATGAACTCTGTAAACTTCAACCGTGAATTCAACTCACTATAAAATATATAATGATTTTTATCGATTATATTGAGGTGTCACTATGCTTAGGATTGATTCGATAAACAGGTCGCAGAAGACAAAGATTTGAACAATTACAGGTCATCGTATGGCCTTTAAACAATGAGCAAAACCTATAACATAAAGAAAGCTGACAAATATGAAACAATTTAAAAGAGAAAACCAACTAATATGCAAAAACAATAATCGACAAATAAATATGAGAGACAGAAACTCATTGCAACGACAACAGCTGTATTACACGCTCCTGACCTGAGACAGGCACATAAAGATGTGACATTGTTTTACATATTTGTGAGCTCTATCAACCCTTCTCCTTACTTGTGACTGGACTGGTTTGTAACTATACAACAACAATAACCAGCAATAAATAAGTAATAAATAAGTTATGCTCTGACTCTAGGGTCTAGGCACATAACCAATTAGCAAAAAGACCAAAGAACCGATCTAAGAGTACCATGTTCTCTCCGACTTCATGTCAATAAGTACACAACCTACGTATTATCCTATGCATTCACTTTTGTGAAGACCAAAGGACGAGAGTGTAAACTACTATAGGTCATCGCACGGCCCTTTGACAATGGGTAAAACCAATATCTTATATTAAGTTATAAAAGGCACCGACATGACAAAATGTGAGCCAACTCAGGAGATAAAAACTACGATTTATGCTAAAGCAAACTGTAACAGCACTATATGAGAACAAAACAAATCTGTTGGAAAGGACACGACTCATCAGATCAACACGAAGCACAAAAAAAAAACGAATAGATAAAACAAAAACACACATATATCCTAATTTCATATATATATAAGTTTTGTGTATATACATATTCTTACAAGTCTATTTAAAGATTTGTTCCATTATTCTCTACATAAATGATTACTATATACGAATAAGATGAAATAATATCGTATTGACAAATATTTCAGCACAACAAGCTATCTTCTTCAGTGTCAAAATCCATAATACAATCTGAAAAATCCTTTCATATATGTAACACAAGTTATATACATTTTTGACATTTTTTCTTACTCGATGAATAATGTGTATGCATCACAAAAAAGACAAGATGAGTAAAAAAAAAACTGTAACATTTGTTGCCAAAAACATGTTGTCAGAACATGTTTAATCGTACGCATCGCGACATCGGAGCATAGTGAAAGATCTGATTTAAATCGGATTTCCGAAGAATGGAGTTCCGTGTATAATATATGTAAAAAATGAACTGTCGAAGAATGCCCTTCCGTGTATATTATATGTATAAAGTGAACTTTCGAAGAATGGCCTTCCGTGTGTAATATATCTATTAAGTGAACTTTCGAACCTCGTATTCTCGAAAAATTTACAGATAGTCTGATTTGTTTAAATTTACATTTCACTTTCTCTCAGGAAAAAAAAGAAATTTTTTTACGTGTCTATCGACCTAAAAATACATCGAATTCTTATATAACTATTCAAAATATAGGTTTGACTCATTATCGAACTCGCATTCAAAATTTTTGATTAACTCACTATCATCACATCCGCATTCGTCACTTCCGTCCAAACAATCGGCGATACCATTACATCTTTCATTTACAGGAATACATGTCGAAACCTTTTTACATTCAAATTCAGCTGCTACATCACACTGTCCTGGGTGACATTTTGGATATAAAGGAAAACAATGCTTTTAATAAACTGTTATCACAGAGATATGTCTCGCCTTTTTGTAATTTTGATAATGCAAATGTTGAAATTAAAATAGCAATACTTTAACATGTAAGTTATGCAAATATTCAAAGTCGATGAACCATGACTGAAGGTGCATGGCTAAAAAATCTCCATGAAAATGAGATGTGCCAATGCGAATACAACTGCATACCAAATACCATTGACTTATTATAAGTCGTTCCCTTTAAACAAACCTAAACACAAACATTAACTTGTAAACTATGTAAAAGTTTCAAAGTCAATGCACCATGATGAGGGGGTGGGGCTATATAATCTCCATGGAAACGATACTTGCAAATGTATATAGTTTTAATTTGTAAATAATAATTACTGTAAATAGTTACTGCTGGTTTTGATAATGGAGGAGAAAAGGCTTCATGATTACACGAGCAAGAGTCATTATACACTCAAGAAGAGTCCGACTCTGTATTGAAAGAAGAAGAAGAAATGCCAATAAATTTGCATATAAAATATCATTGACTTAACATTAGCAGTTCATCTTAAACTGATCTAATCACAAACTAATACATGTAAACTAAGCAAAAGTTTCAAAGTCAATAGACCATGACTGAGGGGGCGGGGCCAAATATTCTCCATGGAAATGAGATGTGCTAATGCTTATACAACTGAATACCAATTAACATTGGCCTACCACTAATGGTTCCCCTTGAAATGACCTAATCACAAACTAATTCATGTAAAATAAGCAAAATGTTCAAAGTCAATAGACCATGACTAAGGGGGCGGTGCCAAATAATCTCCATAGAAATGAGATATGCCAATGCTTATACAACTGCATAACAAATATCATTGACCTACCACTAGTGGTTCCCTATAAACTGACCTAATCACAAACTAATACATGTAAACTAAGCAAAATTTTCAAAGTCAGTAGACCATGACTGATTGGGCGGGGCCAAATAATCTCCATGGAAATGAGATGTGCTAATGCTAATACAACTGCATACCAAATATCATTGACCTACCACTTGTGGTTCACCATTAACAAGACCTAATCACAAGTAATACATTGTTGACGCAGCCAACGCCGGAAACAGCATATCTATGTCTCGCTTTTTGACTCCGTCAAGGCGAGACAAAAATACGCATTTAACAAAACTTGCAACTGGAAACCTTTATTCCCCCCTCCAACTCATAACTCGTATCAATGTGTCTTATACGTGTGTTTGCGCACAGAGAGTTAGAATGTTAATATATGTCGGGAGTGTATTCATGCTTTAAAAATCAGAAGGGAAAGAACAAGTGGTATTACCTTGATTGCAAGGAAACAACCATACTCCACTCTGTGAGTCTTTTGTGGCTATTCCAACGTTAACTACATTCAATGGATTTTTATTATCTTTCCATTGCAAGATTTTACTTTTATCTCCGTTTTTGACTTTGATCTTGTTGTTTTTCCAAGTTATCAGAAATTCTCTAAATTCATCTTGATTTAAAACTGCACCATTAAATAACGCTTTTATTTTTCCATTTTTACCAGCTTGGATCATTGACACAGTGTTATCTGATCCCCCTAAAACAATTTTATACAAGGGATCATTGATATTGTCTGTTGACATTAAGGCGATTTCAGCATCATGACTGGCCTTGATCTTCAACTTAATTTTGATATTTTCCGAGTCGTCAATAGTTATACCATAGTCGGACAAGACTTTATAACCATCTGTCTTGTCTGTTGTAATGCTCATATCTGCACATGCTTCAAAATAGAAATACGCCTATTTGAATATAACATAAACTATTTGTACTTCTTTGGTTCCAACTTAGCTTATAACTTTTCTATTATGTTTAAGTAGCTCTTCTTTTTCCTCTCATCAACTACACAGAATTAGTTGAAATTGGTTAAGCACATGAGAGATATATTTGATTGATGGACGTGCTAGGAAGTACATGAGATATATATTTGAATTGTTCGTGCTATGAAAAAGGGATGCTTTAAAGACATGTTATAATTTTGTAAGTGGATTGTAAACATAAAAATAAAAAGATGTGGTATGATTGCCAATGAAACAACTCTCCACAAGAGACCAAATGACACACCAAGCCTACAAATCTCAAGTAACATTAAACTTTATCACTCATGATTTAACTGATAAAAATAAAGGTAAAATTGTTATAGTATTTTTTTTACTTTAATATTCCTCGATTAGTAACCGTCTGACATTAAGCAGTAGTCTATTTCAGTAAGCTGCAGGCCAATATTAAAAGAAATATTCGTAAGGGGAACTCCTGTGTCTCGCCTGCGATTGCTGCTGTCAGTGTAAAAGTGTAATGTTGACTTAAAAAGTGAGTCCATTTATCCGCAAAATACAGAATTTAAAAAAAAAACTTTTTCTTTAGATGCTATTTCTTGGTCTTGAAGATTAGCTTCTGTCCAAGTTTCATTACAATCCACGAAAGTTTACAAATTTATCATGTAAAAAAAAATTTAATTCAAGACTGTCTGTAAATGTTAACTATAAAAATGAAGTCCATCATTCAGAAAAGTACTAAAAATGAAAAAAAAAATATTTTCAAAGGTTTGCTTCAGACATTATCTCTTAATCATTAAAAAGCTTCTGCCAAAGTTTCATAAAACTCCATGAAGGTTTGCCAAAGTAATTAATGTGTAACAAACTTTATTCCCAGACTGTATCTGCTTGTTAACTGTTAAAAAAAGTTCATTTATCAGTAAATAGAGGAAAAATGAAAATAAATATTTTCAAAAAAATGCTCTCGATACTGTATTTTGGTCATAACAAGCTTCTGTCCAAATTTCACAAAATTCCATGTAGGTTGACAAAGTTATTGATGTCTTAAATAAACTTTAACCTCAGACTAAATCTGAATGTAAACTGTAAAAAGACTAAATCTAAATGTTAACTGTAAAAAAAACTAAGTCCATTTATCAGAAAAATACGGAAAAATAAAAATAAATATTTTCAAAATTTTGCTCTGGATACTGGATTATGGTCATAAACAAGCTTTTGTCCAAATGTCATAAATTCCATATAGGTTTGACAAAGTTATTGATGACTGAAAAACTGTAACCTAAGACTTAATCTGAATACTAACTTAAAAAAACTAAGTCCATTTATTGGTAAAATACGGAAAAATGAAAACAAATATTTTCAAAATTTTGCTTTGGATACTGTTTTTTGGTCATAAACAAGCTTCTGTCCAAATGTCATAAATTCTATATAGGTTTGACAAAGTTATTGATGTTAAAATTTTTTTTACCACAGACTGAACCTAAATGTTGACGACGCCGACGACGGATTCTAGCTATGTCTCGCTTTCGCAGGCTCGACAAAAATGGAAATAGTTTAACACGATTACTTATTCCCTTTTGAAATTCCTGTTATTAGCTCACCACTCATTGTGGTATTTAATATCTAGTAAAAAGGTAAGTCATTGGTCAGAATACAAAATATCTAGTAAAAAGGTAAGCCATTGGTCAGAATACAAAATAAACCAAACAAATTGCTTTTTACCGACGTTTATTTTGACCAGTACAGTTAAGTTCAATTATGAAAATTCACCATGATAATTTGTTTTAGACTCCTCAAAAACTGTTTAAAAGAGGAAAAAGGAAAGTTATCGTTTATACCTAAATCATGTTTCCTTTGTCGTAACCAGTGGTTCCTTGGGACATACAGATCAATTTGTAATAAAAACAATCAGTAGCAATAAGACAAAACAATTGCTTATACAACGACAAATTGATTTACCAAAACTTTTTTCAACGTTTGTAATTTTTTTTTTAGAAAAGACCATTGCTCTGATAATCCATTTCAATAATAGATGGAACACTAAGCTTAAGAAATAGCTTTAAGGGTATAACAAGGACATTTTAAAGAAATTCTTTTTGATTGTGACAAAAAAGGTAAACGACGAGAATGAAAAACAAATTAAAAAGTATCCCAAGACAATTTAAGGCAATAGAAACAAGACTCACTATCCAATTGTACAGTGTATAAAACTTACTGATATCGTCAAACAGAAAGTTGACTTATAAGATATTTTTCCCCAATTATAGGGCCCATGAATAGCAACGTAATTTAATACAATGAGTTTTTATAACTTGCATAACTTATATGTTCAATTAACCGGGTGTACCCATAGGTAACAACCATTGTAGTAGTTGTGTTATATTAATTGAAACATGTTCACAAGTCACTATAATAGACATTTTTTTTACATATACTTATTTACTTACTGTCGTAATTTTTTTTAAAGGGAGGATTTTCTATAATCAGAAAAAATGAGATTTTCTGTTTATAAGAAAAGTAGGATTCTACATTAATAAGAAAAATAGAATAGTAAATGAGAATATACATGTATTTATTTGTGTTGGCTATTAGAATGTATATTTTAAGCAAATTTCAGAGAATTCATTAAATAATAAAAGTGAAGGTATAGAAAGAGTAAATGATTTGTCTCACCCGATTGTCTTTTGTTGTATGGGATACGTAAAGATAGAGTTGTACCAAAAATACATAAAAGTACAAGCAGTTTATTTTTTCCAATCATTCTCAAAACCTAAAAATAAAAATTCAAATTAATTAAAATATTGTAAACAAATAATCCGGTATAAGTTCAGATTATAACAGGTATTGCAAATCACTATACCAATTACTGTATCCATAATAAATTTCTACAGTGTGATTTTGATTTTTTTTTAACATATTGATCTATTAAATTTTACCCGCAAAAAGTATATATTTTGCCGACGACTCGTTCAACTATAATCCAAAACCTTTTTTTCTCTTCTGCAATGTTTAAGGCTCACCACAGAGGGTTAACCATAAGGAATTGACAAAAATGGCAATATACTCTGAGCACCTTGAAAAGCCAGTCACATTTCAATGTTCATTTTTATTTCACGTCTCCGGCAGATGGTGAGATAAACAAACACACGAGATTCTCTTGAAACGGTCCACTCAGTTACACACATAAGGAGATTTCTAGTGTCTCTTTACTGTCCATGTCAATACTGAGATGTACCTGAGAGATGAACTAAGTAGGAGAAAACGAAGAATAAATCAGGTCACAACCAATATTACATAAGCGGAACTTCTCAAAAATCTTTCTCGACTTAGTTTGTTTTGGGATTTTCTTTAGGAACAATAATAATTTATTTTATTATAGTGTCACATATCTGATCAGACACAAAAATAAGAAATAAAAATAGAAATATTAATTATCCCAGTTAAATTTAAAAAAAGTAAAAGGTTTTCCAAAATGACTAAATTATCTGTTTATGATTATAAATAGAAAAACATTAAATATTATTGCTTGATAAGTTCTCATGTGCTAAATAGTTTTCGCCTCTGAAAAGACTTAAAAATTGCATATGACAAAGAAGTTTGTATATCTTCACAAGACATATTTCGATAAATTTTCTGTCCATATCAAGAGTATCAAAACCATCAATTAAAGTTCTAGCTTTTGCAAACAATTCAAACCTAATATCGTCATATAATGGGCAAAACAACAAAAAATGTTTTTCACTTTCAACATCGTTCCTATTATATAGTCGGCATAGTCTTTCATCTACTGGTGTTTGCTGTCAGGCATATCGTCCTGTCTCGATCGCCAACGGCAGAGACACGCTACGGAACAGGGAAACAGTTCAACGCACAGCTTAAGGTAGCGCTCAGTTTTAACGTTTGTTTTGTATAAACGGTATGTCCTTAATTTATTTCCGTTTACATTGTTCTAATCGTCAAACAACTCTTGTTTTAATTCATCGTTATCAACAACATTAAAGCGTTCCTTTATTGTTCGCATAACAGTTTTTGTAGAAATTAATGTATCATTAAGAATATCAGTGGCATCAACGGTTTCCACAAAACTTTTCACTTTAACGTACCATCCTTTACGTCGATTTTTAGTCCACTCGGTAATCTTTCGAGTTAAACGCGTATCATCAGATCGCAATATCCGACTTAATAATCGTATACATGCAGTTCTTTGTTTCGTAAAACACGAGGTCTAACCCATATCTCCTCGAATCGCAGTATTTGCAGCGTATCTTCCGACAGACATGAAAAATTTAGCTGCTTTGTTCTGAATAAAGTTTATTACTGAATGCACTTTTGTGTCCCATAATCCCGAACTATAAAATAAGACTGGTTCAACCATAGTAGAATAGAACTTGGAGTATACAGAGTGTGTCATTCCACCTGCGCTTATAAATTTGCCATACAACGCACCGAGTGCTCTGCTCGCTGATTTTGATAGTTCGCGTACGCAGTGTATGTAATGTGCGAATCCTGAAATGTCATTTTCACTGTATCCTAGATGAATTTCTGATGTAGAATGATAAATAAACAGACGACAAATTCATGATTTTTTTAATAAAATAACAGATAATATATAATGTGTACTGTTTTTATAAATTCATGATATTGGTTTGAGATGCGGACGGGTTTTCATCGCGCCTACAGCCATCCAGGTGCAAAATTGATACACAAATAGATAAATATTAACAAAAGTTCACGAACAGAGCGTGCAAGAGATTTCAAAGTAGCAGTTAAGTTTCATTTGTAGAAAATGTACCTTTTAACATGATTATTAATGTTGTATAACTTAAAACAGGTTTTGTTATTCAGCTTGTTGATATTGAATCAAATTCCACTATGTTGTTTTCGTTATGCGATTCATGTTTACTGTCGAATAATGATACTAGACTTTCATTTTCACTGTAGGGCGATTCATTTCTATTGTATATGCGATGCATTTTCACAGAAGGAAATTAATTAATTTTCATTATATAAAGTCTTAATTCAGCCGACTCTCAAAATTTATGAAGTCCGACGGATTGATTCTATATGTATACTTAATGAGTGAAAGTCTGGGTTAATATATCAATAAATTCCTTAAAAATGGCATTTATTGCTAATATAGTCAAATATATTTTCTCTAATAATTTGTCCAGATCCAGATCTATATGTAGGATAAAATTTATCCTTCCCTATGACACGCCATCGTTGAATTTGTCAGTCAAAAATGGACATGGAAAATTCTCGTTTGTTGTATGGTTAGTTAGCATAACCTCACAGATTTCTTATTGTAAACAAGATATACGGCTATTCAATGAAATTTACAATACGACCGACACGAAGAAAGACAAACAAGCAATTTTCATCCAAATGTTTGGTTGAAATGTTTCACCCAACAAGGGAAGTGAGGGGTTCCAAATCAACCAAAGGCTACGAATTAGTCGGAAATGACAATGAAGTTGTGAATGACGGTCGACACATGGAGACATATAGGCCACACCCAGCAGGCAGGTTGCAGTCGGGCCTTGAAAAAAGTATTCAATATATCAGTTCGGCGAAACAGACATTCCGGTCAGATATGGGATTCACATGCAACCCCCTCCAAAAAAAATTACGCCTGTTTTTTATTCATCATGTTTATTTAATGCTAAATAATTCTGTTGAAAATATTTTTTTCTAATAGCAAAAAAGTGGACAAGATTATTGTTTTCAATCCAGATACGGTCAGAATTTTTGTTTAAGGCAAAAATCAGGTCAGAATTTTTTCTCTAAAATATCTCAGATCAAATGGTCCGTACCTTAGACTTTAAATCTATATCTAGAACTTACTGACTGGGGATCAATAGTTCAGCAATGTTATTAATGGGCTGGGGCGTGTGGGGTTAAACATGTTTTCGGAGGTAAATAATACTGCTGTGGAACTTTTTTTTTCATGAGAGTGTAATAGAGTATTACTTTCTGTTGGGTGGAACTGTGAAATAGAAGTCAATACGTTCTTGCTCAATACTTTGTCGTTTTGAAAGCGTCATGCTTGTCATCCTCAGCCTAAGCAGTGTGTTACTGTAATCTGAATTTCAAAATGACTGAGTGACGTTTTTTTCGACGAACTGGTCAACGCCACTGTAGAGAATCACATGACTTTGACATAATCAATAATATATTACAGTAAATACGAGCGAAAAATATCTTTATAAGTAAAGAATTGTCGCATAAAAAATAAATACACGGGAAATGGCAAAGTTCACGAAGTCTAGTCTGATTAATCATTTTACAAAAAAAAAAAAAAAAAAGTGGAAGCAAAGGGGGCGTACGCCCTCTACGCCCCCCTCTGGATCCGCCACTGAAGTCATAATTTGTAAAAGCATAAAATTATAGGTCATTATTTTCACCAACGACTAATTGACGTAATGTTCAGTTAAGTATTCAATATTTATGAAAACAAAGTTTACTGCTCCTGGCAGCATTGTATATCATTTATATTACATAAACACCATGTCACTATTTTAAATAGACAGGTCTGTGAGTTACTTGAAAACATCGCGAAACAAACACTCTGTGTAACTCAAACTTGATTAATCTACAAATAGAGCATAGTTGGTTGGCTCTTACACTAAATGCGACCGTGTATTTTGTGATTTGTTGTTGTAAAAATACATAATGCGAATGAGAAACCCCTTGTTTTTATTATTTTTGAAGACATTTACTTACAAAATTGACTTCACAATTTTGGCACTGTACGATTCATTCACATTGCAGTTTGTTTACTTTCTTTAGCACCGTTCGTTGTACATTATTGTACTGTTCGTTGTGAAAAAGCCTTTCAATAGGGTAGACATACGTATGACACGCCGTGACAAATTTTTTTATGCGAGTTCTATAACTTTTAAAGGAAAATTCTCCGTAGAAATACGTAACATTCATGAATGTCTGCTCCAGTAAATTTTCGGATCCATGACAAGCTTATAGCAAACTCACCAACAATATTTGAATATACATGATATGAACGTGGTTATACACGTGTATATTCAAGTAAGCCTCTACGACTATCATCAATATTAAAGTAATTTAAAAACTATTTTCAGTTGTTGCATGTCGAATACATATTAAGAAAAAACAATGAAAATTTATCGCACCTCCAAAAATTCCACATCAGAAATGATTGCACTTACAGTGATAATTCATCGCATCTATAGTTAAAATGAATCGCATCTATAGTTAAAATGAATCGCATTCAGTAATCAATATTATGGATTCTGCTGCTTTAATTACACTTTTTTGGAATTAAATCCTGTTATTATACATTAAAAAGTTATATTCTAATGAAATTGTGTTAAAACATACATTCAAATCAATTATTTTGTATTTTCAAAAAGTAAACAAACGAAGTTTTTCCCTTCATCCTTTATTCTACAATAGACATACTCGCATACAACAGTGAAAATGAACTAACTGGATTCGCACTTTATATACACTGGTACGGCTTTGTCGAACGTTAAATGTTCATCTAACCACATGCCTAAATATTTATATGATGCAGCATAGGTAATGATTTGTCTGGAACAAGTAAAGTTAAAGTTACTACGATCGATAGATGGATTTCGGAAATGCACTACGTTACTCTTGGACGGATTAACATCAAGCTTCATAATAAAATAATAAATGCACAGCAAAATCCAAGCAAGTTTATTTTTATTTTCTGAAAATGATTTTTTTTTATCTAAGTCCAACGTATCTTACAACTGTATAGGTACACTGGTTTGTCTCTCGATGTTTGTCTGTACTCGGAGCGAAATTTGATGCTGATCGAAATTCCTTATGATTAACCTTAAACTTCCACCCTGTATACAAATATTTTCAGAGATTTTCAGACTGTTAAAGAGTTAACTAGATGTATTATCTATAATTCGACTTGTGTGATCTAACACGTTACTGTTTCATGTAAAACAATATAAAATATATGTTAAAATATATCAAAACCATATCTCCGAAATTTTATATGTATTGCGCTCATATGTAATGCGCCGATGTTGGTAGACCAATAATGTTTTTTTGCTAATTCAGTCTTATAAGAAATGTACTGGTCAATTACAATTTCACAAATAATATAACAAGATTTCAGATTGAACAATGAAAAAGTGTAGTAAAAAGGTAAGACAAATATAATAGATGTAAATTTGAAACAATTACATAGTAAGTAATGCACAATAGTAACTGAACATTTGTTGATTTTGAAATATTGAATATAAGAAATTTATGTAGAAAATGAAAACAGTGGTAATATGGTTCTAAAATAGACGTTTCACTCCTAATAGTTATAAAACATATTTCAAATATTGTTAGAGCATAAATTTTTATGGTTTTTTTATTCTACATATAAACTTACCTTTTTGATTGTTCCAGTACTAAGTTTTTCCTTGAGTGGTGTTCAGTACGAAACAAATACCTTTTTTATAGTCTCCACCTTCGGACAATTTTTCGCCTGGTCAGTTATCGGCTTTTATTAATTTCGTTAAGAATTTCTCTCTTGCTTGATTTAGTTTTGAATTGTAGATAAAGATCGTATCACATGTCCGTGAAAACAAATGGTATCTCGCGAAGACGCACGTTTTTTTTGGCCAGTTACTTCAATTAAATTTGGTCACTACCAAACCTGAGTTAAAACTGACATGATTTTTATTCAAGTCAGATTTAATCAACCAGTAACAAAAATATTATTGTAAGATTTGGACGTAAGCAGTAGTTGATGACCACTACATTGTAATAGTGGTCAGATGAAGGCTTCAGACGTAAGCATTAGTTCATGACGATTGACGTGATTTCTATAGCTTTACTTAAAAATCATGTTGTTCCAAATAAATTTGGTAGTAAAATATGTAAGAAGTGTTTTGACCTGCGACATATTATTAATAAAGGTAATATGGGAGTAAACACAAAAAGTGCAACCTATATGTTGTGCAAAATTCTTTATTTTGGAAAGATAATATCCGAGAAAAACTATATTGTAACTGAAAGGGAAACTTACTGATTGAATTTTGAAACTTGATTTGTGACATTGATTCAAGAAAATAAGGAAAACACAGCACATTTAATGATAAAACTTGTCCAAGTATCGCCCTTCATAAAGAAATTTTTTTGGTTTAATGTGCAGTCAATGAAAAAAAAAAAGACTTATGTGTTTATAAAAAAGAAAAAAGTTAAAAAAGAAAAAAGTTATTACAAAAATAAAATCATATTTCTTTGGAACCCTACAAGTAATTTGCAATTCTTCATATAATGAATGCTAACTCTGATAAAAAAAATATACTGATCTTTTGCTCTCCAAGACGGCGGAATATTGTGTCCAATGCTATGTTACTCGTATATATCTCACAGTTAATAGATATCAATCTCTATCACAACAATTATTCAGACAAAACCGCCACTTGTTCTTTTTTTCTTCTCTCCTCCTACTGATATCTGAGGAACAGGATGTTATTTTCAAGGAAGGTTCGACGTTGACATCTATTGCAAACGATTTGATTTGTGATTTTGAGATGAAGAACATCAATTATACCGCTTTTTCTTTGTTTTTTTATGTGCGCGCAGTGATTTTGTGTCCTGAATTGAAACAATAATCTTTTTTTCCGGCACTTTAACATATCTTCCCCTAGTAAACAACATTGTATGATATCTCCCCCTAGTAAACGACATCGTATGATATCTTCCCCTAGTAACAACATTGTATGATATCTCCCCCTAGTAACAACATTGTATGATATCTCCCCCTAGTAAACGACATCGTATTATATCTTTCCCTAGTATATAACATTGTTTGATATCTCCCTCAGTATACAGCATTGTTAGATATCTTCCCCTTGTATACAGCATTGTTAGATATCTTCCCCTAGTATACAACATTATTAGATATCTTCTCCTAGTATACAACATTACAAGATATCGAAGTTTTGAAAATTAACTTCTCATCAGTGTTCCTCGAAACCAAGTATGGAAATCCGACAGTTCGAGAGCAAAACATCTTATTCATATCAAAAAGGGAACCAAAACTAGCCTAGGTACACCTAACCTCAGATATAATTTGTATGTACCCTTGACGATTAGGCGGTTTGTTTTCATGTCCTATCTGTAGTTTTTATCGCAGAATACGAGACATAGGAATTGCAATCCGGTGGCGGCGTCGGTGTAAACTATTTGTTTAAAGCTTTATATTTCAGAATTTAGAAGACCTGGATGCCTCGTACCTTGTATACAGATACCTTATGTTACGGATTTCCGTCTGTCGTATGTCCATCGTCCTTGACCTCATTTTCATGGTTCAGTGACTGCTTGAAAAAAAATTACAGTTTATTTTTGTCAAGTGAAGTACTCACCTATTATGACTAATAGGATAACTATATTTGGTATATTGGTTCCTTGAAACGTACGTCTTTTATGTCTGTCAGGTAGGATTCACCTAACCTTCAACTCATTTCATGGATCAGTGATCAAAGTTATGGTTATGTGATCAAGTCCGTATCTCAGATACTATAAACATTAGGTCATCTATATGTGGTGTATGTAATGATTGTAAGGTGTACATGTCTGTCTGGCAGGTTTCATCTGACCTTGACCTCATATTCATGGTTCAGTGGTCAAAGTAAGGTTTTTGTGTTTTGGTCTTTTTATCAAATACTATATGTAATAGGTCGACTATATTTGGTGTTTGGAAATATTTTATGATGTACATGTCAGTCTCACAGGTTTTATTTGACCTTGACCTCATTTTCACGGTTCATTGCTCAGTGCTAAGTTCTTGTGTTTTGGTCTGTTTTTCTTAAACTATAAGCAATAGGTCAACTATTTGTGTTGTATTGAATGATTGTAAGGTGTATATGTCTTTCTGGCAGGTATCATCTGACCTTGACCTCATTTTCATGGTTCATTGGTCAATGTTAAGTTTTCATGGTTAAGTTTGTTTCTTAGATACTATAAGCAATAGGTCAACTATATTTAATGCCTAGATTGATTGTAAGGTGTACTTGTCTGTCTGGCATGGTTCATATGACCTTGACCTCATTTTCATGGTTCACTGGTCAATTTTTAGTTTTCATGGTTAAGTCTATTTGGTGTATTGAATGATTGTAAGGTGTACATGTATTTCCCGTTTGGTTTATCTGACCGTGACCTCATTTTCTTGGATAATGTTAAGTTTTTGTGATACTTGTAGTATTGCTTTATATTTAGGACTATCAACATAAATTCAATGGTCAGTAAAGAAGGCGAGACAGTTCAGCGTGTGCACTCTTGTTGTGATTTGGTCTATTTCTCAAACATTATAAGCAATAGGTCAATTATATTTTGTCTATGGAATGATTGTTAGGTGTTCATGTCTGTCTGGTGGGGTTCTTTTGGCCTTGATTTCATTTTCATGGTTATTGGTCAATGACTGTTGGTTTTTGTCGAGCCTGCGACTTCTGTCGCAGAAAGCTTGACATGGGGATATTGATCCGACTGCGGCGGCGGCGGCGGCGGCGTTAGCATACTTCTTAAAAGCTTAATATTTCAGAAGGTAGAAGATCTGGATGCTTCATACTTTGTATAAAGATGCCATATGATATGAAGTTTCCGTCTGTCATATGTACATTGTCTTTGACCTCAGTTTCATAGTTCAGTGACTACTTGGAATAAAAACTTAAGATTTTTTGTAATGTTAATTTCTCTCTTATTATGAGTAATAGGATAACTATATTTGGTATTGTGTACCTTGCAAGGTCCTCATGCCTGTCAGACAGTTGTCACTTGACCTCGACCTCATTTCATGGATCAGTGAACAAGGTTAAGTTTTCGTGGTCAAGTCCGTTTCTCAGATACTATAACCAATAGGTCTACTATATTTGGTGTATGTAATGATTATAAGGTGTACATGTCCAACTGGCAGGTGTCGTCTGACCTTGACCTCACTTCATGGTTCAGTAGTAATAGTTTAGTTTTTGTGTTTTGGTCTGTTTTTCTAATACTATATGCAATAGGTCAACTATATTTGGTGTATGGAAATATTTTACGATGTACATGTCAGTCTGGCAGGTTTTATTTGACGTTGACCTCATTTTCATGGTTCATTGCTCAATGTTAAGTTTTTGTGTTTTTCTAATACTGTATGCAATAGGTCAACTATATGTGGTGTATGGAAATATTTTACGATGTGCATGACAGTCTGGCAGGTTTCATATGACCTTGACCTCATTTTCAAGGTTCATTTCTCAATGTTAAGTTTTTGTGTTTTGGTCTGTTTTTTTTTAAAGTTTAAGCAATAGGTCAACTATATTTGGTTTGTGAAATGATTGTAAGTTGTATATGTCTGTCTGGCAAGTATCATCTGACCTTCACCTAATTTTCATGGTTCATTGGTCAATGTTCAGTTTTCCTGGTTAACTTTGTTTCTTAGATACTACAAGCAATAGGTCAACTATATTTGATGCATGGAATGATTTTAAGGTGTACATGTCTGTAAGGCAGGGTTCATCTAACCTTGACATCATTTTCATGGTTCATTAGTCAATATAGAATCTCCATGGTTTGGTCTGTTTCTTTTATACTATAAGCAATAGTTCATCTATATTATGTGTATGGAATGATTGTATTAAAGGTGTACATGTATATCCATCATGGTTTATCTGACCTTGACCTCATTTTTTGGATCATAAATATTAATGTGATACTTGTAGTAAAACATTTCTGTAGGACTATCAACATAAAATCAATGGTCAGTATAGTAGGCGAGACATTTCAGCGTGTGCACTCTTGTTCGTAATTTTGTCAGTTTATCAGATACTTTAAGCAATAGGTTTGATTTATGAAATGATTGTAAGGTGAACATGTCTGTCTGGTAGGGTTCATATGACCTTGAACTCATTTTCATGGTTCATTGGTCGATGTCAAGATTTTGTGGTTTAAAAATCTGTTTCTCAGGTACTATTAGTATATGACCACTATACTTGGTGTATGAAATGATTGTAAGGTGTAATTCAGTCTGGCATGATTCATCTGATTGTGACCTCATATTCAAAGAACAATGAAAATGTTAAACTTATATGATACTTGTAGTAAAACCTTAATACAGACTTTCAACATAATTTCAATGATATGTAAAACAGGCGAGACAATTCAGTGTGTGCACTCTTGTTTAGTTATTATATTTTCACTTTTCTGCAGGTTTGTACATGTTTATCACAAAATAACAGGTAGTTGAACATGTCAAGTTCTTCTCTCCATTGAATAAATTATACGATCTGTATACTGTTTAAATCCCCCGTTTAAAATTAGATAGATAATTATCGTATGTCGATGATTTGGTGCTTTAGGGTAGAAAAAAAAGATATACACCAATCTGATATTTTATGATTCTTTATCACTTGATTTGACTAATATTTTAACTAGAGTAACATGGCGGATGTCATTAGGGGAGCAGCATGCTGAATCTTTCTGAGCACTTGAGGTGTCAGACCACCAATTCAGATGTATGTAAAAGTAGCCCTACTCTGACACAAAATAGTGCTTTTGACGTCATTGTTTACTTAAACTAACCATCACATTTGCAGAAATGAAACTTTTGGTGAAAGAGAAATATATTTAGATCATTTTGAGCCAAAATTTACTTGTCTACTTATGAGTTTGCGTTAAAAATTGAGGATTAACGCGCTCCATAGTCCATAGTATACTAATTTAATATTTTCAGAAAACAAGGGGTTATTTTTAGTAGTACTTGTGTTCCGAAGGTCAGTTTTTTCTTATAAGACTTTAAAGGTAGGTTAAAAATTGGCATGTAGAAAGGTGATTTATGTACAATTCATGATATACCTAGTATGAAGTTAAGCTTAAGGTAAAATGTTAAGAAAGCTGTGAAAATTGCAAAATTTGGTTGAAGAGATAGAGATTTTGAATTGGTGGTCTCGACCCTGGTTTTCGGTAGGGTTCATGTTGATCAGTCTTAGTTTTCGGAATTCCAGATAGTGTTTGTACTGTTGGTGGCTTTTCGTCGTTTTTTACTCGTCTGCGACGAAAGTCGCGGAAAGCGAGACATAGGTGTTGCATTTCCGGCAACGACGACGGCGGAGGATGCGTCAACAATTGTAAAGTTTTCTGCTTAAGTCAGTTTGATAGGAACTGATTGTGATAGATAAAATATATTTTGAACAAAGTTGCATTACTATCAGTACATCAGTTTGATGACTATTTAGAGGCCCTGCCCCCTAGGTCAAGGTCCAGCGACTTTGAGTTTATAAGCAATGTTCAATGTTAAGCTTTCTGCATAAGTCTGTTTGATAGGAACTACTTGTGATAGATCAATTATATTTTCTATAAAGTTGCATTACTATCAGTACATATATAAAAAAGAAGATGTGGTATGATTGCCAATGAGACAACTGTCCACAAGAGACCAAAATGACATATCAGTTTGACGAATATTTCGAGCCTGTCCTCTAGGTCATGGTCCAGCGACTTTGAATTGATTAGCAATGTTGCTGTCCATCAGATTGTCTTTTTTTTCGAATTTTCTGCAGACAGGCGAGACATATCTCTGTTTCAACAGTTTATTCTTTTTTTTCATGGTATCTTCGGTATTTCTGCAACTTTATATGACTTTTGATTGCCCCTTTGGTATTTTTGTCTCTTTTTTTTAACTTATGTGGCAGTAAGTTTTTATTTTGTAATATATCAAGGTTTATGCAAGTACTTAACATTTCTGCCCACTACCAGGATTTAGATGTTAATGAACTATTATCAAAAGTAATGTATTTATCTAAACTAAGGTAGTTACTTACATTTACGTCTCTGGTGGATAATTATGATTGGCAATCATGTCACATCTCCTTATTTTTTTTACATATATTTTTTTTTTATGAAACTTTATTTTGTGTTCATTTTTTTACGATTCAACCGCTCATCTCCTCCAACAGTTTTCTAACATGAAGATGTTTGTTTTGCAGTATGTTGGTATAGCATATTATCAGAATTTTGTTTTTCTTGTATTGTTAAAAAAAAGTTACAGGTAGGTGAACTAAGTTAATTTTTGTTAATAAATGAAATGATACTAATTATGAGCAATTTTTTAGGATTTTTATGTTCATGATTTTTTTTACAAGCACAAACTGTACAAATAGATTTAATACGTTATTTGTTATTTAATTTCAATGCATTATGTTTGTACTAATATTGCCAGGACTATCGTTATCTTAAGTTGTTGAAAAAATATGGTAAGGTGAATAATTTAATTATTTTTTTTTAAAATACATGACCACAAACAATGATGTACATTTTGTCAGGATAATAATTATTATGAATACTTTACAGAATGACAGATAGTTCAACATTGTCAATTTTTCTTCGAACTGTTGTTTTCAATTTTGGCTCCATTTTTTTTTTTTTATATTCAATGATGTAACCGTGTAAGTATCACTTTATTTGGAAAAAATCTTTTTCTCGCATTCAAATTATGTGCAAATACCGAGGTCTTATGTACAGTCAGGATAATTTCAATAACAGATTGGGACATTTATTCTCCCAAATCTGTTATTGGAATTATCATGTCTGTGCATAGGATCTTAAGAATTTGCACATAAAGTGGTGCATATTTTATTCACGCAAGTCCTACTTGTTTTTTATTTACAACAATTTGTATTATATACAGAATGTTTGAATACAAGTTATATGATGATATAAGTATAGATGATACTGTTAATTAATTATAGAAGTATATATGAACGAGTTCAACCCCGCCACATTCTGTATGCGCCTGTCCCAAGTCAGGAGCCTGTAAATCAGTGGTTGTCGTTTGTTGCTGTGTATCATATTTGTTTTTCGTTCATTATTTTGTACATAAATTAGGCCGTCAGTTTCCGTTTGAATTGTTTTACATTTGTCATTTCGGGGCTTTTTATAGCTGACTATGTGGTATGGGTTGTGCTCATTGTTGAAGGTCGTACGGTGACCTATAGTAGTTAATTTCTGTCTATTGGTCTCGTGTGGAGAGTTGTCTCATTGGCAATCATACCACATCTTCTTATTTTTATTAGTCCAGAATGAACTGACATTAAGTGACATCTAACATACAGATAGTAAGGATTCTATATATTCGCCATTACACCGCCTTGTTGTTTTGAGAATAGATTTGGTCTAAGGATTTCAATATAAATCATGTTCACAGTTGGGTCTTTTTTCTTTCTTTTTTCACAACTGTAACATGATCAATAAGCTTATCAAACCTTTAAATTGTGGTGAATGAAATCTGGATATTTTTCTGAAATTTCTAAAACTCTAGAAAAGCCTATTAAATGACTATAAACAGAAAGATGTAGATATGAATATATTATATTTCTGTTTATATAATGAATTCTGGACACTGTGTGATTAATTTGGAAACAGTCACCCAACTAAAACAAAATATGCTTTATCACCTAATAAAGCTTCCAGTTAGAAAAAGCATTGTTGGCCCTGACAGTGTTGGGGAAAAGTTTAGTGAAATGATAGAATATTAAAAAAATATAATAATAATGATTATAATATATATGTACTTACTTTTAATAAAAGAAATATGGGATATTGTTAGTTGCAGATGAGACGGAAAACGAATTTCTTAGAAACGACCAGTTGTTAAAGGGAATGAAAGATATTGTGATGTCTTAAAAAAATATGGGCAGAATCAATTTGCGCCAATTACAGTTTTGAAAAGGTATCAATTGCGTCACTCTCTATTTTTCTGATGGTATTAATTGCGCCAGTAAATGGAATCAAATTGCGCCACATTTACCTGTATATTTTTTACCTATATCGTACATGAAACTACAATTAACCTATCCACTTAAGATTAAATTGAACACTGTTTCATCAAACTTAAAAAAAGTCACCAATAAATAAATTGTTCAGTAATAGAATAGTTTTTCACATGTAAAGATGTCTGATAATATATCGTTCAAGAAAATAGAGTCTGATAGAGGAAAACCTGTCATCGTTGTCGAAGTACACACATTTCGTCAGGCATTTGTTAGAGAAATAAGTTGGAGATGCACAGTTAAGTCGATTTGTGCTAGGCTTTTAGTTTATTTACATGAAACTAATTCTCAGAAACAAGAAAGACAGATTTTGAGAATAGCATGCAAACGAAAAGGCAACTGATATGTTATATATCTGAGCGACCTTCTACAATAATTAATTCAGAGATCTTCAAAATTGACGAAGAACATTTAGAAGAAAAAAAAAACAAAAGAAAGATTTGAAATATGTTCGTCAATCCATGTACAGAGAACGAAGGAAACTTCACCCAGCTCGACCAATTAATCAATCCGAATCTCACAAAACTCTTGATGATATCGGTGTTGTAACAAATAAAGATGATTCAGCATATTTTTTGTATTAAAATGACTTTGACTCTGCCAGTCGGTAAATTGCTGGTCCTAAGCATAGATAGAGGAGGAGGGAAGTCAATTATTTAGTTGATGTATAAAAGTAAATAAATGAATTCATAAAATTGGCGGAATTAGATCATTTTTTTATTGGCGCAAATGATACCTATTATTTTTAAATTGGAGTGGCGCAAAATAAGTTGTGGCGCGAATGAGTTCTTTTTTGGCGCAAAAAGATATCGCCCAATAGGGCTATGCTATCCAAAATTTTTAATAGGGCAGTTACATAATATTATGTATACACAATAATAGACGAATTGACGAAACCGGATGACGTATATTTAAATCTGACGTGTGAATGCTATATTTTTTTAAAAGAACAAACTTTATAAATCGAATTTGTTACGTTATTTGTTGCGTCAAATAAACAAATATTTTGAACTTGAAGATATATTACAAGACACTGTAACACTTACATGACGTAACATAAACTGGTAGATTCACTCTACTTTAACAGAAAATAAGTAAAACTAATCAAATTTAATGGATTAAACAAAAATAAACAA
Source organism: Mytilus coruscus (assembly GCA_017311375.1). NCBI lineage: Eukaryota > Metazoa > Mollusca > Bivalvia > Mytilida > Mytilidae > Mytilus > Mytilus coruscus. The sequence goes on from CM029599.1 coordinate 88,792,180, forward strand.
AGATGAATAATATTTTCGTTTTGGTGATTTTTCGATTTAATTTGGGTATGACTTTAATATCTGATTAAGTATTGATAGTTTCTTTTCAATGAACAAACCGTATAAAAACCATTAGACCATTGTAGAATTGATCGTGATATTTTTTACAAAGACAAACGTTACATTCTATACTTTCAATTTTAACTGCCGTAAATGTTCTGATCAACTTTTTTTTATCTGCAAAAAAAAAATTAAGTTTAAGGGCAATATGCATCTGTCCAACTAATTGATATAAACTTCTCTTACAAAAAAAAAAGACACGAAAAGACATGAATCGTAAACAAAAAGTGTCAGAAATCAAACTGGCGACATACAAATATATATAATTTGAGAGAACACGTAACAAAAATTATCCCTTCCAAATAGTATTGTTATATGTTTGTCTGAAAATAAGATGTGGAATGATTGTCAATGAGACAACTATCAACCAGAGATCAAAATGACGAGGATGTAAACAGCTAGTATAGTTCACAGAAAACCAAAAATCCCGCCAAATCTAGCTCAGGCTGTATTTATGATATGTCTGATGGGAAGAAAATTAAAAAGACGTATGGGTATAAACCTTTGAGACAGAAGTCCAATGATTCAAATATCCAAAAGACATCAACAGGTCAACACACATGTTTTTCTATTGCGACAGAATGTGTTAAGACATACATTAGAATCTTCATTGATGAAGAACCGACATATTGGAACTGGGTATTAACTTTCTGACCAACTCAGGAATTAGAACATTTACAATTAAGTATGTATTTCAAAACAGTTATGTTTGCAGTTTATGTTTGCAGTGCTCACAGGCATGGAAGACGAAAAAGAATGTGAATATTTTTATCATAATTATCACTTTTATTAATTCTGACGATTTAAAATCAACATCAAAATTCGTTGTATGTTCTATCAAACAAATCATTATCATACAAAGCTAGGACCTATATATAATCTAAGGAAGTGAGCAAATTACCACGAGGTAATGCATTTTTGTAGTCTGGATACATCAACATTCTTAGTATTGGATTAAACCCAATTAAAGTGAAAATTACAGATTCATAAAACTAATTTATTACAAGAGAAACTCAGTATAGATTGTCGATGTAGATACAAGTATATGACATTAGATGTCCCTTTGGCGAAAAACAATGTTTATGTAAATTGTAAATTAAAGAAAATAGCTAGGCCCCTTTTGTTAAACTCACCTTTTGACGGTTTGTTTTGATAAACAACAAAGCGTGGTTACGAACTGTAACGTTTCTGACGACAGTATAGCCTATGGTAAATTTACACTGTTGAAACCATCACGACTTCGTAACAATTTCAATTAAAGTGTGTTTTAGCTTGTTTCAACATGTACAATCATTTCAATTAAAGACAAATATTTGTCTTCTTTATAACCTTTTGTTCATATCATTACGCCACCTTTTTTACAGAAAAAAGACAACTAAAACATTAACCAATGTTTGCAGATTAACTTGCTGATTGTATATTTTCTGCAGTGCTGCAGAATTTATCTTATTCAAATTACAAATAAATATCTCAATCTATACGAACAAAGATATGTCAATTAATACATAACATTTATAAAAATAGATACTCGAATTCGAAATTCGTGGCCTACCAGGAAAAACTATTATAAAAATTTTGTCAACGCCAGGCGAAACAAGTGTAAAACCTAACTTTATATAAGAACACTAAAAAAAAAAAAAAAAAAGAATTCAAGAATGTTTGTATGTGGACAATTGACTTAGCCAAAAGACTGCGGATATACAAAAACATAACAAAACTTAGGAGACTAAACCTTGAGATTAACATACAATCTTCGACAAAATCTGTAACTACTCACAAACATGCAGAAAAATATAACTAAACAGTTATAGGTATAATCATAAAAACTATTTTCGTCTGCTTACCCGTGATATCATGATCAATTTCATGTTAAGAATTGGCAGCCACTGTGGCTAGTCAACAGGGTCCGGGAAATTACAACTTTCAGTATCCCTTTATGTGTCCATTTCAACCATAGTTATCCTTTGTCTGATAAATGATATGGTCAAATTTGGTCAAAATCAAGCCAGCGTTTACTCATTTTTTATTTCAGTTTTTTTTGTCGAGCCTGCGACCTCTGTCGCAGAAAGTTTGAAATAAGGATAGTGATCCGGCGGCGGCGGCGTAACTAACTTCTTAAAAGCTTAATATTTCAAAAGGTAAGAAGACCTGGATGCTTCATACTTGATTTATAGATGCCATATGATATGACGTTTCTGTCTGTCATATGTACATTGTCTTTGACCTCAGTTTCATGGTTCAGTGACTACTTGAAAAAAAGTTTAGATTTTTTTTGTAATGTATGGTGGCCGGTTAAGGCCATTTCGCGTTTTCGCGTTTTCGCCTTTCATATTCTATAGGGCGAAAACGCGAAAACGCGAAATCGCGAAGTCGAAAACGCGAAAACGCGAAAAGGCAAAGTCTTCGCGATTTCGCGTTTTCGCGATTTCGCGTTTTCGCGTTTTCGCGATTTCGCCTTTTCGCGTTTTTACGATATACATGTTATTATAACATAACATTTTAAATATAATTGGAGACAAGACTACAAAGTATGTCATTCAAATGATTGTCATATAAATTTCATATCTGTGGTTTACTTTAAATATTTTCATAAATTAGACAATTCCTTTACATTCTTTGTTTCAAATACTCTAACAAGTCATTAGCTTTTTAATAAAAGTGCCAAATTTATAAGTTAAGCCACAATGTAAACTATAGGCGGTTTTGTTGTTGTAATTATATTTTGTTTATATACATCTATTGTTTACTTGTGTATATTAGTAGATTAATTATGTTTTAGTCATGTAGTTGATATTGTGTTTAGAGAGCCTTATTTAAAATTGGTTTAATCCAAATGAGTTACTCTCTTTAAATAAAGATATTATTATTATTATTATTATTATTATTATTATTATTATTATTATTATTATTATTATTACTGAACAAATTTAAAAACAGATGCATTTGTATAAAATGCCTTTGAGTATACAATTTGCTTGAAATCATATTTTGACATTTTAAAATATATTTGTTAATTGACCAGATTCAGTTTCTCTGTTTGTTTTGTTAATCTGGTTCTGACACGGGGAGGATTGTTGTTATTGTCTACCGCATTCAACAGTATATCCCTTGTCCCTTGGTGTCTCCTGTAGATGAACAAATTTCCATCTTTGAAAATTTGAAATATTAATCAATGCGTTTAGTAATATATGGGAAACACATTCTACATTTACATGAATTTTCCATAAATCCAGGTTACTTTTTGTTTAAATAAAAAGAACATGCGACAGGTTTGGGATATCTTTGCTAAGATCAACCTACGACAGCTTTGAGGCGAGGTCTTGGATAGTCCTAAGAGGATCATAAGACATGTCATAAGATATTCTAGTATCTTATAACAGGTCTTAGGATAGCTTCGCGAAACCGTCCCAAGTTTTATTTGACAAAAGTCTTATCTCCACAATGTTTTAAATTTTAAACTTTTTTCACACAAGCTAATTTAAATGTTAAAAATTTTAGATTCACAACAAGAGCATTAAATGAAAGATTATGTATTTTAAATAACCATGGAGATAATAATGATTAATTTCATTTATTTTAAAATGTCCAAACTATAACTTCCAGCAAATTGTATGTTCAAAGGCATTTTATACAAATGCATCTGTTTTTAAATTTGTTCAGTAATTGTCAACAAAGAATGTAAAGAAATTGTCTAATTTATGAAAATATTTAAAATACGTCACAGATATGAAATTTATATGACAATCATTTGAATGACTTATACTTTGTAGTCTTGTCTCCAATTATATTTAAAATGTTATGTTATAATAACATGTATATCGTAAAAACGCGAAAAGGCGAAAAGGAAAAATCGCAAATACGCGAAAACGCGAAATCGCGAAAACGCGAAGTCGAAATCGCGAAAAGGCGAAGTCGAAAACGCGAAAAGGCGAAGTCGAAAACGCGAAATCGGTTTCGCGTTTTCGACTTCGCCTTTTCGCGTTTTCGCGTTTTCGACTTAGCGTTTTCGCGTTTTCGACTTCGCGATTTCGCGTTTTCGCGTTTTCGCCCAATAGAATATGAAAGGCAAAAACGCGAAAACGCGAAATGGCCTTAACCGGCCACCATAGTAATGATAATTTCTCTCTTATAATGAGTACTACGATTACTATATTTGGTATATACGTACCTTGCACAGTCCTCATGCCTGTCAGACAGTTTTCACTTGACCTCGACCTCGTTTCATGGATCAGTCAGTGAACAAGGTAAAGTTTTCGTGGTCAAGTCCATATCTCAGATACAATAACCAATAGGTCTACTTCATTTGGTGTATGTAATAATTGTACGGTGTACATGTCCAACTGGCAGGTGTCATCTGACCTTGACCTCATTTTCATGGTTCAGTGGTAAAAGTTAAGTTTTTGTGTTTTGGTTTGTTTCTCTAATACTGTTTGCAATATTTCAACAATATTTAGTGTATAGAAATATTTTACGATGTACATGTCAGTCTGGCAGGTTTTATTTGACCTTGACCTCATTTTCACGGTTCATTGATCAATGTTACGTTTTTGTGTTTTGGTCTGTTTTTCTAATACTGTATGCAATAGGTCAACTATATTTGGTGTATGGAAATATTTTACGATGTGCATGTCAGTCTGGCAGGTTTTATTTGACCATGACCTCATTTTCACGGTTCATTGCTCAATGTTAAGTTTTTGTGTTTTGTTCTGTTTTTTTCTAATACTGTATGCAAAAGGGCAACTATATTTGGTGTATGAAAAGATTTTACGATGTACATGTCAGTCTGGCAGGTTTTATTTGACCTTGACCTCATTTTCACGGTTCATTGCTCAATGTTAAGTTTTGTGATTTGGACTGTTTTTCTTAAACTTTATGCAATAGGTCAATTATATTTGGTGAATGAATGATTGTAAGGTGTATATGTCTATCTGGCAGGTATCATCTGACCTTCACCTCATTTTCATGGTTCTTTGGTCAATATAAAATTTCCATGGTTTGGTCTGTTTCTTTTATACTATAAGCAATAGGTCATCTATATTCAGTGTATGGAATGATTGTATCAAGGATGTACATGTATTTCAGGCTTGGTTTATCTGACCTTGATCTCATTTTCTTGGATCATAAATATTAATGTGATACTTGTAGTAAAACTTTATATTTAGGATTATCAACATAAATTCAATGGTCAGTATAGCAGGCGAGACATTTCAGCATGTGCACTCTGGTTTTTAACGAGGATGAAAAAGGACATAGATAGATATAAGAAAATGTGGTATGAGTGCCAATGAGACAACTCTCCATCCAAGATACAATTTGTAAAAGTAAACCATTATAGGTCAAAGTACAGCCTTCAACACGGAGCCTTGGCTCACACCAAACAGCAAGCTATTAAGGGCCCCAAAATGACTAGTGTAAAACATATGACCTTTTTGGGATACGAGAACATTAATACACAAAGACTCCGACATGATACACTGACCAAAACAGACGACATTGTGTAGATCAAATGACATTTCTGCTAATGACCTTACAAGGTCTGCATGGAGGTTTACGTTGTAGAAAAAACTTTTATAAGGATTTGTAAAAAAAAAATCAAAGTAAGTATTCTCATTTGCTTCTTGTGGTCTGGCTTTTTTCTTTTTAATGTTTAAAAATGTTTTATATTCAAACTTTCTAATCATCCCAAATTTTGGTTCTTCCAGAAACATAACACTTGTGTGGGCAGGAATTGTTATCTAATTAAGTTCGAGTAAGTTAAATAATAGGTTTTGCCTATATAATGTATCATAGTTCTTTCACGGGTTTATCACTCAACTCCAAGATACGTTAAGTAGATATGTTAATGCGGGACTGTGTATAATGGTTGGTGCTTTAAGGGTTTTGTTTACCAATAAACATCTTGGAAAAAAAAAGTTATGGTACTAGGATGAAAGTATCGTCAAGTTTAGTTAATCAGTGGCGGATCCAGAGGGGGGCGTAGAGGGCGTACGCCCCCCCTTTGCTTGCACTTTTTTTTTTTTTTTTTTTTTAATTGTAAAATGATTAATCAGACTAGACTTCGTGAACTTTGTCATTTCCCGTGTATTTAATTTTTATGCGACAATTCTTTAGTTTACTTATAAAGACATTTTTCGCTCGTATTTACTGTAATATATTATTGATTATGTCAAAGTCATGTGATTCTCTAACGGTGGAGTTGACCAGTTCGTCGAAAAAAACGTCACTCAGTCATTTTGAAATTCAAATTACAGTAACACATTGCTTAGGCTGAGGATGACAAGCATGACGCCTTCATAGCGACAAAGTATTGAGCAAGAACGTATTGACTACTATTTTACAATTCCACCCAACAGAAAGTAATACTCTATTACACTCTCATGAAAAAAAAAGTTCCACAGCAATATTATTTACCTACGAAAACACGCCCAAGCCCATTAATAACATTGCTGAATAGTGATCCCCAGTCAGTAAGCTCTAGATATAGATTTAAAGTCTAAGGTACGGACCATTTGATCTGAGGGGGCAGTCAGATATTTTAGAGACAAAATTCTGACCCTGATTTTTGCCTTAAACAAAAATTCTGGCCGTATCTGGATTGAAAACAATAATCTTGTGCACATTTTTGCTATTAGAAAAAAATATTTTCAACAGAATTATTTACCATTAAATGAACATGATGAATAAAAAACGGGCGTAATTTTTTTCTTTTTTTTTTTTGGGGTTGCATGTGAATCCCATATCTGACCGGAATGTCTGTTTCGCCGAACTGATATACTAATACTTTTTTCAAGGTCCGACTGCAACCTGCCTGCTGGGTGTGGCCTATATGTCTCCATGTGTCGACCGTCATTCACAACTTCATTGTCATTTCCGACTCATTCGTATCCTTTGGTTGATTTGGAACCCCTCACTTCCCTTGTTGGGTGAAACATTTCAACCAAACATTTGGATGAAAATTGCTTGTTTGTCTTTCTTCGTTTCGGTCGTATAGTAAATTTCATTGAATAGCCGTATATCATGTTTACAACAAGAAATCTGTGAGGTTATGCTAACGAACCATACAACAAATGAGAATTTTCCATGTCCATTTTTTACTGACAAATCCCACATCAAATATATTAATTAGTATATGGCTTTAGATCCATCCAATCATTTCATAATAGACAATTGATGCAGAGAATACGGCACCAAAAATGTCCAACCCCTACACTTTAACTATAAAATGCATTTTACACCTATTTTATGTTTTTTAGCCAAAAAAAGGTCCAAAAAAATTTTCGCCTCGCTCCGCTCGGCGAACTTTAATACTACGCCCCCCCTTTTCAAAATCTTGGATCCGCCCCTGTTAATCACAGTCATCACATGTAGTCTCTGAAGGAATTCACATTCTGCTGACCTGAGATGTATATATCTACTACAATAAAGACTACAAAATAACATCCTGTATGAATGACAACATGAAAATGTCAGTTGATACCTTTGATACTTTATTCAATCAATTTGCAATTACTCCACCTAAACCATGATCATAACAATGTTTTCACTTTTCATCCTGAAGTTTTACAATAAACAATCCCGATGTCCTATTGTAGCCAGATGTAGGTCATATTTTGAAGAATGGTCATTGTGGGTAGAATATGACCACTGGATCGTTTTATGAACTCCGGTATCAGACACAGTAAAGTTTCAATTTTTACAAGTTCTGAGTTGTGCACCATTTTGTATACTTAAAACTGGGTTCGTGGCCGTACATTGATCTGTAATTGTTCACATCTTGTCTTTTTATACTTTATGGATAGTTGTATCGTTGGCTATCGTCCCAGATATTAATATTTTCATGCTGACCTTGCAGAAAGACATTCCAACCTTATTCAGCACACATCCTTAACCGGTTTGTAATAATACATGTTTGTATTACTGTTTCCTTTTTAAAGTTTCTATTTATCTATTGTAGTTTTCAATATAACAGGCAAAAAATGCATTAATTTCGGCCATTATGATTTATTTGTAGATCTTGTCTTGCTGATCATTTGTGCTATTTAAAGTTTCTATCTATCTATATCAGTTTTCAAGATACAGTGTAGTAGGCAAAAATGGGAAAAAATGGGGAAAATCGTAATTAAAGGGCAATATCTTCAATAAGAAGTCAACTAACGATTTAGGTTATGTTGACTTATAAGTAGGTCTTGTTTTTTTATCTTTAATAAGAAGGTCTTGTCTTGCTGATTATTTTTGCATTTTAAAGTTTCTGTCTATCTATTGTAGTGTTAAAGATATTAGGCAAAAACGGAATTGATTGGTAAACAGGGGCGGATGCAGCCATTTTAAAAAGGGGGGGTTCCCAACCCAGGATAAAGGGGGGGGGGGGTTCCAACTATATGTTCCCATTCAAATGCATTGATCGTCCAAAAAAAAGGGGGTTCCAACCCCCGGAACCCCCCTCTGGATCTGCCACTGGTAAAAATCATCATTAAAAGGCAATAACTCTAATAAGGAGTCGACTGAAGATTTAGGCTATGTTGACTTGCTTGTAGATTCTGGTGTGCTGATCTTCATTTTTGCTTTTTCAGATTCTATCTATCTTTAGGATATAAGGCAATAACACAAAAAAAAATGGTATAAATCGTCATTAAAGGGCAATAACTCTTATAAGGAGTCGTTTGACAATAATAATTATGTTGACTTTTTTGTAGATATTGTCTTGCTGATCATTTTTACTTTTTAAAGTTTCTGTCTATTTATTAAAATTTTCGAGATAATAGGCAAAAAATTATAAAAATGGTAAAATTCTTCATCTTAGGTCACTAACTCCTATAAGAAGTCGTCTGACAGTTTTGACTTAAAATGAACAATAGGTAGAGCTCAACATTCTTAACATTTTTGCCCCTGTCAGATTTTCTCTATATATAGCGATTTTCAAAATAAACGGAAAAACTTGCATTTTACCCCTATGTTCTATTTTTAGCCATTTTGGCCATCTTGGTTGACAAGTGGGGTCATCAGAAACAGTTTTGTCGAGCCTGCAAAATTTATTTCGCGAAAGCGAGACATAGCGATCTTTGATACTGTCGTTGGCGTCGTCAACATTTAGGTTCAGTCTGATGTTAAAGTTTTTTGGACAATAACTTTGTCAAACCTTCATGGAATTTTATGAAATTTGGAAAGAAGCTTGTTTATGATCAAAATATAGTATCCAAATCAAAATTGTGAAAATATTTATTTTCATTTTTCCGTATTTTATTAATAAATGGAATTTTATGAAATTTGGAAAGAAGCTTGTTTATAACCAAAAGACAGTATCCAGAGCTAAATTTTGAAAATATTTATTTTCATTTTTACATATTTTACTGATAAATAGACTTACTTTTTTATAGTAAACAAGTAGATACAGTCTGGGGTTAAAGTTTGTTACACATCAATTACTTTGTCAAACCTTCATAAGTTTATGAAACATTGGCAGAAACTTTTTAATGATAGAGATGATGTCTGAAGCAAACCTTTGAAAATATATTTTTTTAATTTTTAGTACTTTTCTGACAGATGGACTTTGTTTTTTACAGTTAACATTTACAGACAGTCTGAGATTACATTTTTTTTGACACGATAAATATGTAAACCTTGATGGATTGTTGTGAAACTTGGACAGAAGCTAATCTTCAAGACCAAGAAATAGCATCTAAAGAAAAATTTGAATTGTTTTTCAAATTCTGTATTTTACTGATAAATGGACTCACTTTTAAGTCAACATTACACTTTTACACTGACAGCAGCAATCGCAGGAGAGACACAGAAGTCCGAGGAACCCCTCACAAATTTTTTAAACTAGATACCCTAATGATGATTGTGGCAAAGTTTGGTTAAATTTGGTCAAGTAGTTTGAGAGGAGAAGATTTTTGTAAAAGTTAAAGAAGACTGAGGACAAGTGATGAGAAAAGCTCACTTGGCCTCTGAGCCAGGTGAGCTAAAACGGGAACATAGAAATCTCAAAAAATATTGAACAATACAACAGACCATATCAACCACCAACATCTGGTAACAAATATACAAATAAAGACAAACAACAATGAACAACACATTATCCAGATAGCCTGACTGGTGATACATGCACAACATGTGCTGGGGATAAACCAGTTACCCCTTTGAGTATGTAAAGTTGACATTCTTGGTTAAGTTTGTGACCTCAATCTTGCAAACAGACATTCCAACCTTGTTTGTGAAACATTCTCTTGTGGTGGGCAATAATAATACCATATATCATTAATATCCTTCAAGGTATTAAAAAGTTCTGCAATGGACAAAACTTGCAAATACAGACAGACAATATAATGGTTTACCAAGGACATGAAGTAACCAGAAAGGTACAAATGATGAAAAGATCACTTGGCACTTAGACATGTTTCATGAAATTCTCTTAACTTGCAGTTCTATCAACAGATACTCTAACACAGATGTATGACTAAAGTCTATGTAAAAGGAATTAAGGTATATTCAATTCACAGGAAGGTATACAGGTGATAATAATCTTCAACTTTGGGGTTTAAATTAAAAACGGACCTTTATTTGAACTGAAAGAATGAAAAGTATTTTGATTGTTTTATTTCTCTTGTTTATAGTTATAATAAAACAAGTAATAAACAATAGAAAACATTGTTTAAATGCAAAATAACAACAAATTTATAAAAACTTGTTACTGTAAATCAGAAATTATTGCATGCTTTTATTATTGTGATTTTGTCATTTTAGACTAAAATGCGATTTAAATTTTTGCGATATTGAGAAAAAACCTGTTTAATTCATATAAAAATTTTTAAATTCGAGTTTAAATTATTGCGATTATAACCCTGTTGCATTTTTCGCAATAATAAAAACATCGCAATAATTTCTGAATTTACAGTATATGGATGTGAAGTAAAATTACACTTCAGATTTTCTTTAATATTTTTCAAAAATGAACTTTAAATGTTTATCCTAGATACATCATTTATCTTAACATGAGACAGATGATCATTATAGCAATTTCAAGAAACTTTTTCTAGAAGCATGAACCTGACTTGGGAACTTGGATTTGAAGCAAGTCATTTACCTTGCTGAGCAGCCATACCGGTTTACACATGGCAAAACTGTAATAAGAAGAAACAGAAAACCACTGCGAGCTTTTAAAATATGCATTTTCCATCTAATAAAAACAGACTTTTCCAGGTTTATAATCCAGTTATATTTGAGGCAAATAGATCATGTTAAGTAGCTCTGAAAGTCATTTAAACTAAAAATTTATTACATATATTAATATTTACAGTGTTTAAAACACTGTCCTGCAAGAAAAATAATGCTCCGAATTTTAGTCAGGTTCATCATTTCAAAAATAAGTTTTGTAAAGATTTTGAATTTTGTTTTCTAGAATACCCATTATATTGAAATCTGTTCTATTTGTGAAAATTTTTGAGTACCTGAGGGATCCAGAGAATACAATTAACATCTTTGTAACTCAAAATGTGTTCTTATAGTAACTAGTGTTCTAAAGGGGATGTTGTATTTTTCTCACATTTCAGACATCTATGGTATTAGAAAAAACAGGAATGTGTGTACAAATATCTGAATGACTAATCAAATATCTGTTCTATCCAACTTAAAACTTTATATAAATATAGTCAATTAAAATATAATTGTTTACATAATTTTGATACCAATTTTCAAGTTAGAGAAAACATTCTGTTCCTTTGAACTCTTCGAAGACACAGGGTATAAATTGCCTATATTGACAAAGAGATGAAAAAAAAATTGTTGAAGAAATTTGTAAAGCTGTAAATTTTTCATTAAAAAAACGACAACTTTTGAAAAGAAAAACAAATAAAATTATGTAAATATCAAAAATGTCACAAAATTATAACTTATTGGATACAAGACTATTTAAAATTTCTCAACAAGGTATGTTTTAAACAAATCTGAATTACAAAAAATGTAGAAGAGAAAAGATAATTCGTTTCAATTATACAATTCGTATGGTGCAATAAGTTTACAAGTGTACACATTAATCATGACCATTTACTCTATTGAATGTGTGTGCTTAAAAATATGTATAAATATAAAACAAAAATACAAGAAAATCACAGACATAAATATCACAAAATAGATGTACACAATAAATATCGTTGTTATAAAAAAAATATAGAAAAGTATAAATAAATTTGTATTAAAAATAATTATGGACATGCTTATTTATTTCATACAATAAAAAAGAAAAGAATTATTGCACCTATATAGAAATATGATACAAAAGTCTGTAGACTAACTTTGAGATACTGAAAGTAAATTCACATTGAGTTATGTCCCTTTATCCCATAAAACATCATTATTTTTCACTTTTTCAGTTAGTCTGATGATTTTCTTTTTTACATACATAAGTTTGTTAAAAGTATGAAGGTAAAATAGTCAGTCATTATGAGACTGATTTTTGACCTAACACTTGATTGATATTGCCAAAAAGGAAAATGATTTTTTCAACATTAGTGATTGAATTTCATTAAACCATTTCATCAATAAATGAGTGACAAAATTATTAGGCAATGTTAACAATTATTTATTTATTGTGAAACATATAATGTATGTAATAAGTCATACGAATGAAGTCCTTTCTTATAGAATAACAGTGGCGGATCCAGAAATTTTCATAAGGGGGGCCGGGCCGCTCCAGTCATGCTTCAGTGATTCCCTATATTATCAACCAAATTTTTCTCAAAAAAGGAGGGGCCCGGGCCCCCTGAAAAACCCTCTAAATCCGCCTCTGAATAAATCTTAATACTATAATATTCATACACATAAAAAATAATAATTACCCATAACATTTGAGCAAATATTATGAGACTTATTCTGGCAAATATATGGTATTTTTTTTTACTATTCAAACCAAAAAGAATAAATGATCATGTGAATCACAATAACTTTACAATTATCTGTTCTATAACTTTAAAATATTTTAATAGAACAATAACATGTGATAAATGATACTTCTAAATACAGGCAAGTGTAAAAAATAAAGCACCAAAATAATTCTACTGTAGATCTGAATGTTGTTGTGGATTCAAAATGAAAGCCAGTGACAAATCATATTTCCCACTAAAAATGTGATTCTTTCTATGCTTTCATCTTGAATAAATTAAAAAAAAAGAAAGAACAGCATTAAACTTTTGTATTTACAGATCTTAGAAATTATATCTGTAAACATTTTGAATCTGAAAGATATTAGCTTTAAACACAAAACTCATCAGACAATTTATAGCATTTATATAATGGCAGGTAATATCTCAGGTGAAATCTGACAATTGTAAAATCTTAAAGGTAAATTCTTTAGCAAGTACACCAACAATCAATTTTTTGCTAAAATGATGTTGCATGAATAAGACAGCAGAGCTTATAATCCTATTCTTGGTTGCTTATACATAAATTGGAACCCTATGATGGATTGAGATGATTTCTCTTGCAGACCTTTAATATGTCTAAAATGAACCCCTGTTGTGAATATGTGAAAATAATGATTTAAAGCATTCTAAAAACTGTAAATAGGCATAAGTAAAAATATATTTGTGTTACACATTTGTTCAAATGCATTATATTTAGTAATAAATGTGCTTCGCTGAGCGCAGCTGGATACAACCGCAGAGCTCCAACTCTGAACAGTTGGGGCAAAAATGGACACAATATTCAAGCTTGATACAGGTCTGAATTTGGATTGTAATTAAATATTTGACACATTATAGGTTTCTGACACAAAATAAATGTAGTCAAAGAACTTGAAATTGGTTATATGATTTGAATTTATATTCAATTGAAGATTTCTTGCTGTTGTGCAATACACTGTGCTGTTGCACAATACTTAGTAAATCTGTTTTCAGACTAAATACAAAGAATTAGCAAAATAAATTGTGACCCCCAATTTTTTTTGGGATAATTGATAATTTCTTAAATCTTGAGGAAAATTTTTTTTTACCCCCCCCTTCCAAAAAATATAATGGAAAATTGATAATTTCATAAATCTTGAGGAAAAAAAATTGATCCCCTCCAAATTTTTTTTAAACCTCCCCTTCCAAAAAATAATATTTGTAAAATGTGGTACAATTTAAGAGACATCCATACACTTAAACACAAGTTATTGTCTGAAAACTAGAAAAATACTTTTTTGGTGCCTTTTTGGACCCTTATTCCTGAACAGTTTGGGCAATTACTCCAAAAATGAATCCCAACCTTCTACTTGTGGTATTGAAACTTGTGGTACAATTTCAGAGCAATCAAAATACTTATACACAAGTTATTGTTCTGAAACTAGAAAAATGCTTGTTTTGGGCCCCTTTTTGGCCCCTAATTCCTAAACGGTTGGGACCATCACCCCCCAAAACAATCCCAACCTTCCTTTTTGTGGTATTAAACCTTGTGGTTAAATTTCATAGAGATCCATACACTTAAACTAAAGTTATTGTCCTGAAACCAAATGTCTGCAATCATATAAAAACAAAGTGCAATATATCTTAGATTAACTACAAACATTTCAAATGGTCCTAACTAAGATTATGTGTAATTTTGCATGGTCATTTTCTTATAATATGCAAATATCTAATGCTTTCTATTTAATATATTCATAACCTTGATAGAATAAGAAAATTTAGGGCCTGACATTAAAGGGATGTAAATAATGTGGTGGTAAAACATATAAATAAAGTCTTATGAAAAATGGACAATCTGCGCTGCTTTTGTTCAAACATTTTTCATGAAAAAAGTTACACTGAATACTTATGAATTTCCTGACTAAATCATACAATGATCCTCCCTTCTTTTCTAATAACCCTTTAACAATATTTGAGACTGTGCACAACAACAATATCATATGATAAATTATCTTCCAGCTTTAGGAACAAGTGTCATTTTAGCTGAGCTTGCAAATATTTGAGACATCTGACCTTGAGATTTTCTAAGAATATGTTTAGCTTCAGTAGTTGTTGCTCTTGGTGGTGGTCTAGGAGATTTTCGCATTTTACTTCCTTCATGCATGAGCCGAGACATACGCCCTCCTTTATCAAGATTTGCCATTCCTGATGCCTCCTCTTTAACCCTTGGTTCTGGTCTTGGAGATGCTCGCTGGTGGCCATAATCATACTGTAGAGCTTTCATTGCATTTCCTTTTCCTTTCTCAGCATTTTCAGATGCCTCTGGTTTGACACGGGGCTCAGGTCTATCAGACAAGGCACCAGATGCATACTTGTACTGATTCTTCATCATCCCTCTTCCTTCCTTGCAAGCAATACCTGCAGCCTCTGGCTTGACTCTAGGAACTGCTCGAGCTGATGCAGGCAACTTTTTTGGATCATGAAGAAGACATTTCATATTATTTCCTTTGTGAGGTTCATAAGCACCCTCTGCCTCTGGCTTAATTCTAGGAGCAGCCCTTGCACTCATAGGAAGTTTGCCATACTGGGTAAACAGATTAGCTGTTGATTGTCCACTATGACCTCCAGCAATCCCCATAGCTTCAGGACGCATTTTAGGGGCAGGTGCTGGATCCGGTCTAGGTGTTGCAGACCCATTTAATAAGTTTGAGACTGTTCCATGCCGTCCAAGTTCATAGTTTCTCATACCTTCAGTTGATGGGCATTTTGGTTCAGGTCGTGGTGTTGGTGCAATTGGTCTTGGAGTCCCACTGCCAAACAGCTGAAGTGATCCTTTATTCTTATCAGCATACTCCTGTGCCTCTGGTTTTACTCTAGGTGGAGCTCTAGGTGTATTGTAATCACCATCTAAGTCAAATCCAGGGTAAGGACAAACCTTTACATCTTCCCCGTTATCTGGAATGGATGAAAACTTCATTCTGAAAAAGAAAAATTGAATGCTTGATTAAGTAGACTATATACATGTAAGTGTATTTTTTCACAGACGAAAAAATATTTGACTTCTGGTTAAAAAAATTCATACTCAATATTAATATAAAGTAGTTATGAATTAATCATATCATTTTTCCTTGAAGTCTTTGCTATCCTTTACCCTGATTATTGTTAAAATTTGGTATTGCTCACAGACATCTTCTGCTAACCACCAATTAGTAGATATATATCCACCCTCCATTAGCTCAGTTGGTAAAGTGGTGGCTTACTGTGCCAGGGTACCAGTTTGAAACCCAACTGGTACAGAAATTAATTTTGGATGGCAAACCATGCTCTCAGGTTACAAAATTGGTGCCCAACAAAAAAACCTGTGTTCAGAAGAAATATCTAGCCATACAAGTGATAAAGATAATCATAGATATCGTCATAGTATAATGACTCTTGAGGTACATAATGTAATGACTCTTGAGGTGGGGGAAGTGTAGGTGTGCTTTCTCCTACCTAGTAGATATATAACCACCCTCTATTAGTTATGCTAGTGAAATACTCCTTTAGCTCAGCTGGTAGAGCGTTAACTTACTATGCCAGGGCTCCCGGGTTGGAGTCCTGGCTGGTACAGTAGTTAATTTAAAAAAGGCAAATCATGCTTTCCTGTTACACATATGTTAACTGCAAAAAAAAAACTAATTATGAGTCCTTTTATCAGCAAAATATGCAAAAATGAAGAAAACAAATTTTAAATTTTACTCTTGGTACTATCTTTTGATCATAAAGCTTCTGTCCAATTTTCATCAAATTCCATGAAGGTTTGACAATGTTATTAATGTCTTTAAAAAAGCTTTAACCACAGATTGAACCTAAATGTTGACACCGCCAATGAAATGTAGGATCACTATGTCTCGCTTCCGCAACAACATGTTGCAGGCTCGAAAAAAAGGATGAATGGAATGTGTATGTCTGTTAATTTCATTTCACATTGGCTAGAGGTGTAGGGGGAGGGTTGAGATCTCACAAAACATTGTTTCACCCTGCCACATTTTTGTGCCTGTCCCAAGTCAGGAACCTCTAGCCTTTGTTAGTTTTGTGTGTTTTTTTTTAATTTTGGTTCATTTGTATGTTTTGGAGCTTAGTGTGGCGTCAATTTCGCTGGACTAGTATACATTATTGTTAAGGGGCCAGCTGAAGCCCACCTTTAGGAAGGGACTTTCTTGCTGCGTTGAAGACCAGTTGGTGGCCTTGGGCTGTTTTCTGCTCTTAGGACGGGTTGTTGTATCTTTTACACTTTTCACATTTCCATTCTCTATTCTATAGTATAGGAATTCTCATATAAGTTATATAAGGAAAAAAAACACCATACACTAAATCAGTCTGGAATCTACTATAATGATTATGTAAACAGTTTGAAGTCTTTGTGGTCCAAAACAGATATATTCAAAACATAATCTCTTCAGAGAGCTTTTGACAGATTTGCGTATCTTCAATACAACTTTTTATTCCTGTTTAAAATATATTCAGATGTGCCTGCTGAAAGACAAACAATTGAAAACAGCTCTCCATCCTTTTTCAGGGGTTTCCTGTTCTTCCAATAATATTTGACCCCATAATTTCAGATTTTGGATATTAGCTGCATGATTTCGACAAATTGACTATGTAACTAACCGAAATCCACTCTACTACTGCCAAGAAAGAATGGATACTCCTCAAAACTTTATGAAAAGGGAAGCAAAAATAAAAATTTTTAAAATTCGCCTGTGTCAATATTAGTTAAGAAAGTTATCTGCTTTCGGCTTTAGTTGCACAACTTCAGACAACAGTGTCAGTACACCTAATGGATTTTTACTTCAGGCAGTGCACTAATTTAATAGTAAGAATACTATAAATATATCAGATATATTTAATCTTTTGGTAGTGCCTTTGTAGGCTTAACTTGTTTCTTCCCCCATTCTCAGTTATTGTTCTAAGACGAATCCGGGTCTGTTGGCCCAAAATCGTGTTAGTTTTTTTCATTGTTTCAAAGTAAAGTGACATTCTAAAAATGTTAACAGGTTTCCTACTTCATGCACTTTAACTTTGCACAATCATTCAAATCATGAAATCATTTAAAAAAACAGCACTAAAATGTTTAGAGTCACTACTTTATAAAATTTAAAAGAGCACTAAATATTTAAAAACAAAAATCTGAAGCATCACATTATACACCATTCACACACCAATACTATCTACATTTTTTGTAATATGCATTTATATAAACAGTTAATTTAAGAATTAATGTATTAAATTCAAATAACAGCCACAAAGTTCAAAGTCCAATGTGGCGGAAAATCGTCAACTGGTTTGTCTGATGGCCCATACAGTCTTCATTAAATCAAATCCACCCCAAAAAGATTTCATTTTGGAATTCCTGAATTTTTATTGATGAAAATATAAATAATTTGATTTATACATCTAAAAAACATCTAATAATTCAATCGGAATAAAAATAGGGTGCGAACGGACCCAGGGGACAAACGTGTGGGGTGCGAACATGTAGGGTGCAAATGTGATTGGGAGGGAACGGACCCGATACCTTCTAAGACCACAATACTTATTGCTTTTGATTTTGGAAGTGTGGACAATGTATTTCTTCCACTGTTCTTTCTATTTTTCATTCACATCTTCCATTTAAAAGTTCACCTACAACTACTTTAAAAGTATTTTTGTTGTTGAACTCTTTTCTACTAGCATTTTTTGCAAATCAGAAGAAAAAATGTGCAAAATCAAAATTATTCATCTAATTATAATGGTTCATTAGACAAATTAAACAAACGTTGAAATGTCTCGCCTGCTTGACTGACCATTGATACTATGTTGAAAGTCTTAAAGATAAAGGTTTTACTATGAGTATCACATAAACTTAACGTTTATAGGGATCCAACACAATGAGGTCAAGGTCAGATAAATCCTGTTGGACAGACATGCACACCTTACCATTATCAAGGTCAAGGTCAGATTATACCTGCCAGACAGGAATGTCCCTTGATTAAAATGCCAAAGGCAATTTTAATTTTAAATTATCATATTTATATGTTAAAATCTGTTCAGATAGATATTACTTAAAACATTTTCCAATATATATAGCAGTCAAAATATACAAGAATGGAGTCCGATATACATTGTACTTGACAATTTTGATTTGCCAAAAGACAAGTTTTGTAAGTTGCTTTAAATTTTGTGACTCACATACACATGTACAAAAAACAAAATGTAGGGTAAATAAGAAAACCTTTAAAAAAATCTAAATTAACATTTTTAGTAAAAACTTGAAATTTTAAGAACAAATTTTAAGAATAAAAATATATTCATTTGTATCTATATATCTTTACAAAATAAAAATCTCCATAAAAATAAGAAAAGCAATCAAATAATCAGCCAAATCTAATGATGATTAAATGTACAAAAAAATGTAGCAATGAGGTTTGAAATTTGAACATGCACTTAAAACAAAGCTTGTACAAATGTTTTCTCTGTTAAATAGTCCACATATAAAAGTTTCATTCTAGCGTGTCATTTTTATGATTTTTCCTTATAGGAAATAGCTTTCACATGTCTTTGGACAAAATTAATTGAAATGTAATTAACTACATTGGCATTGTAATTGTTATGTAATTAATTACATTTGAAAATCAATGTAATTGTGATGTAATTAATAACATTTAAAAATTAATGTAATTTAAAAGTAATTAATAACTTTGGCATGTCATTGACCCTAGATCTGCCAGACAAACATGTACATAAAAAAATGTACACCTTAATTACAATTATTCTATACACAAAAAAAAAGCTGACCCATTGCTTATGGTAATTGAAAAACAGACCAAAACGTAATTCATTGATTCTAGCCCATTTAGATATTTGACGGACACTGGTAAACTTTTAAATGAAAGATGTCCTTCCAAATTTATTTACAAGCAAAAAAGCAAACACATATTTTATTTGCTAATCACGGCGCCCAAAATGAGCAGATTATAAATTACAATAAAATTTCAAACATCATATAAAAGTAAATTAAAAATAGGTTAAAAAAAGTACATAACATGATGAATTTTGATTTAATTGATTAATAAATAATATCAAAGTAACTGAAATAAATAATTTATTTACATATTTTTGATTACTTCATTGACTAGCATTCCAATGATGCATTGAAGCTTGATCATAAAACGGTTCATGTAAAAGGATACAGTAAAAGGGTGGGGGGGTCAATGATTCGTTTGAAGTGGTAATCATTAATGCAAATTTAGTACATTACTTTGTAAATTCTTGAGTCCACCGTCAAGTTTCTACGGTAAACAATCGCTGGATATAGTTCCGGTTTTGTCGTCACTTCCTTTTCCTGTTTAGCGGTCATTCCGATTTTCCAGTTAGGGCCTATCAGAACTGGTATGAATGTGTGGTAATTTTGCTTAACATAAGGAGATTTCATGAAGCTGAATAGAAATATTAACAACACAGGCACTTGTCTCTGTAAAATATACCTTCATTTTAGTAAAACCCCAACGGGCACCTGTCTTTTGAAGTTGTAGACAATTCGCCCCACGGCCGGCTCGTCATCTACTGACTCGCCACCACTTTTCTTACACTCGGCCCAATTTTGAAAAGAACTCTCGACACTGACAAAATTGTTTTTTTTATTTCAACTGCCTTCCTTGCCTCTTCCAAAAATGGTGATCGTTCTGAAAAAAGAACCACAAACATGCCCCACCAATAATTGAAAACAAAGTTGTCATAACAGTAGAAAAATCAATATATACCAAAATCTTTCAATTTATTTTTTAAGTTTTATGACTTTAACATTTGCACAGACATCTATTCCAGTTTTCTTTTTGGATTTTCCCTTAAACACCCCAAAGAGGAAACACCAAGGGTGACTGAAGTGTAGACATATCATCATCTGAAGGTCTTCTTCAGACAGACAGCTAGTAAAATCCTAGTCCAAATAATTGCGACGTCTTGAAAGGCTATTTTCATTTTTTGATGTGATGCCTAAAGCTATTTTCATTTTTTGCTGTGAAGCCTTCCTATGAAGGCGTCACAGCAAAAAATGAAAATAGCTTTTCAAGAGGTCATAATTATTTGGACTAGTAAAACCCTTGCCAAAGTTTGGGATGTATCGTCTGTCATATATTTTTGTATCCTCCATATTTTGTTGGTTTTCAATTGCGCACACTTACATTGAGACTTCTTTTCCTGTGTCTATATTTGGAACGTTTACAAAGCTACAAATGATAAATATCAAACATGTTCAAAGTGCCTTTTAAAGAAAAAAACTTCAAATTTTTTCAAACTTATCTGTTCAGTCATTTTTTCAAATGTCAAAAATATGTGTCACTAGAAAAGTTGTTGAGAGAAATTTTGAATGGTTACACAACATGCACAAAGCCATCTTTGAAATTTTATGGTTCTTTATAAATTGGGTGTCCAGAATCCATTTATTCATATATACATGCAGACATATTATACGTTCGGGTATTTCACATCCAATATTTTATGGTAATATTCTTTACATAGCACAAAAATGTCGGCATTCACCTCAAAAGCTAACCAAACCAAAATTAAACAGACTTATTCAGAAAGGATATAGTTACGATACTGTTGTCAAGTCATTAAGGATTGTATATTTTGGTATTGATATTGATTCACTCATAGGGTCTTTGCATTGGAAATAAACACATTTATTCTAAAACCAGTTGTTTGCATGATACGGGTTATGTTCTTCTCATATATTTTATGATGGTATGATACTAAACCCCTTACGGGAGAGATAATGTGCTTGATTTTCATATGATGAAGACATAATCTTTCAATAAGTTTAAATGAGGTCTGGAGCTGGCATGTCAGTAACTGCTAGTAGTCCTTTGTTCATTTATGTATTATTGTCATTTTGCTTTGTTTCTTTTGTTACCTATTCTGACATCGGACTCGGACTTCTTTTGAACTGAGTTTTACTGTGCGTATTGCTATGTGTTTCTTTATTCTACATTGGCTAGAGGTATAGGGGGAGGGTTGAGATCTCACAAAACATGTTTAACCCCATCACATTTTTGCACCTGTCCCAAGTCAGGAGCCTCTGGCCTGTGTTAGTCTTGTATGCTTTTTTTAATTTTAGTTCATTTATATGTTTTGTAGTTTAGTGTGACGTCCATTTTCACTGAACTGGTGCACTATTTTATTTGGGTGCCGGCTGGGGAACACCTCCGGGTGCGTGATTTTCTCGCTGTGTTGAAGACCCATTGGTGGCCTTTGGCTGTTGTCTGTTCTTTGGTCGGGTTGTTGTCTGTTTGGCATATTCCCCACTTCCATTCTCAATTTTATTAATAAAAAAAAAGATAAAAAAAAAACAGGCAAAACTTTTTATATCTAATCCGTTATTTTAAAACTGCATTTGAAATTTTTCAAAAATATGGTATTTTTAGAATTCCAGTGATAAAAGGCAAAGATATGGACCATGTTACAATTTCACTATTTAAATCATCAATCAAAAGCTTTTTATTTATTTTTAGTTCTTGAAAGTATTCAATAAAAGTTTTCCAGGAATTATGCAATCAACAGAACTACGATTTTTGAAAATATTCCAGATTTTATAGTCATTTCCTGCTGCATATATTGATCCTATTTTAATTTTACTTCTTACAAAAGCATATGACAATATTTTTAGCTCATCTGGCCCAAAGGGCCAAGTGAGCTTTTCTCATCACTTGGCGTCCGTCGTCGTCTGTCGTCCGTCGTCCATTACCTTTTACAAAAATCTTCTCCTCTGAAACTACTTGGCCAAATTTAACCAAACTTGGCCACAATCATCATTGGGGTATCTAGTTTGAAAAATGTGTCTGGTGACACAGCCAACCAACCAAGATGGCCGCCATGGCTAAAAATAGAACATAGGAGTAAAATGTAGATTTTGGCTTATATCTCTGAAACCAAAGCATTTAGAGCAAATCTGACATGAAAAAATTGTTTATCAGGTCAAGATCTATCTGCCCTGAAATTTTCAGATGAATCGGACAACCTGTTGTTGGGTTGCTGCCCCTGAATTGGTAATTTTAAGGAAATTTTGCCGTTTTTAGTTATTATCTTGAATATTATTATAGATAGAGATAAACTGTAAACAGCAATAATGTTCAGCAAAGTAAGATCTACAAATAAGTCAACTTGACCAAAATGCTCAGTTGACCCTTTAAGGAGTTATTGCCCTTTATAGTCAATTTTTAACCTTTTTTCGTAAATTTTTGTAATCTTTTACAAAAATCTTTTCCTCTGAAACTACTAAGACAAATTTAACCAAACTTGTCCACAATCATCATAAGGGTATCTCAGGGTCAGACACTTACGGTTGTGTGATTGCCCGGGGCAAGTTAATGCCGTATTCGGACAAGTAAAAACATCATCTTGGTTGTCCGATCCGGCAAGTGAAAAAACAAGTGTTATATGATTAAAATTTCACAAAATCAATAGTGTCTGTTGTTTTGTCCATAGATTACTCAGTGATAACACAGCACGGTCGAGTAAAGCGGTCTTAACCCCCCTTCAATGCGTATATTTCGTCATTTGCAGGGGTTTCATTATCTTTCTTGTTGACCGGTACATTTCTATTTGAAGGTGGTACTTTTCAATATACCGTACCTACTCGCTTATTAGTCGGAAAATTGGGAGTAAAATTCATAATCCAGAGAGGGGTACCGACTAATAGACGAGATCCAGCGACCAGAGGAAAAATCCAAGCTTGAGAAAAGTAGTCAGGAGTGAATTTCCTGGTCAAAACTATGTTTGTGATTGCCAAACCTACATAGATCAATAAATAAAAAGTTTTTGTTGAAAATAAAAGACTACAATACTGTCCTTGTGTTTTATTTGTTCTTTGTTATCAATTTTCTGCAAATTCGTGTTGAAATTCCCACTGTTTCCGGTTTGGGTATTGATTTTCATGGTCAAATGGTTTCTTCATGAACCCAAAAGAAGAGCCAAGAACCAAAAATGAAAAGGAGATAACAATGTACCAACTATGTGAAAGGATGTATTCAGCGTAGTTATTGTGTCATTATTGTGATATCATGATATCAATTCAATACTTATAAATCATACAATAATCAAAAATAATTTTAAGATTCATTCCCAAGATCAAAATATTATTCATTAAAATGATCAACAAAATCACAAAATTGATTGACAAGCCAATATAATCCATTGATAACCCCTAATTAAGAGACAAAGAGTTGTATTCACTAAAGGTGTGAAAAATATTGATAGGTGAACAGATGACACTAATGAGTTGGAGTTATTTTAATATAAAGTTGATTAGCTTCACTTAATTTTTTTAATCCTTTAATCATCACAATATAATAAAAATTATAAAGTGTACATGCTCATTTAACACTGAGTTATGTGTGCTGTAAAAAATATTATTTTGTTTGACTTTCAATTTTTTTCAGGTTCATATTGGTTTATGTTCGCTTTTCTCAAACAATAGGCTGTTAGTCATACCCTACAAAGTCATTGATGCATTACGTAAACAACACATGGCTAATGAAACAGTGAACAAAACAAGAGGAATGAATACATCTTTATTAATTAACAGCAATATAAAATATCATGATCAACATCAACTAAATTCAAACCAAACAAATATTCATGCAGAAAATGAATATAATTCCTGGATTTGCATTGGTTTTACCGGCGTTCAGTAACTGTCAGCTGCAAAAAAAATGTCCAAATTTTGTCCGACTTATACGAGGGTCAAGACTAAATCCTTGGAATTTGTAGCTGAAAAGGGCAACCGACTAATAGTCGGATCGACTATTACTCGAGTTCCAACGGTATTCAATGAACATCTTATATAAAAATTTCTGAATTCAGGCGGTACTTATCTGTAGCATAGGAGGGTAAAAGTACCGGGTACCGCCTCCTAATGAATGGCCTGCATTTGTTCGCACTGAATTCCCCATTTTACCAAAAAATAGATCATGTTTAAAAATATTGGCCAATCAGGCGGCCGCGGCGTTGCTTCGTCATTATCGTTATCAATCCGGACACCACTTGGGCGTTTCCGACGCACGTGTTATTCCCACCGACCAATGGACAGCGGAGGTCTATTTTTCATTGTTCTAACTTTAGAATTTGACATCTGATGTGTATTTCCCTAAGATGGAAAACGTAAAAGCTTGAAAAAGAAAATGAAATTAAACTTTAACAAATTTGTCAGTTGTTGTCAGTTTATCAAGAAGGGTTTTTTGAAATGGCATTTCTTAGATAAATTATTATGAAATAAGTATCTCTATGTAAATGATCCAATTCCCGTATATTCGTTGATCTTTTCCCTCCCTCGGCTCATATATATGCCTCATAGTATCTCAGTGGTCAAGTCTAGTTGCTGCCATCATGGCACAACAATCAACCCTGGCAAGTTTTTCAGTGGAATTCCTCATATACATGATAACTATATTTTATCTGCATGTACATGTACTATATTATTACAACCACAAAAATAGTTTGGGCATGTAGATTTCACTTTCGGACAAGTAAAAGTAATAGGGCACTTGCCCAACTGGACAAGTTGGTATAAAAGTTAATGTCGAACCTTGTATCTAGTTTAAAAAATATGTCCGATGACCCCGCCCGCGAACCAAGATGGCCGACATGGCTAAAAAATAGTACATAGGGTAAAATGCTGTTTTTGGCTCATATCTCTGAAACCAAAGCATTTAGAGCAAATCTGACGGGATAAAATTGTTCATTAGGTCAAGATCTATCTGCCCTGAAATTTTCAGACCAATCAGGCAACACGTTGTTGGGTTGCTGCCCCTGAATTGGTAATTTTAAGAAAATTTTGCAGCTGTTGGTTATTATCTTGAATATTATTATAGATAGAGATAAACTGTAAACAGCAATAATATACAGCAAAGTAAGATCTACAAATAAATCAACATGACCAAAATTGTCAATTGACCCCTTAAGGAGTTATTGCCCTTTATAGTAAATTTTTTACAATTTTCATAAATTTTGTAAATTTTTGTAAATTTTTACAAAGTATTTTCCACTGTAACTACTGGGCCAAGTTCATTTTAGATAGAGATAATTGTAAGCAGCAAGAATGTTCAGTAAAGTAAGATCTACTAACACATCACCATCACCAAAACACAATTTTGTCATGAATCCATCTGTGTCCTTTGTTTAATATGCACATAGACCAAGGTGAGCGACACAGGCTCTTTAGAGCCTCTAGTTTTGACATATGAAAATTGGCAAAGTATTTGGAAATAGTAAAAATACACAGTAAGCCTTGACAAGTGTCACCTGCGATAGAGGACAATGTAAGCAATTATAGTCAACTGTACGGCCATTTTAAATGAACTTAAACTCTATATGATCGATATTCATAAATGTGATAATAAACGGTAAACTGTACGTTGTAGATACTGTGAGCACCTTCGATGAACTGACAGCTCAACAATCTCTTTATATAATATAACGGAACCCCACCCTTTAAACCGCCAAAAAATTTTGCATGCATATATAACCAATATATCTAAATCCAAAATAACAATAACCCGTTTTACAACTTCTATAACCAGTTTCGAATATATTTAACTATATTTAACTCAGAGGAAATCTCTAAAGTCAAACAGAAAGAAATATATGTAATGCTGATTCAACATACGATTTTATAAGATAGGAAACAATGCAAAATAAGTTTCAGAAAAAACTCGCCTGATAATAATGGAGATTTTTGTAAACTAAGATTAAAAACACTGAAGTGTCTATATTTTCCGATTTCATGCAGAATTAATTATAACTTTAATATGATATTTCTCTAATAAGATAAAACGTTAACTGAAACAGACAGTGAAGATTGTGTTTCTTTGTTTACATACATGACAGATAATTATGTCATATAAATAAAATGCCAAAAAGAATGAACAACATCAAGGGCTTTGAATACGGTATTTCAGTTTATATTTCAACAGAAATTATCAAAGAAATTTGCTTATCCTATTGCTCTGTGGTATGGGTTTTGCTCATTTACCCCATTCCTACCCTCAAAATAGCGCAGTCTTTGTGAAGTGTACTTTTATTTGAATTTCTTTTATTTCTGTTGGCAAATAAATTTAATCTGATTTTAAAATTCAATTAAATTAATTGTACCATTACAATTTGTTGTGCTAGATGACAACTGTGTGTAATGAAACTTAAACAATGAGTTTTGGACCAAGATTCTCACTTCTAAAAATTGTAATATCCTTCATAAAGCTTCCTATGAAGTCAGTTACGTTTGAGAACAAGTATTTATAGTTTATTATTATCCATTGTTTTAGTTCAATGATTCTAAATGTTTTAACTGAAATTTTCATAGATATCCTTGCAACATATATGAATTGAGATTGTCTCCCTTTGTCCAGTTAAGACTGGTGGTGAAATTAAAATATGTAGGATATGGATCGATTTAATCAGAGACATATACCATGTATACATGTTTATATGTGTCTATGATTTAGTAGTAAAAAAATCAACAATTACAAAATGACTTTTTTTTCTGACACACCTGGTGTATCTGACTTCTATAAAACAGAAGCCTTCAGTTGACAGGTTGCTTTTACCAAGTTCATTGCTTCAGGCATTATATACCTATAGAAAGGTTAATGAAGAATTTCAAAGACCAAAGAAGTTATGTTAATCTGTTTTCACTTTTGTAAATACTAAACAGTACATATGTTCAAAAACCTCGCCCGTAATTATAAATTATGTAATTCATTGACCGCTCCCGACGTGTAACTTCAAGGCATATTTTAGCGGTGATCGATGTCTTTCAAAATTACTGCACTTTTCTTGTATCCCTGGTGCTTTTGACTGGAGAACCATCGTACACAAGCATCGCACAAGTTGACACTCCTAGGTGGATGGCGAGCAAGAAGGTGAATTGTGGTTTATTTTTATCAACAGTACCGCTTAAGTCGACACTAGGGGCCGTCTTGACCTTGTTGTGAGGGTATGAATGATTCGTTCATTGTTGAAGACCCTACATCAACTGTCAAGATGAAGAACGGGAATAAAAGCCCTGTTCATTGATAATTTTCTATGTTTTCTATGTATTGTGTGCGATTTTGTCCCATGTACATTTACTCCATATCCTTTCATTTTCTATGTAAGCTAAAATATTCAGATTGGTACAAGATAACTAAAAAGGACAGTAAAAGATCAGTAATATGAATAAAAGGCAATATTTCAATAACTTCAGACACCAACCTGATGAAAATAACCAAAAGATATTAATCTTGAGGGAAACAGTTTTCAGCAATAAATTACATCATGTTCATAAGCTATGTATACAAAATGTCCAGCTCTATATATAAGCTATGAATAGATTGAAACAATCTGCATTTTTTGTTAAATGATTTATTAATACAAATATCATTTCAATATTATTTTCTTGATATGTAACTCATGGTTTTCAGTATTATGAAGTGTTAAAGATGAGTTCAAGGATTCCTCATTTTTAGGAGTGGCAAGACCACAGTTCTGAAAAAAATTAAACTTTATTAAAGTAAAGCCTTCCCTTGTCATTTAAATGTTCTTTTCTAAACAAAATGAAGTATCTGTAAATAGATTTAGATTACTTACATCATTTTTTTTTGGGGAGGGGATAAGTTAATGAAGTTTAGACTCACTACCATTAAAGTTATATCAAGCTTCAATTGACTATCTGTTTAGAAAATGTGAGTCAAGGCTGGTTTTTATGAGTTCAGAACTCATGGACTTCTCTTACTGAGATCCTTTGTACATGTAGCTACATGTTAATCAACTCCAGGGGGTCACATTGTATAACACATGGACTTCCTCCTCTTTCGTTTAAATTTATCTGTTACTGTTATCTGCTTCTATACAAAAATCATTACATTCCATGATAGATGTTTCATCAGACTCGGTCATTTTGACTGGCAGACAACAAAAACAAGCTAATAAAAAATTTGTTTTATTTCCCAGTACAATGCAACTTCAACATGGCTACACCATGAAATATAAAAGCTTTTTTTGTCTTCAAAAGTTTAAATTTTCACTGTTTAATCAAATATTTTCTTGTTCCTCATAACAAAACGAATAGAATGCAATCATTGAAGCCTTCCAGCTATTGTTAAGATGAAATGCAGCTTTAAAAGTGCTTTTCTCAGACATATATATTATTCTATGAGTTTTCATCTAGTGTATACATTCAACATATATCTTTATCCTTTCATTTCTGATGTATGTTTTTTGCGTGAACTCTCAGGGGGTTCACGCTTATATATTGGCAAGTTTTGGAAGTGTCAATGGGCCACTCGATATCCTTGGAATCCCGATTCTAGGAACGTCTCGAAAATTTCCCATCATATTTACAGGTAATTATTTATGTCTTTGGTGCGGTTCTTCTATGGATTGGCTACCATGTGACATTGTATATTTCAACAATCCGGATTTGTAGATTTGAAAGTAAAACAAGAAAGACTATTTTGCATTCTAAAATCGTTTATATGTTAGAACCTATTTGCCTTTTGATAAAACATATATGTTTTTAATAATGTGAATGTTCATTAAATATCAAGTATAATGATAACACAATTATACAATTTATGCTTTGAAACGGTCCCTCTACGCGTTGTGTGTGTAGCCTTTAATGAGCCTGGGAATAGTTGATTGATATACAATGACCCAGAATAAACTGATTATTTCTGAACGTTTATCATTTGATATTTAGTATTTCAATCATAGCATGAGAAAATGTCGGAAAGCATGAAGAAAATTTAGAAAACGATATTTCTGTTGAAAATATTTATCTTAGGTCGGAAACACAGTGGTCGGAAAGCAGAAAGATAATCAAACAAAAGGATTTTTCTGTGAAAAAAATATCTAACTTTAATAGATACTACCAGACTTAGAGAATATTCATCGTTAAGGTAAAACTGAGACTGAATTTATTCCTTATAATTATAGAATATAATTAAAATTGTAATGTATATGTGCATTATGTCTCATAGGTTTGAACAGTCATTACATTTATGAAAAATATATGTAACGTATGAGCATAAATGAGCAGGGGTGCGTACCCAAAGTAAGCTAAATATCTAAATTTTAAACGGTCATGAATGAAAAAATACTTGCATGGTTTCAATTCACAAGGATTTTAATTCCTTGCATCTCACAAAAAAACGTAAAACAAAATTAATTACTATCATAATGCCAATTACTTTATACTGTTTTAGTAGGGATTTATAAGTCTCTGCTTATATTTTGTATAGCAATATATTCATGTAGACTACGTGGAATATTAGACTTTAAAAAGAGATTCATTTGATAAATAAAATGTCCATCCGTAACTACTTGACATTTGTGTTGATTGATATTATATTCAAGCTATTTTCGGAAAAAGTTCACTAACAGGAATGTATGTTATAAAATTTCAATTCTTTTTTTTTCTTTTTCTTTTATTAGTTCAACCTTTTAGCATCTAAATATTAGTACTATAGTATGGTTTTGAAAATTGTATTCATTGTGTTGACCAGCTATCCTTGATTCATTCACATTATACATCACCCTGTTAACACGCACACTATCGTTTTGCGTTCACAAAAATTCCGGATAAAATGTCAACGAATACGGAGTCAAAACACTTGAGGTAGGTAGTTTGACATTCGAATTAAGCTTTTTAAGTCAGATTAATATACGTGATGACGCAAATACGTATTCTTATCCAGAGTATCAGTGCGTATGCTTTCTATTTACTATTTCTTGCGCAAAAATACCACGTTCATGCATAAATATTAATTTCACTTGTGAATGCAAATTTTCGCTTTTCTCGTCTAAATTCAGGACACGGCAGTAAGAGCATGACGTGACTTTCAAGCACAGTCATCATTGCTTACGGTATTGTGACCTCTAGCTGTTTCTCTTTTGTTTTCTTTTTTGAGTCACTGTCCTTTTATAAACTTTGACATTTTTCGAAATGCCAAGGATTTTCTACCCAAGGAATAGAGTATTTAACTTCGTGATTTATTTGGCTTTTTTAATTACTTTTATTAATTCGAGCGTCACTGATGATTCCTTGTAGACTGAACTCGCGTCTGACGTACAACATGTTAATCCTGGTATCTTTTTATATCTACATGTCCATGATGTCTTTTTATATAAATTGGTTCTTTTAAAAGTATGTTCAGGTATTCATAGAACTTCTGAAAATAAGTTATTCTTCAAAACCAAGTTTCCTGTAGAATATTTGGATTGATTTAAGTAAAAAAGAATAAAGAAATAAAAGTTCTGAAACTTTATTCATTTAAACAATATTTTTGAACTATATCATACATATCACTTATTGTATACATAAGTTCATGTCTCATCATATTTGGCTACATTTTTTTTAAATGGCATCCATTGCAATGCTAAAATTGGCTGAATTTTGTGGCTTGATGTGTAGAATAATCCTGTAAAATATCTTTGAAAATCGCAAGTATTGAAAAATTATGTTAAAAAGATGTCAAAATTGTCAGGAGTGCAACACTTTTCTGGACATTTTGAAATTTTATTCTTTTAAAGACACAGCAACTTGCAATTTGATGATATGTGCCATAGATTCTTATGTATATTACAACTATTATGTCTTAGTGATGATTTCAGCTACAAATGAAGCTTGTCTATTGAACAGTTTTGATACAGATGTGTTTTGAAAAAGTTGTGCCATGTGAGGAGTGCAACACAAAAATAGTATTACTAAGGAATAGAATGATTTTTGCTTAAATGACTCACACCTAAACATAAACAAAAGTCAATCCTGTAAAACAAATATGTCCTTTCTAGAATAAATAGTTCATTTACCTGATTATTGATATAAATAATGTGAGCGTCTAGTAAATAAGTCCTCCTATAAATGTCAGGAGTGCAACTTTGGAAGTTTAAAGACTCACACTAAAAAAATACAAAAGCCAATATATGGTTCTGTTTTATTTTTCAAAAGATACTATACTAGATACAAGATTGCACTCAAAGAGTAGCCTGATAGATAAGGAAATTTTCTTTAGAACCATTTCTTTGATGTCAGGAGTGCAACAGTTTAAAATGACATTTTCTTGGACTTACATTTTAAGATAATCTCAGCTCCTAGTGACTTATTTGCATATACATGTTTTCTAACTATTTAGGTTACATATATGAGTTATAATAAATTCTTAAATGTAAATTTCAAAGCAGGACTTTGATCCAAGAATCATTGTTTGTCACGACACAAGCAAAAATATTTGAATGATGAATTTTTATATAAGTTTAGAAGTTAGGAAGCTAATTGTTCATAAACTGTGTATTTCGATTAGGAAATAACCATATTTCAATTTAAAAGTTTTATAATGGTTTCATGTTATACTTATTAAATTATTATAACTATAATAACAAACAATTAATTTTGTTGAACTCCTGAAATGAATTTACCAAAAGAGGAAGTTGTGTAAAGATTTAATAATTTTAAATGAATGAAAGATGGGAAAGATAGTTGATGAAACTAAACTAACTTGAGAATAGAATCAGACAGACTAAGGGATCAAAACACACCATCAACGTCAACATCGACTATAACTTTGATGAGCAGAAAATTGAGAAAAACTCTGAAAGAAGATCCACCTCAAGAACACTAGACAAATAAAACCAAAGAAAGAACAAAGAAAAAAAAAAAAAAAACAAACAAAACAATGTAAAACTAAATTACAAAGACTTAGACCTGAAGACAAAAACACAGATGGATAAAAAATGAAAAAAACTAGAGAGATTGGCAACAGAATAGAAGAAAAAATTTACACAGCCAAAAATTGCAAACCCACAGAAAAATGTCCAGTCAAGAAGCAAAAGTACAGGTGCAGATACACTATCTACAGGAATCAGAAAGAGAAGACAAAGTATAGGGAAAATTCTTCCTGACCAACCCAACCTTGCCCTAAAACAATGGAATACATCATATCCACAGCTACACCAAGGTAGTTTTAAGAAATAATCAGTACTGATGGAAGTGTGCTAGAAATTGATGGGTGCTGAAGTGGAAACAAAGTTGAGAGACCCTTAATAGATCTGGAAACTTGAAAAGAAACTGGCAATTTCAAATAGAATAGAGGATACCTGAAAAACTTAGACTTAAAACTAACGGACTCTTTGAAAATGCCATTTTCTTTTATACATTTTTCAGATCTTTAAGGGCTTCCTCAACTTTGTTTATACTTCAACATGTTCAAAACTCATCAAATTCTTGCACACAGCTACCATTAGTTCACATTAACTCTGACAACCACCTTGGTGTAGCTGTGAATATGATGTGCTCAATTGTTTTAGCCCAAGATTTGAGATGGTCTGGAAGATAATGTCTTATTCTTTGACTTCTCTTTCTCATTTCTCTAGGTATTGAAGTGCATCTGTACTTTTGCTACTTGACTGGAAAATTTTCTGCTGTTTTGCAACTTTTTTTTTTACCTTGTGTCAATTTTCTTCTTCTCTTCTGTTGTCACTTTCTCTGTTTTGTTTTCATTTTCTCATGTGTTTTAATTCTGGTCTAAGTCTTTTGAATTCAGTGTTACATTGTTTTGTTTTCTTTGTTCTTTCTTTGTTTATATTTGTTTAGTTTGTCCTTCAGATTTGGATTTTATTTCAGTGTTTTTCTCAATTTTCTACTCCTCAAAGTTGAAGTTGTTGACTTTGATGGTGTGTTTGTATGCACTTAGCCTGTAAGATTTTATTCTAAAGTTTAGTTTCACAACCATCTTTCCCATCTTTCAATCATTCAAAGGTTGGGTCTTAAAATTGAACTGAAATTGTGCAAAACAGCTTAGTATGGTAAATTCATGTCAGGAGTGCAACAAAATTAATTGTTTGTTATAACAATTATAATAATTTAATAAGTATTACATGAAACCATTATAAAGCTTTTTAATTGAAACATGGTTACTTCCTAATCAAATGACAAAGTTTAAGACAATTAGCTTCCATAATTTGAAAATAATATGAAAATTTAGCATTCGAATATGTTTGCTTGTGACAAACAATAATTCTTGGATCAAAGTCCTGCTTTGAAATTTACCTTGCAGAATTTATTATAACTCATACATGTAAACTAAATAGTTAGAAAACATGTTTAGATGCAAATAAGTCACTAGAAGCTGAGATTATCTTAAAATGTAGGTCCAAGAAAATGTCATTTTAAAACTGTTGCACTCCTGACATCAAAGAAATGGTTCTAAAAGAAAGATTCCTTGTCTTTCAGGCTACTCTTTGAGTGATATTTTGTATCTAGTGTAGTATCTTTTGAAAAATAAAACAGAACCATATATTGGCTTTTGTATTTTTTCAGTGTGAGTCTTTAAACTTCAAAGTTGCACTCCTGACACTTACATGGAGGCCTTATTTACTAGCCTCTCACACATTATTTATATCAATAATCAGGTAAATGAACTATTTATTCTAGAAAGGACATATTTGTTTTACAGGATTGACTTTTGTTTATGTTTAGGTGTGAGTCATTTAAGCAAAAATCATTCTATTCCTCAGTAATACTAATTTTTGTGTTGCACTCCTGACATAGCACAACTTTTTTTCAAAACACATCTGTGCCAAAATGGTTCAATGGAAAAGCTTCATTTGTAGCTGAAATCATCACCAAGATATATAAGTTGTAAAACAAATATGAATTTAAAGTATATTCCTCCATACAACAATTTGCTGTGTCTTGAAAAAAAAGTATTTTTTCAAAATGTCACAAAAAAGTGTTGCACTCCTGACAATTTTGACATCTTTTTTTAACGTTATTTTTTTAATACTTGAGATTTTCCAAAGATGTTTTGCAGGACTGTTCTACACATCAAGCCACATCATATGAAATCAATTTATCCAATCAAATGATCAGCATGATTAATAAATATTGCTTTATATGCAAGGAACCATTTATTTTGACTTTGCCCTTAAGTAAAATCGGAGTCAAAACACTTGAGGTAGGTAGTTTGACATTCAATTAAGCTTTTAAGTCAGATTAATATACGTGATGACGCAAATACGTATTCTTATCCAGAGTATCAGTGCGTATGCTTTCTATTTACTATTTCTTGCGAAAAATACCACGTTCATGCATAAATATTAATTTCACTTGTGAATGCAAATTTTCGCTTTTCGTCTAAATTCAGGACACGGCAGTAAGAGCATGACGTGACTTTCAAGCACAGTCATCATTGCTTACGGTATTGTGACCTCTAGCTGTTTCTCTTTTGTTTTCTTTTTTGAGTCACTGTCCTTTTATAAACTTTGACATTTTTCGAAATGCCAAGGATTTTCTACCCAAGGAATAGAGTATTTAACTCGTGATTTATTTGGCTTTTTAATTACTTTTATTAATTCGAGTCACTGATGATTCCTTGTAGACTGAACTCGCGCCTGACGTACAACATGTTAATCCTGGTATCTTTTATATCTACATGTCCATGATGTCTTTTTATATAAATTGGTTCTTTTAAAAGTATGTTCAGGTATTCATAGAACTTCTGAAAATAAGTTATTCTTCAAAACCAAGTTTCCTGTAGAATATTTGGATTGATTT
Organism: Mytilus coruscus; assembly: GCA_017311375.1. Lineage (NCBI taxonomy): Eukaryota > Metazoa > Mollusca > Bivalvia > Mytilida > Mytilidae > Mytilus > Mytilus coruscus. The sequence goes on from CM029599.1 coordinate 88,827,757, forward strand.
AAGGGTAAAGTCAAAATAAATGGTCCAAATTTATTTTTTTTGGCCAAATTTCAGTATTGTTTTAGTGCATTTTCTTTTGTTGTATCTTGATACATATACATTAAAGTTAACAAATCCAAAAGGATATAAAAAAGAATAAAGAAATAAAAAAGTTCTGAAACTTTATTGACATAAACCAATAAAACAAATTTAAATCAAGTATACCTTTTGGGAATATGATTTCAGACAAACACTATCAAATATTTATATATTTTTTTACCCCAATTGATTGCTGAGATCCAAACATTACTTTTGATGCAAAGATTAATAATCTCATCTTTCATTATCATTTTTTTTTTTAGTTTTTGGCAATTTTTTGTATCAATTCATTTAAAGTTGATTGAAAAAGTTTCGAGTAAAAAATAATTCATCATTAGTTGATAAAAAAACTTCTCCATATTAAAATTAACCCTTTTTCAAATTCACTGAGGACAAAAAATTGATAGATAAATCTTTTAATAAAGAAGATATATCAAATAGGAAATACATCAAATTTCCCCTGTTTTTGTTGCACTCCTGACATATTATACACCAAACTAAAATACAGAAACTAGAACAAAATACTCATGATTTTTTTTAATTTGTAATCATTGCTGGTTTATAAAGACCTAAATCTGTCATTTGAATGTTATTTCTATTTTAACTTATGCATCTTATGCTCTTCAGATCATATTTAAATTGATTTTTCTGACACATTATTATAAAAATGAAGTTTAGTTACCAAACTATGAACTAAATTCTATTAAATATTCAGCAGAATTGCTGTTTGACAACTTAAAAAGAGATCTGCAATCTTCAAAGTTTTCCTGAACTAATTTTTTTTTTTAAAATTATTACCTATATAAGGTACTTTATTTCTCCTATCTTGTTGCACTCCTGACATTCAATATATATCATATCAAAACAGTTATACATCATTAAAAAAGCCCATGATTTCTATTTTAAGTGTATATACCTTTCAGATTTAACATTTTAATTTCATTTAAACAATATTTTTGAACTATATCATACATATCACTTATTGTATACATAAGTTCATGTCTCATCATATTTGGCTACATTTTTTTTTAAATGGCATCCATTGCAATGCTAAAATTGGCTGAATTTTGTGGCTTGATGTGTAGAATAATCCTGTAAAATATCTTTGAAAATCGCAAGTATTGAAAAATTATGTTAAAAAGATGTCAAAATTGTCAGGAGTGCAACACTTTTCTGGACATTTTGAAATTTTATTCTTTTAAAGACACAGCAACTTGCAATTTGATGATATGTGCCATAGATTCTTATGTATATTACAACTATTATGTCTTAGTGATGATTTCAGCTACAAATGAAGCTTGTCCATTGAACAGTTTTGATACAGATGTGTTTTGAAAAAAAGTTGTGCCATGTCAGGAGTGCAACACAAAAAATAGTATTACTAAGGAATAGAATGATTTTTGCTTAAATGACTCACACCTAAACATAAACAAAAGTCAATCCTGTAAAACAAATATGTCCTTTCTAGAATAAATAGTTCATTTACCTGATTATTGATATAAATAATGTGTGAGCGTCTAGTAAATAAGTCCTCCCTATAAATGTCAGGAGTGCAACTTTGGAAGTTTAAAGACTCACACTAAAAAAATACAAAAGCCAATATATGGTTCTGTTTTATTTTTCAAAAGATACTATACTAGATACAAGATTGCACTCAAAGAGTAGCCTGATAGATAAGGAAATTTTCTTTTAGAACCATTTCTTTGATGTCAGGAGTGCAACAGTTTAAAAATGACATTTTCTTGGACTTACATTTTAAGATAATCTCAGCTCCTAGTGACTTATTTGCATATACACATGTTTTCTAACTATTTAGGTTACATATATGAGTTATAATAAATTCTTAAATGTAAATTTCAAAGCAGGACTTTGATCCAAGAATCATTGTTTGTCACGACACAAGCAAAAATATTTGAATGATGAATTTTATATAAGTTTAGAAGTTAGGAAGCTAATTGTTCATAAACTGTGTATTTCGATTAGAAATAACCATATTTCAATTTAAAAGTTTTATAATGGTTTCATGTTATACTTATTAAATTATTATAACTATAATAACAAACAATTAATTTTGTTGAACTCCTGAAATGAATTTACCAAAAGAGGAAGTTGTGTAAAGATTTAATAATTTTAAATGAATGAAAGATGGGAAAGATAGTTGATGAAACTAAACTAACTTGAGAATAGAATCAGACAGACTAAGGGATCAAAACACACCATCAACGTCAACATCGACTATAACTTTGATGAGCAGAAAATTGAGAAAACTCTGAAAGAAGATCCACCTCAAGAACACTAGACAAATAAAACCAAAGAAAGAACAAAGAAAAAAAAAAAACAAACAAAACAATGTAAAACTAAATTACAAAGACTTAGACCTGAAGACAAAACACAGATGGATAAAAATGAAAAAACTAGAGATTGGCAACAGAATAGAAGAAGAAAATTTACACAGCCAAAAATTGCAAACCCACAGAAAAATGTCCAGTCAAGAAGCAAAGTACAGGTGCAGATACACTATCTACAGGAATCAGAAAGAAGACAAAGTATAGGAAAATTCTTCCTGACCAACCCAACCTTGCCCTAAAACAATGGAATACATCATATCCACAGCTACACCAAGGTAGTTTTAAGAAATAATCAGTACTGATGGAAGTGTGCTAGAAATTGATGGGTGCTGAAGTGGAAACAAAGTTGAGAGACCCTTAATAGATCTGGAAACTTGAAAAGAAACTGGCAATTTCAAATAGAATAGAGGATACCTGAAAAACTTAGACTTAAAACTAACGGACTCTTTGAAAATGCCATTTTCTTTTATACATTTTTCAGATCTTTAAGGGCTTCCTCAACTTTGTTTATACTTCAACATGTTCAAAACTCATCAAATTCTTGCACACAGCTACCATTAGTTCACATTAACTCTGACAACCACCTTGGTGTAGCTGTGAATATGATGTGCTCAATTGTTTTAGCCCAAGATTTGAGATGGTCTGAAGATAATGTCTTATTCTTTGACTTCTCTTTCTCATTTCTCTAGGTATTGAAGTGCATCTGTACTTTTGCTACTTGACTGGAAAATTTTCTGCTGTTTTGCAACTTTTTTTTTACCTTGTGTCAATTTTCTTCTCTCTCTGTTGTCACTTTCTGTTTTGTTTTCATTTTCTCATGTGTTTTAATTCTGGTCTAAGTCTTTTGAATTCAGTGTTACATTGTTTTGTTTTCTTTGTTCTTTCTTTGTTTATATTTGTTTAGTTTGTCCTTCAGATTTGGATTTTATTTCAGTGTTTTTCTCAATTTTCTACTCCTCAAAGTTGAAGTTGTTGACTTTGATGGTGTGTTTGTATGCACTTAGCCTGTAAGATTTTATTCTAAAGTTTAGTTTCACAACCATCTTTCCCATCTTTCAATCATTCAAAGGTTGGGTCTTAAAATTGAACTGAAATTGTGCAAAACAGCTTAGTATGGTAAATTCATGTCAGGAGTGCAACAAAATTAATTGTTTGTTATAACAATTATAATAATTTAATAAGTATTACATGAAACCATTATAAAGCTTTTAATTGAAACATGGTTACTTCTAATCAAATGACAAAGTTTAAGACAATTAGCTTCCATAATTTGAAAATAATATGAAAATTTAGCATTCGAATATGTTTGCTTGTGACAAACAATAATTCTTGGATCAAAGTCCTGCTTTGAAATTTACCTTGCAGAATTTATTATAACTCATACATGTAAACTAAATAGTTAGAAAACATGTTTAGATGCAAATAAGTCACTAGAAGCTGAGATTATCTTAAAATGTAGGTCCAAGAAAATGTCATTTTAAAACTGTTGCACTCCTGACATCAAAGAAATGGTTCTAAAAGAAAGATTCCTTGTCTTTCAGGCTACTCTTTGAGTGATATTTTGTATCTAGTGTAGTATCTTTTGAAAATAAAACAGAACCATATATTGGCTTTTGTATTTTTCAGTGTGAGTCTTTAAACTTCAAAGTTGCACTCCTGACACTTACATGGAGGCCTTATTTACTAGCCTCTCACACATTATTTATATCAATAATCAGGTAAATGAACTATTTATTCTAGAAAGGACATATTTGTTTTACAGGATTGACTTTTGTTTATGTTTAGGTGTGAGTCATTTAAGCAAAATCATTCTATTCCTCAGTAATACTAATTTTGTGTTGGCAAATCCTTAAAATTTGAGCTGTTTTATGAGACCAAAATAAATCTCTATATAAGAGGTCCAAATGAAGCTGTGGCTCTTTTCACAATAAATCTTAAGAGTTAAAATACTCGTAAGTCATACACATTTCAATATAACTTACGATCAATTTTAATCGTAAGATTTTTTGTGAAAGGAGTCTCTGGTGTGTTACTCTCAAGAAAAATATACGAAACCTTCTATTATAAGTTGCATGCCACAGGGTTTCACTTCACATGGAATATGGACTTTAAATTTATCTATACAACATCTACCATGAGTACAGACAACTTCAATAACGAGTTGATAATATGAACATGATGAAGGCATCCATGCAGGAAACAAACTATAAAGATATGATAGATAAAATAAATGCATCCCCATTATAAAGCAAACTGAGTGCTTAAATTTATATTGCGATTTGTTTGTGCAATTTGCATTTTACATCCGGTTTGCAGAAACTGGAATTTGCAATAGGATTATGAAAAAATGATTTACAATCCCTAGTAATAAAGAAATAGTCAAGCTTTAAAATGTATATTCAAATAGTAACTGTATATACACTTATCTATTCACAACTATCCAACATTGCTGTCAACTGACTTGTGCAAGAATGTACACACTATTACATATTTTTAATAAAGGTAGTTTAACTTCATCATTTTGTTCTTCTTTTCACAGTCAATTATTTCAATTCAAAAGCAAACAAAAATTCAGCAAAATCTTTTGATGACTAGTCAGCGATCTTAGATTACATATTGTTTTTCTTTTTTATGCCCCCGCCGTAGCGGAGGTGGCATTAAGTTTTACCCTTGTCCGTCCGTATGTACGTCCCAAAATTGGTTTGAGTTCTCTAACTTGAGTTTGCCTCAACCAAATGTTATGAAACTTATACACAATGCTTATTACCACAAAACACAGATCAAGTTTGAATTTTGTTGTTGTCACTTCAACCGTTGTAGAGTTATGCCCCTTTATAAATGGAAAAATTTCAAAATTTTTAGTTTCCGTTCTCTAACTTAAGTTTGCCTCAACCAAATGTTATGAAACTTATACACAATGCTTATTACCACTAAATACAGATCTGAATTTTGGTAGCGTCACTCTAACACTTCTAGAGTTATGCCCCTTTATAAATGGAATAAATTGCAAAATATTTAGTTTCTGTTCTCTAACTTAAGTTTGCCTCAACCAAATGTTATGAAACTTATACACAATGCTTATTACCACAAAACACAGATCAAGTTTGAATTTTGGTGGCATCACTTAAATGGTTCTAGAGTTATGCCCCTTTATAATGGAAAAATTGCTAAATTTTTAGTTTCCGTTCTCTAACTTAAGTTTGCCTCAACCAAATGTTGTGAAACTTATACACAATGCTTATTACCACAAAACACAGATCAAGTTTGAATTTTGGTGGTGTCACTCAAACTGTTCTAGAGTAATGCCCCTTTATAAATGAAAAAATTCCTAAATTTTTAGCTTCCGTTCTCTAACTTAAGTTTGCCTCCACCAAATATTATGAGACTTACACACAATGCTTATTACCATAAAACTCAGATCAAGTTCTAATTTGGGTAGCGTCACTTTTACCGTTCTTCAGTTATGTCCCTTTATAACTATATGATATGCAAGCAGGGGCATCATCTGTATGTGTGGACACAATCCACATTTATTTAAAGAAAGCAACTTGTTTTCCCTTGAGTGAGAGGATTGACTCTACCCCAACTGTTACATATGAGAATTTGTTTTGTAGACTTTCATGCTTAATAGACCACAGTATTACTGAATTTGGTTATTGAATAATTGATTGTTTGTGAAGATCTGTATAAGTTTGGAGAGTGAAGAAGTTAATTGAGATACTTAACAGCATATATAATTGGTCTTATTGTGTCAGACCATGAGATAATTAGACAGTCCAGAAGTGATAAGAGTTTTTTCCTGTTAAGATGGGAAATTAGACCATAGATCATTAGATAGTCATGATAGTCCAGAAGTGATAAGAGTTTTCTTTAGTTAGGATAGACAATTAGACTATTAAACACTCTTGTGAAGAGTTATAAATAAGTAGACTTCTTGCTGAGGGACAGTTAAAAGTTTTAAGCAGATCAAAGTGATAAGTGGCCAACATGAAAATGGACAATTAAGATTGTCATCTCTTTATTAAAAGAATATTGCATAATTGTTTTCTAATTACTTTTGTATTTTATGTTGACATTGCCATTGATTTTTTTATTGATCCCCAGTTACATAAGATTTGACTTGTCTCTCCATGGAACAAATTCTTTATGAACTGCAAAAAAGTCTTGACATTGAACATTGAATATTCTAAAGATTGGATCATAATGTTATCAAGGTTATATATGTAGCAGAAAATAGAGAATGGAAATGAGGAATGAGTCAAAGAGACAACAACCCGACAAAAGCCACCAATGGGTCTTCAACGCAGCAAGAAAATCCTGCACCCGGATGTAAGCTTCAGCTGGCCCCTAAACAATAATGTATACTAGTTCAGAGAAATGAGCGCCACACTAATCTTTGAAACAAACACATGAACCAAAATTAAAAAACACACAAGAATTTTACTTTAAAGCAATTTATACATGTGCATCCTTACAGCTTTCACAAGTACAGTACAAATACAGCTTTCACAAGTACAGTACAAATAAATTCAAGTTAACTGGTGAGAACTTTTAGCCCTTAGTATAGAACTTAAGCAAGTGTAGTGTAATATATTTCCAACACCCAATTCCAATTATTAGTCCCCTACTGACGAAGTCGAAGGGGACTTGAGGTTTGCACTCTGTCCATCTATCCATCCGTCAGTCCGGCAAATCAGTTTTCCACACTTTTTTCTTCATGCATGAAGATATTGATTTGATATTTGGTGTATTGTTTTATCAAGACAGATCTAGTTCGAATTTTGTTCGTGTCTGATGATTTTGTGCAGAGTTATGGTCCTTTGACTTGAAAAATTCACTTTAATAATCAGTTTTCCGCACTTTTATCGTCATGCTTGAAGATATTGATTTGAAAATTGGTATATAGTTTTATCATGACAAGTTACAGATCAAGTTCAAATTTTGTTCCGGCCTGATGATTTTGTGCAGAGTTATTGTCCTTGGACTTACAAAATTCACTTTAATAATCAGTTTTCAACACTTTTTTTCATCATGCTTGAAGATATTGACTTGATATGTGTTATATAGTTTACACCATGACAAGTTACAGATCAAGTTAGAATTTTGTTCCAATACAATGAATTTTTAACCGGTAGGGGACTATGTATTGCCATGCAATACTCACAGAATGGTTATTGACTTTCTATCTCATTAATTAGATTTTAGGAAAAATCAAACACCTGATAAATCAGATGCACTAGTATGAAAACATAGTTTTGACTTGTGTAATAAGTAGTTACTGATACAGAAAAGGAATATTGTTCCAGTTGGCATACTTTTGACCATAGTACAATGTATGGCCCTTCATTTAAATGACAGTTTTCTTCTCCATGTCACTTACAAAAAAACATGATCTTTTTTTTAAAATCTGACAGGAACAATTGTTCATGGATACTTGGAGCCTCTTGTTAAGACAGTGAGTAAGCCAGTAAGTACATTGACCATTTGTACTTTAAAAAAAAAACTTTTTTTAAAGTTTATCATTAGATTTCCCATGTTTTGATTGTATTGAAATTTTTTTTTTTATTTCTGTATGTATTTCTATGAAGTGGTTGAATGACCACATTAATATGCGTATCACAATAGGTGATGACACTCCTATTTGTAGCAGACAAGATAAAAATAGCCACAGGGTATATATTTTTTCTCCATATTTAATTATTCACATTTAAATTTACAAATCTTGTTACAAATACGATCCATACAATGTGTTTTGTACATGTACCTGAGTGAGTAATTCAATATCTTACACTATAAGTTAGATGTGGGATGTGAAAAAAAGACTGAGGTTTTTAAATTACCTGGAAATGTACATGCAATTGATTTCTTTTGCAGGTATGGTTAATTTATGTGCTTTATTTAAAAATAGATATATGTATATTATATTTTCTACATAAAAAAATTGGTCACACAGAAATATCTTAAAAATCTTTATTTTGTTACAAAGATGTATGATTGTATAAAGGGCAAGTCAGTAAAATAAAATTTGATTCGATGCACCATTAGTAGGGATACATTTGAAAGAGTTAAATGTTTACTGTAGTTCAGAATTTTTTTCTCATATGAATCCTTTTTTTGTCACAATCTAGTTCCATTTATTCTGTGTTTATTGGTTTAATTTGTGCAGTTATATTTGGACATTTAAGTAATTTATAAAATGGTGGTTTATGCCATGCCATTGGTGAAATGTTTTGTCTTCTTTAAATTTTAATTACATTATTATTTCCTTTTATATATATGTTAGTTTTGGTTGTTTTTGTTGGTTTAAAATTAAACCTATGATAATATAACTTTGCCTTTACCAGTTCTTTTTGTGTTGTAAGAACAGTTTATGTTCTCACACAGCATGAAACTACTCCAAAGCTAGCAAATTGATTTCAGTTTTCTTCATCTGTATAACTAGTACTTCTTTAGAAAACTGAACATTGCTTTTTTTAAAGCCAATCTTTCCATTACTGCTGTTAGGTATTTTGATTTATCCAACTGATGGATGCATCTGTTTTTGAACCTTCATCAGCTTGAAAATTAAGAATGAAATTTGGTCACAATATTACAGTTATTCTCTCCAGATATTTTATATAATCTGAAGAAAATTAACAATTCTCCAATTCTGATATCTGATGTTCTATTATCTAAATACATGTATGTATTGTAGTTGTATATATGTACACTGTAAAACCGACTCGGTTTCATTTTGTTTGAAACTGGTCAGATATGATCATGCACTGCCGTTGTCATGTAGCACAAGGAAGGTAATTTTGCATTTTTCTTTCTATTTCTTCTCTTCTTGAATGAAATAGACCATTAATTATTTCAGATGACTAAATATTTTCATAATGACATTATAGTGTTCATTTAGGGTTTTGACCTCAAAATTTATTTATTTCCCTTTTGCAATCTTAAAAGGACTTTCAACATGATAATAAAAACTCATTATAGTAGAGAAAAGAATCCATTGATAGTACATGCATTTTCAAGACTAAATTTGATGTAAGAGGAACGAAAATTTGCAAGGTAAACCCTGATGACAATGGTACATCATGGACCGTCCATGAGTAAGGCAGTACATGATGTATCTGAGGTCTGGATATGCATTTGAAATAAAAAGTTATAGGCAAAGAGAAACAAAGATTTTGTTCATGTTTATAATTAAAACGCCTGTTATTCTTATACTTTTTAAACTTAGAAGTTTTACAAGGTAATTGCTTCACATAGGTTACAAATAGAACTGGGTACATGTAGATATCAAGGTACATTGTTTTCCCAGACACAGCAGAATATGTTATAAATGTACATCCAGTACCTGAGCACTGTTGAAGATAAGACTCATTTTCTTTTGATTGTACAAATTTTAAGAATGAAAGAGATTATATGTTGTCTAGCATTGCAAAAGTTAATAATTATTTTAATAATTTGAACAGTCAAAACAAAATCATTTGGCTTTTTAGTGTAAACATGTTGATTTTACTTAAAATATTATGTAATTTTATATACAAACATCTTCCATTTTGTCTTCCTTAAGATAATTATATACAATGTACATAGTTTTTACATATTTTAAATTTTGGCTGTATTTACTTATTGATTTAAGCGTCAATCAAATACTAGTCCTTAAAAAAAATGGAAATGGAAGATATACATGTATATAAGATATATACTGATGTCAACTGCATTCAAGTTACCTATTATGCTTTTGATAAGGTAGGATAAATACAATTTCCAGATCTATATTTAGCATGTTAGTCAGTCTTTAAGGTATCACCCCTGGTGTCAGCTGCATTTAGGATACAACACTGCTATCTTACTTGCTGCTGACACGGGAAGGACTGTAAACATGATGAATCTTCTGGGCTAGACAACTTTATATATATATCTTTTATTAACTATATATTATTATTTTGTTTTTATCAATATTTATAAGTTCAATATATAATTATAAACCTAATATCAACCATACTTGCATTGTGTATTATAAAGCTTGAGCGGCTTAAATATTTATTTAAAAAAGTGTATATATCACTTGATTTTATTGAATGTTATTTGTGTTATTCTCAAATTATAATGTTATTGTCATGTCAACTGTTTATGATCGTTTATGCCCTTTGGGGTCCTTAATTGGAATAAAATATTCTTCTTAAAATACTTGTTTTCTTACATCTAAACTTGATGCTGAAAAGTAAGAACAATCTATACTTAAATTTAATGAAACAAAGTTGTAGAAATTCTTTTCATATCATTTTTGACAATATAAATAAGTAAAACATTACATTGAATTGCTAAACATGCCCATTAAGTTTAAATCTGAAACAAATTCTGGTCAATTCAGGAATTCTCTATAAAACTAATAGGATTGAAATAATATGAACTACATAATGATTTCCTGACAGATTTCCTGACACACACTGCAAGTATACAGCAATGCATGATTGTATTTGTTTGGTTTTAACAATATGATACAGATCAGTTGATTGTACAGTGTGATTTGCCATATATATATAACTGTTTATAATCTAGAAATGGATCTTATGTTTGATAACCCTGGTATTTAACATTATGCTGTTATAACATCAGATTTTTTCCTTACATGAATCAAGCCTTTCAGTAAGAGCTGATACCCATTACTTTAGCTGTTCACCGATTTCAACCAAATACCCAGTGTGATTTATATCATACTAAAACATATATTCAAATTACAAAAAGTCCAAAAGAAACTATAAACAATGCATGGATTTGTTATAATGTGTCAGCATTTTGTGTGTAGTTTGGATTAGACACCATCTTATTATCCATGAAGATGACCACCGATAACTTCCAAAGGTCATATAACCCTATATAATCATAAATATAAATATAAAAGGGAATAAACAGACAAGCACATGCCATTATAACATAACAATTTTTCTAGGTCTGTTTGGTTTCATTTTATAGATGAAAAAAATATGTTTGTTATCGTTTTTTCCTGTATAAGAAAGATTATTTGTGGCATATCAGTCAACCAAATGGTTATTCCTGTTGTCTCCCTTGTTTCACATTTCAATGTTGACATTCTTTTCTTTTTAATGTACGAACATGAACCACCTTCTGAACACATGAACAACCTTCTCTACTAAAGGTCAAATTAAAGGTTGCATGAATACAGATTCAAATGAGTTGATTATTGAATTGCAAGCCAATAATACATCAGCAATGTCTATTTTAGCTTATTATGACTAAATGGAACCAAAATTGACTGCTAACAGTGAAATATTATTTTTATATTCCCCTTTTATAATTGACCAAAAAAAAATCAGATCTTTATTTTTTTTCTTAGTTCGTAGCTAATGCCCATTAAACAATGGATTAGTACCACCTATTATATAGTAAAAGCTTTCATAAAATACATTGCAAAGTACCTTAAGCATTTAAGTACCAGTCTACACAAAAGATAATGAATCATAGGACACACCCTTATAATAAATATATCTTCAAGCAAGATTTGCATTATTCTATACAATCAGTTAATATGATGATTACATTGTATCTGATTGACATCTGTAATTAATTACATGTCAGTTTTTACTGTGTCTTATGTTTTTGTCTACATAATAATTTACAATCAACTTGAAGGTATTTGTTTATTATTGTCTAGGACCAGGTGTATTTTAGAAAAGGTATATTTCCTTTGTAATTTTGAAATATTCAAGTGGAGTAAAATCAGCTGCAGTTATATTTTTTCATTTGATATTCTGCTAAATGATATCTTGTCAGTAATTAATGTGCCAGGTTTTTATCCCAAGAGTTGGAAGTAATTTTGACACTTTATCATGTAATGCCAGGTATTATTTTTCTGAATATATATAAAGTACAATGTATACTTTTTATCTTGGAAAGTAAATTTTTAATGGAAAAAAAATGACCATTTATTAATTAGCTACAACTATTAAGTAAAAAAAATAAATAGTTATCTTAAAAAAAATGTTAATAAATATACGAACTATCCAAATATTAATGCAACAGCTTGTGGTGATAATTTTTACGTATGCATAATGTCATGTCATCTTTGTGATAAAGTCATATGTTTTCCTGTTTTTCATCTTGATAGTTGCTGTATATGTAGTATCAGCTGGAATAGGAACCCACTTTAATGGGAACCAATCTGGTGTCTGTGACTAAATCTTCCATCTATGGTTAAAATCGTGTAAAGATGATCTTATCCATTGTATTTTCAGAGGGCGTTCATCAAATTTAACATTATCTTGCATGTAATTTCAGTTTTTGTCTGAAATGTGTACAGTGGAAGATTATGTGACTCAGTGAATGATCCATTGATTTTGTTTACAATTTAACTTTAACACAACCAAAATGACCCAATTCAAATTCAAAACAGCACTTATTTTCATGACATTTGATCAACATGACCAAAATAACCCAACTCAAACTCAAAACAGCACTTATTTTCATGACATTTGACCAACATGACTAAAGTAACCCAATTCAAACTCAAAACAGCACTGTTTGTACGACATTTGACCAACAAGACCAAAATAACCCAATTCAAACTCAAAATAGCTCTGATTTTATGACATTTAACCAACATGACCAAAATAACCCAATTCAAACTCAAAACAGCACTGTTTGTACGACATTTGACCAAGAAAACCAAAATAACCCAATTCAAACTCAAAATAGCTCTGATTTTATGACATTTGATCAACATGACCAAAATAACCCAATTCAAACTCAAAACAGCACTGATTTTCATGACATTTGACCAACATGACCAAAATAACCATATTCAAACTCAAAACAGCACTGTTTGTACAATTTTTTACCAACACGACCAAAATAACCCAATTCAAACTCAAAACAGCACTAATTTTATGACATTTGACCAACATGACCAAAATAACCCAATTCAAACTCAAGATAGCTCTGATTTTATGATATTTGACCAACATGACTAAAGTAACCCAATTCAAACTCAAAACAGCACTGTTTGTACGACATTTGACCAACAAGACCAAAATAACCCAATTCAAACTCAAAACAGCACTGTTTGTACGACATTTGACCAACATGACCAAAATAACCCAATTCAAACTCAAAATAGCTCTGATTTTATGACATTTGATCAACATGACCAAAATAACCCAATTCAAACTCAAGATAGCTCTGATTTGATGACATTTGACCAACATGACTAAAGTAACCCAATTCAAACTCAAAACAGCACTGTTTGTACGACATTTGACCAACAAGACCAAAATAACCCAATTCAAACTCAAAACAGCACTGTTTGTACGACATTTGACCAACATGACCAAAATAACCCAATTCAAACTCAAAATAGCTCTGATTTTATGACATTTGATCAACATGACCAAAATAACCCAACTCAAACTCAAAACAGCACTTATTTTCATGACATTTGACCAACATGACTAAAGTAACCCAATTCAAACTCAAAACAGCACTGTTTGTACGACATTTGACCAACAAGACCAAAATAACCCAATTCAAACTCAAAACAGCACTGTTTGTACGACATTTGACCAACATGACCAAAATAACCCAATTCAAACTCAAAATAGCTCTGATTTTATGACATTTGATCAACATGACCAAAATAACCCAATTCAAACTCAAGATAGCTCTGATTTGATGACATTTGACCAACATGACTAAAGTAACCCAATTCAAACTCAAAACAGCACTGTTTGTACGACATTTGACCAACAAGACCAAAATAACCCAATTCAAACTCAAAACAGCACTGATTTTCATGATATTTGACCAACATGACCAAAATAACCCAATTCAAACTCAAAATAGCACTGTTTGTACGACATTTGACCAAGAAAACCAAAATAACCCAATTCAAACTCAAAATAGCTCTGATTTGATGACATTTGACCAACATGACTAAAGTAACCCAATTCAAACTCAAAACAGCACTGTTTGTACGACATTTGACCAACAAGACCAAAATAACCCAATTCAAACTCAAAACAGCACTGTTTGTACGACATTTGACCAACATGACCAAAATAACCCAATTCAAACTCAAAATAGCTCTGATTTTATGACATTTGATCAACATGACCAAAATAACCCAACTCAAACTCAAAACAGCACTTATTTTCATGACATTTGACCAACATGACTAAAGTAACCCAATTCAAACTCAAAACAGCACTGTTTGTACGACATTTGACCAACAAGACCAAAATAACCCAATTCAAACTCAAAACAGCACTGATTTTCATGATATTTGACCAACATGACCAATTCAAACTCAAAATAGCACTGTTTGTACGACATTTGACCAAGAAAACCAAAATAACCCAATTCAAACTCAAAATAGCTCTGATTTTATGACATTTGATCAACATGACCAAAATAACCCAACTCAAACTCAAAACAGCACTTATTTTCATGACATTTGACCAACATGACTAAAGTAACCCAATTCAAACTCAAAACAGCACTGTTTGTACGACATTTGACCAACAAGACCAAAATAACCCAATTCAAACTCAAAACAGCACTGTTTGTACGACATTTGACCAACAAGACCAAAATAACCCAATTCAAACTCAAAACAGCACTGATTTTCATGATATTTGACCAACATGACCAAAATAACCCAATTCAAACTCAAAATAGCACTGTTTGTACGACATTTGACCAAGAAAACCAAAATAACCCAATTCAAACTCAAAATAGCTCTGATTTGATGACATTTGACCAACATGACTAAAATAACCCAATTCAAACTCAAAACAGTACTGATTTTCATGACATTTGAACAACACGACCAAAATAACCCAATACAAACTCAAAATAGCTCTGATTTTATGGCATTTAACCAACATGACCAAAATAACCATATTCAAACTCAAAACAGCACTTATTTTCATGACATTTGACCAACATGACCAAAATAACCCAATTCAAACTCAAAACAGCACTGATTTCATATTTCAATAATTATTTCAGAAACAAGGAGGGGATTTTGGCAATCACATTCAGTAATAAAATAATCTGCACTTTCATTATAATCATGATAATAAAATTGTTTTGAAAAACAAAACAAAAATAACTGGGTCCCTATTCCAGTTCTTAACAAATTCCTGGAGAATATTTCAAGTAAATGTTTGTGTCATGATTCTGTTTGGGATCCAAACATTTTAATCATGGTTATCAAAGTCAAGTGAGTGATAAGGTAGACAGCAAATGACACTTGGGTGAGAGAAACAAAATATCAAAAGAAATTAGGATAAGACATGTATGAAGTTTTTCAAACTTTATAGTTTTTGCAATTCATTGTTTGCTCAAAACTCAATCTTGCTCTACCTATTACGGTAAATATGTCTTCAAAAGTCTTTTTTCCTTTCAAAAAACCCAACTTGGATTTAATATTTTCACAAGTTTATAATACAGTTTGAAACTATAATCTCTTCAATCTGATCAACTTGTGAAAAGTGAAAAGTTTTAGCCCATTGCTTGTGAAATGTATGAAGCCAGTGTCATAACAAATTCTTTCTTTCCAATTCTAGTGATTGACTTCTTCTTTTTAGAATGTTAACAGATAAGAGTCAGTATCATGAAAAGTAGTTTAAAAGTACATGTAGTATAAAACACATAAACAAATTTCACATGCTTTTATCGTAAATCCTGGATTCCTGTCTGTAAAATCAAATGTTTTTTACACAAGTATATGTTACCTAGATAAGGAGGGCTGCATGACTTTGAATTTTAACAGATTTTATATGAATGAAGTCCAGGTTAACTTTCAATGTTTTACAGATAATACAAAACTAGCTTATATGTGTACATTTCATAAGTTGTAGATGAAGGGTAATATATATAATCAGATGAATAGTAATGGCACCTCTTTGTTATTATCTAGTCTGACCAGGTCAGCAGGAGGTTGATTGTTGTATACAATCATATAAACACCTCAGCATTAGTGTTATTAGTGAAGGTAGACTTTGGTACACATTGTTGTGTTCAATCGTGGGAAATGTAAGTTTTTTAATTACCAAACATTAATTACAGTTGACAAATTTACTGAAAGTTTTATTGAACAGAGTATAATCTAAAGGTATAGTTTTTGGAGGTGTGAGTATTGATAAATGAATATAGAAAATACTATCAACAAAGACAGTATTATAACCGAGGATCAGTTTTATTTCTTTGTACACTGTCAAATAAGTTGTTAACCTAAATATATTGTTAAAGGATTTATCAAATATTATTGTTTTTCCATGTAAATATTTCACATTTAACAAGTTTCAACTATTATGCTTCATAATCCAACTTCATAGAAAATGAAAGGATATGGAGTAAATGTACATGGGACAAAATCGCACACAATACATAGAAAACATAGAAAATTATCAATGAACAGGGCTTTTATTCCTGTTCTTCATCTTGACAGTTGATGTAGGGCCTTCAACAATGAACAAATCATTCATACCCTACAACAAGGTCAAGTCAGTTCAGATAGTTGTACCTTTTATAAAATAATCTTAAAAATTTCAGCAGGTCAATAGGATTTTTCTGTACTTATGATATCAATAACAATAACTCATATTATAACTATCAAAATATACTTCCTATTGAGTATAACCCGAATAATTCAGTCGTTATATTCCACTGCTCTTCTATGGCTACATTAACGCCTGAAGGCCTTGTCAATAAAGAATTCAGGCCCTCGCGAGTGGGTGGAGTCGATCACAGGGAGGGACTGAATTATTCGGGTTATATTGAGTAGGGGTCATTATGTTTTCTTGTCCGTGGATTTATCTGTTAGTTTGTCTGTCTGTTTGTCTCCCAAATTGAAGTTTTGGTTTTAAGTAGTTTACCATTGTTGTGGTCATATCAACTTGAAAATTCTTACCCCTGTTCATTAGGGTTTCAACCCAGATTTTACAGTTCACTGAACGTGGAAATGTGATTCAACTTAACTCCAAATGTATTCACGGTTTGGGAATAAACATGGACAATGTGATTCAACTTAACTCCAAATGAATTCACGGTTTGGAAATAAACATGGACAATGTGATTCAACTTAACTCCAAATGTATTCACGGTTTGGGAATAAACATGGACAATGTGATTCAACTTAACTCCAAATGTATTCACGGTTTGGGAATAAAACAATGACAATGAGATTATTCAAGCTTTTTTCTCATTTTCAGTTGGCCATTCTTTTAAAATTCTTAATGAAATTCTTTATCCTCAAGCATTGAGGATTTCTACAGAAAGTTCATGGTGAAACAAGGTTAATGATCACAGGTACTTGTTTCTATTACATATTGATAGTCGATCTTCCCATGGATAGAAACATTAGTGCCTGTGTTAAGGATGTTTTATATTCTTTAATTTAATGTATGCAGCAGTTACCTAGCCATGCTGAAAACCTTTCAACATTCATACTTTCAATATTGAAATATTTGATTGCCATCAGAGAACTGTCAATAAGTAGTCAGCTTGTTTTTAGTTTTTGTCTCGCCTTGACGGAGTCAAAAAGCGAGACATAGGTATGGTGTGTCCGGAGGCAGCGGCAGTGGTGGCATCAACAATGTAGTTTGAGATTAGGTCTAGTTTATTGTGAACCACTAGTGGTAGGTCAATGATATTAGGTATGCAGTTGTATTAGCATTGGCACATCTCATTTCCATGGAGATTATTTGGCCCCGCCCCCTCAGTCATGGTCTATTGACTTTGAAACTTTGGCTTAGTTTAAATGTATTAGTTTGTGATTAGGTCAGTTTATGGGAAACTATTAGTGGTAGGCCAATGTTAATTGGTATGCAGTTGTAATAGCATTGGCACATCTCATTTTCCATGGAGAATATTTAGCCCGACCCCCTCAGTCATGGTCTATTGACTTTGAAACTTTTGCTTAGTTTACATGTATTAGTTTGTGATTAGATCAGTTTAAGATGAACTGCTAATGTTAAGTCAATGATATTTGGTATGCAAATGTATTGGCATTTGCAAGTCTCGTTTCCATTGAGATTATATAGCCCCACCCCCTCATCATGGTTCATTGACTTTGAAACTTTTACATAGTTAACAAGTTAATGTTTGTGTTTAGGTTTGTTCAAAGGGAATGACTTATGATAAATCAATGGTATTTGGTATGCAGTTGTATTATTGCTATTTTAATTTCAACATTTGCATTATGAAAATTACAAAAAAGGCAAGACATATCTCTGTGTTAACAGTTTATTATATGAGTTATTTTTTCATCTTTTATTTTTTTCTTCCCAGAAATATTTGATTACATGTGTTCATTTCTTAAGAAATAATTCTATCATGCCATGCTAGCGAGGTGTAAAATATTGACAAATATAATGCCTACCCATGTTAAAATTAGCATAATGCATGGCAATTGACAAATATAATGCCTATACCCATGTTGAAATTAGCATAAAGCATGGCATGATAGAATTATTTCGATTCTGATAGGAATATTTAGAGCTTTTGTACTTCGAAGTGGACCTATAGTACACATTCAAAATGCAGCCATTTTGATTTGATGAACCAAAAACGTTATAGAAAAATCAACAGTTGAACGATAAAAAAATTAATATGTATACGTAAACTTACTTTTAGAATGATTTTATTTAATTTCCTAGCGAGAAACACCAACAAAACTATCCATTTCGACCTCTGGCGTTGTTCAAAATACAACTGACGCAATATCAATTGTGACGTCAATCACGTGCAGCCCATGTTTTCTTGAAATTAGAACATGGCTTTGTTTCCAAAGCGAAAGAAGGACATCATATTAGAATTGTTCATAAAATTATGCAGTTTTGATAAAAATAAGATTGCATTTCTTTCAAGCAAAGTTGTCTTAAGTTAACCATAGATAATGTTTGCTATTCTATCTAAGGTCCATATAGTTTAATGCTTTTACCCTAAGTTTGATAACTATTATTCCAAACTTTTAGTACCCACCATTACAAATTTTCATTAGTTGTTTTTCAGGATTCTGATCCCTCAGTGGATTTCGGATCATGATGCCCGGTGTGTAATAAGTTACTTTAAAGGGTTACATGAAGAAACCACAAACAAAAAAAAGTTTAAATGGTAGTTGAGTTATTAAAACTGCATCAATCAGTAAAAGTTTTGGAAACTGAAACCATACAATGTGTCATTCTTATCAAATATAATGCTTATCTTACAATTTCTCAACCCTTGTTTACACAATTAAATATTAGTGTGTATATACACATATCACAGGGTTCTCACTAAGGTGAGTCCATGAGTCCTGGACTCATCAAAATCTGTCTGGACTCACCATTTTCAAAACTGGTGAGTCCACAGATCCATCAAGATTGAAATATTTTGTGTAAACTGAACACAGTTAAACACAAATCTTACAATTTCTCAACCCTTGTTTACACAATTAAATATTAGTGTGTATATACACATATCACAGGGTTCTCACTAAGGTGAGTCCATGAGTCCTGGACTCATCAAAATCTGTCTGGACTCACCATTTTCAAAACTGGTGAGTCCACAGATGCATCAAGATTGAAATATTTTGTGTAAACTGAACACAGTTAAACACAAATATCATCATTCTATAGCAAAAGTTTAAAAGTGATCTGAATTTAATGTCATTTCATTGCTCTATTTGGAAATGGAGACTAAAATATTACATTATATTGCAATAAAATATTTTCTTCTTGCTGTTGGACTCATCATGGCTAAAATTGACTAGTCCCTGGACTCACCTTCAAAAATCCTTAGCGAGAACCCTGATATCAGATCAAGGATTTGTATATACTCTACAAATCCTTGATAAGATACATCCATGAGGGGGTTAGCCTGTTTGGGTGTATCTAATTTATACCAAGATATTATCATGGTTATTTCAAAATGATAGATTTCTATAGTTTAGGAGGGTGGTCTTTCAGCAATTTAACTGTATGTTATGGTAAAGCATGACAAATGCAAGATGTCCAATTACATTTAATGACATCTTGGTGTACATATATTTACAAAATTTAAGTTATATTTTATACACTATCATGTTTGAATTGGGCTATCAGGAAATAAGAGCCAAGTAAATCCACAATAATATAAAGTTAATACCTATTGATAGGAGTGAAAATATCATAAAAATTCAATGTCATCATTGAGTATGCATGAAGGAAATCATTATATCAATGAATGTAGTTTAAATGGTTGTATCATAGATGTATACTCCTATCAATGTATACATCTATGGTTATATTTACTTGTAAACCAAGTGCTTGCATTCCTAAGGGATATACCTTTATTCTTATCTACTATCAAAGAGATGTTTAATTGAACTTTTTGTTAGACCGTTATTAAGGTATTGGCAATTTATTGCCAAGATAGTTGATGTAATATTGAGCAATAGTTTGCTTCTAGTGTGATACTAAGAGACATTAAGCTATTATCTTACATGTACAGGTGTAAGGAAACTTTCAACGTTTTAAGTGATCAAGTTTGGGTATTTTTTTTCAATTCATGGTTTCACACCCAGACTTAAGATTATATTTTGAATAATAAATTGATTGTTTGAAAACATTTTAGAATTTATTTGCTAATTGTATTATACTGCTGTGAAGAAATCAGATTTAAAGTTTACACACTGTATCTAGTGTAAATAGATTGTAAATTTATATTTGATACATTAGATACCATTAATAAATGTGTTTTTAACTAACAGGTAAAGTATTCAATCTCAAGTGTATTATTCATGAAGGAAAATAACTCTATCAGGTACAAAAAATGTATTTAGTTCAAATGAGAAGGGAAACATTTATATTTGATTTTATATATGATATTTGATATTGTTATGTTGAGGGTATCATGTTCTCAACCTACTGGCTTTTGTACAAATATTGCAACGAACTTCAAAATAGTTATTCAGCTGATAATTGAAAAGTCTATGTTTCATTTAGGTTTACTTAATGTGTTTCCATGATTTTTTTATTAGTATTGTAAGATTAACAGCAATATAAGAATCTTTCCCATATCAATCGTTGTCTATAGCAATAAATCTTGACAAATACTGTTCCAAGCCATCAGACTGTAATCCAGTGGTTGTCGTTGGTTGGTGTCTGCCTTAATTGTTTTTGTTTATTGCATTTAGCATCAATCAGATCCTGGCTCTCTCTTTTTGAATTGTTTTTCTTTTTGTTATCTTGTGGGTTTACATAGTTTTCTGTACAGTATGAGTTTGCTTAGTATTAAAGACTATGATTAGCTGGAGTTGTTCACAACCTTGTCTGGTCTGTTATTGATCGTTGTAATATTGGAAATTATACCTCATCTTCTTATTTAGGTTGTGGGTTTGATCTGAGGCTTTGTCAAACCAAAGACATTAAAAATTGGTATTTGCTGCTTCTTAGCTGAGCATGCAGAATTTAGGAGTAAGAACAAAGACTGATCAGCCCAGAGTTAGAATAATGGTCTAGATAGGGTAACATGTCTTCCTGAAGACTGCTACCTTGTGAAAAAGCACATTTAACATGTCGGAAATCCAGCTCAGTGTGTCGGTCTAGTACAAAGCAGGGTTTATATTCATATAACATCAACATGTTCACATCCTGAATATGCATTTGATTTGCAAATGGACGTAGTACAAATATCCATCCATCCATCCATCTTGTTAACATACAGATTTGTGGGCACTGGCTAAATTTTCCACTCCCAGGTATTAATGAAAAGCTTCTGTCTTGAAGTGACCAATACTATACATGTATTTTACAAATAGTTTTCCTAATCATGCTAATTATTTATTTTTAAGAATGTAATTTACGAAAAATTTCTATTTTCAGAGTTTAATTCATAAGAAGTCATAAATGTGACCAGTAAGGCTACATATTTCAATTAGTAACTTTCTACACAGACAAGATGTCGGTGAGAGATGGTGTATTTACCCCTAGCCCTACGCCTCCAGCACATCCTAGGATCAGACCAGAGGCGTCAGAGTATGCTAGAAAAAATAAAACCGGTTCTGAAGACTGGTATCATCATAACAATAAATATGAACAACCAAGAGCACAAGAGCGAATAGTCTCAAATGAGGCTAGGAGTAATTTTGAAAAAAACAAAGGACATATGGATACTATTTTTACTTATGGTAATGGATCATCACAGATTGAAAATGGAACTAACGACATTCCAGTTCATGTTAGAAATGGTGGTAACTCTGAAGCAGAACAAAATGCATTAAAAGGGAGGGGGAGAATAGATCAGTTTTTTGATCAGGAAAATAATAGGAATTATTCTTCTCCACGTCCTCAAGGAAGAGCTGTGACAGGAGATAGTGAGAAATTTGCCGAAATAAACAAAGGTTGTATGTCAGAATTCATGCAGGGTTATGCTGATCCTCCTGTAGAAAGAAAAGTTCACCCTCGTAGTGTAAAGGGTGAGGCTTCCGAAACTGCTGAAAATAATAAAGGTGGTGCTATGAGAAACTTGATAGAAAACTATGGTAACTTGAATGTCAATGATCAGCCTCAACCAAAGGTTAAAGGTTATGAAGCAGAGGAAAATGCTGAGAGGAACAAGGGATCTGTGAATAAAATCTTAAACACTTATGTTTTAACACCTGGTACCCCTCCAGCACCAAAGGTGTATTATGAGGGACAGGCAATTCAGGAAAAATATCAGGGTAAAGGCATGGGACCAATGATCAGACAGGAAGGTGAGAGGTCAATGAGGGAGCCAAAAATCAGCAAATTACATCAACGATCAGAAGGTCCAGGGTGAGTTGGTTTTGGGGTTTTTTTTTGCAGAGATTTGTTCATTTACATTGGAAAGTAATTAAATACTTTCAATTATTTTAGCAAAACCTTTTATTACATTACATTTTCAATTACACTGAATTTGTTTTATGTACTTTAACATGTTTAATATAAGTAATCAAGTTAAAATGCAACAGCAATTTATGTTTGTATCCATATCATTTTGTTATTTTGTATTTAAAAGTACACATTTCAACTGTTAAAAAATTGGAAATGTAAAAGAGTTTCCAACATATCAAGACAATTTCATTACCTACAAAGATTAGAAATTGAAAGTCACAAACTAGATTTATTGATTGTCAGATTTATTGTTATTTGGTATTGTCCAGTTGTATTCAGGACAAGAGCATTATACATCTAAGTAAGTTCTGGAAAGTGGATCACAGGGATGTAGGGTTTGAAATTTAAAGTTTATTTCTGGTACATAAAAAGAGATAACAGGAATTACCAAAAATAATGCACAGTTCAACAGACCACATCAACCTCCAACACCCAACTCCTCTGAAATTTAACAGAGACTAACAACACATGGCTCAGATAGCATGACTTTGTATAGGCACAACATGTGGAGGGGTTAAACCAGTTTATGTGCATCCCTCTTTTTGCCTATCTAGACCATATGTTGAAAACTAAATCACAGAATTAATATCTGCACAGTGCATGTTAGATAATATTCATGTTGCTATAATTAATTCATTTGTTTAAAAAAATTAAAATAGTTATAATTAATGGTTTCACAATCAAGCAAGAAGGTTACTAGATACAAGCTTCAACAACTCACCACAACACATCAACCAAACATCCAATGGTTATTGTACAGCTTTCAACAATTAAGTAAACAAAGTTTTCAATACTGTACAATTCCATTAAGCAACTAAAGATCTATGGTTAAGTCTTTACAATCAGCCAAACATCTAAAGGGTTCTGTACAGCCTTTGACATCCACCCGATATTCAAGTGTTAGTAGTTGCTCAACTAACTGTAGACTGCCACATCAACTTATCCAAGAGTTTCTAATGCAACCTTCAACCAACAATCAACATGTTCAAATTTGTTTATATACATTTTGTACAGTGAACTGTAGGAGAATTTTCGTAGTTATGACAACTATCTATCTTTTTGTTCTAATTAAAACATGAAATTAAAGGGATCAGTATATGATCAATATATACACAAGTTCAATGGATCTGTTTATGACACTATGTCAATGTTTTTGCATTTACAGTTGGGATGAGGATCCACCAGCAGTAAGGATGAGACCAGAGGCTGAACAGATTGCTGCTAAATATAATGAAACACAGCTCGATAAAGTTGTCAGAGGAGAGGTGGCTCCACCTACAGTCAGAGATACTAAGGTCCCAAGACATCTGAAGGAAGCAGAGACTCCGTATGTAATCTTGGTATAATATTTAATGTTCCCAACATTTCTTGTAGAGGGATTTTTCTTTTATAGCTTCTTTGTCTATGGCGAGTATGCATCGCATTAAATGTTATATTGAATTACAATTACCAATCACATGTACTGGTAATCAAGTGATAGGTTAAGGATGTCAACAATATTTGGTATGTGGATAGATTTTGAGGAAGATATGTCCATATGGTATTTGAGTCTTGTTAGCTATTAACAACACAACTCTTCCCATTTTTCTACCTGAGATTTTGATCACTGTGATTAAAATTCATCTCTTCTGAAACCTTTTCAATTGGGTGCTTTTTGAATATAAAATATTTAATTTTTTTGATAGAATTTTTTCCACTTCACATTTGCCTGCACTCTTGAATAACCGTCCTTAGGTAGGTTCAAGACCAAAAGTGTAGAAGCCCAAATTAAATGCAGCTAATTTAACCATTTCTTTTTGTTAAGAACCCTCCAAAATATCCTGGTGTACACTATATGATTTTAAGCTGCTCAGGTACACTTTTTCTGGAACTTCAATTCAAAATGTTATTCATTTTCATATATTATTGCACAAATTACTGGTAACTTTGTACTTTTTTTTTTAATTTCAGAAGACCACAGACATCACCATTAAGGACACGACCAGAAGCTATGGCTAACTATCAAAAACACAGAAGCTCAGAAATGGGGGCCATTTTAAGAATGGAATCAACGTCAGTAAACACACCAAGAAAGTACAACAGGAATATGCGTTCAGAGGACTGGTAAAGCTGAAGGGTCTAGTCACATTTCATATACTCAGATAGCTTAAGTTTGAAGTGCTTGCTTAAGATATGTTCAAATAGACATCTGATTTTATGTGTAATTGTACATTTAGTTTTGATTTATTTTTACCACTGATGAACTATAAGAGAATTCAGTAAGCAGTTTTATTTGTAAATTGTAGTCTTTTTATTTAAAATAATTTTTTTGAAATTGCTATAAAAATGTTAATTTTCAAATTACAACTGCAGAAGTTATTCAGTTTCTTTGAAAATTTGTATGAGTTTTTATTTTAAGAAAATAGCTTATTGACGTATTGTACAACTTTTCACTTTTTTTTCTTACTGGTTGAATCAATGATATAAATGGATGATTAAGAATTCAAAAGTAAATGAACAGCAAAAGATGTACAAATTGTTTGATTTCTTAAAAATTAATAGATAAGTTTGCATTTTTTTTTATATCAAAATGGAAGAGAATGCATAGTCCCTAAATATCTTTGATGAGTTTTATATACGTGTACCTCTATGTCTTTCTATATAATCCCTCCACAGCCTATTGCCAGTCAGCACTTTCAAAGACTTTTTAACCCTGTTAAATTGAATTGCAATCATATTTCACAAACTTTTCATTATTATTTTGCATTGCAAAAAATGACATCATTGAATATTTGCGTTGTAATGACTTTTTCACTGAAATTTCAAAATCAGGAAATTTACTCAAATATAATCTTATAACTGTATGTGTCTGTCATAGTATTAATCTTAGTCTGTTTTCAAATTATTGATTTACTTACCAAATTATAAATTTACTTACCAGGAGCAATGTTCAAAATAAAAAAGAAAAAATCAAGTTGAAAAGTGACATTTTATTGAACTGCAACATGTCAAATGTAGAGTAAAGGTCTGTCATTATCTTCCTCAACTGTGAATACTATACCTTCTTATACATCACGTGCCTGTATATGTACCTATTATTTTTGGCTAAGTGTTGTATGTTGAAAGTTGTCTTGTTGGATATAATAAAACACTTAATGACTGGTTATTATTAGGGTTAAAGCAAGTTTGTTGTCCTTTGGAAATCAACTTTTGCCCTGGTCTGCATCAGGTTTCAGGGACAATGAAATTACCATTACCCTCATAACAGTCAATATGTGTATAATATTAAATTGCAAATGTCTGCCTTAATATTTTTTTTCAGTTTTGGATATATTATCGTCAGTGGTATATATTTAAAATGAATCTGTTGTAATTTGTTTAGAATGGTTTTTGCGTTATTAGTTAACCTGGTTTTCAAATCATGATTTACTGATTTGAAAGTAATAAATGAAAGGCTATACATCATGATATTTCAAATATATAAGGAAATTTTCTTATGACATGTCATTTCCACAAAAAGAATTATAGTTAGTGAACTATGGTTAGTGACAAATGGTTAAGAATCCAAACTTTTTCTCATTTACATTATACCTCAGAATTTTCCAAATCAAACTTTTTAAATCATCATATTATTCAATTTTTGACTTATATATTTTAGAAATAATATATATTTTTTATTATAATGATTTTAAGCTTTAATCCCACCAGAAATTTGTGAACTATCAGTAAGAGATATTATCTGTTTACAATTGTTACTAGAAAAACCCACCATTTTATTTATATTTATAAGTACATAGCTAATATATACATGATATATTATAAATGTAACAAAGCTTGTCATCTCTGTATGAAGTCTAGTTAATAATTTGTCCCAATGTTGGGGATATATGCACTGCATGCAATTGATTATATTGTTGTGCAAAATGCATTATAAAATTGTTACACTTGTTTATCGAGTCACAACTGTTAATTATTGTTGTTTTGAGTACAGACCTGGTCTAAGGATTTTTTTATTTATTAATCAATATATATAATGTTCACAGTTGGGTCTTTTTTTTCTTTTCTCACAATTGTAACACGATTAAGAAGCTTATCAAACATACAAATTGTGTTGAATGAAATCTGGATATTTTCTGAAATTTATAAGACTCTAAACAAACATATTTTAAATGACTATAAACAGACTGATATGAATATATTTAAGTTTAATGAACTCTGGGCACTATGTGATTATTTTGGAAACAGTCACCCAACTGAAAAAATTATGCTTAAACACATAATAAAGCTTTGAGTTTGAAAAAAAGCATGGTTGGCCCTGACAGTGTTGGAGAAAAGTTCAGTCAAATGATAGAAATTTTAAAAAAATAATGATTATAATGTGCTTACTTTTAATTGTGTTGTATAATTTTTAAGAATTGAATGTATTTATTTGAAGTTTAATTCATGTGTAAAAACTACTGTCCATTATTTTTTGTTGAGTATAAACCACTTGCCTGATTTTATCAAAAAGGTGATATGATCACTGTTTGTATGCACATTTTAAGTATGTTCAATACATCATGCATTGTTAGTGCCTGTACACTCTAATTAATGAACATAAAATGCATCCACATTATTTGGTCTCTGTTGGATAGTTGTCTCAATGGCTATCACACTACATCTTATTTCTATATTCATGTCTTAAATGAATTAATGTGATTTTATAAGATAATTATATAAATTACTCAAAAATTATAAAAAGTTGAATAGAATATTCAATAATAAATTACAACTAGTGCTCACTATTAATTGTAAATTCAGCTAAAAAGGTTAAAACATCAGAAACGCTATAAAAAAGCTACCATCAAGTCATCAATGTTAGGAGTGCAATGAACAGTCCTATAGGCTTGGAATGACTCCAGCTAATATTCCAATATTACCTCTCTCTCCACTTTTTATATCACAAAGATTGTAGTATGTTCTCTCCTATTGTGACTTAAAATTTATTCTGGATTCATGCTTATTTAACTGAATATGTTAATGTTTGGTTAGAAAAGAGCTGATTTTTTTGTAATCAAATTTATTTTCAAAAGGATGTAAATGAAAGATAAATTTGACAATTTTTGCTTTGATTAAAAATTTACTGTCTTACCATTTTAAGTGAATTTACTTTTGGTAGTAATTAAAGATTCAATATATCAATGATATTCCTATACATATTTCAAGCCTGTAGAATGGTAAGTATGTGATATTTTTTCAATGCACTATTTACATTGATGACTTGTTTGTATCTCTCTCAAAGTAGTTTGTTTTAATGTTTTATCTATGGAACAGTTTGCTTTGATGATAAAAATTGTAATTTGATATAATTTTATACAGACTGTAAATAGAAGAGTAAAACACATACAATTAAGTCACAACAATTTTGTTTCTTCTATTACATTGATGTAAAACACAAAGAATGAAGGTTGGTTACAGAATTATATTCTACAGTAGCAATTGTTTATTTTATTATTTATTAAATACATATGTATTTTTAAAAGGCATTACCAGTCTTTCAGATTAGAAATGCATTTATTTGTAGTAAAATAGATTTAGGAATTGAAGTGTCAACATTAGACAAAACTTTAGATAGTGCCCATTAAAAGGTAGTTTACTAGACTTAAGTAAGGTATAACTTTTACTAGTTAACAAAGACTGAGTTATTTTAAGAAAAAGAATTCATGATTAATAAATTGAAAGGGATCTCAGAAATGTTTTAAGACTAAACATGATCTTTACATTGATCACATTCTTTAAAATTTTTATTTGTGACTTAATAATATAAGATATAAGATCATCACCAGGAGTTAATTTTCCCAAAATTTAGATTAAACAAGGATTTTAAAAGCTAAAGGACGGAAATAAAAATTTTGCTTGACGTTAGAATTCAGGGATTTAAATCTCACTAGACCTATTCATTTTCTGCTGGACTGAAGATAGGACGATATCAATTCAAACTTAACCTTTTTGGAGTAAAAACCCAAAACCAGGGTTATGTTCAACAACTTTAAAAAGAAGTATTTTATACAATATGGTAGACTTATACAGAAAATTTTTTGAGCATGATGATTTGATATGAACACTAAGAGAAGTACAAATGTGTATAATGGCATGTACAAATTTTCAAGTATTCTGGTTTTTTTTTTATATGCATTTTTTGATTGTACATTATACTTATTTCTTGAATAGTTATGTTACCTATACATGTACCATAATGAATATCATCCTGTTTTTCTTCTTCTGCATGTTCTGTGAACAAAGGAAAATTAAAACTTTTTATAGATCAATTAAGTTACACTTAAGACAGTTTTATGCATATTATGTAGTATCATCATTGTATGTCCTTATGAGGTTTAATCTCAGTTTTAACTTTTTTTAAATGATTTATAAATTTTATGACACTTTATGATGAGTTATACTTATATATAACGTTATCAAAATAATTCTATTTTTAAGGGGTACAATTAATGGCTTTGATGTTGACAAGAGTTATCTCCCATGCTAAAATTATTTAAATTTTATAAGCTTTTTCATTTATGTTGAATAAGAACACTTGGACCAAAATAAGCACAATTCTGTATGTGTTTTTAAAACCAAACTGTTCTATGAACTTGTATTTGTATCAGTAGGAGAAAAAACAAAATCATAGTTTTGTTTTATTTGAAGGTTAAGCTTTCTCACATTTATAAAAAAGTGAATGGAATGACAAAATATATAACATGACTCCAGTAATATTTGATCTTTTATAAACTTCCAAAACAGATTTAGAATATTTTGATAAAATGTCTATAGAGAGATCGGACTTGTCATGTTATAACATGTCCAGGATTCTGGAAATGGTAATTTCAAATGTGGTACTGATTCCTTGACAAAAAATTTCTCCTTTAAACAAATACATTAAAATCACTTAAAAAAATTAAAGAAAATGCTAATAAAGAATAAATCCTTTTCAAATATAATGACATGTACCCTCACATTATCAAAAGAGTAAGGCTGTTCCAGAATTAAACACTTGGCATGGGAAGCACTCTTTTAAGACCCCAACCACCCATAATATAAAACATTAATTTTACTTATAATTCTTTCAAAATTTTAAGGAAGATGCAACCACCCATAATTTATTAATTTGAGTGCCTCCCATGATAAGTTTTAGAATAGCCTTAATAAGAATTTTCTAGGGAAATTATGTTTATGGATAGAAATGCCACATGTTTAGAGAAATTCATTTTCTAGTTAAATTTCTATGGGCAGATAATGGTATAAATAATATATGTCTTCTGCATTAAATGCAAATTTTGTTTGTTCAATAATAATTCCTAAAAATATTTTTAACTGTTAAAAGTTTTATTTTCTCCTCATCTTGAATGTCAACCATGATAAAATTTTTACGTCCAGTTTTCTACTATTAACTTATATATTTTACATATCATACATATATAAATTTTATTATCTATGCAAATTTTAAAAAGATATGTTTATACATTTTTTTTAAAAACAAATATTTTTGTTTTGTTCATTCCAGAACAGGTTTATCCACCATGTTGTGAATTGTTTTGTCAAATTGTTATCTGCCAACTTAGTTTTTGTATAAACAGATTTTTCATATGCAAAAAAACAAAAATAAAATAAAAAAGATATGACAAAGTGTCTTAATACTTCTTTTATCTGTTCAGTGGATAACTTGGTAATAGATACATGTGTATGCTTTGAAGTTCCTATCTGGATATAATGACCTAGAGTACAAGTACAAAATATATTTTCTATTGTCAAAGTAAATAAGAAGCAAAAGTAGTTTACCAATGCTCAAAATTTGAAAATTTATTTAAAATATACCAACCAGGAGAAAATAACTGAGGGAAATCGCATGAACTTCAAATGGAGAAAAACATATTATGTGCATCTGCTATTATGGAATTGTTTGAAGAATTTTTTCACATTTTGCCTGACTTTGAAACTTAGTTATTTTCCAGCAAAATTCTTCCCCTTCATGTCATTGCAACTCCATTGTAAACATTTTACATTCAGTGGTCTCAAATATTGCAGCCCGCCCATTTGAGACTTTAATCGTGAATTATTACAAAAGTACCATGTGTACATAAGCTGAGAGAGAACAGTTTTATGTGATGGATAATGCTAGTTTTTGTTTTAGTGATGAAGACTATCCTACAGACAATTTATGTCAAATGATGGTGCCAATAATCGCATACAGTGAGGTTTTGGGATAGCAATATCCAAACAAATATTTCCTGACCAAAATTTCAGCCAATGTCAGTCTATTCATAGCTGTTATAACCTTGACCTTAGAGTTATTGACCTCAAATTAATTTGCTGTCTTCCTCTTCAGAAGTAGCATTACCCATGCAAATTTTGAAAAAAAAATATTTCTGGCTCATAAGATATTAATCAGAAACAAAACTGTACTAAAATTTGTTTTCTTCCCAAAGTGCTTTATCAACCTTTTTTTAATGATGATTAACTATTATCAGAAAAACTATAAATTTGCCCAGATACAGTCTACTTAATGGCTGCTGTGAAATAGATTTTTGACCATGACCTCAAAATGTATTTATACACCACCTCTGTTCTCTTGGTAGTGTGCATGATCACCTTGAGTGTTGGAGGTCGTGGGTTCGATCCGGGGCTTGGTAAAACAAAAGACTTTAAGATTAGAATTTGCTGCTTCTCCACTAAGCACGAAGGCATTAAGGTTTAAGAGCAGACTGGTAGGCTAGGAGTCGGTATAATGTGTCCAAGTAGGGTGTTATGTCTTCCTGCAGACTGTTTGTTACCTTGTGAACTAGCACGTTCAAAATCCAGCTCACTGTGTTCGTCCAGTTTAAAGAAGAGTTCATATTCATATCTCATTAAAATGTTCTCATCCTATGCATTTAAATTGCTACTGGACATAAAACAGTCATCCATCATCATCAAAATGAATAGGGGTCTTTTTCAGCCAAAGGTGCATCATCCACCTAAACTTGTAAAGATCTGAATTATAGCTCAGAGACTGCTGTCTGGAAACAGGACTTTCTGTTAAATTGTGTATTATTTGACTTGACCTGGGAACTTCTGACCAAAAAATATAATAGAGATGTTGTTCATTCCAATCTGAATATGTCTGGTGATAACTTGAAGTTAAACAGCTTTCACAGAATGGGTTGGTCTTTTCACCACCGAACACCACCTAACACCGCAAAACACTGCTGAACACCCAAAAAGTGAATTAATACTATGAAAAAAAAAATAATGTGTGTCAATTAAAGCAGAAAACTGTTGAATTTATTGATTTTTTATCGCAATTTCAAAGAATAATTAAAAAGGGGAATACACACAGCGTTTTTGAAAGTCTATTTATTTATGCTATTGTTTCAGTAAATCAACTACATATATATTGGTCGTGCACCAGTCAACGTCATTATTGATTTTTTTTTCAGATTAAATGTCTATTTCAATATAATTATTGGAAGTAATTTTTTTGGTTCTGGGCAGATGAATTCTTTTTTAATTTTTTCAATATAAATATTCATGTAAATTTTAGGGTCTGTTTTGTCATTGTGTAGTTCAATTTCGCCTTCCTAATCCTTCTTAGTTTTTTAACAAACAAATATAAGTTATATTTCTTAATAAATATTTATTAAAAATGACATCCATCAACTTGGTCCTTTCTTTATCATTTGCGCCAACTTTGTTTTGGAGGTAATGTTTCAGATTGTCCTTTAAATGTTTAGTGCAGAGAAGTCGTGTACAATATTATTTTACTCAACAATTTTATAGCACGAGAGCTTGGATGACAACAACTGTTTTTTAAAATAA
This sequence comes from Mytilus coruscus, assembly GCA_017311375.1. Taxonomy (NCBI): domain Eukaryota; kingdom Metazoa; phylum Mollusca; class Bivalvia; order Mytilida; family Mytilidae; genus Mytilus; species Mytilus coruscus. The sequence goes on from CM029599.1 coordinate 88,860,884, forward strand.
TATTAAGATAAAATGTTGTTTAAGGAAAGTTTGTCTTTTTTTATTCTGGACAAAAACAACACTCCATCAGAATATCATTTTATAAATACGTGAAATAGATAAGATAACATAATAAACTATTGTTTTTTTCCATATAGTTTAAGATCATTTTGGGGTGTTCGGCGGTGTTTTGCGGTGTTCGGTGGTGTGCGGTGGTGTTCGGCGGTGAAAAGACCTACCGTCACAGAATCACATGATATTATAATTAATAATTGCACATTTTAAAAAAATATATATCTTCAAAATTTTAAATTAATACACCTTGAATTTATGTAACCAAACAAAAACCTCAGAAAAGGGGCTCATTTATTCTATGACTTATATTAACGTGTAACAGTCCCAGATTTTTTGTAGACTGGGACATGTAATTCGGAATCGGTATTCCGATTTCGGTTTAGAATAGTATAATTGTTAAAAGGGGAGGCTACCCATACGAACTTCTAAACAAGAACGTAAAGTAAGTGAAAGATTTGAGTATATATTTTAGAACAATTTCGGCACTGGAAGTTACAGAATTCTATCCTTAATTGACGTAGGTTCTTGAATTAATTTACGTACATGACAAAAATTGTACATTGTAATGGTCTTGAATAGGATGTGAAACTTTTGTCGAAGTTCCGCATTCTTTCTAACAAATTTACAAGTCAATGTTTACTTGTTTTACATTTATTCAATATAACATGAACAAGTGTTGCATTGTTTTAATTATTTGTTATCGATTTTTTACACTTCCTAGCGACAAGTTGCAAATTTAAATGCATTTTAGAAATGAAAACAAAAAATTATGGCTGTGTTTACAAATCCTTGGTTTACACCTCAAAACTCACATAAGACATAACGTGCAGTTGGAAAAGTTTTAAGGCCTAGCATCCACTTGATATGTCATATTAAAGTTAAATGCATTTTGTGTTTCAGGAAGGTAAAACATCTTGGATTTTGATGGGCTTTTTTTCATCACTGCAGAAGGTGTAAAATAAACAAACACTTGAATTACATTTGATACTGTCCACACAGTTACACCCTTTGAATGACCTATAATTTTTTGTTGTGTAGATATATATTGTCCATATCAGTGATCTGGAAAGATTTTTTCTTTATGGGCCCAGGGCCCCCCAAAAATAAAATCAATGGGCCATTTTTAGAATTAATGGGCCATGTTGTCAAATGAGTGGGCCATTCAATTATAACAAAAATAAAAAAGTATATGTTTCAGCAAAGAGGTACTAACCAGTATAATTTTAATTGATATCATGGATATTGTTCCTGTGCTTTTGTGGTTTCAGTGAATAAAAGTTAATTAAGTTCATGGAGATTTATGTGACCAAAGACATACAGAAGAATATATGTCTCTGATATGACTAAGAATGACATCGTATGAGTTTATGAAGTATAACATCACTCAGAAATTAAACTTTTTATGACTTATAATAAAAAAACTACAAAACTGAGCAACATATGACTAGACCAACACCTCTTCAATGAACAAAACCATTAAAGAGGAAATGCTGAGATCAAGAATAGACATCTGATCTGGACTGATTTTTAAATCTGCACTAGTAATTATTGAAAAATCTATGATATTTGATTAAATTTCATTCTTTTGAGAAAACATGAACATGACTTGAACATACATGTATTTAATTATCAAACCATATAGTACAATCATAGTAGTAACATAGTAATAGATAAAAATAATAACTGTTAATCAGTATTAATATTGGGCAAAAACAATAAACTGAGTTACTAGAACTATGATAATGGCAGACTAAAAGTAGCTAGATTTTGTGGCACAAAATTGAAGAAAGAAGAAACGGATCACAATAAGAAAACCAGACAATTAAATTCCAAGTTAGTTGAAATGATTTTTGGCAAGATTTGCAGTACATTTTGCTGTCATCATACAGTAAACAGGGCCATAACTTCTCCCAAACCGGGCTATATTTACGAGAACCTTTATTTGCAATTTTAATACTGGTACCGTCGCCTTGTTCATGTTCATGTTCCTTTGACATTAAATTTGGGTTTTCATCGACTGCCATACTTTATTCTCGACATTCTGTATTAGAGGACGTTTCAGACATTTCCTCTGCATTTCTTGTATTATTTATAATATTTTATCAAGAATTACAAAAGAGAGTAACGTTTTTTGATAAGACACAACAATTCGCTGTAGGCAGGTTTACAAAATGTACAAACGAACCAAAGACCAAAAAATTGACAAGGACAGTAAAGCGCTTTTTATGGAAACAAATACTATATATTTAAAAAAAAGGCCTTTGGGTTTTTAAATCGAAATTATAGCAAATTTACAATAAAGATTATAATTTGAGAAAATATTGTCTGTACTGGCCAACTTTCACAGAATTAAATTTGTTTACTTTGAAAAATTAGATCATGGATGATGTTTAATTACTTTTTTTCGGTAATCAGATATACCACATGATGAAGGAAAATGCCCGAGACATCCCCAAAAATACATAGGTGGTGCTCCTGTCATTGGAGGGAACACAACACAGTTTTGTACACAAATATGGCGATACGAAACACGATCGTCAATCCATTTTCTTAACTTTGCGATAGGAAGCGAAAAATATCGTGCGCCACAGTGGCGCTTACATTTGCCACTCTATGCGCCATTTCTGGTCGAAATGCGCAATTGGCGCATGGCGCAATACCTTCCCGATCACTGCATATCAATCAATACAATACAATTGTAACCTGAGAGGGGGCATCTCAAACATTTATTCTAAATCTTCTGCAGGAATGAAAAAAATATACCCATCTAAATCTAAAGAAGATATTATCTTACTAAAACTCATAATGCATTAACTTTAATATATAATCTGGGATAATATATTGACGTGACTTGACACTTGGCATGTATCAATTACATTGTCGGGTCATTTTATAATTACCGATATGATACTGAAATGGAGATATGTCAAATGCCCATCTTAATCCAAAGAAGATATTATCTTACTAGAACTCATAATGCATTAACTTTTATATACAATCTGGGACATAATAGATTGACGGGACTTGACACTCGACACACGTATCAATTACATTGTCAGGTCATTTTATAATTACCGATATGATACTGAACCGGAGATGTGTCAAATTACGTATACGTATTTGCTATTATTGACAATAATGTACGGCCCTGCATTGCCAATGCGAAACAGTTTTAAAAAAATGATTGGAAATTTTCTTGTATTTTATAACAATAATGTAAAAAATAATTGATCAATATTCCAAAATGATAAAATGAACAACTATACAGAAACTAACGTTGTTTTTTAAAGAGAAAATGGCAATTGCGATTATAACTTTCTTTCCTTTTTGTTTCTATTTTATTATTATGAAACAATAAAAAAACGAATTTTTGCTAAAATGTGGGTTTTTTTACAAACAGATTATTAAAGAAGAAAAATCTTAAAAATATATAATTTGAGATGTGTAAGATAGAAATCAACCCCATGCAAGTGCACATATACATGTACATTGATTAGAGTTAGACTTTGATTGATTTATTTTTGGAACATTGAAATATAAAATTAAAGATGAATGTTGGTCTGTTTTGTAGGGTTGTTATATCGCCTCTATTTTCAAACATTTACAGACTATGCATAGAGATTTTTTTCAACCCGAAATAAGTAAACAGATGTATTGATATCTCTAACTTATACACAATGCTTATTACCACAAAACAGGGATCAATTTGAATTTGGGTTGTGTCACTTTTACCTTTCCTAGAGTTATGCCCCTTTACAAATGGAAAATTTGCTGAATTTTTAGTTTCTGTTCTCTAACTTAAGTTTGCCTCAACCAAATGTTATGAAACTTATACACAATGATTATTACCACAAAAATCAAATCAATTTCGAATTTGGGTGGCGCCACTTTTTCTGTTCTTGAGTAATGTCCCTTTATAACGTTATATATGCAAGAGGGGGCATCATCTGTGTCCTCTGGACACATTCTTCATTTATTGCATTTTGAATTTTCAGTTTTTTGCATTTCATTAAGAAATCAATAGATTTTAATTCTCTTATTGGTTACACGTATTATCCCAATGCTTAATTGATTACTTATAATTTGCAATGTTTTAATTAGACACTGTATTTATGACTTCTTTATCATGTTTATGGTCAGATACAACAATTAAAACTGTTTAATCTCTCTCCTGGGAGATGCACAGATTAGTAGGTCTAGTTTTATTGTCTTTATTACTGACAGAACAAATTGGTGCAATTCCCTTCACTACCGTTACGATATCTTATTGGACACGACTGTTGTCAGGAAAAGAAATCAAACTTCCATATATATCATATAAACTTTTGTATAAACTTTTATTGATGAAAACTATGATAACTCTTGGATCAAATATGTCAAACACATTTTAGATGAGACCGCTATTCCTATATCTGGACCTCGTAGATTTTTCAAAACTCAGACTGGCTCATAGCAGCTATAAAGAATCGACTCTGTGAGCAGTTTGTTCAGGAATGGCACTTTTTGCTACAAAATTCCCAAAGCGTTGAATTATAGATTATTTAAAGATACTTTTGAGTTTGAACATTATTTAAATATTTTAGAGGATAAAGACATATATTCATTTTGCAAATTTGAACGTCAAATCATAAACTGCCGATAGAAACCGGCGTTGGAATAATATTGACAGAGAAAATAGAGTCTGTACAAACTGTGTCAGTGGATGTATTGGTGATGAATTTCATTATATTATGGAATGCCAATTTCTTAGTGAAAACAGAAATCGTTTTATATGTAAACAATTAACCCAGAGCCCAATATATTAAACTTCAAAAATAATGTGCACCTCAGATAAGGTAAAGTTAGAAAAATATGTCGATTAATAAGGAATATAAACATAGCAGTTGCTCTCTAGGCTAAAATGTGGACTCTGATTTTAATGAAATGTAAATATTGTATATACAAACCTATGATTGTGTCTGCTGTATTATGTATACATGTATTAACAATGTACCTCTTTGTGTTTCTCTATACCATTGTAATGTTTGGTTTATGAGAATAAAGATTCTTGTCTTGTCTTGTTTGACTGGTTTTTAGATTGTGAATGGCATAGACAGAAGTGGAGACTTATAAATATAATTATTTAATATTTATATGAAAATAAGAAGATGTGGTATGATTACCAAGGAGACAACTCTACACCAGAGACCAAATGCCTCATTTTTTGTCTAGCATGCAGTGAAAATCACCAAATAAGAGTGATAGATATTTTGGGTATCCAAATGGCAGTGACGCTGCTAACTAATTGTATAATTATATTTGTGGAGGAAGAAGAGCATAAACAATCTGTGTTTTGATGTATTTCCCATGTACAAGATAATATCAGTGAGAATTGATATCCTACAGCTAATACAGATTTCACAGTTTGTGTTTATTTAATTTTGATAAAGTGATTTTATGTTTGTTACATTAAATCTTACACAACTTGGAAAATTACAAAGTATGCTTAATTAGTCAATACATTAGGGATTTCAAATCCCAGCATTTATGATGATAGCACTGACAGTGATCCATGTTTAAATATAAACTCACATCCAGCAAATATCTTTTACCTAAACTTTTAACTAAAATGACACAACACCTACAGATGGGACATGTAACTACAGTTAATGAAAAGAACACTTTACAAATATAGTGAGTCCAGAGGGCTTTTCAAAAAATTTTGAAAGTCAAGAATGTATAAATAAGTGTATAAGACAATGAGCAGAAACCTCTTCTTGTAAATGGTATGACTACCCACCTGGATCCAAGGATGTGGATTTAAATAAGTACAGGTCAACCTACAGCCTTCTACAATGAGCAAAACCTGTACAGCATAAACAGCTAGGCTGTGTCTGGACATAATTTGAAACAATTTAAAGGAGAATTATATACAATCAGTCTATTTTATAACAAAACAATAAATCATTAAAAACAAATATGACAATGATCAACAAATTTATGATAAACTGCTGATTTACAGACTCCTGATGTTTGTGAGAGTTCAACCCTCTTTTTAACCTGGGACAGCTTTGAAACAGCATACATGTACATAACATACGAACAAACTTCAAAAAGATCAGTTGAAATTATCTTGACTCGTCAGATGTGCACCAAGCACAAAAACCAACAAACAAAAAGACAAAAGACCCAAAATACTGATCTAAGAGTACTCATAGTTAATTACAACAAGTTCAAAGTCAATTACAGCTAATAAATAAATCAACTTCTCCGAGATTAAAAGATCACTCAGTACAGATACAATGGATTTAGCATTAGGACATCAGAAACAGTCTTACAAAAGCATGACCTTGCGCAATGTCAATAGATAAGTACATTTAGGTGCAGACAGGACATAGTCCGACATACATGTAGGACCATAAGTTTTCAAATTTCTTAAGCTCATCTAGTATATGCTAGGCCTTGTTATATATTAACCTTCACCATGTGGGTACAGCCTCTACCCAAAATACCGTTTTTGGCTTCAATGGCTCTCTTATACTTTTAGAGGTCAACTGTATGACATTAGTTTCGAAGTTGATGAATGTCCCTTCAACCTAAGGCTATTTATTGTCATGTTTCTCAGGTTTATGATGCATTTTGAGCTCAAATACGAACTTGGAAAATTGAAATGGGATAAAACTGGTTTTTCTGGAGGGGTGGGCTTCCCTTCGGTGTCTGACATACGCAGTGAAGAAGCCTAAAACTTCCAGAAATAGTGTAAACCTGCAGAAATATACGGTAACTACTGATTGTGTTTATTATTGAAATTCACTTAGAGAACAACTACTTCCGGTTGCAGGTCCAGTTGAAGCCAAAAAATCAGGAAAAAATCAGGAAATTCCAGATTTTTGGTGCAAATAACCTTCTTTAGACTGCTGTTGCCAGATCAGTTTCACTCTGACCTAAGATTTGTCGTGGTTGATGTGTTCACTGGATTCCACTCTACATGCAGACTACAGTAGGATACATCTACATGTATCAGTATCCCTCAGTCTTCCAGGTCAAGAAATACAGTAGGATGAAAATTGATGCTTTTTGCACCTAATGACCAACTTTGGGGCAGATTCCTGTCCACCCACCAAAATGTCGTCGTCCCAACCACCCACCCAGTGATCTGCAATCTTAGCTTAAATTGAATCAATATGCATCAGCAGCAAGGTATAGCTCATTTGCATATAATTTGCATATTTTTGCAATTAAACGAAAATTAGACATTTTCTGAAAACTATTCAGCATGGTAAGAGTTTATTAAAAACAAAAGTAATGTTGGTATTGTAAAGAAACAATATTCAAAGATCTTACTACAGTGTTAAATAAATAACTTTTAAGAACAAGTTTATTAAAAGTATCAATGAGTTATTATGGACCGTATCTTAACCTAGGGGCTCTATAAACAACATTACTAGGAATTTGAATGTGATATCCCTTTTCAAAATAAATTATACAGGTACAGCCAAACTTCCAAACCAAATCTTTGTATCCATGCAGGTTTGGCAAAGTATTACCCAGTTGGGAAAACCTGAGTTTTCCTGTGCTGGGGAATACTCCCAGAAACGGGTAATACTGGGCAATATTGGGCAATATAATTTTTTAAGCTTATTTTTACACAGAATAGTAAAGACTTGTTGTAGTTTCATAGTATTATAGCTAAATGAATATATTTTATACAGATAACCATTGAGAGTCATTTCTAGAGGATTGAAAATTCAAAATCCAATTCCTTTTATCCAATAATTCTATTTAGGCAGAATATTATTAGGTTTTGCAGATTTCTAGTACTTTAATTTATTTCTTAGCTTTGTTTCAATAATCCAAACTTTGAAAAGATGTATTTTATTGCAGTGTTAAAGCAGAGACATATATACATGTCCCTGGTTTAAATGAAATTTAAATTTTAATTTATATACAATCTTATTGCTAAATAAACAACCTAAGGGGACATATCGTAAACACTTGTAGGAATTAAAAGGTTGATTATTGTTATATAAATAAACCTGTGTTGTAATCTGAATAATTTCTTATTAATTAGTGATGTACATATAAGGGGCAGAATCAATTTGCGCCAATTACAGTTTTGAAAAGGTATCAATTGCGCCACTCTCTATTTTTCTGATGGTATTAATTGTGCCAATAAATAGAATCAAATTGCGCCACATTTACCTGTATATTTTTACCTATATCATACATGTAACCGTTAACCTATCCACTTTAGATTAAACTGAACACTCATCAAAATTAAGAAATCTCACCAATACATAAATTGTTCAGTAATAGAATAGTTTTCATATGGAAAGCTATCTGATATATATACAAGTATATCGTTTAAGAAAATAGAGTACTATAAAGGAAAACCTATATCATCATAGTAGAAGATCACAAATTCCCTCAGGCATTTTATTATTCAGAAAAACAAAGAAATCAGATGCAGAGCTCGGAAAAAGCCTAAAAAAAGAACTAGTGAGAGGAGAAGTGAGCAGAAAGGAATTTGTTTCTATTTTAAGTTATACATATACCAGCCTTTGGTTTAATGTTTAACAGAGACATTGTATAGATTTAACTGTATATATATGAGTAAGCATTTTAATTCAGCATATTTTTTTCGTATTCAAATGACTTTAATCAACCAGTCGATAAACTGCCGGACTTAAGCCTGGAAAAAGGAAGAGGGAAGTCAGTGATTTAGTTGATAAATATAAGTAAATGTAAATAAGTTCATAAAATTGGCGCAATTAGATAATTTTCTAATTGGCGCAAATGATACCTATTGTTTTTAAAATGAAGTGGCGCAGAAGTAGTATTGGCGCAAATAAGTTGTTGCGCAAATGAGTTCATTTTTGGCGCAAAAAGATATCGCCTCATATAAGTGGTGTCTTCCTGCTATTCCTACATTTTAAAAATACATTTTTTCTTATTCCTACAAACAAAATACAATAGCTGTTTTTATACGACCGCAAAAATTAAAAATCTTTTGGTCATATATTGGTATCACGTTGTCATCGTCATCGTCAGCGTGACAGATGGTTTCCGGATAATAACTTTAGTATAAGTAAACAAAAATCAATCAAATTTTAACACAAGGTTTAAAACCACAAAAGGAAGATTGGGATTGATTTTGGGGGTTATGGTCCCAAAGGTTAGGAATTAGGGGCCAAAAAAGGAGCCCAAATAAGCATTTTTGCAGTTTCCAGACAATAGCTTGTGTTTAAGTGTATGAATCTCTCTGAAATTATACCACAAGTTTCCATACAACAAAGGGATGGTTATGGGGGGTTATGGCTCAAACCATTTAGCAATTAGGGGCAAAAAAGGGGGAAAAACAAGGGTTTTTATGGTTAAAGGACAATTTAGACAATTTAAAAGCAGTGTAAGGGAGATAATCCAATCCATTTTAAAGAATACTGTTGTATATATGTTTGATTACCTCCTTTACACTGCTTGTAAATTATGTATTAAGAAATGATGATTGTCTTGAGATGATTAGCTGTAAATTTATTTTTAGAAGTTACTATTAATTAATATTAATTTTAACCATGAATGTATGTCATTTTATATTTTGATATTTTATGATGTATTTAAATGAGTAGTTATGGTTGCAAACTCCATTAGAAATTTGAATTGAGATTATTTTTGGAATAAGGGAAAGGGGGAGATGAAAAAAATTTGAAAGAATTTGTGGGGGGTAGGGGGTAAGTTTTTCTCATTTCAGATTTCAGAAAGTAAAAAGAAAATTTCTTTAATTTTTTTTTTTTTTTTTGGGGGGTGGGGGTAATATTCAACAGCATAGTGTATTGCACAAAAGCAAAAAAAATGGGTAAATTTTTTTTTGGGCAATTCGCAACAGCATAGTGTATTGCACAAAATCAAAAAAATTGAATATAAATTCAAATCATATAACCAATTTTAAGTTCTTTGACTACACTTATTCTGTGTCAGAAACCTATTATGTGTCAAATATTTAATTACAATCCAAATTCAGACCTGTATCAAGTGCGAATAATGTGTCCATTTTGGCCGCAACTTTTCAGGGTTGGACATCTGAGGTCGTATCCAGCTGCGCTCAGCTAGGCAATTTATCATAAGGTAATTTGTTGTTTTAGCAATTTAGATTTAATTGATTTACAGGTAAATAAGTGCAAAAGAAATGCACCTTTTTGCGTATTTATGAAGAATTATGATTATAGAGATAAAAATGGATGCATTGTAGAGAATAAAATAGAAAATTAAATATAGAAATGTACTTTCAATTTATATAAAAGGAATTCGAGTTTTCAAATATGAAAATAATGAGAAAGAAAAGGCTTAATACAGCAATAAAAAATCAAATTGAATTATACATATTACACTTACAGTTCAGAATTCAAACCGTAATCTTAATGGATATAGCCTTTATACTAAGATTAATGCTACAAAAGTATATGTTGAATGTGCAATATAAGTATACTAAAATTTAGTAATTTTTAGCAATGAACAAAATTGTTTTCTCATTTTCCTTACATATAACTGTTAATTGTTAATATCATATATATACATTGTATATAAATAAAAAAAATTGAATTCCTTGAATTGGCTTCATGTTAACATATGGACTAATCTAGACAGAATGATGATTCAATAGATTTTTAGAAGGGTTATTGAGAAAGCTTTTCAAAATTTGTCTATGTGTCTTCATGTATTTATGTCTTGCTGAAACAATACTTTCTCAGATTCATACACTTTATTAGAAGTGACCCATACCCAAACAAGAGAACTTATCAATTAGAAAACTATATGCCTTATTTATACATGTATCTTTCATGTATGGCATTTATGAGTTATCACTGAATCCTCTTTAAAATTCAGACCAGTATTTTATAATACCCAGTATACGTATTACCCGGTAAAACCCAGTACGTAAAACCCAGGATTTTCCCAATACTCATAAAACCAAAATTTTTGCCAGCCCTTTATCTATGTGAGAATTTAGTAAAGTTTTCTGTTATTTAAATTTGTTGTAATGAAATCTCTGATTTAATAACTTCACTTACCACTTGTTAATTGAATTCTAAAATGTCACTACCGGTATACATGTAGTGAACAAATGTTTGTTAAAAAAGGAGTATGGCTATTACTTGATTAAAGTGTAATTAATACTTTGCAATCATATCTACTGTTGCCATTGACATTTGAGCTTCATTCAGGTCAAGGTCAACCTAACTCTTGGAAAAGGGGTTGTTTTACTCATCAGATAACATTGTCAAAGAACATTATGAAATGTTCTTAAAAAGTTAAGAAATGGGAAATAATAACTTTCTGGAAATATGCAGGCTGCTGATGAAAACGAATTGTATGCTTCATTGTACAACAATGATAATTGGACATTTCACTGTATACAATTACATGCAAATTATGGAGTTTATAAATGTTTAACATTTCAAATTAAAAAAAAAAATGAGACATAAGGATTGTATGTTGACCACTAAATAACTTTTGGTTATTTAATTTGTGACATCATGCTACATGTTTGTTGTTGTGCAGTTTAATTGGTTAATGTTCCCTCCCTGAGACCAGCAAAGTTAAGCTGATGAGAAGTAAATTAATTTTCTAACATGTTTCGAAGGCACATCAATGGTGTTATTACATATATAAGCCCTTTTGTCAATCTAAGCCTGTTTCTCATGTAATCACTAAGACTCAGACAATTAAATGTTATGTGATAAATGCTGTTTTGATGAGCTTACATAGATTGTTTATGCAAGAATACCCTTAAAGAGATTGATTAAATATCTTCATTGATCTATGTTTCCAAATCTAGAATATGAGCTGTCCCACACAGTAACTTTTCATCCTGAGGAATCTCCAAATGTGATGAATTGGTTCCACAAGTAGGATTTTTATTGCAGATTAATTATTAATGAAACATTTTTTAATACCTGAAAATTTTGTTTATTTCTCAATCTCTGTAAATATTTGATGAAATACTTATAGTTCTCTCTGTTGATTTATGTATAAGTAGTCTGATGATTATATTTCTTCTGGCAGTCTGGGATTCTTGTGGGAGTTAGGGATTAAAGTTTTTCATTGAAGAGATCATTTATACACATGTATTTTTTCTAATTGCATTTACAGACACATTTTCTATAATAAAATGCTTAACCAGAAAATAAACTGAATTTTTGAATGGGATTAATAGTATGTTTTAATTGCTAAAGAAAATCCTTTTACAGGGTAAATAAAATGATTTCATATCTCTAATGTATTAAGCTGATATTCAGTTATTCTCTTATGGGTGTGGGTTGTTATTTCTTGCATGAAGATATATTTCTCGTATCACACTGCACGGAGTGTGATATGAAAAAGTGATACAAAAACTGCGTTAATTTGATTGGCTTATCCAGCATCATGAGACCATATTACAACATTTCCATTAGCTATTCGTTTGGTCATTGATAACTTTCAAAGGTTAAGACTTTGTACATTTTGTCCATGGAAAAAGACATATGTGATTTTTTTAATAGTATACAAAACACTCACTTTTCACCTGGAAATCTTCTTTTTGACAAATTTTATTGCATTCTGAATTAAGTTACTAAAAAGTTTAAAATGTCTGATGATAAAGTTTGACGCTGGAACAGAACATATGAAGTTATGCTGGTATGTGCAAGATTAGATCAACAATTTGCAGAATTTTTAATTAAACAGGGTAAGAGAGTTGACCATAAGAGAAATAGGTTTAACAACTTGTGAGAATTGGATATCACTTGATACCAACTCTCGTTATTTAATTTAGATAGTAATTTAAAACTCGCCAAAAGCTAGTTTATTATTATATTGAAATTAAATAACTCAAGTTGATATCATGGATATCCAATTCTAAGTCGTTATGAAACCTAAAATTATCAATCAGCAGTAAAAACTGTGAAATCAAAATAGTTCATTACCTATCAGTTAATATTAAACCACTTAGAGAGTTTGATGGATAAGTGTCCAATTGAAGTTGATTTAATCTATCAATTATTGTAGGATTTCTGACTAATTAGTGATTGGTAATCAGTTTGAATAATTATATGTCAGGGTTTCTAATAACCCAAATAATTCAGTCCCTCCATGTAACTGATCTCTCCTACTTACTAAAGTTGAATATAACAACTGAATTATTCAGGTTACTGGTTTCTAAGATAATTTAAAAAGCTGAATACTATGTGAACTATGAATGAAAGAATCATTGAATGACCAAACTTTTGAAAAAATGAAAGAAAACAATCAAAAGAACAAACTTGTCAACAAACAAACAACTAACTAATGAACAAATGAAAGGATAAACACTTTATATCAAAGTCGAAGAGAATATTAATATATACAATTACATCAGATATATCTACATCTAAACATGCCCATTTAAAATTGTATCATTTGACCAAAGCCGGTTAACCCATTGAAATGTAAGAAAACATATAAAATTTCCTTTTTAAATCATTGAGGATTAGGCAATAGATTTTTCTATTGCTTCTCTCTGCTGCCACAAGTCATGGAAGGAGAGATGTAGGCAGATAGGTGTTACCTTTGGTGTTACCAATTTACAATAGCCTAAATATCTTATCCCCACTTTAACCCCACTTTTACCTAGGAAGGCTGGAATTCCAAAAAAATGTATGGAGGAAGTCAAGGATGAAACCTTGTAATAAGCTAGACATTGTCACCTGACATTGACATCATTTTCATGTTCCAGTGGTCAGGTTAAGTTTTCAGAATGGTCTCCCTCAGCATTTATGCATGAAAGGTCAACAATATTTGGTTTATGGATCCGTTTAGAGAAGAATATGTCTGTTGATGTATGTCATATAGCATTGACATCATTTTCACACTCCAGTGTCAATCAGGTCATGTTAAGTTTTTGTAAGAAGGTGTTTTCCATAGTTAGTATACAGGACAGGTCAACAATACTTGGTTTGGGGATGGATGGATCAGTATTTACCCTTCTGACATGTTTCTGTCTTGTAGAGCAGTATTTATCCTTCTGACATGTTTCTGTCTTGTGGAGCAGTATTTATCCTTCTGACATGTTTCTGTCTTGTGGAGCAGTATTATCCTTCCGACATGTTTCTGTCTTGTGGAGCAGTATTTATCCTTCTGACATGTTTCTGTCTTGTGGAGCAGTATTTATCCTTCTAACATGTTTCTGTCTTGTGGAGCAGTATTTTCCATCTGACATGGTTCTGTAATGTGGAGCAGTATTTATCCTTCTGACATGTTTCTGTCTTGTGGAGCAGTATTTATCCTTCTGACATGTTTCTGTCTTGTGGAACAGTATTTATCCTTCCGACATGTTTCTGTCTTGTGGAGCAGTATTTATCCTTCTGACATGTTTCTGTCTTGTGGAGCAGTATTTATCCTTCTAACATGTTTCTGTCTTCTGGAGCAGTATTTTCCTGCTGACATGTTTCTGTCTTGTGGTACAGTATTTATCCTTCTGACATGTTTCTGTAATGTGGAGCAGTATTTATCCTTCTGACATGTTTCTGTTTTGTGGAGCAGTATTTATCCTTCTAACATGTTTCTGTCTTGTGGAGCAGTATTTATCCTTCTGACATGTTTCTGTCTTGTGGAGCAGTATTTATCCTTTTGATATGTTTCTGTCTTGTGGAGCAGTATTTTCCTTCTGACATGTTTCTGTCTTGTGGTCTTGTGGAGCAGTATTTTCCTTCTGACATGTTTCTGTCTTGTGGTGCAGTATTTATCTTTCTGACATGTTTCTGTAATGTGGAGCAGTATTTATCCTTCTGACATGTTTCTGTCTTGTGGAGCAGTATTTATCCTTCTGACATGTTTCTGTCTTGTGGTGCAGTAATTTTCCTTCTGACATGTTTCTGTAATGTGGAGCTGTATTTATTCTTCTGACATGTTTCTGTAATGTGGAGCAGTATTTTTATCTTTCTGACATGTTTCTGTCTTGTGGTGCAGTTTTTATCCTTCTGACATGTTTCTGTCTTGTGGAGCAGTATTTTTATCCTTCTGACATGTTTCTGTCTTGTGGAGCAGTATTTTCCTTCTGACATGTTTCTGTCTTGTGAAGCAGTATTTTCCTTCTGACATGTTTCTGTTTTGTGGAGCAGTATTTTCCTTCTGACATGTTTCTGTCTTGTGGAGCAGTATTTTTATCGTTCTGACATGTTTCTGTCTTGTGGAGCAGTATTTATCCTTCTGACATGTTTCTGTCTTGTGGAGCAGTATTTTCCTTCTGACATGGTTCTGTAATATGGAGCAGTATTTATCCTTCTGACATGTTTCTGTCTTGTGGAGCCATTATTATTCTTCTGACATGTTTCTGTCTCGTGGAGCAGTATTTATCCGTCTGACATGTTTCTGTCTTGTGGAGCAGTATTTATCCTTCTGACATGTTTCTGTCGTGTGGAGCCATAATTATTCTTCTGACGTGTTTCTGTCTTGTGGTGCAGTATTTATCCTTCTGACATGTTTCTGTAATGTGGAGCAGTATTTTTATCCTTTTGACATGTTTCTGTCTTTTGTAGCAGTATTTATTCTTCTGACATGTTTCTGTCTTGTGGAGCATTATTTTTATCCTTCTGACATGTTTCTGTCTTCTGGAGCAGTATTTGCCTTCTGACATGTTTCTGTCTTGTGGAGCAGTATTTTCCTTCTGACATGTTTCTGTCTTGTGGAGCAGTATTTTCCTTCTAACATGTTTCGGTCTTGTGGAGCAGTATTTTCCTTCTGACATGTTTCTGTCTTGTGGAGCAGTATTTTCCTTCTTACATGTTTCTGTCTTGTGGAGCAGTATTTATCTTCTTACATGTTTCTGTCGTGTGTTATTGATTCTATTGAACATTATAATTTCTGTATTATTTATCAACATGAATGAGCTAACTTCAATATAAGTTATAACTGTGGTAGTATGGTCTATACATTTTAAAGGAATAAGAGTGCATGATATGCTGGAAATATTTCCATATGTGCATTACAGATATTATTTGACTGTAGTGAGTGAAATGACCTAAGTTTGAGAGTTCATTACCGTTTAAAAAACAGATATTGTAGTAGGAGAGATATTCTTATGTGTCAACTATTTTTTTTCACCAATATTGATCAATTTTAAATCATTATGTTCCCCTGCTTACATATTTTTTCAGATACATACCTCTATTTAAGCAAAGTGATTTTGAGAAATTACAATATTGGAAAAGTCCTTTCAACATATCTGCAAGTTTTCATATATAGAATGTAATTTTGTTGCTTTTAAAAATATTAGTAATTTATACTGATTTACTGTTTTATCATATATATTTGATCTTATGGTTGTGTTAACTTTCTAATTGTGTGCAGTTGCAAACATTTATTGACATATTTTCAATGATGTTGATATATCTAAATTAGTATTACATACATATTGACTGTTTTAGGAATAAGAACATTAAGATTAGGATATTATCAAAGATATTTATTCAAATTATCGGTAATTGATTGGTTGCCTTAAGTGAGATGATAATGCGGTAAAAGATAATTGTGATGTGGCAAAAGCCATGTAGGTCTGAAATATTGGAATTTTCCTTCAGAGTGACCCAGCAGCTCTCTTGTGTATGATGTTATGTATGAATCTGTCAATTGCACTGAGTAGTTTACATTTGTTTCTATCTACAGATGACTGGTTGTACAGAAGAGGAAGCATAATTTGTTAACCTAATAAATGGAATATTAATACTTGAAATAACAGGTCAGTAGGTAACTTGTTTTTAAGGATCATATGATCACAAAAATTTAAGTTGAAAGTTGTATTTGAATATATTAATTAGGGTCGTCCATCTGTCCCTCGAAAGACTTTGGGTAGAAAGCTTTTGCCAAACTTTTCTTGGCTATGAAAGGGAATGATTTTATATTTGGTCTGCATCTTCATAATGTTTAGCTGTAGACATCAACTTTGACATCTGCCTTACACCCACTTACTGTTTGCAGATAATTTGAAATTTTAAAACATGTATTGTGATAGGAAAACTTTTGTCACACTTTTCTTGCCTTCTATGGAAGGTAATGATTTCATATTTGGTCTACAACTTAATAATATTGAATTGCAGAGGGTAAGCAATGTTTACATCAGCTGTGCAGATACTTCATGTTTGTCTTTAGTATGAAATTTTACAACACTGACTGTATAAGGAAAATTCTCATCAAACTTTTCTTGCCTTCTATGGAAGGTAATGATTTTATATTTGGTTTGCAGCTTGATAACGATGAGTTGTAGTGTGTAAGAAATGTTTACATCTGCAGTGTATCCACTTCTTGTTTGCCAATGGTTTGAAATTTTACAACATTCATTATTCTTCAAAATGTTCTTGTCTTCAGAGAAAGGGAATGATAAGTAATGCTTCAATATACATGTTACCTCAATCAATTGCTGCATTGATGATGCAGCTACACAGGTCCAGATCCAGTATTGGTCTTGTTATATTATTATTTTTTTTTCTTGTAATATTATATATATATATACATATAAAGTTAAAGTTTCAATAAAAACAAGTACAAATATAAAAAAATTAAAAGAAAAGCAATTTTTTTGCTGTACATGTATTAAAAATAGTTTACATCATTTCTACTGGTATCACTCCTCACAGAAAAATATTCATGGTAGACATTTATATGATATTAAAATAAAGGTTGTCTCTTGTATCGTCACATTATCAACAATATATAAGCATGCTTGAAATAATGTAAATGATTTTAGATACACCAAAATATTTGCATTTTCTCCTTTTTTATTTTCTATGTTAAAATATATTTCAGACATATCCTAATATGTGAATGATTAAGTTGAAAGTTAGTTAGATTTAGAATACTACTTCCAAGTAAGCCAAGAATAAATCATGGAGAATATAAATATGTTACTGTCTTTGTTCTTCATTTGGACATTTTGTTTCTCCGTGTGTGTTTGTAATACTGGAGGACTAGTGACTTACCAACCCAAGCCCAATGCAGAAAATAGTAGTACAAAAAGTAATGAGACGCCCCACGATGGAAACAATACAGATCACCATCGTCATATTCATGGTGTAGAAATTGCTGAATGGAAATTTCAAGAGTTGCGAGAGCCTTTCATTTTTACCATTGTTGTTTTGTTAGCTGGACTCAGCAAAATTGGTAAGTAACCTTAGAAGGGGGAGAGAAAAAAGAAATGTTCATTTATTTCATTTATTTCATTTAATATGAATATTTAATTATCATCAAAGAAACCTCCTAAAAAGTGCTTAATGTTATAGAATCTTAAACAACTGATGGTACAAGGAGCTGCTAGAAGGGTTACAAAAGATTCTGGTACATTAATTGATCATGACTACTGTAAATTCAGAAATTATTGTGTGCATTAATTATTGGGATTTTTAAAAAATTACAAAATTGTAATTTTGATTATTGGGATTTAAAATTTTTTTACAAAAATGAAATATTAATTATTTTGCTATTTTTAAAAAAGTCTGCATACATAATGATATATATGTATCAGATATCAGAATGCAAGTTATTGTGTTACTTCCCCATTTGCATTATTTACATTAATAAAAACCTTGCAATAATTTCTGAATTTACAGTATGTCATGATCAGTATCCAAGTATGGTACAGGAATCACATGTTTGTTTCCATGAGGAATTCAAAGAAAAAACTGCATCAAAATCAGACTTAAATTATAATTCCAATATGTGGACTAACCCCCATAGGCACATGATAGCTCAGAAATCGTATGAGCTATGCCAAATCTGATGACATTTCACATGTCTGCAACTTACTCTTTATACCAAGAGATACTGATGCAGTTATAAAGTATTAATGCTGACCTTTCATATTTCCATTTTATGTAATAAAGCTTCCATCATTATTTGTTTGCATAAACAAAGAGTAATATTTCATACAATTCTCGAATATGCATCGGAAGACCTGTCTTCTGGATATTAATAAAAGGAGATGTTGGTTGATGGTTTGATTGATTGACAGTTGAGTGGCATAAATGTATACATATAGAAGGCACAAGAAAGATCAGATCAGAATGCCATTTAACATTTTAAAATTTCAAATGTTGAAATGTACTTACTATTGTATTGTTTATTTGTGTATTTCTCTGTCCAGAATGTTCTTGCATTTATTTGTACTGTATTCCTGTCATGTAATGGTGTCATTTTAGTGTTATATTTAA
Organism: Mytilus coruscus; assembly: GCA_017311375.1. Taxonomy (NCBI): domain Eukaryota; kingdom Metazoa; phylum Mollusca; class Bivalvia; order Mytilida; family Mytilidae; genus Mytilus; species Mytilus coruscus. Next base: position 88,880,128 of record CM029599.1, read on the forward strand.
CATTGCCATAAAAGTGCGAGGTTTGGCTAGCAACAAAACCAGGTTCAATCCACCATTTTTTTCTTAAAATGTCCTGTACCAAGTCAGGAAAATGGCAGTTGTTATCTTATAGTTCGTTTCTGTGTGTGTTTTTTTGTTCACTTCAGAGAAAAAAAATGGCCATTGCTTGTGGAGAAGCCCAGTTTTCATCCCAATTAAATTTACCACTATAAATTATACCTTAGAGTCTTAGACACTGTGTATTTTTTAGAGTTTATAGTCTTCTTTAATTCAGGATAGTTTCCTTTTGTGACAGTTTACTTTACCATGTTTAAATAGTAAAAGTCTGCAATGAGTAAAAAAGTAGAGCCAATGAATAATTTGAGGGGATGCCATCAGCAAATCATGCCATTAGACAAATGCTGAAATTAAAGAGTGTTGCATTATGGGAAGGTCACTGTTTTGTCTTTTATGTGGATACTGAGCATGAGCAAAATAATTTTAGAGGACAGAAATTTATTTTCTCAAAAAATCTGTTCAAACTAAAAATATTCTAAAAATTATGGATAAATGTTGTATTTTATTCAGGAAGGAAATGAGAGACCCTGTCAAAAAAAAAATTGAATGATCCGAGATAAATATGATTATTAAATTGTTTATGTCAAAGATCTGTGAATGGTATCTCTTTTTTTAAGTACAATTCTGGGTCATGTACATTGTATGATCAAAATATATCTTTTTCCACATTTCCTGTCATTGACTGTGTGAGATTGTATGTAAAACAACTATATCAACTAAAGGAACAAATGAAAAACAACTGTCATATTCCTGACTTCGTACAGGCATTTTCTGAAGAATATGGTGGGTTAAACCTGGTTTTTATAGCCAGCTAAACCTCACACTTGCATTTGTATGACAGTTGTTTATAGTTTCTTTATATTGACATTTTGGGTGAGCAACCCAAACAGACATAATTGGTCGATGTGAAAATAATTTTGATCCAGCGGCCAAAACTGTGTAAACATACAGCACAGACATACAACGAATTAACACAACTGACTCAAAAATTCAAACAAACATACAAAGAAATCTGACAAAAAGTTATTGTATTTGATAGTAAATCAGACATTTGTCAGACAGCAAAAAAGTTTTTGTATTTTATGCCATACTATTTTGTCGAAGACATGAAGTGGTCCATTTTGATCTCATTATAGAAGCTGACATTCCAAGCTTCTCCTTTTGTTATATACTTACTATATTTGCAAATGAATCAAATTTATTTCATGTGCGATCAAGATAGATAGAACCATGCATGATATATTTCATTTCTAAAATGGTTTCCGATTCTTTAACAAATTAGATTGATCAAGTACATTGTAGTTGCATGATGTAAATGTATGGTCTGTTAAATTGAGGTTAGGTTGACAAGAGCCTATTAAAGTCCAGACAGGAAACCTTATGTAACAACAAGTGAGGTCTCAATTTGGTATAAGTTACACCACAATGTAACAAGTTGTTCTTAGCCTTAGATTGGAAAATTGAATTATTGATTTTATTTTGACCAATAAGAAATGCTGAAGTCATAGAGCTTGTATATATATTTCTATCATGCTATAACATGGACATCTGATGGCAATATAGACTTTAAAAATAAGAAAGATTATAATTATGAAGGTCACTATCAGACTGTTTTGGCAAGTATTCCATTTTGGTAATATATTATGCTACAACAAATGACAACAACAGTTAGTCCTTATAAAAGACTTGTTAAATAAACAAAATAATAAGCTTCTTATACAAAATAATAAGTGTCTTACAAAGTCGGTAAATTGTATGACAAACTTAATAGTCATGATAGTGGAAGTGGTACTAATGTGTTTGTTTATAGTTTCTCCTCTGTAATAAAAAGGTCATTTCTTTGAAATTGTTTACCAACAATGTTTGGGAAACCAAAAGAATTACTAATTTCATGCTAGAAAGATGGCAAACATTTTGACAGAAATATCAAAAAGGTTCCCAGTGAACCCTATGGGATATAGTATTTGCCTTTTTTCCCCCTGAAACCATATTTAGCTGGATATATTTTAACAGACGACTGATGTTGATAGTAGTTCTAAAATAATTCTTATAGGTTGAACTTCTGTAAATATAGACAATGCAATTTCCCATAGAAACTCCTTTTACGGCTAAATGCGCCACTTTTACTCTGAAGTTTCGTAAAAAATTATATTCTAGAATGGAAAGTTCATATGCACTACAATTTTTTTTGAAGGTCAAAATATAGGGCTGTGTGGCATATTTTCCACATTCATATGACCCGAACTTCTAAGAGTTTAAGCTTATACTAAAATTCTGTACTACCTATCCCTTCACTTTGGGTCTTCCTCAGTGAGAATTCAATTTGGTCGCTATCCGTGTTTATCTATACTGGTAACATTCCAAAGTTATGTCTCTATGTGATGAAACATAGAGATTATATTTGAAACAAGTACGTAAACAAAACAAAATATCTATAATAATAGCCTAGCAAGATGTAATTCTTAAGTGTGATTAATTTTTAAATGCAATGGAAATATTCTGAAAAATCCTGTTAAGAGTTAGGCTAAGAACTTCCAAACTGAAGGAGACTGTATAGATTTAGAATTTAATTGTTCTGTGCAGTCTCAACACTTTCTGAGCTTAATTGATGTTTTATTTGTTGACTTTTGGGTTTAAGAATTAATGGTGTAACATGAACTTTAATGGTACATGTATTGATAATTTCATGCTATTTTAAAAGTTATTCTTAGGAGAACTTTTTGCCTGTAGCTAGAATAAAATGTTAGACTTTCCCTTGGTATATAATTGATATTTTGAAATCTGTTGTTTTGATATAGTAGGGCATATATAGGTTTTTCCCGGTATTTTCAAAAGTCTCAAAGGCATGAAGTCTTCTTATTTATTACCAGTGATTTTTCAGAAACAATAAATTTGGAGGATTTCTTTTTGTCGAGTATCAAGTATCGAGTTATAAAAAGTGAGGATCGAGTTATAAAAGGTGAGTATGGAGTTATTAAAGATGAGTAACGAGTTATAAAAGGGGAGTATCGAGTTATAAAAAGTGAGTATCGAGTAACAAAAAGCAGTTATCAAGTTATAAAAGGTGTGTATCTAGTAGCAAATAGTGAGTATCGAGTTTTAAAAAGTGAGTATCGAGTAACAAAAAGTGAGTATCGAGCTATAAAAGGTGAGTATCAAGTTATAAAAAGTGAGTATCGAGTTATAAAAGGTGAGTATCGAGTAACAAAAAGTGAGTATCGAGTAACAAAAAGCAAGTATCAAGTTATAAAAGATGAGTATCGAGTAGCAAAAAGTGAGTATTGAGTTATAAAAAGTGAGTATCGAGCTATAAAAGGTGAGTATCGAGTTATAAAAAGTGAGTATCGAGTTATAAAAGGTGAGTATTGAGTTATAAAAAGTGAGTATCAAGTAACAAAAAGTGAGTTTCGAGTTATAAAAAGTGAGTATCGAGTAGCAAAAGATACTTTTCTATTTTATATGAATGTATTATAATCCATTACAAAGGATAGTCATTTTACTTCATTTATTTATAATAATTGATATTTCCTTTAACTTTGCATCAATTAACTTCTTGAAATATTTCAATAAAAATGATACATTTCTATTTTATATGAATGCATTGCAAAGGATAGTGTGCAGCTTGATACTTGCTACTCGACTAAAAGTAAATATCATAAATTTGACTTCAGGTAATTCATATTCCAAGTTCTAACAGTGTTTTTTAGAAATGCACTACAATAGTTTCAAGGAAATTTAGAAAGATAGAATGAACAATAAACAATTCCAGGAATGTATAGAAAAAAAGATTTTTTTTAACTCTTTGTGATATTCCTTGTTATAAAATGTGTTCTCTCTATTTCTTTTATTCCTGAAATATCTATTATAAAATCAATAATAATATGCTGATAATAACTGGAGCAGCTATATTTATATGCCAATAAAGTCCAATTAAACAGATTCTTAGAATCATTCTCTTGTACTTTATCATGGACAATGTAATCAGCTGTGGACATACAAATCATGTGTATTTATTATCTGTCAGTTAAAAGTAAATTTATAGGGTTATAATTTAATAAAGATGTCTTGAAATCTTTAATTTGTTGAATTATTTAGAATCTCTGGGGAATCTTAAGAATTCTTGTGACTTCATCAGAGCTTACCTAATTAACTAGACAATAAAGATAAAAGAATACCAGAATCTCTGGGGGATGACTAATCTTAAGAATTCTTGTGACTTGATCAGAGCCTACCTAATTAACTAGACAATAAAGATAAAAGAATACCAGAATCTCTGGGGGATGACTAATCTTAAGAATTCGTGTGACTTGATCAGAGCCTGTAACCTAATTAACTAGACAATAAAGATAAAAGAATACCAGAATCTCTGGGGGATGACTAATCTTAAGAATTCTTGTGACTTGATCAGAGCCTACCTAATTAACTAGACAATAAAGATAAAAGAATACCAGAATCTCTGGGGGATGACTAATCTTAAGAATTCTTGTGACTTCATCAGAGCCTGTAACCTAATTAACTAGACAATAAAGATAAAAGAATACCAGAATCTCTGGGGGATGACTAATCTTAAGAATTCTTGTGACTTGATCAGAGCCTACCTAATTAACTAGACAATAAAGATAAAAGAATACCAGAATCTCTGGGGGATGACTAATCTTAAGAATTCTTGTGACTTGATCAGAGCCTACCTAATTAACTAGACAATAAAGATAAAAGAATACCAGAATCTCTGGGGGATGACTAATCTTAAGAATTCTTATGACTTCATCAGAGCCTACCTAATTAACTAGACAATAAAGATACTGGGGAATGTTAAGAATTCTTGTGACTTCATCAGAGCCTACCTAATTAACTAGACAATAAAGATACTGGGGAATCTTAAGAATTCTTGTGACTTCATCAGAGCCTACCTAATTAACTAGACAATAAAGATACTGGGGAATCTTAAGAATTCTTGTGACTTCATCAGAGCCTACCTAATTAACTAGACAATAAAGATACTGGGGAATGTTAAGAATTCTTGTGACTTCATCAGAGCCTACCTAATTAACTAGACAATAAAGATAAAAGACAAACATCCATCGTAGTAATATAAAAGACAAATTGTTTTTTTATTCTTGTCTTTCGTTTTTGCTTATGTGCTTTGTCTATATGCCATTTTGTTTTTCTTTGTTGACATATTTGTTGGTTTTTATAGTGATTACGTTTATAACACAATGTTGACTGCTGTACCCCTGTTTTTGACATTTTTACCTATTATGTCTGTTTGGTTTGTTCACACATTGTTGTCAATATAATGGAATTTTATGTGACTGTCATATAAGTGAGAGGTTTAGCTAGCTATAAAACCAGGTTTAATCCACCATTTTCTATATAAGGAAAAGCCTGTAACAAGTCAGGAATATGACAGTTGTTTTCCATTCGTTTGATGTGTTTGAGCTTTTGATTTTGCCATTTGATAAGGGACTTTCCGATTTGAATTTCCTTGGAGTTCGGTATTTTTGTTATTTTACTTTTTATAAGTTTAGAGCCCAGTTGTCACTATCAAAGTTAAGTTGGTCAAAGTTTTCTTTGACCAGGTAAACTTGGTCCGAGTCATCTGTTGTCACTATCAAAGTTTTTCATCAAAAACTTGGTCAAAGAAAATTTTGACCAGGTAATCTTGGTCTAAGTCATTGTTTGTCACTATCAAAGTTTTCCATCAAAAACTTAGTCAAAAAATGCATTTTTGCCATATATCTTAAAAATTATAATAGTTAGATAGCTATTTAATTTAACAAAACTGATCAGCAAGATAATATTTACAAATAGATCAACAAAGCTGAAATCATCTGACACCTCCTTATTGGATTTTTTGCTCTTTAATGACGATTTTTACACATTTTTAGTGTTTTTTGCCTATTATCTTAAAAAAAACTAGAATAGATAGATAAGAACTTTATTAAGCTAAAATGATGAACACGACAAGATCTACAAATAAGACAGCGTGGTCATAATAGTTTGACAACTCCTTATTGGAGTTATTGCCCTTTAATGACAATTTTTTTCTGTGTTTTTATCTTATACCTTAAAAATGAAAATAGATAGATGGAAACTTAAATATGCAAAAAGATCAGCAAGACAATATCTACAAATAAGTTTTACATTGTCAAAATAGTATGTTCACTCCATATTATAGATCTTGCTCTTAAATGACAATTTATACCAATTATTTGCATGTTTGCCTATTATCTAGAGAACTAAAAAAGATAGATAGACACTTTAAATAGCAAAAGTGATCATCAAGACAGGATTTAAGTTTGCATGGCCTAAATCATCAGTCCTTATAAGAGTTATTGCCTTTAAATGATGATTTTTTATGCCCCACCTATGGTAGTAGAAGGGGCATTATGTTTTCTGGTCTGTGCGTCTGTCTGTTCATCCGTCCGTTCATCCGTCCATCTGTCCTGCTTCAGGTTAAAGTTTTTAGTCAAGTCAGGTTCAAGTTTTTGGTCAAGGTAGCTTTTGCTGAAGTTGAAGTCCAATCAACTTGAAATTTAGTACACATGTTCCCTATGATATGATCTTTCTGATTTTAATGCCAAATTAGAGTTTTGAAACCAATTTCACGGTCCACTGAACATAGAAAATGATAGTGCGAGTGGGGGCATCCCTGTACTATGGACACATTCTTGTTTATCATGTTTTGCCAATTATCTTAAAAACTATAATAGATAGATAGATAGAAACTTGAAAAAGCAAAAATGATCAGCAGTACAAGACCTGCAAATTTGTCAAACATGATTCAAAATTGTCAGTTAGCTCTTTATGGAGTTATTGCCCTTTAATGATTTTTACCAATAATGGCCATTGTTGTAGGTGCAGGTGAGCAACAGGCTTTTTAGAGCCTCTAGTTGTTGTCTTACCTGCAACAAATGTTGTGTAGCAAGACATTGGTATTACTTTTCATGCAATAAATTGAAGACATAATGTTTTATGGCAAATATACATAAGAAGATGTGGTATGAGTGCCAATGAGACAACTCTCCATCCAAGTCACAATGTATAAAAAGTAAACAATTATAGAGTCTATTTCAGAATAAGTACTCATGATACTGCATTCTCTATATTGTTGCATTACAGTCAGTGCATATCTGTGGAATCCTGTAGGAGGCTCTGCTTCTGCTGCCTTAGTCATGCTATTTGACTTCAAAATTTTACTAGAAAGTTATGATAGGACATTGATATTTGATAGGATAAGCTGTTACATCAAATCCACCTGTTTTAAATTTAAGAAGAGTTTGAGGCTCAGTTCCCATTCACACTCCATTGGTAAAGGTTAAATTTGCTTGTAACTGCCTGAGTGACCTTTTGGTAACAACATGCTTGCCTTTGCCTACCAATGAGACCATAAGTTTTCAGAGCATAATATTGGCCATACATGTGTTTTTATTAATTCTGATAAGATGTTTTATTACTGTGATTAATCCTTATTATATCAAAAATATAAAAATATGCTAATAAGCTCCTCTTTTAGAAATAACAATAAAATGTGTATGTTCATTAGTAGGCTCTGAAAACTTATGGTCCACAGGTAGGCAAAATTTGTCTTTCTCAAACAGACCTGATTAATCTAAAATGGTCAATATGTTATGCAGAAACTTTTTTGTTGAAATAGCACTTCGATTTTTGTGAACATCATAAAAAGTTAAGAATTTGCACATATGGTAGCTATAGAGTGTTTGAAGTAGGAAACTTAAATAAAGAAAACAATTTTCAAGACATCATTGTCTTGAGACTTATTACCTTTTTATGAAATAAAAGGAGAGTTCCGGGATAGTTTTTGTTTCAGTGTTGAGATTGAAAAAGTCGTATCACATGACATCTTTTATAGATTTCTGACGTTATTACGTGACGTTTCTGTGTAAAATGAAATTGGACATGGCAAAAAGGTCGATCTCGGAACTAAAGTATTTGTTAAGTTAATGTTTATGCTAACAATAACAGACTGTTTTTGGAATCCTATGATATATATCAACAAAAAGTAAGACAACTGAGTAATCTCCATTGATTAGAGAAGACATACTGCAGAACATAATTAAATCATCATGGTTTGATCTTGTCTTTTAATGAGAAACTGAAGAAAATTTTACGTTATGTTCACTGTCTTTAGCATGACAAATGGCAGCTTCTCACAAACATTAGCTATACAATTAGGAACTATTCAATGCAGGATGGTACTTTGGTGATGGTAAATTGTGGTTTTGCTGAATTTTATTTTATCTGGTCAAATTTTTGAATTAATACATGGTATGCAATTTGTCAAGATTCTGAACATTTAGGGCTAATAGTGTTGGTGACTGGTTGTTGTTTATAACCAAGTGTATGTTATTAACTATTCCATAGATCTTTTTTTTGTAAATTTTGCATATGAATAATGCTTATAAATTCATACCAGAAAATATTTAAAAAAAAATTGGGGGTAACAGTTTTGGTTTTTTGAGATGCAAGTTGTTGAAATTAATAGGTTCATATATATAGTTCTAAAATAATACATACAGGGAAATCATGAGAATTGGCAGATATTTTTACATTATAAGAGTTTTCTAACTTATTTAATATTTAATAAATTCAAAAATATTACAAAGTTCTTCATGTGAAAAATTATTAGGTGTTAAAATTGACAGCACACTTAACTGGAGAAATCAAATTGACCAAGTTTGTGCTAATATATCATCCAGAATATACCTTCTTTCTAAAATAAAGAAATTTTTAGATATATTAGTGCTAGGAAAACGTATTACAAAGGGTATATTCTGCCCCTTATTGACTACTGCTGTATTATTTGGGGGTGTCAATGTAAAAATGAAGGGATGACAAGAATATTAAAACTCCAAAAAAGGGCAGCAAGATTAATTCTAGAAGCAGATCCTTTATCATCTTCAGCCCCTTATGTAAAGAACTTGGGTGGATGACAGTTGAAAATAGAATTAAATACCACAAATACTTACTTCTATGTAAATGTGTGGTATGGAAGCACCAATGTACCTAGTTCAAAAATTAAAACTGAAATCTGATGATAATCCTTACTCTTTGAGAGGTGTCGCTCAAGGTAATCTGATAGTTCCTAAGCCAAAAGCTGAGCTATTTAAGAAATGTTTTGTTTATTCTGGGTCAGTGTTATGGAATGGACTACCACACTAAAAGGGGTAAAGCTCAAAACACTTTTACTTTCAAACAAAGTAGCAAGAAGTACTTAACACAGTCCTGATAAGATTCTGTTTTCTACAACGTATTTGTATATTTTTTATTTTTATTTTTATTTTATTTTTTATTTTTTCTACATGTACCTCTTGAACAGTTTTATATCTTATGTTATTATAATAATACATTGAACTACTTGACTGTAAATTAACTACGTGTAAATATCTGTTTTGATTGTATTGTAATTTGTATGTGAATTGAAGGCCTCAGGAAGATTAGTTTACTGGAACTAACTGTGTTACCCTCTTTAAATAAGAATTTATTATTATCCTTATTATTATTATTATTATTATTAGATACTGATTGAGTTTGGTTTGTCCTGTTTTACATAGATTTGAACAAATTATGAATCTACAATATTTTACTTATTGCAAATAGGAATATATTGTTATTGCATTATTGCATTGACACATTTTATTTTTTGTTTTGTTTTGTTATTTCTAGGTATTTATTCATTTATCATAGGAAGCCTCAACTTCTGCATATCTTCAGATATATTATTTTAACTGTCTGAAAATCAATTTGAATTTTATGATGTTGCATAGAATATTCCACTTTTACTGGTTACACACATGCACATGATGTAATTTTGCAATAAATTTCACAAAATATTCTGCCTTGAATCGCTTAAATTACTCATCTCTTTTACTAGATGTCAAACCACAAAGTAATGTCAAACAAACCTTTGAAATAATTTGCACAATATGCTTGCATTATTAAACGAAAATTTCAATATCTATATATAAACCAATCCCATTAACCTCCTTAAATTTAGAATTTACAGATCATTTAGTCATGTTGTATTTTATCTCAGTTTCAACCTAGCAGACTCAGATAGATGTAAAGAATTCATAGAAATTATTGATAGAATGAAACTTAAGGGACAATATTTTCTTGTCAATATTTATTATGCAAATACTGAAGGTTAATAGTTTGTTCTGAATACTTTTTTATATCTCAGCATGCTCAGGAAAATACTATACTCTCTTAAATGAATCCCCTGAATAGAAAAAAAAACACTTTCAGGTTTTTTTGTGGTTAAACATTATCAAATTTCCACATGTCAATCTATTTTCCTTCCTGTTAATGTTGCTTCCCTGAAGAAAGCAAGTATGGACAATATTCACACTTGATTTATAGCTAACAACCCAGTCAATATCCTTTCCCCCAAGAATAATCTATTGTAACAGATGGAAAGAAACATGTTTTATGGACCATTTATTGTTAGTAACTGAAGTAGTCTAAATATGTTTTTCTGTGTGATATAAATTCTTTTACTTACACTTTGCTCTACCTCTCTTACAAAATTATTTTTCTGACAATTTAGATTAACCCATCCATGCAGTCTTTCCTGCTCAGGGACAACTACTTAATGTGCACAATATATAGAGCCCCACCCTTTAGTCATGGTTTATTGACTTTGAAGCTTTTTCACTGTTTAAATAAATGTTAAGTTTGTGATTAGGTCATTCCAATTAATTGGAACCACTAATTTTAAGTCATTGACATTTGGTATGCATTAGCACTTTTATTAGCATTGGCACATCAGATTTCCATGGAGATTATTTGGCCTAGCTGTCCACTCAGTCATGGTTTGTTGACGTTGAAACTTTTGTATAGTTTTCATTTAAAAGTTTGTGAACCACTGATCACGCTTATGGTACATAAGTTATTGATATTTGGTATGCAGTTGTATAAGCATTAGCACATCTCATTTCCATGGAGATTATATTGCCACTCCCCTCAGTTTAGGTTTATAATTTAGTTGGAAACTTTTTGCATAGTTTACGTGTTAAGATTTGTGATTAGGTGAATTATAAAGCATTATGGCATATCTCATTTTCAGGGAGATTGCTTCAGCCCCACCTTCAGTCATGGTTCATTAACTTTAATAAATGTTTTGCATATTTTAGAATGCTGAAGTAATACAATTTTAATTTCAACATTTGCGTTTTACTATCAAAATAACATACAGGCAAGACAAATCTCTGTGTCAACAGTTTATTTTATTGGAATGGTCTTTTTTCGTTAGCTGCTGAATGAATTTAAAGCAAACATAACCATGACGACAGGGAGGTTTCTTTAAAGGTTATTGTCAGGGGTTACTTTAGTGTCATAAACAAACAATAGTTCAGCTACAGGTAGGTTACTTATAAACACTGAACTCATTTGATATACCTCATAAACTTTTTTTTCTTTTGGAAAAAGACTAAAAGAAATTAGTCCCCTACTGACTTAGGTTTGTACTCTGTCTGTCTGTCTGTCTGATTGTCTGTCTGTCTCAAATTTAAATTCAAATATATAAGTGTTGTCTGGCTAAGCAGAATTTTCAAAGGCAACATCAATTATGTTTAGATATGCATTATTTTATTGCAAGATTGGAAGGGGTGTCATATATCATACACTTGTTCACAGTATGTCTACTTGGTATTACATGTGATGACATGCTGAGTTGCTTACATCCACCTTCTTTGGTCTCTAGTGGATAATTGTCTCATAATAATGGCAATCAATCCACATAGATCTCCTCAAAGAACATGCTAAAAGAAAGTTCAGGTTTAGGTGTCAGAGACCATGTATATCATTGATAAACTATTTTATGACAATTAGAATAACATTGAATGTTGAATTAATTTTTTAAGAACACTCATCTTTTCTCATTCCAGGCTTCCATTATACAGACAAGTTATCTTCCCATGTTCCAGAATCTTGGTAATTTTATAGCTATTAGACATCAAGTTAAGCTTGCTAAAACAATTCATCGCATGTTTATCTTTAGAACTGAATAATTCCATTAGTGATAGTGCTTCTTTTGGCATTATTACATGTTCTTTTGCATTTGTTCAGCATGAATAACAAACAAAATGCTTAGGCAAACTTGATTTTAATCAGGAGCTTTGATTTATATTCATTAAAAAAAACAACAATTGTAATGATTCTGGAACTTAAAAATATAACTTGGAAAACCAGTTTAGCAGAAATGTGTCAGGTTAGATTATGAAATGAAATGTAATTTAAATCAGAATACATGCACTTTCAGAGTTTTGTGAACTGTACATAAACATAATTTCTGGTCAGGAATATTTATGGTATTTTTTTAACACTTCTAGATCAGATGTTATTAATTCTGTTTATTGAAATATGTATTTCATATTCACTTTTAAAAGGCAATTGCTGCCTTTATTGCTGTGGCGTAGATGCCATATCTGTCACTGCCTGGGTTCAAAGGTCATCATACCAAAAATGGTCAAAGTATATTATATTGCTGCTATGTTAATTATTCTTTATTGTCTAGTTAAATAGATTATGTCATGTCTAATATCCTTGACCTCAGTTTCATGTTCCAGTGGAAAGGTTAAGTTTCAGCAGAAGGTCTGTTCCTCAGTAACTTTGCATGATGGTTTAACAATATTTGGTATGTGAATTTTTTGCCAAAAGAATATGTTCGTCTGACTTCTGTCTTATTACCATGACCTCAACTTTACATTCCAGGTTTCATGTTAAGTTTTCAAAATGAGGTCTGTTCCTCAGTAACTATAGTGAAATGACAACAATATTTGGTATGGGGATTGGTTGGAGGACTAAACATATATGTCTGTCTGACAAGAGGCATATGGCCTTGACCTCAATTTCATGATCCAGTGGTCAGATTAAGTTTTAGTATGAGTTTGTTCCTTAGTTGAGTAACTATTCATCATAGGTCAACAGTATTTGGTATGTGGATTGGTTATGAAGAGATTATGTTAGCCCTGTCCACATGGTTCATTGATTCTTTTTTGTCACCTTGTACTAAATTATCGGTCAACAAGATTTTTTTATCGCTTTGTTTTTTTTTTTCTGTTTTCCTTCTTTTGACTCAATTATAGCCCTTGGGTTATACAAATTAAGGATGTGGTTGAGGGATCAGGCATCCTGACGAATCTAGTGATAGTTGCCTTACTAATATTCTGTGTTTTTAAAAACTTGTATTTATTTTTTGTAGTTTACTAATTGTTATTGGAACTGCTTTTGGTGTTATATTTTTGTAAGTAAATAGATTATTTTTACTTATGATTTGTGTCCAATTTTTTTGTCACAATTTGTAAACAAAATATTTTTAAATTACAATTAGCTGATTATTGATTAACATAACAGAAAAGATATTACTGTTTTGAGTGAAGATATGGTATAGTAGCTCTATATAAAAATAAAGATGTGGTATGATTGCCAATGAAACAGCTACCATCATAAGATATTTCTGGAAAAATAATGTATGAACATAAGGGATTATGATTCAACTTCCACTGAAACAGCTACCATCATAAGATATTACAGAAAAAAAGTTAAATATTCAGACTTTTGCAGTAAATAAAAAGAAAATTTTCACAAATCAGGAATAATTTACTGTAAAAAGTGTATGTCAGAGTGTAAAATTTCAAACATAATGACAAGATGATAAATATGTTGTATGTACCTGATGTGCATGTTTGTAGAATGGTCTAGTCCATTGAGACATGCTACTTAGAAAATTTAGGAATTTTGGCACTGTCCAGCTATCTTGTCATTGCAACTCCTCAAAGATGCATATGGTTCATTTTATCTATATGAAACTTTGTATATTGTTAGATCTTGATATGCAAAATATTCATGTATGTAGGATGTATTTGAGACAAAATCAGATAACACTGGAAAAAGTCCAAAGTTATATTATCAACTTATTTAATTCCCTGTATCACTAGCATACTCAGTCAGGATTTTGGGGTATTATTCCAGCTTAGTGGACAATTCTACTTTGATTATTAATATTATTTATTTCAACAAGATCATTGAGTAGAAATAGCCTTTTAATTGGTTTTTTTTCCCTTTCAGCTTGACTGGGATTTCTGAAAAATTGCCAGAATTTTTTACACCAGACACCTTCTTCCATTTTCTTCTTCCACCGTATGTATTTTATTTTTCATTAATAAAAGTATAGTATAGTATATGTGATTTGATTAAAGGATATTCTTAGATTATACAAGCAAAAATGGTTCTTATTCACAACAACAAAAATGAGAAATAGATAAAAAGTTGTAATTGATGTTATTAAATAATACTTGAGTGTCACCTAAAAAAATAAATAACAATCAATATTTTGAAATACTCATGTGGTACTTCAGGCTTGCATTCACAGTTAATTTTTCATATTTTTTTTATAAGGATAGGACATAAAGTCATACTTTTCATAATTTTCTATATATAGGTAGAACAAAATTTCACAGTTACCGGTAATTGATGTACACTTTTTATACTTTTCCCACAGGGATAGTACAGAAAAGTCCTAATCAATATTTTTCCTGAGGGATAGAAAAAATGATTAGAAGGACAAGATCTACAAATAATTCAACATTGTGTAAATAATTAGTGGACACCTTACAGGAGTTATTGAATGGTTTTATAAACTATATTAGATAAAGAGAAACTGTTATTACCAAATATGATCAGCAGAACAAGACCTACTTATTTATTTACACAGTTGAAAGACAGTCAACTCCTTATAGGAGTTATTGCCCTTGAATGAAGATTTTTACTCATGTTGGGGTTTTTTACTGAAACTATAGTGGATAGAGATAAACAGTAAATTGCAAAAATATTCAACATGACAATCTACAAAAAAGTCACATGGCCAAAATCATTAGTTGACCTCTTTTATGAGTTATTGCCTATGAATGATGATTTTTACCTATTTTTATACGACCGTGGTCGTATATTGGTATGATGTTGGTGTCGTCGTCGTCCGAAGACACTTTGGTTTTCGCACTCTAACTTTAGTTTAAGTGAATGGATCTCTATGAAATTTTACCATAAGGTTCAATACCACAAAAGGAAGGTTGGGATTGATTTTGGGGGTTATGGTACCAATAGTTAAGGAATTAGGGGCCAAAAAGGGGCCAAAAATAAGCATTTTTGTAACTTCAGACATAACTTGTGTGTTAGTGTATGGATCTCTCTGACATTGTACCACAAGGTTCCATATCACAAAGGGAATGCTGGGATTGATTTGGGGGGTAATTGCCTGAAAATTTTAGGAATTAGGGGCCAAAAAAGGGGCAAAAAACAAGCATTTTTCTAGTTTCATAACAATAACTTGTGTGTAAGTGTATGGATCTTTCTGAAATTGTACTACAAGGTTTCATATCTCAAAGGAAAAGCTGGAATTGAGTTTAGGGGTAATTGCCCAAAACGTTTAGGAATAAGGGGCGGGGCCAAAAAGGGGCCAAAAATAAGTATTTTTCTAGTTTCCAGACAATAACTTGTGTTCAAGTGTATGGATCTCTCTGAAATTGTACTGCAAGGTACCATACCACAAAGGGAAGGCTGGGATTGATTTTAGGAGTGATTGCCTCAAAATTTTAGGAACGAGGGGCCAAAAAGGGGCAAAAAACAAGCATTTTTCTTGTTTCAGGACAATAACCTGTGTGTAAGTGTATGGATCTTTATGAAATTGTTCCACAAGGTTCCATGT
Source organism: Mytilus coruscus (assembly GCA_017311375.1). Lineage (NCBI taxonomy): Eukaryota > Metazoa > Mollusca > Bivalvia > Mytilida > Mytilidae > Mytilus > Mytilus coruscus. The sequence goes on from CM029599.1 coordinate 88,895,912, forward strand.
CACAAAGGGAAAGCTGGGTTTGAGTTTGGGGGTAATTGCCCTAAACGTTTAGGAATTTGGGACCAAAAAGGGGCCAAAAAACAAGCATTTTTCTAGTTTCCAGACAATAACTTGTGTTCAAGTGTATGGATCTCTCTGAAATTGTACTGCAAGGTACCATACCACAAAGGGAAGGCTGGGATTGAGTTTGGGGGTGATGAATCATAAGAGGGTTCAAAAAATTGGGAGGGGGATTTTTTTTTCTTTTTTTCCTTTTTTTTTCTTTAAAATTTTCCATTTTAAATTGGTTATTTCTGATTTATTTATAAAAGCAAATAATAATGATATGGTTTGAATAGGTAAATTAAAAATTTTTAAGTTCTTAGACCACATTCATTCTGTGTCAGAAACCTATGCTGTGTCAAATATTTAATCACAATCCAAATTCAGTGCTATATCAAGCTTGAATGTTGTGTCCATACTTGCCCCAACTGTTCAGGGTTCGACCTCTGCGGTCGTATCAAGCTGTGCCCAGCGGAGCATTTTATTTTTTGTGTTTTTGCCATTTTGTTTTAATATTCTTATTTCATTGTATCTTATAATTGCACTGTATCAATTTTATGCAAAATTCTAATTGCACTGTATCATCTTACAATTTTATGCAAAAATGCCAAAGGAGCCACATTATAATACTTATCTTAACATTTTTGCATCTAATTGTTCACTTTTTTCAGTATAATTTTAGAAGCTGCCTTCAGTTTATATGACAGAACATTTCTACATAACTTAGGAAGTATTCTCATATTTTCAGTAATTGTAAGTTATTTTTATTTTGATAGACACACACATGATTTCTTAATTCTTCTTTTTGTAGTGTTTAAATATGATAAAATATAATAATTAAGATGAGCACATTAGTCAGACCCAAGCAGAGTTCAAGGGTTTATGATTGGTGGATGACATGTCAAATATAATAAGGAACATGTACTGATGTGTCATCACTTTATTGAGACAACAACAAAAATAGGATAGTAATCATTCAAATCACTTTGTGGCCCTGGACATAAAGTGTTACCAATATAAGAATAAAAAATCATCTGTCGTTATTTCAATCCGTCATTCTGTAATTATAAGGTTGTCCTGAATTTTTTTCTTATACCTGCAGTATTGATTTGATTTTCAGTACAATGATATATGATGACTAATAGATCAGTTTTGATTTTCTTCCTGGTTGATCAACTTTTTTTCAGAATTATGCCCCTTACATGTTTATAAAAATTGTACTTGTTTAGACTTTTCAGCAGACCTGGAGTTAATTTTTGGTGCATTAATGTATAATGACAATTTACAGATCTTGTTGCATGAAAATTGTACTTCACTGGTCTTTTGTTGGAATGTCTTTAGATCTGGAATTGATTTATTATACTTAAGTGTAATGATGACTTATAGATGGAATTTACATATTATTCCAGTTAATTAATTTTGAAATAGGATAGAGGCTTGGGCATTCTACCAATACAATTATTATAGCTTTAGTTAAGATTTAGTGGTATAATATGAAGAAAAATTGGTACTTTGAATTGTAAGACACCAGTAGAATTCTTATGGGAAAATTTCAAAAATCAAAAGCTCATTTCTAAATAAAAATCAACATTTGCATAAATTCTGCCTATGAGGAAGATTTTTGTCTACAAAGAATATATAAAGCATACTGAGTTTACTTTATTATAATACATAAAATTGATAACAAGAATTACCAAAAATATTTAACCTAACAACAGACCATAACAACAACCATTTCCTCCAATATAAAAAGACATACAAAGGAAAAAAAATCACTTGTTCCAGGTAAAACATGGGTTAAATCATGCTTTCAGTATATTAAGCATGTTTTAGATGTTGATTTTTATAATTACAGGGAACATGTTGTGCTGCTTTTACTATAGGTAAGAATAGATTGTTTTAAGATAAGGTTTTTTGAATAAATTTCTTTTTTAAAGTATGTTATACATTATTTAAAAGAGGAGGCAGAGTTTTCTATATAACAAAACTGTGAATTCACTATACATGTTATTATGTATATATATGCAGACTCTAAATAAAATTTACTTACTTACTTACTTACTTAATTTCTCTAAATGGATAAATACTAATTTTATTTTCTATCTTATTTACTTGAGACAAATAACAAATAAATGTAAATGAAAATACATATTCTTTGTCTGGTTTGTTAAAATAGATGTATCAATGGAACCAGCTTAGTGTTCTATCTTCAAAACAGCTTAATTTTCAATCTACACAAATCTTTGTGAAAAAAAAAAATTAAATGATTTCAAGGTGTTGCTATGCACTTACATTTTAAAACATGAAAATAATTGTGAAATTAAAAGATGAGTAAAATTGAACTTTGGTGGATAGTTGTCTCATTAGCAATCAAACACATCTCCTTATTTTTATATTGAATGTATTCTTTAAATTAAATGCTAGAGAAAGTGAATACAGTTTTTATATGTTGTATTTTCAGGTTTATGTTTGATTGGTCTACATAATGTAGGTGCCATGGAAGATATAGATGTAACACCTATACAGCTTTTATATGTTGTATTTTCAGGTTTATGTTTGATTGGTCTACATAAAGTAGGTGCCATGGAAGATATAGATGTAGCACCTATACAGTTTTTATACGACCGCAAAAGTTTTGCGGTCGTATATTGGTATGATGTTGGCATCGTCGTCGTCGTTCGAAGACATTTGGTTTTCGCACTATAACTTTAGTATAAGTTAATAGAAATCTATGAAATTTAAACACAAGGTTTATGACCACAAAAGAAAGGTTGGGATTGATTTTGGGAGTTTTGGTACCAACAGTTTAAGAATTAGGGGCCAAAAAAGGGCCCAATAAGCATTTTTCTTGGTTTTCGCACAATAACTCTAGTATAAGTAAATAGAAATCTATGAAATTTTAACACAAGGTTTATGACCACAAAAGGAAGGTTGGGATTGATTTTGGGAGTTTTGGTCCCAACAGTTTAGGAATTAGGGGCTAAAAAGGGCCCAAATAAGCATTTTTCTTGGTTTTTGCACAATAACTTTAGTATAAGTAAATAGAAATCTATGAAATTTAAACACACGGTTTATGACCACAAATGGAAGGTTGGGATTGATTTTGGGAGTTTTGGTCCCAACAGTTTAGGAATTAGGAGCCAAAAGGGTCCAAAATTAAACTCTTTGATTTCATCAAAAATTGAACTATTGGGGTTCTTTGATATGCCAAATCTAACCGTGTATTTAGATTCTTAATTTTTGGTCCCGTTTTCAAATTGGTCTACATTAAGGTCCAAAGGGTCCAAAATTAAACTTAGTTTGATTTTAACAAAAATTGAATTCTTGGGGTTCTTTGATATGCTGAATCTAAACATGTACTTAGTTTTTTTATTATGGGCCCAGTTTTCAAGTTGGTCCAAATCGGGGTCCAAAATTAAACTTTGTTTGATTTCAACAAAAATTGAATATATTGGGTTCTTTGATATGCTGAATCTAACCATGTATTTAGATTTTTGATATATGGGCCTGGTTATCAAATTGGTCCACATTGAGGTTTAAAGGGTCCAAAAATGAACTTTATTTGATTTCATCAAAAATTGAATTCTTGGGGTTCTTTGATATGCTGAATCTAACCATGTATTTAGATTTTGGATATTGGAATACCACAAAGGGATGGTAAGAATTGTCTTTGGGAGTTATGGCTCAAACCATTAAGGAATAAGGTGCAAAAAAGGGGGAAAAGGGTTTCCAGGTTAATGGACAATTACTTAAGTACAAAACATAATTTAAAAGGCAGTGTAAGGTTGGTAATTGAAACTCATTTGAATATCTCACCTAAACTGCTTTTAAATTATGTATATTGGAAATTTGCATAAAAACTTTATTATTAATAAATTCCATTGGAAATTTGCCAATAGCTTTAGTTTATTGAACTTCATTGGACATTTGCCAATATAAAATGTTGCTGATGAAGCTTTTTGTTTATCTCACCTAAACTGCTTTTAAATTATGTATATTGAAATTTGCCAAAACTTTATTATTAATAAATTCCATTGGAAATTTGCCAATAACTTTAGTTTAATAAACTTCATTGAAATTTGCCAATATAAAATGTTGCTGATGAAGCTTTTTGTTTATCTCACCTAAACTGCTTTTAAATTATGTACAGTGGAACCTCGTTGTGTCAAGTCGAAGGGACCGGACCAAAGTATTCGACTCATCTGAGGTTCGACTCATGCGAGGTCGAGTGTGTCGTCAAAAATTTGGAATGCAAGAAATACGGTATGAGATTTGCGTAAACTAGATACTTTGAACAGTGTGCCTTTTTTCGATATGACACACTTTATAATTGTGTATGCAATCGCCATTGTTGATCCTTCATAATAATCAAACACACAAGAACAGATACAAATCATGCACAACACAAATAAAATCAATAGTCTACCCAAATATTTATAAAGGTCAGTCACTATAAATTATGAGATCATTCGCGGAACGAAATAAGTTCTGAACGGTCTCTGATGAGGGTGTCTGCTGTACATTATATTATCATGAATTGATCATAATTGTCTTAATCTTTTATTTATTGTACTTAATGAGTTTTAATTCTAACGATTGATTTAATCTCGGCTAGTGTCATTTAAATTCGTTTCTTTTTTATCTCATGTGAAATATGTTCAACACACTAAAGTTCCGCTTGAACAATCAACAAAGGTGTTAATTACCGGCAACCATAAACATGTCAGTTTAACTGTTATACAAACAAGTATGTTTACTCAGCTTTAATCTCTTTTGAAAATGATTAGGTTACATAAGAAATACATCCGATTTGAGTTTTATCATTAGGTCTGCGTCTTTCGAAAATTCTTACTTTCGAACTTCGAGACATCGGGGTAAATTTACATTAATTTTATATCGACGGGACTACAAAATTTACTCGACATAACCGAGTATTCGAATCAACCGAGTTCGACTCATCAGAGGTAATTATGCATTGATCAAACGGGAATTTTACCGGGACCGAGAAATTACTTCGACATATCCGAGTTTTCGACACAACCGAGTTCGACACAACGAGGTTCGACTGTATATTGGAAATTTGCCAAAAACTTTATTATTAATAAATTCCATTGGAAATTTCCCAATAACTTTAGTTTAATAAACTTCATTGGAAATTTGCCAGTATAAAATGTTGCTGATGAAGCTTTTTTGTTTATTTTTAGCCATGATTATTATGTCATTTTCTATTTTAATAGGGTCCAAAATTAAACTTATTTTGATTCTAATAAAAATTGAACTCTTGGGGTTCTTTGATATGCTGAATCTAAACATGTATTTAGATTTTTGATTATGGGCCCATTATTAAGTTGGTACAAATCAGGGTCCAAAATCACTCTTTGTTTGATTTCAACAAAAATTGAATATATGGGGTTCTTTGATATCCTGAATCTAACTGTCGCAATAGCAAGAAATCTTCTATTGCACAATAGCACAGTATTGTGCAATAGCAAGAAATCGTCTATTGCACAATAGCACAGTATTGCGCAATAGCAAGAAATCTTCAACTACACAGTATTGCGCAATAGCAAGAAATCTTGAATTGCACAGTATTGCGCAATAGCAAATAACCTTCAATTGCACAGTATTGCGCAATAGCAACAAATCTTCAATTGAAAACAAATACAAATGTTTTAACCAATTTCGATGCGATTAATTAAGTCTTTAATTTTTGGGGGTTCTAACCTTGTATATTTTTTTTGGATATTGGGCCCCATTTTCAAATTGGTCTACATTGAGGTCAAAAGGGTCCAAAATTAAACTTTGTTTGATTTCGTCAAAAACTGAATTGTTGCGGCTGTATGATTTGCTGAATCTTATTGTGCATTTAGATTTTTATTTTGGGCCCTGTTTTCAAATAAGTTCATATTAAGGTTTGAAGGGTTAAAAACTTTGTTTGATTTCAACTAAAATTAAAATTATTGGTGTTTTTTTATATGCTGAATCTAGCCATGTTGTTAGATTTTGGATTTCAGACCATTCTAGGTAAATTAAATGTCCCATTTCAAATTTTTAAGATCTTTGACCACATTTATTTTGTGTCAGAAACCTATATTATGTCAAAAATTTAATCACAATCCAAATTCAGACAGTATCAAGCTTGATATTGTGTCCAAACTTGACCCAACTGTTCAGGGTTTGACCTCTGCGGTTGTATCAGGCTGCGCTCAGCAAAGCATTTTATTACATGTTGTATTTTCAGGTTTATGTTTGATTGGTCTACATAAAGTAGGTGCCATGGAAGATATAGATGTAACACCTATACAGTTTTTATATGTTGTATTTTCAGGTTTATGTTTGATTGGTCTACATAAAGTAGGTGCCATGGAAGATATAGATGTAACACCTATACAGTTTTTATATGTTGTATTTTCAGGTTTATGTTTGATTGGTCTACATAAAGTAGGTGCCATGGAAGATATAGATGTAACACCTATACAGTTTTTATATGTTGTATTTTCAGGTTTATGTTTGATTGGTCTACATAAAGTAGGTGCCATGGAAGATATAGATGTAACACCTATACAGTTTTTATATGTTGTATTTTCAGGTTTATGTTTGATTGGTCTACATAAAGTAGGTGCCATGGAAGATATAGATGTAACACCTATACAGCTTTTAGTCTTTAGTTCTCTAATAGTAGCCGTAGACCCAGTTGCAGTAAGTATCAGAAGGAAATTACTTGTGGAGGTAGACGTTTTTGTCACATTGTTCTCAATTACTAGGTTGTATCTTGTTTGGACCAAATCAGTCAAGCATCAGAATACAAAATTTTAATTGATCCATGCTAAGGATATGCAGAACAGTGTTAGACACATATGTTTGTCACAATAGATACTAACTTTAACATAATCTTACTCAATTTTTGTATGTGACTGTTTTTTCAAGTCTTTGTTTAGTATCCTGTGTGACATTCTTTAAGCTCAATAAACTAAAGCGTTCTTGTAAAACCTCCATTTGAAGTTTACAGAATAAAATTATGAAAAATGCATTATGCGCTTCTTTTTCTTCGGTGTATGCATATAGTGTTCAATACTGCCAGGTTAGGAGACGTGAGGATTTATTATAACAATAAAGGTTATTTTGAAGGAGTTTATTGAATCAATTGACTCACTCACAAGGACTTAATGTCAAGTTTTTGAATGAAACACTGAGTTTACACATCAATAAATCTCTGTAAAAATAACCTTTTTAAGTTTATAATACCAATAAAATGCACTAGAAATTATGTTCAGATAAAAAAAAAAAATCATCAACACTTGCAGATCTATTTCCTTTGTGTAGGAACTTGTAATCATGACATCATGAAACAGTTTAAAGTTTTTGGTTTGCCAGGATGCTCACAAAAGAAACATTTAAAAGAACAACATTGGAATTATTACATTTACTTTAAAGGATTTAGACAAAAAACCTTAAATAAGATTGTTTATTAATTTGAGTATACACACACTATCTTTTTTTTTGATAAAATTGTAAAGAAGACTGTTGAATAATTGAGATCAACAACATTTTCTCCAACAATTGATTAACTTATCTATTTCAGGTGTTAGCTGTATTTAATGAAGTTGGTGTAAACAGAGTTTTATACTTCCTGGTCTTTGGTGAATCCTTGTTAAATGGTATGTATAAATACATAACATAAACTGTAAGTTCAGAATTTTTTTCTATATAAAAATAAGAAGATGTGGTATGATTGCCAATGAGACAACTCTCCACAAGAGACCAAATAACACAATGTTTTTATTATTGTGGACATTGTGACAGAATAACTTTCTCCAAAATGATAACTTTCATTTAGAATTTTAAACTCCTCCTAAACCCCTGATCAGAATTTAATGAAAGTCCTTAAAATCTTCATCTTATAATGCTATTGTGACATTATTTAGAAAAAATATTTTTGGGGTTTTCTTTAGCAAATCTTATCATTGCTTCATCTGTAGGTACTCCTTTTGTATCTCACAGCTCCTTCTAAACCCCTTATTAGAATTTACTGAAACTTTTTCAGAATCTTCACCATATAATGCTTTTATACAACTCCTATTTTGTTTATGATCTGAATCGTGTTTTGGTGTTTCCACTAGAAAATCATAGAATTATGCTTTATCTAGGGTACCCATTTTGTGTCTGCAACTCCTCTTAAACGCCTAAAAAATTATTGTAACTTTCTCAGAATCTTCACCTTATAATGCCATTGTTCACCTATTATGTTTTGTTATCTGATGTCAGAAATATTTTTAGGGTTTTATTTACTAATCAGGAACTTTGCTACTGCTTTATAGCGGGCAGGGGTATCATTTAGTGAGCTTTGCTTGTGGTACCCTCAAATTTTATATATCGTAAGAAAAAAAAGAACAAATAAGAAATAGAATTTGTTTTACAGATGGTGTGACTGTAGTGTTGTACAATGTAATGCAGTCTTATAACAGTATAGCTTTACAAGGTGGATCAATCACGGCTATGGAGGTAAGGTGTACTTTGCATTACAGAATATTTTACTCATGTTCTTTGACGACCCTTATATTTTACAGAAATGGGTTGCAGTTCAAATCAGTTTTGCAGGAATGTGCAATCTCATTAAATCAGCTGTTAGTTGTTGCTACAATACTTTCAATAGGGTATCACAACATCGGATTTTGATCAGATTGCAGGAATGTATGAACTATGGAAGTATTGACAATGAACTATGGAAGTATTGACAATGAAGTATGGAAGTATTGGAAGTATTGACAATGAACAAAGTGAAAAAAAACAACTAAACTGTAAACTTAAACAAACAGAAAAAAATGATAAAATCAAAAGGGAAAAAATAAAAGAATTTAAAGGAAAATAAAAGATGTCAATTGACTAGGTATTTGATCCTTTCAGATATATATATATATGATTTTAGTAGGGTTAAAAGAAGCTGTCTGGGGATAAAAGTATTCAATTTACTTTCAAAGCTTTTGAGAAAATTCCTCCTATGCATAAGTAAACCTATTATAAAAATAACAATGAATAACTAATCCAGTAAACAGAAAAATGATTATTATATTAAATAATAATAATCAAATAATAATAATACATATAAAGGAGATGGAAGTTACCAAAAAATCTTGGACAATGCAACAGACTAACTCCAAATACCAATACCCTGGGAGAAAAAAATATATTAACAACACATGGTACAGATAGCCTATATTCGTACAGATACAAAATGTGATGGGGTTAAAATAGTTTTACCTGTGGACAAAGTGTGCCACAAACTGATAAACTTGAATTTTGAATTAATCATTGACTACTGTAGGTATCTTAATCAAGTGGAAATATCAGGCCATTATTGTCTTTAGTTTGCATATAATATGGATTCATTATTATTCGTGGGCTACCAATTTTCGTGATTATATGTTATAACCACGAATTTAAATGTTTAATGAAGTACACATTTTCTATATGATTGTATGCTGACTTTGGCAAATCCAGGTAATCAAATATCATGGAACATACAATTAATCACCAATAACAAAAATTGGTACCCAAGAAAATAAATGAATCTTTACTATCTGAATAGGTTATACATCTTTATACAAAGAAGAACTTTTCACAAGAAAAATTGAATGATGACCAGATAAACAGGTGAGTTGTGAGTTGGACAGCATTTGGTAGTAACAATACCTGAATGAAATCAGGTGAAGGGTATACATCAATGAACTTAAATTACATCTAATTTATTATAATGCCTGTACAATAAGGCTATTATTGTTTTAAATATTTGTTTTCCAGGTGGTATTAGGAATAGTGAAATTTTTAGTTGTATGTATTGGTGGTCTTGCTATAGGTGTAATCTGTGGAATTCTATCATCGATACTTACCAGGTTTACTGATAAAGTTAAAGGTAAGAGATGACCATGGCTAATTTGCAGTAACACAAACATGTATGTAAAGAGTATGACAAATAAAAAATGCTTTCTTTCAGTATACCATCTGTAAAACTTCCATGTTAGTTAAGAAAATGATGTAGGATGGTTGTGCAGAAGATAACAATTCAGTGATTGTTAAAAGAGATATTACAGATGAAAAATTTTTTATTCAAATATCCTGATAGTTGCTGAATAAGGAAATCATTAAATTAGATAGAAAGATCCACTTTTTACAACACGCTATAGATTTCAGATTTATTTATAAGAACCACAACTTTTGATCTCAGTGTATATAGAAGTAATCAAATTGATAAGAGATCCTACAAACCATGTCCATTATATCCTGGTTATGACATTGTCATTGTTTCCCCTGCAATGAATGTGTGCGAGACATTGGGTTACTAATCAATGGATGACATAAACTATTTGTATAAGACTAATCATTTCAGAAAATAAAAGAGCTGTATAATTCATATCTTGTCAATCTGACTTCATCTGACCTTGACCTCATTTTTATGGTTGATTAGTCAACATGAAGGTTTTGTAATCGGGTCTGTTTTCAGATACTATAGCTAATAAGTCAAAAGCATGTGGTGTATGGAATGACTGTTAGGTGTACATGTCCATATGGAAGGTTTCATCTAACCTTGACTACATATTCACGGTTCATTGGTGTACTTAAGTTTGCATAATAAGGTCTGTTTCTCAGAATTTATAAGCAATAGGTCAATTTTAATAAGAATGATTGTAAGTTGAACATGTGGCAGAGTACATCTGACTTTTACCTCATTTTCATGGTTCATTCATAATGTTAAGTTTATGTGATATCCTTGGTAAGACCTTGATTTTGAATACTGTCAACACAAAACTTGATCATGATCATTAAAGTAGATGAGACATTTCAGCTCTTGTTTGTCAAAAAACTCAGTTTAATGAAATATTAAATGTACCTGGAGTTCTGTGATAACACTTATATTTTATGATGAGGTTGTGATACCCAAACCAAAGCTAATTTTAATTATTTTTATTTATGTATTTCAGTTGTAGAACCTGTAGCCATTTTTGGTATGGCTTATTTAGCCTTTATTTTGGCAGAAATGTTCCATTTCTCAGGAATTATAAGGTAAAGTAGATTTCCTGCAATACTTACAAATTTTACTTGTTTCAACTTTTATTTTAAAAGGCCATTTTTCAGATCAATTGGCTTTAATAGATGATGAATATCTGCCATACAGATACTGTAGTTTATAAACACATTTGGTTTGGGCATGAGTTTGCCTTCTATGCTGGATATAACCTTTATTAGTTTTGATGTATGGTTTTTCTGAGTCTGCTTGTATATATCATGGTTGGATATTACCAAGGAATTTAAGTTTGAACTATTTTTTTTAAAACAATTTGTTAATCTACAGGTTATGTCATATCTCATCATTCAGTTAGCCTGCAGTACTAGTGTATGATTGGAGCATCTAGTAAATGTAACATGTTCTTCAAACTGTTCATACAATTAAACAGAAATACTTTTTCAATAGTTTCCTCTTTAATTTTCTAAGTGTAATATGTTGGTTTGTATTACACATATATTTGCCACTACAAATAATATACACAAAATTTAGCATCTTACAAAGAATAGTGAATACGAAGATAAACAGTTCAGGCAATTTAAATGCTTACCAATGAAGAAAACGAAGGTAGTAAGATATATATCCAATATACTGTTAATACTTTTAAGAAGTCTGCTTATGTCAAACTTAAAACGTGTTTGATTATATACCTCTATTTTTGTAGCATAATAGCATGTGGCTTAATACAAGTGGCATATGCCTTCAACAACTTAAACAGGAAGTCCTGCACAGCAATAAAATACTTTACCAGAGTAATGAGGTAATTATGCCATAGGTTCATGTTGCGTCAACATACTTCTCATTTTTATACTCTTTTCAGAAAGCTTGCAGTCATCTGCAGAGCTCCAGATAAGCTGCATATTTGTGTAATTACGCATATAAAACAATAGAAAACCTAATTCAATTGTTCTTCTCAGCATTTAAAAACCCAATGCATTCAAAGGAAAACCCAATTATTTATTAAGACTGCATTCCCAACCCTATTAGTCACTGTCAAGTGCATTATTTACCATAATTAATGAATTATTTTTGCGTAATTTATAAATCTATTCTACTAATTACGCTCCTCGGCTCTTCGAGGATGTAAATATAGCATTCATTTCCCGATGTACAATGAGGCATCTCATTTAAAAGAGGTCAAAATCCTTGACCTATGGGTATGACGTAGCTATACCTAGCTATAAATACTGTGGCTATTACCTGTGCCAATCATATTATTTTTCGAGCAGCGAGGTGTCTAACTCGTTATAATCTGTGACGACGTCCAGTATTTTAAGATTTTGTAAAACTGAGAACTTTGTTCCAGTAAAAAATGTTTTATAAACATTAGTTATCTTGAGAACTTAATATCCAAGTTCGTTAAATACAACGTATTATATCGTTGTTCTATTTTCTAAACCTTGTTCTTAAAATACATGTGTACTGTAGTGTGAATCACACAGGTGCTTATCACGTAATCAATGGTGGACTGAACGTGTTCACTTTTTAATAATTTTGACATTTTTTCGTCTAAATAAATTGATATGTTATCGTAGTTATTTTAACACGAATGAATCTCTATACAGAAGTATATGGGTAGAATATCTTTCTTGATTTTCAAGGTAAGTGCAAAATGTAGGAAGTTCCTATAATGATTATCAAATGATTATATTGCATCTATGCATCTGTATTATTGAAATCCATGATGGGAATTAAAATAGAAATGGTGATCTTTCTAGACTCCATGAACTTGAAATAGAATTGCTATATTGATGCTTTTGTATCATCAGTTTATAAGAATTAACATATTCATAGTATGATATATATATATGTAATATATATCATTTATATATTTTTATGCTCCATCGAGAAATGCAACTTTGAAAAGTATTCTATAAAGCATCAGAATTTGCAAAACAAATTGCAAACTTATATTTTGCTTACCACCTAAATCTGTACATGTACACTGGATTTTCTTTTCAGTTCAATTAGAAATTACTCTTCTTAATTACATGTAGTTATATTGCTTTAAATATAACATAGCCATATATAACATTAGATGTATATATATAGAAAAATAGTACATGTAAGATGTATCATAAGCATATTGTACAAAGGAGCAGTTCAAGTCTTGATTGATATATGTTAATACAAAGTAATAGCTATATTCCTTCAATATCCAGCATGTTTATGGATATCAGGATGGGTGAAGGTCATTTTCAAATGTTACACTTTACAATGAAGTATAAACTTTGTAACCCTTCTCCAGTTCTTTTTTAAGAAAATTATCAGATTATCAGATGAGTGTTCACAGAACTGTATTACTTAAATCTTAGGATTTTTAAAACACGCTGGATCAAGTTTTAATTCTGGATATATTGATCTATATTAATCCTTATAACATAAGATATTAAATAGCTACACTTGTTTTTTGTATAATTTGTTTATACTTCATGAAATATCATAACAATGATACTTTTGAGATGATTTACTACATAATGGTACATTAGATGCAGTATGTATATGTAGACCTATTTATGACTCAGAGAGGAGTTTTTTGATTGCTGGTTACGTTAAAGTTATGAATATTAACACTATTTGAAGCTTTCGTTGCTTACTTGAGCTTTTGAATCAATTTTTCTATTCTTACAATATAAAGACAGACTGAATTGCAAATGTCATGCAAAGGTATAATACTTGTAGAACTTGCAGTGACAGTTTTTAGCTCCATATCCTTTCATTTTCTATTTAGCTTGTAAATATACTAGATATTTTACCATGGATTAATATTAGATAAATCATGTATACATAATATTGAAAGCATCAGAAGGCTAATGAAAATCTGTATCTGACTGTGTTTACATCGTTATTTAAACTACTGTCTCCTGAATTTGTCTTCAAATTCTTGTTTTTTCATACACATCTGAACTACAGTGAGTGTCATGTTAGAAGAGTACAAAAAAGAAGGGCTAAAGAATTAAACACTTTCAAATATTTAAGAAAAGTGTTGCCGAATAACATGTCAGTAGATATTTAGATATACAATTAATGGTTTGTAAGCAAGTATCATGCAAATGGTATTTTGAAAATTCAAAACTTGTTATATAGATATAGGAAGATGTGGTATGAGTGTTATGCTCTTTATATAGTTAAGAGAATTTGTCTTGAATGTATAGAATAAGTTATTATTCTTGAAAATAGTGAAATTCAGACTACAAAATATATTGAGAGAAAATGATATTTTGTTATATATTTATTTTCCAAATTACTTTAAATGTTTTGAAACTATTTATTTTTTTTACCTGGACTAACAATATTGGTTCTTTACCTTAATATTTAGATTAAATTTATTATTAAGTTAGAAAGATTAGTTAGATTGACTACTATCTTAGTCTCCAGTATATTCTGGACTGATTCAGCAAATTCTGATTTGCTCTCTGTTAGTTGTTCAGGGAACTACTTGTTTGTGCCATCACTTTGAATATGCTATAGTTACATTCTCAAAGAGCCGAGGAGCGTAATTAGTAGAATGGACTCTCATCCAAGTATAACTTGGGATATGAAGGATGAGAGTCATTCTAGTAATGGAGCCTGAGGCTCAAGAGGATGTAACAATTTACCCACCCAGTTTGGAGGTAACTGTTTGCCCATCCCAAATGTTTTAGTTGCACAAACAAACTTTGAATCATAATTGGCACAGGTAATAGCTGCAGTATTTATAGCTAGGTATAGCTACATCATACCCATAGGTCAAGGATTTTGACCTCTTTTAAATGAGATGCCTCGTTGTACATCAGGAAATGAATGCTATAGTTACATCCTCTTGAGCCTCAGGTTCCTTTACTAGAATGACTCTCATCCTTCATATTCCAAGTTATACTTTGATGAGAGTCCATTTTTTGTAATTTAAAGAAATCTACTTTCGTTCTTAAAATAGAGCACCAATCAAAAAGCAATCGTAACTACTCGGGCATTCTCGCTCACTTACATTAACGTATATGTAAGTGAAGCATTAAGGGTAGCTTGGCATCCTGACCCAATCAATACAATCCATGTGACCAACTATCAGCGCTGAACAGGATCTACTGTCAAGCAGTGAGCCAGGATCCCAGGCTACGATAAGGGTCGAGAAGTTACAAATGGCAAACTGGGTCCTTCTCGGAATCTTTTAATCGTTTGTCCCTTGCTAAAACTTTGTATCCTGATAAACAATCCGCACCAGTTTATAAATTTTCCTTTTATAACACGGAATAGACGAGGTAGAAAAAGCACCTCTTGTGCAAAAGACTTAGTTTATTAAATGATCTCAAAACTGACACATATATTCTGAGGAATAGAGAAATGTCACCCATATTATTAATTCGCTCGTGGAAGAAGCAATGACTCCGTGTGGAATGACACTGGATATTAAATAACCATCCATCATCATGATCATATATATTTTTAGTGACTGTTTTGCTGCTTACATGGACAATATTTTGGTTTATGTCACTAAATTGGGTAAAAATTAAACGGTCCATAAATCGATGTTAAATTGTTTTAACACATTCACAGAACTTTAATATTGATGCATCATACACATGGCAATGAATCAATTTTATCCTAACAGAGTAAATGCCTCAATTTTAAAACCATGATTAAAAAACCTCAACACATTTACGAATATTGGAGTGAAAAACCCAATTCAATCTTTGCCTGAGGGGTGAACTTGAACTGATGATGCAAAAGAAAAAACTATTTCACTCAATTACATAAAAAATGAGGAGTAAAAACCCTAATTAGTAAATTCTTATCTGGAGCTCTGCATCTGTAATCTTTTGATATACATGTAGTAGCCTTAAAATTAATTGAATTAGAAAAGTACAAAAATACCTCAAATTAACATGACTAACTGGTGAAATGTATCAACAGACAATTGAGTAATGATGATGTACCCCAATCAACAATAGCAAATTATTTAGAATAGATTGTATGACTAAATGGTGATGTATGTTTAATCTTTTCAATAGCAACCTAATTATATCTTTTTAGTAGTAGTGGAGTGTCAAAATATAAGACAGAGTTCATTTAATACCATATTAAAATCATAACATAAATTATGTTTTAATCCAAATTTTTTCTTATTAGAAAATAGTTTACTGTATGTATTGTTTCTAATGGCCTCTTTGGCTTGCAAGTAGATCATGAAATTTCCTCTCTTCTCTTCAACCGTCTGGCAGTCATCTTCAGATTGTAAAATTTTGGAAGATAACAGAATAAAATATATGAGATGTTGTGTGAAAATTGGTCATTAACAGTATCAGACATATTCATACATTGCTTACAAATCATTTGAAAATGACAATACAGATCTTTAAAAAACATTACTGTTAAACAATTGCTGTATACTAGTATATTTAATTTAAAGTTGACTATTGAATTGCAGAATTTATGGAGGTAACTTGCATCACTGTGATTATTTTGATGAGAGTACACTGTAATCAGAATGTAATTTAACCCTTGTTAGCTATTAACATCATTGTTGAAGGTTTTCATTTTTATTTTGTGTTGGTTTTTCTCTCCAGTTATCAAGTAAACAATGCAACTGTTTTGTTATTTATGATTAGCATGTGAAAAAGTTGGTTTAGGTGGGAAGCTTTTAGTAGATTTTAGACTAATTTTTAATTGAAAGTAAATTAATAGCCTGAAAAAACTTCAAGATTTGTTTGGTATATTTTGGTATATCAATTCCATTACAACATATTTGAGTCATTCAAAAATAAAAGAAGAATTTGTCTGAAGACACAAATACCCCCTCTCAAGCTTTGCAATTTTCCAATTTAAAAAGGGCATAACTCTATATCAGAAAATGACTCACTGCCAAAATTGGAACTCTGTCTGTGTGTTGTGGCTCTTGAGTTTCATAAAATTGTGTTGAGGCAACTAAAGTTAGAGTGCGGGAACTGAAAAATTTGCCATTTCCAAGTTATAAAGGTAAGTGAGTCACTGTCCAAATTCAAACTCTGTCTGCAAGTTTTGGTTCTTAGCATTGTGTGTGAGTTTCTCAAATGTTTAAGTGAAAGCTAAGTTAGAGTGTGGAAACGAAAATGGGATGGACAGAAGAATGGACAGAAAGACTGTCAAGGGTGACACTTAATGCCCCCTTCACCTAGTGGCAGGGGCATAAAAAAGAATTCATTTATGCATGACCTATGCATGTGTATCGCTTTTTTTTGCATTTCCATATAGATACATTTAGCTTGCATTCTAATGAAAACAAGGTGAAGGTAACACTATGCAAAGGTTTAAAACATTGATTCCATAAAAAATACTTATACTATTATGCCTCCCATTAAAATTTATTTTTAACTGCTGATAGTTACCGAATTATAGGTAAACTAAAGGACTTAGTTATTATAAATGAATAAGGAGATGAGGTATGATTGCCAATGAGACAACTATCCACCAAAGTTCAAATGAAGTGGATGTAAGCAATTATAGGCAACTGTACAGCCTTCAACAATGAGAAAAACCCATATCGTATAGTCGGCTATTAAAGGCCCCAACATGAAAAATATGAAACAATTCAATTGAGAAAACTAACGGCCTAATTTATAACAAAACAATTAATGTAAAACAAATAAGACAGACATGAACCAACAACAACCACTGAACTACAGGCTCCTGACTTGGGACAGGCACATAAAGAATGGCGGGATATTGTATGGTCTTCCAACCTTTGCTAGTTGACAGATTAGTGTAAACTAAAGGACTTAATTTTTGTATGAGCTTCCAAACTTTGCTAGTTAACTAATTAGTGTTTACTAAAGGACTTATTTATTGTATGGTTTTTCAACCATTGCTAGTTAGCTGATTAGTGGTTTACCAAAGGACTTAGTTATTGTATGGTTTTTCAACCTTTGCTAGTTAACTAATTAATGCATACTAAAAGACTTAGTTATTCTATGGTCTTCATGTCCATCAGAATTTTATTGCATAGTATTAACACATTATACATTATTATTCTATTTGTGAACTTAACTAGATACAAGATTCCTTTTACATGACCTTATATTCATATAGCAAGGTCACATGTGGACAAAAAATATTGAAAATTTATTTGTATATTGCTGTTAGTTAGTACCCAGTATATATTGTGAAAGATCAGAAAGGAACCTTTTGTGTATATAACTCTCGTTATCTATAGTTTGAGCCAAGACTAGAATGTCATATTAAATGCCCTCGGGGGCACATTGTTTTACCCCTGTCCGTCCGTCCCTCCTTCCGTCTGTCCATCTGTCTGTCCATCCCATTATGGGTACATAGTTATTCCAGATAACTCCTCCTACAGTTTGAATGCTAGGAAGTTTTCACTTTGCTGGCTGTTTGTACAAATATTGAAGGTGTGCATGTGGTTATGTTTTTTTTTTATTAATATATGCTCTATTGGGAGATAGTTGAACTTTTGTCATTTTTTGGAGTATTTACTTGCATCAGAGGTGCATAGGGTGTCCGGATAACTCCTCCTACAGTTTGAATGCTAGGAAATTTTCACTTTGCTGGCTGTTTATACATATATTGGAGGTGTGCGTGTGGTCAGGGTTTTGATTTATATTAATATTTGCACTTTTGGGAGATGGTTGAACTTTGTCATTTTTTGGAGTATATACTTGCATAAGAGGTGCATAGCGTTTCCGAATAACTCCTCCTACAGTGAACCATAGACCTATGTGATCCCATGCTTAACTTTTTGTATTTTAAAATAACACTTTGCATCTGCAGAGGCATCATTTGTGTCTACCAGACACAGTAATATCTCAAAGAAAGTCCTACATTGACTTTGTCATAATACAGTTAATTCAGAATGGAGTGTGGGGGCATCATGTTGTCTAGTTGTTGTTTTGCATTGCTTAATGTTGTGCTTTCCTGTTCTAATTATGACTTTTCTGAAATCTATTGTGAAGTACAATCATGAATATATATGAGTGCAAGATTTCATTTCAGCATACAGGCAATTGCTTCTTATCATGGTGTGAGCTATTAGTTTCATTTGATATTCTTGTCATCTTGAAATTATTACTAAACAAATATTGTTTCTGATCGGTTGCTGTATGATGTGGCTGAAAAGCAATTGGCTAGAATGAGACACATGTATAGAATTTGGATAATATCTCAGACAGGAGAAGATACAGTATGGGTATTCAAGACCCAATCAACAATTATTGCTTCATGTTGACATGATTTAGGATACCGTGAAGTGCTCTGTACCTTCTTAGAAGGTTAAACTTGTTATCAATAACTGCCACCATTCTTTAATACTGTTTTTGTTTATTAATAGTTTGTTTGTTCTTTTATTTTTGTTATCAGACTGTTATTGGAATATTTTTGAAATGAATATCGGAGCCTTTTAAGAACTGAAAATTAAGAATATTGCCCAAATCAGATAAAAAAGTAAAATTTGCTCTTACAAAATGCAGGAACTAATTCTGTACAAAATCGAAATCAATAAATATTTGCCAGACTTTGCAGTTCAAAATGGAATAAGCTTGCCTAGTAACTGCAGGTGGAAATGAATATTCAATCTGCAAAAATCCACCTGGATGCAGTGTCAAACAACACATAGCGGTATATATAAACATAAACATACCGCTGCAAATTTCATAATTTTAACTGATATAAAAGATTCTTTAAAGTTTTAGAAAAAGTGATGGTTTACAGTTTGTGTTAATAGCTACAGGTCATTTTTTTGTCGAGCCTGCAACTTCTGTCACAGAAAGCTCCACATAGGTATAGTGATCCTGCGTCGGTGGCGTTAACTAACTTCTTAAAAGCTTAATATTTCAGAAGGTAGAAGACCTGGATGCTTCATACTTTGTATATAGATGCCTTATGATATGGAAGTTTTGTCTGTCATATGTCCATTGTCCTTAACCTCATTTCCATGGTTCAGTGACTACTTGAAAAAAAAGTTAAGCTTTTTTGTAATCTTAATTTGTCTCTTATTATGCTATATTTGGTATGTGTGTACCTTGCAAGGTCCTCATGCAGTGAACAAGGTTAAGTTTTCATGGTCAAGTCCATATCTCAGATACTATAAGCAATAGGTCTTCTATATTTGGTGTATGGAACTATTTTACGATGTACATGTCTGTCTGGCAGGTTTCATTTGACCTTGACCTCATTTTCATGGTTCATTGCTTTTTGTTAAGTTTTTGTGTTTTGGTCTGTTCTTCTTAAACTTTAAGCAATAGGTCAACTATATTTGGTGTATGGAATGATTGTAAAGTGTATATGTCTGTCTGGCAGGTATCATCTGACCTTCACCTCATTTTCATGGTTCATTGGTCAATGTTCAGTTTTCCTGGTTAACTTTGTTTCTTAGATACTTTAAGCAATAGGTCAACTATATTTGATGCTTGGAATGATTTTTAGGTGTACATGTCTGTCTGGTAGGGCTCATCTGACCTTGACCTCATTTCCATGGTTTGGTCCCTTTCTTTTATACTATAAGCAATAGGTCATCTATATTCGGTGTATGGAATGATTGTATTAAAGCTGTATATGTATTTCTGGCTTGGTTTATCTGACATTGACCTCATTTTCTTGGATCATAAATGTTAATGTGATACTTGTAGTAAAACTTTATATTTAGGACTATCAATATAAAATCAATGGTCAGTATAGTAGGAAAGACATTTCAGCATGTGCACTCTTGTTATATTTCATCAGCACTTTTAATTATTATCTGTACAAATTCTGCATTTTGATGTTAGATTTGCCAAAAAATGCATCTATCATGTTAACATATATATGGTACCTATATCTACATAAAGATAAATGTTAATAATGTGAATTTTAAAATTTCTCTATACATGTATTTATTTATTGTCATAAATGATGACACATGCATCAACTAAGGCAAGCTAATTATTTTTATTGGTAGCAGTCTTGTCAGTAATCATTAAAGAATGGCAGTGTTTTATTCAATATAAATACTTTATCATTACAGCTCAACAACAGAAATTATTATATTTATGTTCCTGGGACTGTTGTTAGTGAGAGATAACCATCGATGGGAGACAGGGTTTATTTTATGGACATTGTTTCTTTGTATAGTTGTTCGGTTCTTTTGTAAGTATAATCTTGTTTATTTTGTTCAGATCTACGGGAACTTGGTGAAGTTTAAAGAGTAATGAGATTATTGTAATTCTTTAATCTTATAAAGATAAGGAGATGTAGTATAATTACAGATATGACAACTATCCACCAGAGTTAAAATGAAGTGGATATAACCAATTATAGGCCACTGTTTCGGCCTTCAACTGTCAGAAAAACCAATACCATATAGTCAGCTATAAAAGGCTTCGACATGAAAAATGTGAAATAATTCAAACAAGAAAACTAACGGCCTAATTTATAACAAAACAATGTACGAAAAACAAATATGAGAGACATGAACCAATAACAACCACTGAACTACAGGCTCCTGACTTGGGACAGGCAAATACAGAATGTGGCTGGGTCTAATATTTTTGTGAGCGCTCAACCCTCCCCTAACCTGGGACAGTGATGAAACAGCACAACATACGCTCAACCCTTCCCTAACCTGTGACAGTGATGAAACAGCACAACATAACACATGTAAGAACAACTGTAAAAATCAGTTGCAAATGTCTCAAATCAAAAGATCTTAGCAAGTTAATACTTTCATTACCAGCTGGTTTTTTTTATCTCAGTTCTTCTGTGGTCAAACATTCATTGATATTAAGAGATTTTGACGTAACAGGATGCATGCTTTGTAGCTAATTTTGAATCAGTCATCTTAAAACTGATTGCAGTAAAATGTTGATGACTAAAATCGGAACTTTATTTAGTCATGATATAGAATAAGGGAATAACAATTGAAAGTGTGTTCAAGACAGTGGTGTGAAATATTTTTTTTTAACAATTTAGCACTTACTGTAGCTTGAAAAAATTATGTAAAGGGGATGACCATTTTATTTTCTGGAGGGGGGAAGGGGAATCATGGCGTGGTAAGAGCTAAAAACAAATAATCTTGCCCAAGATGGGATGAAAATGAATATTCTACAATACAAAATGCAAGAAATAAGAGTTTACAAATGTAAAAACAAATTATCGTATGGCAAAGTACAAAACCAAGCATGTGTAGCAACATATCAAAATGAACATTCAATATGTAAAAAATACTCCTGGCCATCCCCTAAATGTTTGCTTATGAATATTAAGCTCACCTATTAACATGAAAATAGGGTATTTTATGATTGATGTTCAGTGGAATGAATGGCATCTACTATTATTAGCTTACCTGGCTCTATGCACCATGTGAGCTGTTGCCATCACTTGGTTCATATTCATATCACATCAACATTTTAACCTGATATGTATGCAGTATTTTTCACTGGACATTCAACACCAATTCATCCATGATTATTCTTGGCATTTTTTTTTATATGAGTCTATTTTTTTTTTCCAGATACATACTTATTTTCTTTAGCCATAAATAGATTTGACCGGTCAAGAGTTAGAAGAATTACCTTAGATGAAATGTTTATCATGGTAAGAGTGTATTTATGTTTATTGTTGTAAGTTTTTATGATCATTGTAATTTAATAAATAATAATCATTGGCTTGTATAATTATGTAAACATATCTATATATCTTTATCTAGTCTTAAGATATTTATTTGTTAAGCCACTATAAGCTCACATGACTTATAATCTGTTATCTGATAAATTTTCACATTTCACATTTTCACATTCATTTATTACTCTGAAACTACTACAGTGCCATTTAATAAATATTTAAGAGAAAATTCAACCACTATAGGCAATCTCTGATTTGGATAGGTCAATTTTAAAATTTCTCTTCTGAAACTGCAAAACTGCAAAAGATAGCGTCGACTAATGAAGGGGCATCAACATTTAAGTTCAGTCTGTAGTTGAAGTTTTTTTTAAACATCAATAACATTGTCAACCCTTCATGTAATTTTAAGAAACTTGGACAGAAGCTAATTTATGATCAAAAGACAGTATCCAAAGCAAAATTTTGAAAATGAGCTGCGTTGGATAAAAATCGACCTTATGCAAGTGCACATATACATGTAGATTTATAAGACTTTGGTTGATTTTATAACATTTAAATACAAAATTAAAAAATGAATTGTGGTCTGTGTTGTAGGGTTCTTATATCAACTCGATTTTCAAACAGTTACAGACTTTGCATAGATTTTTTTTCAACTCGAAATAGCTTAAAAGATGTATTGATATTCATTTGCATAAGGTCGATTTCTATCCGACGCAGCTCAAATGTTATTTTTCATTTTTCCGTATTTTTCTGATAAATGGACAAAGTTTTTTTTACAGTTAACATGTAAATAAGTCTAAAGTAAAATTTCTTTAGAAATGAATAACTTTGTCAAACCTTTGTCAATATTTTACTGATAGATGAACTTAGTTAACATTTAAGTACTTTTTGATGACACTGACCATATCATTTGGATGATATAATTTGGATTTTTAACTTTTTCTTTTGTTTTTTTCAACCTTGTATGAAGTTCAAACATCAAATCATCTTATATTACTGAGAGCAAGCAAAAAAGCTAATATTTTTTCTTACAAATCTCTGTGAAACCAGTTTTAGTCTATCCCCTTGATGAAATTCTGGAGGCAAGACTAAGACATGCTGTTTTTGGAACTGCTATCAACAAATTGTTAAAGTTTGTGATAAAGTCAATTTAAGGGAACCCTGTTTTTTAAGTCAGTGATATTTGGTATGAAGTTGTATAAGCTTGTTTCCATGGATATTATTTGGCCCCATCACCTCAGTCATGGTGAAAATTTTGCAAAGTTTGCATTTTAAAATTTGTGATAATATAGTAATCCGTCCCAAATTGATTTCTGTTCTCTAACTTTAGTTTGCCTCAATCAAATGTTAAAATGAACTTATCCCCGGCTTAGTATATTTCTAGGAGTTTGATTGGTTAACGCACGTCGTTACAAAACCCATAGCCCCTGGGTGTTGCTAACCCATATCCCCGGACGTTGCTACCCATTACATTGGGGAATTTCACGCGCGTTTTCCTTAGTTCCATGGTTGTTCCTTCTGAAATATCGAATTCTGTAGATTTTCCATGATGTCTGTATAATTAAATACTTAATCCACTAACAATTTTATCTTATTATATCGATTATTTCCACTCATTTTAGTAAATGCATCACTATGCAGCCACATTGTCAATGAATGGTACTACTGACCTAGCTATGCAAATGACCCACGTTGACGTCACACCGTTTATGATGTAACTCTCACAACATTGCGCGCCAAATTCGACCCATTTCAGTTTCTCTGTCTCTAGTTTAAAAACGTCTTATATTTGTCTACCTGTAGGGTTCTACCAAAGGTAGTACCCTACACCCTGTTAAAAATATGTCAAATTCGCAAATTTCAATAGAAGATATTTAAAAAATGAAAAAAACGTTGCTTTCACGTTAAACTTTGTGGTCGAATTTCTCTAAAAATCGCCAGATTTAGACTAAGACCGAGGATAAATTCGTTATCTACGTTCATATCCGTAGATATGGATATTTTAACACCCTTCAGTACCCTGTACACCCTTCGGCTGCGCCTCAGGGTGTACTTGGATACTTCAGGGTGTTAAAATATCCATATCTACGGATATGAATGTAGATAACTTATATTATACACTGTGCTAATTACAATTAAACACAGATCAAGTTCAAATTTAGATGGCGTCACTTTCACTGTTCTTGAGTTATGTCCCTTTATGATTGGAAAAATTGGTGAATATGTTGTTTCCACACTTTAACTACACTTTGCCTCAACCAAATGTGGTGAAACTTATACAGAATGCTTATTACCACCAAACACAGATCAAGTTTGAATTTGGATGGTGTCACTTTCACCATTCTAGAGTTATGTCCCTTTATAAATGGAAAAATTGCTGAATTTGCCGTTTCCACACTCTTACTTTACTTTGCCTCAACCAAATGTTATGAAACTTATACACACACAATGCTTATTACCATGAAACATTTATTATTGCTGATATTCATCCAGTAGTATTTTAAAATAATGTAGCAAACATTAAATATTTTTATAATTATGATTTTGAATATATTTATTTTGATTATAAACAGAGTTATGGAGGCTTGAGAGGTGCAGTGTGTTTTTCACTTGTTGCCTTATTAAAACCAGAGGACTTTCCAACTGAAACCAAAAACCTTTTTGTTACAGCCACTCTCACTGTTATCTTATTCTCAGTGTTTGTTCAGGTAAGTTTTCATTTCAAGTAAGTTTCCATTACAAATCAGTGATCATTATTTCTTACTTTCTTTAATTTGTTTTAAATATTTGTACCTTATTTTAATGCCAGTAAACCATTTGTACTTCACCATAAATGTATATGTGTGCAGATACTAGTTTTTGGAACTGTGGGGCTTCACAATTGGCATGAAATTGTCAGTGTAAACAGAACCAAGAAAAGCCACTTCTATTTATGATTTGTGATATTTTGTTCCAGAGTTTTGTTACTTCATCCAAAAAGTATGCTGTCCATCTACACTTTGTATACTATTTCTAATTGGCTTTGATTTCCCAAAATTTAAATATAAATGTAAAATTGCAGGCATGAAGCTCCCTTTTGATTCTAATGATAGAAATAACTGTCAATTTAATTTAATTAACTTTTATTACAAATTTTAAAAAGAGGAGTCAACATTTTGCTTGTTATATGCTGACTCACTATTTCAAAATTCAGCACAAATTTACCACAAAGTGACTGTTAATTAACATTTTGATTCTTTTTTTTTTTTTTATATATAAAGATATGAATTCTTGATTTCAACATTTATTATGAATGTTTTAAGATACAAAACTTATTAATATTTAATTTTGACTGTTATGTACTCTAGGGTGCAACAATCAAACCATTGGTGAACAAATTAAGAGTTAAACTTGCTACCTATGTTGAGCCTAAAATGTATGATGAGTTGAACTGCAAGGTATGTATGCTGAAAAGATTCTTATCTGGTAGAAGAAGGTTTACTGCATATACGTCAAGACTGGTCATATAGGGGTATATTGTTAAATTGAAAAAAAAATAGATAAGTATTACAGATTTGTACATGATGCCCTTCTTCTATGAACTATTGAGGAAATACAGCATTTGTAGTTTTATTTATCTATTATCCCTCCTAAGTTCTATAAAAATTTAAAGTGTCCTTGAGATGCAATATCCAGAACTATACTATAAATGGCATATAGGATTGACAATTTATCAAAGGACAAGATCTTGGATGGTAATAAAGTCTTGTAGAAAACTCACTTTTACCTAAACTTTATGTTTGAATATCTAAATTTTGTATTCATATGGACAGCCACTTTACATAATGCAAATATCCTGACAAGAACTAAGTGAGTTCTGTTCAGATTGTTTCTATTATATTGGAATTTTTATAAAGCAGACAAAAACAAATGATTGTGCACATTACAAGAATGTGAAGACCAGGAAATAACCAACAGCTGATATTTAGTTAAAATAGTTTCTAAAACAATCTGAAAAGAACAAGTTTCTGAAATGATCTATATAGAACTGACCATTTTTATGTAATTGGTATGAAGTACCTCATTGTAATATGATATAAAATGTATATTTTAGGTAACAGATCATATGATGGCAGGAATGGAAGAGATAGTAGGACATGAAGGCAACTTTTATTTAATGGTAAACACAATTTACTGTATTCCTTGGTCATAAATGTGAAATGTCTGGTCAATTCAGTAACTTAGAGGTGACAATGGGTCTTAAGTCATACCTGTAGTATGTTTAACATGTAAAATGTAAGTGATAATGGTTGGGTCAGGTTCAAAGAGATTCTTTAAATGCTTTTTTCACAAGAAACTATGTCAAGAAGAATACAAATTTTTTGACAAAAAATTAGATGTAAGTATAGAGCAGAATAATTCAATAAATTTTCTAGGTATATCGAGCAAGTTGATTACAAAAACTAATTTAATTTGTCTTGAAAAAATTGTGAATGTCACAATTTATAACATTTGACTGTACTGTGTATAAATTTAATCATGGGATTAAGATTTTCACATTTATACAAAGAGAAAATGTTGACAATTTTTCCTCAATCCATGAAAATATACCGCATTTGAAAATATGTGAATCTACAATAAGTTGTTTTTTGAGGAAACCTTTTTTTTTTTTTAATTTTCAACAATATAACAAAATATCTTTGAATTCATAAAAAGCTTTACTTTTGATTAAATTCAAAATCACATAAGTCTATCTTGATGTATCACACATAATAACAATTAATTAGCAAATTATGTAATCGTCAGCTTCTTTTCTTGTTGATGAAATTAACATTGAGTATGATGTTTAAACATTTTAGCACTTACATCTTGAAACTTGAAAACATATATCTTAATTTAATTCATTAAAAAAGTTCTTTAAAAAATTCCTTATTTTTTTTTAGTTTACAATTCCCTTCTGATTTATTTACTAAGCCATTGTCTCATATAAGGATGAGTAAGATAAGTATTGGTTTTTGGTTTTGATTGCATTTAATAGCAAAAATGAAAGAGAACAAGTTTAACCTTCCCAAAAAAGGTATGAAATGCTTAGCCTTACCATAAATTCACTTCAGCTTTTATTTATATTGTATAGCTGTTATGCTGACAAATATCTTTCTCAGGCAAAAAATAAATTAATTTGTATCTAGACTTCACCAATTGCTTAATGTATTAATAACTCACTGAAATCAGAAATATATATATGGATGATTGTTGAATATTAGATGATTAATCTGAAGTGATGCTAGAGGTAGGAGAAATGAGCAATTGAACAATGAAAAAAGCAGGGAGGGGACGTCTGAGATGATTGATTACCAATTTATGTTTAACTTTTCAGGAAAAAATGAAAAGATTTCAAGATTTATATCTACGGAAGTATTTACTGAATGATCCTGAAGGTTTTGATCAGTCAGAGTTATTACAATATTATGAGAAATTGGTAATGAAGTAAGTAAGGAGAGAAGTTCTCACCATATTTTCAACACTCTGTAACAGTATGAAATTAATTGTGATTAAAATCATTGAAAAATAAACCAACCTTTGTATAAGGTTTCCTCTGCTGATGTTAATGTTAATCTAGTGATTAAACTTTCCCTATTGTTTCAATCATGAGAGGAGTCCTACACACTAATCTTCAGATCAGACAAAGAGCACTAAATTGAAATAGAAGGGTTAAAATTAGTTCATAATATAAAGTCCATACAAGTGATACATGACAAAACCAAAAGTTCACACAGCATGCAAATTAAATACATTCCCTAGCACCAAGGCTTCCAAAACGGTCATATATTCCGGACATTTGTATAATGTCCGGTAAAAGTCCGGCTGGGCAAAGCATGAAACGGTCATCTACTTTTTAGTTTTCAGGGCTTTAAGAGACGGTCATTTTAACATAATTCGCGATCTTTTTGACCCAACCTTTTGCTATAACAGCCACACATTTCCGGTCATAAAAGTGACATGATCATTAAGTACTATCAAAACAATCCCTACTTTAATACCTTCTAATTTTAATCAAGGCTAATTAGTTGTCGAACAGCTGAAATTTACCTGTTCAGGTGACAGGTAAACTATTTTGAACCGGACATTGATCGGTCTTTCAAAGTTATTTTCTTACATTTCAGCGGTTTGCATCTAATTAATTTAGTCAAAAAGATTTAAATTATCAGAAAAAGGTTTACAAATATGATTTGATGAATAGATTAAAAAGGTGAAAATGAAAAATCGTCATAACCACGTTGTTTGAACCAGAGACATGGCTCTGTTTGAACTAGTACACGTGTGCGCATGTGCGCAGGAGTGAAATTTAATTATGCATCCTTATTTCTTCAAAAAATGCTTAAATTGTCATTGATACCTTTATCTTACGTTTATTTCGAATATTTTCTTGAAGA
This sequence comes from Mytilus coruscus, assembly GCA_017311375.1. Taxonomy (NCBI): domain Eukaryota; kingdom Metazoa; phylum Mollusca; class Bivalvia; order Mytilida; family Mytilidae; genus Mytilus; species Mytilus coruscus. Next base: position 88,924,988 of record CM029599.1, read on the forward strand.
AATAACGTAGAAAGAACTATTTACACTCATTCATGCTTTGCAAACGTACACGGAATTTACGCACCCGTCTCTGGTCCATGTTTTACCATTGTCAAGATAACATCCTGTATTAGATTTAAAAAACGAAAGTAAAGTTTTTGACAACGTTATTTTGCACAAATAAAGAGTCTAAGGCAGATATAAGTACGCTGATGTTGCACACTTCGAATGATGCACTGCCAATTTAACAGTTTACGTCAGAACTTCGAATTTGAATCAAAGAATGTTTAATATCGTTTTTTTTAATGTCAATCATTGGGATGGCCAACTCGGCAACTGATTACCATAATTGCCTTTTGTTTATTTAGTCTTAAGGGATTAAAATCGGGATAATATATAAAATGTCCGGCTGGCTAAAAATAATTTTGGAAGCCCTGCCTAGCACCTGTGTGTCTTTTAAGATCATTTGTTTGAAGTACATAGATTAGTGTAATGAAGCAGACCACTTCTCTGGTTTTATAAAAGGTTATTAATTTTGGGACGTTTGACTGAAGAATGTGTGGGTTGGCAGCTCCATCTGTTGCCATGCAGTAATTTGAGTAGTGTTGAAAAAGTGCTTTTAAAATTTTCATATGTTGTTACCAATGACAAAATGTAGTCAAGTTCAATATTGACAATTTTCATTTTTGTTATTCTGGAGTTATGGTTCTTGATTGATTGGGAAATGGCTTATTGTCTTGTTTTCATGCAGTAACTTGAGAACAGTTAACATTTTGAAACATTGTTTTTGATGACAAAATGGAGGTCAAGTTCAATAATGATGATTTCCACATCTACAGTTTAGGAGTTAGGTTCTTCATTGATTAGAAAATGGAACTTTATTTTGATTCTATGCAATAAATTGAAAAGGCATGGTTCAATCCTTACAAAATTTTAAGAAGTTGTTTCTTATGACAAAATGGAGGTCAAGGTTGGATTTTGCAATTTTCACTTTTGCCTTTCAGGAGTTATAGCCAATGACTCAAATAAATTTAAGAACCAGAAAGGACAACTAACTATATTTTGTATTTGGAATCATTCCAAGGTATGCATGTCTGTCACACAGGGTTCACCTGACCTTGTAATCATTTTATGGTTTAGTGGTCAATATTAAGTTTTCATGATAAGGTCAAATTCTTAGGTACTATAATTATACCCCACGCAACAAGTTGCGGAGGGTATAATGTTTTTGACCCGTCCGTCAGTCCGTCTGTCAGTCCTGTTTCTTGTCATCGCAACTCCTCTCAAACCACACAACAGAATTTCATGAAACCTTTTTAGATAATAAGGACATACTATGTAGTTGTGCATATCGACAGGAAATTAAGATTCAATTCTTTTTCTAGGAGTTATGCCCCTTTGAACTTATTTACTTTAATGTACTACTGCAACAGTTTGTCATCGCAACTCCTCTCAAACCACACAAAAGAATTTCATGAAACCTTTTCAGATAATAAGGACATACTACCTAGATGTGCATATCGACAGGAAATTACGATTCAATTTTTTTTCCAGGTGTTACACCCCTTTGAACTTATTTTCCCAATATACTACTGCAACCTTTTGTCATCGCAACTCCTCTCAAACCACACAACAGAATTTCATGAAACCTTTTCAGATAATAAGGAAATACTACGTAGATGTGCATATCGACAGGAAATTACAATTCAATTTTTTTTCCAGGAGTTATGCCCCTTTGAACTTATTTGCCCAATATACTACTGCAACCTTTTGTCATCACAACTCCTCTCAAACCACACAACAGAATTTCATGAAACTGTGTAGGTAATAAGGACATACTATGTAGATGTGCATATTGACAGGAAATTATGATTCATTTTTTTTTCTGATACAATTTTGTTTTCTTACACTTATTTTATTTCTCCAATGACAATGTGGGGACGTGGGGTATGTGAGCGCGCTCACTAAGGTTCTTTCATTTTTCTGATTAGATCTGTTACCTTGTTTAATAGATCATCTATATATGGTGTATAAATTGATTTTAAGGTGTTCTTGTCTATAGGGTTCATTTGACCTTGACCTCATATGCTCATGGTTCATAGGTCAATGTTAAGTTAATGTAATACTTTGGTTGGGTTGTTGTCTCTTTGACACATTCCCCATTTCCATTCTCAATTTCATAAGTAGAGCTTCATATTGTAGATTTACAATATAAATTTCAATCCAGGTGAGTGAATGTACCATGTGCTTTCTTGTTTGAAATGTGATTGGTTGCTTGTTTGAGTGGAATTTTTTGCTGGATGTAGAAAATTTGTGCATTGAAGCAAGCAGATGCAGGGTAATAGCAATTAATTTTCTCATATCATTATGTTGTTTTGTTGCTCTCTTATGGGCATGTTTAAGTAGTATGTGCAGCTTCTCCTCTTAGCACATGTCACTAAGAGTACTGGTTGACTCAGAGTCAGAATAATATGTCCTGGTAGGGTGACATATCTTTCTGCTGACTGTTCATCATACTACATAATTCATTAAAATTTCCAATTGTTTTATATAGAATACATTACAATTATAATAAAAACTATGATATTTTCTGAAAGACTGCTCGGTTTCTGAAAAGCAAGCTCTGAATTGAATTTTTAACTTGATTTTCGAAGTAAAAATCGGTTATTGATTTGAGGATGTACGGCAGGCGGGAGGGATTCGGGCGGCTGCCAAACAGTATCCATTCATTTACATGAAAACGCTTTGAAGAAATTTTTTCAAATTTAGATTTGTTGTTTCCTGTGACTAAATGAAGGTCAAGTTCAAATTTCTTGATTTTAGCTTTTCTAGTTGTTCAGTTATAGCCCTTTCCCAAGAATTCAATTTTTGATGAATTAATCCATTTCTTTACAAAGGGAAATAACTCATTTTTTAAAAGATTTTTAAAAGACCTTGTATTAATGATAAATGACATTTTTGATTTTTTTTTCTTTTCTTTGGTAAATTGTTTGAAGAATTTTGTGGTAGGTTTGTTTGTTATGCTGTATAAACTAATTTTCTGAAATATATATATATATTTTTTTTTTATGAAGTGAACTCCTTTAATTAGATAATAATCTATTTTTATTAAAGGATGTATTTCATTACATTTAAAGTTGTTGACATTGATAGATAAGTTGCAGATCTATATTAGTTTGTGACAAATGAAAGAAAAATATTTGGAACTATTAATTATAATTGATTATAATTTGAAAATAGATACATTATGTTACATCATATCTAATTTAAGAGAACTATTTTTAGTGATTAAATCATATCCAATTCTAATGTTAGAGTACATTGTGTACTATGTTAAACCATATTTCTGTTCAAAGGGAAATAACTCAAACTTATTCCATGAACCAGTAATGATAACATCAAAATTTCTTATAACTATTTTTTTAAGTCATGTGTGTTATGAAGGTAGATGTCACAGTTGTTATGTGGTATTTTATTTTTGTTGTGTGTGTTAATGTTTAATTTTTACATGATCCTGTTTGGGGTTCAGATTTGCAAATATCATTTTCATTATTAATTAGATAATAATCTATTTTAAATATTCATTTGCAATCCAAGTTCAGAGCTGTTTTAAGCTTAAATGTTGTGTCCATACTTGCTCAACTGTTCAGGGTTCAACCTTTGCAGGAAAATCCGGTTTGCTGTCACTTGACAGCCTCTTGTTCAATATGAAATGATATTTCTTTAATTTCAGCAGAGGATGTTGGTAACAAAAAAAAAGATTTCACATTGTTATTAATTTAAAGGGTTTAAACTTGCATGTTAATTTATTATTTCAGAGAGCATTACAGAAATCTTCATTTATGTGGAGCCAAAAACATGCCAGATAAATCAGAGGATATGTAAGTTGTAGTTTTAGAAAACAACTGAAAATCTTTCTGTCTATTTCAAAGTTAAACTTTAACACATTTGCTATTTCCTTTTTTTTTTTTTTTTTGACTTAAAACTTCAACTGAAATCAATTGCTTTATTCAAACTAATAGGTTTTTCTATTTAAAACCTTTACATCAACATTTGTTTGAATTTGCAAGAAAACACAGACATAAGTTTTAAAGGTAAGATACTACTACTACTACTAATCATAATATTATATTTATTTATACTGTAGTATTATGAAAAGCTATAGATATTAAAGCCAGTATACATAATAAAGGGAATGTTTGGCCAATTTTAAAATAATTTTAGTTCTTACACATGTTTATCAATAAAACATTGGGCAATTATTCATACTGCGATTTTTGTTTTGTCACAGTTTCTATAGTAACAGATATATACCTGTGATTTTATCAAAGGACCAGCTTTAAGTTTGTTAAGACAATGAAATGTAGAAGTTTTTATTATAAAAAATGAAAATAACACGTTATTAATTTAATGCGTCCGAAGCGCTTTTCCGAATTTACCTTCATCAGGAACGCCCAAAGCCAACCACCCAAAAGCCAAGGATGTATAAGAACCGAAACAGTTTAAGAGCTATTTCTGTATAGTTTTACTCCCCTCCCCTTTAGGGTATATACTTAAAATTGTTGTTTTCCTGATTTTAAACCAACATGACATTGTTTCTCAAAATAGAAACAAGATGTTATTTAAAAGAAAAATTCCATCAAACAATTCTAAATAAACCTGTAAGGAACTATTGCCATCAAACTTTTAATTGATACATATATGATACCCTTTAACCTCCTGTTGACGGTAATTTATTATTTACCACAATTCACAGTTCAACATTAAGTTTTTATGATGATGATGAAGTGATCTTGTCAGTTTTAAATAGTTTAAAAGCTTAACATAGAAACTATATAACTATTTAAAGGTGGCATGGAAATTAAGATGACAGATTATCAGTTAATATATTGTATGTGTTATAATAAGTTATCTCTGCATAATTTGATTGTTCTTTGTATTCTGTCATATTTTTCATTCACAAATTTTTGTTCTTCTCATTTGAACCCTTGCTTCTGTGACATCGTGGCAACACCACTTTATTTTCATATAGCCTAATTGGTTAAGTGGTCTAGAGTGCTGGAAACATTGCAGGCCATGTTGCTACGATGTCACAGAAGCAGGGGTTCAAATCACGCTGAGGGAAGAAAAACATTTTTGCAGATCTAACATCATTAGGCTAAATTTGGGACGAAGTATATCTAAATTAAGATTCATTCAATAATAAGTAATAGGTTAACTATAGTATATATGTAGGACTCTAAAGTGCGATGGTACTCTAAAGTGCGATGGTCTCGCTAAAATGCAATGGTCTACGCTAAAGTACGATGGTGTCTCACGCTAAAGTGCGACGGTTGTTTGTTTGCTAAAGTACGATGGTATATCACGCTAAAGTGCAATGGACCAGTAGGGTAAGGTTCGATGGATTAAAACGTTAAAGTACATGGATTTTAAAAAATAGTCTTTTTGCAAAAGCTAGTATGCTACAGTATAACATATGTGATAGGCTTTATAATATACCGGTAAGCTTAAGTGATTGTTTCTAAATTTAGACGACCAACCACGTAATAATTGCTAAAAAGGTAATTTATCTGTCACAATATACTACAATGTATATTTCATGTAAAATGAATTTTTAACAATTCGGGCGTATTAAATATTTGGATAATTGGTGTAGCTTGCTGTCACACAGTCTATCACTAATGTGAACACCTCCTTACAGTCGTCATTGTAAATTACAAATACAAAATTGCTCGTTGTCGGTATAAGCTTTAATATGTAAACTTTATTTGTATAAGCTTTAATTTAAAATGACAATAGAGAAAAACTGCAACGGCGTTGCTATTTTGTAGCTATATATATAGTAAAATGGTCGACTGCAGGACATAAGTCATTCTTCCAGCACCCGAAGAAACAACACATTTGCTTCAGCCGACAAAGCACGGTTAGGTCTGAAATTAAGTCATGGACATTTGGTTTAAAAGTTGTTTATCAAATATTCCTAATTTATCTTCCGGTATATTCATTTTTGGTTTGTATAAACGACTGTTATAACTTAACGTCATAATCCAACTACGTTTCTACGTCTATACTTTCACGGACCATCGGACTTTAGCGTATGGAGGCATCACACTTTAGCGCAGACCATCGCACTTTAGCGTGACCATCGTACTTTAGCGTCCCCATCGCACTTTAGAGTCCTACATATATAATCATGTTAAAGGCTCAAATGGCAGAGTTAGTCTGACCATGACCTCATCTAAATGGTTGTGATTTATCAATGTTAAGTTTTGAGTGATCATGTCAGTTTCTTAATCACATTAAGTACTAGGATTTTTTTATAAAGTAAAAATCACTTCTTTGGATAAATTGACATTGTTCTTGATTTTGTAAAAGTCAGGATGATAAAATACCAGTTTTGTTGATAAAGTTACTTCATCTGATTCATTAGATAAGGACCATGGAATCATCAATAAAGATTTATATACTAAAAATTTCATACTGATAAATCCAATGGTTAGATGTTAATGCATTTATAACTTTTCAAATCAGGCGTAAGATAGATAGTTCTGCCATGCTACTGAAGTTAGCCAATGGAACAGATGCTGAGGAGCCTGAAGAGGAAGAGGAGGCTACAGGTAGATGACATATGTCAATGAAATAAAAAACTGACAGTTATTGTAGAATGCCAAAGATATCAATAATTCACTGATAGTTATTTAAGTAGGCCCTGATATCAACAATTGACTGACAGCTATTTATGTTGGCCACATATATTGATGATTTACTGTCAGTTATTTTAGCAGGCCACGTATATCAAAAATTCACTGTGAGTTATTTTAGCAGGCCACAGATATCAATAATTCACCGACAATTATTTCAATAGGCCACAGATATCAATACTTCAGTGACAGCTATTCATGTTGGTCACATATTTCATTAATTCACTGAGAGCTATTTTAATAGGCCACATATATCAATAATTCACTGACAGTTATTTTAACAGGCCACATATATCAATAATTCACTGACAATTTTAACAGGCCACATATATCAATAATTCACTGACAGTTATTTTAACAGGCCACATATATCAATAATTCACTGACAACTATTTTAATAGGCCACATATATCAATTATTCACTGACAAATATTTATGCTGGCCACATATTTCAATAGTTCACTGACATCTATTTATGCTGGCCACATATATCAATAATTCACTGACAGTTATTTCAATAGGCCACATATTAAAAAAATTATATTAATAATTCACGGAGAGTTATTTTAGTAGGCCACATAATTAAATCAATATTCTTTTAGGTGTAGTACTTAAGTGGTCATACTACATACTTTTAGGTGTAGTACTTACGTGGTTATAATATATAATTTTAAGTGTAGTACTTAAATTGTTTACACTATATACTTTTAGGTGTAGTACTTAGAATAAAATCCATTGATTCACCAACGCCATCAGATTTAAGAAAGCTACTAGAATCACATGCAACTCATAGTAGAATGGTAAATATTTTATATTGTAAATGAATATCTCTTAATGAATATATCTAAATGAACGATGAAGACCATTTATTACTGAAAAACGGCGAATAAATTTTATTGATTGATTGGTGTTTAACACCACTTTCAGCACTATTGTGGTATTTCGTGGTGGTCAGTTTTTATTGATGAAGGAAACCAGAGTGCCAGGAGAGAACAACCAACCTCCAGTAGGGAAACTGACAATCCTAGTCAATTAAGATAAGAGACGAGCACACCTGCCACATGCAGGATTTGAACTCACAACCTCAGTGTTTACAGGCTAGTGATACTGTAGTTGAACTACTTAGACCATTCGGCCACTGAGGCCCAAAATGAATTTTAAATTGTACAGTTAAATAAACTTCCATTGCATTTTATAGTATGAATTTCTTGAACTTTAAAAAAACCTGGTTTTCAGCAGGTACATATTTTCATGGCAAACTTATTTACTTAAAATTACAGTTTGAATCGATAAAAATAAGAATATGTGGTATGTTTGCCATTTTAGACAACTATCCATTGGGGACCAAATGGTGTAAATGTTAGCAACTATCAGACTATAGGTCACTATAGGGCCTTCAACAATGAGTAAAATCCATACCATATAGTTAGCTAAGAAATGTCTCTACTCGAGGATATGTTAAAGAATTCAAATGAGAAAACCAACAGCCTGTTTTATGTACAAAGCAATAAACAAAAAACAAATATAGAAGACAGCAACTGACAACCACTGAATTTCAGGCAAGGCATTATGCTATTCAAGAACAACATTAGAAGTACAAATGTATTGGCTTTGTAGAAAAAGGTGAATTCAGGATATGATATCCCTTTGAAAACTCACATTGATAAAGGATTATAAAGAGTTTAAAAGCAGTGTCTACCATAATGGGAACGTTCACTGAGAAAGTAAAAAAACAGCAATTATATCATGAAAATTTGTGGGGCTCCATTTAGGGAATGATTTTATATAACTGAATGAAAAGTACAATTATAATGATTTGTCTGATTTATAAACTTCTTAATTTAAAGCCCAAAATTGAAGTAGGCCAGAGATTTTGTTCAGCGGTAAGATGTTACTCCTCCTATTGCTATATTTGCATGATTGTATGTGTTTAATTCTATTAAAAAAATCTTGCTTGTTGCAGATGAATGATGAATATTTCAATATATATCTCATGAAGAAAATAGCTCTCTTTATTGTTACTCTAGTGGTTATTTATCTCATGCCACAATATACTTTCATAATTATTTTTTCATCAGAATAATACATTTTCTTCTTTAACTTTTCTACAATCTTAGAAACAAGGATTTTATGTTATTTTGGAACAAAGAGATTGCTGTGCCATTCCTATATGCAAAAAAAGCAGTTATTTTGAATCATACACATTTAGTTATAGTTTTTCTTTAGAATAAGCAAAAACAGTTTTTACAATCAGTTTGTAAATATAATCAAATATTACATTTAAGCCTTTATCTGGTTTAATAAGCTGCTTTTGTGGTCTTTGACCTAAAATAAGCTAAATTAATAATTGATTAAGGAATTGCTTATCAATGCTTAAGCATTTGTAAGTCCTGCTACATTTAAGCTTTTAATAATAACCGAAGTGAGCAGATTCATCTTTGAATATCTGAAGACCCTAAAGAATCCCTTAAGTTTTATGTCACATTATTGTTGACTTAGTGGGTATATAGTTGTTGCATGAACTGTTTTTGTTTGTCAACAGTTTAGTGACTCAATATTTTTCTTTAATTTTTATGCCCCCGCCACAGCAGGGGGCATTAAGTGACCCTTGTCTGTTAGTCTGTCCGTACGTATGTACGTCTGTACGTATGTCCCGAAATAGGTTTCCGTTCTCTAACTTTAGTTTGCCTAAACCAAATGTTATGAAACTTATACACAATGCTTATTACCACAAAACTCAGATCAAGTTGGAATTTGGAAGGTGCAACTTTTACTGTTCTTGAGTTATGTCCCTTTATAACATTATATGCCAGTTGGGGCATTGTCTGTGTCCCATGGACACATTCTCCATTTATTTTTTTATTCCTTACAAAAAATGTGGCTGCATATAGATTTCTACTTGTTCATTTATATGTGTGTCACTATGTAAATAAATAATGTATACATCCACCTGGATTGTAAGATCTGTGTTGTAAAGTGCTTCAAACCAGTACATGGAGTGGTATATTTAAGCAACAGCATTCACACGTAACAACCACATTTTACTTTTTGGCAGCTTTGTGTCAGTTTGCAAATTTAAAAGTCCATTTCACAAAAATCTGTCATGAGGCCTTTATGGTGTCTCTCAACTACTCTATAATCATCATATATAGTACAATTATAGTTCCATACATGTTCGTACCCATGGCCTAATACTATTTTGTATCACAAAACATAAAAAGAACCATCAATAAGTACATACATACAGGTTCTCAGAAACCATCTCACATATTATAATCACATCATGTAGAAATGCACCAAATGTGTTCCTCTCCTAGTTTTAAGTTTTTGCTGCTTTCCTAAAGCGAAGTTATGGAACATATGTTAACATAATCATGTGATAATCCATACAAAAAGTGTCTCCTCCATGACAGTCTTGAACATTAAAACCAAATATTGAATTAATGACACTACTAGTTTTTAGTATTTTTACTGGTCTGATATTCAGAATTGCTGTCACTGTGGAAATCAGATTAACATAGAACCCTATAAAAAAAAACATAGAAAACTCTTTTTGTCAGAAAACAGTCAAACATCCAAATATACTATCCACACGCAGTGGCGTAGCTAGGCAATTTTAAGTGTACGCCTGAACCTCGGCAAGGGGTCTGAGGGCCCCCAGCAGCCCCAGGGCAAAGGACCTCTGGGTGGGGGCCGAAACTTTCAAAAGCTCACGCATGAAAAAGATTCCATTTCTGTCATTTAAAATTCATCAATAGCAATATAATTTAGTCTTTAGTCGGTTGAGAACAAAACATTACTACATAAGAGATGATTTCAGCTTCCCAGTTGTGAACTTTCCATTTCTATGTAGCAAAATTCCAGCAGAACCTGCATATAGAGTATATATCTTCCAGTGGATACCATATTCCAGAACTTGCATTTCCTATCATGATTTCTTTGATGGAGGTTTCTGCTCACAAGGAATCCATTAAATCAAGAGTTCCAAGTGGTGAAGTTGAAATCATCCCTTCAAAAATTTTAAGATCGCTATCATGAGTAGGTTGACTGTTATGGAATATCTGTTTTACAGATGACGACGGATATGTTCTAATGTTGTAACCACAATTCTGTCATCTTTTCCTCGGTGACGTGTGTCACATGTGGAACAGAATCTGCTTACCCTTCTGTATCCCAGCAGATACTGAATTAATTCAATAGTAAACTGAGTAGAATTCACAGGAGATTTTGCTATAAACTTTTTGCAATAGAATGGTAATTGAGCTTATTAATTTGAAATGATGACTTTTTCAAATATACTTTTATTTTGCTTTTTGTGTTGTTATTGAATCGATTTTTTTATATAGTTTTATACAAACAAACCAAGTTTGTATTCTGTTGTCTCGTATTGTAATATTTTTCTGTAGTCTCATATTTTTAATTTTGTCTCCAATCTAATGTTGTTTATTTATTGAGTCTCATAAAGTGAAATATTGTTTCTGTACTTTTAGTGTGAGGTTGTCTAATTCTTGTATAGTTGTTAGAGTGGTCTGAAAATACTCCTTGTTTATGCCTCTAGTGTAGTGATCAAAACATTCCAGGTCACCAGTGGAAGGCTTACTAAATTTCTAGAGACATTTTATTTACCTTTCCAAAGATCAAGGTAGGTATATGCAAGCCTTCCATTGATAAGATGAAATGTTTAATGATCACATCAACCTATATTTTAACTGATGTAACTTTTCAGGTAAAATTATGTTCTGTTTGTATTGATGAGCAAGTCCTGACAACCCAAAATTATTTAAAGTAAAACTCTTTTATAGAGCAAATCTCATTAAAGTCCCGATCTCATCCTTGTAATTGAGCAAATACCAACTCCTAAAACTATATCAAATGTCACAAAGGGGTATCTGTGTGTAAAACAAAACATAGTCTCAGCAAAATCATACTGGCTTAAAGCAGAAAATATTTTAGAATGAATAATAATTTTATAATAAAAACAATTAATCAATCTGGTTTTGGCCCTAGGAAACACTCAGCATACAAGACAATTTTGAGTTCCTGCCTGAGCAAGTCAGCTTGCAACCTCCAGTGTGAGGAAGAACCTGCCTGCCCGACAATACGCCAGCTGGGGAATGTGAAGCGAGGGTTCTCCACTTTGGTGATGAGACTAGGCGTCTCATCTGAGGCCGGGAATGTGAAGCGAGGGTTCTCCACTTCGGTGATGAGACTAGGCGTCTCATCTGAGGCCGGGAATGTGAAGCGAGGTTCTCCACTTCGGTGATGAGACTAGGCGTCTCATCTGAGATCAAACTGGCGCTGGAATAAATTTGATAAAATTTGTCCCCGAAATGCTTGGGGATGAATGAAATTTTAGAAATAACCAGTGATAAAATTCCATCAAGGAATTAAAATTAATTAAATAAAATATATATCACTAGTAAAAGCTGAAATGTTTCCCTTGTCATGAAACATTATTGAAGGTGTTAGGAAGGTGGATGGTGGGCGGTAAATTAAATAATAGCACTGTAAAACTATATCAACTAGTCAAGACTGCTATGAACCAAGAAAGTGATTATACAAAGACCATGCATAAGGCTTTACACACAGATAGGGTACGTCAATCATTCAGTGGGAGGAGTCTGGCCTCACTGACCTTCAGATAATATACTAATTGTTGTGTAATTAATTTTTTATAAGATCTGGTATCATAATCTGCATTTCCTCACCAACAGAAATTATTTATGACATGTATCTGATTAAGAAAGGATTAGTGTGCCTCCTAGTGAGATTCCAGTTGTAACTTCAAAGTGTCAAATGCCAGGGAAATTAACCTCAAGTCTATAACAAGTGGTCTGTGTATGTTAATTAAATGTATCCAGAATGTCAGCATCTTTATTATCACATTAATTATTAAGTGTAAGCTGGAATGGCTGTTTGTATAAACAGTACTTATATTACATATAAGTACAATATTTATACAAACAAACCAAGTTTGTATTCTGTTGTCTCGTATTGTAATATTTTTCTGTAGTCTCATATTTTTAATTTTTTCTCCAATCTAATGTTGTTTATTTATTGAGTCTCATAAAGTGAAATATTGTTTCTGTACTTTTAGTGTGAGGTTGTCTAATTCTTGTATAGTTGTTAGAGTGGTCTGAAAATACTCCTTGTTTATGCCTCTAGTGTCAGTGATCAAAACATTCCAGGTCACCAGTGGAAGGCTTACTAAATTTCTAGAGACATTTTTATTTACCTTTTCCAAAGATCAAGGTAGGTATATGCAAGCCTTCCATTGATAAGATGAAATGTTTAATGATCACATCAACCTATATTTTAACTGATGTAACTTTTCAGGTAAAATTATGTTCTGTTTGTATTGATGAGCAAGTCCTGACAACCCAAAATTATTTAAAGTAAAACTCTTTTTATAGAGCAAATCTCATTAAAGTCCCGATCTCATCCTTGTAATTGAGCAAATACCAACTCCTAAAACTATATCAAATGTCACAAAAGGGTATCTGTGTAAAACAAAAACATAGTCTCAGCAAAATCATACTGGCTTAAAGCAGAAAATATTTTAGAATGAATAATAATTTTATAATAAAAAACAATTAATCAATCTGGTTTTGGCCCTAGGGAAACACTCAGCATACAAGACAATTTTTGAGTTCCTGCCTGAGCAAGTCAGCTTGCAACCTCCAGTGTGAGGAAGAACCTGCCTGCCCGACAATACGCCAGCTGGGGAATGTGAAGCGAGGGTTCTCCACTTTGGTGATGAGACTAGGCGTCTCATCTGAGGCCGGGAATGTGAAGCGAGGGTTCTCCACTTGGTGATGAGACTAGGCGTCTCATCTGAGGCCGGGAATGTGAAGCGAGGGTTCTCCACTTGGGTGATGAGACTAGGCGTCTCATCTGAGATCAAACTGGCGCTGGAATAAATTTGATAAAATTTGTCCCGAAATGCTTGGGATGAATGAAATTTTAGAAATAACCAGTGATAAAATTCCATCAAGGTCCAAAACTCAGATGGAAACAGCTGAGTGCCCCAAGGATTTAGGATTAAGATTTATTCACCTTCAATAAAGTCATGAGAAAAATAAAAAAAAAATAAAAAATAAAAATTACAATGAAGATATATGTACGTACATGATATATATATGAGTAGATCTACATCCTAATTTACAATTATGTAACTAAAAGTAGTCAGTATTAAAACATTATAATGCTTTAAATTAATATTTTCCCAACAATTCTTGTGCATACTTAATTGAAGAAGATGACACTCTTATATACCTGCAGTAACTATCAGAGGACCAGCGTCCTAGTATTTTGACCAAATGGTCACATGATAATACTATAAAATTATATATAATATTCAAAGTTCTAACATGAGAATGCTATAAAAGATATTCAGTAATTCAATGATGAGATTACTATAAAATGAATATCAGTAATCCAAAGATGAGAATGCTATAAAATTATTATCAGTAATTCAATGCTGAGAAGGTAAAATATGATATTTAATAATTCAATGATGAGAATGCAATAAAATTATTATCAGTATTTCAATGAGATGAGAATGCTATAAAAATGGTATTCAATATCAAAGTTTTGAACTGAGAGCTACACTAGATTGATTCATATAGATTTTGAACATCATGAGAGATGCATTCAGTATTGTAATTCAGAGAGCAAGAAACTGCCTGTACAACAATATGCCAGTTTGGGAAAGTGGAGCGAGGGGTCTCCACCAGGGGGTGAGACTTGGTGTCTCATCTCTAGCTGTTAGTGTGCTAGGTCTGTATAGGGGATATCCCATGTGCTAGTAGATTAGCCAAGGTTTATCATAACTGGTACTGAAATACAGGCATGTTAATGCTATAAAACTATATTTAGTATTCAAATATGATAAATTTTCCTAAAAAGATTTTGAAGAAAATACCACTGTTCAGTATGCAGTTAATAAATAATTCTTTTGAATGTCTGAAGCTCTCATCATTGAAATACATGTTATATGCAGTTATATATTAATAATTCTTTCAATGTGTTTGTCTAAAGTTCAAAGTACACAGCTATAAAGAACTGTTAGATCCTGGGGTAGTATTGACTGTTTGTATATACTGCTGTCTCCAATGTGAACATTGGGTGTGTAAATATAAAATTTTGAAAAGCATGTATACTCTACGGTAAACATCACTGTATTCCCAAATATAAATCTCTTTAACATATTAGGTTTCAACAGTAAATCTCCACTGTGTATAGAGCAATAATACCTATGTACATACTGTCTCTGCTGTTGTAAAAAGTGGTACAAATACCTGTCTAAAACATAATAAAATCTCTATAATATCTTTAAAGTAATAGGCAAACTGTACGGTTCCTTGGTTCTTGGGTTTGCCATATTTTAAATGCAAAGTAGTCTATTTAAAAGTGTAAGTTGTCAGATTCTGCAGTTCAAGTATGCTTGAAATAGCAATGTCCCAAGTAAGTTACAATTTGGTTTGAAATCAAATACTTCTGGACTCGTTCGGCACTGATGAGGCTGTAGTGCTGCCTTGTCGTCAACATGCTAAAACTGTGTATCCTACATGCTCTGTTTGAATAGTTGGAGAAATAATGTCCACACAGATAACAAATCTGAACATACGCTTGGGTCCATGTCGAAATACAGAGGCTCTAGTATCAAAATATGGTAGTCATGTCTGTTGTAATCCTGTTTACACATGAGAAATTCTGAACTTGATAAATATGAGACTAGTTGCTGATTGTGCTTTAAACCACAGATGAAAGATGAAATATTGTAAAGATTGTCAAACTGGTGATACTATGATTTGCACACTGCAAATGTTCATGAGAATATATAGGTATGACTGAGCTCCAGTTGAACAAAAGTAAGGTTAAATAATAAGGTCCCATTGACATATAATTCCAGCTGTAGCTACATCTTGGGTAAAATGAAGAACTTGATAGTGTCTAATGTCTTTGATTGTAAATCTGATGAACCTAATGTGCACACAGGAGGTGCAATCTGTCTCCATTCCTCAGTGTTTAGATATGCAAATAAAGAAAAGAAGAAAGGTGTCAGTAATAGCACTGTAAAACTATATCAACTAGTCAAGACTGCTATGAACCAAGAAAGTGATTATACAAAGACCATGCATAAGGCTTTACACACAGATAGGGTACATCAATCATTCAGTGGGAGGAGTCTGGCCTCACTGACCTTAAGATAATATACTAATTGTTGTGTAATTAATTTTTTATAAGATCTGGTATCATAATCTGCATTTCCTCACCAACAGAAATTATTTATGACATGTATCTGATTAAGAAAGGATTAGTGTGCCTCCTAGTGAGATTCCAGTTGTAACTTCAAAGTGTCAAATGCCAGGGAAATTAACCTCAAGTCTATAACAAGTGGTCTGTGTATGTTAATTAAATGTATCCAGAATGTCAGCATCTTTATTATCACATTAATTATTAAGTGTAAGCTGGAATGGCTGTTTGTATAAACAGTACTTATATTACATATAAGTACAATATTACAATACAGATATTCTATTTTTGTTTCAATTACACTAATCACCACTAACTGAGAACTCCTATTGACATCTTTGATTTCACTTTACCAGAGGTATACAGTTCAATCTGGCTGTAATATCAAATTTAACCAGTTTGACAGCAACATTTTAATGATCAATGCTGTTTTTCTTGTTGTACTCCAAATATTTAGGTAAACAAATCAAGAGAAATACCCCAAAATATTAACAAAATGGGGGAAAAAAATATGCCTCCTTCACCCTAAATGAAACAATAAAAGTAAATTTACAGTCAAACCTACTGCAGCTGTATTGAAATCAGTTGTGTCAAAAACATGGATAAGTGAATATATTGTGTCAGTCTTTGCAAAATTCCACTTTGTTCAATGTATTGGAGCTTCACAGTCATTGTTGGTTTCATTAGAAATTTTGTTAGAGTATGTTTTGGAGTCATTAAGAGTAAACATAAATAAACCCATGAGCTTTTAAAAAAAATTGTTAAATATTTCAATTTGAAAAAATGAATTAAAATTATATAATGTATCAAATTGAATTTGCTGAATAAATAACGATCGGTAAATTCAGAAATTAATTATGATGTTTTTATTAATGTGAATAATACGACTGGGTAAGTATCCCAATAATAAGAACTCCCATTACTTCAAATAATATCTAAACAAAGAATAATGCTGTTCATCCTTTCATCTTCTAACAATTTACTCAACAATTGAGGAATTAATGGTATGCTTTAATTGATCTGAGAAATGTGATCAGTTGTACAATGGAATGATAAACATCATGTAATGTGTGCTAGTACTAGTAATACACATGACCAATAATTGCATAAATCTCACATTGGTGTTTTTTTTGGTGCATTCTCAATGTTTAGTTTTTGTTTTACTGCTGTCTTAATGATTTGTCCTGGTATATTTTTAGATACCCCAAGGCATGTTTTACTGCTGTCCTAATAATTTGTCCTGGTATATTTTTAGATACCCCAAGGCATGTTTGACAGAAACTGCTGTCCTAATGATTTGTCCTGGTATATTTTTAGATACCCCAAGGCATGTTTGACAGAAACATGGCAAAACATACCAAGTTCTCTATGATGCAGCATTTGCAAAACAAAAGATGTAGTAACATGAGACTGCAGAGAATGAAATCCATCAGAACTATGCCAGAGAGGGCATTATCTTGGTCAGAGGAAGACTCAGACATTTGTTTTAGGAGAGGAAATCAAACAAGGTTAGGTAAGCCGAAGACCAGGTCAGCTACTGTAGACATATCACCCACAGATGATAGACACAACATTACTTCGGTAATGTCCAATATTATGGATACAGTTTTTGAAGAGGATGAGATAGAAAACAGACCATTATTGAAGAAAGGTACTAGTCTTCCAGTATATGCTGAAGGAACCAGTCATCCAAAGGTGGAGTCGGGTATAACTGTCATATCACCTGAAGAATTTGGAGACACATTTTGTGTACCAAATAAGAGTAATGAGCCAGAAAATGTGGCTTCTGTAACGGACTATTCAGATGAACCGAAACCAGGTATGCCATCTGGAAGAAAAAACAGCAGCCACGTTTTAACCAGACAGGGTGCAATGGATGACATTCCAATGAAAAAGATCAGTAGATCAACATCACAGTAATGTTTCTTTTGTTGATATATATTAATAAGAAGCATTGAAAGAGATAAAGTCCTATTTTTATAGAGGAATATTTATTAATGTACTAATTGCTGCCTTTGTTTTATATATAACTGCCGTAGCCTGATGGAAAATGATCGTGATATTCATGATTTTAGAAGTAATTGAAGCCATACATGTGCAATGTCTTTCATAGTTTGTTAGTTTTTATAATTATTTTCGCTCATAGAAATATATTAACTTGAAGTTTAAATTTTTGAACTCTTAAGACAGTTTGAAAATTAAAAAAAAACATTAAACAAATCATAATGGCTGCAACATAGAACATCTTACAGAAAGTAATTTTATTTCTGTATAACTGTTCTTTATTTGTCATGTTCATTTAGAAGAATGTTTTTGTTTAAATGACTTTACCTTAACAATTATATAAATATTTATGTATTACAAATTGTCGAACTACAAAAAGAACATTAAGTGTTTTCCAACAAAAATCTTAGCATTGATTTAGGATTGTACAGCTCTTGGGCGGGCTGCTCTTGTTGTTTCTGTGCAATAATTTATGAATCATTTAACTAATGCTCTTCAAATTTTAATATGTTGGGTACTGATTACAAATATCAAGTAAGATATTGATGATTTTCACTTTTGCAGTTCAGGAGTTATGACCCTTAATTGCTTTGATAATGACTCTAATAAATGTAATAAAATCCTGGACAGCTCTTGTTTACAGATGAATCAGATAATTTTAATGTGTCTATTAGTTTGTATGAATGCTTGTTACTTAAAATCAATTTCAGCATAAATAGTTCTCTTTTAAATCAAAATCTTTTATTATACCAGCAATTTTATTGTTATTTAAAAAAAAATTCTAAATAACAAATTAGCATTCTGTTTTGAAATTATATAATCTATGATTGAACAGTGGAATCACTTTGTTAGTCTTTATATTCATTATTCTGTATTCATTGTTAGGTTTTACTAGTTAGACTTTTAGTAAACATTTTTAGTTTTTTAAAAATTATTTTTCATTAATTAAACAGTATTGATGTAGATATTAGTTTAAAAGCAATATTAATAACAGGAATAAAATTCTATTCTCAAATCCCTGATTTGGCTAGTAGAAAAATCTTATTTTCACAAGTAGAGTGTATGTTTCAGCATTTTACCCTAGAATTTACTTGTACATTTATACATGCATAAATGCATTTAGTTTGTATTTTTTATGCTTTAAAGATTGGTATAAACATTTAGTTTGTATTTTTTATGCTTTAAAGATTGGTATAAAAGCTGATCCAGAAAAATATTTGTTTAAAAACCACAAGGATTTCCAGCTGGAAAAATTCTTAATTATACCTTAGGGTTTTATATTTTAACATTTTAATGTAATAAGATGCCATTGTCATGATTGTGCACCTTTTATTTATTTTTAACAGAAAATTCTCAATACATAATGGCATTTTGTCATTCCTGTTTTAGGGTAAGTGAATAGTTAATGGTAGTGTTATGTTATTTCAGTCAAAATGTTTAAAACTTTAATATACTTTCATATTGTTTTTATTGTAAACAGGGTATTCATTCTTTAATTTGGTTTGTTGAAAATTTTTAATGTTTTCAGACAGTGTTGTGTCCGGTGAGAAATACTGCAACATTGTTTTTATGATGAGAAAATAGCCAAACCTTAAGCACTTTATATCTCTATGTTTAAGTATTGCATTCTCAGTAACTAAAACAGTTTACCAAAAATATAGAAATCCTTTCATGTTTTAAATACGGGTAGTAGTACAGTTCTACTGTATCCCCTTTAAGAAATAATTGAAGGGTCTCTATCTAAGGTGTGCTAATTTGAAATTAGGCTGAAAAATTTGCATCAGTTACTTTTTGCATAGTATATTTCTAACTGTTTTTTTTTTATGGAAAAAAACTTGTTATTAATTTTGGGTAGTACTGTAGGAGGGTGAACTTGCTGGTGGGCAGGCACTCTAAACCCTTTCTTTGCACTTATTTAAATCCTTTCAACCAATTCTTTTCAAATTTTTTGTATGCCGTTTCTCATGACAAGGGAGGTCAAGTTTGATATTGACAATTTTCACTTTTGTCATTATAAAAAATGGTCCTGTTAATCTAATCTGTGCATCAATTTAGAACCATTGACCAATTAATTTCAAAATTTGTTGTTTCTGATGACAAAATGGAGGTCAAGTTTAATCTTGACAATTTCCACTTATGTCAGTCAGGAGTTGTGTCTCTTTCATTGCTTTAACAATGACACTAATAAATGTCTGAAAAATTGGGTTTGCTGTCATCTTGACTGCCCCTGAAAAATAAAGCTGAAGAGCATAGTATAAATAGAAATCTTAATAGCATAATACAAAAAGTAATCTGAGAAGCTTACTATTAAAAATATAGTATGATCTGCCTAGCCATATAATGGAAACATATTCCTCAAGCTATACAAACATTCTTCTTTGAATGTTTCTGTTGTCCTGAACGCTTTAATGGAATGTGTGGAAATTTAAGAAACATTTTTTATAAACAA
Organism: Mytilus coruscus; assembly: GCA_017311375.1. Classification (NCBI taxonomy): domain Eukaryota; kingdom Metazoa; phylum Mollusca; class Bivalvia; order Mytilida; family Mytilidae; genus Mytilus; species Mytilus coruscus. The sequence continues at coordinate 88,945,379 of CM029599.1, forward strand.
TAATTTTGGGGGGAAATACACTTCTTAAAATTAGCTATAAGAAAATTATTTGACTTCTTTTATTGGATGATTGTTAACGTTGTATGATAACGGAAAACAAACTGTCCGAAGATACCCAGCCTTACCCTAGTGTGGTAATGTCAAAATTATACACTCAAACTATGATTAGGATGAAAAGAATAGAGAAAGGTTTTTTACTAGCTATGCTATATAGAGAAAGATGTTATGTAAAACTGATATACTCAGAAAGAAATTGTGTTCTGTACAGATTAAAAGTATATTGTAAACTTTTAAGCTTTAAGTATTGTTTTTTGTCACCTATTTTTATACGACCGCAAAAATTAAAAATTTTTTGGTCGTATATTGGTATCACGTTGTCGTCGTCGTCAGCGTCATCCGAAGACAGATTGTTTCGGGATAATAACTTAAGTATAAGTAAATAGAAAACAATAAAATTTTAACACAAGGTTTATAACCACAAACGGAAGGTTGGGATTGATTTTGGGGGTTATGGTCCCAAAGGTTTAGGAATTAGGGGCCAAAAAAGGGGCCCAAATAAGCATTTTTGCAGTTTCCAGACAATAATTTGTGTTTAAGTGTATGAATCTCTCTGAAATTATACCACAAGTTTCCATACAACATAGGGATGGTTATGGGGGGTTATGGCTCAAACCATTTAGCAATTAGGGGCAAAAAAGGGGGAAAAACAAGGGTTTTTAAGGTTAAAGGACAATTTAGACAATTTAAAAGCAGTGTAAGGGAGGTAATCCAATCCATTTAAAGAATACTGTTGTATATATGTTTGATTACCTCCCTTACACTGCTTGTAAATTATGTAATAATAATAATTGTCTTGAGATGATTAGCTGTAAATTAATTTTTATACGACCGCAAAATTTTTGCGGTCGTATATTGGTATGATGTTGGCATCGTCGTCGTCGTCGCCCAAAGACATTTGGTTTTCGCACTATAACTTTAGTATAAGTCAATAGAAATCTATGAAATTTAAACACAAGGTTTATGACCACAAAAGGAAGGTTGGGATTGATTTTGGGAGTTTTGGTCCCAACAGTTTAAGAATTAGGGGCCAAAAAAGGGCCCAATAAGCATTTTTCTTGGTTTTCGCACAATAACTCTAGTATGAGTAAATAGAAATCTATGAAATTTTAACACAAGGTTTATGACCACAAAAGGAAGGTTGGGATTGATTTTGGGAGTTTTGGCCCCAACAGTTTAGGAATAAGGGGCTAAAAAAGGGCCCAAATAAGCATTTTTCTTGGTTTTTGCACAATAACTTTAGTATAAAAATAAATAGAAATCTATGAAATTTAAAGACAAGGTTCATGACCACAAAAGGAAGGTTGGGATTGATTTTGGGAGTTTTGGTCCCAACAGTTTAGGAATTAGGGGCCAAAAGGGTCCAAAATTAAACTTTGTTTGATTTCATCAAAAATTTAACTATTGGGGTTCTTTGATATGCCGAATCTAACCGTATTTAGATTCTTAATTTTGGTCCGTTTTCAAATTGGTCTACATTAAGGTCCAAAGGGTCCAAAATTAAACTTAGTTTGATTTTAATAAAAATTGAATTCTTGGGGTTCTTTGATATGCTGAATCTAAACATGTACTTAGTTTTTTGATTATGGGCCCAGTTTTCAAGTTGGTCCAAATCGGGGTCCAAAATTAAACTTTGTTTGATTTCAACAAAAATTGAATATATGGGGTTCTTCGATATGCTGAATCTAACCATGTATTTAGATTTTTGATATTTGGGCCTGGTTATCAAATTGATCTACATTGAGGTTTAAAGGGTCCAAAATTGAACTTTATTTGATTTCATCAAAAATTGAATTCATGGGGTTCTTTGATATGCTGAATCTAACCATGTATTTAGATTTTGGATATTGGAATACCACAAAGGGATGGTAAGAATTGTCTTTGGGAGTTATGGCTCAAACCGTTAAGGAATAAGGTGCAAAAAAGGGGGGAAAAGGGTTTCCAGGTTAATGGACAATTACTTAAGTACAAAACATAATTTAAAAGGCAGTGTAAGGTTGGTAATTGAAACTCATTTGAATATCTCACCTAAACTGCTTTTAAATTATGTATATTGGAAATTTGCCAAAAAACTTTATTATTAATAAATTCCATTGGAAATTTGCCAATAACTTTAGTTTAATGAACTTCATTGGAAATTTGCCAATATAAAATGTTGCTGATGAAGCTTTTTTGTTTATCTCACCTAAACAGCCTTTAAATTATGTATATTGAAATTTGCCAAAACTTTATTATTAATAAATTCCATTGAAATTTGCCAATAACTTTAGTTTAACGAACTTCATTGAAATTTGCCAATATAAAATGTTGCTGATGAAGCTTTTTTGTTTATCTCACCTAAATTGCTTTTAAATTATGTATATTGGAAATTTGCCAATAACTTTAGTTTGTGTGTAAGTGTATGGATCTTTCTGAAATTGTACTACAAGGTTCTATATCACAAAGGGAAAGCTGGAATTGAGTTTGGGGATAATTGCCCGAAAGTTTAGGAATTAGGGGCCAAAAAGGGGCCTAAAATAAGCATTTTTCTAGTTTCCAGACAATAACTTGTGTGTAAGTGTATGGATCTTTCTGAAATTGTACCACAAGGTTCTATACCAAAAAAGGAAGGTTGGGATTGATTTTGGGGGATATGGCCCTAACTGTTTAGGAATTAGGGGCCAAAAACAATACTTTTCTAATACTTTGTATAAATGGGGTTAAATGTATTTAGTTTTTTGTTTATGTGCCCAGTTTTCAAGTTGGTCCAAATTGGGGTCCAAAATTAAACTTTGTTTCATTTCAACAAAAATTGAATATATGGGGTTCTTTGATATGCTGAATCTAACCATGTATTTAGATTTTTAATTTTTGGGCCCTGTTATCAAATTGGTCCACATTGAGGTCAAAAGGGTCCAAAATTAAACTTTTGTTTGATTTCACCAAAATTGAATTCTTGGGGTTCTTTGATATGCTGAATCTAACCATGTATTTAGATTTTGGATATTGGAATGTACTTAGTTTTTGATTATGGGCCCAGTTTTCAAGTTGGTCCAAATCGGGTCCAAAATTAAACTTTGTTTGATTTCAACAAAAATTGAATATATGGGGTTCTTCGATATGCTGAATCTAACCATGTATTTAGATTTTTGATATTTGGGCCTGGTTATCAAATTGATCTACATTGAGGTTTAAAGGGTCCAAAATTGAACTTTATTTGATTTCATCAAAAATTGAATTCATGGGGTTCTTTGATATGCTGAATCTAACCATGTATTTAGATTTTGGATATTGGAATACCACAAAGGGATGGTAAGAATTGTCTTTGGGAGTTATGGCTCAAACCGTTAAGGAATAAGGTGCAAAAAGGGGAAAAGGGTTTCAGGTTAATGGACAATTACTTATACAAAACATAATTTAAAAGGCAGTGTAAGGTTGGTAATTGAAACTCATTTGAATATCTCACCTAAACTGCTTTTAAATTATGTATATTGAAATTGCCAAAAAACTTTATTATTAATAAATTCCATTGAAATTTGCCAATAACTTTAGTTTAATGAACTTCATTGGAAATTTGCCAATATAAAATGTTGCTGATGAAGCTTTTTTGTTTATCTCACCTAAACAGCCTTTAAATTATGTATATTGGAAATTTGCCAAAAACTTTATTATTAATAAATTCCATTGGAAATTTGCCAATAACTTTAGTTTAACGAACTTCATTGGAAATTTGCCAATATAAAATGTTGCTGATGAAGCTTTTTTGTTTATCTCACCTAAATTGCTTTTAAATTATGTATATTGGAAATTTGCCAATAACTTTAGTTTGTGTGTAAGTGTATGGATCTTTCTGAAATTGTACTACAAGGTTCTATATCACAAAGGGAAAGCTGGAATTGAGTTTGGGGATAATTGCCCGAAAGTTTAGGAATTAGGGGCCAAAAAGGGGCCTAAAATAAGCATTTTTCTAGTTTCCAGACAATAACTTGTGTGTAAGTGTATGGATCTTTCTGAAATTGTACCACAAGGTTCTATACCAAAAAGGAAGGTTGGGATTGATTTTGGGGATATGGCCCTAACTGTTTAGGAATTAGGGGCCAAAAACAATACTTTTCTAATACTTTGTATAAATGGGGTTAAATGTATTTAGTTTTTTGTTTATGTGCCCAGTTTTCAAGTTGGTCCAAATTGGGGTCCAAAATTAAACTTTGTTTCATTTCAACAAAAATTGAATATATGGGGTTCTTTGATATGCTGAATCTAACCATGTATTTAGATTTTTGATTTTTGGGCCCTGTTATCAAATTGGTCCACATTGAGGTCAAAAGGGTCCAAAATTAAACTTTTGTTTGATTTCACCAAAAATTGAATTCTTGGGGTTCTTTGATATGCTGAATCTAACCATGTATTTAGATTTTGGATATTGGACCATAACAGGTAAATGTCCAATTTAAAATTTTTAAGTTCTTAGACCACATTCATTCTGTGTCAGAAACCTATGCTGTGTCAAATATTTAATCACAATCCCAATTCAGAGCTGTATTAAGCTTGAATGTTGTGTCCATACTTGCCCCATCTGTTCAGGGTTCGACCTCTGCGGTCGTATCAGGCTGCGCCCTGAGGAGCATTTTATTAGAAGTTACTATAAATTAATATTAATTTTAACCATGACTGTATGTCATTTTATATTTAAATATTTTATGATGTATTTAAATGAGTAGTTACGGTTACAAACACCATTAGAAATTTGAATTGAGATTATTTTTAGAATAAGGGAAAGGGGGAGTTGAAAAAAAAATTGGAGGGGGTAAATAAGAATTTGTGGGGGGGGCTACAATTTTTCTCATTTCAGATATTAAAAAGAAAATTTCTTCAAATATTTTTTTTTTGGGGGGTGGAGTGCAATTAGCAACAGCATAGTGTATGGCACAAAAGCAAAAAATTGAATATAAATTCAAATCATATAACCAATTTTAAGTTCTTTGACTACACTTATTCTGTGTTAGAAACCTATTATGTGTCAAATATTTAATTACAATCCAAATTCAGACCTGTATCAAGCGCGAATAATGTGTCCATTTTGGCCACAACTTTTCAGGGTTGGACATCTGCGGTGGTATCCAGCTGCGCTCAGCGAAGCAATTTATTTGTATTTTTTATTGTATCATTTGTAATTGTTGAGAACAATCATTTTATTAGACTTTTGTCGAGCCTGAGACAAAAGTTGTAGAAGTGAGACATGGCGATTCTACTTTCAGTCTGCATTATCAACATTTAGGTTCAGTCTGTAATTAAAAGTATTTCAGACATCAATCACTTTTTCAGACCTTCATTGAACTTTATGAAACCCGACAGAAGCTTCATGATCAAAAGACAACATCCAGATACAAATTTTGAAAGCATTTGTTTTCTTCTTCATTCTTCTATATTTTACTGATAAATGGATTTTTTTTTACAGTTAACATTAAGATGCATACAAAATTTAATCAGACATCAATCACTTTGTCAATTCTTCATGGAATTTTAAGAACTTTGGACAGAAGCTGTAGACGGTATCCAAAGCAAAATTTTGTAAATTATTTTTTTCATCTTTCCGTAATTTACTGATAAATAGACTTAAATGTTTTGCAGTTAACATTTAGATTCAGTCTGTATTAACTGTGCATTTAGATTTTTAATTGGGTGCTTTTAAATTGGTCCACATTAAGGTCCAAAGGGTCCAAAAATAGATTTTGTTTGATTTTATCAAAAAATGAATTCTTGGGGTTCTTTGATATGCTGAATTAAGTCTGCCTCCGGGTTCAGGATTTTCACGCGGGTTTGAAGACCCATTGGTGGCCTTTGGCTGTTTTCTGCTCTTTGGTCTGGTTGTTGTCTCTTTCATGCATCCCCCTTTTCCATTCTCAATTTTATTTGAATATTTTGGGCCCAGTTTTCAAGTTGATCCAAATCAGGGTCCAAAATTAAACTTTGTTTGATGTCAACAAAAATTGAATATATGGGGTTCTTTGATATGCTGAATCTAACCGTGTATTTAGATATGGGTTTTAGGCCCTGTTTCAAAGTTTTTGAGTTAGTACTTATTAGTATAACATTACCTACCTATGACAACTAGATTGATGGTAAGCTATAGAACTGAGTCAACCAGCAGCAGCATCACCCCAGGGCATACATGTATGATATTCATTTAAGTGTGCTTGACATATTCTTGGAAAACTTTATCAGGTACATATGTAGATAAAACAAATTGTCAACTTAGCAGTGGAAAGTTGCAACCTGAAGTTTAGTACAATAACCTATCATATGAACTGAAACATTTTTTAAATGAAATATATGGCTGTCTTACAATTATACTAAAAGGCCTTTGGCATAGACTTTTATTTATTGACACACTTGCATTAACACAGATGCATCTGTGTGACAAGCTGTATATGAATTCAGTCTTTCCATGAAGTGACATTTAAGTGACTTTAGAATGTTAACCTTGTTTTAATTGTTAAGTTTTGTGATTAGATGTGATAATGTAGAATAATTTATGATAGAAGATAAGTTTTAGGAATGCTGTTGTGTTAGTGACTGAATTCGTTTTGTAAGGTCCTTAGTTTTATTACTTATTTGCAATTACTGAATAATGAAAACAATTGCATTGTTCATGTAAGATTTAACATTCCATTTTTCTTTTCATTTAAGGAAGACCAACATATCTTTGTTAACATTTTTATTGTCTTTATAAGGTTTTGTTATATTTTTTGTTATTACAATTGACTTAAAATCAAAACCATTAAAGAATGTAAAATTCATTGCTTTTTTTTAATTTTTAATAAGAAAACTTTAGACAATGAAAAGAAAGTAAAAGAAGTGTATTTATATGATATTATAGATTAATTAAACGAACAAACAAGGGATAGAATATTAAACATCTAAGACCCATTTCACACTTGGACATGAAGATCGATTTAAACTAGATTGGTTCACTTTAGATCGATTAAAGCCCAATGTGAAAGCTTTGAATCGGTCTAAACTAAAACACCAAAAGAGGTAGTTTAGTTTGAATTGATCTAAAGTGATCCGATCTAACTTTAAATTTGAACGCAGAGATTGATCTAAACTAGTATGGTTGAATCGAAAATAATTTGTGCGCATGCATGGCGGCATGTATATGTACGTGCAATTTATTACAAAATGGATGACCAACATAAAAGGGCTGAAAATTAATGAAAACTATACAAACAGCAATATACATTGAACTTGTAATTCAAGCGAAACAATAACTTCATCCATTATTTTTTTGCAAGAGTGTGTATCAACATATGAAATTGATGTAAATATTTCTATATATACAGTGTTTAGACCGATAGAGATCGTTAGGGTTAGATTCAAATTTAGATCGATTAAAAAAAAATTAGTGTGAACGGGGTCATAGCAACTTCATAGAATTTATTTTGGGCATTGGTTATTCCCAATAACGAAGAAGTTTTAGCCAAAGGTTATTTGTATTGAAATTAGTACAGAATATGACATTGTACACAATAAAATGATCATTGTATTTATAGTAAAAGAAGTCACTTTTTGCTTTCATAAAACAAAAAATGTTCTTGAAATAGAATTTTGCTAGATTTATAATTTTGCTTTCTGTTAGTTGAAACTGATGCTGAATAATGTTATCAAATCATTTATAATTAATCCATTTTCGTTTTCTGCATAATTTATATAGAAATTTATTATTATTATGTTAATTAGTTATGATTAGTTAAGAATTATAAGAATATAGTTTATTTTGATAGAATAAAAGAATGATAAGATAGTTTGTTTATTTATCAAAAAAATGACTGTGTGTTGACAACATAGTTTGACAAAGAGAGGCAAAAGATATCCAAGGGACATTCAAAATTATAATTGGAAAGCAAACTTACAATGCAATGGCAAAAAAACAAAAAACGACTAAAAACTTAACAACAGTATACACAACACAACATAGAAAACTAAAAACTTAACAACAGTATAAAACACAGAAAACTAAAACTTAACAACAGTATACACAACACAACATAGAAAACTAAAGACTTAACAACAGTATACACAACACAACATAGAAGACAGTATACACAGCACAACAGAGAAGACTAAAAACTTAACAACAGTATACACAACACAACAGAGAAAACTAAAAACTTAACAACAGTATACACAACACAACATAGAAAACTAAAAACTTAACAACAGTATACACAACACAACATAGAAAACTAAAGACTTAACAACAGTATACACAACACAACATAGAAAACTAAAGACTTAACAACAGTATACACAACACAACATAGAAAACTAAAGACTTAACAACAGTATACACAACACAACAGAGAAAACTAAAGACTTAACAACAGTATACACAACACAACAGAGAAGACTTAAGACTTAACAACAGTATACACAACACAACATAGAAAACTAAAGACTTAACAACAGTATACACAACACAACATAGAAAACTGAAGACTTAACAACAGTATACACAACACAACATAGAAAACTAGACTTAACAACAGTATACACAACACAACATAGAAAACTAAAGACTTAACAACAGTATACACAACACAACATAGAAAACTAAAGACTTAACAACAGTATACACAACACAACATAGAAAACTAAAGACTTAACAACAGTATACACAACACAACATAGAAGACTAAAGACTTAACAACAGTATACACAACACAACATAGAAGACTAAAGACTTAACAACAGTATAGAAAACTAAAGACTTAACAACAGTATACACAACACAACAGAGAAGACTTAAGACTTAACAACAGTATACACAACACAACAGAGAAGACTTAAGACTTAACAACAGTATACACAACACAACATAGAAAACTAAAGACTTAACAACAGTATACACAACACAACATAGAAAACTAAAGACTTAACAACAGTATACACAACACAACATAGAAAACTAAAGACTTAACAACAGTATACACAACACAACATAGAAGACTAAAGACTTAACAACAGTATAGAGAAAACTAAAGACTTAACAACAGTATACACAACACAACAGAGAAAACTAAAGACTTAACAACAGTATACACAACACAACAGAGAAAACTAAAACTTAAAACAGTATACACAACACAACAGTAAAGACTTAACAACAGTATACACAACACAACATAGAAGACTAAAGACTTAACAACAGTATACACAACACAACATAGAAAACTAAAGACTTAACAACAGTATACACAACACAACATAGAAAACTAAAAACTTAACAACAGTATACACAACACAACAGAGAAAACTAAAGACTTAACAACAGTATACACAACACAACAGAGAAAACTAAAAACTTAACAACAGTATACACAACACAACAGAGAAAACTAAAGACTTAACAACAGTATACACAACACAACATAGAAAACTAAAGACTTAACAACAGTATACACAACACAACAGAGAAAACTAAAGACTTAACAACAGTATACACAACACAACATAGAAAACTAAAAACTTAACAACAGTATACACAACACAACAGAGAAAACTAAAGACTTAACAACAGTATACACAACACAACATAGAAAACTAAAAACTTAACAACAGTATACACAACACAACATAGAAAACTAAAGACTTAACAACAGTATACACAACACAACATAGAAGACTAAAAACTTAACAACAGTATACACAACACAACAGAGAAAACTAAAAGCTTAACAACAGTATACACAACACAACAGAGAAGACTAAAGACTTAACAACAGTATACACAACACAACAGAGAAGACTAAAGACTTAACAACAGTATACACAACACAACAGAGAAGACTTAAGACTTAACAACAGTATACACAACACAACAGAGAAGACTAAAGACTTAACAACAGTATACACAACACAACATAGAAGACTAAAGACTTAACAACAGTATAGAGAAAACTAAAGACTTAACAACAGTATACACAACACAACAGAGAAAACTAAAGACTTAACAACAGTATACACAACACAACAGAGAAAACTAAAAACTTAACAACAGTATACACAACACAACAGAGAAAACTAAAGACTTAACAACAGTATACACAACACAACATAGAAAACTAAAGACTTAACAACAGTATACACAACACAACATAGAAAACTAAAAACTTAACAACAGTATACACAACACAACAGAGAAAACTAAAGACTTAACAACAGTATACACAACACAACATAGAAAACTAAAGACTTAACAACAGTATACACAACACAACATAGAAAACTAAAGACTTAACAACAGTATACACAACACAACAGAGAAAACTAAAAACTTAACAACAGTATACACAACACAACAGAGAAAACTAAAAGCTTAACAACAGTATACACAACACAACAGAGAAAACTAAAAGCTTAACAACAGTATACACAACACAACAGAGAAGACTAAAGACTTAACAACAGTATACACAACACAACAGAGAAGACTTAACAACAGTATACACAACACAACAGAGAAGACTAAAAACTTAACAACAGTATACACAACACAACAGAGAAGACTAAAGACTTAACAACAGTATACACAACACAACAGAGAAAACTAAAAACTTAACAACAGTATACACAACACAACAGAGAAGACTTAAGACTTAACAACAGTATACACAACACAACAGAGAAGACTTAAGACTTAACAACAGTATACACAACACAACAGAAGACTTAAGACTTAACAACAGTATACACAACACAACAGAGAAGACTTAAGACTTAACAACAGTATACACAACACAACAGAGAAGACTTAAGACTTAACAACAGTTTATACAACACAACATAGAAAACTAAAGACTTAACAACAGTATACACAACACAACATAGAAAACTAAAACTTAACAACAGTATACACAACACAACATAGAAGACTAAAACTTAACAACAGTATACACAACACAACATAGAAAACTAAAAAATAACAACAGTATACACAACACAACAGAGAAAACTAAAAACTTAACAACAGTATACACAACACAACATAGAAGACTAAAGACTTAACAACAGTATACACAACACAACATAGAAAACTAAAGACTTAACAACAGTATACACAACACAACATAGAAGACTAAAGACTTAACAACAGTATACACAACACAACAGAGAAAACTAAAGACTTAACAACAGTATACACAACACAACATAGAAGACTAAAGACTTAACAACAGTATACACAACACAACATAGAAGACTAAAGACTTAACAACAGTTTATACAACACAACATAGAAGACTAAAGACTTAACAACAGTTTATACAACACAACATAGAAGACTAAAGACTTAACAACAGTATACACAACACAACAGAGAAGACTAAAGACTTAACAACAGTATACACAACACAACATAGAAGACTAAAGACTTAACAACAGTATACACAACACAACATAGAAGACTAAAGACTTAACAACAGTATACACAACACAACATAGAAGACTAAAGACTTAACAACAGTATACACAACACAACATAGAAAACTAAAGACTTAACAACAGTATACACAACACAACATAGAAGACTAAAAACTTAACAACAGTATACACAACACAACATAGAAGACTAAAAACTTAACAACAGTATACACAACACAACATAGAAGACTAAAAACTTAACAACAGTATACACAACACAACATAGAAAACTAAAGACTTAACAACAGTATACACAACACAACATAGAAGACTAAAGACTTAACAACAGTATACACAACACAACATAGAAAACTAAAAACTTAACAACAGTATACACAACACAACATAGAAAACTAAAAACTTAACAACAGTATACACAACACAACATAGAAAACTAAAGACTGAGTGATAAGAACCACCCTCAAAGCCTGGGTGATCTTGTGTGCTCCATAAGGGTAAGCATATCCTGCTCCATATGCAACACCTTTTGAAAGATGTCTATAACAGTAATTAATTGTAAGAAGTCTTATATGTATATAGAGGATAAATCTTTTTAGAAGAAATTCTGTTCCAATTTTTGTCAAGTGGTCACCTGCCGTCTGCATGTATATTTGTCATAATGCCACAAATTACTTCCATTAGTGAACTTTTGAATATTGTTTGTAGTCTTGCTGATTTGTGTGATATGTTTCTTTGGGTTGCTGTTTCATTGACTTATATCCACATTATATTCTGTGAAGTAATATCATTCGGTATCCATCTTTCTTATTGTTGTTTAATAAAGATTATTGAACTTACAAATTAAGGTCAGTCCCGATCTCTTCTGAAAACCATACATCACACCAAGCAAGTCTTTTCTGGTGTACGTTTTGACACCCAATCTATGAGATCTTAATTAGTGCGGTAGACTCTTAAAATTGTATAATATATCAGATTATTGGGTGGTTGGTCCAAACTAGTTCCATAGATTTAAAGATTTATTAATTTATGATAATTATGTTACTATGGTATAGAGAACAAAAAGATTTTAAAAAAAATCCCCTATCTAAAAACCATTTATTTTCCGTGAAAGGCAAAGTACCATGTGCAAATCAAACACTCTGGGGTTTTGTGGTACAACATGACAATCTACTTTCTGTAATCAGCAGTAATATCAATCAGTTATAGAAAATATTATGGTGACTTGAACAATCAACTGACTCTTTATACGAAGTGCCATTAAATAGCGATTTCTTTGGCCATTTAACATATTACCAACTATCTTGAAAAACATTAATGATACACTGAAATTGTTTACGTCAAATTTGATAAACAATGCAATTATCAAACTGTATTCATCAATCTTCTGAATTTCTTCAAAAGTCTATAAATGTCATCAATAAATTTGAAAATGTTCAATTCGCCCATTTCGATTTTCTGTCAGGGGCTGTGAATTCGAATTTCCGTTTTAGACATAAATATATGTAAAAAGATTAAGCAGTAAAATTAACAACATTCTTTATCTCTTTTTAGTTCAAAAGAACTTTCCCGGGTGTTAATTTTGTACGATGTTAGTGTATAATAGATTTACTATTTTGAAACGTTTCAAAATATTTGTCAAAATTTTTAAAAAAATATTGTTTGTAGATATTTTGAAATGCTTAAACAGAAGGGAAAATATATTACATATATTTCAGTCAGTAGTATTAGATATAATATATCTTTTTTGAAAATTATATCAGTGGAATAGTTTTATTTTACGGAGTAGTCAAATGAGGGATTCGGAAACAAATTTTTAATCTTTTAAAATCCCGTCTTCCTCGTTTATGGGTCCATTATGGATATTGACCCATCTGAATGGTAGTTTCCGTCATACTAAAAGTAGTTCTTTTTCTGTTTCTGTCATGCTTTTCCGATGTATTTGCCGCTATATTTTGTTGGCAAAATCCTATTTCAAAGGTCCTTGATGTAGTTCTAGCTGTTGTCTTTCTGTATTCCAAATACTAATCCATTGTTGTCTCTATATCCTTTCTGAACATAAGTAATTATTTGGTGACAATACTCATCAAAGATAGAAGAAAAACCTTAGTGTTTCGACTAATTCGACATTTAGTAAACACTTAATTTACAGAAAATCATCATAGCAATGATATTATATGTCAATATTGTTGACGAAACGTCTACCTCAGTCGCATCGCTGATGTAATAATTTCCAGAACAGAAAGTAGAATGTATCGTTGTCAGATCCTTGTAAGCAAAGCGTTGGCACAGGATCAGTATTTAAATCAGATTTGTGTTTGTAAAAACTCATCAAAGATAACAGGCTTATTTTAGGTACGCTGTACGCGCGTGTATGCTATATATATGCGATTCATCCGTGGTGCTCGATTCATAACAGTTGGATGGCCAAATCAAATACGTAGTTGAACATAAAAAAAGCGAAAATCCAAATAGTTGTGCAAAATAAGGATAATGTAGGCAATGTTTTGTTGGGATACAGACGTTAGCGTTTCGAATAATTTAACATTTTATAAAGAATAATTTACAGAAAATGAACGTTTCAATGATATTTCATGACAACCAGAAAGTGCCAGCTACTAGGTGGGTTATAGCCTTGGGTGAGAACGTCCACCACCAGCACCATTGACCCAGTGGTTGCAAAAACTCATCAAAGATACATGACTTATAGTCAAGTACACAAGATGCCAGTATATGAAATCTTAGTGCAGTTTTGTGCATTTAAAAGTATCATACATAAGCTTTCGTGTTATTATCTAGTTTAAGTTGCCCAGTATGCCAGGTTTGTTTTGAACCGTTCACACATTCTATTGCCCAACGAATGACAACTTGTTGTGTAGGTAAAATTACCAAGGAGGAAATCCTGGATGACCATAGATCTGTTCTATGTTCCAAAGATGAAGAACTGGATCTTCCTTCACTGTATTGGATACATAAATTACATAAGTGTCCTTACAAACAACGTTATATTGCTGGGTCTTCCAAGTGCTCCACGAAACATCTTTCTAAATTATTAACATCAATTTTAACAGCAATCAAAGCCGGTCTTCAAAGTTATTGTGAAACTACATATTCTAGAGGGGCGTGAATCAGATGTGGATACTAAAATATTCCCAAAATCTTTTAGAGTACAAACAATCTAAGACTCTCTCATCTTGCAATAGTATTAAAACATTTCCCTTTTCTACACTTTAAACAAGTACTCCCAATTCCAAACTAAAAGACAAATTGAAGGAGTTGGTCCTGCTTTGTTTCATAAAAAAGAATGTTTTACGTAGATTCAAGTTTCTTGTCTTAGGGAGGGATAAATCGTACTTTGTAAACAATCACTCTGATTCAAACAAAAAATTCTCTAAACTGAGATATCAAGATGCTTGATTTCCTGATTGACAAGATATTTGTTACTTTTGGAGGACGTGGTTTTCAACAAACAATCGGCATTTCCGTGGGAACCAACTGTACCCCTCTTCTTGCCGACTTGTTCCTTGATTCATATGAGGCTGACTTCATACAGGAAAGTCTTAGGAAGAAAGAAAAGAAGTTAATAGTATCCTTTAACTTCACTTTCCGCTACATAGATGGTGTTCTCTCACTAAATAATTCAAAATTTGGTGACTATGTTGAACGCTTCTACCCCATCGAACTTGAGATAAAAGATACAACACATTCAGTTAAGTCTGCCTCATATCTTGACTTACATCTAGAAATTGATAATTACGGTCGGTTGAAATCAAAACTTTACGACAAAAGAGATGATTTCAGCTTCCCAATTGTGAACTTTCCATTTCTATGTAGCAACATTCCAGCAGCACCTGCATACGGAGTATATTTTATCTCCCAGTTGATATGGAATTCCAGGGCTTGTATTTCCTATCATAATTCACTTGATAGAAGGTTCCTACTCACAAGGAAGCTATTAAATCAAGAGTTCCAAGCGGTGAAATTTAAATCGCCCCTTCGTAAATTTTACAGACGCCATCACGAGTTGGTTGACCGTTATGAAATATCCGTTTCACAGATTACAACGGATATTTTCCAATTGTCGTAACAACAATCCAGTCCCCTTTTCCTCGAATGTAAACTATCGAATAAGTCTTATCACCGGTTTTGTACCAAACATGAGCAACACGACGGGTGCCACATGTGGAGCAGGATCCGCTTACCCTTCCGGAGCACCTGAGATCAACACCGGTTTTTGGTGGGGTTTGTGTTTCTCGGTCTTTGGTTTTCTATGTTGTATTTTGTTTGCTGTCCTTAAACGTAGATTTGTTTTACTAATGTTATTGCCTTTGCTAATTAGTGTCTTTTTAAAAATTAAAATTAAACTTAATTGTATTCGAGAAAAAAGTCTTAAAATAACATATATAATCTTCAAATTAGACTGAAGCCATCAAATATTATGGGAGTTGTCACCGTTATATGACTATTTTGACCAAGTTTAACATTTTTGCTTTTGAATCTTGAAAACAGTTATAGCTAGACAGAAACTGTAACAACAATAATGATCAGCAATACAGGTTCTACAAGCAAACTTTATGACAAAAACCAACAATTGCCCTTTGAGTGTCCTTTAACGACAAGGATTTACCAATTTTGATATTTTGACTTATTATAATGGCACTTTAATAGAAAGACTGTAATGGTACACCGCAAATGTGATTAGCAATTCAATGTTTGAAATACTTGTATACATGAAACCATGATTTGACTCCTTACGGGAGTTTTTTTCACTTAGACGACGATTTAAAATATATACGACATGTCCTCCTTTCATCACGGAAACCTTGAAAAACATCGTATTTCTTGGAAACATCCAATTTCTCAGCAGTACCAAACCCTTTGTTCCATCGTGTAACGTTTAATATCTCTTAATACTTTACGCTCGTGCATGTTCACACTATTCGGACTTCACTGACAGGGTTTTGCTCCTTACACAAAAACTGCCCCAAGAGAGTTATAAGTGCGAACGAACGACTAAAATCGACACTACATCAGTTTTTCTGTAACCATTACGAATAGGTTGACCGATACGATGTGTCGGTGTCTCAACTCAATACTGACATGTTTTTGCGGTCTTAAATCTTTAAACACCAATATAGTCTACTGACCTGCAATTATACCAAGTGTGTCTTATTCTCGACTGTGACAATTTGACAGAGTGTGAATTCGCATGTCTAACGCTCTCGGTCTCGCTCTTTTTTTGCGTTAGATTGATCCCGCCATTTTTTATTTGCTTCCTTGATTTGTCTCTTCCTGATCGATTTACGAGATTTGAAAATCGGTAAACAACTGTCACCATAATTTACAGATGGACAATGTATGCAGAAATTGTAAACAACAACATGATCGGAAATACAAGATCTAGAATTAAGTCACATGAACTTTACTGGCAATATTATTATATATTATAGTATTGGATTTATTGACTATTAGTCATTTTTCATAAAATAAAAAAAAAAAAAAAAAAACGACTACATAATTTCTTCCTTATATCTTTAAAACTATTAGAGGTAGACAAGACAAGCAGACACTATACACAACACAGATATTCGGCAGTACAAGATCTACAATTGAGTCACATGAACTTATTTGTTAAACTTATACTTTTATTTAACAATTGAATGCTTTTTTTACAATTTTATTGGGGTGTAAAAGCGTTGCATGACCGTAGCACATTTTGTATTTATTCAAATAATATATTGGTCGTTAATATTTTGATGACTGCTTCTGAACGGGCCTTTTTATTTCTGTTTTTTTTTTTTTTTTTTGGCTTATAAATATGTTTTGATCCGAATTCTTGAATGCAGAATTATCAGAAGGAATAGGATGCAAGTTATAGCAACATAAGTGACGTCCTCTCCCAGAATTTTCTTAATTAAAAAAAATCCATAACATTTACTACAGCAAATTTCAATCCAACATGCCAATACTAAAGTACTGGATAGTGGGCTGGTGATAACCTCGTGGATTAAGAATCCACCAACAGTGTTATCAACCCAGTGGTAGAAATACCGTTAACAGTACCAATTTTTCTGCACCTGACGCAATTGTCCATCAACTCATTAACATAATGTTTCAAATTAAATACTTAACGGTACAAATTTTTTCAATCTCGTTTTGCTTTGTATGTATACCAATATTCACCTTATAATTTTTTTGGAATGAACCCTTGCATGATTTACAGTTTAGTACCTCTGTAAACTGTGATCAGACTTCTGTCATAACCACTATTGGGAACTCTTTGACATGAAACCACTTATCACAAATACAACAAGTTTAAGTCTTAGCTGAGTTCGATACAGTTTTATCACAATCATTACACTAATTTTTCTGTTTCGGATACCCTTTTTTTTTTTTGGCATGCGGTCACCACGTGGTCGAACCAGGTCTCAGCTAAAATTTTCTTTAGTAACAAAATAGTGACATGACTAATAGCCTCACTTGTATGATTTATAATGTTGGACAGCGTAACAGACATATTTCAAGTGTGTATTGCATGATGTTTCCTGAACTAAAACACCAAAAGATCTTCCGCGAAATAACCAGCAGCCATCTTTCTTGCAAATGCGCGCAGCTTTTTCGTTTATAATTCATTACAATGATTTTCCACAATCGTTAAGCAGTTGAATATACTATTCATCTCGTTTTTGCTTTCTTATATGTTCGTTTATCGATATTACGAAATGTTTTAAAGGAACAGAATCATTGTTTAAAATGTTATTACATATGCAAATATGGGATGTCCATAATGTTACAAAAGACAGTTGGGTAACTATTCAGAATGTTCGAAATTGCTTAACAGGTAATCCAAAATGTCAACAAAGTTGGTGTATATCTACTTCATTCGACTCTGGTGGATAGTTTCACATCATACCACATCTTATTTTTATATGGATTGGTTTAGAATATTGCGTACAGAAATTTATCTCAACAACGCACTCTGTATAAATTTAATACTTGTATAGACTTTTGAGGCCCAAACTTTCTGTTGTTTTAGTATTGCCAGTTGAAGGTTGGAAAACGGTGCTAATATGACCATAAAGGTATGTTTAATTCACTGGTTTAACAAAATGATGAAAAAAAACGATATTTTTCTTTCCTAATTTATCTCTAGTAAGTGATATACTGGAGTCGTCATTGGTATTGAATTTTAACAATTTGATTAGATAAAATCATATTGGTTAACTTTTAGCCCACTGAAATTCTTCATGCATGCATATCAAAAAAAATAATTTGTAGATGACACTTTCATTACTTTTGGTATTTTGCCTCTTTCAAAATACGATATTTTTGAAAATTAATACCTTAATCATAACACCACCTATATATGTTTGTTATATTTAAAAACGATTTTACCCATTTGAATTCAAGACAAACGAAAGTAGATACTAGTTAAGCATAACAAGACATAATGATCTTCGTGTTTTTACTCAATATAATTGGTTGTTTTAAAACCGGGTTGTTTATATCAATAAGGTAAGCACTATATCTAGCTGTAGATCATTGAATATTGAATATTACGATAGTATCTAATGAGTTGGCAACATACCAGTTTATTTAAACTTCCTTATTAAGAAAACAATTATTAGAAACAAGTCATGTGTCAATATTATAATACCCTATAGCAAAGTCATATTTCAACATTCTATAAATAAAGCGCTGATAGGATTCGCTGTAAACGGAGCTTATGTAGAATGAGGAATTGGTCAAGAAAGTAAAAATGCTGGAAACTATTCAAACAGTTGTGATATCTTATGACGTTCTTTTCTACATTTTTCTGTCACGTGCCGTGTATTTATTGGTATACTCCACTAATGAAAATATTGTGGAAAGTAAAATTTCCTTGAACAGACTCGATCCCAACTTCCTGACGAATAAGGAACTGTTTTCCATTCTGGATAGCCGTGGAGAAGTCTATCCACGTAGTGCAGATCGAAGTCGACTGGTTACATTAGCCAAAACAAAAGGTACTGATGAGTAGAACAGAAACTGAAACTAACGTTTCAATATTACTAAGATCATCATTTTGCTTATGTGTTCAGAAAGCTTACACTTGAAATAAATCTTGACTTTTATTAATTATCAAATCTGAATAACGATTACCATCTAATGCTCTCTAATATCAAGCTCTTCAGTTTGTCTTGGGGGAATATCTTGCAGAATACTTGTCCGACATAACAAACTGAATAACTACTTAACAAATATGCCGAAAATAGGCACAAGACCATTAATTGTTATAGTGAATTATATACGGCATATTTATTTTCAGTTAACGTAGAAGAAAGTGAGCCTCCCATATTAGCTGATCTAGAATCACTGACCATCTCTGACCTAAAACAACTACTAGACCAAAGAGGCATAATGTATTACAGTAAGTCAACAAAATATGACTTAATTGGAGCCATTAATATATCAGGTATGTGTTATGAGATGAAAAGTAGGACAAAATTGTTCCAATTCAAGAGATTACCATCATCCTAAGACAGGAAAATTAATTTAGATTGTAAAGCAGTAATTCTATATATCGTTTTATCCTACAAGTTTGTGTATATGATTCCACTATGAGTAACATTTGAAACTTACAGGTCTTAATCGTATGTTACCCAACAATATTTCACAGTTAATGACAACAAAACCATGTAACTCTCAGCAAAATATCAGAATAATAAAAGATGAATCACGAGGATTACTTATATTGTGGCGATAAAATTTCTATTTTAATTTTTTTTTTTTTTTTTTTTTTTGTAAACCATCTTTATTTTCACAGGCCCAGTAACTACAGAAGCTTTAACCCATATGAAGCGATTAGGGGAACCAAAGCCTGAACTGGTCCATGAGTTCAATGCCTTTAACTTTATGAAAACTTTAGAAAAATACAACGATAGTATATTTCTCATAAATATATTGCCTCCTAGATTGAAATCTTCATATTTCAACGAATCATCATGGAATGCTCTTAGACGAAAACTAACATACATGGACTTCAAATTCGGAGAACTTGACTGTGACTTTGAAAAAAGGTATAGTAAAACTTTATCACAATATGTATGGAATACATGGAAAGGGGTGAGTTCATTGTTTTTCCGGACCGTGGTTATGTAAAGGTGTACCGTGTTAACAATTCCTATATCTTTAGGGGGAGTCACTTTCTGTTTGACGGCACTGTGATGTTTTTTTTTTATTACTTCCACTTATGTAGTTTTCGTCACATATTTCTTGGCTTTATGGAAAGGAATCACTTCATACTTGTTTTGGACCTTGATGAGTTTAACTTGTATAGTAAAAAAGATTTTCGATCTGTTTGACGATACTTTGATTTAAGATTATGCCCACTGAGCGTGGAATATTTTCGCTACATACTACCAAGCTTCTGTATTAAGGAATGATTTGATATGTAGTCAAAACATTTTTATGTTGCGTTGAACCGTGAAAGGGATTTTCATATTTACCGGACAGTCACTACCTTTTAAACAATACTCTGAATCTTTTTGTCATAGCACGAAATTCGTCAATGTCTAATAGGTAGTCGGGGTATCTTTTAGACGACATAGCATGCCATTTCTTGTATGTAAAAACAGAAATGTAATCAGTTGCATAGTTTTTCTTGTTGTTAAAAGTCACCAATAGTAAGAGACATTTTTTTTTTAAATTAAAAAATAAAGAATATTGTCTATGATAGTATGTAGGTTTCTCCCATTTCAGAATAATCTAACTTCACAACAACTTGTATCGGAAATCTTGAGCATTGGTATGTTGCAAGCAAACAAGTATGATGACCCAAATTTTCTCTTCATTTTTTTCACATTTATACTTTGAATTATACTGTTTGCCAACATCTCATCATACCAAAGCAATAAAGAAAATTTTGCAAAAATGTGTAGCTTGAAAAGAATTTAGTTACGCATACTTTTTGTCATATTTTATATATATATAACGTTAAATCCGAACCCTCGACTAGGAATAGTGCCAGGCTATCTGTATTTCAAAGGAATATTGGGACAACTCTTGACGATGAATGTAAACTATATGGTTTGCTGAAGGACCAAACTTTTCCCCATATCAAACATAGTTTTTTCTAGTGTCAGTTTAGATTCCCATTCAGTTACTGTCGAACCACCAAACAGAACATTCCTTGAAATATTATCGATTTGTTCCTCTCTGGAACATGCATGAAAAATTTGCAACTGGACACACAGCAAACAACTACTAATCAATGAATCTAATAGTACACTGAGGAAATTCAAGTACGTTTATCTTGATATATGTTCAGTTTACAGTACATAAAAGGATACATAAAAAGAAGGTATGTTTATGCAATATATTTAATAAAAAATAAGGAGATGTGGTATGATTGCCAATGAGACAACTATGCACCAGAGTTCAATCGAAGATGTAAACAATTATAGGCAAACGTACCGCCTTCAACAATGAGAAAAACCAATACCGCACAGTCGGCTATAAAGTTTCGGACTTGAAAAATGGGAAACTATTCAAACGACAAAACTAACGGCTTCATTTATAACACAATAATTTACGAAAAACAAATATGATAGACATGAACCAACGCCAACCACTGAACTACAGGCTCCTGACTTGGGACAGGCACATACAGAATGTGGCGGAGTTGAACCTGTTTGTGAGCGCTCATCCATAACCTGGGACAGTGGTGTAACACCACAAGATAAGATCAAACAGTAAAGATCAGTTGCAATCGGCTTAACTTACAAGATCGATACGAGGCAAAAACAATAGAAACAAAGCACCGAAATAACAGCTAGTTCAAAGTCAATTACAACTAATAAACAAATCATGTTTTCCCAGACAAAAAGTTCAGTTTATTATATGAATATAAATAATTAGCAGCTATTCTATATTGTTTTTCAGCATTTGCCTGAAAATGAAATGGAATATTTCAACACTTTATTTATATACTCCAGGAAGAGAAATCCACATACAATATCCCATAAGAGATGACTACAGTGTCCACAGTATATTTTCAAGTATTCAAAAAGAAATAAATTACAAGATTAAACTCATTTCGTCATGGGATATATTTACGTCATCAAAATGGACTTTTTATCATGGTCCTAAGGATAAAATTGCAGTCAGAATAATTCTTTTTACAAATATGACGGTACCACCCATGTTTTTGTCATCATTAAGCGTTAAATACCGCGAAAAAGTAAACTTCGGAATGGTCAACATGGCGTCATATCAAGGAAGGAAAATTCTGAAAAAAATAAAACAAACATACTGGCCACTGTGCTTAGTCGTTACAAAACAAGGCATTTTAACCTACGGAAAATTACCAGGAGAATATTTTACATATCGGGAACTGGATTTTTTTCTTTCTAATTTACTACAAGATTTTCAGCCGAAAGAAAAATGGTATCAAAAATTATTAATTTTTCTAGATCCGACAATGATAGGACTACTCATTGTTCGGTTCGTAGCAATACATCTGATATCGAGAATCGGGTCAAAGAAAGAGGAAAAAAACAAAAGCAACTACGATGATTTACAAGATGTTGATAATGATTCCATGGAAAGTAGAATACACAAAGCAGGACAATCACGTAAAATTAACCAACAAGCTGTTGAATTATTATTAGCAGAGTTATTACGCAGGAGAAACAACACACGGTAGAATACAGCAAACACCATTTTACGTTAAATTTTGTACATGATCAGTTTATGTTTAGGCACATATTATTTTGAAACACATTACAGTCAAAATAAAATCATACTGAGAGAGAGAGAGAGAGAGAGAGAGAGAGAGAGAGAGAGAGAGAGAGAGAGTACAGCTATTTCAGATTGTTTTCTAAACATTGAAAACCGTTTAATCATTTAACCGTATACAATGCAAAGAGAGGATTGAAAATAAAACAACACTGTTCAAAAGTACCATTCTTGTTATTTTAACCTTTTCATATCTAAACAAGTTGAAAAGGACAGGATTTTGAAAATAAATCAAATAACTAAGCAATGTTCCAGGTCTTCATGCTAGTTGTGTTCGAACTTCGTGTCTGATGAGACAACCATTTCCAACTGATTTTAACAGTTTGTTCTTATGTTAACCTAGCCACATTCTAAATGTGCTGGAATCTGTAATTCAGTGGTTGTCGTTGTTTGCTGTCCGTTATATCTGTTTTATGTTGGTTTTCAACCGTCAAATTCACTATTGACTTGGCCTAACGAAGGAGACAGCCGCCATGTTGACTTGCTGAAATGAATAAATGTGCGAAATATGCAATCGAATAGAAAATAAAACAAACTCTACTTCAAAACACCATTATAATGCAATTTTATCCGAAGGTGGAGCATACAAGTAACGGAATAACAGCTTGAGAGTTTTATCCGTTAAATTGTAATAGTCATTTTAATATGTACATCTCTGAGTCTGCGCTAATAACATTAACGGTACCAATTTTACTACATTAGATGCGTATTTCATCAATAAATGTCTCTTCAGTGATGCTCAAGGCCAAAACATTTTAAACACCAAAACTTATACAAATGTTGAAGAGCTGGTCAAATAAAAAAGGACCTAATGTGTAGCAAAATCTGGACAAGGAATCAGAGCTTTGCATGAAAGAGATATATTCCTATATCTTAAATAATTTTCAAAATTTTATAACAGCAAATTTCAATCAAACAATATCCGTATTTTCAAAACAAAAACCTAAGTACTGGCTTCTGGGCTGGTGATACTTTCGAGGACTAACAGTCCACCCATAG
This sequence comes from Mytilus coruscus, assembly GCA_017311375.1. Lineage (NCBI taxonomy): Eukaryota > Metazoa > Mollusca > Bivalvia > Mytilida > Mytilidae > Mytilus > Mytilus coruscus. The sequence continues at coordinate 88,969,631 of CM029599.1, forward strand.
TTTGAATGATTGCTATTTGCTTAGACCAACAATAGAGATATCGACCTAGTGGTAGTCAATGTTATTACTAATTACTTTTATCCTGCAATCAGCTAACTATTGTACAAATAACAGGTACACAAATAAATTTTTGCTTTATTTGTACTTGTACAAATAAAGTCTCCTGTTACCCCGATTCCATGTTGAACAAGCGGTAATGTGGATATTTCTTTTTGCGTACCAGTTCATTTTGGGGTCCTCTTCGCGGTCCGCGTTTAAACTATGTCGATTTCTTTGAAAAATTAGAGACAATGATTTATATTTTTACAATAAAGTTTCAAGTGTTGGGTGTAAATTTCAGGATAAAAACAATATATGTACATTGTCGGAAAATATAAAATTTATTTGTACTCGCTACGAAACAGGAGAAAAGCTCGGCGAGCCTCGCTTTTCGTCCTGTTTCTAAAGCTCATACAAATAAATTTTATATTTTCCGACAATGTACATATATTGTATATTTACTGCACCAGATGCGCATTTCGGTAATAAATGTATTTTCATGCCAGTACCGAAACACTGCTAAGAATGGATATATCGAGAATTGTATCACGCTGTTGTTTACAAGCGAAATAAGCACGGTATATTAGCGTGATACTGGTAATCTTTTCATTTGCTACCGTCCTGACTGCATGCAATATTTGCTACCAGATCGTTAGGAAAACACACCTTGGTCGTACTTTGACCTATAATTGTTTACTTTTTACACATTGTGACTTGGATGTAGAGTTGTCTCATTGGCACTCATGCCACACCTTCTTATTTCTCAATAAAGGCAACAGTAGTATACCACTGTTCAATAGTCATAAATCGATTAAGCGAAAACAAATCCGGGTCACAAACCAAAACCGAGGGAAACACATCAACCATAAGAGGAAAACAACGGAACAACAGAAACACTGAACTGCAACAAAAACAAACGCCATCATACATAGAAACGGACTATTTGATAACAACTGCCATATTCCTGACTTGGTACAGGACATTTTAAGAAAAAATGGTGGGTTGAATCTGGTTTTATGGCTAGCCAAACCTCCCGCTTTTATGGCAATGTTAAAAATACCGCTAAAATGACAACATTACGTGACAGGAATACAGTACAAATAAACGCAAGAACACTTAGGACAGAGAAATACATAAATAAATAATATAATAGTACATTATAACATGTAAACCAAGCGCGGGAGTATAGAATCTCCCGCTTTCGGATTATTTAACCCGGAATGACCCGCGTTCGTATTTCTCAGGATTTTTCTTTACTGTCAATAAAAGGAAACAAACAATCGTCGATTATTTGAAAACTTTGGTCAGTAGTTTTTATGTTCGATTTGTTAGTAATCGAAAATCATTTCTGCTATGTCAACTCCAACAAGATACAGGTCTTTGTCTGGACCAAGCGGCAGTGTAAAAAAGGAGAAATATAACTGCAAATGTCAGGCAGATTTGATGAAAAATTTCAATTTTTACGACCAAGTTCAATCGGCACAATGAATTGCCGGTGCACATTATGTTCAATTACCTTTTCGGTTGCTTTTGATGGTCTGTACGACGTTCAAAAGCATGCTTAGTGTGAGACTCACAATTAAATCAAAATATTGAATGTTATGAGTTATGACTATGAGACTCGGAGGTATTGAAAAGGGGGAAAAAACACCTTGTATAAATTACAACCATGAATTGAAGAAATAAAATATATTTATTATCTCTTATTGGTGTTTTGTAGATGAATAAGTGTACAGGTCATATATTTAGCTTGAAAATGTCGTTCGCCCAAAATCTCCCCCTCAGCTGTCATAGCTGAGAGGGAGATCTTCCTCTTTGAAGGTTTCAGAGGTTGGCAGGCCAGTATGTATGTAATTGACATATAGCCTACGTGTTAGTGGTATGAATATATTATAAATCAAATACTAACACCATATCTAGAGCTCAATTATTATGAAATTAATGGTTTTTTAATCTATCATTTTATGACATGACTGAATAAAACGTTTTCATTTTTAAAATATGTCATTCATTTTAAAAACGCAATACTCGGTTGACTTGTTTGTTGGAATTCAGATTTACCGAGTACAAAATGACAGGATTAAAAAAGAATATACGTAGGTAAATATATACAATCTTGGAACGTTTATTTTGGCATTTTATTGGAGTTAAGTAGTTTTCCCGTAACGCATCTTACCAAAGCTGGTTGTAATTAATGTGTACACCGTAATGTGTTATGTTTAGGTTAGGTAAAATTAAGACAAGAGCTTACCAATGTTTGAATCTCCCAAATCGATTAAGAAGACAAATCAAGGTTACAAACAAAACTAAGGGCGTACTAATTTGTTTTTTTTTTTTAAATTAAACGGGTTTGTTTTGACCTGGAGCCATACATTTTTTAAAATTACAAAACATTAAGATATAAAAGATAACTAGTGACACTGTTCTGAGCTTTGGACAGACACATGCACATGCGATTGGGGATATCAACTTTCTCATTTCAATCTCAATCTCAATCGGTACACAAAATAACATAAAATAAAAATCAGTACAGGAAAACACTCGGCTCTTAACTAGTTGATATGAAATATAAAGTCATATAAAACCCGTCATACAGTCATGCAGTTTCTTTTATATATTTCGGAGTTTAGTATGACGTTCTTTATTGCTGAACTAAAACATATTTTTGTTTAGGGGCCAGCTGAAACACGCCTCCGGGTGCGGGATTTTCTCGCGGTATTGAAGACCCATTGGTGGCCTTCGGCTGTTTTCTGCTCTTTGGTCGGGTTGTTGTCTCTTTGACACATTCCCCATTTCCATTCTCAATTTTATAGTCGCAAGTTTGGAACCTCTTTAGTGGTTTTATTTCTTACTTAATTATCTTTTGCATAATATTTTTTAAAGAATGAACCTGGTGTTGATAGCAGGTCTTCGTGCTTTCTATTTAATCCTTCAAATGTTACGGAATCTCGGCAATTTAGAGGTTGACATGTTTGATAGACACTTGTCTATTGTTGAAGACTTTATGTTGCGCTCTATATGTCTGTTTGTCTATGGGTGTGCTATCTAATTAACGTGTATCTTCTTTATTCGCCGCATAAATGTTTTTGTAAAACACATTAATTTATTAATCTCAATCGGTACACAAAATAACATAAAATAAAAATCAAAGATATATATTATATAGATATATGTTTTAAAGATCTCATATGTACATGTAATAAACTTTGTTAAAATCAGGTGATTCCTTGTGGTTTTCATTATCAATGAATCTACTTAAAATACACTAGTTACGTAAATCTTTTGTTCAAACTCTCCATTATTTTTCAGGAATGGAGAGTTATTTTCAATTGTTCATCGTCATTCATCTGGACGTTTCGCTCTTTAGATATTTCCATGGAAATAATTCTGAAGGACGTAACGAGGTATTGAATAAAGATGAAAACTTACTAAAGCGGCTGATACTGGATTTTTAAAATTGGGATTGTAGTAATACAATGAACACGAAATATTTCATTATTGATAAACAGTTTTTACTTGCGAGCTGTATATATAATTCCATCGTATAATATATAGTATCGTATTCACTAAAATTCCACAATCTTATCCATAATTTTCCGAAGCAAATCTTGGCTGAATTTCTGTCACGGATACACAGGCACTTTTTTCTGAAAGAAAATATTACTTATATACTTTAATATTACACAAGCTACCATACTCACATATTTGAGAAATATCACCCGGTACATTATTTCCCAGGAATGGACAGCTATTTGGACTTTCTCTTAAACATAATATGCTTAAAAGATTGATCAATATGATACAAAATGAATGATCATTTTGCCAATTTAACAACACTTTATAAATTTCATACATTCATCAGGAAAGCTCAAATCCAAACATTTGAAAGCCAAGGATGTATAAGAACCGAAACGGTTGAAGAGCTATATGACCAAACAAATACCAAAACTAAAATAGCCGAATTCATCAAAGGGTCAAATTTCCACAGGGAGTTGAAACCTTAGTTTCGGAATAATTTCTAAATTTATAAGCGGACAATTTAATAGAGATTTGTTATAAATCGTGTCAGTAACAAAGTACTGACTACTGAGCTGATGATACCTGCGGGAACTGACAGTCCACCAGGTATATTACCTCACTGTAGGAAGCAGCACTGTGATTGCTGTTTGAATATTACAGACACATGGCTATATAGCCATTAAGGTCGATACGAACTTTGGGTCTGTCACCTCAGATTTCCTTTTCAATTTTTTCTATGCAGATTAGTACTCGTTTCATTTTCTTTCAGAGCCCAGTTTAAAATGTAATTAACTACCAATCGAATGCGCTATTAAGAGCGTTATTTTTGTGTGTGCCTTTCCAAAGTAAGAAGCCTGTATTCAGTGGTTGTCGTAGGTTGCTGTCTATCATATTTGTTTTATGCTATTTTTGTTTTGTATAGAAATCAGGCTGTTGGTTTTCTCATTTGAATCGTTTTACATTTTGTCATGTCGAAGCCTTTTACAGCGTAGTAAATGGTATGAGTTTTGGGGCCCACAGGTAAAAAGAAATATGTATATAATACGAGAAAGGGGTGGAAAGACTAGCTGTTCAAAATATAAACTAAATTGACGTAGATGAGTCCGGTTGGAGTGTTGCATTAAAGAAGTGTCTTAGCATTGCATATGTTGTGTATGAATTAAAGACAAAATGAAAACAACACGTTATACATTTCATGCGTCCGACGCGCTTTTCTGGATTTACCTTCATCAGGAACGCGCAAAGCCGAATATTTGAAAGTCAAGGATGTATAAGGACCGAAAACGTTGAAGAGCTATAAACCAAAAAGGACCTAGAAAAATAGCCAAATCCATCTAAGGCTAACTTTGCTTGAGGGAGTTGAAACCTTAGTTTCTGTATAATTGCAAAATTTATAAACTAGCAATTTTAGATAGTTTGTTATAAATCATGTCAGTACCGAAGTACTGACTACTGAGCTGATGATACCCTCGGGGAATGATAGTCCACCAGCAGAGGTATCGACTTAGTGAATTAAATAATTGTATTCATTCTGAAGCCCAAACTTTCTGCTGTTATTTACCAGTTGTTAGTTCTTGGATTTCCAAAATTAGATTGATCGTTTTTGCTGATGGGAAATCAGGTAAAGCGCCTCGGGCGCACCAAACTTATAAATCGTCATTTTCGTAATGAAAACGGGGTCATTGTTAACAATTAGATAGTATCTAGTAAGACAAAAATGTTTGTATACTTGTTTATTCAAATATTATTATAAACAATTCTACACTATTCATTCAAGTACACTTTATTAAGTGAAATCGTGTTTGGTATTGAATCTAAGTTACTTGTAAGTTCGCATTGTTTGACCTCAAGGCGGATAAATGTCTATACATACATTCAAGAATACTATTATACTTTGTAGAGGCTATTTGTATGATACTGTCCAAAATATTGCATTTTTGAAAATACCCACGCTTATAACTGAATGGAGTTTGCATGCCAGTTATTTGGATAGATTGATATTCATATTTATCTACAAATATTTTGAAACATTTATTTACAGGTTTCATTTTACATATCCTCAGCGAGTCAGCCAAATTGAAAATATAAGCTGCTGTACGTTTACCAACATCCGCTGATGATGTTGCTCTTATATCAAATAATCTACAATTGTTACAGACCATCATCAATAAAGCTGTTGGCTGTCAAAAACGATCCGATAATGCCATGGCAAAAAGCGAAAACGACCAAAACACAGCATAGAAAATTAGGAACACGAACTCCATAAAAAACCGAAGTTGATCTCAGGTTCTCCGGAAGCACAAGGAACTTGATTTGAAATGTGTATAATAGTTGTGGGAGAAATGAGGTGACTAGTACAAAGTTCTGTCCGAAAGAAGGTGTGCCTTGCATTACAGAATTACGTACTAGTATACAGATACCAATTAACATATCATCATCCGTGTATACATATTATGTCTTCCACTTGAAGTTAGAGACACCAATCCATCTAAATATTTTCAGCACAAAAGATGTTTTTTATTGATCTCTTCCTCTTTTTCCACCCGACTATGATAAATGTAAATACTATACTAAAACAACTATGGATTGCAGGACGTATTTGATGATTGTAAGTTCCTCAAAGTAAGTTCAACAACATTTTCAGGTATACTTCGGACCTATGACTGGGACTAATGCACTTATATATTGGACCCTGATCGGATTTATTTCGCCAATTTAACAAAAGCGCATTCCTTAAAAACCCCACAGAGAAACCTGAAAGGTTGTACGATTTTTTCCCATTCTTTTCACAGTATATTCTTTAAACGAGAAGCAGCGATATGTTATTTTTTACCGTATACACACATAGATAGGTGAAATTCCATTAAGATGTCCACGTATATTCAACAAAAACGAAAGTAGATAGGAAGTTATATAGTACACCAGAGCATATTTGTGTTTGTATATAACATAATAACATAATACCATTTGATCGCGTTAAAGCAAGATATAATATATAAGCACAATCATGATAATTGTAACATTATAATCATATCATTTGGTAATACTGCACCACGTTCAAATTATATAAAAGTTAAACTTCCTTATTTGTAAAAGACTAATATTAAAAACAGATCATGTGACGATAATAAAATCATATATCATGGTATATATTACAATATTCTATAAATAATGCTGATAAGACTTGCTGTGAATGGAGCTTACATGCATAGAACATTTAGTGCGAGGAGCCAATTGAAAAGTTAACAATGCCGATCATTAACCATGTTAGAAAAATTGTGGTAGATTATGACGTTCTTTTCTACATTTTTCTTTCACGCGCGGTATATTTATTATTCAGCTCCACTAATAAAAATACTGTGGAAAATAAAATTTCCGTGGACAGACTCGATCCGGACTACCTAACGGATAAGCAGCTGTTTGACCTCCTAGATAGCCGTGGGGAAGTTTATCGATCTAGTGCAGAGCGAAGTCGACTGGTTACATTAGCCAAAACAAAAGGTACTGGTGAATCGAAAAGAAAACTGAAAGTAGCATATCAATAGAACTTAAATAATCATTTTGCAAGTATGTAGTAAGATATGTGTTTATAAAGTAGTATGCATTTTGAATTCCATTGATATAGCAAATACTCTCGAAGTTCATTTGTTCGTTTTTAATTTAAATATTCTTATTATCCAGCAATAAATTTTACCATATTAAAATTAGCTTTAATATAAAGGCTTCAGATTTTAAGGAATATTTTCAGACAGTTATTTTATGTCGTTTTTCGTTTTTTGCCATGGCATTGTCAGTTTGTTTTCGACTTATGAGTTTAAATATCCCTTTGATATCTTTCGCCTCTCTTTTATGTATACTTCGTATTTATTTTCAGTTGTTGTAGAGGAAAGTGTGCCTCCTATGCTGGTTGATCTAGAGTCCTTAGCCATCTCTGATTTAAAACAACTGCTAAATCAAAGAGGCATCATGTATTACAGAAGGTCAACAAAACATGACTTAATTGGAGCCGTTAATATATCAGGTATGTGTGGAATGTTAAGCGACTGTCATACCCAGGTTTAACCCACCATTTTCTACATAAGGAAATGCCTGTACCAAGTCAGGAATATGACAGTTGTTTTCCATTCGATTGATGTGTTTGAGCTTTTGATTTTGCAATCAAAGGGATTTTCCGTTCTGAATTTTCACTGGAATTCGGTATTTTTGTTATTTCATTTTTTATAAGAATAAAAGATATGTCAGAGTCTTTCAATTCAAGAGATAAATATGTTCATAAGACATTAAAATCTACGTGGAAGTTTATGAAGTACAGCTCTTTGTTAGATTCAATGTTTTTTTTTATAAGATTCTACAGTGTTAACCCTTTCAAACTTGTTTGTACGTTTCCTATCAACTCTTCGCGGTTAAAGACATCAAAACCCATGTTAATATAAGCAAAATATCAAGATATTAATAGTGAACAAAATGGTAAAACATGCTACAAAGAGTAACAAGTGATCAGTATTCTGTAGTTTCTTAGGGACGACATCAAAAGTTCAATGTAGGATAAAAAAACTTAATTCACATAGTTTTTTCACTGACACCCCCCCCCCCCCTCTTAACTTAATTTGGGAAAAATTGATTGACCAATAAGGATATATGTAAAATCGATTTTGGATAAACAAAACTTGCAGCAATTTTAACCCCCACCCCAAACTGTTTGATTTAAGTTTTTTATCCTACATTGATCTTTTGATGTCGTCCCTTATTGACAACATATTTGTTTGATTTGGAGGTAGACTTTTTCAACAAATTGTCGTCATTCCTATGGGAACGACATGTGCGTCTCGCCTTGTCGACCTCTTCTTATTTTCATATGAGTCCGAGTTCAAAAACAAGAAGATCAAAGAAGCCAAATCATTTAATTTCACATTCAGATATATTGATGATGTTCATTCCATTAACAATCCAAACTTTTCTGATTGGCTTCTATTAATATATCCTCCAGAACTAGAAATTAAAAAAAAAAAAACAACAGACGAGGCTTCATCTGCCTCATTTTTAGACTTATACCTAGAATTTGACATAAGCGGTCATCTCAGTACCAGAATCTATGACAAACGAGACGATTTTAATTCTGAAATTATAAATTTCCCCCACCTTAGCGGCAATATACCAACTTCACCTGCATATAGGATATACATTTCCCAACTCATTCGGCATTCAAGAGGCTGCTACTCAGACTTTTTAAAACGTCACAAGTGTCTGAGCAGAAGTTGATGAACCAGGGTTATTTCAAAGAACGTCTCGTCCTTTTTCTAAAAAAGTTTCATCGGAAGATACCAAGACCTTGTTGATAAATATTCCGTATGTACTTCATGAATAATACATGATGGTCTTGAAGTATAGACTCTCAGTACTGACGTTGTTTATCATCTTATCCTTTACTGAATAGTCAAATTTTGGTAATATACTTTTGGCGTGGCTCGGTATTTATACATCCCGCCATTATGTTATTGAGCTATGGTAAATTTTAGTATTCCTGTCTTTCATTTTTGCTTATGTGCTTTGTCGATATAGTGTCTACATGCCATTTTTTTTTTTTTTTCCTTGTTGACATAGTTGTTTGTTTTTGTAGTGATTAAGATTATAACACAATATTGACTGCTGTACCCAAATTTTTGACATTTTTACCTACTATGTCTGTTTGTTTTGCTCACACATTGTTGTCAATATAATGGAATTTGATGCGATTGTCATACAAGTGAGAGGTTTAGCTAGCTATAAAGCGAGGTTTAATCCACCATTTTCTACATAAGGCAATGCCTGTACCAAGTCAGGATTACTACAGTTGTTTTCCATTCGTTTGTACTTTTGATTTTGCAAATTGATAAGGAACTTTCCATTTGAAATTTTCCTTGGAGTTCGATATTTTTGTTAATTTACTTTTTACTCCGTAAATGCTTTATATTTCGTAAATAGCATTTCATTTTTTATTTATTTACCAAATCCAATTTATCTTTATTTTTATAGGTCCAGTAACTACAGAGGCTTTAACCCACATGAAACGAATTGGAGAACAAAAGATTGGACCGGTCCATGAATTCAATGCCTTCAACATCGAAGAAACTATAGAAAAACACAACGATAGTATATTTCTCTTAAATATATTGCCTCCGAGATTAAAATCCTCATATTTCAACGAATCATCATGGAATGCTCTTAGACGAAAACTAACATACATGGACTTCAAATTTGGAGAACTTGACTGTGATTTTGAAAAACGGTATAGTAAAAACTTAGTTACAATTTTAAAAATGACATTTTCCAGATTTGCTGGGCAGTCACTTTTTTTCATACCTACAGGGTAGGAATTTTTTCCTTCACTATTCTTGGCATGTGTACAAACAGATGAATTTCATACTTGTTTTGGACCTTGGTAATGTTTAGCTGTACTGTGTTGTTATGTCATCTAGGCAGTCATTTCTGACTTCCTGTTTTACGAAACTAGTGTTACCACTGTGCACACAATATCCACGCACTTTTTTCGGACGCATACAATTCTAAAAAAGTTATTTTCACAACACGGTATTGCGTGGTAGTTCAATTTGTTAAAATTTCTTTTTTCTTTGTCATTGAAATAGGTTTTTTTTTAATTTTTGAATCTCGATCGTTGATAGCCTTTTCCATCAGGTAAATCATTGGAATTTGATCAATATAGTCTCCCGTCTACATGTGTAATTCCTGGTATTTATTACAGTATTCTCCCTAGGATTTACTATACAACAACAACAAATACTTAAAACTCTAAATGACATGTTTTTCTCTGTTATTGACTTCTTATACTAAATCCATTGGATGTTGGATGTGTACTAATTGATATTTCAGTCTTAAATACATGATTTTTTTTATTAGTTGTTATTGGTTTTGAACTAGCTGTCAGAAACTACGAGTACTCTCAGATCTGTCTTTCTTGTTGTTAGAGATGAGGAATGTATAAATACCCTGCAACGTCCGGTCTGTGTTTTTGTTTGTTGTTTTTCTGATTTGTACCGATCTGATGAGTTAAGCCCTTTCTAACTGATTTTTATAGTTTGTTCTTATGTTGTGCTGTAACAACACTGTCCCAGGTGAGATGGAGGGTTGAGCGCTCACAAACATGTTTAACCCCGCCACTTCGTTATTATTCTGTCCAAAGTATTTCATGGCAGATTTTGACAGTAAAATAACAACCTTTGACGTATTGAAACATAAATAATATCTTCTTCCTCAGACATAGAATTAAAACAACCTTCTAATACATATACTATTCAAAATATTTGTTATTAAATCTGCATATTTTGGGTATTCTATTAAAATATGTTTTTTTTTAATTTTCAATTACGTCAATTTTTTTGTACAATTCAAAAAGGACCTTTCAATAACATGCAGACCCTCATACCTGCCAGTTTCTATCCTAATGGGAGCAACACCAGCTCTTAATTTAGCATAATGACGTCTATATTTACCTAGCATTACACAAATATGTTTCTGTAAAATAATTTGATTTAGATAAAAACTTGACAAACAAAGGGAAAAATTACCGAAGGGATATTCAAACTCATAAGTCGTAATCAAACTGACAATGCCATGGCGAAAAACGAAGAAAAGACAAACAACAGTAATTTGCAAGTTCGCAACTTATTCTTATTATTTGCTATTTTAAGCTTTCCTGGCATTCAAATGCTTTTGCCACGGTTTGAGCGTTCTTGATGAACGTTAATCCAGAAGAGTTCTTCGGGCGCATGTAAGGAGTCGGCTGATATTTTCGGCCATGTTGATATATTTGCAGATCTTTTCTTGATGATCGTTTTTGCTGTTTACAATTTATCGTTATCTACTATAGCTTTGGCCAAATATGCAAAGTTGGGTAAAAATCATCATCAAAGGGGAATAACTCCTATAAAGATGATTCCTACTGTCTAAACAAATTTGTATATCTTGTCGGGTTGATATCTTTTGCTGTTTACAGTTTTTCTTTATCTACTATATGTTTGCCAAAAAATGAAAAATAAATATCAAAATCATCATTTAGGAGCAATAACTCCTATAAGGATTTGGCTGTCGATTTCAGTCATTTGACAAATTTGTCCTTTTGATCATTTTTACTATTAAAAATTTCTCTTTGTCTATTATAGTTTTCAACATAATAAGCAAACTTGCAAAACAACTGACAAAAATAATCATTTTGTGCAATAACTCCTGTAAGGAGTTGATCCTCGATTTCATTCATTTGACTTATTTGTAGATCTTGTCTGGCTGATCATTTTTGAGAATTTAAGTTCTCAATATCTATAGCGATTTTCAATATAATAGACAATATTTGAATTTTACCCCTATGTTCTATTCTAAGCCATCGGCCATGTCACCGGACACATTAAAAAAAAACTAAATACCCCGATGATGATTATGGACGAGTTGGTTCCAATTCGCCCAGTAGTTTTGAAGGGGGAATTGTTGTAAAAGTTTTGGTCAGGTGGGCTACAAAAGGCACAAAAAGATATTATATTTATGCAGTACATAATTTTTTATTTTATGGATAAAAGAAACATATCAGTTTTCTTACATGTATTTTTCAGCATTTGCCTGAAAAGGAAATGGAATATTTCAACACTTTACCTGTATACTCCAGGAAAAGAAAACGTCACAGAATATTACATTAGAGATGACTACAATATTCACAGTATATTTTCAAGTATTCAAAAAGAAATAAATTATAGAGTTACACAAATTTCATCATGGGACATATTTACGTCATCACAATGGGCATTTTATCGTGGTTCTAATGATAAAATTGCAGTCAGAATAATTCTTTTTACAAATATGACTGTACCACCCATGTTTTTGTCATCATTAAGCGTTAAATACCGCGAAAAAGTAAACTTCGGAATGGTCAACATGGCGTCCAATAAAGGTAGAAGAATCCTGAGAAAGTTAAAACAGAAATATTGGCCACTGTGCTTAGTCGTAACAAAACAAGGCATATTAACATACGGAAAATTACCAGGAGAATATTTTACATATCGGGAACTGGACTTTTTCCTTTCTAATTTACTACAAGATTTTAAGCCGACAGAAAAATGGTATCAAAAATTATCATGTTTTCTAGATTCGACAATGATAGGACTACTCATAGTTCGGTTCGTAGCAACAATTGTGTTATCGAGAATCGGGATCATGAACGAGGAAGGAAACCAAGGCAATCAACATGATGGAAACGATGAAGATAACAATGATACTATGGAAAATGAAACTCACGAAGCAGAGCAATTGCGTATTATTAACCAGAAAGCTATTGATCTATTGAGGGAGCAGTTACGCGCCAGAGAAATAGCACATGATAGATTTGGTACACCAGACTCCTAAATTTCCAAACAAGCTCTAATCAGTTTTGCAAGTGATCAGGAGAGAGAGAGAGAGAGAGAGAGAGAGAGAGAGAGAGAGAGAGAGAGAGAGAGAGAGAGGTTAATTTTCATTTATTGAGAATTGTTTTTAAATCTATAAAAAGGCATATGAATATTTATCATTCAAATGTAAAGTTTCTTGAAGGGGAAATGAGACGTTATGATCAGAGCAGCTTAATTTAACACGATATAAAATGGCGTATCTCCCGATTTCTAAAATGTTTGAGACACTTTGATTCGAGTTACATTGGAATATGAAATAAAAAATTGGGGTCACCATTTTTGTTTTTTTGTAATTTTCATAAGAAAACATCAATTTTGGCGACAAATTTACATAGATATATAGTGAAAAATGTCGTGTTTTTTACTTATTTTTTTAGATTTTTTATGGATGGCTATATACGGAGAAAGACTAAAAACTATTATTATATCCAGGATTGTATACTGAATCCATATGCATGCATGTAGACACACATATGTCACCATCCTTGTTTTTTTAGAAAAATTGCTTGAAAGTTAACCGATACGCTTAGAATTTGACAGAAAACGTGTGACGTTACTGAATACAGAATAACGTTTTTTTTTACTCAGAGGTATTGTAAAAATAAGTAACAGGATCTGAATGGTGTTTGTTATTTTATTTTCATTTCTCCTGTCAGGTTTCGTAAATTTCCTATGTATTCAGTATAATATTTTACTAATTTAATTTGATTTCGTCCTTAAAAGTACTTAGTGTACTATGAGACTGAAGTATGTTATTGTTAAAATTAAAATCTGACTATTGTTGTGAACATGCTGGTGATGTTATAATTTGATAGATTTAATACTTGCTGTACTAAATATATTTTTTAACTTCCCAATTCAAGGGAACAACGAACTAAAACTACAAATTAGAAGTCTTGTCCATCCTGCATTAGTCACGTGTTATCTAGATGTCTTTGGTTTTGTGTGTAAATAATTGGCTAGTTGCTGTCTTATTGCATATCCCATATTTCCATTTATTCACACAAAGAAATACCAACACTTTTTTTTAACATACATACTTGTATACTTGTTATATAAACTCCTTATAAGACTGTGAATACCTTCGTGCTTTTTCCGAGGCCTATGTGAGCAATATGCCTCTATCCCCCCCCCCCCAAAAAAAAAGGCACCTTTGTTCATCGTACGTGAGTCGTTTTGTCTCCCCTCTTTGGGAAATGGTGAGTTTTTCATCATCAGTACTTGTACATCATGTCCTACTCAAAACACACAAAAAAAAAAAACCACACCAATCCCCGGAGACCCAAGCGTAGATTAACATGAATCTAAAAATCAAAAAGATTTTTTAAAAGATCTTGTTCAACTTGGTTTTTTCAGTTTGTTTTTGCTATTTGAATAAAATAGGCTAATGAAAATATTTCTTTGTAATTTGTTTACGTTCGAAGCGCTTTTTCTGGATTTACCTTCATCAAAGCACCGATCATTCATTTATTGTGGGGCTACGGTTTTTTTAAACAATCGTTTTAATGAAACATTCTCATTCCGATGTTGCTGTCCTGTGTAGACCATGGTAGACTGTGCTTATACGATTACAATGCTGGCACTTTATTTTTTTTAACAAGCTTTCGCAACCATATCGGACTTCTTCTGTACAGTCCAATAAATTTCAGAAACTGTTTACACTTGGAACATAGGGAAAATGTTGTTCGTTTTCGGCCAAATAACCAAGATCAACTATTCTCCTTTTTTCATTCCACGCCTGACAAAATGAAAAACGGGTTTTTTTTGGGCGACCATTTTAAAACAAGGGGATTTCTTAACGGAATTGCATTAATGGTGATACGATTCCCTGTAATTTCACACTTTATCCTAGTTTTCTATAACTTGGATTTCTACTTTGAAAACAAATTTCATCGGGAAACGGCGTGGATCATAATAAAGAATGTATTGCGAAAAAAAAAAAAAAAAAAGAATAAAAAATCTCAGTCTGTTATGCATAATAACAGATATAAATAAATTGTACAAATGCTTACTTGTCAATAGAATAGAACCTTTTAAAAAGTATAAATTGAGAAGAACGGGAGAAAGATGACGAAGCAATCATTGTCAAATAACGTATTGCATCAAATCTCTCGGCACTCTGCATCTATGCAAAATTACACTCAAAGATAATTAACAAAAATATAAGCAACCTCCAGAAACACGACGGAACCTGCTGCATTGACTGATATCTAGGAACGTTTATTTTGTTCAATAATATCAGGCACGATAACTCATACCGTAACGTCATTCGGTATCGTGTTACCATAACCAGATACAATACAAAGAGAGAGGGATCATTTCGATCTGTTTACGTGAAAGAAACCACTCTTGTCACTTATATTTGTTCACATTTAGTTCACAAATAAAAGCAAACCTTTTAAAATTGAAAAACAAATCTTGCCTACATATCAGGTCAGTGCATAAAAATTCATATCCACATAATAACCAATATCTATACTAACGAAGGAGAAGTTTAACATACTTTGACGACTAACTTACTCAATATGGTCAATGTTATAAGCTTTAATAAATTTTAGTGTTGATTTGATTCATAATGTTTTTGTTAAGTATCAGTTTCTTTAAAATAAAAAGACTCCGAAGGGGACGACCATCTTATTTTCTTGGGGAGGGTCCGCAGGAAGATTTTGTTAATGAATATCCTGGCCTGGTAAGCTGGTAAGACAAGGGAGAAAAAGACAATCTTCCCCAAGACGGAATGAATATAAATAGTCTGCCCCACAAAATGCAGGATTATTTCTGTTCAAAAGTGAAAATAAAAAAGCCGTCCTAGCAACAGGTGAAAATGATTATATATAGCGGGAAATATCCTCCTAAACCCACCCAATAGAATCAAATAGTGATATAAATGTAAATAAACTGACGTGTCTTTACATAAACTAAATAAATTAATGTAAATGAAGTATGAAATTTAGATCGGTGCATTTATTGTTATAAGAACAATGATAACCATTTTTATGTTACGGTTACATAGAACCTTGATTTTGGGGACAAAAAAAAAAAACAATGCAAATAGAAACCCTAATTCTGTAATGTGGAGCATGGAGCCAACGATAAAATTAGAATGTAGCCCTTGAGCCTAGAGACAAAATCCCTCAATATTATATCATGTGTCAATCTATCAATTGGTGTTTGGTGAGGTCTTCATCAACTTTAAACTGTGATTCGTAACTCGACGACACAAATCAAGACAGTTAGTACCTATTAGTCTGAAACCAACCACACGACAGTATTCTTTATCTTCAATCACACAAAGAAAAAAAAGTAATCGATTTTAACAGTTTTACATATAAATTAAAAGATATGGTTTGAGTGCCAATGAGACAACTCTCCATCCAAGTCACAATGTATAAAAAGTAAACAATTATAGGTCAAAGTACGGCCTTCAACACGGAGCCTTGGCTCACACAGAACAGCAAGCTATAAAGGGCTCCAAAATGACCAGTGTAAAACAATTCAAACAGGAAAACTAACGGTCTAATCTATTTAAAAAACGAGAAACGAAAAACACTTATGAGCCACAACAACAAACGACAACCACTGAACAACAGGCTCCTGACTTAGGACAGGTGCATAAAAATACAGCGGGTTTAAACGTTTTAACAGGCGCCAACCTTCATCCTAACCTGAGACAGAACTGTAACATTACAACATAAAAGGACACGTCTGGAAAGTGAATTTGTATTACTAGAATAAGAAATTGTAATGACTACAAGAAATATAAATACACATAGATTTATCAAAATGTCATTTTTAAATAGGAAAAGTTTTGTATGATTATATCATGTGGTTCTTACAAGGTCTGATATATATTAACTGTACCTCATCTTCATGTGATCCGCAGATTTAGCCGTGTGGGTATAATCATGACAATAGGGCAGATATTTGTTTACATTTCACCGGCATCTGTTTATTCAAAGACGGTACGTAGAACAAAATAGTATGAGACTCATGATTTGCTGACACAGGGCTGGAAACGTTCATTTTAAAAAGTAAATATCAATTTAGCTTTCAAATTTTGGAAAAATAAATACAGTCATATTCTACAAACTGTAGAAAACATAGTAATTGTTTTCTAACTATAAAGCTATTCAAATTTTAAGGGCAGAAATTGTAAGCTTTCATTACAACTGTATTTAGGTCAACTTTTGCATCATGACCATATACTTTATTTTGCTGTAATAAACACGTTGACATTACTGTAATCTTTTGAAATAAACACTGGTAGCCTATGGACATGCGCTGTTCCACAGTCATGCCGTATTAAACGATGATTGTGAATATATGCCGACTCTATGAGGTATTTATTATGTAGGTGTTAGTTTGAAAGTCTACTGAATGCTAATTAACACCATTTTCGACTTCATGTGGAATGAGGTGTTTATCTATTATTGTAAATGGTATTGTCAGCTATTGTCATCACTGAAAAGATTTATACCTATTCTTACATTTGGGTCTTTACAAGCTGTATCCAATCAATACACAAGACTGAAAAATAGGATGATTGTTCTCAAACTATATTATATTCAATATAGAACAAACATTGCTAATTTAAGATAACGCTCGGTTGACCTGTTTGATATTAAGAAAACTTGTATGAACAGTAAAACATACACAGGAAAATATATATAAGCGCGTTTGGAAATGTATTTTTACATTTTTATTTTAGCAGTACTTTGAGGTTGAATTGTTTTCTCGTTAAGCATCTTAAAGAGATAATTTCAAAATCATCAGACAAATAAAATATGTCATCAAGCAATCAAAATCTGCTTGTTTTAACTTTCAATGTGTTCTTGAACGCTGTATGTATGTGCTCTAAATCATCCACATTTAACTTGTGAATACACTTTGCAGAGAATATCACATATCTGCATTAAAACACTAAATTCTTATAATGACAAAAACATTAAGATTTATCAAAAGACAACTACTGACATTGATACGGACTTTGGACAGACACATGCGCTGGGTTACATTTTAGTAATTAGTTCCTCTTTCAATCTCAATCAATTGGAATAACCAAATATACAGAGAATAGCATAAAAAATTAAATCAACACCGGAAAAAACACTAATGCCTAATCCTCTTGCTTATAATATAGTTATATAAAACCCGTCATAAATACATGCGTGGTCTTAGGTCCTATTTTATTCATTTATCTTTTAACCAAATTTTAAGAACGAACCTGGTGTTGATAGCAGGTCTTTGATTTTTACAATCTGGGCGAGCTAGAGTTTGATATATTGTATAGAGTACTTGTATTTTTAAAGACTGTGTGCTGCACTCAAGATGTCGGTTGGTAGTTAGGTTGCTATTTCATCGACGTATATCGCCTTTTATTCATATCATTAGAATCTATATAATATACTCGAGAGATATATCAATATTATACAAACAAGTAAAAAACATCAACAGTACACAATATTGCTGATGAAAATAAAATTGAGAATGAAAATGGGGAATATTTCAAAGAGACAACAACCCGACCAAAGAGCAGACAACAGCCGAAGGCCACCAATGGGTCTTCAACGCAGCGAAAAAATCCCGCATCAGAAGGTAGCCCTCAGCTGGCCCTAAATAAAATTGTGTACTAGTTCAGTGAAAATGGACGTCACACTAAACTCCAAAACACATAAATGAACTAAAATTAAAAAAACATACAAGACTAACAAAGGCCAGAGGCTCCTGACTTGGGACAGGCGCAAAATGCAGCGGGGTTAAACATGTTTTGTGAGATCTCAATCCTCCCCTATACCTCTAGCCAATGTAGAATAAAGAAACACAAAGCAATACGCACTGACATGCCAGCTTCAGACCTCAATTAAACTGATTGAAAGATTATGTCTTCATCATATGAAAATCAAGTACAATCCCTCCCGTTAGGGGTTTAGTATCATACCATCATAAAATATATGAGAAGAACATAACCCGTATCATGCCAACAACTGGTTTTAGAATAATAGCGTTTATTTCCGATGCAAAGACCCTATGATTGAATCAATATTAATACCAAAATATGCAATCATTAATGACCTGACAACAGTATCGTAACTATATCCTTTCCAAACCATTTAATAACATTTTGCAAATTGTATATGTTTGAAAACATTTTGAATAGAGGAAAAACAGAACAAGAATAAATTCATTTGGTATCGAACGCAAAGACATAGCTTTTCTTTGGAAAGAATTTTAATTATCGCTCTTTTACATACTTTTACTCCAAATTTGCATAATCATTCAAATTATAACGAAAGGCAACTAGTAAACAAATAACAATTTATTATACAAATAATAACTATAAATAATACGTATAACATAACAGACATTTATCTTTTCTTTGTGGCTTCCGAACATGCAGCATTTGCTGTGTGGAACACACAACTATTTACTGAAGGATCCCAAACTAGTCCGGATGAGCACTGTTGAATAACTTCCCTGCCGGACTGACATTGAATATAAAGTGAACAATTAAATGGATGAGAAAAAGAGCCATTGTTTTTACCTAAACACGGTAATATATCAGGACAGATGAGTTCATTTCTTGGAAAAATGCATGACGATGTTTCTGGGTCGTATACCAGATTTTTTGCACATGTCAAAACAACACCCGAATTTCCAGAAATGCATTGTTGAATTTTGAACAGTCATCTGGATGAGCATGTAACGTTCCTTCGTCAGCTTTGACACATGGCTCTTTTTCATATTCTGGAAACAGATAAAATATTATAATTACTGTAATAGGATAGAAAGCATATAAAACTAGGTATGAGAAGAAGTTATACTAGATTGTTATCTTTGTCATAAAATAAGAAATGGGAAAATGGGAAAATTTATGTCATCTTTTTGTCGCAAGATTAAACTTCTACCATCTTAACTGTCAATGTTTAGGTGTAGGTTAAGATATGAAGCAGACCTAAATGTGTCCGTGGTATTGCTTTTGATTTCAAGTTAAATGTGACAGGTGCAATCAACATAGTAACCAAACTTTGAACTACTTATTGGAAAAAAGTTAAATACATAAGGGAACCTGAATTTAAAGGATAAATAAGCTAGTTGTTTGCATATAATAAACAAGTAAGTGTTTTCCCCCAAAAGGTTAAATAATCCGTCATGAGGTAGGTAAACCAACTTTAAACTATAAACTAACTTGATTACGTATTCTTACCCGGTCTCGCAGGATAAATAGGTCGTGTGAGTCGTTTAGTCTGGATCTTTGGTGAGAATGCTGTAGTCGTCGAGTTTATACAAGGAGTATTTGTTGTCGTCTCTTCAACTGTTTCTTGACCAGGTGGTTTTGGAGGTGCTAGGGCTGGATCCGGGCAAACAACACCCGGTCTGTATGGTACACATACATTAGAATTGACATCAAAGACTGTATCACCAGCACACGACCTTACAAGTGATGCACTATGTTCACATTGAAAATATTTGTTGCAATCTGTTTGATACGGATAGAATTTTTCGCCACTCATATAACATGGTTCCCATGTAAACACTGGAAAAGAAAAGAATTGATTGCTGATTAATTGTTTTTGATTTTACTACTATTTCTTAAAAATAAATTTGAATATCATCATTACAGTGTACTGTAATTCAGAAATTATTGCGAGGTTTTAATTCTTGCGAATAATGCGAATGGGTGAGTATCGCAATAATAAGAACTCGCATTCTGATATCTGATACATGTATCTGTATGCAGATTTTCTTGAAATCGCAATAATTAATCTAGCATTTTTGTCTATTTTTCAAAAATCGCAATTATAAATGCACGCAATAAATTATGAATTTAAAGATGCTTTAAAAATAAGTAAAAGTCCGGCAAAATAATGCTACTAAATATTGCTATGAAAATCTTATAATGAATGATTATATTATCGGTTTCATTATGCTTGCATTTTATTAAGATAGTATAATGTGACTCGTTATGACTTTCAAGATGATGTTTCATATCTCGATGACTGACAACCAAACGGATGTCCTTAACAATGGTTTATGCAATTAATTCATGATGCAGTGAAACTCAAAACAACAAAAAATATGAACTGATAAACAAAAATTACATATATATACTTTTTTTAATAAAAGAATCACTAAAAAGTAAAATCACAAAAATACTGAACTCCGCGGAAAATTCAAAAAGGAAAGTCCCTAATCAAATGGCAAAATCAAAAGCTCAAACACATCAAACGAATGGATAACAACTGTCATATTCCTGACTTGGTACAGGCATTTTCTCATGTAGAAAATGGTGGATTGAACTGGTTTTAAAGCTAGCTAAACCTCTCACTTGTATGACAGTCGCATCAAATTCCATTATATTGACAACGATGTGTAAACAAAACAAACAAAAACAATAGGTAAAAATGTCACAAATAGGGGTAAATAGTCTAATTCGGTAGGTCACATTCGTGAAAAGGGAACGGGATTGCAGTTACGACATAAGGAACATACCCGATATCATCTGTGAAACGGATATTCCATAACGGTCAACCAACTCGTGATGGCGTCCGTTAAATTTACAAAGTGATGATTTCAACTTCAACAATTAGAACTCTTGGTTTAAAAATGAAAATCCACAATTGGGAAGCTGAAATCATCTCTTTTGTCGTAAAGTTTTGTTTTCAACCGACCCTCATAGTCAATTTCTAGATATAAGTCATAATCAAATGGCAAAATCAAAAGCTCAAACATATCAAACGAATGGATAACAACTGTCATATTCCTGACCTGGTACAGGCATTTTCTTATGTAGAAAATGGTGGATTGAACCTGGTTTTATAGCTAGCTAAACCTCTCACTTGTATGACAGTCGCATCAAATTCCATTATATTGACAACGATGCGTGAACAAAACAAACAGACACAATAGGTAAAAATGTCAAAAATAGGGGTACAGCAGTCAACATTGTGTTATCATCTTAATCACTATAAAAACAAACAAATGTATCGAAGAAGCACAAAAAGGCATACATCAAATTTAACATTCCTCATTTTGCTTTTTTATTATACGATTTTATTTATCTATGTAAAATCCACCATAAAGGATGGAAGGTTTTAAGTACTGGCGTAAAATCGTGCGTTTGAAATTCGCACAGATAGACATAAAATAATTTTGTCGTTCAAAGTATAACTGGATACATAAGTATAGAGTCACGTCGAATGGATATCACAAAAAACAGACTTAACAGTAAAAGTAATATTAATGAATAAAATAATTATGTCGTTCAAAGTATGACGGGATACATAAGTACAGAGCCACGTCAAATTGATAACTTAAAAACAGACTTAACAGTAAAATTAATATTGATAAAGACAAATAAAAGAATACTATAACACTAAACTACCTTAGGGATTATTTTGATGGAATTTATTCAAACTGTAATCATTTTTTGTAGTAGTATGGGTGTTGGCGTCACCACGTTTAGTTTTTGAGCGATTAAGTGCATCTCGCAATGCAAAGCATACATGTGACGTCCCCCTTTTTATATCGTTGATACTACAAACATGCCTTCATTACTTTATATAACTTACATATTATGGGTTACTTACATATATCATCTTCACTCCATCCGTCATCCCATCTGATAGTTGTTTTTATATCTGTCACTGGTGTTGTAACAGTACTTTTTAAAACTTGTGTTGTTGTTTCTGTTGTTGTCACTATTGACGAAGTTTCAGTTGTCTTTGATGATGCTGTTGGTAAAGTCGTTTTTAATTTTGTTATCGCTTTCGATGTTTCTATTGTTGTTTTCATTTTAGTTGTTGGTTTCCTCGTTTTTGTTGTCGTCGTTGTTGTTGTACTAGTTGTTGTCGTCGTAATTATGTTATTGATTTTTACAGGCGTCCTTTCATGTTCTATTTTAATTTTAGTATTTCCAAGTTCAATTTGAAATTTATCAACGAGTGCTACGTTAGCATTATTAGTATTGTCTTGTACTTAAGGAGCTGATGTTTCTATACCTGATATAATATCTTTCTTTGAAGCAGCATTCTCGAAATATTACTAAAAATATTGGACATTTGAACAGATAACAACCGACTCTTCCGATAAAATAAAATCGGAATGTACTCAACCAACAAGTTCAATGATTGTTTGCAAAATTATAAATGCTACACTGACGTAATGATTTGATGTCAATTATAAGTGAAGATAAGGGAGACAAAATGAAAACTTTAGGGTTCCTTATCAAAAGCAAAATAGTAAAAATCTTCAATACTTTACAAGAATGGCGAAAGATACCAAAGGATATTTAAACTCATATCTCGAAAACAAACTGACAATGCCATGGCAAAACAAGTAAAACGACTAATGGACAAATGGTAAATAAAACACAGCACGGAAAACTAAAGTATAATCAACACGAATCCCACAAAACCGGGGGTGATCTCAGGTGCTCCGAAAGGGTAAGCATATCCTGCTCCATATGTGGCGTCTGTAGTATTGCTCATGTAAGTACAAACCCGATCATTTGGAAAGTCATATTCGAGGAAAAGGGGGCGGGATTGCAGTTACGACAATTGGAACACGATTAGAACATTTCAGTCGTCACATGTGAAACAGATATTCCATAACGGTCAACATACTCATGATGACGTCCATAACTTTTCGAAGGTATGATTTAAAAGTTATGTTAATCTTTCATTTGGTGGATAGGATGATAAAGTCTTATCATCTTCAAGCTGAAATCCTTTTTTAGACAAGATGGCGCCATAATAATATTCACAGATGTTTTCGGCCTTATTATATATGAACAACAGCAAAAAGATATAACATGCATATGGCATATACGGATGGTATTTTAACCACCACTAAAAATGTGACACAACATTGCATTGCATTACAAGTTTAAAGTAGCATTTCAGTCTAATGATGATTTTTTAGTAATATTTTTTTATCACTTTATTTTAAAGTATTTATCCATCTGAACATTTTTTTTTAAATCCCAGAGTCAATTTGATGTCACAACAGGGTGTAAATTGATAATAAAATTATGTAAATAAAAGCACATGATGAATACTTTATATATAGTAGCATA
This sequence comes from Mytilus coruscus, assembly GCA_017311375.1. Lineage (NCBI taxonomy): Eukaryota > Metazoa > Mollusca > Bivalvia > Mytilida > Mytilidae > Mytilus > Mytilus coruscus. The sequence goes on from CM029599.1 coordinate 88,993,688, forward strand.
TGGGAGGAGCTAAACATTCAATAATATGTTGATACTAAGTGTCCAGCTGTTTATCTCTACCACAAGAAAAATAATGTGGTCTTAGCTTATTATGTTGAAATCAAACTTGATTTATATAATAATGGAGGTAAATAAAGAAAATTTAAATGAGACAAAATGTAGAGGGTATACAATCTAAAGTGAAGACATATATAGATAGAAATTTTGAAAGCCTCTGACAAATGTTCTTCCAAAGGCAAAATAATTTGAATCTAACATCAGCAACAATCCTTATTCTAGACAGATCACCTGGATAAAAGTATTGTTTTAATTTGTGCTATAAGAAGAAGCTATTCTATTTTGTAGAGGACAGTAGGTTGTATGAAAATATATTTCATTGCATAGTTTTAAGTTTCTAGTAACTTCCACAGAACCATATATTTATTTTTAAATATGAATAATAATTATTATTTCATAGTGAGAATTATGTTAATTATTGATTATATGCAACTGATCACTCTTAATATTACGGGTTTTTCTAATTATTGAAGTCCGTACAATGACCTATTATTGCTTGAGTCCGGATAATTAGTTTAATCCTTATAATTTTCAACCCAAACAGTTTTTTCGTTGGTTTCTATTGACCGTCAAATCCACTATTGACTTGTCCTATCTAAGGAGAGAGCCGCCATGTTGACTTGCTGAAATAAATACATGTGCGAAATAAGAATCGAATAGAAAATAAAACAAAACCTACCTCAAAACACCATTTTAATGCAATGTTATCCGAAGGTGGAGCGTACAAGGAATGGAATAACAGCTTGAGAGTTTTATCCGTTAAATTGTATTAGTCATTAAAACGTGCATTTCTAAGTCTGCGCTGATAACACTAACGGTACCACTTTTACTGCACCAGATGCGTATTTCGACAATAAATGTCTCTTCAGTGATGCTCGAGGCCAAAATATTTGACGCACCAAAACTTATACAAATGTTGAAGAGCTGGTCAAATAAGAAAGGACTTAATGTATAGCAAAATCTGGAATCAGAGCTTTGCATGAAAGAAATATCTTTCTAAATTTTCAATAATTTTCAAAATTTTATAACAGCAAATTTCAATCAAACAATATCCGTTTTTTCAAACAAGTACCGAAGTACTGGCTACTGATACTCTAGAGGACTAACAGTCCATCCATAGATTGATTGATTGTTGTTGCTTAACGTCCACCAATAGAGGTATCGACCCAGTGGTAGTAATAACATTCAATTTTACTGTACTAGATGCTCATTTTGGCAATAAATGTATTGTCATGCCAGTACCGAAGTATCAGGCTGTTGTTTACAAGCGAAATAAGCACGGTATATTAGAATGATACTGGTAATCTTTTCATTTGCTATCGTCCTGACTGCATGCAATATTTGCTACCAGATCGTTAGGAAAACCCATCAATCAGTCATAGTTATATGCAGTACATAGTTTAAAAAGTCTTATAATAATGAATTTTAAAAATTCGGAATTTCATATTTAAAACCTAAGGGGTGCTTTTATAGCTAGTATATGAACTATGAGAGTGTTCATCACGACCATATTTCAATCTATCAATTGATGTTTCATTCTTTATGAAGTTTAGTAATAAACTGTAGACCATAACATTAAAGGAAATAATTTGCGATAAGAGGGGTAGGATCTTCAAAATTCCTTTGCATTTCCAAATAGTATATTTTTGTAAGATAACAACTAAATAAAAAAGGTGTAACGACTGCACAAATATAGTAACACAAATGTTTATAGAAAAGCCATTTTATCAAATATAGGAAATGTTTTGTTTGGTAAAAGCATGTGGTATATCTGGGGATATGAAAATTATAAACAATATTATGTAGTATTTTCTGAATTGATACCGAATTTTGAGTATTGTTTCCTAAAAATTTAAGAAGTGTACAAAGTTAAAATGCGATGATAAGAGCAATTGTCTCCTCGTCTCTGTTTTACCGCGTCTACCAATGGCATAATCAAAACGTTATTAAATGTATATCAAATATATATGCTAAACTGTCACATATGTATTTGACATATAGTCTACGTTTTCGTGGTATGAATATATTATAAACCAAATACTACCACCATATCTAGAGCACATGTGGACAGAGGTCCTTATCTCAATTATTATGAACTAATGGTTTTTCAATCTATCGTTTTATGACATGACTGAATAAACCTTTTTCATTTTTAAAACATGTCATTTATTTTAAAAAGACGACTTATTCATTCAATACTCAGTTGACTTCTTTGTTGAAATTCAGAATAAGTAACCGAGTACAAAATGACCGGATTAAAATGAAATATACGTAGGGAAAATTAAAAAAAAAAATACAATCTTGGAATGTTTATTTTGGCATTTTATTGTAGTTAAGTAGTTTTTCCGTAACGCATCTTACCAAAGCTAGATGTAATCAATGTGTACACCGTAATGTGGTATGTTTATGTAAGGTAAAATTAAGGCTTCAGCAGTTTACCTATGTTTGAATCTCCTAAATCGATTAAGAAGACAAATCAAGGTAACAAACAAAAACTGAGGGAATCGAGCGTACTAAATTTTCTGCGTAACAAGTGATAAAACGGATTTGTTTTGACCTGAAACATTTCTTAAAACTACAATCATTTAGGTATAATAAAAGATAACTAGGGACACTGTTCTGAGCTTTGGACAGACACATGTACATGCGATCGGGATATGAACTTTCTCCTTCCATTCTCGATCGGTACACATAATAACATAAATTAAAAATCAGCACAGGAAAAACACTCAACTCTTTACTAGTTGATATGAAATATATAGTTATATAAAACCCGTTATATATTCCTTCGTAGTCGTAAGTCGGGAACCTCGTTAGTGATTTTATTTTTTAATTAATTAACTTTTTTATTTGTTAATATATTTTTGAAGAATGAATCGGGTGTTGATAGCAGGTCTTCCGTGCTTTCTATTTAATCCTTCACATATTACGGAATCTGGGCAATTTCGAGGTTGATATATTTTATAGATACTTGTCTATTGTTGACGACTTTATGCTGCCCTCTATATGTCTGTTTGTCTATGTGTGTGATATCTAATCGACGTGTATCCCCTTTATTCAATACATATATATTTTTGTAAAACACATCCATTGAATTATTAATTAAGATAACATACAGATACATGTTAAAGACCTCATACTACTACTAGTATGTACATGTAATAAACTTAGTTAAAATCAGATGATTCCTTGTGATAATCATTATCAATGATTCGACATAATATGCTCAAAGGATTAATCAATATAATACAAAATCAACACAATACTTTATAATTTTCATGCGTCTGAAACGTTTTTCTGGATATATCTCCATTAGGAACGATCAAAACCGAAAATTTGAAAGCCAAGGATGTATAAGAACCGAAACAGTTGAAGAGCTATATGACCAAACAAATACCCAAAATAATTCTAGTAGCCAAATGTAAGTGTCATCATTCTCTGAGGGAGTTGAAAATTTAAAAGAGAATTGTTATAAATCGTGTCAGTAGCAAAGTACTGATTACTGAGCTAATGATACCATTGGGGACTGATAGTCCACCAGTTAACTTACCTTTCTGTAACAAGAAGCACTGTGATTGTTGTTTGAATATTGCAGACAAATGGCTATATAGCCATTAAATATAGCCATTTGGGTCGATACAAACTTTGGGTCTGTCACTTCAGATTCTCTTTTCATAGAAATAATGTTAAAACATTTTTTACATGACCATTTTTTCTGTGCAGATTAGTTCACGTTTCATTTTCTTTAAGAGCCTAGTGTAAGATGTAATTAAGGTAGATTCACTGTATACCGTCATCTTGGATTGTACAATAGCAGTACATAATCGGTCTAGTTCTGCACATTTTGAGACAGATTTGCAATTCATGTGTAAGACTACTTAATTATATGAAGAAAAATAAGTGATTTATTGCATTATCTAAAATGTTTAAACAAATACCAAATAATTGTGTTTTTAGAATCAATTTTTCAACTTAGCCATTTAAGGGGAGATAACTCTTATAGTAAAAGTTTTACACTGGAATGATAGTGAAATTTTAATTTTTTACTTGTAATAAGAAAACAATTTCGGTTACACTGGAATGTTAGTGAAATTTTTATTTTTTACTTGTAGCAAGAAAACAATTTCGGTGACACCATTTTTTGTTTTTATATTCTTAAAGCATATGATCAAACCTATCTTCTCATATTTTATTTCAAAATTCTATCTCATAGATTTCTTTTTATTCACAAAAATATGTTTTTTCATGAACAATCTATGCAAATTTGTGCAATTTTGCACGACTTGTAGCTGGAAAAATAGCACGGTGACCCATACTTTTTATCATATTTTTGAAAAAAGCATAGTTAAATCTTCATTTTGTCAAAGTATAAGAAAATTCTATCTGAGGAAATATATACCGATGATCCACCGTAACTACAAATTGAATGCGTTATGAAGAGTGCAATTTTTGTGTGCATCTGTCCAACGTTAGAAGCCTGTATTCAGTGGTTGTCGTTGGTTGCTCTCCATTATATTTCTTTTATGCTCATATTTTTGTATAGAAATCAGGCCATTGGTTTTCCCATTCGAATCGTTTTCGGTATGGGTTTTTTTTCTCATTTTTAAGGCCGTTCTGTGACCTGTAATTGCTTACATCTACGTCATTTATTCTCCTGTGGATAGTTGTCTAATTAGCAAGCATATCACATCTTCTAATTTTAAAATTTATCTTATTTTTATGTAATTGAAAGGTGTAGAACATTTAAGACAATAGGTTGATGTCATTCATTCCAGAATCGTAAGTCATACAGGTATGCACTATTCTTCCGGTGTATGCTTACCTGATGGGTTAATTTAGTATATCATTAAACATCTTAAAGGACTAAAGGAGTATTGTTTGATCTGATATTGAAGATGCAGATGCTGAATGTGGTTTTTTTTTTAACAATGATAAAAACAGTTTATATATAATGTCAGAAATGGGGTTGACAGGCTAACTGTTCAAAATGTAAACTAAATTGGCAAAGATGAGTAGAGATTAGAATATTACATACGAGAAATGTCTTAACGTTGCATATTTTGTGTATGAATTAAATAATTGTATTGATTTTGAAGCCCAACTTTCTGTTGTTATTTACCCTTTTAGGTTCTTGGTTTCCAATATTTGTTTTGGGCGTTCCTGCTGAAGGTATATTTAGAAAACAAATGCTTCGGGCGCATCAAATTAATTATTTTCGCATTGAAAACAATGTGAATGTAAACATTTGGGTATAGTTTAGTAAGACAAAAAGTTAAATTTATGTTTGTGTGATTGTTTATTAAGAGGTTGCTATAAACAATTCTAGACAAGAATGATCGAAATGTATTTGGCACAGTATACGCACATAGATAGGTAAAATTCCATTTCTATGTTAACGTCTATTCAACAAAAACGAAAGTAGATAGTTAGTAATAGTAAACCCGTGCATATGTTTTTTTTGTATATTACATAATACCATTTGATCGTTTAAAAACAAGACATAATAGGCACAATCATTGATTATGATAATATTATCATTATCATATCATTTGGTTATACACCACGTTCAAAATATATAAAACTTCATTATTTGTAAAAAAAACAACTATTAGCAACAAATCATGTGACGATAATAAAACCATATATCATGCTATATTTCAACATTCTATAAATAATGTTGATCAGATTTGCTATGAATGGAGCATACATGTACAGAACATATCTTACGGGAAGTCAATTGAAAAGTTAACAATGCTGGTGATCATCAGACAAATTGTGGTAGATTATGACTTTATTTTCTTTATTATTCTTTCACGTGCTATTTAGTAGTCCCCTCCACTAGTGAAAATATTGTGGAAAATACAATTTCCGTGGACAGACTCGATCCCAACTACCTAACAGATAAGAAGCTATTTGACCTCCTAGATAGCCGCGGGGAAGTTTATCGACGTAGTGCTGATCGAATTCGACTGGTTACATTAGCCAAAACAAAAGGTACTGGTGAAAAAAAACTGAAAGTAGAGTATCAATATAACTTAAATAATCATTTTTCAAGTATGTAGTTAAATATGTATTTATAAAGTAGATGCATTTTAATTCTTCTGATATAGCAAATACTCAGTTCATTTATTCGTTTTTAATTTAACAATTCTTATTATCCAGCAATAAGTTTTACCATATCAAAATTAGTTTTAATATAAAGTCTTCGGATTTTAAGGAATATTTTCAACAAGAGTACTTATCAGACAGTTATTTTATGTAGTTTTTCATTTTTTGCAATTGCATTGTCAGTTTGTTTTCGACTTATGAATTTAAATATCTCTTTTGGTATCTTTCGCCTCTTTTCTATGTATAATTCGTATTTATTTTCAGTTGTCGTAGAGAAAAGTGTGCCTCCCATATTAGCTGATCTAGAGTCACTGACCATCTCTGATCTAAAACAACTGTTGGATCAGAGAGGCATAATGTATTACAGTAGGTCAACAAAACATGAATTAATTAGAACCGTTAATATATCAGGTATGTGTGGAATTTTATGCGACTGTCATACAAGTGAGATGTTTAGCTAGCTATAAAACCAGGTTTAATCCTGCATTTTCTACATAAGGAAATGCATGTACCAAGTCAGGAATATGACAGTTGTTTTCCTTTCGATTGATGTGTTTGAGCATTTGATTTTGCCATCTGATAAGGGACTTTCCGCTTTGAAATTTCCTTGGAGTTTGGTATTTTTGTTATTTTACTTTTTATGAGAATAAAAGATATGTCAAATTATTTCAATTCAAGAAATAAATATGTTCATAAGACATTAAAATATATATGGAAGTTAGCTCTTTCGTAGATTCAATGTTTTTGTTATAAGATTCCACTGCGATAACCCTTTGAAACTTGTTTGTACGTTCCCTTTTAACTCTTCGCGGTTAAAGACATCAAAACCCATGTTAATATAAGCCAAATATCAAGATATTAATAGTGAACAAAAAGGTAAAACATGCTACACCGAGGAACAGGTGATCAGTATACTGGAGTTTTTTATTGACAACATATTTGTTGAATTTTGAGGTAGACTTTTTTCAACAAATTGTCGGCGAAATTGGAACGATCTGTGCGTATCTCCTTGCCAACCTCTTCTTATTTTCAAATGAGTCGGAGTTCCTTCATACACTTCTCAAAAACAAGAAGGTAAAAGAAGCCAGATCAATTAATTTCAAATTCAGATACATGTATATTGATGATGTTCTTTCCATTAACAATCCAAACTTTTCTGTGTTCTGATTGGCTTCCATTGATATATGCTCCAGAACTAGAAATTAAAGAAACAACAGACGAGGCTTCATCCGCCTCATTTTAAGACTTATACCTCGCATTTGACACAAGTGGTCATTTCATTACCAGAATCTATGACAAACGAGACGATTTTAATGTTGAATTGATAAATTTCTCCCACCTAAGCGGCAATATACTAACTTCACCTGCATATGGGATATACATTTCCCAACTCATTCGGTATTCAAGAGCTTGCAGCTGCTACTCAGACTTTTTAAAATGTCACTAGTTTCTTGGCAGAAAGTTGATGAACCAGGGTCAAAGAACGTCATGTCCTTTTTCTAACAAAGTTCATCGGAAGATACCAAGACCTTGTTGATAAATAATCCGTATAAAAAAAAAAAAAACTTCACAAATAATACATGATGGTCTTGAAGTATAGATTCTAGGTACTGACGTTGTTTATCGTCTTCATTACGTGTTATAGTGTTCTTTTTATTTGTCTTTGTATATTTGTAACCTTTACTGTTCAGTCCAGTTTTTGTAATATACTTTTGGCGATGCTCGGTATTTCTACATCTCGCCATTGTGTTATTGAGCTATGGTCATTTTTAGTATTCTTGTCTTTTAATTTAGCTTATGTGCTTTGTCTATAAAGTGTCTACATGCCATTTTTTGTTTTTCTTTGTTGACATAGTTGTTTTTTTTTTTTTGGAGTGATTAAGATTATAACACAATATTGACTGCTGAACCCAAATTTTTGACATTTTTACTTATTATGTCTGTTTGTTTTGCTCACACATTGTTGTAATATAATGGAATTTTATGCGACTGTCATACAAGTGAGAGGTTTAGCTAGGTATAAAACCAGGTTTAATCCACCATTTTCTACATTAGGAAATGCCTGTACCAAGACAGGAACTTGACAGTTGTTTTCGATTTGTTTGTGCTTCTGTTTTGGCCAATTGATAAGGAATTTTCCGTTTTAAATTTCCCTTTTTGAGTTTGGTATTTTTGTTATTTTACTTTTTACTCCGTAAATGCTTTATATTTCTTAAATAGCATTTCATTTTTTATTTATTTGCTAAATCCAATTTATCTTTATTTTTACAGGCCCAGTAACTACAGAGGCTTTAACCCACATGAAACGAATTGGTGAACCAAAGATTGGACCGGTCCATGAATTCAATGCCTTCAACATTGAAGAAACTGTAGAAAAACAGAACGATAGTATATTTCTCTTATATATATTGCCTCCGAGATTAAAATCCTCATATTTCAACGAATCATCATGGAATGCTCTTAGACGAAAACTAACATACATGGACTTCAAATTCGGAGAACTTGACTGTGATTTTGAAAAACGGTATAGTAAAAACTTAGTTACAATTTTAAAATTAATTTTTCCAGATTTAGTGGGAGATATTACACAAATAATTGTGCAAATCGTGATACAAGCATGAAATTTAGTATAAAGGTTGACTAAATGTTAATTAAAAAAAATGCTGCTGGCCATAAAAAAATTTCATTTTTTCAAGATGGCCACCGCTCATTTTGTAAATGGCGTCATTTCAAATTGGCTACATTTCGTGAATCCTTTGAAAGCTGCGTTGTAGGTATAATCCAATGTAAGTTTTGATAAAAAAGTAGTTTACAGTTCCTTTAGTACGATGAGACAATAAATTGATGAAGATAAAAAGTAACTTCCGGTTCCAAAATGGCGGCAAAAACAGCGAAAATGTTAATTTTGTCATTTCCATCAACCTAACAAGAGATATCACTTACTTTGTTCAGTTCAAATGCCTTATTTTTTAGAAAGACAGGTTGCTTTATCTAATATTTATCTAACTGATAGTTTCATGTACATAAGCCCGTTCAAGGAAGGCCAGAACGGTAGCATTTACAGTTACCCACACAGCTGGATGTCTTGCATCCGCATTTCAAAAGTTCCTGACACGAGGATGCGACGGCAGGCAATGAAGTCCATTTTGATCGTCTTTTTCTTTCATCCATCCCCAGTGTTCAGGACTTGGTACTTGTTGAATGCATATATCCATTTGAGCCCTTAATATGCTGCTCTTTTGGTGTATTCCAGAAGAGCACATCTGGTAGGCGGAATAGCATCATAAGGCCGCTGCTTCCTGGCAAACAATTCAAATCGTGCCTCGTTAACAGCAAATGTTGTTGTTCTGTCATACATGATGCAAACAAATACTTTTATGATGTCCATGTCTGTTTCTTCAATAGAGTTTGGTCTCAAACTCAAGCGGGCAAAAACGTCTGTTACATCTGGAAATACTTCCCATGTCTGCCAAGCTGACTTCTTCCTTTTCCCACGAAATTCCGACACAGTGTCACATCCGCTGAATGCATGGAAGAAAGGAAGAGCAGCTACACGGGGATCTAACGAATTTGAAATGTCATGTACAGGAAGCCATCGAAAGTCTTTATTCTTTCCAAAACCTATCCACAATCCACAATTTGTCCACACCTAATCTTTCGAATGCTGCAATCCCTAATACTACTACATCCGTGTCAGTACTACTTAAAAGTACTTCTTTACAACCATTTACAGCAGCTGCTTAACATGGACAAACATTCGTGAATCTGCTTGAGTACAAGGGGATAGCTGGGAAGCGTCCGTATTGAAATTGCAAAGATCATTTTCACCTGTAGTAACATAAACAATTTTTATCAGTCTCTAAAGAAGCAATTCTGTCGGCGAGAATCTTGAACAATTCGGTTTTGTAGTGCATCTTCACGGCGAAAACTACTCCAAACCCTTGGAGTTCTACTAAATCCAACAACTTTCCGTCTAGCACCAGCACCTCGCTTTTTTCTCGCCCCAGCCTTTAAACTATTCTTTAAGTAAAAGTCAAATATAATGTCTACTCTTGAATACTGATCGGTGCAAGATTTTATGTAAGGCAGTATGACATCATTTGCAAAATCATCAAATGTTTTTGCCCAACGTGGTGACCTAGAATTAATCTTTGCTGGCCCATCAACGATAAAGGATGTAAATCAGTTGATGGCAAATCGCAGAATGATTCAAGTATATCCATAAGCTGCGATTTAATACCACTGTTTAAAGTTCCATCCTGAGACGAAGACGGTGGAGCATTGGTTTTCATGGCTAAAGAAATCTTCCAATTCACACTGTCTGGCATGAAATGAAAAGTCTAGAAAAGGGATCGCAATCGCTTGTCAGGTTCTTTAGCTTTGTTTTTGACAAAGACGTTTCCGGTTCCGTTTTACGGCTAAATAATGGAAAATTGTTCTTTTTTATCGGGTCATAAAAAGCAGATTTTCCTACGTTTTACAATTGTTTCAAAAGATCTTCGTTTTGTTTGGACCCAATATCTTAGAGTTTACATATCTTACCTGCTTTCGAATCAACAATTTCCTTAGAGTCAATTTTTTACAAATCAGATTACCTCTAGAAATGAATTTCCAAACTCATTCATCACTTTAGAAAACCTTTGAACCTTTTCGAAGAAATCCTTTTGTGCTTTCGAATTTATGATGTCATTCATGTGTTGTAGAATGACTCAAACCACTAGATGTTTTCATATTCATCTACAAGTCTACTGACTTCTGGTCCAGCTACCATCCATCGTCTCAAAGCTGAGTGATCATTGGTTAAACCTATGGCAACACCATCGCCCTTCACAATTGTTTTATTCTGTTCATTTGTCTGATCGACTGCGATATTGTCGAAAACAACTTGCTGGTCTTACGTACAATGAAATTATCATTTGCAAATTTCATTGCCACCTGTGGGTGATGTTTGCGAAGGGAAGCCGTATCTCGGAGATTGATCGTTAACCATCGAGCATAATTTACAAGATCAAGACCAAAAAAATACGGTATCATGCTGATATGGACTGTTTGTAAAGACAAAATCTGACTCACGAAATGAGCGTACTACCGAAAGCACAAGAAGTTCTAAATTCAAAATTGAAATTAAACTGTGGTCGAGATGACTCTCTTTCCTTACAACAGTCTATCAAGTTATCGAACGTCACAGGGTCATCAGCTATATTTTCTGCGTTTATGCTTTCATAAGACGACATGAACAATTCAAACAAAACACATACAGTTATCTGATGCGCGTGTCTAGTTCTAGGTACATTTGAACATACAAGAAAATCTTGTCGATTCAGGTACGACCTTATGGCTTTAACTAAGGGGCAAACCATAAAGTATTTGGGAGACTTTAAAATAAAAGCTGACAATGGACCCCATGCCGTGTTTATAATCGGCATTGATTTACACCAGTATGCCCTGGTAGGGCGTGCAAATTGCTTTTTATATATAAAAATAGTTTGCGCATGCGCGAAATTGTTGATTGCATGTGTACATGTATCATAACCTTCAAAAATGGTATAAAATAAATTCCCAATATCATTTAAAATCCAAAAACACTAAGTATATAGTCAATGGTTTTTGTGTAAATTTTGTCTCATTTTCGCGCATGCGCAAATTCTGAACAGGTCAACTATTCATTTCTAGCATATACGTCACATGTAAGGAGGTAGCCACCAAACCTGAAAATTTTTTACTAAAAGAGGGTCAAAGAAAAACAGTTTCCAGAAAAATAAGTATATTCGAATTGGAAACAACAGCCATCTTAGAAAAAGGCCGTGGCCATCTAGAAAAAATGATTTTTTTTTATGGCCAGCAGTTCTTTTCTTAAAAAGTATATAATAATGATGCTTCGTGCTAATTTTCATGCTTGTATCATGATTTGCACAATTCTCTCGATTTTGCTTGCTAATATCTTCCACTAATTTTCCGGGCAGTTACTTTTTTCTTTATACCTACAGAGTACGAATTTTTTCGTACACTATTCTTGGCATGTGTGAAAACGGATGGATTTTATACTTGTTTTGAAACTTGGTAATGTTTAGCTGAACTGTGTTTCTATCTCACCTAGACAGTCATTTGCTGACTTTCTGTTTTACAATACTAGTGTTCCCACTGTGCACAAAATATTCCACGCAACTTTTTCGGACGCATACAATTCAAATAAAAGTTATTTTCACAACATGGTATTGCGTGGTACTTCTATTTGTTAAAAAAACCTTTTTTCTGTGTCATTTAAATAATTTTTTTCAAATTTTTTAAATCTAAATCGTTGATATCCTTTCCCTCAGGTAAATCATTGAAATTTGATCAATATAGTCTTCTGTCTACACTTGTAATTCCTGGTATTTATTACAGTATTCTCCTTAGGATTTGCTATACAACAACAACAAATACTCAATACGCACAGAATGATTCATCAACGAGCCCCTCTAAATAGAGTCATGTTTTTCTCTTACTGTTAATGACTTCTTACTCTAAATCCATTGGATGTTGGATGTGTACTGATTGATATCTTAGTCTTAGATACATGATTTTTTTTATTAATTATTGCTTTTGACCTAGCTGTCAGTAACTGTGAGTACTCTCAGATTTGTACTTTGTGTCTTTAATGTTGCTAGGGACGAGGGATGTATAAATGCCCATTGCATATTATACAATGCCAAAATAAAGGATTGACCGACTGTAGTACCTTTAAAGTGCTTATGTGTATAATAAAAGTATTAGTATTTAATTTACTGATAACAAAATCAATATTTATACCAATAAAAAACAATATTCAAAGATCTAATTACAGTATTGAATTGGTTACCGTTTGAAATAGGTTTATTTAAAGGATTGATACGTTTATCCGGATCGTGTATGAATTTCCGGGCTCGGTAAACAACATCACCGTAAAATATAGGATGTGCTATTTCGTCTGAAATAAGTTTTTTATAGGTACAGCCAAACTTGCAAATCGAATCTTTGTATCTATGGAAGAATTTAATAAAGGTTTTAAGTAATTTGTTGTAACGAAATCCCTGACTTAATAATTTACCAGTAATACATAGATTACGCTCATTGAAATCCAAAACGTAACTATTAAACTTTTGAATGCCTTATGTCTGCGGAAGCGGTATAGATGTTCTTGTGTTTGTTTGAAATATTCACGTCCAGTTTGCCCTTCATATTGAATACTACATTTCGGTTTTGATGCATGTTAAGCCCTTTTCAAGTGATTTTTATAGATTGTTCTTATGTTGTGCTGTAACATCACTGTCCCAAGTAAGGGGAGGGTTGAGCGCTAGCAAACACGTTTAACCCCGCTACATTCGTTATGTGCCTGTCCCAAGTCAGGAACCTGTAGTTCAGTGGTTGTCTTTGGTTCATATCTGTCATTTTTGTTTTTCGTAGATTGTTTTGTTATTAATTAGGCCATTAGTTTTCTCAATTAAACTGTTTTATATCTTTCACGTTGGGGCCTTTAATAGCCGAACATCCGGTAAGGGTTTTTAGGTGTAATGCCACCAAATCATATTACTTCACATCCGGTTGCATACGAAAAAGGATCGAAAAAAATATTCCCTCGAATTTGACAGTTGTAGAAAATTAATCCTACATTTGCAGTAAAAATTTTCTGAGTCATAAACATATATCTTGGGTGTTTCAAAGCACCATTTTGTTTTTTATTAGGTGTTTCTTTAGAATATCTTGGAAACTTGAGGTTACATGGTTACTAAAGCTTGTACACAGGAAAAAATGGGTGAAAATTTGATTGATTAACTTCCAGTGATGGTTATTATCTTATATGCAATGAAATGATATGTGAAATTTTGTCTGTAGTACTGGGCAGGATAAAACTTTACTCGTGCTAAGTATTTCTTTATTTGCAACAAAGATAAATTCTGCACAATTTTTTGAAAAGTGCAAATATAGGAAAGACTAATAGGGGGAAACAATGGTGGTATTACACCTTTCCTATTGTTGAAGGCCATACGGTTGCCTATAATTGCTTACATTCACTTCATTTGAACTTTGGTGGATAGTTGTCTCATTGGTAATCATACCACATGTCCTTGTTTTGTATAGTAAGAATGCATATTGCAACCTATACTATATATACCAATGCATTTAGCAGAACACAACATTGTCTAAAAGGAATTATTTTACGAGTATAAAAGACACTTTCTTTTAAAAAGTATTTCATGGCAGATTTTGACAGTAAAATAACAACCTTCTCTTCAGTGATGCTCGAGGCCAAAATATTTGAAAATCCAAAGCTTATTAAAAATATGAAGAGCTATAAACCAGAAAGGACCAAAAAGTATAGCCAAAGCTGGGCAAGGAATCAGAGCTTTGCATGAGGGAGAAACATTCCTTAACTTTAAATAATTTCCAAAATTTTGTAACAGCAGATTTTAATAACACAAAATCCATATTTTCATGCCAGTACCAAAGTACTGGCTACTGGGCTGGTGATATGTTTTTTTTTCAATGAAATCATTTTTTTTTTCAACAATGCCCTCATACATGCCAATTTCTATCCTAATGGGAGGAACACCAGCTCTTAATTTAGCATAAGCATTTCTGTTTTAACTGGCATTACATAAAAAAAATGTTTCTGTAAAATAATATGATTTAGATAAAAAAAAAAGAAAACAAAGGGGAAAGATACCAAAGGGATGCTCAAACTCATAATTCGTAATCAAACTGACAATGTCATAGCAAAAAAAGACGAAGACAAAAAACAGTAACCAGCAAGTTCGCAGTTTATTCTTATTATTTGCTATTTTAAGCTTCCCTGGCATTCAAATGATTTTTAGGGTTCTTGAACGTTAATCGAGAAGAGCTCTTCGGGCGCATATAAGGAGTCGGCTGACATTTTCGGCCATGTTAATATATTTGTAGATCTTGTCTTGATGATTGTTTTTGTTGTTTACAATTTATCGCTCTCTACTATAGCTTTGGTTAAATATGCAAAGTTGGGTAAAAATCACCAACAAAGGGGAATAACTCCTATGAAGATGATTCCTACTATCTGAACAAATTTGTAGATTTTGTCGTGTTGTTTTTTTTTTTCACTGTTTACAGTTTTTCTTTATCTTCTATATGTTTGCCAAAAATGCAAAAAACAAATGATCAAAATAATCATTTAAGAGCAATAACTCCTATAAGGATTTGACTGTCGATTTCAGTCATTTGACAAATTTGTCCTTTTTTTCTATTAAAATTTTCTGTTTCTTTATTATAGTTTCCAAGATAATAAGCAAACTTGGAAAACAATTGGTAAAAATCACCATTTAGTGCAATAACTTCTGTAAGGAGTTGATGCACGATTTCATTCATTTGACTTATTTGTAGATCTTGGCTTCTTGATCATTTGTGAGAATTTAAGTTCTTGATATCTGTAGCGATTTTCAAGATAATAGACAATACTTGAATTTTACCCCTATGTTCTATTCTAAGACATCGGCCAGGTTGGTTGGTAGGTTGAATCACTGGACACATTAAGAAAAAAAACTAAATACCCCAATGATGATTATGGACAAGTTTGGTTCCAATTCGTCAAGTAATTTTAAAGGGGAACTAGTTGTAAAAGTTTTGGTCAGCTGGGCAACAAAAGGCACAAAAACATATTATATTTATACAGTGCATATTTTTTTTTATTTTATGGATAATACAAACATATCAGTTTTCTTAAATGAATTTTTCAGCATTTGCCTGAAAAGGAAATCGAATATTTCAACACTTTACCTATATACACCCGGAAAAGAAAACATCAGAGAATATTATATACGAGATGACTACAATATTCACAGTATATTTTCAAGTATTCAAAATGAAATAAATTATAGAGTTAAACAAATTTCATCATGGGACATATTTACGTCATCACAATGGGCATTTTATCGTGGTTCTAATGATAAAATTGCAGTCAGAATAATTCTTTTTACAAATATGACTGTACCGCCCATGTTTTTGTCATCATTAAGCGTTAAATACCGCGAAAAAGTAAATTTTGGAATGGTCAACATGGCGTCCAATAAAGGTAGAAGAATCCTGAGAAAGTTAAAACAGAAATATTGGCCACTGTGCTCAGTCGTAACAAAACTAGGCATTTTAATCTACGGAAAATTACCAGGAGAATATTTTACATATCGGGAACTGGACTTTTATCTTTCTAATTTACTACAATATTTTCAGCCGACAGAACAATGGTATCATAAATTACCATTTTTTCTAGATCCGACATTGATAGGACTAATCATAGTTTGGTTCAAAGCAACACATGTGAGAATCGGGTTCATGAACGAGGAAGGAAACCAGGGCAATCAGAATAATGGAAATAATGTCGATAACAATGATACTATGGAAAGTGAAATTCCGGAATCAGTGCAATTGAGGGAGCACTTACGCGCCAGAGAAACAGCGCATGATAGATTTGGTACACCAGACTCCTAAACTTCCAAACAAGCACTAATCAGTTTTGCAAGTGATCAGTTTTTGTTCATGAAACCGAGAGAGAGAGAGAGAGAGAGAGAGAGAGAGAGAGAGAGAGAGAGAGAGAGTTAATTTTCATTTATTGAGAATTGTTGTCAAATCTATAAAAAGGCATACGAATATTTATCATTCAAATGTCAATTTTTGATTCATGATTTTGTTAAGTATCAGTTTCTTTAAAATAAAGTCTTTTAAAAAAAATATTTTCTGGGGAGGCTCTGCAGGAGGATTGTGTTAATGAATATCCTGGCCTGATAAGCTGGTAGGAAATGGGGAAAAAAATCTCCACCAAGCCCGAATGAACATAAATGTTCTGCCCACAAAATGCAGGAAATACTTGTGTTCAAAAGTGAAAAGCCGTCCTAGCAACAGGTGAAAATGATTATATATAGCCGGAAAATATCCTCCTAAACCCACCCAATTAAGTCAAAGAGTGATACAAATTTTAATAAACTGACTTGTATTTACATAACTACTTAATAAATTGATTTACTAAAAATTTTATAAGAACAATAATAACCATTTTTTATGTTACAGTTGCATAGAACCTTGATTTTTGGGTAAAAAAACCAATGCAAATAGAAATCTTAATTCCATAATGTGGAGCATGGAGCAACGATAAAATTAGGATGTAGCCCTTGAGCCCAGAGACAAGATACCTCAATATTATATCATGTGTCAGTCTATCAATTGGTGTTTTTTGGGGTCTTCATCAGCTTTAAACTGTAATTCGTAACTCGAACACACAAATCGGTACAGTTAGTACCCATTAGTCTGAAACCAACCACACGACAGTATTCTTTATCTTCAATCAAACAAAGAAAAAAAAGTAATTAACAGTTTTACATATAAATAAAAAGATATGGTTTGAGTGCCAATGAGACAACTCTCCATCCAAGTCACAATGTATAAAAGTTAACAATTATAGGTCAACGTACGGCCTTCAACACGGAGCCTTGGTTCACACCGAACAGCAAGCTATAAAGGGCCCAAAAATGACTAGTGTAAAACAATTCAAACAGGAAAACTAACGATTTAATCTATATAAAAAACGAGAAACGAGAAACACTAATGAACCACACCAACAAACGACAACCATTGAACAACAGGCTTCTGACTTAGGACAGGTGCATAAAAATGCAGCGGGTTTAAACGTTTTAACAGGCGCCAACCTTCAACCTAAACTTAGAAAGTAGTGTAACATCACAACAACAAAAAAGACGTCTTGAATGTGAATTTGTATTACTAAAATAAGACATTTTAACGACTACAAGAAATGTAAATACACCTAGATTTATCAAAATGTCATTTTTAAATAGGAAAAGTTTTGTATGATTATATCATGTGGTTCTTACAAGGTCTGATACATATTAACTGTACCTCATCTTCATGTGATCCGCAGATTTATACAGTCATATTCTACAAACTGTAGACAATATAGTAATTGTTTTAACTATAAAGCTATTCAAAATTTTAAGTGCAGAAATTGTAAGCTTTCATTACAACTGTATTAAGGTCAACTTTTGCATCATGACCATACACTTTATTTTGCTGTAATAAAACGTTGACATTACTGTAATCTTTTAAAGAAATAAACAATGATAGCCTATGGACATGTGCTGTTCCACAGTCATGCCGTATTAAACGATAATTGTGAATATATGCCGACTCTATGAGGTATTTATGATGTAGGTGTTAATTTGAAAGTCTACAAAATGCTGATAAACACCACTTTCAACTTCATGTGGAATGAGGTGTTTATCTATTATTGTAAATGGTTTTAGGAGCTATTGACATCACTGGAAAGATTTATACCTATTCTTACATTTGGGTCTTTGAATGCTGTATCAAATCAATACACAAGACTGAAAATTCGGATGATTGATTTCTTATTTTTTCTCAAACTGTATTATTTTTCTTATTGAACAAACATTGTCAATTCAAGTTTACATTCGGTCGACCTGTTTGATATCAAGAGATCTTGAATACGCATCCAAATTTGTCTGAAAACATACACAGGGAAAATATATATAAGCGCGTTTGGAAATGTATTTTTACGTTTTTATTTAAGCTGTACTTTGAGGTTGAATTGTTTTCCCGTTAAGCATCTTAAAGAGATAATTTCAAAATCATCACAAAAACAAAATATGTCATCAGGCAATCAAAATCTGCTTGTTTTAACTTTCAATGTGTTCTTGAACGCCGTATATATATCGTATATATGTGCTCTAAGTCATTCACATTCAACTTGTGAATAAAGATTTATCAAAAGACAACTACTGACATTGATATGGACTTTGGACAGGCACATGCAGTGGATAAATCATTTCCTTTTTCAATCTCAATCAATTGAAATAACCAAAGATACAGAGAATAGCATAAAATATTAAATCAACATCTAATGCCTAAACTTTTGCTTTTAATATAGTTATATAAAACTCGTCATAAATACACGCACGGTCTTACGTCATACTTTATTTATTCAACTGTTAACAAACTTTAAAGAATGAACCTGGTGTTGAAAGCAGGTCATTGGTTTTTGCAATCTGGACGAGTTAGAGCTTGCTATATTGTACAGATACTTGTATATTGTTAACGACTGTGTGTAGCACTCGTGATGTCGGTTGGTCGTCAGGTTGCTGTTTCATCAACGTATATCGCCTTTTATTTATATTATTAGTAATCACCTTAGTTGGAATCCTTGTAAAATTCGAATATCAGAGAATTTATATGATATAGTCGAGAGATAGGTCAATATTATACAAACAAGTAAAAAACATCAACTGTACACAATATTGCTGATGGAAACCATATGATAATATTTTGCAAATTTTACATGTTTGAAAACATTTTGAATAGAGGGAAAACAAGAACAAAAATTAATTTATTTGGTTTCGAACGCAAACACATAGCTTTGTAAAGAATTTTAATTATCGTTCTTTTAGATACATTTACTCCAAATTTGCATAATCATTCAAATTATAACGAAAGGCAACTAGTAAACAAATAACAATTTATTATACAAATAATAACTATAAATAATACGTATAACATAACAGACATTTATCTTTTCTTTGTGACTTCCGAACATGCAGCATTTGCTGTGTGGAATACACAACTATTTACTGAAGGATCCCAAACTAGTCCGGATGAGCACTGTTGAATAACTTCCCTGCCGGACTGACATTGAATATAAAGTGAACAATTAAATGGATGAGAAAAATAGCCATTGTTTTTACCTAAACACGGTAATATATCAGGACAGATGAGTTCATTTCTTGGAAAAATGCATGACGATGTTTCTGGGTCGTATACCAGATTTTTTGCACATGTCAAAACAACACCCGAATTTCCAGAAATGCATTGTATGAATTTTGAACAGTCATCTGGATGAGCATGTAACGTTCCTTCGTCAGCTTTGACACATGGCTCTTTCTCATACTCTGGAAACAGATGAAATATTATAATTACTGTATAAGGATAGAAAGCATATAAAACTAGGTATGAGAAGAAGTTGTACTAGATTGTTATCTTTGTCATAAAATAAGAAATGGTAAAATGGGAAAATTTATGTCATCTTTTTGTCGCAAGATTAAGCTTCTACCATCTTAACTGTCAATGTATAGGTCCGTAGTATTGTTTTTAATTTCAAGTTCAATGTAACAGATGCGATCAACATAGTAACCAAACTGTGAACTATTTATTGGGGTAAAAAATAAACACATATGGGAACCTGAAGTTAAAGGATTAGGCTATAGTTGTTTTCAGTTAACCAGTAAGTGTTTCCCCTCCAAATGGTAAAAAACTCCGTCACGAGGTAGGTAAACCAACTTTAAACTATAAACTAACTTGATTCCATATTCTTACCCGGTCTCGCAGGATAAATAGGTCGTGTGAGCCGTTTAGTGTGAATCTTTGGTGAGGATGCTGTAGTCGTTGGGTTTATTGAAGGAGTATTTGTTGTCGTCTCTTCAACTGTTTCTTGACCAGGTGGTTTTGGAGGTGCTAGGGCTGGATCCGGGCAAACTACACCCGGTCTGTGCGGTACACATACATTAGAATTGACATCAAAGACTGTATCACCAGTACACGACCTTACCAGTGATGCACTATGTTCACATTGAAAATATTTGTTGCAATCTGTTGGATACGGATAGAACTTCCCGCCACTCATATAACATGGTTCCCATGCAAACACTGTAGAAAAGAAAAGAATTGATTGCTGATTAATTGCTCTTGATTACTAGTATACTTTTAAATCTTAAAAAAATAACGTTCCATATTCTCATTACAGTGTATCTTTAAATTAAGTGAAATTCCTCCAAAATAATGTTACTTAATATTGCTTTGAAAAACGTATACTGAATGAATAAATCATCGGTACCATTATGCTTACATTTCATTAAGATAGTATAATGTGACTCGTTATGACTATCAAGATGATGTTGCATATCTCGATGACTGACAACTAAACGGTTGTCCTTAACAATGGTGTATTGCAATTAATTCATGATGCAGTAAAACGCAAAACAAGAAAAAATATGCATTGATAGACAAAAATTACATGTATGATTTATTTAAGAATAGAACCACTGAAGCTACCTTTTGGATCAGATTGGTGGAATTTATTTAGACTTAATTCGTTTTTTCCGTGGTATGGGTGTTGGCGGTACGACGTTTTCGTTATTGAGAGATTCTGTGAATCTCGCCATGCAAAGCATACATACAACTTCTCCCTTTTCACATCGTTGATACTACAAACATGCCTTCATTTCTTTATATAATTTATTATTATGGGTTACTTACATATATCATCTTCACTCCATCCGTCATCCCATCGGGTAGTTGTTTTTATATCGGTCACTGGTGTTGTAACAGTACTTTTTAATACTTGTGTTGTTGTTTCTGTTGTTTTTATTACTATCGACGAAGTTTCAGTTGTCTTCAGTGTTGTTGTTGGTAAAGTCGTTTTTGATTTTGTTGTTGCTTTCGTTGTTTCCGTTGTTGTTTTCATTTTAGTTGTTGGTTTCCTTGTCGTCGTCGTCGTCGTTGTTGTACTAGTTGTTGTCGTCGTAATTATTTTATTGAAATTCACAGGCGTCCTTTCATGTTCTATTTTAATTTTAGCATTTTCAAGTTCAATTTCAAATTTATCAACGAGTGCTACGTTTGCATTTTGACCATTGTCTTGTACTTTAGGAGCTGATGTTTCTATAACTGATATTATATCTTTCTTTGAAGCGGCATTCTCGATGAAAAATAATGTAAAATTTATGCGTTCATTCCTGAAATATATAATAAAATTCAAAATCAATCCATACAATTTATGGTAATTATGCACAATTGTATTTAAATCTGTCGAAAGAAATAAAACGAAAAATATTGAAATATTGAAATCAATAAAAAGAAGAACAATCTACGTCAAAGCTGAATATGTATAAAAGGAGATATGTGTACTAGACAGAGATATAACAAACATTAACTGAACACATACTCAAATAAATCCAAAAGTCAATATAAAATATTTTTACAAAAGTGTCAGAGCCATTATTTTGACTTACTTTATAGAAACCAGCTCACATCCTCTGTATGTTTTTTGAAAATGGCTATTTCTGTAGTAATCGTCCATCTGTAAATTAAAAAAAAACATCAAAGGTAAGATATTATTGTTTTTATCTTCAAACTATAAACAATGAATTTATCTTTATACATTTTATACAATGCATACAAATTGCAATTTATAAATGCTACACTGACGTAATGATTCGATGTCAGTCATAAGTGTAGATAAGGGAGGCAAATTGAAGGCAAGTTTAGGGATCCTTATAAAAAGCAAAAAAGTAAAAATCTTCAATCCTTTTAAAGGATGGCGAAAGATATCAAAGGGATATTCAAACTCATATGTCGAAGACAAACTGACAATGCCATGGCAAAACAAGAAAAACGACCAATGGACAAACAATGGTAAATAAAACTCATGGGAAACTAAAGTATGAGCAACACGAATCCCACCAAAACCGGGGGTGATCTCAGGTGCTCCGGAAGGGTAAGCATACCCCGCCCCATATGTGGCGTCTGTAGTATTGCTCATGTAAGTACAAACCCGGTGATAAGTCTAATTCGGTAAGTCACATTCGAGGAAAAGGGGGAGGGATTGCAGTTACGACAATTGGAACATATCAGTCGTCACATGTGAAACAGATATTCCATAACGGACAACATACTCATGATGACGTCCGTAACTTTTCGAAAGTATGATTTAAAAGTTTAAACAATAATTGATCATAAAATGATTACGTCGCAATTGGCCTTTAGGAAAAGATAAAATATCCTAGGGTCTTATATAATCTCAATATGTTTTAATGTTTTAATCATTTCTTGTGACTACACAAATCTTTTCTCTTGATAAAGGCTTGTCAATATTGGTCCCCGATTTAGGCTTTTTCCTTTCTTTTTTATTCGCAGTAGATAGATAGAAAAAACATTTTCTCGGTTTTGTTTTTATACAATGTAAACCTTTTTTAGATAATAAACGAACTCGACGAGGCTTAAATCAAATTAACTTCAAGGATGTTGACTATTGATCTTGAGGTAATTGTTTTCTTTGAGGTCCTGTTGAAATTCCTGTTAAAGTTAGCCAGCCATGTTTGGTGTTGCTCTTTCACTTTTGCAGTTATAAAGAACCAAAGGACCAAAATTAAACAACTGCACAGAACATATTTTTTTCTCTCTCAATAGATATAGGAAGATGTGGTGTGAGTGCCAATGAGACAACTCTCCATCCAAATAACAATTTATAAAAGTAAACCATTATAGGTCAATGTACGGCCTTCAACACGGAGCCTTGGCTCACACCGAACAACAAGCTATAAAGGGCCCCAAAAGTACTAGTGTAAAACCATTCAAACGGTAAAACCAACGGTCTAGTATATATAAAAAACGAGAAACGAGAAACACGTATAAATTACATAAACAAACGACAACTACTGTACATCAGATTCCTGACTTAGGACAGGTGCAAACATTTGCAGCGGGATTAAACGTTTTAATGGTACCAAACCTTCTCCCTTTTTCTGAAACAATAGTATAACATCACAACATAGAAAAACACACGATAAAACATCAATTGGAAGGCTTAACTCAATCAAAAACGTAAATTAACACACTATGAACGAATAAATTCGATCTGTGATACCTGAAAGTAAATACATAGTTAATAAAATATTAGGGACAAACATTCAAGGCCTTTTAATAAGTGATAAATATGGCAATATGGTTTGTGCAACTCTTATAGTTCCTAAACTATACAGGGTAGAAACGACCACTTTCATATGATATATAGAATTAAATAATCATGTCCTATCCAGTGTTATTATTTGTCGGCAGATCCTTATGATATATTCATTCGTTTGTTGGCACAATTCATGCAAGCAGAACATTTTGTCCAGATGAAATATTGTTAAATATCGATATTCTGTTCGATATATTTTTAACTAATACTTCGGCAGTACTATTAAAGGATGGTATTTCTAATTTCCTCCTTTCTCTTTACTTCGATCGTAACAACACCAAATGCAAATTATCACAAGGTTTTTTTACTTGCAATGAGCAACAAGATGGGTGCCACTAGTAGAACAAGAATCGTTTCAAAACATCGAGTTCACTTTCCGGTTTTTACAGGTATTCGTGTCGCTCGATTTTTTCGTTTTTTGAGCAGCGTTTTGTGAACTGTTGTTTTGTCTTTTCGTCGTTTTTCTGTCAGTGATGTTCACTGTTTCTTATGGATTGTTGAATTATGACTCATGACAAGGTTTTTGGTTGCCACCTTGGTATATGTTCCCTTATTTTACTGGAAAACATTTAAAGTGACATTGTACAGCGTTCTAATTATAGAAATGTTCGTGTTGGTGGTTGTACACTTCATTAAATAACCAATAATAATAACAATGTATTTCTTAAACGCATTTCTTTACCTGCTGACAGTAAGCTAAGGCTAGCATTTTGAAGTCAGACGGTGTAAGTTCGTCTAAACTTTTACCAAGTCTGTTATTCTTTATTTTCATGTTTAAACTGGCACGTAACATTTCTGAAAATAAAAAAAGCATAAATAACATCTTTACAT
This sequence comes from Mytilus coruscus, assembly GCA_017311375.1. Classification (NCBI taxonomy): domain Eukaryota; kingdom Metazoa; phylum Mollusca; class Bivalvia; order Mytilida; family Mytilidae; genus Mytilus; species Mytilus coruscus. Next base: position 89,018,484 of record CM029599.1, read on the forward strand.
CTATTCTATGTCAGCTTTATGATATTGTAAAGCGTCTAGTATCTTTACTCAGTGAATTAAAGTTCTATATTTAATATAATAAGTATTGCTTAACATTACGCATACGCACAATATAGGATACAAGTGTCTGATGTGTTAGCTTCATCGGGTACTCTTGACGGGAAAATGCATGGAATCTTAATACATGAAATCAAAACAAAAAGGATCTAAACATAACAGTCCTCTTCGTTTTATGGTCAACTTTGCCTAATGGGGTTAGAATTTAAGTGTTAACTCAATTACATAATTTATGAACTGAAAAGTTACAATAAAATGATTAATTTGAAACCAGTACTGAAGCTCTGGCTAAGGGAAACATTGTGAGGCTATCAATTGACCCACCAGTAGCGGGTTCGAGGTCATTATACAAACACAGATCAATCTCAGTCGGCACCTGATTTAAGTTATTGAATCAACTTATTAGCGAGATATAGGCACCCAATTTTGTGCTTTGAAACTTGTAAGACGACAACTTTACACACCTCATAAATGAATTATATTATTATTAAATAGTTTTCTAATTTTATTTCGTCAAGTACCATTTACAAGTGTTTGAAAAATATGTCTTTTAATAAATGCAGGTGCTCTGAGTTTATACTTCAAAAAGAACAACCAACTATTATTGTTCCGTTGTCACTTTCTTATATATGCAAAACACGTATGAACAACTCCCATTTCAACATCATAATAAGATGACACTAAAGACATGAAATAAATTATAACTGGAAATTCATGAGCAAGGTCAGAAAATTAAAATAATTAATTTCAACAACTGTAATGTAATTTATATTATAATTAAGTTTGTACAGTCATGGAATTTTAAAATACCATGCACTATGTATACTATGCAAACGTGGCAAAGTTAATTGGTCAAGATATTTCCTGATGGTGTAGAGATCTTGGTTGTAGTTTTGTTTCATCGAATATAAATTTCAAATTACTGATTAATAAGTATCAGTTATGCCCAAAATTTTACCATGAAAACAATAAAAACTAAAGGTACTTCGTACAAAGTTTGCAAAACTATATATCTCGCCACTTGTCTTTGAAGAATACTTTTCCACTGCTCTACACTTCAAGAATGCAAACAACACACGGAGTACGACTCATATACATGGTAAAATCCAAATAACACTAGGAGTACTACTCATATACATGGTAAAATCCAAATAACACTAGGAGTACTACTCATATACATGGTAAAATCCAAATAACACTAGGAGTACTACTCATATACATGGTAAAATCCAGGTATTTACCGTTAAGCATACTTCTAATAGACGCGACTTCGTAAATTTGAATATGTTGATGTAGTTAAACTTATTTTTTGATATTGACCTTGTAGACATACATTCCAATGTTATTCTTTGTACAACCTCTGTGTGAGGGCGACAACAATATCAAGTATCATTAATATCCCTCATGAGATGGCATTCAAAATTTCTGAACCCGATACGACTCGCACAAGCAGACCGACAGGAAGATGTATAGACTAACAGTGATTCCTGTACACTCAGACGGAAATAACTTTACAGTTGAATGCCATTGAACCATACAACAATATTTGAAAACAAACAATATCTATAATATAATTAGATAACAATATAAATCACAATCAGCACCCTTATTTGTATGCCATCCAATAATGTTGGATGGGCAGTTTGATAGTAGTACTCTCTGTTACAGCCAGATTTGTCACAACTTTCTTGATTTTTTTTTTTTTTTTTTGTGTTTAGTGCTTTTCAACTTTGTTATTGAATTGGCCTTCCTATTGTTTTGATTTGAGCGCCACTGATGAGTATTATGTAGAAGAATCGCGAGTCTGGCGCACTAAATCATAAGCCCTGCATCTTGAGGAGTTCTTTATACAGAAAACAACTGATGATTTAATCTTTAACAAACACTGTATCTCCAAGGGAGCTTGAGTGACGGACGAACCGCTATTAGTGAAAATAGCATGGGAACCAGTATGCGCTTTAACAAGAACTGAAATTTATATTTATTATCTTAGTAAACATACCTATTTCAGTATCTTGGTTCTCTGAAAAAAAAACACAGTACTTTAATAGTTTTAAAATCAACAATTCCCTCCTTTGATAATATTATGATTGTATTTCGAAATTTAACAGATATATAGAACTGAATATCAATAACATTCATGTATAATATAAAAATAAGGAGATGTAGTATGATCGCCAATGGGACAACTATCCACCAAATTTCAAATGAAGTTGATATAACCAATTACAGGGAACCTTACGGCCTTCAACAATGAGAAAAATCCATACCGTATAGTCAGCTAAAAAAGGCAAACTTTTTCCTGTAAATTTTTTTTTTTATCAAAGTTCCATTAAAAATTAAATGTAATTTAGTGCTAATAATGCGTTTTCTACATTAAATTGTCTACCCATCTCATCCTACTCAGCTGCATCATTATCTTAAAACACAAACATTTATTTGTCAATTTATGTAAATAACGTTTTGCAAACATTCAAGTACAAAGTATAACAAATTAAAAACTTACTTTTGAGCTCTACAGCAAAGTAAATAGCAGCACCTAAACTTGCAGCTAAAATGAGCAAAAGTAAAATCCCAAATATAGGACCTAAAGTTTTCTTCACCTTTCTACTAAAAGGTTCAGGGACTGGTTGAATAAAGCAAACGGATCAAACCTCTCATCAGAAAGCCTGTCCGTTCGGAACTGAGTTGAGCTACTTCTCGATTGTTTTGATTGTGCACTTTGATTACTTTTAACACTGATTTCACTTTGAAGGCTAGCTGTAGATCTAGCTCTTGAAGGCGGCCTTTGGGGACTATTTTTATACTGGTCTTTCCTTTGGTAAGGTGAGTCCCGTTTACCTCGGTCAGTAGGACCTTTGGCTATTTTATTATTGTTTTGAATGGTTGCCTTTGAAGCTTCGCTGCCACGTCGACTTGTCGCCTGCGACTCTTTACTGACACGGCTTCGCTCGCTTCGGTCATCTTCTGTAGATTCCTGTCGTGTGTGATTCGGATGATAAAGTTTATTTCGTCCTACTTTTTGTCTTGGGGATTCAAATTCAGATAGTTCACTTAAAGAGGTAGTACTATAACCGGAAGTTTCATCAACAGCTCTTCGTCGCCTACGTTTCTTATGTTTCTTTTGTTCGTCTGCTATGGTACATTCAGATTGAATGGTTCGTATTCTTGGAATGATTTGACTGCTGGACAAATTGTCGGTGGCTTCACATTCTGCACTATATGACCGGCTGTGATGAATTGGTGTTTGCTGAAAGGAAGCAAGAAAAGGGTTTATTTTTTGAACGTTCAATTAATACACGTAAATTGCATTTTTAAACCAATATATAACAGACGTTGGTTACAAGGTTCCCAATTAACATTTTGAATGTTTTTGTGTGTTTGTCAAGAGAATAAATGCTGTTTTGAAATGACTAACATTGCTTTTAATTTATTTTATTTATATAGAATTTATTAAAAGTTGAATGATTAAGGCATTTTACGCCATTGTACATTTGTGACGTTTAAAATAATATTCCCGGCTTTCCTTAAGTTTTCGAACCTAAACATATATACAGCAAGTCGCGTGGTATTTCTCAACCTTCAGTCACTATAACCTTCTTTCTGCATTATTTTTGTTAAGCTTCGTGAAATATCTGATTTGTTTTCAATTCTTTTAAAATTCCTTAACAAACTGACAGTAACAGACAGTCACTGAAAAGATGAAAATATAAATAGTACAACTATGTACATATAGTAAAAACTAGAACATCCATGTGGATAGTTGTCTCACTATACCACATCTCCTTATTTTATATTATCAAATTAAGAGTATGTGATTGCAAATGAGACACTTATCCACCAGAGCCTAAATGAAGTAGATTTAAGCAACTATAGGTCACCGAACAGCCTTCAACAATGAACAAATCCAAGTATCATTAATATCCCTCATGAGATGGCATTCAAAATTTCTGAACCCGATACGACTCGCACAAGCAGACCGACAGGAAGATGTATAGACTAACAGTGATTCCTGTACACTCAGACGGAAATAACTTTACAGTTGAATGCCATTGAACCATACAACAATATTTGAAAACAAACAATATCTATAATATAATTAGATAACAATATAAATCACAATCAGCACCCTTATTTGTATGCCATCCAATAATGTTGGATGGGCAGTTTGATAGTAGTACTCTGTTACAGCCAGATTTGTCACAACTTTCTTGATTTTTTTTTTTTTTTGTGTTTAGTGCTTTTCAACTTTGTTATTGAATTGGCCTTCCTATTGTTTTGATTTGAGCGCCACTGATGAGTATTATGTAGAAGAATCGCGAGTCTGGCGCACTAAATCATAAGCCCTGCATCTTGAGGAGTTCTTTATACAGAAAACAACTGATGATTTAATCTTTAACAAACACTGTATCTCCAAGGGAGCTTGAGTGACGGACGAACCGCTATTAGTGAAAATAGCATGGGAACCAGTATGCGCTTTAACAAGAACTGAAATTTATATTTATTATCTTAGTAAACATACCTATTTCAGTATCTTGGTTCTCTGAAAAAAAAACACAGTACTTTAATAGTTTTAAAATCAACAATTCCCTCCTTTGATAATATTATGATTGTATTTTCGAAATTTAACAGATATATAGAACTGAATATCAATAACATTCATGTATAATATAAAAATAAGGAGATGTAGTATGATCGCCAATGGGACAACTATCCACCAAATTTCAAATGAAGTTGATATAACCAATTACAGGAACCTTACGGCCTTCAACAATGAGAAAAATCCATACCGTATAGTCAGCTAAAAAAGGCAAACTTTTTCCTGTAAATTTTTTTTTTTATCAAAGTTCCATTAAAAATTAAATGTAATTTAGTGCTAATAATGCGTTTTCTACATTAAATTGTCTACCCATCTCATCCTACTCAGCTGCATCATTATCTTAAAACACAAACATTTATTTGTCAATTTATGTAAATAACGTTTTGCAAACATTCAAGTACAAAGTATAACAAATTAAAAACTTACTTTTGAGCTCTACAGCAAAGTAAATAGCAGCACCTAAACTTGCAGCTAAAATGAGCAAAAGTAAAATCCCAAATATAGGACCTAAAGTTTTCTTCACCTTTCTACTAAAAGGTTCAGGGACTGGTTGAATAAAAGCAAACGGATCAAACCTCTCATCAGAAAGCCTGTCCGTTCGGAACTGAGTTGAGCTACTTCTCGATTGTTTTGATTGTGCACTTTGATTACTTTTAACACTGATTTCACTTTGAAGGCTAGCTGTAGATCTAGCTCTTGAAGGCGGCCTTTGGGGACTATTTTTATACTGGTCTTTCCTTTGGTAAGGTGAGTCCCGTTTACCTCGGTCAGTAGGACCTTTGGCTATTTTATTATTGTTTTGAATGGTTGCCTTTGAAGCTTCGCTGCCACGTCGACTTGTCGCCTGCGACTCTTTACTGACACGGCTTCGCTCGCTTCGGTCATCTTCTGTAGATTCCTGTCGTGTGATTCGGATGATAAAGTTTATTTCGTCCTACTTTTGTCTTGGGATTCAAATTCAGATAGTTCACTTAAAGAGGTAGTACTATAACCGGAAGTTTCATCAACAGCTCTTCGTCGCCTACGTTTCTTATGTTTCTTTTGTTCGTCTGCTATGGTACATTCAGATTGAATGGTTCGTATTCTTGGAATGATTTGACTGCTGGACAAATTGTCGGTGGCTTCACATTCTGCACTATATGACCGGCTGTGATGAATTGGTGTTTGCTGAAAGGAAGCAAGAAAAGGGTTTATTTTTTGAACGTTCAATTAATACACGTAAATTGCATTTTTAAACCAATATATAACAGACGTTGGTTACAAGGTTCCCAATTAACATTTTGAATGTTTTTTGTGTGTTTGTCAAGAGAATAAATGCTGTTTTGAAATGACTAACATTGCTTTTAATTTATTTTTATTTATATAGAATTTATTAAAAAGTTGAATGATTAAGGCATTTTACGCCATTGTACATTTGTGACGTTTAAAATAATATTCCCGGCTTTCCTTAAGTTTTCGAACCTAAACATATATACAGCAAGTCGCGTGGTATTTCTCAACCTTCAGTCACTATAACCTTCTTTCTGCATTATTTTTTGTTAAGCTTCGTGAAATATCTGATTTGTTTTCAATTCTTTTAAAAATTCCTTAACAAACTGACAGTAACAGACAGTCACTGAAAAGATGAAAATATAAATAGTACAACTATGTACATATAGTAAAAACTAGAACATCCATGTGGATAGTTGTCTCACTATACCACATCTCCTTATTTTTATATTATCAAATTAAGAGTATGTGATTGCAAATGAGACACTTATCCACCAGAGCCTAAATGAAGTAGATTTAAGCAACTATAGGTCACCGAACAGCCTTCAACAATGAACAAATCCGATACCGCATAGTAAGCTATAAAAAGCCCCGATATGACAAATTGTGAAACAATACAAACAAAAAAAGAAAAATACAACAGCCTGATTTATGTACACAACAATAAACTAAAATGACATACATGTATGATAAAAAGCAAACACATATATTCTATCATGGAAGTATTGTATTGTTGTAATACCTTCATTGTTTTTATGAATACAATAAATTCAAACATTTCGAAACTTGAAAATATGTAAATTTATATTAAAATTATCATATTAACTTACAATTATCTATGTATATGAAAGAAACACGTCTTTGTATAATGAACACGGAGTTCATATTTCTTAATTGATTCATTAGCTTGTACATCAGGAGATAGGAGGTTATTGTTAACTTATGCAGATACTTTAACCAAAGTTATTATTACTAAAATTTCAAGTTGAAATTTTTCGAACTACAGTCACCTTCGTGACTTTATTGATTGTGAAGGAAACACCGTGTCTCAGATGACCTCGAATATGTCCCGAATGTCGTAGACCCGAGTATGATTTATCAATGAATTTGTAGCGTGATTAACACCACAGATGGTTCATTTGTATCTGGAAATTTGTTTGTCTTTTTTTTTTTTTTTTATCAAGAAATTTTACATTGGACTTAACATTACACGATAAAGTTCTACAGTGTAAATATGTAATTATTCTACGATTTCCGTTTTAGCAGCTCTGCTATCTTTACATTTCAATAAGACTTCCAAATTTATTAAACGTTTTTATTTTTTTTTTTTTTTTTTTTATATATATTCAGTTTTATTTGTGTTTTAATGGGGTAGTACAAACCATCAATTTCTGAAGTCTCAGGTAATTTCACATACATGTAATAATAATTATTGATTACTTTTACAACCTTGACCTAACCAATTAAAGAATATGACTGAAATTTCGGAAAAAACTAGATAAAAAAGTACAACATTGGTACTGAATATTGGTACTGAATATCTAATAACTGTTACTGAAATTGTTGACATGGCATTTTTATTTTTTTTTTTTTTTTATTTTTATGTTATCTGTTATTTTGCATTGTATTATAGAGTATAAATATATATATATATATTTGACTTAGATTAATGGTATTCTAATGGTAATGTGTCAATAAGTACGTACAAGTATAGGAATGTGCATCTGTGTGTATACATGTGTTAAAATTGTAGACATCATTCTTGACAGATAGAAAATGTCATAGCCTTGTTTTTCCTTTTATAGCTCTAATTATTTACAGGGACACAAATAAATGTAATTAAGTATACAAACAATAACAAATTATAATGGAAAACAGACTTATCATTAATTTAAATGATACATGTTCATCAAGTGTCAACTACTCTCCACGATTATTTCACTACATAAATTATAAATAATTACATTTACTTATATGGATGTTTATATAAATAAAATTTTATTTTATTTTTATCATAATAAGTGCCACGACAATACCTGTAATATTAAATAATATTATAGTAACCAGTATAATACTTTTGACTTTTCCATTGTCACGACTCCTTCATATTTTTATTTAGTTACGAATCAGCAATTTCTTGATGTAAACTGGTAAAAATGACTTTGTTTTTAACCGTATGCAGAGCAAATTAAAAAAAAAAATGACAACGTTCTTTATATAAGAGTATATGAACGACATTTGTTTTTGTTATAAGCTTCATTCATAATACATTTTCGAAGTCGTTTGTGGAGAACCAATCCACATAACACATTGAAAGCAGCCCTGTCTCCAGGAAGATTTAAACTGTTACCATTATAACCTACTTGTTATTATGTATATCTGTGATATATAAGGTGTATTTTCAATAAAACTAAAGTGAAGGTTTAAGTCAAATCAGCGAACATAGTCACACACTACCTTGATTTATCGCTTATATTGACATGTTTGATAATAGTTTTCTCACGAAATGGTAAAGATATTTGTGGTCAATCAGAAATGACACAATAATATCGTCTTATAACAGAGCTTTCGTTAAACTAGTTTTCTGAGATCTCAAATGCATCTCGATCAGTAGAATGATACACGATGCAGCGTAAAAAAAAATAAGTTCAGAAAAAGGAATTAAAGGATATCGATATAATAAACATTAATAATATAAGCACTAGCTAAGCAAAATGATTGATATCATACCAGAGAATGCTCGCAGTAACTGAAAGCATGCGTATAGTACTTATAAAGTTAAATATCATACTAAATAATGCTCGCAGTAACCGAAAGCCTGCGTATAGTACTTATAAAGTTAAATATCATGCCGTCCTGAACTCAAATATCAGCGGCTGTACTTCGAAGTAGATTTCATACATTCACCTCATAAACGGGACAAGGTCTTGTGAATTTCCAAAAAATATATAAAAAAACATGAATCTTGATGCAAAGATTTTAAAATAAACATTTTAGTTTGGTTTCTGAAATAAATAGATAAACCAGCTAATGTTAATCCCAGTAATACATACTTATCGCAAATACTGAACAACAACGGTAAAATTGTAATAATGTTCAAAAGTTTATAAAGTTAAAAAACTTTGAAAGAGTCGAAGTACAATGCCTTAATTTGCATGCCTTATAATTATCATTACCATAGAAGGCAGGAAGTGAAATGCTGCTGTAAAAAATTCTTGGAATCGTACTACCATGATAAATAACTGTGAGAGTGGGGAGTGGGGGTGGGGGGGGGATAAATAGAAAAAAGTTTTGAAAAATTTCTAATATTTATATCCTCTTGTAAAAGTTTTTTTTAGTATAATGAAAATATTACGTTCTGTTGTCGTAAAAGTTTTTTTAGTAAGGGAAATATTGCGTTCACTGTAAATCTGAAACGTCATTGCAAACACGCTATTATTGAACCAGCTGTTAAAAGAAGACAACGGAACATCACCATCAAGGAAAGATGAATTCATAATTCAATGACTACGGCTGAAGTAAACAAACTGTTGCCACAGAGAAAAAAATGTCCGTCCTGACCTATGCCGGACGATTAGTCGATGGAAATGTCCCAAAAATGGATAAAAGCAAATCAAATAGTTTTACATGCATTTGTGGTATCACGTATTCATATCACACTCCTTTGTATGTTGTAATACCTCAATGGAGGGAATGGATAACAGACCACAACCTTTAAGAGAATATTGTAATATTACATAGAAAAGGTAGATAAAGGTAGCCTCCCGAACACAAATGAAGCATTTTGATCTTTGTACAGGTTACCAATAAATTTAGAACCGTGAAGTTGATTTAATTTGTACCTACACGCTTAGGTAGCGAATAATTTTTTTTTATGAATTATGTCACAAAAACACATTTAAAGGATAATACACATAACATAATTCATCAAACATCTTTTTAAAATGTGGCTCGGAACGTGTTATTACATGTATATACATATACATTTGTAACTTTATATTTTGAGGGGTCAGTTTTTTACTTCTTCAATATAGAATTCAGATATTTGAACTAAAGTTACTATTAATAGATATGAATAATTAGAGAATATGTGTATATACGTCAATATTTCAAACGTATTAGTAAATGTTACCAGTAGCAGTATTATCTTAAACTTAGCATTTTCTTTATTTGAAAACTGATATATGGCAAATAAAACATTAAGCGCTTTTTCTCAGACAGCTACTGTTCTAATTGCTATTACCCTCCTATGGGTAGTAATAAAAATAAGTATACCTTTTTGTAGACTTAATTCTATATAACACCATTAGAAGTCAATGAAACCTACATAATATTTAATCATTATTTTAACACTATAACTCAGGGCAAGGAAAATGACACTACAAATTTTACATTGTATAATTTGAAGATTTAAAGGAAATTTAGAATTATTTTTTATTTATTATCTCATAAAACCTTTCTTATGACTAACTTCCTTGCCTATCTGATGACCTTTGGACATAAGGTGGATCTCAAAATGTTTGCTGTAGACTGACAAATCAGATAATACCAATACTTGCTCTTAACCTAATATACATGTGGGTCATGCCCTTTGTTACAGATTAGTATCTGCGATTTGCATGATGATCTTTGTAATATTTAAGGCAAATTGAATATGCTACTAGGTAAAATGATGATGTTAATCAAAGAAGATCTGATTTCAATTGGATTACATCTTGACTAATCAACACGTTATTCATATACCTAAGGATTAGAATCAATTTCTTGTATCAATTTTGTAAAGTCACCAAGAACCACAACCTATCATTTTATTTGTCCTCAACAGGTCAAACACTTGGTTGGCCGACTAGGTTGTCCGACTCATTCTTAAATACCTCACTACATACAATCGATATGATTGAATTGAAATCGTTGCGGTTTTTTTCGGGATTGTTTTAAATCAGATAAAATAATTGGTGAGATCAAAGTCGCATGTTTTGGAGGGAATTTTTATAAGACATCAATTCCCATCCAAAATTATTTTTGATTTTACTATGTTCACAGATGGAGGTTTAACAAAGGACCTTATTTGGTAATATACAGTAAGGAGATGTGGTATGATTGCCAATGAAACAACAATCTACCAGAGACCAAATAATTACAGGTCAGCGTACGGTCTTTAGCACTGAGCTAATCCGAACCGTATAGTAAGCTATAAAATACCCTGGCATGCCAAATGTGAAACAAATGAAAAGCGGAAACTAACGGCCTTATTTATGTTAAAAACAAACAGACTACTGACTTGGGACAGGCACATCATAATAATATTCTTGAAAGAACTTTACCCACATTTCCCTTAAACCTTCAGACAGTGGTGTAGCAACACAACAAAAGAACAAACTGTAAAATAAGTTCGAAAGGGTTTGACTCACAAGGCTGGTACTAAGCACACACCAACTAACAAAAAACAACATACAAACAAAGTACCAATCAAAGAGTACTCGCAGTTACTGGATGCTAGAACAAAGCTCAATTTCAACTAATACTTAAACAATGTTTTCATAAACTAAACTATCAAAAAGTACACCACTCATTATTGTAAAGACGTCAAAAGCCATCTGAGAAAAACATGAGTTTGGGGAATGCCAAAATATAAATATCGACAGGATGTTGATGTAGGATGTTAATTTTCTTAACATTCTTATGCGGATTAAATGTTTACTTCTTTCTTCTATAGATATAGTTATGATACATCAAAAACAATGTAAGGTTATTCATGAAAATATTTAGATGTCGCAAAGGTCTAAAGCAATTAATCACAAAATATTCGGAACAGAATGAGAAGTTGAATATCAAGTTCATGTACAATGTGTTGCTTTAATTGGTTTATATGTAGGCAGCATGACATATTGTATTGACATTTATACTTTATTAAGGTCCTATATACATCATGAGAAAAATGTGACACTTTATTTTATCGAATCTGTCCCTGCAAATACGTAGATGATATCATAAGGATGAAAATCTCTTTCTAAAATCATAGAAGGCCTCACTATTGCCTTTCGGGCGAAGAACAACATTTATAGCTCTGTTCCTTTGATTGAGTTTTGGTAAGTGCATGTAGGAAATTTTGTGTCGTGAACTGATACACAATATCCCTTTTTTTTAAGATACACGCAGTATTGCCTTCGATAAATTTATGCCCAGATCTAAAAATTTGTAAAATAACATGAATTTTGATTAGACAAAATTACACTCTATGTTTCTAGCCTGAGTCTTTGCGACATACCTGTATCGGTCATCGAAGTAACCCACCCAATTCTCTTCAAATCTAATATGTTTATTGTTTTTTGTACGTTTCTGTAGAGTTGTCGTGTGTATGAAGCTCCTGGTATACAGCTATCTTACATCATTGTCTAGTAGCGTCAGAATTGTGATCCATAGGAATTTTGTGTTATGTGTGAAATTCAGATCGGCGGATATCATTTGAGTGATTAAGTTTAGATTTAGTTTAGTTTAGATGAAGTGAAAAAAATCATATTTCAATCATTATTCGTAAATTTGCTCCCCCAAATATCATTTACTATAGATTTATTAATAAAACGACTGACCTTTTCGTAGTAGAGAATACACTTTGAGCCTGCTTTCTTAGTAAGTGCCGTCTTTTTAAAAAATTTTCCCCCATTTAGTTGTAATTCTGTTGAACTGTGCAGTTTTTTTTTATTGTGCGGTTTACTTAAATAAAGGCACGAGTTTGTGAGTACGTAAAGCTGGTTTAACCAACCACACCAAGTCGGGCTATCTAAACGATGTGTTGTTCGTTATTGTTTGTCTTTTTGTACGTCTATTTACTCTGAAGAGTCGAATTTTTGTGGTAAATGTATCCTCGAATCAATATACATGAGATAATTCTGAATGGATCCTATTTATGTCTTGTTTGAATAAGTCAGTTAGGAATTTCTATACATGCCTATATTTCCATGAGATCAGCAAATTAATAATATTAACTAATTCCTTTTTTTTTTCTAATAAAACGGTCCCTCTCAATTGTCTCTTGGTAGCGTCCATCGAGTGCGGTCCCTCTCAATTGTCTCTTGGTAGCGTTCATCGAGTGCAGTCCCTCTCAATAATTGTCTCTTGGTAGCGTCCATACAGTGCGGTCCCTCTCAATTGTCTCGTGATGGCGTCCATCGAGTGCAGGAGGTAAAGATTAATTAAGGTAAAATAGACCCCAGACTCTACACAAAATTTACGATAAAAGGGATAATTTTCCTTTTTTGGACCGTGATGTTCCTCTGGCACCATCTTACAGGGTTTTTAAATATCCCAACTCGTTCGTTATGTCCGTGTCTGTAGTGACGTTTTCGATTTCAGTGAAAGTAATCTATGTATTACTGGTAAATTATTAAGTCAGGGATTTCGTTACCGCAAATTACTTAAAACCTTTATTAAATTCTTCCATAGATACGAAGATTTGGTTTGCAAGTTTTGCTGTACCTGTAAAAAACTTTTTTTTCAGACGGAATAGCACATCCTAAATTTTACAGTGATGTTGCTTACCGAGCCCGGAAATGTATATACGATCCGGGTAAACTTATCTCTCCTAAAAATAAACTTATTCTAAAAGGTTACCAATTCAACACTGTAATTAGATCTTTGAATATTGTTTTTATTGTTATAAATAGTTTTGTTATACACATATGCACTTTAACGGTACTACTGTCGATACCTTTATTTTGACATTGCACAAGGTCATGTTTTTCTCTGACTGTTAATGACGTCTTTACACTAAATCCATTGGATAGTGGCTGTGTTCTGATTAATATTTTAGTCTTAGATACATGATTTTTTTTATTACTTGTTATTGGCTTTGAAGTAGCTGTCAGTAACTGCGAGTACTCTCAGATCTGTACTTAGTGTCCTTTTTGTTGTTATGGATGAGGGATGGATAAATACCCTGCCACGTCCGGTCTGAATTTTGTTTGATTGTTCTGCTTTGTATCGATCTGATGAGTTAAGCCTTTTTCAACTGATTTTTATAGTTTGTTCCTATGTTGTGTTGTTTCACCACTATCCCAGGTTAGGAGAGGGCTGAGCGCTCACAATCTTGTTTAACCCCGCCACATTATTGTATGTGCCTGTCCCAAGTCAGGAGCCTGTAGTTCAGTGGTTGTCGTTGGTTTATGTCGGTCATATTTGTTTTTCGTAAATTGTTTTGTTATAAAATTGGCCGTTAGATTTCTGAATTGAATTGTTTCATATTTTTTATGTTGGGGCCTTTTATAGCCGACTATACGGTATGGATTTTTCTCATTGTTGAAGGCCCTACGGTTGCCTATAATTGCTTACATCCACTTCATTTGAACTGTGGTGGATAGTTGTCTCATTGGCAATCATACCTGATCTCCTTATTTTTATGGAGAAACGTGAATAAACAGTGTAAGACATAGAAAAGGCACCGTATTTTTTTTTTTTTTTTTGCTGTAATTGCAGTCATATTGCTAGTTTATTTGATAGAATACTGAAAGCCGACTATAGAGAGTGGCAAGTGGTTTTTTGAAAAGACCAATTAAACACATTAAAGTCGCATATGATATTAAAATGTAAATACATGTATCCATATGTAGGAGCCTGTAATTTAGTTGTTGTCGTCTTTTAGTCTTTTGTACATAAATCAGACTGTTAATTTAAAAATAAGAAGATGCGGTAAGATTGCCAATGAGACAACCTACCACAATTGACCAAATGAAGTAGAAGTTAAGAACTATAGGTCACCGTACGGCCTCCAACAATGAACAGAACCAAAACGTTAGTTTTCTCGTTTGAATTGTTTTACATTTGTCACGTCTGGCCTGTTATAGCTTGCTATGCGGTATTATTTTGTTTATTTGGTACCTTGATGTTAATTAGCATGCTTTATCGAGTTACATAGATATCAGATAGGGTAACTGGATGTTAATGCTTTATCAAGTTACATAGATATCAGGTAGGGTGATCGGGTGTTAATGTGCATGCTTAAGCAAGTTACAATTTCAAAGATATCAGATAGGGTGACTGGATGTTACTACTTCGACTAGTTACATAGGTATCAGGTAAAAAGTGACTGGATATTACTGCTTAAACTAGTTACATAGATATCAGATAGGGTGAACGAATGTTACGTCTTAAACTAGTTACATATATAGCAGATAGGGTGACCGGATTTTATTATGCATGCTTATGCATGCTTGAAGGCCGTATGGTTGCCTATAATTGCTTAAATCCACTTCATTTGATATTTTGGTGGATAGTTGTCTCATTGGCAACCATACCAAATCTCCTTATTTAAATATTAATCAAGTCACAAAGATAGCAGGTAGGGTGACTGGATGTTGCTACTTATACTAGTAACATAGACATCAGGTAAAAAGTGACTGGATGCTACTGCTTAATCAAGTTTATATACAGATATCAGGTAAGGTGACCGAATGTTGGCGCTTAATCAAGTTTCATGAATATCAGGTATTTTGACTGGATATTACTGTTTAAACTAGTTACATAGATATCAGGTAGGGTGACTGGATGTTACTGCTTAAACTAGTTACATAGGTATCAGGTAGGGTGACTGAATGTTGCCGCTTAATCAAGTTACATAGATATCAGGTAGGGTGACGGCGGATGTAATTGTTAAATTTAATTACATAGATTTTTAGAAAATATTTTTATTTTTTTTAAAGGAAACATAAAAAAAAGTATCAGACCAATTATACGTAGTAAGATAAAACTGTATTGTATTTAATAGAAAAAAAAATAATAAATTTTACTTACGATTTCGATGACAGTCGGATACAAATTACTATTAACGTTCATTTTATCTTATGAACATTTTTGAAAGGCGGAAATTTAACACAACACTTTCGAAAACACCTTTAGTAGATCTTAACAACGACGCCCTCAACCATAAGCCCAAAACCTCAAAACCACAGGAACGAAGTCATTGATTCTAAGTCCACAGTTAATTATTGTTGCCTATTCATTTGAGGATCCGGAGAAGTTAACTAGATAAAAAAAAAATAACTGAAATTCTAGGTTTAATATCTATCTGGTAAATCTAGGAAAAACGTTAAATAAAAAACCATTTATTATTTGTCAAGTTATTCAATAAAATTATGAATAAATTGAAGCCTGTCATTCATATTTCACGTACACCCACAAAGTTATGCATATTCAATGTGGTTAGACAGAATACAATTATTGTTTTTATCAAAAAACGATAATTTATACCTTTACTGAAATAACAGATTGTTGTTAATCGTGACAACACACTGACTAATTCGATAATACGGTAACGAAAAACCAATCAACATCAATATATTTGGGTGTATCGTCAGAATGACGTCACGTGCTAACAAGGAAGTCGTACGCTTTAAAATATTCGAATGACTTTTTTTTTTTGAAAGTAAAATAGTACATGTTGAAACAACTGGGTTTATTGTTAATTGGTAAATTTGATTGGGTTAATGTTGACAGATGCATGTAAAATATGCGATGCATTAAATGTTTTGGCTTGTGGGCATATTTTTACAGTGCACTTTAAGGCTTAGGTGGTGTTTAAAACACCCTAACAAATATCTATCAAAATGATTGATGTCAACAGAATGACGCTACATCAGAGAGAGAGAGAGAGAGAGAGAGAGAGAGAGAGAGAGAGAGAGAGAGAGTTAACCTAAGACTTGCTTATGGCAGCATATAAATCTCAGTGCCACTTGCTTTAGTGTCTGTTCAGAGAATGACTATCAAGCTATCTACGTGCTACTTTGAGCATTGTAATGATGTTTTTATTAATTATATATAGAATTATTTAATAGTCTCTTTTCTGTCATTCATAATTTTTTCAATTATTTGTATTACGTTTCATCTTACACTGAGAAGAAAACCTTAAAACTCTAAATTTTAAAAAGAAAATGTACTTATATAGACGAGAAGTGAAAAGGTTAATGTAATAAAAAAAACAATATTATAATTGTATCTATTTTCATCTCCTTCTTTTACCACACACATGTCAACACCATGTAACTTTATGTATACCGTGTCTTGGTGTTAATTCAAATCGCTAAGGTTGGTCAGTTCATCAAGAGAAAACAATTATGTTTCACACGGATATAAAACTATTAAGACAAAGGAGACACTTGTTTTTGTTCAAAACTTGTTGATGAACAATTGTTTTTTTAAAGACATCAAATGTCAAAATATTTGTAGTTATTACAATTTGGTAGATAGTAAAGATATGTTATAACGCTTTTGTGGCGGTAAAAAATAAATAAACAATAAACATAAAATATTGTGTCACGTCAGTAACAACATCATGAATACACACGTTTTATGCAAATAAACCATGTTTAATGAAAAAAAAAAAAAAATCATTCCGAACATGCATGAACTATTCGCCACTGGATGTTAAGTAAACAGCAATCTATATAACTGCAAATAATGTGCATGAAATATTCGCCAATGGACGTAAAGTAAACAACAGCCTATATATCAATGCAAATAAAAACGGAGAACGTAGTTAATTGAAACTATTACTGTCACCTTGGGCATCGATGCTGGCAATTAATGTTGTCCCATGATTATATGTTTTAAAATCTATTCTAAGTTTTATATGCTCAAAACAGTTTTCATTAACAAGAAATATGTTTGGGGTAGGGGGAGCTTAATGTCAATTCTGGAAATACTACCGTTTCCTGGTGTTTCGTTTTTCATTCTTCAGCATTACCGTGTCGGCTTATCAAGCGATCTTATGAAAACTGAAACATTTCGATACTTCTATACAAGTTTATAATGCAAAGTTCATATGTGAAGTTCATGCAAAAGTTTCCTAGTAGTAATGCAGGAAGTAAGATGATGCATACGGGAATGGAGTAAAAATTGTATTTGGCGAGTTGCCAGCTGGGTTCTTTGCAGTCCAGTTTTCTATTGATGGTACATTCGCCTCGCCCGAATACTATTTTCAATGTACGGACCTACAGGGAGTATAGGGTAGTCTATTAAAATTATATTGGGTGACTCGCCCGCTGGAGTTATATCATTAATTATTGACCCATTTCTTGTGATTAGTCACTCAGAGATAAATATATACATAAATGACGAGGTCTTTTCATTTGTCTTTACATTGCTATAGCTGCCAATCTGTTGTGACAAACAGTTGATTAGTCCCAGTTATAAATCATGTATACCTAGACATATATACATAGATATGTTATATACTTGATGACCAGTAACATTTTTCTTATTAATTGTAATGGCTTGTTTCTTTTAGTCTTAAAACTATGTTACCCTATGCAAATGCTTCGTTGTTATAAAAAGACCACTTTTGGCACATTAAGTGAACATAATTTATTTTTTCTACGGTATAACACTAAACATTTTCATTCGGAGAAGATCTTCCGTAATTTGAGTTATTGACTTCTCCGGCAGTTGCGTTTGGGGTTTTAAAGTATTGGAACACATACTCCATTTTCGCTTTGCTTTGTTCAACGACTCTCTTTCGATTTTTTTTTTTTTTTTTTTAATTTTACTTGCCACTGATTTTTACACACATGCTTAATTACTGTAGTATAAAAAGACAAAATATTTTACATTTTTGGGATTGGTATTCTTGTGAACAACACACTTGGCTGCATGTAAATCCATCTTTGATACCCTTGTTCGATATTTACCAGAAGGCCACTGAGAGAAACCAGGATATTGACCTGGGCCATGTCAATGAAGTATTCTAGGATATGTCCTAAGATGTGTCTTAGGACATTATTTAAGGTGGTTTTTGGACGTGTCTGAGACATGTCTTAGGATGTGATACAAAGCTATCAGGACAGTCCTAACTACGATTGTCCTTGGACCATACTAACACATGTATCTAACTAATAAAAGTATGTAGAGAATTAAATGAAATATATTTTAATGTACTAATGTATAGGGCGAGAGTTTACACCTTTTATAAAGTAAAAAAAAAAAAATAATGCAAATAAAGTTTAAACGTAATACTTATAGATACATTATTATATACTATCAAAAATTATAAATAAATTTCATACAACAACTAAACTTAATTGTCACAAAACTTTGTTAAAAGCTATTATCGTGCTGCAATTTAAGCTATATAAACTAGCTTTTTTCATTACATGTATTGAATCAGCCTTAGTAAGAAAAGAAGTTCATTTTTTCTGAAACAGAAATTCAAATGTTTTCAACATTTCAATTATTGTTGTACCATTTGGTCAGGTGCAATAAATGTTGCTTACATTGATAGAATTTTTAAGCTTCAAAAAAGGGCAGCACAAATTATTTTAAATGAGCGTAATAGTATGACATTGCCAAACTACTTTTAAGAAAGCTGCAATGGATGCCAATTTCAGATTATTTTGTATATAGAAAAGCAATTATAGTTCTTAAAGTAGTTCACCGAATGACTCCGGAACATCTCAAAGAATTTAGATATGTGCATCAGGTTAGTTCTAGATCAACCAGACAAAGTAATTGTAATATGCTTTTTGTTCCAAAACTTAAACTGAATGCTATAAACGTTCCTTGTTGATATCTGGAAGTATTTCATGGGACAATTTTCTACAAAATTAAAACAATGTAACACAATTTAATCTTTTAAAAAAAACTTATAATGAGGACTATTTTGTTAATTCTTATAACAGTATAAATAGTTAATATTTGTATTAGTATTTCTGTTATTGAATTTTATACAATATGTATATAATGCAGAACCTTATTGTAAATAAGTCGTGTACTAAATATGTTAAAAGGAAATTATTATTATCATTAAATTCTGTTTGCCGAGGTAAATAAGCATTTTATTCAGCGAGCTAGAAAATGTGGCGAAGAATAATATTAAGAATACATGGGATAATATAAACACACAGATTTTTTTTTTCAATTGCTGACTAAAGGCCATATTTGGTTTTTTTTTATTTCGACTTGGGACATCGTGATTTTTAGGACTTTCATAAGACACCTATGTATATATCCAAACTTTAGGACCAAATTTAAGACATATCTTATCGTAGGAGACTTTCGTTAACCTGACTTAGGACTAAGACCACCCTAAGACATGTCCTAGTCCTAAGACAGCTTCGTTGACACGGTTCCTGGATCATAGCTTCTAGTCAACCTGATGGTAGTGAACATAAGATGACATGTAGGGGTTCATATTTCATAAAGTATCGTATAAATGAAGTTCTCGAGGTCAAAAACTCGATTTTCCAGCTCTTTTAAAAGTTTTGATTAATTTCAACCAATCTCGACCATGAGTATCCATTCGACGTTCTTTAAATTCGTCCGAATAAAAAAAACATTTCTTAGCTAAATAAGAGGCAAGTCATAAAGTATGTTTGGTTTTCTCACAGTGACTTATTATTTCTTATTATTTCCTTATTAAACATAACAAATATGTCGACCAAACGCAAATCTAGCTATATTAAGCTAAATCAATACGATATACTATAAATAATATACTATGCAGAACATGTGGTACTAAGAAGTTACCGTGAGCACCTTGATACATGCTTTATAAGTATTGTACTTGAATAAAACTATAAAACCCCCAGTCGTAATAGTGCCAAAGAAATATGTGCGGAGTTAAAACAGTACTAACACAACGACTTGTACAAAGTACTAACAGGTTACACAAAAAGTCTAAAAATAGAAATAAAAATGGGAAAATCCAAATATAACGGAATTGCTTCCACTCAAACATCTCTCTATTCCTTCTCTAAATTTTTCAATATTTATTTCATGTAATCATCGAAGTGTATCTGCACATGTTAGATGTGGCTGAAACTTTAACCCTGTGGAATATTTATTTCCGTTGTGAGAGCAATCAATTTACTGTACATCTTAGAAGAAAATAATATATATAAAAAAAAAAAATCGGTCTGTTGCAATGAACAAATCATTGTGTTCCAATCACAGCAACAACAATAAAAAAAGAAAAAAACAAATAAACCAACTTCGGTGTCAGAAATTAAGCATTAGTAATTTAAATTGTTATGGATTATAACATCAATTTGAAAAGGTACGTAAAAACAATAGTAATCTCAATCAGATGTTACGAGTCTTTTAACACCTGATGTTTGTAGCAAGCATACAAAAGTATTTATCAAAGAAACCATTTAATCACCCTGAAGACAAAACTCGTACAAATTACATACTTAACAAGGTTACAAAATATTTGTAAGGTTATGTCTCACACGAGTGGTTGATAAATGTCATAATAATTGCAGTAATTGTTATATACCGGGGTAGATTAAGCTAATAACTTAGTATTTGCATGTAACAGACTATATTGAATTATATCATGAAGTAATATAGATGTTTTATGATGAAATTAATTATGTTGCAGTCAATTATATGTCATTAAAATTCCTCTTTTCGTAGGACGTTTATCTATGTCTGTCACTGTGACAAAATCGTGATAATCATCAAAGAGACATTTATTTATGTTAATTAATTGTTTTGAATTGAATTGAAGTTGGATTCACTAGTGATTGGTGGCTACTAGTGACTTAGGTAATCTTTTTAGGCAGCTTTTATGCGAAGAAATTTCATCTAGGTCACATTGTATAGACATTTGCATAGAAATTGTACTCGCCCCGGAACATGTGGGATACAGATATCATCGTCTTTAACAAAAGAGTTTAAGTCAGCAAGTTTACTTTAAGTCCGAAAGTCTACTTAGTTGCCGTTAACCTTTTGTTTAAATATGATACAAAATAATTTTTGCACATTATTCGCTGGAAATCAAATGCAAAATAAGTATAATATGTATTTACACTTATAACCCACAACCATAACGATACTTATATTTTGGCATTGCATAAGGTAATGCTTTTCTCCGACTGCTTAATTTATGACGCCTTTACACTAAATCAGTCGGAGGTGTACTGATTGAAAAATTAACCTGGGAGAATATGATTTATCTGTTATTTTAAAATAGACTTCAAACTAGCTTTCAGTAACTGTGAGTACTCTTGGACGGGTACTTTGTGTCTTTTGTCTTTTTTTGAGGTCTTAACTGGTACAGATATTATGAGCCCTTTCCAAAAAGGAGGCGAAAGATACCAAAGGGACATTCAAACTCATAAGTCGAAAAAAACTGACAACGCCATGGCTAAAAAAGAAAAAGATAAACTACAGTACACAAAACACAATATAGAAAACTAAAGACTGAGCAACACGAACCCCACCAAACACCAAGAGAACGGTATTGAAGTTGCGACGATTGGAACATATCTGTCGCCATCAGTGAAACAGATATAAATTAACAGTCAACCAACTCGTGATGGCGTGATGTTTAACAGTTGGTTCTTATGTTATTTTTTTCACACCATCGTTTCAGATTAGGCGGAGGGTTCACAACCAAGTTAAACACTTCCATATTTATTATGTGCCTGTCGCTAGCCTGTAACCTGTAAGCCAGTGGTTGTTTGTTGCTGTCTGCCCTATTTGTTTTCCGCTTACTGTTTTGTCATGGAAAAAAGATTGAATGAAACACATTTAACTTTCTTTTTGAATTCTGTTGTAAACAAAAGGTTTCTCAAACTACTAGTTTCAAAGTAATATCACTTAAAAGCAGAATCACTAGCCAGCGGGGTAATTATAACGTACGGGACTTGAAGTCTACCCCTCGGTCCGTCCACCGGCCTATTTATACCGTGCGATACTTGTAACCTGTCCCACAAATCTGGTGCATCTAAGATGTGTATTACCGACATCACAAATATCAATTTAAATAATCCTATCCGAGTTGTTTTTAAAATATCTTTACTGTCAACAAGGGTGGTTGCGTTAATTGAAGTAATTTCAGAATACGGATAATTATACTGAAAATATAAGGAATAATCTATGCAGCTGCCCACTTTTAAATCGTACGTTGTTTAAAATAATATTACTATCAAATCAAACTATTATATGAAAATGACGACACATATTATTTTATGCAGAAGAGAAATGTTCTATTTAGTTTGATTGACAGTAAGTCAGTTTTAACATAAATCATGCAGATAATATATAGATAAAGATGTCAGACAATACACTGAAGATATATCTTAAAGAAGACACATGACTATGTATGTAAACTGGTAAAACTACGTTAAAATGGGAACATTAAAAAATTAGTACAAAATTTTCCGAAACATCTTTTCTCATTTAAATTTCATTGACGACTGTAGATTTGGATTTACAAAAAAGAGCAGTACATACATCCGTTTTTAATAATAAATATACGATATGTATAATATATAAGAGAGAAGTGCTTTATATTAAATAATGACCATCTGAATTTACATAAAACGCTGAACTTTTGAGTTTAATAAAATGCTGACCATTTGATTTTGATAAAACACTGACCATTTGATTTTAATAAAACACTGAGCCTTTGATTTTGATGAAGATGGACAGGAATTTAACCAATGAGTGATGCGTTTATTGCCGGAGATTTTTTTCTGCAATAAAAAAATACATATTCAAACGAAAATGCTGCAAAATACACAGAGATACAAGTAGGCCATCCAACTGAATTAAATGGTCAGGATCTTGATAATTTGTTACTCAAATAAGTTAGCATATTTCATCTTCTTTTGAACAGTCCCAAGCAGTGCGTAAAATATAGTCTTACCATTGTTTCAGAGAAGTCCGACAGCATAGTTGTTGAAAAGGAATCGTCATGTTTCTCATGTTGGTTGTATCGATTATCCTCGAAATGTTTTACCCAAGATGGTGTTTCCATCACAATTTTCTTTTAATTCCTGAAATTTCCATAATGACCTCCTTTGGTCATAAGATAAAAATCAGAACATTTTGTATAATGGTATAATAATCCTTTGATTTTTAACTTGGAATTTTGTTTCAGAAGTTACTGAAATTTCATCTCGATCAATGAAACTTGCCTCCACGCCACGTTCGAGGACAATTCAACAGTGCATTACACATGCGCTAATACAAGGGAGTCCATTGTCTCTATCATTAAACCAGTCATGTAGAACTCCGAAGAACGATATACTATGTTAGACTTTTTTGGCCTAAAGCAAAATATAATCATTATATCCTTGCATTTTATCAAATGTATTAATACCATCTTTATAAAAAATCTTACTTCCTAGAGGGCTAAATATGTCCATAGTCCAGATACCACCAATACACGCATTATTAATCGATAATCACTAAATTTAGAGATAAACTAATCTAACTATTTGCTCTTCTATGTGTTATTTAGGAAACTTTTCAGGCAAAATATTTCAATCACAAAGATTCACCTAAAACATTAAAATCTTAATCAATTATATTCAGGAAAATGTTTAAAAGAGAAAGGTTTAGTTTTTCACTTTTCAATATACTGAACTATCCCATATACAAAAACCTTTAGTTAACGGTTACCAATGATCGTATCTAAAGAAAAATGCATTTACTTAAGATGAAAAATAATAAAATTATGATTATGATAATGATAGAAAAATTAATAATAATACTAATATTAATAATAATAATAATAATAATAATAATAATAATAATAATAATACAGTAATCAGAATGATAATAATGTTTTACTAATACTAATAATAATAATCAGTGCCATTATCATTTGTAAATGTTGAAAGTAGAGGAAATAGCTTCATTCATGTAGAAAACTGGTGATATAGGAATATAACAAGTCTGTCAAGGAGGAACCATGATCAAAGTATTGGATTTTAATAAGTAAAGTCGAGAGTCGAAAATGTATTCATCTATTGACCTTTCAAGTCAACATGTCACATAAACATTGATAAGGTTAGAAAGAACAACAGACATTAATTATCAATAAATGGAGGCGCATAGTTCCGTAGTATCAACGGCACATCTACACCATTAGACTTCATTATTTAGTTCCCAGTTTCCTTCTGTTCTTGTAATTACTACCTAGGGACTTTGACGTTAGTGAAAACGACAAGCAATGAAGCACCAAAGTGTATAATATATGTACCTTATATCATGAAACACAGCCCATCGACTGGAAAGTCAATATCAATTTAATGAGTGAAACAGCAGAAGACTTCGCAAAGGCAATCGGCGAAAAGAGTAAAAGAAGACTTTTAATGTTTTTCCCCCTCATTGGACAGTTCTATAATATCGTTTATATTAATCAAAATTCGACATCGTAAAGTGTCAATGAGTGCCAAGGCATCCAGTGTTTTGTTTTCAATGACAATTTAAGTTTCCAAAATTCTGTTCAACATCCAAAACAAATACGTTACTTATACTAGCAGTATTGTCGTCGGCAACGTTTCGTGTTGACTATCAGTTCCAGAAGATATATTGAGAAACCTTTCAAATGAACCAACGACAACCAATACATCACAGGCTCATGGCTCGGCACAGGAGCATAACAAATACGGAGGGGTTAAATATGTTTGTGAGCGCTCAACCCTACCATGACCTGGGAGAGTGGTGTAACAGCACAACAAAAGAACAAACCGAAAAAAAAACATTTGCAAACGGCATACATCATGTACTTTACATGTACATCTTTGCAAACATTTTTTATTGATAATTTGCATTGATGTTTACTTTCTACAATTGTGTAACTTACATTCCTTCATATTATTGTGACTAGAACACGGCGCGAAATCGCGGGCATTAGAGCGTAATTGAAAGTATGTAAATTGTTGTAGGATGAATTTTTGTAAATGAAAAGATTTATGACTGGAGCATTTCAGGAAAGGTATCAAAAGTCATCGGTACTTGGGGACAGGACAAATTTTTTTAGCCCTCCTCCTTTTGTCCATAGTCCGTTATTTTTGTTTTCTGTTTTTTTCTGTATACTATGAACATACATATACGTTGAATAAAGTGTATTTGCTATTTACTATCAATTCCAAGTTTACTATCCACTGCGGTCACTGATATATTATATAGACTAAGAGACTATCCACGGCGGTCATTGATATATTATATAGAGACTCTATATAATATATCAGTGACCGCCGTGGATAGTAAACTTGGAATTGATAGTAAAAAGCAGATACACTTTATTTATAGTATATGTATGATCATAGTATACAAAAAAACGCGAAAATAATTGTCATGTCCCCAAGTACTAATGAAAATTATGTGTAATTTTAAAACAGTCCTAAACGGAAGTCTTTTCCATGACTTAAAAGTCCGTCCGATGACGGAAACAATATCCGGACGCATTTATTTTCGTTTTCCTCCCAAAATAACCCAACATGAATAATCATAAGCGAGGATGACAAATGCGACTATGCATGGTACCTATAGGACACAGAGGCATGATGATTGATTTATTGTGGAAGGAAGAGAAGCGACACACAAAATGAGGTCTTCTCGTTTAATAGTATAGATGATCCAAATGAAATAAGATTAGTTCATTGCTTCATTGCTTGTCATTTTCACTAATGTCACAACGTCCTTTAGTTTTTCACATTGTTTCTATATATTTTACCGATTTTACGTGCATTATATAAAAAGTGTATCTGTTTGAAAAAAAAATTTAATAATTAAATTCAAGATTAAAGAGAAAAATGCTGAAAATATAATAAAATGCGATAAAATTATCTATTCATACATTTATTTAGACTTATAATATTTTACCTCGAAATACGTCAAATAATAATTTCATCTTTTTTTGCAAATAAAAAAATAATGTAGATTAATGACTATGATAAAATTTCATACTGACTCGTTACATCAATTTGAACAAATAAACATATTGTTTTGTCGAACCTACCAGAGAATCAAGCTTAACACATATTTTCTCAACGTGAACATTCCTTTTTAAAGCTGGGGTCACACATTCACGATTTTTACTGCCGTCCTTGAAAGGACCATTCCCGATTAAAATTTGTCAAAAGTCTGATCAAGATCCGGTGAATCGCGGGTGGAAATTCAAACTTTAATTAAAATTTGTAAATACATTTATTTAATCATGACAAAAATCAGATATTGTTCAGGAAGCGTCCAAATTCAGCCGTTTCCAGCCAAATTTGTCCCGATTATCCCGTTCTCAATCCGATTCTAATTCGATTTGTATCTTTCGCAAGGTAAAAAACGACCGAATATGTCCCGACAGCGTCCCGATTCTGCTGAATGCGATCCGACAGAGATCAGACAGTGAACAGACAGTAAACCGACGCTGACGGAAGATATCCGTTAGAACACCCTTTAATGTGATAGTCCCGTCCTATAAAAAAAATCGCCATATTTGGGATGATCAGGTACTACCGGAACACAATCCTAGCACAGTCTGATGTACCGCATCGCAAACGGCTTCGTCGGGACTCCGACGTGGGTATTAATGCCGAATTTCGTATTAATAACGGGACTGTTCCGGAACAAAGACGGTTGGTATTCGGCAAGATCTGGATGTAATCTGGACTCAATCGGCAAAAAAACAGCAATGCGACAAATTTCTCCAGATCATGCCCGTTCCACAGGACAACGTCCAGAAAACACAGAACATTGTTACGATTTTGATCCGATACAGCAGAATCTGTCACGACATAGTCACGATTGTAATCCGACTAGACAAAATCGGCTGAAATTCTCCGAATGTTACGGGACGCACCTAACTGTCGGGGGTGCTTGGCCGACCTCTCCGGACCGTTTCCGATCCGTAGGAATCTGTTACGAACGTATACGACTACGTTCAGACAATGATAGGACATTCCAGATCATTGAGGATAGTAATCCGACTTTTTCACTTTTCGTGTCTTAGCGCTGTCTGATCTCAAACGGGAGCCATAATCGGCACTGTGTGGACGCCGCATTAAGAATAGTGAAGATTAATACACATTAGAAAGTTATGCAATTATGACCATTCCTGTATTTTTTAAAAGTAATGGATGAAATTGCATACACAACCTTAAATTAGAGGCAACAGTAGTACCGTTGTTTAAATCTGACTTGTATAACAGTTGACAGTAGTTTTTTTTTTTTTCTTGACTCAAAAATAATATGTCACAATCGGGAATAGGACACAACCAGTCAATCAACAGATCAGAACAATATATTGGTATCTAAAGATATAAGACCGCTATAACATGTTGCTAGTCCATTGAGACACAGACATATCGTTTCTGTCATCTGATTCGTGATGGTGCCACTAACATTTATTTAGTGCTGATTTTAATCGTGTTTCCTCTTTACTCTGTTAAAGCTGTTTGTATCAGAGCACACCCTTGTTAATGAAGTCCGTATAATGTGATCACGCGCAATATTGTTGAGAAATGGAAAGTTGACAATTGGAATGTTCAAATCATCACTAGTGTCATTTATACTTGTTTGAAGTCGTCCAATTGTGTAAATTTCGACGAAAAAATCACGATATGAAGCAGACCATCTAATTCAGTGGGAACCTTTATCTTAAGTTCGCTTGGATTTATCAGATGCAAGAACTCACTGAAATGTGAGGTATTTGAGTGACATCGTCACTAAATCTGAAAGTAAATTAAAGGAATTTGCAAATCTACAACGATTTGGGAATGTTGATGCTGCATGTTTGTAATACCAAAGTGTATTTGTAAAAAGTACTTTATGTTAGGAATAATTTAAAGTGAAAGGAGGAGTAAAATGACGTAAATGGTTGTTCATACACATAATAAATGTTCGGGATATATTATTCAACTTATCTGAGGTGAGGCTGCAATTATGAATGTCTCCAGTGGAAAAAAATTAGTATTACTATAAACTGTATTTGTTCATTGTACGATCGACTTCAGATATTAAAATTGAAATGATCAGATCATAAAGAGTTGAGTTGTTTGAGAGACATGACCGACAGGAAAAAAATATGTCATTTTTATCATGACCTTGGTGAAGATTTTCATTTATATTTTCAAATGTTTTTCCTACAATTATTGAACTTAGAGTAACGTTGATGTCAAAATGAAATAAAGTATTATTCAATTGTCTCTTGTTTAACTTTTTTTTATAATGAATTTCTTTTTTATTTGCACATGAACATAGTAGTAAGTTATACACAATTTCTGCATATTATAATAATTTTATATAGGCAGAAGATATGCCACATATTAAATAGACAAAGCTAACATAGTTTAATACATTGCAGAATATGATTTCAAGACAAAGGCTGCTTGGATATAGAATACATATTTTAATTTATACAACCATATGGTGTCTGTTGTTTATCTTTGTTGTTATGACAATAAAGGAGTCCAGGGTTTCCAGCGCAGTTCTCTGTCCTACTGAGTCTTTTATTATTATAAAATATATTTTTTTCTATTAATAAGTTTTCTTTTTAAATAATTTTTAGTGCTATCACATTGGTTAATTTGTTCCAATGATAATTTGCTTCTATAAATATAGAATTATGTAAACAGAATTATTAAGTTTCTTCTGTCATTTTTATCGGTTTTCGTTAGAATACCAAATAAAACCAAATCTATATTTAAAGTTAGTTCTATTTCTATCTTCTCAAATATCCAAGAGTTAAGGTCTTCCCATAATTTTGATATATACCGACAAGTCCAGAATATATGTTCTATTGTTTCGACCCCTCCACACCCAAAACTACACTTATTTGTATCGTTATACTTTTATTTTAAAGAGAAGTTCATTTGTGCCTAAAATTCGATGTATTATTTTGTATTGAAACCACTGCAATTTTGTATTCTTGATAATATAAAAGGTCAATATATGGATATTTTTCCAATTGTAGTTTGTATTGAGAATTAAAGACCATTTTTGTTCACATTTCTGTCTAAGGTTTGACTTATTTCCCCGTTTAAACGTGCATCATAAATGTGAATCTTAATTTCATACAATAAGATTGAAAAGTTATTGAATAGTTATTTTAGATCATTTTAATTTTGTTTGAATGTTTAAATTTCCACTAATTCATTTTTCATTAACTCGTTTATTACTGTCTATCATTCCTCATAATTCAGATTTAATAAACATTTAATTAGTGTTTATAAATAAAATTTGTACGATATCATTGTCCTTATAGTTTTTCAGACGTGTGGTTTATATTTTATAATGAAATGGTAATATGGTGTATTAAATTTTGTGGCTTAAAGAAATCTTTAGATCGAAGACATAATACGTAAACTATCATTAGACTTATTTGAAAAAATAAGTATTTTTGGAGAAATTACCCCCCAAAAAAAACAATCAAATTTAACATGAAGTTATCAAAATGAACAGATATTACAATTTCATACATTTACCGTACATTTTCTGATGAACAGTCAAGGTCAATAAATAGTTGATTCAGGCAAAAATGATGATTGTTGAATTCAAAACATTTATGGATGAAATTTTATTAAGAAAATATTTACAATAATTTGAATAAAAGGCATTTAAAGAAGAATCCTTTTTTTAGCAATCATTCGACATATGTTTGATTACGCCACATCGTAAGTTAGCAGGATAAATATTTTCAAAGTTATTAACTACAATAAGTGCTGAATAAAACCTTTAAGGTTTTTAAACAGTCACACAGCTCTTCGACTTCGTCTTTTTATTCGATGCTACTGATGAGTCTAATGTAGACGAAACGCGCGTTAACTTTGACGTAACACATTTTATACCTGCTATCCCTGATGAGTTTTGCATTAGAAAGGAATATGATAAAATTTCAGAGGTCAATGATCTCTACACAAATGACTCCGCAATAACTTCTACGATTTGACGTTTGAAATATGCACTCTGCATGTACAATGTATATACCGCAAAACTGTAGTTGTTCACGTTTTTGCCCTTTGATCTTCAGTGAATAGATTCATTGGAATCATCTCACATTGCCTTGTTTCAATTTGGAACGTTTGTTTTTTTTTTTTGTAAAAGTAAAAGTTTGCGTGCAAATGACTATTTAAGTGTGGTACAAATGTCGATTTCTTCCACCCTTGTTAGTTTGAAGACTATTTTATTGTGCAATACTGTACTCTGCAGTTGAAAGCAACCAAAAACCAAGTTTTGTCAATATCATACAAAATAATACGTTCCTTATTTCATCGTATACAGTTAATTATTGGAAAACTTAGTTATTTTCTTTTAACAAATTTTCGATAAATAATTATTCTGAGAGTCAACCAATATTAGAATTTTCTTATTAGATTTTTTTTTACACCAGACGCATTGCAAATTTAATATAATTGAAGTGACATATTTATGGTTTATGGAATTGGTCAATCATATTTTATCATCTGCTAAAGTTGATATTATTGTACAACATATTTCATAATTAATTTGCACTGAACAACCTAAAACCCATTAATATTTATACTTAGTATTTTTCTTTGTGAGGGTAACGAAAGAATGATAATATCAACCACATTAAATAACATATTCCATGGTGAATAATCATGGCTTCTTTAATCGATACCCTTTTAGAAAAAAAACGTCCTTAGTATAGTTCATGTACAACTTTTTAGTTAGACTAACTGCACAATATTCAATCATGTTTGTGAAAATTAGGATTATACTATAATACAACGTCACAATTAGTGTGAAATAGTGGATTGTTTTTATAAAGTAATAAATTGAAGCTATTAAAAGAAATACACTATAATATTAATGCATTAGTGACATGGGTGTTGTAATGAAGTTTTTCTGTTCTAGATAACCCATTTACTGAAATAGAAAATAAATAAATAAATACATAAATAAATAGTTTGAAGGAACCTTTTATATAAAAAGTCTAAGCCGCCCAGTGAGCATGACGCCTTACGTGAATGTTCTTTAAGTAATGTCGAGGAACAGATAATTGGGCTATGTCACAGATTTTAGAAAAATGTTGCATACGATTTTTATGCATTCAATTCTAGCTGAAAATCGACCAATAAAATAATTCATTGACCTGTTAAACTTGCTTAAATATGATTGACAGAAAAAACTTTGAAATAGTTTGTGTAGAATTAACATTAAATAT
The DNA here is from genome assembly GCA_017311375.1 of Mytilus coruscus. Lineage (NCBI taxonomy): Eukaryota > Metazoa > Mollusca > Bivalvia > Mytilida > Mytilidae > Mytilus > Mytilus coruscus. Next base: position 89,050,319 of record CM029599.1, read on the forward strand.
ATCACAGAATTATCATAATTTTGAAAAACTCCCTTCTCTAAAACTTGTCCAATTTTTCTTAAAAATCAATACTCTTTTGCCATATTAATGTCCGTTGTATTGATGTTAAATGATTATTCAGTGTTTGGGATATACTTCAGTCAATGTGATATTCTTGGTGAATGAAAAAAAAAAAAACGCTGTTGAGCCGTTAAACTACGAAAGCGTATTAGCGCCACACATTTTGTTTTTTATAATTTTCTTCCTATCTTTGCGTTATAACGCAAACATCTTGATTTCAATTATGCATTAAGTTTTGTATATATGCCCGTCTGTCATTAAGTTAGGAAAAGAACCATAAATACATGTACAAGGCAAAGTCATTATAATAAATATGCATAGGAATCAGAAAAGTATATAATTTAACAAGAAAATAGATATGTTATAGGCATATTTTATTTGAAAGGCCAACATTTTTAGAATTTTGATTCAGTAGATAAGAGCAAAAATAATGTCATACAATTGTAAAACTGTCAAGGCAAATAGACAAAATGATCTTTCTGCAGCTGTAAAATGAACTATTAAGAAAGATTTTTTTTTAATTTTGATGTAAGAAATCGTTAGCAGGGTTGGTTTTTTCTTCGGTATAACTTTAATTTACTCAATTTTCATTGTAATATATGTACATGTATTATCATGTATATCATTTTGGGGGCACTTTTTAGCTTGATGTTCGGTGTGAGCCAATGCTCCGTGTTGAAGACCGTACTTTGAACTATAATGGTTTACTTTTACAAATTATGACTTAGATGGAGAGTTTTCTCATCGGCACTCATACCATATCTTCTTATATCTATTATCCTTCTCATTATTAGTTAAATAGTAAAGCATTTTACTTTGCAATGAGTACAAAGAAAATAAATTTTAATATATGCAGCCTCCTCCTCCATTAATAAGTGCTGCTTCCTTTGAATCTTAAATAAGAAATAAGATAAAACAAATGTTTGCGTTATATCGCAAAGGTTTGCGTTATTTCGCAAAAGGTTTGCATTATAACGCAAAGATAGGAAGAAAAATAAAAAATAAAAATGTGTGGCGCTTATACGCTTCCGTATTAAACATCGTTTTTCGACGTTTTTTTTACTCCGATATCAGATTGATTAATACATCAAAAAACGAAAGTGATGCCTAAAGGGAAAATAGTACTATTACATTTTCCCACCATTAGGTTGGCCTTTTGTGTACCCAAGGCAGGTGAAGGAAGTCAACTTAGGAGCGCTGTGATTGGATGTAAGAGTACAATATATTTTTTTATTTATCTATCATGAATAACTGCAGTGTGTATATTTACAATATAAATTTTGAAACCCATTGAAATATTTTCTAGAGAATTATTCGAAAAGACTTTTAAAATTTCATAAATTTGGTGTAAAATGACGGTGAGCATGGATAACATAAACAAGCTCCGTTGGAAGTTGGTCATGATACTATTTGGCTTCAATTTTTAAATCAGAATAATAAAGTTCTATCACCACACATTACTGTTTTGTCCAGGTTTTTATTATAAAAAGTGGTAAATTTAGAAAATGTTAGTATTGTCGCCTATGGCAGAATAAATAGTACCGTTTTCCCTTAAGGTAAATTTATACAAATGGAAGGTTATGTAACAACAGCATAACAATTTCGAAAAGAAAAAAAAAAATATGGATTGGTTTTGGAGTTTTAATGAATTTTAGAACATTATTTGTTTTAAAAGATTTCATTCAATAATATTAAATTTCAGAAAATAAGAGAGCCTTATTTTTTCGATTTTTAGTTCCAGTTTAACGTACCGCAGTTTTTAACATCATTTCATAATAATCTGTGACGTCAACCTTTGTAACTTGAAATTAGCAGTCATATTCATTTCTGGACGCTTTGAATAAATTCCGAATACAACAACTATCACTCTGTGGGTTATTGGTAAAATGTTTTCTTATTCATGACAGTTAATAATCTTGCGAGAATATCGTAAAAATGGAGTTTGAACAAAATTAATAATTTTGTTAAATTTAAATTATTATTTAGTACATATATATAAACGTACGAAACAAAACTGCTTTACACAGTAACAACATCACATCAGATGTTTTTGTAAGCTACCGTACCAGCACTACTCTCTAAAGAATGTATTGATAAAATTGTTTACCAAACTGTGTGTCTGTTTGTAGGTTAGTTAGATATTGTTGTCGTAGGAACTCAGTCCACATTATCTTTATCTATATTGCATATGAACGCTTTGCAACTGGAGTATACGAACATATAGTTCCTTATGGTTCGTATTCGTATCAGAGATTAGTGCTGGTATAGTAGCTTAAAAATATGCGTATTCGGCAATATTTCGGATATTGATGAAATTTTGAATGCATTTAGAACTCGACGAACAGCTTTATGTCCTTCGAGAGGTACAATCGTTTAAACATTTGTGAAATAGGACTATAGACGTATAGAACGGACGTAAATAATTGAGAAGAAATTAATTTCCACTTTTTTTAATCGAATGGCGGTTTCTCGAAAATTCGTCGAAAGAATTTTGTTTAAGAAATACATGTTATTGCTGTAAATTTTTTTACAATTTAATGATATTAAAATATACGGGGGCACCGTATTGATTTTCTTTTTTTTATAGATGAAATCAATTTGTCTCAATATGTAGAATGAAAAAACGCCAAAAGGACAATATTATCGAAACGTTTAAATGTTTTTTAAGACATCCGTTAATACTTAATACTTTAATACTTAAAATATTTAAAATTAGTAAAAAACGAATACGGCGATCCCCTATTTTTTTTTCCACATCATTAAAAAGGACACTGTTCACAGTCCTATGGCATTATTTTAAATTAAAATTCCAAGGACGAAACTTTGAGAAATTTAAAGTGAAAAATTATTTCGCCGCTTTTTACGTAGCTTTTATGCAATCATAATTCTATTTTACAAATTTTGAATGCATTGTATCTCGGAAAGTATAAAAGCTGCAGATATCTTGTTTTTAACAAATTTAACAAAATAGCTCGTCAAAGATATCAGGGGCCTGTTTATCAACGCTCTTGGGACTAGGACAAGTCCTAAGTGGGTTTATCAACTTATCGTAACTTAGGAAAGGTCATAGGAATCGTCCTAAGTTAAGGACACCTATATAGATGTCTTAAGAAGGTCTTAGGATGGTCCTAACTTTATGATATTTTCTATGATGGTTAATTTGTAAACAAATACGACTGCTGCCTATATATATATATATATGTTTATTAGGGAGCATAACAAAGTAGTTTTTGTAGAAATAGACCGCTTAGTGTCTATAGTAATCCACTGAACTATTTGAGTGACATTGATATTATACGCAAGTGGAAAATAAAATAACTGAAAATAGGTTACAATATTAAAGAATATCTACTTTAAAACAAGTTTGAAAAAAAGAGACTTAGCAAAAAAGGGTCCATTCCAAAGCGCTTGTGATCCGTAATCATGGTAATGAAATAATGTATGTATTCCGTATTTATATGAAAGATGCACGAGATTGTCTTGAAATCTGTAAAATAATAAACTGTGACACTTCGAATTGAACTCAATCAAAATATCTAATGAATTTTACTGATTATATTTAGTTGTCACATTTTCACTAATAATTTGTTCGATTCTTGTATAGAATGAAGTACATTTTTGTGTTTTTGTTTCATAAAATTGAATGTACAATTGTTAATTAAATATTTTGTATTATCTTTATGATAATACTAATAATAATTATATATATATATTTTTTTAATATTATGTATTATCTTTTAATCATTACTACTGGTGAATTTCGATGCATTTTTTATAATATTTTTGATTTTTAATATCTGGTTTTTTTTTTTTTATATTTACGCTAACACTTAGGACAGGTGTTAGGACATCCTAGCTAAGATAGTCCTAAGATAGCTTCGATGTGCTTGCTGAGACATGTCGTAAGTAGGTCGGTCCATACATTATCTTTATTTACTCCTAAGATAGGTCTTACGACAAATCCTAGGACAGCTTCGATAAACAGCCCCGTGGCTTATAATTATGTAAGCCAGACACGCTTTTCGTCTGCAAAAGACTCATTAATGACGCGCGAATAAAAAAAAATCAAAAGACCAAATAAAGAACGAAGATGCAGACAGAGCATTGAGGACCAAAAATTCCGAAAGGTTTTGCCAGATACAGCTAACATTACTTATGAATATGACAATATCAATAATAAATCATGTCAATGCAGAAGTGCTGACTTTTTATACATTGTGACTTGGATGGAGAGTTGTCTCATTGGCACTCATACAACATCTTATTTATATATAGGCAGTTCAACAAGTTCTAAATGCATACAAAATTGGTAGAACTTCGGAACACTACCATATTTATATATTTAGCCCTCGGTAAGCCATAAGTTCAACTTTCGTTTTTCTTAAATGTCGATAATTTTTTTCTCTGTCTCGTATCAATCATTTTAAATAAAAGGAAACCTCTGGATACAACCCTTGTGCCTCCATATCTCCCAAAGTTTTGTACCTCTGGTGAGATACGTCATTATCAAAAATGAAAATAATTATACTATCCTAGTAAATTTATTGTTTTTATATGGCTTCCTGTCAACTGTCAGTTCCCACGCAAATTAACAAAAACTCGTGTATTCATATACTTCCTGTAAGAAAAAGGAACATTTTACAACGGTAGACTTAATATGCTTGTTGATAATATGTATTTCTATTGACAATTACTCAGGATTGTTTTTACGAAATCGTTGTTGTATCTTGTCCAGTGCCAAAGTGCATTCTATAGATTGTCTAAAGGGGTATTTGAAGACCGTTGGCTAACCTCTACCGATGTTATTTGAATTTGTGTGTCTTTTATTTGACATCTATATAAATAGATATCTCCTTTTGTTAATATCCGTTTCTCCCAACGCTGTATTGTATACAAGTGTGCAACAAATGTTGTATGTTTGCACATATATTGGGTGATATAGTATAAGATAATAATGCATGTAAAAATAGTAAATTTTTTATTTTCACTGTTCTTACTTTTATTACTTTTCAAAAGTAAACTTTTGGTTTCAGATTGTTTTGTATTATAATAGTTAAAGGAGCTCATATAATAACATTAACGGTACCATTTTTGCTGCGAACTTCAACTACTGCAATAATAATTTATTTTCGTTACTTTCATAATAAACTGTGTCGTAATTAACACAGAAATAGTATAAATGAAGCAAGGACATTTTGATATACTATTAAAATCATTGCTTAAATAAAACGAGATATATAATGCATTATTTATAAAGTTATTCTAATATGATCCTCTTTATACCTTCTAGGCTCCAGAAGTTGACCCTTTTACCGCCAAAAATTGGTCTATCTTTATCATTTTTCTCATTAATGACTTTCAGTAATTACTCTCCGCTCTTTCATCATTTGTCCGAACCTTCCGAATTTGACTCATTGTCAACCCCGACCAGCTTGTAAAATGAGTGTACTTTATGAGAAGTAAGGTATGTTAACCCTTCAGGAGCACCTGTTCGTCGCACTTTAAATCGTCCGGTCTTTTAAAGAGTTCACACTTTTTGAAATTAAGTTTAAAGTTTAGAAGCAGAATATTTTAGCTCTTCCGGAGCACCCTGAGATATTACGTCCGGTCTTTTGTACTGCCTGAGCCTTGCTTTAAGTCTTTACTAGTATTTGGTGATTTTTATTTTTCCTTTCTTTAATTTATTCGTCCGTAGTATTGACTTTTATTTGTTAATGTTGTTTGTTTGGTTTCATATACCACAAACAATTTGGCCGAGAAAGTTACCGTATAAGCTTCAAGTCCTTTTTCAATGCCTTTCAGAAAATAGTAGAATCCGGAACTTCCATCTCTTTAGATATTGATTTCATAATAGTCTTCACCTCCGGATCATAATGGTCTTCACCTCCGGATCATACTGGTCTTCACCTCCGGATCATAATGGTCTTCACTTCCGGATCATAATGGTCTTCACCTCCGGATCTGTAAGAAACACCAAAACACAATAAGTTGTGTAATGGAATTAAATTTACCTGAAATACCTACTGTCAATGAAATAAAAATAAATCAATATTAACTTCGGAGAAAGACTGTTTTAACGATTTAATTAACATCAAAATAGAAATACCCAGTGCAGCGTGCTTAAATAAAAGTAGGACTATTAGACTTGACAATATTCTATTTAAAGTAAACATATTCTGTTATTGCTCGTCCAAAGTCAGGAGCCTGAAATTCAGTGGTTGTTGTTGGTTGTTAACTTCTTTTTCCTGTAAAACAGATTGGTACAAACCCTATTTAATCAGGAGATGTGGTATGAATATTCATTCCATAAAGACCAAAACTGTGAACAATAAAAGGTTTATCAACATAGCCTTCAACAATGAGCAAAACCTGTAACGTATAGTAAGCTATAAAAAGCCTTGCTTTTACATTATTTTGAAACACTCCAAATGAGAAAAACAAGGGCATTATTTATAATACAACAATGAGCAAAAACACAAATATAGCAGACAACCAACGACAACCATGAAGAGGATATTAGGTTTCTTGCTTTGGACATGCACACAAAGAATGTAGTGATCCGAAATTTTGTATTGATTTTTAATCAATTGGCAGGATGTTAAACATTTCCATCATAGAAACTCTTTTAATCAATGTATTGAAAAAAAGTCTTATCCAGACATTTTTTTACAATTCTAAATTGTATGAAATGTTTGTCTATATGTGACCTTTTATTTATGTGATTATAGTGCAATTTGTTTTAAAATGTCACTTATTTTTATGATTCAGATGATGTGCTTTTCAGTTCAATTACTTTTTTTTTCAATTACACCTGTTATGTGGAAGCAATATACCAGGTTGTGCTTGGGTCTACCAGCTCATTGTAAGTGGCACGTGCGGTTTTCGCCAATCAATTGTATAATAAACCTTTTGGTAATAATACATAAAAATATACATTTTTAACTTTGTGAGTAATTGAGATTTATACTTCTGATATGAATACTTCACATCTAATTAATTTTTTATAATGATGAAATGAACGATTACATATTTTTGAATCGATGAAATGATAAGTGTCTCCGAGAATGATTACATTGTCTTTGTACGCCTTTATATGTCATATTTTCATTTCAAATCGCATGGATTTTAATGTTTTAATATATGACTGGTTTTAGTTTTAACGATAAATCTAATAACTAATTAAGTAATCGTAAGGTTTTGTTTTCTTCTATTGATGAAGTAAGCTTTTAATGTGATGTTTGATGATGTAATCTTTTAAAACTTATATTTCATGCATTTTACATAAAATAGTTCTTCAAAATGTTTTCCTCTTTTAATGACCTTTTTGTGATATCTTAAGTCTATCTTAAATTTATTGCTTCTTATACTCCTGTGTACTGGCACGGTATAAAGTAAACAATGCTGTTGTTCTTGGGTTTTTTTTTTTTTCGTCAGTCTGCCCTCAAAATGGGAAGTTAAAATAATCGCTTTTGTCGTTCATTTCATTTTTAAACCGACCATCATTGTAAATTTCTAGATACTAGTACATGCTATGAAACAGGCTTAACTGTTTCTTCGTGCGTATCCTTTATTTCAAGTTCAGTGAGATATCTTCGACCAATATATTTTTAAACTTTAAACTATTGAGTGTGTGTGTGTGTGGGGGCATCATCTTTATGCGGAATATAAAGTTAAAGAATAACACCAGATCATTGTCATACTTCTCAAAAAGCTCTTATGTTTACGAATGAAAGAATAAAATAAGGCAACAGCAGTTTTCCGATGTTCAAATATCATAATTTGATGAAAGAAGATACAAATCAAGGAAATAAAAAAAAAAAATAACTTTAAACGGAGCGAAACCGGGTGCGTCGAAATGGTAAGCGTCACCAGCAAACATTCATCCCCGCCATGCAAACCTACATAGGTTCAAAATGCCATAATCGGGATTAGGGCAAAATTAGTAAATTAGAAATCAGGCGACGATTCTGAGGTTTGAACATCGAAGGCCGTGAAAAATATCTCGAGATGGTAACGTGAAACTTATGCAGTGTAGATTTCAGTCGTTCTTTCTCATAACGTTTACTCTGTTAGAGCAGTTTGTGTGAGACGAGCAAAATCCCTGTTAATGAAATCTGTATATTGTGAACATACACGAGCGTAACATACTAAATGAGATATGAAAACGCCATACGACTAGTAAAGAGTATGATACTGCTGACAAATGGGAAGTTGACTATTGGAAAGAAGAAGCCATCATTCTAGTTTGGAGTCGTCCATCTGTTTCAATATCGAGGTTGACGTAGACCTTTCAGTCGGCAAAAAAGGGCAAACACTGTCAGTTGGTTCCAATAATATTTGTGTTTGCATATTTAAAAAAAAAACAAATATTCCGAATGTAACATTGCATGTTGTCAATAAAAAAACAATCATCTTGATGAAGTCAATTTTAATCAAAGAGGTTTTTTTACAAAGTATGATTTCTACCTTTCTTAAACAAGCTATAACATTGTCCTCACTGAAGGAAAGACTTGCCCATAGGAAATGAATACTACCTTTAAACACTACTGTATCAGGTTAGGGTGAAGGTTGGCGCCTGTTAAAACGTTAAAACCTGCTGCATTTTTATGCACCTGTCCTAAGTCAGGAGCCTGTTGTTCAGTGGTTGTCGTTTGTTGGTGTGGTTCATAGATGTTTCTCGTTTCTTGGTTTTTTTATATAGATTAGACCGTTGGTTTTCCTGTTTGAATTGTCTTACACTAGTCAATTTAGGGCCCTTTATAGCTCGTTGTTTGGTGTGAGCCAAGGCTCCGTGTTAAAGGCCGTACTTTGACCTATAATTTTTAACATTGTGACTTGGATGGAGAGTTGTCTCATTGGCACTCATATCACATCTTCTTATTTATATTTATGAAGTACCTATCAAACGTCCTCACTGAAAAATAACAAAAACTTGCCATTAGGAAATGAATACTACCTTTAAACAAACCAGCTAAAGCAACAATTATATCCTACTTTTCCATGTAGGAGGCCCAATGCTGCTTAAGTATAAAACGGAAAAGGTAATGAATCTGAAATCTCAGGATTTACGCAGAATGAAATAAATAAGACATTTGTATTGTCTACAGTCCAAAACTTGAAAATATAATGAAATAAATAAATAAAATAAAACCTTTTATTACACGGATAGTTTTGTTATAGATCCCCAGAACACTGTGAATTTAATCTGATAGAAATAGGTTTAAGTGAAAGAATGTTACTGACAGCATTAAATTTTACTTTTCCAAAGTAATGAAGTAAAATAACAAAATCACTGAACTCCAGGGAAAATTCAAAACGGAGAGTCCCTTATCAAATGGCAAAATTAAAAGCTCAAACACATCAAGCGAATGGAAAACAACTGTCATATTCCTGACTTGGTACAGGCATTTCTTTAATATGTTGAAAGTGGTGGATTAAACCTGGTTTTATAGCTAGCTAAACCTCTCACTTGTATGACAGTCGCATAAAATTCCATTATATTGACAACAATGTGTGAACAAAACAAACAGATATAATAGGTAAAAATGTCAAAAATAGGGGTACAGCAGTCAACATTGTATTATAATCTTAATCACTATAAAAACAGAAACAAATGTTAACAAAGAAAAACAAAATGGCATATAGACAAAGCACATAAGAAAAAATGAAAGACAAGAATACAAAAAAATGACCGTAGCACAATAACACAATGGCGGGATGTATAAGTACAGACCCACGCTAAAAGGATATTAAAAATCGACTAAACAGTAAAGGTTAATAATTTACAAAGACAAATAAAAGAACACTATACCCGTGATTAAGATGATAAACAACGTCAGTACCTAGAATCTATACTTCAAGACCATTATGTATTATTTGTGAAGTTGAAACGGAATATTTATCAACAAGGTCTTGGTATCTTCCGATTAACTTTTATAGAAAAGGGACTAGACGTTCTTTGACATAACCCTAGTTCATCAACTTTCTGCTCACAATTTGTTGAAAAAGTCTACCTCCAAATTCAACAAATATGTTGTCAATAAGAAACTCCAGCATACTGATCACTTGTTCCTCTGTCTAGCATGTTTTACCATTTTGTTCACTTTTAACAAAATATGCCGTATGGTATCCCAAAGTAATAAATTTGTAGCGTATGCTACCATTTTAATATTGAAAAGCATTGTGGATTACATGTATTTCTTTTAGACGATTTTTCAATTTTACATGGGGAATGGTGGTATACAGGTTTGAAAAACCAAAAGTTTTGATAGAATAGATTTCAGAGAAAGATCGAGATTAAAATTATCCAAAAGTTCTTTAGAGTTTTTTAGAATCCACATATGGATAATACCACTACGCGAGTAAACAGTTTCACAGTATTTCTGAAGACCCTCTTTCACTGCGGATAGAATTTTTGTCAATCTAATGGACAATTCCTTGGTAGAACATGCAGATGAGCCGGCAATGTACCGTTGTTTGTACGGAATTTTGTGAAGCTTAGGTATCAAATACAAACAAGGTAAGTCCTCAGATTTGATGTTCAATGTAATGTTCATTGAAGCCATGAAGGACTTATGATTTGCCAAAATCTCATCCTTGTCAAATGATATGTTTTTGTATGTGGGATTACCTGAGTGCTCATTTATTCTTAATTCTCTTTGGTTAATCATTCACACAGTTTTTCAACTTCTAAATTCGACGTTTTATCAGAGACCTGATTGTTTTGACCCATTCTGACGAAGTAAATCCAATTCAACTCCTTCTCTTTATGCCCATGCTCTGGCGTAGTCCTCAATGGAATCCATAATTATTTTGAAGTTATGGTTCGAATTGATGTGTTGGGGTTCTCTGAACTTAGGACCATGAGATATCACCTTTCGGAGATGTTCATGTTGAATTATGATTAGATCCCCAGTAATAACATTTCCAAAGGGGCTGTAAATATAAGGCGAGTGGGAACAGTCACATGTCAGAGTTTTTTTTAGATATTCTTCTTAATCAAATTCCTGCAATGCTTGCTTATAGTTAAATACTTTAGGTGCAATGGTTTTGATGTAACTGTAAGAAACAAAAGGTACAGACTCAGTTTGAAAATAAAGTGGAATATTAGACGTTACCTCTTTGTGATGAAGAACGTTGCTGATGTTGATAGCATCAATTCCTTTAGTAGTAACCTGAACTGGAAGGAATTTCTTCTTTTCGTTATGTAAAGGTTCCGAATTATACTGACCAGTCTGTATATTGAAGAAAATGTATTCATGCATCCCTTGTCAAGTTCATAATCTCTCAAACATTTTAGAAAAATTAACATGCAGGCAATAGTTCTAATGTAATGTAACCCTAGTGGATGATGAAGATGTTAAAGAAGGTCATCAAAGCTACTGGAGGGCGATCTAGATTTGGAAGACTTTTTTTACATTGGCCCGATGGTAACGTTTTTCCCCATGACTACGCTGGTGTCTTAAAGTAGTATTAAGTAGCTCATTACATTTACATCACTGCAGGCTGGACTTGACAAATTTCCTACTCCTTTGATGTCATCATTGCAACCATATGGCATTGCAGTACCTAGTTCCCTTATCCGGAAATTTTCTCTATCTTTTCGGAAAGGAGTACTTAGTATAGGGCTATTGGTGTTGTACTAAATTTTCTCGATGTTGCGTACTTTCATAGATGAAGAAGGATCATGGTCCGGGATTAAAATGGTTATGAAGAACCCTAAATTGCGGATCTTTATTATCAGACTGGTGTTGATTCATCCTTTTACGCAAAGTTTATCGAGGTTCACCAACATAAAGAAGTCCACACAAAGTACATTCAATTCCGTAAACGACATTGTCCGTGGAACAGTCCAGAGGCTCAAAAGATTTTGTATTTTTGTATAATAAGGTTTTCCTGTTAAGTACTAGTGAAATCTTGAGTCGTGATTAACATAAGTTACATGTCTTACACGTGCTCCTCTTTCCTTTTTTATGTTTACAAGTAGAAATGATAGTTGATTCACTTGTAGTAGGTGTCTTAAAACAGTCGAAAATATTCACAGTACATGTTTTTAGTTTTTGAAAAGTATCTGAATTTTTAAAGTAATAATTACCTTCTAACTGTATATTAGTCAAATCAGGTGAATCCTGATTTGCTAAGATAGTAGTAAAAGGTTGATCCCTGTACGAATTGAAATTTTAACCCAATGGAAAAATGGGTAATTGTTGTGTCAAAAGATGTTGTACTAGCACTGGGATGGTACAGCTGTTGGTGAACTATCAGCCCGAAGGGTACCATTCGTTCAGTACTTGTCGTCATGATTTAAATTAAATGTTTTTGTCTATGAATTTCCCATCCATAAAATTAGTTCATTGTGTTAAAGCCAAAGTTGCAGTGCCCTCGCGTAAGGATGACCCAAATAGCTCTGTTGATTTTTGTTTAGGCTCTGGATCATTTGTGCTCCTTTAAGGGTTATTTTAGTGACTTTCCAAACTTTGATAAAGATTTTTCGAGAAACGTTTTGTGTGTACAGAAATGGTCATAGGTGTCTTTGAAAAAATGTACAGGACAGAATTGAACTCTTATTTTTTTTAAAATTGACCACATTATTGAACAAGAGTGCAAACGCTGAAATGTCTCGCCTGTTTTACTTATCTTTGAATTCATATTGAAAGTCTGTAATATATGTTTTACTACAAGAATTACATAAACTTAACATTATCAATGTTCTTTAAAAAAAGAGGTTGCAGTCAGATGAACCATGCCAGACAGACATGTACACCTTACAATCACTCCATACACAAAATATACTTATAGTTGACCTATTGCTTATAGTATCTGAAAACTAACAAAATTACAAAAACTTATCATTAACCAATGAATTATGAAAATGAGGTCACAGTCATATGAACCCTGCCAGACAGTCATGTACACCTTACAATCGTTCCATAGACCAAATAAAGTTGACCTATTGCTTATAATATCTGAGAAAAAGCCAAACCACAAAAACTAAACACTGTCCAATGAACCATGAAAACGAGGTCAAGGTCAGATGACCCCTGCCATACGGACATGTACACCTTACAATCATTTCATACACCAAATATAGTGGTCCTATTGATTATAGTATCTGAGTAATAGACCAAACCACAAAAACTAAACATAGGCAAATGAACCATGAAAATGAGGTCAAGGTCAGATGAAACCTGCCAGACAGACATGTACACCTTACAATTATCCCATACACCAAATATAGTTGACCTAATGCTTATAGTATCTGAGATCTGGACTTGACCAGGTAACTGTAACCTGATTACTGAACCCTACCTGACGGACATGTAGACATTGAAAGGAACCCATATACCAAATACAGGTACCCTATTACTCATAATAAGTGAGTAGTTCAGTTGGCAAAAAAACACGAAATTTTTTTCAAGCAGTCACTGAACCATGAAAATGAGGTCAAGGACAATGGACATATGACAGACAGAAATTTCGTAACTAGAGTATCGGTATACAAGGTATGAAGCATCCAGGTCTTCTACCTTCTGAAATATAAAGCTTAATACCAATAGTTTACGCAGCAGCTACGAGTGGATTGTAATCCCTAGGTCTTGCATTTTGCGACTTCTGTCACAAGAGACAAAAAATACCAAAAAATGACTAGAATGTAGATAATAATGTGTAAATTGGAAGTGATGGCTAAAATACAGAATGCTGAACTTGATTTTATCAGTTGAAATACCTTCTGGAATAAGTATGTTACCTTATTTGCTTTTTTCACCTTGCTAATATTTTTACCTGAATGATTATACATAATCAACTGTCACTATATGTTTGATATAAAACAGAAAACTCCCAGCTATTGATATAAACCTCTTATACTCCAAAAGTCTGAGGATAATATACAGCCACTTTACAATAGACCTAAGTGGGATTCTTTAATTTAAAAATAAATATCTATAAACTTTAGGATTCACTACTATGAATATCGGACCACAAATTAGACACAATAAGACAGAGGATCCAATTATAGCATCATGTTTAGTTTGCATTTATAATAAAGCAAGACCTAGTATTTGAATATCTGATATTTCTTTACTAAGAAACACTAGCAGCAATTCAATATGCCATATGCATATGTAAAACCTCCCTAAATCTTCGAATTTTGAAGAGGCAAACTGATTTTAGTTGGAACAGTGCATGCACAAAATTTACTAACCAAAACTGCCAATTAATAGTACAAGAACAAATAAGCATGAAATAACCTATATTATACTGCAAATAAAATATACATTAAACAATCATTAACAATAAAGTTTTAACTTAATGCAAATATCTACTACAATTGACAACAATAATGACATGTAAGAAAGAAATTTGAACTTCATATAAGGGACAGAACAAAAATATACAAAATATTGCACAATGAGTAAAAGGTGTAGAAAATATCATGTATGACACAAGAAATAGTCTTAATCTGCCACCATATGTTGTGTAGTAACGTTTCATTCAATATTTTGATATATCTTTCAATAGTTTAGATTAATTGTATACACAGATCCCTTTTCACAAAACCTATTCTAATTCTTTCTAAATTTCCTAAATTTATTTCAACTACATGAATCTACAATATATAATGTGTATCAAATATGATCTCAGACAATGTTGTTACTAGATATTTTGATATCTATCATTACTTTATTCATTTCACTGACTTTTTGAAGGCAAAATATTAACATCTTACCCTATGCTATTTCATTGAAAATGTATGAGATGCTCAAAACTGAAATATTTGTATACTCAACTGCGACATAATTTCGCATGAGATATTTTTAATTAACAGAAAGCAGTCTATATAAAAAATAATTAATGTCATTATGGAATTGAATCATGAAAGACACTAGACTTTACAATATAAATATATAAAAGATGTTGAAGATATTTGGAAATCAAATGCTTATGAGCACTGAAGGGTAAAGATAGCATTCACTTTACACTGGAAACTAAAAATTAAACATTGCACTGTATTTATTGGCAATGGAAGACAAAATTTGGAAATGAGGATATCTTATTTTGTCGATTATTCTAGTTGGTTCAAATACAAAGATTACTTCATTTCAATAAACCCTTTAATGGCTATTTTTAGAACAGACAGATTCACTTAATGCCTTATATTGTCTGTTTTCAATAGCTAAAATCAAAATTGAACTCAATACAAATATATATATATATATATATATATCAGACAATTATATTAATCATGTTAGTATATTGATTATAATGATTTAATTAATAATACTTTAAATGAAATTTTAACTAAGGCATATCAATTCTAACATTTCTATAACAAACACAAGTTAATGTGTAATATAATCTATATATTTTACATTATAATGCCATAACCATAATCTACTGCAAACAAAAACAAAAAATAATTGTAACACTACAATAAACATTTAAGTGAAAACATCCAAGATATTTTGATAGCTAGGCTCTGTTCTGCACATCAATTCTTTTTCCTGTTTGAAGCGTAAATTTTCCCAATTAGTATCATTTTGATACTCCTTCATAAATAAGAGAAAAATAAAAGCAGAATAGAATATCCTTGCAAATATATATACCTTATTATAATGCCAAATTAGTTCATTTTTCAATTATTTATTGTGTCAAAATACATTTGATGACAATGTTGTCATTTTCCTTGAAATATTACAAAGTAGATTCATTGGTCAATAAACCTAGTTTCCCTAACAATGATACTATTGTAGGATTTTCTGTTCCTTTTCTGAAAACTTAATGCTGTTCTGATATTTCAATCTTGCCATATGTTTTTCATCTTTATGTGTCAGGAACAGAAGCAAAACACTGAATATATCTATCCATGTGAGACATAAAACTCAAACTTTTCATTTAAAAGATGAATAAATATTTTTAGATAATTGATTTAAATACTATAAACAGAATTATTTTGATGGATATTATTTTCATGATTAGCCCCTTTCTAGCCGACTGAATTTTCGAACTCAATAATGTTTAGAACAAAGAAGATTCAAGTTTGACATATTCAGGACATTATATGTTCATCTAGCACAACAGTAGGTTGGATTACAGTAACTGATACAGATTAAAATAAATAAATAAATATATTTGTGTAAAAAAAAACTTGTATATAAAACTTTATAACAAGAACAAAAGCAATCTTTAAAATTCTAACAAAATTATGTTGTTTAATAAAACACATGGTTGTCAGTAATTTACTGACCTTTATTAAACTGAAGGTTAAGGATTCAATGCAAATGATCCCTGCTATATTGATCTTAGTGGAACCTATTCCACTTTAAATAACTTAATATTATCATATATATATTTTTAAAGTTCTTTTAAGCAGATTTAAATACTGCTACTGATAAATGTTTGCATCATAGCCTAGCATAAAGTATTAATGAGGTAATTGGTTTATGTTTGTGACAATGAACTTTGATTTGGTATTATAACTGCTTATTTCACAGTTCAGGTGGTTTTTCAAAAGAAACTTAACAGTTTTGATTACTCAAATAATTCAAGAAAATCTGTTTTAAGACATGGATTTCATCACTAAATTATATTCACAGTTTAATCAATTCATGCAAGAACTACATGAAAATAACACAGAAGCAATTCTAATCTTAACAATGACCAAAAATCTCTTTTAAGTTATCAATTTGTAAATGATTTTAACTATTGCAGAGATTTCACAGACTACATGAAAGTACTGTTTTACACTTCATGGGTTACATATATTAAGCTCTTATCTCATAAGTATAAATCATATATAAAGTATAATAATTGTTAATAATTTAAAATGATTTTGATAATAATCCAATAAATTTTCTATCTTTAAATATTAACTTTCAGATGCTAAAATGAATGAGTATTAAATGTAAACTAGCCTCTTAATTTTATTTTCATTCCATTATCGAAAAGTTGAATATAAACATAACCATTTTTTTTTAAATCAACATAAATATATATTTTAATGAAATTAAATAACAAAATTCAAAAATATAATTTGATTAAATTTATAATCCTGCTGATAGATTATGAGGCTTTTGTAAAAAAAATACAAAACCATGAACAGTATAAACAATAATAGCATAAAAATAATTAACAATTGCATTAAAATTATGCTAAATACATAGATTTACAACAATGATTGTGTAGAATAGGTAATGCTTTAACAAATAACATTATTTTTCAACCATAAACTCTCAAAGAAAAATCAACAATATAGATATTCTGACAAATTAGTATTTCTCTTAAAATATCACAGACTATTAAATTGGTATAATTTTCAATTTAATATTCAATACTTTCAAAAGTTTTTACAATGACAATGTATGAATATTAAAAGTTCTCTAATTCTAAGAAGAATTATACTCTACTGCTACTTTAGTTCTCAGCTTTTAATTGGTTGAAATTCATATATTTCTAAATTACCTTTCCATTCTCTAGTTCTGCTGATGTAATGACATTAATATATGTGAGAATGCCTGATAATTTAACACAGCATTTGATAAATCTTCCCACCAAACAATTGTATTGTGAGTAAATTGTCTAAAAAAATTACCCTAAAACAATACTGCATGACTGTATCCTATGATTTACAAATGGTGAAATAATAAAATACACAATTCTGCACTACATATGTTCTTTTAGAAAGAAACATAATAATATCCACTTCCAAACATTGATTTATGTTGAAACAAAAGAAGCTCAAATGGTGTATTGCCAAAATAATAAAGATTTTTCAATTTAAAACTTTGTTATTAGATAAACCATTTTGGCTTATTAGATTTAAAAGAATTATTAAAAACATAACGTGGGTCACAATAATTGTATCCTTTGATGGCATTATTACTTTTGATTTGAATTTTAATAGTAAAAAATGAAATAAATTTCTTTTTTAAGATATTTTAACTAACATCCATAAGTCAATAAATCTTCAGTAAAAGTGCATGTGAGAAACAAATTTAAATCTCTAGATAGCATAACAGACAACAGATCTGCACAAAATGTAACAATACAGAACATACATAAAAAGGTTTGTTTAAATCTATCTGCTTCATGCCACTTGTTCATACTTGGATTTATTTATATTCTTAGCAAGACAACAGGCAAACAGAGCACCAAATAACTGAAAAAAAAAAGATTAATGTTATGTAAAAGGTGTATTTATACTGTTTTATATTACTGTAATACTGCCAATTTCAGTTATATTTTATGTTGAAACTTCATAAATCTGTTGTTTTGATTTTTTTTTCTCATGAGCAGCAGTATCCAACCAACAGCTGTAGTTACCAAAACTAGCTTTCAGTAGTAGCAACCATATTTTGACCCTGCTTTCAAAATTATGTGGTGTTGTTTATAACCTTCTTCAAGTTAGTGGTTTTCCTGTTGGAGGCTGCATTTTGCATGTTTGTTATTGTGAGTTTTACTTTTACGATGTACGGTCCTGACAGGTACAAGGGGCGTTTGTGTGCACATAAAACTGGTGTAACACCTCTACATTTTGTACCTGTACCAAATCAGGCTATCTGGAGTATGTTATAATATTCATTGTTGTCTTTCTTTGTATGTTTGTTATTTTTTCTTAGGAATCAATTGTTGATGGTTGATACAAGCTGTTATTCTGTGAAGTACTTTTTGTGAATCTTGTTATCCTTTTTATGTTTTTTCTTCAAATGGGATTTCAAGTAATATCTAAATCCTACCTGAGTGTTACAAAATTTGTATAAAAATATAAACTTTTGCAATATATAAATTGTTTGTTTTTTTCTGGTGCATACAATAATGCCAAAAACAGTACCTTCAAAACAGAATATATATCACATACAAATCAAATTCAAATTGCTAGCTCAAACAAACCAGCAAAAATTAGATACTTAAACGTTACCATTGCTTTTTTCAGTAGTAGTTGTTTATGTACTCCAGTAAAGTTTGCCCAATAAAACAGACAGCCACATTGAAAATCATTCTTATTCTATTATAAATGGATCATAGCTTTTATCTCAGAAAGTAACCTGATACATAAGGGATTATTTATGTGTTCTGAAAAGTACATCTATCATGTTAGGTGAAAAGCAATATTTAATCCTTACCTGCAAGAAGGATATTCCTAGAGCCACACCACCAATTATCCCCATGTTTCCTTGCATAAAGTCCAACACAGTACCATAACATCCCTGTGAATGAATGGGGTAAAACTGAGAATAACCAAACTTGACGCAGGTTTTTTCAAAAGTGATGATTTTCTAAAAATTGTTTAACATTTCACATTGGTATCATACTTTAACTTTGTTTAAACCTGTTTATTTACTTTTGACCTTAATTATTTATCCCTTATAATTTTTATTAACTATGTATTTGCATTCAGGTATCACAGATCAAATTTATTCGTTCATTGTGTGTTTATTTACGTTTTTTGATTGAGTTAAGCCTTCCAATTGATATTTTATAGTGTGTCTTTCTATGCTGTGATGTTATACTATTGTTTCAGAAAAGGGAAAAGGTTTTGTTACCATTAAAACGTTTAATCCCGCTGCAAATGTTTGCACCTGTCCTAAGTCAGGAATCTGATGTACAGTAGTTGTTGTCTGTTTATGTAGTTCATACGTGTTTCTCGTTTTTTATATAGATTAGACCGTTGGTTTTCCCGTTTGAATGGTTTTACACTAGTAATTTTTGGGGCCCTTTATAGCTTGCTGTTCAGTGTGAGCCAATGCTCCGTGTTGAAGACCATACCTTGACCTATAATGGTTTTACTTTTATAAATTGTTACTTGGATGGAGAGTTGTCTCATTGGCATTCATACAACATCTTCCTATATAAAATTGAGAATGGAAATGGGGAATGTGTAAAAGAGACAACAACCCGACCACAGAACAAACAACAGAAGGTCACCAATAGGTCTTCAATGCAGCGAGAAATTCCCGCACCCGGAGGCGTCCTTAAGCTGGCCCCTAAACAAATATATATACTAGTTCAGTGATAATGGACGTCATACTAAACTCCAAATTATACACAAGAAACTAAAAGTAAAAATAATATAAGACTAACAAAGACCAGAGGCTCCTGACTTGGGACAGGCGCAAAAATGTGGCAGGGTTAAACATGTTTATGAGATCTCAACCCTCCGCCTATACCTCTAGCCAATGTAGAAAAGTAAACGCATAACAATACGCACATTAAAAGTCAGTTAAAGAGAAGTCCGAGTCCGATGTCAGAAGATGTAACAAAAGAAAATAAACAAAATGACAATAATACATAAATAACAACAGACTACTAGCAGTTAACTGACATGCCAGCTCCAGACCTCAATTAAACTGATTGAAAGATTATGTCTTCATCATATGAATATCAGGCACAATCCCTCCCGTTAGGGGTTTAGTATCATACCATCATAAAATATATGAGAAGAGCATAACCCGTGTCATGCCAACAACTGGTTATAGAATACAATATAATTGTCATAGTGTCAAAGTTCAATTAACCATCTTTTAAATCTAAAATTTTACTAATTTATTTTGTAAACTAAGTGAAATTTGGTAATTTTATTGTTTCAGAATTGAGCTGAGTTAGTGTTAGTTCAGGATAGTTATCAATGGCTGTCACTGTCTTTAAGATAAACCAGAAAAAAAATCTACATAAATTCTTATTTTCTTATATCAAATTAACAAATTCAAAATTTGTACTTCTTTAGGAAGGCAATTCATTCTTTTTAACTGATCATAAAACCTACAAAACACACTACAAACAAAACTACTTTCCCAGTAAAAAGATTTTTATAAAGGGAAACAATCCTGGTACAGTAAAAAGCTACCTGAGTAATAATCAGTAAAATTAGAAGAGAGATAAATGTGATTAATTATGCAAAATATTGAGAGTAAACAGATGCAGTCAGCTATTTACACTGTACAGAATCCTCACCTGTACACATATGTTTTGGTCAATCCAACATGTCTGTAGGTAAAGACTCCACATCATGAAAGTTCACAGTATGGAATCCACACCTGTATACATATAGGGGGAGGGTTGAGATCTCACAAAACATGTTTAACCCCGCCACATTTTTGCGCCTGTCCCAAGTCAGTAGCCTCTGGCCTTTGTTAGTCTTGTATTTTTTGAAATTTTAGTTCATTTATATGTTTTGGAGTTTAGTGTGACGTCCACTTTCACTGAACTAGTACACAATTTTATTTAGGGGCCAGCTAAGGACCACCTCTTGGTGCGGGATTTTCTCGCTGCGTTGAAGACCCACTGGTGGCCTTCGGCTGTTGTCTGCTCTTTGGTCGGGTTGTTGTCTCTTTGACATATTCCCCATTTCCATACTCAATTTTAAATTTTACATTTGTTTGGGTCAATCCAACATGTCTGTAGGCAGGGTTGGCAAAAACCTAGTTTTATGAGTATTGGCCAGCACAGTGGGAAATACTGGAAAACCCGGGTTTTACCGAGTAATACTGGGAAATACCAGGTAATATGAAATACTGGCCTGAATTTTAAAGAGGATTAATCACAAATGCAATACATTAAAGATTTTTATAAAAATAAGATATAGTATTTTGACTTATAAGTTCACTTGTTTGAGACTCTTAATATAAGAATTAACAATTAAAAATGTATATGTAAGGAAAATTACTTTTAAACATTTTTTGTTCATTACAACAAATGTCTACTAAGTTTTAGCATGGGAGAAAAGGAAGAAATAGAATTTTCAAACTTCAAGAATGACTTTCAATGGTTATCTGTATAAAATGTATATATTTAACTATAATACTATTAAACTACAACAAGTCTTTACTATTTTGTGTAAAAATAAGCTTGAAAATCATATTACCCAGTATTGCCCAGTATGAACCGTTTCTGGGAGTACTGCCCAGCCCGGGAATACCTGGGTTTTCCCACCTGGGTTTTCCAACCTGGGTAATACTTTGCCAAACCTGTCTGTAGGTAAAGACTCCACTTCATGAAATGTCATAGTATGGAATCCACACATGCATACATATGTTTGGGTCAATCCAACATGTCTGTAGGTAAAGACTCCACATTATGAAAGTTCACAGTATGGGATCCACACCCATATACATATGTTTGGG
The DNA here is from genome assembly GCA_017311375.1 of Mytilus coruscus. Lineage (NCBI taxonomy): Eukaryota > Metazoa > Mollusca > Bivalvia > Mytilida > Mytilidae > Mytilus > Mytilus coruscus. Next base: position 89,072,497 of record CM029599.1, read on the forward strand.
TCAATCCAACATATCTGTAGGTAAAGACTCCACATCATGAAGGTTCACAGTATGGAATCCACACCCGTATACATATGTTTTGGTCAATCCAACATGTCTGAAGGTAAAGACTCCACATCATGAAAGTTCACAGTATGGAATCCACACCCGTATATATGTTTGGGTGGATCCAACATGTCTGTAGGTAAAGACTACACATCATAAAAGTTCACAGTATGGAATCCACACGTGTATACATATGTTTGGGTTGATCCAACATGTCTGTAGGTAAAGACGCCACATCATGAAAGTTCACAGTATGGAATCCACAACCGAATACATATGTTTAAGTCGATCCAACATGTACATGCATGTACCCAGGTAAAGACTTTACATCACATAAGTTCACTACATGGAATTCACATGGTATACATATTTTTGGGTTGAGACTTCACATTTTGCAAGTTCCCTGTATGAGATCCACATCAGTATAGGTAAGTTTGGATCCACCCAACATGTGTGCACCCAGGCAAAGACTTCACATGATGCAAGTTCCCTGTATGGGATCCACATCAGTATAGGTAAGTTTGGATCCACCCAACATGTGTGCGCCCAGGTAAAGACTTCACATGATGCAAGTTCCCTGTATGGGATCCACATCAGTATAGGTAAGTTTGGATCCACCCAACATGTGTGTGCCCAGGTTAAGACTTCACATCATTCAAGTTCCCTGTATGGGATCCACATCAGTATAGGAATAAAGTTTGGATCCACCCAACATGTGTGCGCCCAGGTAAATAAAATTGAGAATGGAAATGGGAATATGTCAAAGAGACAACAACCCGACCAAAGAGCAGACAACAGCCGAAGGCCACCAATGGGTCTTCAATGCAGCGAGAAAATCCTGCACCAAGAGGTGGTCCTCAGCTGGCCCCTAACTAAAATTGTGTGCTAGTTCAGTGAAAATGGACGTCACACTAAACTCCAAAACATATAAATGAACTAAAATTAAAAAACATACTAGACTAACAAAGGCCAGAGGCTCCTGACTTGGGACAGGCGCTAAAATTCGGCGGGGTTAAACATGTTTTGTGAGATCTCAACCCTCCCCCTATACCTCTAGCCAATGTAGAATAAAGAAACACATAGCAATACGCACAGTAAAACTCAGTTTAAAAGACTGTTCAAATCACATCAGTTTGTCACTGATATTATGGTTTATAATATAGGGCACAGACATATTGTATCAATCCACCAAATCATGGTACATCACATCCGGTAACATACGAAAAAGGGTGGGAAAAAAATATTCCCTTGAATTTGATAGTTGTAGGAAATTAATCCAACATTTCATTGCAGTAAAAAGAAAATGTGGATTGTGTCCACATCTGGACACAGATGATGCTCCCGCTTGCATATCATCTAGTTATAAAGGGACAAAACTGAAGAACGGTAAAAATGATGCTACCAAAATTTGAACTTGATCTGAGTTTCGTGGTTATAAGCATTGTGTGTAAGTCTCATAACATTTTGTTGAGGCAACTTAAGTAGAGAACAGAAACTAAAAAATCAGCAATTTTTCTATTTGTAAACACACATAACTCTAAAACGGTTGTGTACATGTTTTATAACATTTGGTTGAGACAAACTACAGTTAGAGAACGGAAATAAAAAATTCAGCAATTTTATGTTTATAAAGGGACATAACTCAAGAATGGTAAAAGCTACGCCAACAAATTTCGTACTTAATCTGTATTATGTAGTAATAAGCATTGTGTATAAGTTTCATAACATTTGGTTGAGGCAAACTAAAGTCAGAGAATGGAAATGAAAAATTCAGCAATTTTTTCATTTGTAAAGATTGCTTTAATTTATCAGTAGGAAGTAAAATGAATATTGCATTGTATAAAGCATTGGTTGTAGTTGATTCAACTACCATTATGCACAAAGAAAGATAACTCCAATTTTCAAAGAAGACTCTGAAATATTTTTAGGAATGAAGGGTAATCTAAGAGCAGATAGCTCTGAGGTGGAAGAAGATGCATAAAAGGTAACTTGAATTACCATGAAAGCAGCCCACACCAACCAAGTCTGCTCTGTCCTATTATTGCTTTAACTAGAGTATGCTTGCTCGGTTTGGAACCCTCATACTGCTGAACAATGCAATAAACTTGAGATGGTTCAGCGTCGGGCTGCTAGGTATGCCTGTAATCGTTATCTTAACAGCAGTAGCATTACAGACAGGCTCAATACTCTAAACTAGCCTACCTTACAACAACGCAGACTTAAAGCTAGACTCATAATGTTCTATAAAATTGTTCATCATATTGTCACGGTACCATTAGAATTACTTGTACCAACAGACAATAAAACCCGACCAATTCATCCACAAACTTACAGACACCTACTTACATCTAAAGACTGTTACAAATATTCATTTTTTTCCTTTTACAATTAGACAATTGAATTTACTACCTCCAAATGTAGTACTTTTCCCATCACTAAATATTTTTAGAGAACAGTTGACACCTACTGTTCTCTACAATATAGAACAGTAAACCTTAGTAGTTATGTAAATAGTTTTAATCACATGTCATTTTAGTATTTATTTTTGGCACTTGTAAATATTTATTTATAATTATCCTATCTATGCGCAGCAGTTAGTAATCATCAAAAATCTGATAGATAACTGGACACCATAAGAAGAAGACGTATTTTTTTCTTCCAAAAATAATATTCTTAAATAATACTCATGTCTCAACCAAAACTGACTATCCTAAACATAAAAATCTACAAATACTGTTGATTCAAATAAAATCCCCTATCAATATATACTGGTGTCATGGAATTTATTTATTTTTAAACTGAGCAGCAAACTTCCTTAAAGTAGGGTTTAACACCAACATCAATCAGTTAATCATGAATTGTTTTAGTTGTTAACAGTTCCTTGTTTTTTTTTTTCATTATAAACATATATTGAAAAATGCTAAATATATCCAACGTAGATTTGTCTCAGGTCTTTTGAGCACTTGTTATCATTTCAAACCCTTTCATTTTCTGTATGTGCTTGACCCAAATGGTGAACCACGAATTTGCTGCCGTTAATCATATTTGTTTTAAATAATACGCTGATTGACAGAAAGGAATTACTGGTTCCATCCTCGAGGGTTATCTTTATGACGAATAACGATAAAAAGCTGGACTATTTATTTGTTAAATCGCGTTTTTGATCACTTAATACTTTGAAACGTAAGGCAATAAAGGTAATCATTGGGGACATTCGACAATGACTGACATGAAAACTACGTACTTTCGATATGGATTCCGTCAACTGACATTTATGATTAGTTCGTACATTGATATTTCTGTGAACTGACGGTGCATCGTTTGAAGTTTAAAGCACCAGCAGATTTACGTGTGCGCTTGAATCTTTAATATCGCAATAACATAATGAAATATTCTAACTTTCATTTTAAAACTAGAGGTTCCAAGGAACCTGTGTCACTCACCTGATATTTTTATTTACAATTGATGCATAAATCAATGCAACCGTTATACTTTTGCTTTAGTTTCAGAGATATAAGCCAAAAACTGCATTTTACCCTTATGTTCTATTTTTAGCCATGTCTGCCATGTTGGTTGGCAGGCAGGGTCATCGGACACATTTTTTAAACTAAATACCCTAATGACGATTGTGACCAAGTTTGGTTAAATGGTTAAGTGTCTCAGTTGTTTCAGAGGAGAAGATTTTGTAAGGATTACAAAATTTACCAAAATTGTTAAAATTGACTTTAAAGGGCAATAACTCCTTAAGGGTCAACTGACCATTTTGGTCATGTTGACTTATTTGTAGATCTTACTTTGCTGAACATTATTGCTGTTTACAGTTTATCTCTATCTATAATAATATTCAAGATAATAACCAAAAACTGCAAAATTTCCTTAAAATTGCCAATTCAGGGGCAGCAACCCAACAACGGGTTGTCTGATTCGTCTGAAAATTTCAGGACAGATAGATCTTAACCTGATGAACATTTTACAACTGTCAAATTTGCTCTTAATGCTTTAGTTTCAGAGATATAAGCCAATCAAAGAGCTGAAAGCTCTGAGGAAAAATGACGCCACTGTCTCTTAATATTGGGATATTTTTTATGCAAGTCTTGATTTTCACATACTGTAATTAGTCTCATGTCTCGTTAGCATATAATTGATATTCGTATATGTGTGTGTGTGTGTGTGAAGTGAAGATGACAACTGGCTGTTTTTTTTTTAGTACAAATGAATAGGTCAAGACTACCTGAATGATCTACAGTTTCCAATGACTACCATGACTACTGGCTGTTTTTTATTATAAATAAATAGGTCAAGACTACTTGAATGATCTACAATATCCAATGACTACTGGCTGTTCTTTTGTACATATAAATAAAGACTACCTGAATGATCTAAAGTATTCTAAGTAATGTGATTTTTTTCTTGCAATTACATTTTTCTAAATCAAGAATACAGACTACTAGTATCCTTTTCAAACCAAATGATTATGAAGAGCCTGTTGTAAGCAAGCTCTTATACCCCACATACTCATTAAATAAGTTACTAGTGACCTAGTTATTTCTGTTACAAATGTACTTGAAGCAAATTATATTTCTGTAGATTTAGACAATAGTATAATATTGTTTTACTAGTTTCATTTCACCTTGAAGATTAGACAATTAGGGATACTCCTTTTGATTTTTTATTTCATGTCAGTCAGGTCGCTTTATATGAAACTTGAAACCATTTCTCTGCCATATTGTCATTTTATAACAACTCTGCCCTTGACCCATATAATTGATATTCATTCTTTAACAATATATCATAGTCAGTTAGTTTTTGATTTTGCACTCCTACACCATCTTTCAGTTCAAATGTCTGTCTCCATTTAACAATGTTTAAGTTAATGACATTGAACCATCATGGTATTAAACACAATTTCAATAGTGATAATGCTGTTATCGTGGGTCACCATATATTCAACTTTGGTAGCATTCCAGTTATTGAAATTTGTGTCAGATTAGAACAATGATCTAGACCTTTAGGAATGGATCTTATAATTTAATATGGAGCCATAGTATGGGACCCCTACACGGTAACAAAATAAACAAGCTTGAAAGGATACAACGTCAAGCGGCAAAATTTATCACCAGAGATTACAAGTCAAGAGAGGATGAATGGGATACGTCTCCAAAATGCTTGCCAAACTGGAACTTCAACAAGATCTCCAGACAGGACGAACAAGGCGTTGAAGCCAGAAGTTAATATTTATATAAAAAGTAGTTGAGGGGCTGATTCCCGCTATTGAACCAGACGAATTCCTCAAAAAAGCATGTCCGAAGAAAACCATAACTGCTGAGAAATTCAAAGAATACCACGCAACAAATATTGTAGAAAAGCAAGTGAAGAATAACTCTAACTGTAAGTGTATTGACATTCCACCAAGTAAAACACCGTGCAATATTCAAACTATGCTTTGTAAGACAGTGATCGCGTGGAATCAACTAGACGACACTGTAGTGCACACATCAAGCGTAGAGAGCTTCAAATCTGTCCTCACGCCCCGTCAATAAATCGGCAGCGCTCACTAAAACCGTTGTATAATAACAGTATTAAAGCTAGTATCAGTATCGACAATTTATTCACATGTCATTCTATAATATCATTACGCAAGTATTTCTGTATTGGCCTTGTTATTGGTCTGAGGCTTGGTGTATTGGCCTGAGGCGAAGCCGAAGGCCAATACAGCTGGCCAAAGACCAATAAGGCCAATACAGAAATACACGTAATAGTATCTTTATTAATTAACTACAGTGTTACAATATTTTTTTTTATTTAATTTCACAAGAGATAAAACATTTTTACCTTGAAGTGGAACTATCCAAATCTCTGTTTCTTTATAAGATGCAATATCTAATGATCTGGTGCCGTTTCCATGTATCTTCAGTCTTTTCTCATCTGATGAATTTTCTACCCTTTCCAGTCACTATAAAGTGTTGCAACTTAAATTAAGACGACAACACATAAATAGTAATTGGAAAGGTACTGCCATTGCATGTGTAATGCAAATATATTTTTTTTAAAAATAATGTAAGAGTTGAAAATGATAATACTATTACAGAATGCATATGCCTGGTTCGGGTTTAAAAATAAAAGACCGTTTACAAAACATGAGAAGCGAAAGTAAACAGTAAATCAATTTGTACCATCGACATCGTGAAATTACATGTATGAGATCGTCAAGAAATGAACTTTGTGATAATTTTCCGAAACCTGAAATAATTCCATCGTCTGCTTTCAAAATGCTTTTCAAATGAATGGGACGGTCTTTAGCCTAAAATATATGCCATAGTGAACGTTTCAGCTTGTTTATGGTGAGTAAATAAAAACTGCATCTTACAAACAACTGTTTACTTTCAGTTTGTGTTTATCGTGACTTACGATCTAAAACCTAGAGACGTTCCGAAATCCTGTTTTGGTCGGATCAGAACTCGGCCAATACAGAAAAAAATCTATATTGGCCGAGTTGACACCTTATATTGCATAGGCAGTTTTCATCATATTAAGTACAATAACAGTGTAGTTAATTAATAATGATACAGTTACAGACTCCGCTGATGTAACTTTGTAAACAAAGATTCATATGCACCGCGTGGGTATAACGTATTACTAATTTCCGATTATTAAAATCTTCGTAAATCTGGATAAAGACAAGTATCTATCCAATGGATATCAAAATGATTCCGATTATTACTTTTTTTTTAATGATTGTAAAGTTGAAATGGCAAGAAAGGCTGACATTATTTAGGAGAACTATTTTGTCAACACCATAACAAAACGGATCTATTTATACATACCGATTGTTTTACGATTGTAAGACATGTGCATAAAGTGAAAGCTCGAATAAATATGAAAAATATAACAGAGGGATAGCTCCAAATACCATTTGATAACAAAACATATGGACAGGTGAAGATATTTTTTTGTAAAAAAAGGTAAAAAAAATAAAGTATGTAAACTGGTTCCCGTCAGACTACAACACTTTGTTCGAGTGTAGCGTAATACAAGCAGATTCCAGTTAGTATGTAAAATAGTAAATATGAAACCAAGTGCGGAAGACGGAGAAATATAATTAACTTCCGCAAATTCTGGTCAATGGTATCGGAAACATGATGCTGATAGCGTCATTTTCCAAAAACTGCATTTTACCCCTATGTTCTATTTTTAGCCATGTTGGTTGGCAGGCGGGGTCATCGGACACATTTTTTAAACTAGATACCCTAATGATGATTGTGATCAAGTTTGGTTAAATTTGTCTTACTAGTTTCAGAGGAGAAGATTTTTGTAAAAGATAACGAAAATTTACAAAAAATTGTTAAAAATTGACTTTAAAGGGCAATAACTCCTTCAGGGGTCAATTGACCATTTTGGTCATGTCAACTTTTTTGTAGATCTTACTCTGCTGAACATTATTGCTGTTTACAGTTTATCTCTTATCTATAATAATATTTAAGATAATAACCAAAAACAGCAAAATTTCCTTAAAATTACCTATGCAGGGGCAGCAACCCAGCAACGGGTTGTCTGATTCATCTGAAAATTTCAGGGTAGATAGATCTTGACCTGATAAACAATTCTACCCCATGTCAGATTTGCTCTAAATGCTTTGGTTTTAAAGATATAAGCCAAAATCTACATTTTACCCATATGTTCTATTTTTAGCCATGGTGGCCATCTTGGTTGGTTGGCTTGGTCACCGGACACATTTTTTAAACTAGATACCCCAATGATGATTGTGGCCAAGTTTGGTTAAATTTGGCCCAGTAGTTTCAGAGGAGAAGATTTTTGTAAAAGTTAACGATGACGGACGACGGGCCAGGTGAGCTAAAAACGCATGTTTTCTAAAACCGGAATATGACTTGATTGCCTTAAAGATCTGAACACAACTGATCCGTGTATTTTTGTCAAGCATCATTGAGTTGAAGTCGTACTCTCCATGAAGATACTCGAAATTAACATAAAATGCATTGTTAAATTAATGAAATATCTGTTTATCATTATTTTGAAACTTTCGGATGCACAGTTAAGGTGCACATGCGAAGATACGTAACCAACATGGTTTGGATTAACCCGAATAATCCAGTTGTTTTATTCTGATTACTCCAACGAGAAATGACAGTGGATGGAGGGCGCTGAATCTTTTAAAACTTTTAAAACTTTAGCACCCACCACGATATGTAAAGATCTGTTAAGTGTTAAATCTATATCCCAAATGGGAGTGCTCCAGTATATAACGGAGGAAAATACCTGTACAGAACAATCAAGTTACTTTTTGTTAGTTTCGAATTATAATTAAATCAATGCATGCGTACTACCAAATCTACTTTAAAAATATCCGGTTACAAGTAAATAAATAACGTACATGTAAGATGAGATGAAATCTAATAATTAACATAAATAAAAAGTTAGATATTAAAACAATTAAACATGAGAAATAATTATACTAACGATAGTGATTATTTTTTAAGGCCTAGCTATCATTTGTTTTATAAAATGATACAGATGCTCTTTTACAAACTTGAAACCAATCATTTGTAAACATCCGTGTCGAGATATAGCACGGAAGTTAAGAAATTGTAAAGCACAGAAAGGGATACGGCAACACTCCTGGTGACGGTTCAATGATTTTACAGCCGGCAGTATAGGATTTCAGAAGACTTCAAAGTCTTCTTCCACAAAAAATTGCTTTAATTTATCAGTGGAAGGCAAAATTAAACATTGCATTGTATAAAGCATTGATTGTAGTTCATTCAACTATAATCATGTACAAAGGAAGATAACTCCAATTTAAATAAAATGCTCCGCAGGGCGCAGCTTGATACGACCGCAGAGGTTGAACCCTGAACAGTTGGGGCAAGTATGGACACAACATTCAAGCTTGATACAGCTCTGAATTTGGATTGTGATTAAATATTTGACACAGCATAGGTTTCTGACACAGAATAAATGTGGTCTAAGAACTTAAAATTTTAAATTGGACATTCACCTATTATGGTCCAATATCCAAAATCTAAATACATGGTTAGATTCAGCATATCAAAGAACCCCAAGAGTTCAATTTTGATGAAATCAAACAAAGTTTAATTTTGGACCCTTTTGACCTCAATGTGGACAAAGTTGATAACGGGCCCAAAAATCAAAAATCTAAATACATGGTTAGATTCAGCATATCAAAGAACCCCATATATTCAATTTTGTTGAAATCAAACAAAGTTTAATTTTGGACCCGATTTGGACCAACTTGAAAACTGGGCCCATAATCAAAATCTAAATACATGTTTAGATTCAGCATATCAAAGAACCCTAAGAATTCAATTTTGTTAAAATCAAACTAAGTTTAATTTTGGACCTTTTGGACCTTAATGTAGACCAATTTGAAAACGGGACCAAAATTAAGAATCTAAATACAAGGTTAGATTCGCATATCAAAGAACCCCAATAATTCAATTTTGATGAAATCAAACAAAGTTTAATTTTGGACCCTTTGGACCTAAATGTGGACCAATTTAAAACGGGCCCAAAATCCAAAAACTTAATACACGGTTAGATTCAGCATATTAAAGAACCCCAAGAATTCAAGAATAAAACCCCATTGAAATTGGTAAAGAAATAAGCAATTTATACAAAGTATCTTCTTTTGCACAATACTGTGCAATTGAATATTTCTTGCAACTGCGCAATACTGTGCAATTGAATATTTCTTGCTATTGCAAATACTGTCCAATTGACAATTTCTTGCTATTGTGCAATATTGTGCTATTGGATATTTCTTGCTATTGTGCAATACTGTGCAATTGAAGATTTCTTGCTATTGCGCAATACTGTGCAATTGAAAATTTCTTGCTATTGCACGATACTTATTATATAATAATTAACACATCCTGTTTGGTGTGTATCTCCTGCAATATCATTATTATTTGCTTTTAAATATAAATCAGAAATAACCAACTTAAAATGGAAAATTTTAAAGAAAAAAAAAGGAAAAAAGGAAAAAAGGAAAAAAAATCACCCCCAAATTTTTGAACCCCTTATGATTCATCACCCCAAAACTCAATCCCAGTCTTCCCTTTGAGGTATGGTACCTTGCAGTACAATTTCAGAGAGATCCATACACTTGAACACAAGTTATTGTCTGGAAACAGTCCAGGTAATTACTGAAAACTGTAATATTACATTAAAATGTAATATTACAAATATCTGTAATATTACAGAAAACTGTAATATAGTGTTTATATTACTGAAAATTGTAATATTATAATATTACTGAATACTGTAATATAACCACAATATTACTAAAACTGTAATATTATTGAAACTTGCTATCTTATCAAAACTGTAATATAATACTAATTCCCTATATCTCATGAAATATAACTTCCTGAGAGCATTTGGGTATCAAATTACATAGCCTATAAATAGTGCTGCAGGATTCATTTCATCATTTGCATTTGAGACAATGGAGGTACCAGAGAGGATAGAAAATGATGTCTAAATCTGTGAAAGTGAAGGGTAAGTAAACAGTTTTCTTTTCTTTTCTTCAATTTAGAAAATTTTTCAAAGCATAGCAGTAATTTTTTAGAACTTAATGATAGGTAGACTATTCATTCTAATAATTGCTATTCTGGTGAAATGTCTATTAAAAGAGTGAAACGCTGTTAAAGTGATGCACCCTACAAATTGACAAGTGGAAATAATGGGAGATAACTGTGGTAATATTAGAATTTTGGGGAAAATGAGAATACATTATAATAATAATAATTAGAACATGTAGAATTACTTCTTCAATAATTTTGATAAGAATTATTGATATTATGATTTATTATTTGAATTGAGAGCAGTATAATAGTATAATTATTAAATATTTTGTATAAGTAATACAATATTTTCTTTCATTTGAATGTTTTAATATTACATGTATGTATATATTAGAAAAACTTCAAATGTGTAATTATGAAACAAACAAAAAATATGATTTATATTTGTAAATACATTGCTATAGCATGTACTTAATAGCTAACTATATCATCAATACATGTTATACTGAGTTAAATTTCATGGTTTATTGTGTTATATTAGTGTTCCAAAAGTTTTCTCATTGCCAGTCATACCAGATCTTTTTTTAATATATTCATATTATTCAATGATTAGCTGAATGCATGGACAGCTTGTTTTGGAGCTTTAAATTCTTTTCAGGGTGCCCAGATGGATCCAATTCCATTTTAAAACTATTATATACTATTCTTTGGTTTTTGATAATACATGTATTATATATTTTTGGTTGAAGATTTTATTTCACTTTTTAGTTTTAATTCAGAAATGTTTTGCACTGTTTTTCATGTTTTTATTATTGCAAAAATTGCAACTGGTATGGTTACTTGTATTTTGAATTCTGATGTCAAATTTGTATTCAGCATTCCCTGACATTGTAATAATTCATAGATTTTTTCAATATTTTTAACATAAACCATAAAACCATAAAAATCAAAAATCTGAATTTAAAATAATCATAATAAAATAATTATAAAAAATCAATAAGTTATTGGCATACATAGGTGTTGTAACACATCAATTTCTCATAAGGTCACCTGATTTAGAAAAAGACAATACTTTAATTAATGTACTTATATATATTTTAATACACTTTGTTGGTCGAGAGATCCCTGAAGTCTGCAGAGTGTAACTTTTAATTTCAAAGATATAACATATATTTATATACATCTTGGTTATGAGCTGATTTAAAAAAAAATTATATTTAAAAAATCACAAATTTTGAGAAACAGTCTGTAAATGCAGCAACTCCAAAGTAGTGGGACTGTGGGAGGAGGCAAATTTGATTTTGCAGTTGTGCATAATATTAGCACTGTAAAAACTAAGCCAGATGATAACGAAATTTCAAAACCACTTATCACTCAAAGACACTATAAATCCCGGATTCACAAATATATTTCTAGAGGTGTATCTCAGCATGTTATCAGTAATATGTTAGATATAAATTATGTGGTCACACTTTCTCAATTGTAATTATAACCACATGTTGACTATTAACTAGAACAGTCTTTATCAGAAGATCTGTACACATAGAAACTATTTTTTCTGTTCTTCCAGCTTCATTGTTTCAGGTTACATATTGAAACAAAAAACATTGAAACTTTTGATAAAAATTAAAATAATTATTTACTATATAGCTTATTAAAATTCCTGCTGTTAGAAATAAGACTCAATATTTTTGAACTTGCTATTTTCTCCCTAATCAATATGTCTTTGCAAATTAAGTATTCAGGCCCAAACTTGAAAGTTGTATTAAATTCAAAAGACTGAAATATTATTAAGCGTCCTGGACCAGAAATTAGGCATTAGTGCTAAATGACTTAATGACAAGTAATATTTTATCAGGCAATCTACATTTTTTAGCACATTAAGGTGGCATCTTAAGTTGATGTTGTTTAAATAATAAACTGTTATCACAGAGATATGTCTCGCCTTTTTGTAATTTTGATAATGCAAATGTTGAAATTAAAATAGCAATACTTTAACATGTAAGTTATGCAAATATTCAAAGTCGATGAACCATGACTGAAGTTACATGGCTAAACAACTCCATGGAATGAGATGTGCCAATGCTAATACAACTGCATACCAAATACCATTGACTTATTATAAGTCGTTCCTTTAAACAAACCTAAACACAAACATTAACTTGTAAACTATGTAAAAGTTTCAAAGTCAATGAACCATGATCAGGGTGGGGCTATATTACCGACCGTGCGAGGGCTTAATAGCCAGTCAAGGTCGTTAAACACCCCAGTATTATATAATCTCCATGGAAACAATACTTGCAAATGCCAATAAATTTGCATACCAAATATCATTGACTTAACATTAGCAGTTCATCTTCAACTGATCTAATCACAAACTAATACATGTAAACTAAGCAAAAGTTTCAAAGTAAATAGACCATGACCAAGGGGCGGGCCAAATATTCTCCATGGAAATGAGATGTGCTAATGCTTATACAACTGAACACCAATTAACATTGGCCTACCACTAATGGTTCCCTTGAACTGACCTAATCACAAACTATTACATGACAACTTACCAAAATTTTCAAAGTCTATAGACCATGACTAAGGGGGCAGAGCCAAATAATCTCCATGGAAATGAGATATGCCAATGCTTATACAACTGCATACCAAATATCATTGACCTACCACTAGTGGTTCCCCATAAATTGACCTAATCACAAACTAATACATGTAAACTATGAAAAGTTTCAAAGTCAATAGACCTTGACTGAGGGGGCGGGGCCAAATAATCTTTATGGTAATGAGATGTGCCAATGCTAATACAACTGCATACCAAATATCATTGACCTACCACTAGTGGTTCACCAGTAATTAGACCTAATCACAAACTAATACATTGTTGACGCGCCACCGCGCTCATGAAACAGCATACCTATGTCTCGCTTTTGTCTCCATCAAGGCAAAAGGTGTGTGTGTGTGTTGGGGGTGATCCAATCTTCAAGCGCCTGTGATTCTATTTCATCAATATTCGTATTCAGTAGAAATCATTTATTGCTTGAGAAAAAATTGATGAAGATAAATTTATAAGTAATATAATATGCATTTGAGCAGTTATACAGGGGATTAAGATAAACAAACCCAGCATGATATATGATCTTGTTTAATTGGCATCACCATGATGTCTGATACATGTAACACAGCTACTTTGTAGCTGTATTTTGGGCTTGTGTTTTAGTGTCATTGATCTAACCCGAATAATCCAGTCGTTATATTCCGTCAAACGATAGTGTATAGAGGGCGCTGATATCATTCGAGTTAACATTGATCATAAATAGATGTAAAAAAACTGTCAGCATCTAATTAAGTAGCCAAATATTACATGGATTTTGTTTTAGATTGATATTAGAAATTGCAAATACATGTATATAATGTTCATCATGTTCATTGGACACTTTTCAATTACAAAATCAGAAAAAAACATTTTTCTTTGATTTATTGTAAGGTACCTAGTCAAAATGACAAGGATTCACTGGCTTATCTGTTAGACGTAAACATTTTTTTGGTAAAATGGATGATGCTGTGGGCTTAAAGCTCTCCCAAACCTCAGATAAACAAGCACAGGAAACAACATTTTATTTTATTCACAGCAAATGATACATCTTTACTGTAATAATAGGTTTTGATAATAGTGAAGGTCTCTATACTGCAACAGTCACCAAGTGGCAGTGATTAAAAATCTGTGTGATTTCACACAGTTCTCCTCATGTATGAAGCAAACAGGAGAGCCACAATACTATTTTTAGTCCCCTACCAGCAAAGCTGAAGGGGACTTTAGGTTTGCACTCTCTGTCTGTCCGTCAGTCTGTCTGTCCGACAATCTGCCAGTCCGGCAAAAAAAAACCAGCTTTCCTGCACATTTATTTGTCATGCTTGAAGATATTGACTTGGTATTTGGCATATAGCTAAATCATGACAAGTTACAGATCAAGATCAAATTTTGTTCCGGTTTAATTATTTTTGGCAGAGTTATGGTCCTTGTTCATTATAAATTTAGCAGCAGCAGTAAGAAGGGATTTCTTTTGTGTTCATGAGCCATACCAGTTTATTCCTCGAGTTAAGATTTAGGGCAAAATTTAACAATTTCTTGAAATAGATGAATGCATCATCATTTAGTTTTACTCATTGAAATAGAAATGATATTCACCCTCAAAATCTCTAAAGCTACAGCAAGTGCAAGTTTAATTGTCAATAAGGAGAGTACCCTGATACCTTCCTGAATCAATTCTAAATGGTGTAATGAAATTCTGAGCTTTATTTTAAGTTCATTCTTTGTTAAAATTGTCCATAATGGAAAGATATGTTTTCTTCCAAAATTGTATTCAAATCTAATATTATTAAGCTTTTACATTGTAGTTCACCATCTTAACTGTTCAGTGTGCCATAAATCCACAACTTTTGATTTTAAAACTTTGAAAATGAACTCCTAGTATAAATTGATTTTCAATGTCAAATTTTCAGTAAGATTTTTTTAGTCCTGCCTACAATAGAAGAGGGCAATATGTTTTTCGGTCTGTGTGTCCGTCCCACTTCAGGTTAAAGTGTTTGGTCAGGATAGTTTTGATGAAGTTGAACTTGAAACTTAGTACATAAAAGTGTGCCCTATGGTATGATTTTTTAATTTAATGCCAAATCATAGTTTTGACCCTAATTTCATGGTCCACTGACATAGAAAATGATTATATTGCAAGCAGGGCATCAGTGTACTATCAATGACTATGGATACATTTCTTGTTTTAAAATATATATTGTTTTTTTTTGAAAGACATCTTTAGCGATAAGATTCCTATAAATTTAATATAAAATAGTTTTAATAGTCTCAATTGATAATTACCTGCACAATGTGCTTCCAGAATAATTTTAAACAACATTTTTAAAAATGGTTGAAATACATGTAATACATGAAAAATCAAAGTCTGCTCAGAATTTGACAAAACTTGATATTTAATTTACATAAAACAAATCTGGACCCCTCTTGGTATCTATATTGGAACCCTGTTAAATGTTTTGTTTTATATCATAATTGATAATGTATGTGCCTTGCCAAAAAATGTGCAAGTGGGGCCCTTACTGACATTGTATCTAGTTTGTATATATTAAATTTGAAATCCTATTTTTGAACCTTATTTTAACCATGGAAGTATTATTTTGTCTTTATAATACTTCCATGTGTTTAAATCTAGCTGAAACAAATGGCAGTAATAAATGCCTTCTATAGTGTATATTAGTATTATATAGCATTGAAAAGAGGTTTTATTTTTATATTAATTTAATTTATAAGCTAGGTTGCTATTTATATGATTTTTAAAACTGATAGAATAAAATGCTCCAGGGCGAGCTTGATACGACCGCAGAGGTCGAACCCTGAATAGTTGGGGCAAGTATGGACACAACATTCAAGCTTGATACAGCTCTGAATTTGGATTGTGATTAAATATTTGACACAGCATAGGTTTCTGACACAGAATGAATGTGGTCTAAGAACTTAAAATTTTAAATTGGACATTCACCTATTATGGTCCAATATCCAAAATCTAAATTATGGTCCAATATCCAAAATCTAAATACATGGTTAGATTCAGCATATCAAAGAACCCCAAGAGTTCAAATTTTGATGAAATCAAACAAAGTTTAATTTTGGACCCTTTTGACCTCAATGTGGACAAAGTTGATAACAGGGCCCAAAATCAAAAATCTAAATACATGGTTAGATTCAGCATACCAAAGAACCCCATATATTCATTTTTGTTGAAATCAAACAAAGTTTAATTTTGGACCCGATTTGGACCAACTTGAAAACTGGGCCCATTATCAAAAATCTAAATACATGTTTAGATTCAGCATATCAAAGAACCCTAAGAATTCAATTTTGTTAAAATCAAACTAAGTTTAATTTTGGACCCTTTGGACCTTAATGTAGACCAATTTGAAAACGGGACCAAAAATTAAGAATCTAAATACACAGTTAGATTCGCATATCAAAGAACCCCAATAATTCAATTTTGATGAAATCACACAACGTTTAATTTTGGACCCTTTGGACCTCAATGTGGACCAATTTAAAACAGGGCCCAAAATCCAAAAACTTAATACACGGTTAGATTCAGCATATTAAAGAACCCCAAGAGTTCAAGAATAAAACCCCATTGAAATTGGTCAAGAAATAAGCAATTTATACAAGTATCTTCTTTTGCACAATACTGTGCAATTGAATATTCTTGCAATTGCGCAATACTGTGCAATTGAATATTTCTTGCTATTAGCAATACTGTACAATTGACAATTTCTTGCTATTGCGCAATATTGTGCTATTGGATATTTCTTGTTATTATATTATACTGTGCAATTGAAGATTTCTTGCTATTGCGCAATACTGTGCAATTGAAAATTTCTTGCTATTGCACAATACTTATTATATAATAATTTACACATCCTGTTAGGTGTGTATCTCCTGCCATATCATTATTATTTGCTTTTAAATATAAATCAGAAATAACCAACTTAAAATGGAAAATTTTAAAGAAAAGAAAGGAAAAAGGAAAAAAAACAAAATCCCCCAAATTTTTGAACCCCTTTGATTCATCACCCCAAACTCAATCCCAGCCTTCCCTTTGAGGTATGGTACCTTGCAGTACAATTTCAGAGAGATCCATACACTTGAACACAAGTTATTGTCTGAAACTAGAAAATGCTTATTTTGGCCCCTTTTGGCCCCTAATTCCTAAACGTTTCAGGCAATTACCCCAAACTCAATTCCAGCTTTCCTTTGTGATATGGAACCTTGTAGTACAATTTCAGAAAGATCCATACACTTACACACAAGTTATTGTCATGAAACTAGAAAATGTTTGTTTTGCCCTTTTGGCCCCTAATTCCTAAAATTTTGAGGCAATTACCCCAAAAATCGATCCCAGCACTTTGTGATATGGAACCTTGTGGTACAAAGTCAGAGAGATCCATACACTAACACACAAGTTATGTCTGGAAGTTACAAAATACTTATTTTGGCCCCTTTTGGCCCCTAATTCCTTAACTGTTGGTACCATAACCCCAAAATCAATCCCAACCTTCCTTTTGTGATATTGAACCTTATGGTAAAATTTCATAGAGATCCATTCACTTAAACCAAAGTTAGAGTGCGAAAACCAATGCGTCTTCGGACGACGACGACGACGCTAACGTCATACCAATATACGACCACAAAATTTTTTGCGGTCGTATAAACAGTTTATAAAGATTTCTTAGGACTCAATATTTCTCTTCTGATGTTAAAATACCATGGAAGTATCATTTCTACTATAAAACTATGTAACAAAAAACCAGGTGTCTGTACATGTGTTAATACTTGGACTTTCCCACATGCCATAGACAATTCTTATCAGTGATATAAATTTTACAAAAACAATTAGAACTTGAAGGAATGTAACCTCCAGTGGTGCAAACATTATGAAGTGACAGATTACATTTATTTGATCACAATAATTTGTAGAACTTTTGTTACATTATTATTAAAGACCCATCCCAGTTCTGGTGACTTAATATTTCAGAATAAAAATAAATTTCATTATATTTGACATGAATGTTTCATGAGAACCCAAAAAGAAATAATAACAATTGCACATTTTTGTTAACAAAACTTGTAAATATAATTAGATCAAATTGTTCTTTTTTTAATATCAAGCTTTTCACTGCCTCGTTAATTTTTGTTCTTCATTCAGAGCCTGAAGTAACTTTTGTATGCATGATTGATAATTATTCAATTAATCATGCTAATGAACAATTTTCTTCACTGTAGTAGATAAATAATAAGATGTGGGAATAGGTCATTGAGGCAGAGAGTGCATTTGTTTCTAACCTGAAATTTTTTCATCGATACGATACGTTAAGCTGCTAAAAAAATACATCGTTTTGTATTTATTTGCTTTTTGGTAGGGTGAGCTACTGAGACATCACATACCACACTCTTCATATATTTGGTATATCAAAATATATACTCCGTCATATATTTATGAACCAAAATAGACCTATTCATATATTTAACTGATAAAAGATACTTTGCCATTCCATCTCAAAAGTTACAGACACATTGAACATTTCTTTGAGATTTGTAATCTTATTTCCTATTTATATATTAAACAGATGAAAGACACTTTGTCATTCTTTCTCAAAAGTTGCTCACACATTAGAAATTTCTTTCTAGAATTGTAATCTTATTTCCGGTTTACATTTTTTGGGGTGTTAATAAGTTGCAAATGCCAAAATAATGGGATTAATAGCATCAACCGCTAGTGAATAAATAGTTCAGTGGAAATACCACATTGAGATAAATTGATTTGACAATATATACTGAGGTTTTAACCACATCCAAAAATTGTTGACATCTTATTTGTCTCGGACACTTTTGATATATATATACAGGAATCACTTAAATACTTAAATCATGCTGTGTACTAATAGACTATAAAATAAAATTAAAATTAAATAAATTTTAAAAACGACAAATAAAGCACTCACTTTATGAAATTAACTAGTTACCAATTGTCTCTTCCAGATACAGAAACTTGGGAGATGAACAGCTATTATGCTGTTGCATTCGAGGATAAATGGTACCCTGGAGTAGTAACCGAGATAAAAGGAGATGACCGGGCCTTCTGGTACAAATTTCAAATGGCCAGGGAAAGACGATTATGCAATACCACATATAAATTCAATGCAATGCTGTGCAAAGTTCATGTTAATAACTTGGCAAATGGACGTCTATGGACAGTGGTCAATACAAAAAAATTGATGACTTATAAAAAAGTCAATCCGAATTGCAAATTGTAGAAATTAATTATGAATAGAAACAAATCACATCTGATCAATGGATTTTAATTTTTTAAAACAAATTATAGAATTAATCAAAGCTTTCCTTATTCATTTTTTGACATAAAATTGAGAACGAAACCTCAGAAAACACATGTATTCTTCCTGATAGTTCAAAATTCATGGCATTATCCAGTTGCGGATCCAGATTTTTGAAAAGTAGGGCCTGCTAAATGTTTTTGTTCTATTAGCAGTTTCAAAGGGGGCCCGAACCAAATTTTGCCTAAAATCCTGGTTATTGTTATGGACCTTTATATTAAACTTACAGCATTATTGCAATGCTATTCCAGTTCAGTTAATGAAATAGACAAGTATAAATAATAACTGTACATTAAGAGATGCATATGCAAGTAGCAGAATTGTTTTACCTTTATTACCCAATCCCTAGACAAGGTCAAGATTTGACTATTTCATTTGCATTTATCTTTAAAAAATATTGACCAAAGGCATACCTGTACATTTTTGTACCTGAAAAATGCCCATATAACACAAAACATATTTGGAGTGGGGTGTGGGGGTGGGGTATTGTTTTGATTTTATTAAAGTTATCTAAACAAAGACATGATTATTGGCTTTTATATAGCTAATAGATAAAGTGTTTTAATTCTACTATTGTTAAAAACTTGTTTTGTGACCTTTAATCTATTATATAAAAAGAAATGTATAGTTTTTGTAAGTTCTTGTTTACTGTGTTCTGATTTTTTTTAAATATAAGCAAATATGTACAGCAAGATTTGAATAATCCTAAAATAGCAGAATAAATAAACTATATGTCTTAAATGAGCAATAGCTCTGATTTAAACTGGATTCTGAAAAGAGTCCCCATAAAATTTCAGTTTAAAATGTGAATGCTAAGTTTGTCATTTTTCTGTTTGATATTTTTTATTGGTTAACATTTGTTAACAATATAAAAATTATGACTTTCGAACATATGATGGGAATTAACGGAAATCAGTGACATTTCTTTTAATTTAATTGTCCATTCAGTACATGCGTATGTTATCTATATTATTTTTTAGCTTTCACTGTCAAGTAAACAATGAACATAATAAATTCAATTTGATAAATTTGTTGTTGTCGTTTTACCGTAAACACTATTATTTTTTGAAAGAAAAAAAACCCAGACATAATGGTTTTCTGCAATAAATGTAATTTATTTAACCAAATGGGAGATAACCCTTATTTCCTTTTAAAAATGTTGTATTACAGGAAAGAGTAATATTACAGATTTATGTAATATTACATTTTAATGTAATATTACAGTTTTCAGTAATTGCCTGGACTGGGAAACTAGAAAATGCTTATTTTTGGCCCTTTTGGCCCTAATTCCTAAACGTTAAGGGCAATTACCCCAAACTCAATTCCAGCTTTCCTTTGTGATATGGAACCTTGTAGTACAATTTCAGAAAGATCCATACACTTACACACAAGTTATTGTCCTGAAACTAGAAAATGCTTATTTTTGCCCTTTTTGGCCCCTTATTCCTAAAATTTTGAGGCAATTACCCCAAAAAACTTTTAAAACTTTAGCACCCACCACGATGTGTAAAGATCTGTTAAGTGTTAAATCTATATCCCAAATGGGAGTGCTCCAGTATATAACGGAGGAAAATACCTGTACAGAACAATCAAGTTACTTTTTGTTAGTTTCAATTATAATTAAATCAATGCATGCGTACTACCAAATCTACTTTAAAATATCCGTTACAAGTAAATAAATAACGTACATGTAAGATGAGATGAAATCTAATAATTAACATAAATAAAAGTTAGATATTAAAACAATTAAACATGAGAAATAATTATACTAACGATAGTGATTATTTTTTAAGGCCTAGCTATCATTTGTTTTATAAAATGATACAGATGCTCTTTTACAAACTTGAAACCAATCATTTGTAAACATCCGTGTCGAGATATAGCACGGAAGTTAAGAAATTGTAAAGCACAGAAAGGGATACGGCAACACTCCTGGTGACGGTTCAATGATTTTACAGCCGGCAGTATAGGATTTCAGAAGACTTCAAAGTCTTCTTCCACAAAAAATTGCTTTAATTTATCAGTGGAAGGCAAAATTAAACATTGCATTGTATAAAGCATTGATTGTAGTTCATTCAACTATAATCATGTACAAAGGAAGATAACTCCAATTTAAATAAAATGCTCCGCAGGGCGCAGCTTGATACGACCGCAGAGGTTGAACCCTGAACAGTTGGGGCAAGTATGGACACAACATTCAAGCTTGATACAGCTCTGAATTTGGATTGTGATTAAATATTTGACACAGCATAGGTTTCTGACACAGAATAAATGTGGTCTAAGAACTTAAAAATTTTAAATTGGACATTCACCTATTATGGTCCAATATCCAAAATCTAAATACATGGTTAGATTCAGCATATCAAAGAACCCCAAGAGTTCAATTTTTGATGAAATCAAACAAAGTTTAATTTTGGACCCTTTTGACCTCAATGTGGACAAAGTTGATAACGGGCCCAAAAATCAAAAATCTAAATACATGGTTAGATTCAGCATATCAAAGAACCCCATATATTCAATTTTTGTTGAAATCAAACAAAGTTTAATTTTGGACCCCGATTTGGACCAACTTGAAAACTGGGCCCATAATCAAAAATCTAAATACATGTTTAGATTCAGCATATCAAAGAACCCTAAGAATTCAATTTTTGTTAAAATCAAACTAAGTTTAATTTTGGACCTTTTGGACCTTAATGTAGACCAATTTGAAAACGGACCAAAATTAAGAATCTAAATACAAGGTTAGATTCGCATATCAAAGAACCCCAATAATTCAATTTTGATGAAATCAAACAAAGTTTAATTTTGGACCCTTTGGACCTAAATGTGGACCAATTTAAAAACGGGCCCAAAATCCAAAACTTAATACACGGTTAGATTCAGCATATTAAAGAACCCCAAGAATTCAAGAATAAACCCCATTGAAATTGGTAAAGAAATAAGCAATTTATACAAAGTATCTTCTTTTGCACAATACTGTGCAATTGAATATTTCTTGCAACTGCGCAATACTGTGCAATTGAATATTTCTTGCTATTGCTAATACTGTACAATTGACAATTTCTTGCTATTGTGCAATATTGTGCTATTGGATATTTCTTGCTATTGTGCAATACTGTGCAATTGAAGATTTCTTGCTATTGCGCAATACTGTGCAATTGAAAATTTCTTGCTATTGCACGATACTTATTATATAATAATTAACACATCCTGTTTGGTGTGTATCTCCTGCAATATCATTATTATTTGCTTTTAAATATAAATCAGAAATAACCAACTTAAAATGGAAAATTTTAAAGAAAAAAAAAAGGAAAAAAAGGAAAAAAAATCCCCCAAATTTTTGAACCCCTTATGATTCATCACCCCAAAACTCAATCCCAGTCTTCCTTTGAGGTATGGTACCTTGCAGTACAATTTCAGAGAGATCCATACACTTGAACACAAGTTATTGTCTGGAAACTAGAAAATGCTTTTTTGGCCCCTTTTGGCCCTAATTCCTAAACGTTAAGGGCAATTACCCCAAACTCAATTCCAGCTTTCCTTTGTGATATGGAACCTTGTAGTACAATTTCAGAAAGATCCATACACTTACACACAAGTTATTGTCCTGAAACTAGAAAATGCTTATTTTTGCCCCTTTTTGGCCCCTTATTCCTAAAATTTTGAGGCAATTACCCCAAAATCAATCCCAGCATTCCCTTTGTGATATGGAACCTTGTGGTACAATGTCAGAGAGATCCATACACTTACACACAAGTTATTGTCTGGAAGTTACAAAAATGCTTATTTTTGGCCCCTTTTTGGCCCCTAATTCCTTAACTGTTGGTACCATAACCCCCAAAATCAATCCCAACCTTCCTTTTGTGGTATTGAACCTTATGGTAAAATTTCATAGAGATCCATTCACTTAAACTAAAGTTAGAGTGCGAAAACCAATGTGTCTTCAGACAACGACGACGCCAACGTCATACCAATATACGACCGCAAAAATTTTTTGCGGCCGTATAAAAATTACTTGATATTCAGAAAAAAAAAATGAAAAATTTAGCAATTTTTCCAGTTGTAAAGGGCATAACTCTAGAACAGTAAAAGTGACGGCACCAAAATTCAAATTTGATCTGTATATTGTGGTAATAAGCATTGTGTATAAGTTTCATAATATTTGGTTGAGGCAAACTTAAGTTAGAGAACGGAAATGAAAAAAAAAATTGTAAAGGAACATAACTCCAGAATGTTAAACGTGATGCCACCAAAATTCAAACTTGATCTGTATTTAGTGGTTATAAGCATTGTGTATATGTTTCATAACATTTGGTTGAGGCAAACTAAAGTTAGAGAACGGAAACCAACTTTGGGACGTACGTACTTAATGTCCCCTCCGCTACGGCTGGGGCATAAAAACTCTGAGTCATAAACATATATACTGGGTGTTTCAAAGCACCATTCTTTTTTTATTTTCTATAAAATATTTTGAAAACTTGAGGTGACATGTTTACTAAAGCTTGTAAACAGGAAAAAAAGAGGTGCAAATTTGATTGGTTTACTTCCGGTGAATGTTATCATCTTACATGCAATGAAATCTTATTTGAACTTTTTCACTGTAGTACTGGACCAGATAAAACTTTACTCATATCAAGTAGTTTTTTACTTGAAACAAAGATAAATTCTGCACAATTTTTTTAAAAATGCCAATTTAACAAAGACTAATAGGGGAAAAACAATGGTGGTATTACTCCTAAATGCATACCAGTATGGATTCCATATAGTGATTTTTAATGATAAAATATAATCTTTTGTAAGGTCAATATGTAATTCTGTAAATTCAGAAATTATTACGTGCACTCATTATTGCCATTTTTGAAGAATGAACAAACAGAGGAGTTTAATTATTGCGATTTACAGATACATGTATTTGATATCAGAATGTGAGTTTTTATTATTGCGATACTCAAGTAGAAGCATTATTTGCATTAATAAAAACCTTGCAATAATTTCTGAATTGAAAGTTTACAATGAGATTGATTTTTACTGATAATCATCCTGTTTCAGCTTTTTTTGACTGTTTACATTTATATGCATCATGTTAATCAACAGTTTTGTACCATTACAGAGGTACCACAGGAGGAACTTTATAATTATCTATGAATTGGAAAATATTCAAAATTCCTTGAGCAAAAAAATTTATATTTATATCCAGTTACATCATTTTTGTTTCGCAATGAATTTATCTCTTAATTTCACCAAAAATATTGAGAAAAATGAGGAATATTTTGGTATCCATAAATCCAATATGTCCCTATCACAAGTTGTGTTTAGTTCCTGTGTCAGGTCAGTCTCCATTGTTTATATATTGAAAACTGCTAACCAATTGTCTGATGAACACAATCAAGATTCCAAGCTCTACTGTTTGGTTTGTCAGGGATCATCCTAACTAATACCATAATAACACATGGTTTAAGATGGAATTTATTTGTCCATCACTGAAGATCTTCCAGAAAATTTGAAGATAAAGAACAAAAATAGCAGTAATTTACCTCTTTCTTCTCCAATAGCCATGTTTTGATACATGTACACTAGTTAATTTGTACTTCTTTAGTAAACTGTGTCAGTTGGATTTATTAAATTTTCCCTTGACAGGTTTTTGTTTATGCTTACCAGTGTGTAAATTTCTAAAGTGGCATTAGTTGGTGGAAGATCTGGCAAGTTTGTATGTTGGCAGGTACTTTTTCCATCTTTGCAGCATGAAGTTGGTACTTTTTTTTCTCCGCCTGCAAAAGTTGTGGTAAACCAGTCTGTGTAATCATCACTTCCACAACACTTCAACTGTAATAACCAATTGTAAAATTATCACTAAATGTATAAAAGTCCCTAATTTAATTCCTGGATACAAACAGAAAAAAATCTATTTAAAGTATTTTTACCACAACACTTATGCCATACTCATGCAATATTAGCATCTACATGTATTTTGTTATTTGCTGCAGATCAAATAACATAGAAAGGTAATACAGAACAGATCTGATTTCATATTTATATATATATATATACTAAATGGGAGATATTATGAGTTATCTACGTTCATATCTGAACATCTGTATATCCATATATATATTAACACCCTGAGGTACCCCAGTATACCCTGAAGCAAAGCCAAAGGGCATACAGGGTACTGAAGGGTGTTAAAATACCCATATCTACAGATATGAACGTAGATAACGAATTTATCCACGGTCTTAGTCCAAATTGGGCAATTTTTAGGGAAATTCAGGAATTTAGGGAAGTGTAACATGAAAGCAACGTTTTTTTTTTATCATTTAAAAAAGTTTGATTGAACTTTGGAAATTTTTCATGTTTTTTACGGGGTGTAGGGTACCTTCGGTAGAACCCTAAAGGTAGTCAAATATAAGATGTTTGTAATCCAGAGACAGAGAAACTTGAATACATTAAATTTGGTGCTCAATGTCGCAAGCATTATGTCATAGACGGCGTAACATCAACATGGGTCATTTGCATAACTAGCTCAGATGTCCCGTTCATTGAAGACATCGCAGCCAAGTGATACATTTACTAAAATTAATGCCAATGGTCGACATAATAGGATAAAATCATTAATGGATTGCATATTTATTTACAGACATCATGAATAATCTACAGAATTTAATTATTCACTGGGAACAAATCTCGGAACTAATGAAAACGTGTGTGACATTCTCCAGGGTAATGGGTAGCAACGTCCAGTATATGGGTAAGCAACACCAGGGTTTTTTAACGACGGCCATTAGCCAATCAAAATCTGAGAAATATACTAAGCCTGGGATAAGATCTTGTTAACCAGCTGTAGCATTCTCAAACATCAGTACTAATGATACCTAACTTACAGAAAATAATTCAATTTGACAATTATTTCGGAACTTTTTCAGATTTATTGACAAAATTAAAAATGCTAATGATGTCTCTAAGAAGGTGTCCCTGTGCTGTTTTATGTGCCCCTGTGCCTTTTTTCAAAGGAGGAAAATCAATTTTTTTCTACCCTGATCAACCATTCACCAGATGTCTTCACACCAAGATACCTGATTTAATTGACATGTTAATTCCTAGAATTGGGTTAATTTTACTTTTACAGCTGAGGTGTCAAACATATAAATGTTAATTACACTTCAAAAATCTGTTTGTGCATGTAGACATAAAAAAACAGAATGGCATATTCAAAGTGTTAATTTTTTTTTTATTAAAAATGATTATCGAAAGAAAACATTTCTCCAATTTTTCTCCAATTATCAGGGAGCTGGCAACATATAAGTGACAATAAAGCATACATAATTAGGCCATATCGCAAGTGATTGGATTAAATTTCACATCAATCTTAGTTAACTGTAAAAGTTATGATTTTCAGAAATTACAAACTGCATTTCAATAATGTACTGCATTCACCAGCATGACAAATTTAACATGAAGAAACAGACCTGGAGCTGGCAAGTTTAGTACAAGCTTTGTAGATTTGTTGTTTTACTTGTCATGCAACTTTGTTAAACATACTTGCTTTAATTGTTTTGTTTGTAATATAAGATGAAATAAAAGATCAATAGGTCTTATGTTTTCTGTATACTGATATTAGTCTATAAATAAAGCTTTTGGAGAAAAAAAAAAGTTTCAGCAAAGTGACATACAGACAGGATGAAATTGAAGAGACAAGATATTACCTTTTGTTGGAGATCAGCCATGTGTTTAGAGATTTCTGTTCCCCTGAAGAGAGACACGATATTACCTTTTGCTGGAGATCATCCATGCCTTTAGAGATTTCTGTTCCCCTAAAGAGACAAGATATTACCTTTTGCTGGAGATCATACATGCCTTTAGAGATTTCTATTCCCCTGAAGAGAGACAAGATATTACCATTTGTTTGAGATCATCCATGCCTTTAGAGATTTCTGTTCCCTGAAGAGAGACAAGATATTACCATTTGTTGGAGATTATCCATGCCTTTAGAGATTTTTGTTCCCTGAAGAGACAAGATATTACCAGAGACAAGATATTACCATTTGTTGGAGATTATCCATGCCTTTAGAGATTTCTGTTCCCCTGAAGAGAGACAAGATATTACCTTTTGTTGGAGATCATCTAAGCCTTTAGAGATTTTTGTTCCCCTGAAGAGAGACAAGATATTACCTTTTGCTGGAGATCACCCATGCCTTTAGAGATTTCTGTCCCACTGGAGAGAGACAAGATATTACCTTTTGTTGGAGATCATCCATGCCTTTAGAGATTTCTATTCCCTGAAGAGAGACAAGATATTACCTTTTGTTGGAGATCATCCATGCCTTTAGAGATTTCTGTTTCCCTGAAGAGAGACAAGATATTACCTTTTGCTGGAGATCATCCATGCCTTTAGATATTTCTGTTCCCCTGGAGAGAGACAAGATATTACCTTTTGTTGGAGATCATCCATGCCTTTAGAGATTTCTGTATCATTGCCATACTGTTTCAGTGCATTCTTTAGTCCATCTCTAAATCCTTTTTCCAGCTATTAAAATGATAAAATGTGTTCAAAAAAACTAATAAAACAAGGTCTGAAAAGAAAAGGTGCATTTTGGGGTTTATTTAGCCCTGAAAATTTATTGAATACAAAAAACAGTAACATTACTTTTGACAATTTTCTAAACTTTAGAATGGACAAAAATTTGAGCTATCAAAAAATATGTTTTTATGTCTAGAAAGGACAAATGCATGTTAATAATATCATGTTTAATTTTATACTTTTGTATTTTGATTTGGTCAGACTCTTTGTTGAGCAAAGCAGATACAATCCTGCTTATTAATATAATACTTATATTACCAACTATCATAGTTAATTGATTTTGTTTTAATCATTTTAAGATAATATCTTTAATTAAATAACACAAATATATCCAGGCTTAATTAGTCTCAAGACAAAAGGCATGGGCTTGCCCCTGACAGAAAAAATTTATACCCCTGTTATAGAACATATTACATGAAATGTAAGTATAAAACTGCAAATGAAGGTCATCTAAAATATTATGCTGGACAGATCAACTCTCCTCTGTGGGCAGTTGAATAAATGCTGAAATATGTTGTATGACAATTGATGTAGTGGTTGATTTTGAACACAATATGTCAGTTATAACATGTATGTTGTATGCACATGTACATGTACCATACAATAAATAAACTATACCTTTCCCTTGTAGGCAAATCCAGCTGCTCCTGTGGCAAGCATTACAACAAATATAACAATAAGGAATGCAGCATACTGAAAAAAAAAAAATACAACAAAATAAACATTTTTTCCAGAACAAGGTGCATGGTATCGATTATTCTAATCTTATTAAATTAAACAAAGAATTTCATGATAAATGAGAGTTAATGAAAGCCCTAGAGTAATAAGCAAATAAATTCTATGCC
Organism: Mytilus coruscus; assembly: GCA_017311375.1. Classification (NCBI taxonomy): domain Eukaryota; kingdom Metazoa; phylum Mollusca; class Bivalvia; order Mytilida; family Mytilidae; genus Mytilus; species Mytilus coruscus. The sequence goes on from CM029599.1 coordinate 89,101,473, forward strand.
CTCAGATTTTGTTTACATTTATGGATGTTTTAACTTTTAAAATGAAGATGGTAGAGGGAGGACAATTAGACACTTAAAGGAGTCTGTATCCTACCATGTGACAGGAGCATTGGTAATCAAGATTGTTTAATACACCCATTAAGAGCCCAAATGGCTCACCTGGTAGCTGTACATAGTATTGACTTTCATTCCCATAAGATGTTAAAAAATAAAAATTATTTAATTGGAAATTTGGAATATATATGTAATGTTTGTGGCCACATTTTCATCTCACTGAAACAACATGAGGATCTTTTGTAGAAAACCTTGTGTACATCATTCATAGTTTTGGCTAAAGATAGCCTTCAATATAAAAATAAGAAGTTGTAGTATAATTGCCAACTATCCACCAGACTTCAAATGAAGTGTTTGTAAGCAATTGTAGGCCACCGTCTGGCCTTCAACACCACTGTCTGGCCTTCAACACCACTGTCTGGCCTTCAACAAAGAGAACAAGTGAATCTGTGAGCTACTGCTCAGTAATGATACATTTGTACCCCCGCCCCGCTAAAAGTATAATTTAAACAGGAAGTTGTTGAGTGATGAATCTGAAAACCCATCACACGGTATAGCTGACTCATATAAACCCTGAAACCAAATTTCAGAAATCCTTGTAATGTAGTTCCTAAGAAAGATGCGATGAAAAATATTCATGGGACGGACGAATAGACAGACAGAGGTAAAACAGTAACCCCCCTTTTTTAAAGCGGGGTATAAAAACCCATCACTATAGTTTACTATAAAAGGCCCCTACATGAAAAATGTGAAACAATTCAACTGAGAAAACTAACAGCCTGATTTATATACAACCACAACAAACAAATATGATATACAGCAACAAAATGACAACAATGAATCACAGGCTCCTGAATTGGGACAGGCATAAAAACTTACTCCCTGCTTTCATACATGTATGTGGGCCATATAAACTCTTCTATAACTACACCATTGTCAGAGTTTGAGGAACTTCTATTTTTTTGTTATGCACAGGACTGGTAGAAAGCAAACTTTTGTTCATCCTTCTAAAACATTTTAAAAGTATGTTTAAGTTTAGGATTTCCTTTCTAAAAATCATAGGGTTTGTACAGTAGGTACGAATATTTTCATAAACAGAATGATTATGGTAATAACAACTTGTCAAGTAAAAAATAAAATTACTTTGGGTAAAGGTGACCTATATATTTATGAAGCTGTTTACCGTATATAAGAGTATAGTATTTCCTTTAATTGTGCAGCAACATCCCAAGGATCCAACTACCACTATGGCCACACCAACTCCTATCAGAATGTATGGCGATTCTTTGTAGTATATGGATGACAGTTCCATATATTTATACAAATCTACTTTTGTCCATATTCCTAAAGCTAGAATGGCTATACCAGTTACCTGAAGAACAAAAAAAGAAATTTTTCAACTATTGATTAATGATGATATATTACCAATTTTACACATTTTTTTCTCCTTTGTAATCACACAGATGAGCTCCTCTGTAATTCAAATATAATAGAAAAACCAAATACATATTCAACAACAATCAACCAATCCTTAGGTATAGATTTAAGAAACAATAATCAAATCCTATTGGATACATTAAATACTTCAGTGTCCTTTCAAACAAAGTTATATTTTATACTGGATCTCCCAAAGGCTCTGAAACTTCATTTCCAAATCACTTAATAAGTTCTATTGGCCATGAAAACTGATCTTTACAGATACAATGTACAATGAAAAACTTTATTCTTGTTACAGTCATGGCAGTATGAACATGTAGAAGTGAATTATAAAAAATTCAGAATACATTGTACATTTACCTGTTAAAGCATATCAAAGTCAAACATCTCATGGAATAAGTATACAAATATTAAACTTCCATACCCTTTACATAAGTATTCCTCATACTACACTTAAAGTGACAATAAATTGTAAGTAAAAAATAGGTTTGTTTCTATCAAAACTTTTTCTAGATGCCAAGTTTTTTAAAATGACCACATATTCGTTATTGTTGAAGGGCATTTTTACTTACATACAGTCTGCATTCATATCAGATTCAACTGTGCTCCTCCTCTCACCCACTTTATTCATATGAGACAGACTACATACAAGAGTGAAAAGAAGCTAGCATTATGATGATTCAAAATTTGGTGACCATGCATGTTGGTGAAAATTTGAAATAAAAACACAGTTTAGTCTGTTTCATATCTTTAATGATATTTAGAAATTGACAGGTAAGGGCCTCAAATTTTGTGACATATGGTCACCAGCCTGAGAAAAAAAAGTTTAAAGAGATATTATTATGCCTTCCATTCAATGTTATGTCTATATTGGTATTTTTGTTTTTTTTGTTTTAAATAAAATATTTAATAGTTGACATGAATCTCTGACTAACAAATGACTAAGTTGTAACTTTAAGTGTTGTTTTCTTAATTAATTTAATCTATAATAAATTCTAATAATAGTTATTGCCATGGATTACTCATTAATCTTACAAATTGATAAAAGTCTTATTATTGGTAATTATTCAAATTCACATTCTATTAAGAAATATTTTTTGACATTACAAATTTCAAACTTTTGACATTCTATTCTTGCAGTGATTCAGCTTAATTTTCTCCTTTTCTAAAAGGAAAGGTTTCTAAACTTGCTAAAACAAAGAAGCATGACTGTGTCATTGCATGAAAGAAGTGTCCAGTACACAGTGTATTTGTATCAAATAAATACTGGGTTTCAGCTAGGATTTTGAGGGCTTTAGTCACTTTTGCACGAGATGAAAATCAACCTTTTTTGCGGTAAAAGCAATGGACCAAAGATATGTATTACTAGCTATACATCTTTGAAGGACTTAGGCATGCTCAGGCAGTTATTGCATAATTTGATAGATGTGGTGCTTAAATATGAACTTATAATGAAGATTACAATAAGATCTAATAAGGATCCGGATTTCTAGTTTACAATTTCACTTCAGTTATTTTCAGGGGACATTCCTGATCAACAAAAGTTGGGTTCCTTTTTTTAAACCAGGAATCACAGCATAAATGAACCATTATTATTAAAGGCTGTAACGACTATTTCACTGCATAATCATTATCCTTGTAAAAACTGTTAAATCAATATTTGGAATTCATTCCTATAAACTTGGAATCAAGGATATGTACAAATCCTTGTTGGAATGATTCTAATGACTGTATATTGTAATTTAATCAAGAATAGATCAATATTTACTTGATTTTAAAATGAAATGAAAAGGGGAAGTGACAGGAGGATAATAAATTCAGAATGAATCCGGATTCATCAACGGATTATTTTGTTTTTAACTCTTATTTCTAAATCAAGTTGCTTAGTACATGTAGTAAGTACTTTATTTGTCTCCTTTGTTTATTTTGATACTAAATGATTTCGTATTTTAAGTTTTTATGTCTAATTCATAAGAAAACTTTCACGCATGTACAGTACATAGTATAGGAAGCACCTGTTTGACTTGTGGAAATATTTCTGAACATTTTGAATATATTTCTTTCTCTCTAATCGAAACTGTTGAAAGTTTTTGATGAAAAGTTATATAGAATATGGCGAAAATTCGTTCATATGACGAAACTACGACAAACGAACTGCAAATTGTGATCGTTTGAGAAATATTGAAATTAATATGCAAACTGTCCGCGGGGAAAAACATTTTGTTCAAATGACAAAACTATGATATAAAATGAACTGCAAATTGTGGTTGTTTGAGAAATATTGAAATTGAAATGCCGACTGACCGATTTTACTAGGAAAAATAATTATGATGGTCAATGATTTATGAGGTTTATTAATTAACGGATTAGTGACCCATCCGATGGCGATAAGCGGACTACCTGTAATCACAACTTTTAACACCTGTGGTATACCTTAATTAGAAAGGTCATAAACTTGTCAAAAACATGAAGACAGGTAGAATTATAGTATTTTCTAGTATAAATAACTGTGAAATCTTGAAAGGCTATTATATTTTTATGCTTTGAAGCCTTACAGCGACGTCATAACGCTGAAGCCATCTTGTTTGGTTGGATTTTGAGAGGGAATTTTGCTCCCAACTTTGAGACCAAATTTAGCCATTTCATTGAAGGCTAGAAATTTTTGCATATATACAAATTCTTACCTTTTATGTGTTTTTTGTGCAAAATATTCCCAATAATTCCCTAAAGTTATGATAAAACAAGTTACAATTCCATCTGATGCGGACGATTATCTACTGCTTTTTTTAAAACGTTTATCTGATTTCTTTTTAGGAGAGTATAAAATAAATTGTTGCACCAAACTCTGTAAAATTTGACAGACCAGGATTTCCGGAACGTTTGTTTTATATTATCCGGAAATGCTTGTCCGTCAAATTTTACTGTGTTTGGTGCAAAAATATATTTTATACTCCTAAAGTAAAGCATCTTAAGGAGAAATCAGCTTAACGTTTTAATAAAGCAGTAAATTCTCTCTCAAAAGTCCAACTGAAAATATGAGTTCAGCGTTATGACATTGCTGCACTTTTCGAAATTTAAGTGACGAAAATGATTTGAAAAACTTTCATCATTATGAAAACCTTTTCGTAAATGACAAAAATGACAAGCACTAGTAAAATCACTGAATAAATACCAATTTTTTATACACAAATAAGGAGATGTGGTATGAATGCCAATTTATGAGACACTGAACTATGCATCAATCACTAACCATAGACATAAGCATGATAATCTGAAAAGGACAAGAATGGAACAATGAAAGGTTTCTGTACAGTCTTCAACAATGAGCATAATTCATGCTGTACAGCAAGTTATTTTAAATCCCCAAGGCCAAGAATGACAATATGTGATAAAGAGAAAACCATGCACATAGATATAGGAAGATGTGGTTATAGGTTAAAAGGAAGTAATTAAAGATGACTGGCGCCACCTAGATTTCACACCCAAGATAATAGGTAGAAGTAAATTTATTTTCTGCTGCCCTGGTAATTAGAAATAAAAATTGAAATAGTGAGAAATGAGTGTTGGCCATTGGTGTAGAAATAGCGAGAAATTTAGAGGAAACTCTCTGCGACGAGCAACATTTTATGTGCCAAATTTAGCAAGGGGTGTTCTTTATTTATACTATTTCGAAAATTCCTGAACCGTTGAGTACCCTTAAAAATGCCATTTTCTATCAAAAAGCTGCGGCACCATATGTGTTTTGCAGTGTTAATTACACCCAAAGGTGTTGATAATTCAGAATTCGACATTGTTTTCAATGGATCTTTTATAGTGAAAACGAGGACCCAAAAAGGCTAACATTGTCGCCTATGTAAATAATTACTTCATTGTAACCTAAAGCGAAATAACGATTTCTGGCGCATCACTGTATTTTTCGAGATATTTTGAAATGGGATAGGTAAATTAATAAGGTACAAAGTGACAAACTGTATCAGAAGAAAATTGCTGATCACCATGAAACTATAGTCTATATCAAATTTTACTGTTTTTATTCTCCTGCCTAAGGGTAGGGTTCATTAACCTACTGTAAGAACGAGAATTCTGTCAATGACTCTGTCTTTAATCATTTCTCCTCATCCTCGATAACACTGCATGTATTTAGGCATATGTAAAAAAAGGGGGGCTTTTTTTTTGCTGACATGAGTGAAATTTTTGTATTTTTAATGGCCAAAATGTGCCAAAATGCCACTAAAATATTAAAATTAGGTAAAAAATCAAAGGCTACACATGTTTCTTCTTAGTATCGTCGAATTGAATATTCTGCACACGATTCACATAAAACACATAACAGCAATGATAAATTCTTAGCTTCAGCATTTTTATAGTCTTTTTGATAAAACATTTTGACTCTTATGCAACGGTGTTCATATATTCGTGATAAAGACATATAAGTTGGACACAGTTATCGAATCATCAGCCTTAAGTCTTTAATAGGCCTAAATCGAACTTCATTAATCAAACACCTCGTTTTAAACATAGCCAAACAGTCAAAATATGCCGGTCAATTGGCCCAAGTCTTTAAAAAGTAACGTTTTCTGCAAAGGGGGGTACATGTAAAGAAAGTCATTTTAAATGGTGAATAATTGTTTCTTTAATCCAAAATTTTGAACTTAAGCCGCAGGGGTACATAGTATCCGACTAATGTAAAGGTTGTCCGATTTTATTTCAATATATGTCAGTATAGGTTAAAAGGAAGTTATTAAAGATGACTGGCGCCACCTAGATTTCACACCCAAGATAATAGGTAGAAGTAAATTTATTTTCTGCTGCCCTGGTAATTAGAAATAAAAATTGAAATAGTGAGAAATGAGTGTTGGCCATTGGTGTAGAAATAGCGAGAAATTTAGAGGAAACTCTCTGCGACGAGCAACATTTTATGTGCCAAATTTAGCAAGGGGTGTTCTTTATTTATACTATTTCGAAAATTCCGGAACCGTTGAGTACCCATAAAAAATGCCATTTTTCTATCAAAAAAGCTGCGGCACCATATGTGTTTTGCAGTGTTAATTACACCCAAAGGTGTTGATAATTCAGAATTCGACATTGTTTTCAATGGATCTTTTATAGTGAAAACGCAGGACCCAAAAAGGCTAACATTGTCGCCTATGTAAATAATTACTTCATTGTAACCGTGAGTGCCAATGAGACAACTCTCCATCCAAATAAAAATTTATAAAAGTAAACCATTATAGGTCAGCCTGATTTATAATTATATTAATTTAAACAATCAGTTTGCCTGTGCAAATTTATATTGTAAGGAAATGAGTATAATATGTTGACAGCTGTTCTGAGTAATCAACGCAATAAATTACAGCTGAAAACGCAGTTGAATTTTTATATCTAAATTAAGCTTAAATAATTAAACATATGTTTTTGTTTACCCAAAATAAGAAGTTGAAAACCATTAATAAGGTTTTCATGCATGCAACTGCTGGACCAGTTGCCATCGCGGAACCCATTTTACCAGGCATTTTCTATGGATGAACTGTCACAGTCTTGTGATGTAATAATCGTATGCAAATCAATAGTGTTATCAAATCAGACAACTATTTGTTGTGGGTGTTTACGTGGCGGAAATGTCTATTCTAAATTTAGGTCATAAACGTAACGGCAATTTAATTATTCCGGATATCTTTTGAAGACAAAGAGTAATTGAAAAAATTCCGTGACTCCGTTCCGACTGAAAATTGCTTCAGCGTAAAAAAAGTGAAGCAAGGAATTCATGATGTATATGTGATATATATATATACACATATATCATGTACTGTAGTACGACGCTAGATTAAAACAGGAACATATATATTGACGGGACTTGACACTACCTAATTGTAGCTGATTTTATCGTCGGGTCATAAGTAATAAAGATACGATACGGAAACGGACATGTGTTAAAAACGTACTCGCTTTTATCCTAATAATTTCTGATAATATCAATAAAATGACATTTAAACTAGTTTAACAGTGATGCCAGTGTATCATACTTGTATTCTGTCACTTCAAATTTGTTAGAATCGCATTCATTTTATCACAGAATGGTACAGAATGCAAACATGGTAATAAAAAATGGCGCCGATTACCTTCCCAAATTCAAAACATTATTAAACACTTTACATCAAATAAATTACACTTATTATGGTCATTTTATATGACAAAATGTATCTACTTTATGATAAAACTTGTATTTATTTACGATTAGAATTGTGTGGTTAATTTATTGAGCAGTTCCGATAGTCTTTTAGTCCGACGCCACCAAAATCCATAAATTTCGCGAAGTCTCGTGGAGTCCGAGATTTTATCTATTTTATACTGAAAAGCCTATCAGATTCATTTCCGTTAGATATACTGTTCCCAGATTAAAACTGACGTGGAAAGGTAACATCCGGCCACCGAAAGCTTCATTTTATGAAGCCTAGATGGTCGTGTGGTCTAGCGGGTCGGCTACAGTGCAGGCGATTTGGTGTCACGATATCTCAGTAGCATGGGTTCGAATCCCGAGGAAGAACAAAAAATTTGCGAAAGCAAATTTACAGATCTAACATTGTTGGGTTGATGTTTAGACGAGTTGTATATACACACATATATATATATATATATATATATATATATATATACAAGTCTAAATTGAAAACAACGTTCAAACCTATGATTGCGTAGGATAAAAAATACCTGTGCATGCAAAACAAATTTCTTGGTAGAGGGGTCTAAATACAGCACAAACAACAATTTCCAAAAGACCAAAAAAGTGAAAAAGTATATTTTAACAAAACACATTTGATTAGGAGGTCGAACAACAGATGTTCTTAAACCCTGCTGACTGCCATGGTGATTGCCAAATAAACAGATCCGTGACCAGATGTAACAAAATGGATCTTAAATATTAATCTAATACCAAACAGAAAACAATAAACTTGCGGAAAAGATGGTATACCGCAAATATAAGGTGCAAAAATTGGTACACCATATCCGGATTTCGACAATTAATGTCTTTTCAGTGATATAGCCTGCAGCACCATTACTGAGTGCTTCAAGGAGAAACTCACCAGAGAAATTCTCCTTGACACTTACAAATACCTACATGCATGATAATCTATATCTTGTTTTTTTTATGATCTTTTACCAAAAAAAATAAAAAAATAAACATTGAAAAATATTACTTACAAATATAAAAACAGAAAACATAATAATTATGCAATTAGAAAAATAAATTTGTAATTATTAACAATACTGTTAAATCAGGCATGCGCCAGACTGAACGGTAATCATCAACCAGTTGATGTGTTCTGTATATAAAGAAGAAGATATATAATATATATGAGCGCTGGACATGAGGCTAAGCGATTGGTGCTGTAGTGAATCAAAAGGTGTGAGTTCAAATCCCGTAGAGGACAAAAATTTGGCAGCATAAAAATCTAATTCTAACACTGTTGGGTTTAATTTTCAGACTTATATAAATATTTGTATTAACCCTGTATCACAAACACACTGACATCCAGGGGGCATACATAGTGCATGGTTGTCACTTGCTTAGACTTGTTTGTATAATATACTTATTTATAGTGACGGTATAATGAATTGAATTATTATATCCCATACGGTATATAAAATTGTTGAGTTAGATTGCTGACAAATAAAAAAAAATACATTGTGTATAAAATAATAATATAAGATCTACGCACGCTTAAAACACGTGTCTTATGTCTATCTCTAGATTCGCTTTACGTAACAAGGTAACACGACGATTATTGAAGATATATTTTTATATAGCGGATGTGGTAGAGTGGTCTAGAGCGCTGGACTTGAGGCTAAGCGAATGGTGCTGTAGTGTATCAAAAGGTGTGGGTTCAAATTCCATTGAGGGAGAAAAATTTGTCAGCATAAAAATCTAATTCTAACACTGTTGGGTTTAATTTCAGACATATATATAACGTCTAGATATAAGTCAACGATCTGTCTTACGAGGGCACTGGATTGTTACGAGTAATGATACCTATACACAATAAATCATATAATGGCGAGGCTCGTCGAGCGTTTTAAATATTTAAAATTTAACTGTCGAGAGTGGAGAAATGTCGTATTGAACGAGATTTGGTGATAGAATCTGTTTCTCTAATGATTTTTTTACAATATGCAGACAAACGTCCAATGATCTGCAAAAAGATGTGTTCTTTCTAGTATGTAACGTCATCAGGCATGGTCGCCCTTTTTCGTGACGGCACAATAGGAAATTCGGAGAAAAGCAAGAACAATTTGATGTCATAATTGAATTTTGACCAATCAAAAACTGAGATCAAACGAACCACACGTTGATTAAATAAGAATAATTAACGGGCCAAGAAAAGGATAAATCGGCTAAGAATTGGAGAAATATATATATAATCAAGTTGTGCCTAGAAAATAATCCTTAAAATGTTAGAGTAGATCAGTTTAATTGAGGTCTGGAGCTGGCATGTCAGTAACTGCTAGTAGTCCTTTGCTCATTTATGTATCATTGTCATTTTGCTTAGTTTCTTTTGTTACCTATTCTGACATCGGACTCGGACTTCTTTTAAACTGAGTTTTACTGTGCGTATTGCTATGTGTTTCTTTATTCTACATTGGCTAGAGGTATAGGAGGAGGGTTGAGATCTCACAAAACACGTTTAACCCCGCCGCATTTTAGCGCCTGTCCCAAGTCAGGAGCCTCTGGCCTTTGTTAGTCTAGTATGTTTTTTAATTTTAGTTCATTTATATGTTTTGGAGTTTATTGTGACGTCCATTTTCACTGAACTAGCACACAATTTTAGTTAGGGGCCAGCTGAGGACCACCTCCGGGTGCGGGATTTTCTCGCTGCATTGAAGACCCATTGGTGGCCTTCGGCTGTTGTTTGCTCTTTGGTCGGGTTGTTGTCTCTTTGACATATTCCCCATTTCCATTCTCAACTTTATCTGATTCTTTACTTCCTCCCCAACAGGGGCTGGAACCTGTATTTGTAACTTCTCACTTCTACTACAAGACCGCCTAGCATGGCGCAGACGCCATATCCCCTCCTCTAACTATAGCTGATAAAAATCAGCTTTCGTTTCGGGAGGTGTTACCTTCTCGTAGGTATTAAACAAGGACATCTTATCACAATACCCTTTTTCACTTTTTTGGCCTTTTTTCCAAAAGACCAAAAAAGTGAAAAAGTATATTTTAACAAAACGCATTTGACTAGCGAACAACAGATGTTCTTAAATCCTGCTGACTGCCATTGGCGATTGCCAAATAAATTGATCACCAGATGTAAAATGGATCTTAATATTAATTTAATACAAAACAGAAAACAATAAACTTGCGGATAAGATGGTATACCACAAACATGAGGTGCATAAATTTTGTATATATATATATGTCTGCCTATGTGTAATGACAACTGCAAATTTGACATTGTCCATCGAATTTCATTGTAGGTTGATTTTCTAGGCACTTTATATATTTATATAACGTGTTCTTGTCCTGTATGTGTATATGACTTAAAAAATTTATACTGTGACCCGACATAAAAAAAAGTCGTTCATTTATCTAATTTTTGTGTAAGAAAATAATGATACGAAAATTTGTACATGTATATACATGTATAATCAATTTTATAATTCAATGTAAAATGCCCATACAGTACAGTACTCCGTTCTGTATGCAAAATTTAATGATGTAAGCATTTATCAATTATATATATGTTTTTTTTTCTCTTAATTCTTTATACGTCATTGATTGTAAATTCAATTAGAAATTCTATCCAAATATAAATGGTTTGGGTTGCAGTCTTATATTGGCATACACTCAGGCCAAATCTCCTTTTGTCCATGTTTGGTTCAATGTATTGCAAATTAGTTATAATTATGTTCTGAAAGAAATAAAAAAAAAAAAAAAAATCAAAATCCACACAATTGAAAACATCTCTTTTCAGTGTTTTAATTTTTCTAGTAGCTGACAGAAGCCAGCTAATATAATCTAACATATCTACTCTTTCAGTCACAAAAGTGACTGTATTAACCGAAAATATTCTTCGGGCCTCCTGGCACAGCAAGCCACTACTCCTAACTAAAGCTACACTATCTTCATCTCTTAACCATCGGGTTTTTTTTTCGAGTTGGAGCGCCAAATGTAACGAAAGTGCTATTTATATTTCAGTAGTAATATAGTCATCACCAAAATACAATAATACATAAGAATAAAAAAAAAAAGCGTTACTTTATTTTTATTCTTATGTATTATTGTATTTCAAAAATTTTATTTTCAGCAATATGACTGTATAACCATAAATCTGGGAATAGTATACTGATATGCAGTCAATATATTTTGTACCAGAACAAACGTGACGACTTATTCACTATAATCTGAAATAGTTAATTCACTACAACAGATTCTATTGAATTTAAATTTTGGAAAAAAATATTTATAATGGTTGTTTGCCCTTTTTTCTCTCTCTGTGTCTTCAATATTTTTATATCTGAAATTCTTTAAAACTTCTTTTTTTGCTGAAACAGTCAATTTTTTTCTCCTTTTGTTGTGTGTGTTTATATAAGACATATAAAATATCAAATTCCCTCTGATAAGGCCACACCAATTAGATTAATAGTTCTTTGGATTTTCCCGCTCCTGTTTTGGAGAAATTGACTTTTCAATAAAAAAAATATACCGCCTCCGCAAATTTTTGGGCCGCATGCCGCTCCAAAATTAGTTTATACTTAACATTTTTTTTTCTCGTAGACGTTTTTCTTGTGCATATATTGCTTCAATCGATTCAAACGCACGTGTGATAAATCGATTTGTTAATAAAAGGTCAAAAATCGGGATGCCAACATGAAGTCGTGTCAGATCATTCCATAGGACAAGTAGTTGTTAAACACACAGTTATTTGAAACGGATTTCGTTTTACATATTAAGGCCTATTCTAGAAGATAAAATAAAAAATCTTTTGTTAGACGACCACGATCACAACAGTTCTCGTTAGAACCATTGTTTCAACAGACATAGTCCGAGACTAATCTAACGTACAACGGCTGTTTAGCCAGACAAGATATGGTGTTGTTGTCCAACGACCCCAGCTTGTCAGGCAAAACAACCGTTGGACGTCAGCGTAATCTCGGACTACAATAGACATAGATAAGGCTATCTGTCTTGGATGAAATTATAATATAAAGGATTTAAAAAAAAAATGACATATTAATCTTAGTTTGAAGAAAACCCATATCCCCTTGTTAGTCTATTGACATGCACTCAGAACTCTTTTGTTATAGACAATTTTAAGAGTTCTAATATTCGGGACTAAAGTGGTGGTGGCCTGCAAATAATAATAAGGCATGTATTATTGGTGCAACCACTTCCAGTTTGAGATACATTTCACTTCAGGTTTCAGGGGCAAAAGGGAAATGTATTTTGCCAAATAAGAATAAAACATGTGAATGTGGTTTAAAGGACTTAATGTATTTTTAGGGAATGTTTCATTACACTGAGATCTACATGCATAGCAATATAACTATTTTACTCAGGATGTTGTTGAAATATTCACCTCACTCATTATGTTGATCATATTATGGATAAAAAGTTCCAACTAGATGCTAAGCAGCCAATAAACAATTGCTACTATATATGAAAACAACTGTATCAAAGATATTTAATTTTTCAAATGCATATTTTTTTGAATATATACACATATTTTAATTAATTTTATTCAATACAATATATATACCTAACTAACATAATTCCTCTCGCTAAACTTTATCCGCTTTGCCTCCTTAATATATACACATGTGTGAATTTAAATAAAAATTCACGCAGTTAAAGCTTATTTGACGAAAATAATTAAAATTATACTAAAACAAAGCGAACCAGAAAGATGGGTATGGTAAAGACTGTTCTACAGACACAAATACATCAATTTATACGCATAAGAGCATGTTTAAATACATCAATTTATACGCATAAGAGCATGTTTCTCCTCGTTTTTCTTTGAAGTTACCCAGTTTTAACATGTACATAAATTTCTAAATTGCACAATTTAAAAAAATTATACCGCTCGCTCCACTTGTAGAGCACCCGCCTCAACAAAACTCATTTTCAAGAATTTTTTACAATCAAAAAAATTTTGCTTGCTCGCCCCATATTTTTTGGAGCTTTTGTCCAAAGAACTATAAATCAAATTGGTGTGGCCTAAACCGTCTCCGTTTCCATCATTCCTTTTTGCTATCGGATCATGCAGATTTCGGGTTCTGTGTTCAATCTCCCATAAATTGTAACCAAAAAACAAAATCACTGTGAATATCAATAATTTCATAGGACAATATTTTGCTTTACAATATACACGTGCCTATATTACCTTATCCACGTGTACATTCACGTGTATTTGTTTAAATATCTTAATAAACATTGACCATTGGTCCGAATTGGACCTTTAACTTCTGTTATATTGTGAGTTTAAAGTTGCAACTTATGTTGCTCCAATTCTAAAAAGCGGGAATAGATTTATTTGTTTATCAAACTACAGTTTATAATCATTCGAAGCTCAGTTTTCAGTGCAGCTAAAATAACTATTTATATGGAGAATGTATTTATTTTTCATTTATTTTTATGCTAACTGTTTCTGTTTTGCTTTGTGGATATTTCAACATGGCAGCGGCCAGTGCAGATGTCATATATGACGGATTTTTTCGTAATATTTTTTGTATAATTAATCTAATAAAGTTAGCTGCACAACTGGCGAACTGATAATATAATGATATGGTGTTTTTTGTTTTATGTATTAGCTTAAGTGTTGCGGTTTAAGGAGTAACTACTTTATATTCGATTGAGGAACAAATGAGAACATAAGTAAATTGAATGATATAAAAATTAAATGTCCTATGTTAAATCGTTTGGGTACATGTACGTACACGAAGACAGTGTACTGTGAGTTTGTATAACCTGAAGCAAGGACTTACAACTAACATATATTATATACGTCATTGACTGACGGAACAAACAGTGATTATCATCTCATTACTTCGATAAACTTCGAAATCCTTTTGTAAATGGTCTTTTAAGTCCGGATGAACTTTTTTATATATTTGGAGATTCATTTTCAAGCCTGTATGCTAAACATGGTTAAAGAAACAAACATTTAAATTTGTTTTATAAGGTCCACATTGCCTATGTTAACCAGTACAAATTAATTACATATGGAGAATATCTCAAACATTTCCCCCCAACTTAATTCAGTTGGAACGAGCAGGAGGAATGCGCACCAAAATCCAGAAGAGTATTTAATTTTTTAAACATAAAATGCATTTACAATTTTTTTTTTTCTCTCATCTAAATCATACAATGTCTTAAAACTTTTCCCAAGACGTTTGTGTTTACTCTGTACACACTATAGTTTAAACACGACCATATTTGTCAATGTACCTTCTGATGTAGTACTTTAATGTCGAAATAATAAGTGCCTGACAAACGGAAAGTGTAAAGGTCATTGGCCTGTTAAATTTCCGTTTTGTAAACCGAACTAACACTTGACTAGTGAAGATGTAAAGGATTGAGGCGAAATAGTTCACAAAAGAATTCAATTCAATGAGATTATAACTCAACGTGATATTTTTAAAACACGTGTCCGTTCACGAGGTCTAGGTTATGCAAGTATGTTATGAAACATTTAAATATAAACAAGACCATTAAACATTTGTATAACAGTCTGAAGTAACTTTTGACAAGTCCACATGGTAAGAATATCATTCTTTAATGGGGGCAAGGGGTTTAACTGTTATGCTGTTTTGGGGCAATTTAATTCTTTGTTATCTGTTATTCTGAAAATATATTTGCTGTTAGCTGTTATAGTCTTATTCCTTGTTAGCTGTTATTGGACTATTAGTTTTTTTGTTATCTGTTATTGTGAGAATGTATTTGCTGTTAACTGTTATTGAAAATTGGAATGTTAGCATTTTGACAGCCAATCTTCAGTAGAAATTGAATTGGGATTTTTCCACTAGTAACATGGTGGTCCCGTATTCGGAGAAGGATTCAATTAACATATAGACATTTGAATGGGTTTACAGTACACTAGTCATTTTTGGGGCCCTTTATGGCTTGCTGTTCGGTGTGGGCCAAGGCTCCGTGTTGAAGACCGTACTTTGACCTATATTAATGGTTTACTTTAACAAATTGTGACTTGGATGGAGAGTTATCTCATTGGCACTCATACCACATCTTCTTATATTTAATCACAGATCATCACATAAACATTTTAATATTAGTTGGGTCCAGGACCATTACAGTATATATTATTATTATCCTTTGTAATAAATTCCTTTTTCTATGAACATGTTTTTAGAATTATCTTGATTTTTACGTATAGGGATAACGATCCTTTGTTTCCCTGTATGTGCATATTAAATTCGAACAATTCTTTTAAAATATTACAAAAATTATTGAGGGTTCCGCGGAACCCAGTACTAGTGTCTCGCCTACTTTTGATGTTAGTTGCAGGCTCAACAAAATGGGTAAAAAGTTATTAAATAAATGGGGAATGTGTCCATGGGACACAGATGATGCCCCCGCTTGCATATCATATACAGTTATAAAGGGACATAACTGAAGAACAGTAAAAGTGACCCTACCCAAATTTGTTTTTGATCTGAGTTTTGTGGTAATTCGTATTATGTATAAGTTTCATAAAATTTGGTTGATGTAAACTTAATTTACTCGGAGAACGGAAACGAAAAATTCAGCAATTTTTCCATATGTAAAGGGGCATAACTCTAGAAAATTTAGTGACAACCCCAAAATTCAGCATTTTTTTAGTTTGTAAAGGAGCATAACTTTAGAACGGTTACAGTGACACCACCGAAATTCAAACTTGATCCGTGTTTTGTGGTAATAAGCATTGTTTATAAGTTTCATGACATTTGGTTGAGGCAAACTGAAGTTAGAGAACGGAAACCAACTTTGGGACGTACGGACGTACGGACGGACGTATGTACAGACGGACAAGGGTAAAACTTAATGCCCCTCCGCTACGGCGGGGGCATACAAATTTCCTCTAGATACTATCTTTTGATTGTAAGAAGCTTCTGTCCAAGTTTGGTAAAAATCCAGGATGGTTTATGAATCTAATAAATGTTTTAAAACTTTAACTGCAGACTGTATGGAATGTTAACTGAAAGAAAAACTTATTAAAGTCCATTTATACAATCATGTTATAAGTAAAATATGGAAATACAAGAAATAAATTTTATTTTACAAAATTTCCTTCTAGATACAAGCTTTTGATCATAAACAAACTTTGGTCCAAGTTTGGTAAAAATCCAGGATAGTTTAAGAAAGTTATTAAAAATTTTAAAACTTTAACCACAGAGTGAATGTAATGTAAACTGGCAGAAAAACTAAGTAAAATACGGATAAATAGGATTATTTTTTTTAACAAAATTTACTTCTGGATACTATTTTATGATCATAAACAAGCTTCTGTCCAAGTTTGGTAGAAATCCAGGATATTTTAAGAAAGTTATTCAAATTTTAAAAACATTAACCGCAGAGTGAATATTTGTGGATGCCCCTGACGACGGCGCCGCCGACGGAATGTGTGATCACTATGTCTCGCTTTTGCGACAAAAGTCGCAGACTCGACAAAAAGGAAAACATATGGCCAGGGATACCTGATGAGGATGGCATTTAAGTCCTAGTTCCATACGACCAGTTAACCTAAACACCTTTTATATAATAAGGAACACAGACTCAGCTCTGTGTAAGAATACACTCACCATATAAATTGCAAGCATGTGTGAGCTTCTTTAAAAGTACAAAAATAAATGCTGAAAAAAGTATTCCATAACAAAAAATATTATCATACACTGAGTAAACCAATTCTAGATATATAACTCTAAAAACATGTTCATAGAAAATGGAATTCATTACAAAGGATTATAATAAGATATATACTGGATTTGTCCTGGACCCGACTGATTTTAATTTTTCAATTACTGTTATCTGTTTTTATCCCTTTTCAATTCCTTGTTATCAGTTATAAGCCAAATCAATTTGCTGTTTTGTTGTTATTGGAACCCCCCTTTCCCCCCTTTAATTGCATAAATAATTATTATTTTATGTTTTATAAACGACATCATAGCAAATTAAAACTAATACAAGAGATTAATATTTTTGTGGGTTTTTTTAATAATCAGTTAATATTTGGTTGTGTACAGTGAATGAAAGATATAACCTCATTATTTCTAACTTCATATGAAGTAAACAGGTAAATGCAAATTATTGAGAGAGGAAAGAATTAATAACTTATACGGCCTTCAACTGACCAAATAACGTCTATAATTTTAACTCTCAATGCGGCATGGTTAAGCGTGAACTATCGGGAGTAATTTATTCCTGGAGTACATTCACTTTTTAGCTCATCTGGCTAAAAACCAGTGTGAACTTTGCCATCAATCGTTATTAAAACAGAACTGATACAAACAGTGAAATATCGTTAGACTTGAAATGCCAAGTACTATTGAGACGTGTTGTTCTAGGGTAATTTTTACATCCTAGTAATGATATTTTTTTTCAAAAATGGCCGCCATTACTAAAAATAGTAAAATATGACCACAAATCGTTTATAAATCTTCTTCTCCGAAACAACATGATCAATTTAAACCATACTTTGGTGGAATGATCTATGAGTGGTTATTTTTTCGATCATGTTTGATGATCCAGCCTCCAAACAAAAGATGAACTGATGTAAACATAAAGTTGTGACATATCATATTCATATGACTTCAATTGGCAAGCACTGTTGACGCGTGTTGTGTTTGTAATTTTAGCATTCCGGTAATGATACTTTCCCCCAAAAATTGGTCACTTGTACTAATAATTGAAAATTCAGCAAACAAATATAAAAAAATATCATTGTCTGAATCCACTGCGCCAATAAGAACCAGAGACATGTAAGAACCGAACTTTTCTGGTGTCTTGGGGAAGTCCTCTTTGGTAATTGTGCCCGCACGAGTCTGCCTGGCAACTGATGCACCAAAAAAAACTTAGTACAAACTTAGGGTTGTAATAAGACTTAAAATGAGAAGTACTATTGAGTTGTGTTGTTAATTGTTAAATTTTCACTAAGTTTTCAGTTTGAAAGCTGTTTTACTTGAGTTTAATAAATTTATTTAGTTTTGTACTTGGCTACTGGAGCCTCTGGGTTTAATGGTTTTGAATTGTGATCAACTTCAATCAAGTAACATTGTCATAAACACGTTTGACAAACCATAGATTAAAATACGCATTACGAAAAACTAATAGAGTCAATAATATGAAACAAATATCCAAAAAGAAAGGTAATAAAAAAATAGATATTTGTCCTCGGAAATTTAAAATCGTATTACTGCATTCGGTTCAGTTTGGCTGAAAGATGTTTTTATCTCTAGAACTACCACTACCTACGACTGTTCGATATTACAATCAATGTCTGCTACCGTTTATAAAATGTAAGGTATTAGTTGCAACAACGCAATTTGAGTATTAAAATTTAAAGTTTGTTATAAAGATTGCATTAATTCATAAAATGATATTAATTTGTTTCAGAATATGGATCGCTTTACCTATGTTGTGTTACTGGTAGCGGCATGTGTTATGTACGCTGTGGCAACCATCTTTAATTCACTATCGGGAGGCGGCCCAAATGGTAAGTATTTAAAAAAAATAATTTTATTTATCATAACAAACAACTACTAATGAAGAACAAAAAGGAATGAAAAAGAAGAACAAGCTTTGGGAAATATCATGCAACACATAAGACAAATCGGAGTTGATAAATTAGTATTTATGTGTTAAAACAGATTACTCATGCAGTTAACGAAGCGATTTGTATTGGGTCCATTTTATTGTTTTGATTTTTAGCTTCCCTATAGCCGATGGCCGTGTGAGTTTATGCGCTCGGCGACGTCCATCCTTTTCACATGTTGGTCCTCTTTTTGAGAATAAACGAACAGAAGACACTCCAACTTGACATAAATGTTTCTAACACCACTGTCCTTTTCAATTGTTTATATATCCTGCTTTACGATTTGTTTTTTATTTCATTCCAGCAATTTTTAAAAGCAATACTGGAGACATATCTGACAAGTACTACCAAGACGTTACACCAGCAGGTTGGACTTTCAGCATCTGGGGTGTGATATATATATGGCAAACATTATGGCTAATTTACGCAATAGTCAATATATTCCGGAAGACCGAATTAGGATTCGTATTCAACAACCCAGAATTGATGTCAGCGCCATTTTTCGTTGTATTTACGATCAACATGGGTTTGAATCTAGCCTGGATATTTCTGTTTGACAGACAATATTTGGAGCCATGTCTAGCGATTTTGTTTCTAATGTACGTTACTCTTTACATGTGTCTGTTCTTAAGCTACAGAGCGTTGGATCAAAATCTTCAGAGCCTTCAAAAGCAGGAAAGGAAAGCAGATATTTGGTTAACCCGAATATTGGTCCAAAATGGATTATCCGTTTACGCCACGTGGTGTACAATTGCAACAAACCTCAACTTAAGCATGGTACTGATATATAGATCTGCGTTGGACGTATCAGTTCATGATGGCGGAACTGTAGCTCTTTCAGTTATTGCTGCACAGATCCTTGTATTTGTTGTATTAGACTTTTTCGTTTGGGACAGATACACGCGATACACTTTAACCCCATACTGTGTAGTCATTGTTGCTCTGATTGGAAGTTTGACCAAAAACTATTCTGAGGGTACCAGAAACTCAATTTTCACCATCGTTTTGTTGTCAATAGCCGGTGTTATTTTTATTATCAAAATAGTTCTCACAATAGTCAGACACGTCAGAAATCCATTGAAGGGCATGGTTATCTCCGAAACAAAAGAAAATTTAAAGAATCAAGTTGTCTGATTTTATTCTCAAAATCTTTTGGCATTATGCATAATATTGACTGAACTAAAATTTTAGGATTGTCATTTTACGCAAATCCTGGTGCTAACGAAGTATCAACTGTGATTGATCAGATACCTCTATTTTCGTATGAAGAACAAAAATTGTGTACTGTTGAATGTATGTTTTTTTTATAATATTTATAGTAAGTTTAGTAACTGAATAAAGAATTGTGTACTTTCTAGTTTTATTCGTCTGTATACACGACAACCCATTGTAACACCCTAAGCCTCCCTAAGCTTATATCAAATATGTTGTATGTTCAGAAAACATCAAGAAGAGCAGTTTGCACGAACATGTAAAGATTTCAGTTTCTCTCTGGAATGATTCAGAAGGGTGTCCCCTCTTGGTATGCTTGCTATTTTGAAATAAATTCACGATAAAGCAGCTTTGTATAAAATGTCAATGAACAAGTGCTTATTTTGAAATGTGCTTTATTCAGTACTTTACGTTAGTTTCAAGAGATGATTCTGTGACACCGACACCAGAAAATGTATATATATATCTCGCCGTCTGCGACATTCATCACAGGCGGGACGAGATGCGTATACACGTTGGAGACAATATAAGATATATGTGTACGAGCTTTAGAAACAGAAAGAAAAGCGAGGTCGAGTTGCTTTTCTGTTGTTTTGTAGAGAGAAAATAAATTGTATATTGCAATTTTGCATTCGCATAAAAACATTCAGTTTTTTTTTTATTCCCAAATGCTGTCTTTTATTTAAGTAGTGAAAAAAACATAAAAAGATCACGACATTGCTGAAACATGGACAGCCAACAGGTCCCAAAAAATGAAATGCGACGACAACAGTTTACTGTTCTTTCAACATAGAAGCAGGATATATAATTAGGAGACTTTATTAGTCCCCTACTGACGAAGTCGAAGGGGAATTTAGGTTTGCACTCCGTCCGTCTGTCTGTCTGTCTGTCCATCCGTCAGTCAGGCAAATCAGTTTTCCCCACTTTTTTTTCTTCGTGCTTGAAGATATTGATTTGATATTTGGTATATTGTTTTATCATGACAAGTTACAGATCAATTTCGAATTTTGTTTCGGTCTGATAATTTAGTGCAGAGTTATGGTCCTTGGACTTAGAAAATTCACTCAAATATTCAGTTTTCCGCACTTTTTTTTCGTCATGCTTGAAGATATTGATTGATACATTGTTTTATCATGACAAGTTACGAATCAAGTTCGAATTTTGTTCCGGTCTGATGATTTTGTGCAGAGTTATTGCCCTTGGACTTAGAAAATTCACTTAAATAATCAGTTTTCGACACTTTTTGTCATCATGCTTGAAGTTTACAGCCTGACAAGTTATAGATCAAGTTAGCATATTGTTCCAGTACAATTAATTTTTAACCGGTAGGGGACTATGTATTGCCATGCAATACTCTCAGAATGCTTGTTTAAGTATACAATCACATAAACCAAACAATTTATTTTTATGAATATTGCTATCATGCCGTCGGCGTCGGCGTCGTCGCCGTCGCCGTCGCCGTCCGAAGACATTTGGTTTCCGGACAATAACTTTAGTTTAAGTGTATGGATCTCTATGAAATTTAATCAAAAGGTTCAATACAACAAAAGGAAGGTTGGGATTGTTTTGGGGGTGATGGTCCCAACCGTTCAGGAATAAGGGGCCAAAAAGGGGCCCAAAACAAGCATTTTTCTAGTTTCAGGATAATAACTTATGTATAAGTATTTTGATTGCTCTGAAATTGTACCACAAGGTTCAATACCACAAGTAGAAGGTTGGGATTCATTTTGGGGGTAATTGCCCAAACCGTTCAGGAATTAGGGACCAAAAAGGGTCTAAAGAAGCATTTTTTCTAGTTTTCAGACAATAACTTGTGTTTAAGTGTATGGATGTCTCTCAAATTTCCTTTTTTTGGGGGTGGCAATTTTTTTTTAAGATTTTAGAAATTAAAAAGGTAATTTCTTCAAATATTATTTTTTGGAAAAGGGAGGGGAGGGGGTGGTCAATTTTTTTTCCCTCAAGATTTAAGAAATTGTCAATTTTCCCCTATTTTGCTAATTCTTTGTATATAGTTTGAAAAGAGATTTACTAGGTATTGCGCAAGAGCACAGTGTATTGCACAACAGCAAGAAATCTTCAATTGAATATAAATTCAAATTATATAACCAATTTCAAGTTCTTTGACTACATTTATTATGTGTCAGAAACCTTTAATGTGTCAAATATTTAATTACTGTAAAAATCCAAATTCAGAACTGTATCAAGCTTGAATATTGTGTCCATTTTTGCCCCAACTGTTCAGGGTTGGACCTCTGCGGTCGTATCCAGCTGCGCTCGGCGAAGCAGTTTATTATTCCTGTTATTTGTTCAATTATATTTGACTGATTGCCGGATTAAACATTTTATGTATGTTCTGTTTCCTTTTTTAGCATGTATATATATCATTTATATAATTACGTTTAACTCTTTTAAGGTCGGTTATTAGCGTCTGAAATGAAATGTATCTTGGACGAAGATGATTCGCCATTTCTTAAGCTAAAGCGTTTTGTGTAATATCACCAAAAGCGTACACCAAGTCTATACAACGGAAATCAACCAGTGACATAACGTTATTTTCACAAGCACATTCCCATATATAGCCCTTTAAGATCTGAAATGGCACCGAAAATAGCATGATATTTATGAAGAAATTAATATCTCTTTTTTTTTTTGCTACAATTCTGTTTGTCTGGTAAAACCGACAATTTTAAACTAACTGTACAGTTGTTGATCATATGGATGGGTAGATGGATGGCTGATTAATGGCCATAGGCAAATTAAATGCATATTCAGGAAGAGAACATGATAATGTGATATGATCAGAATTCAAACTCTGATTTGTACTAGACAGATATGCTGTGCCGGATATTTAAAGTTCACAAGGTAACAGTCACCCTAGCCGGACAAATTATTCTAACTCTTAGCCGACCAGTCTTTTCACTTACTCCTGAATGCTGCGTGTTTAGCGGAGAAGCAGCAAATATCAGTTACCAGGTCTTTGGGTTGATCCAACCGGGGATCGAACCCACGAGCTACCGCACCGAAGAGAGCACGCTATCATAGATGCGGTAGTTGTTAAACGGAGAAATATACCAAGGGACAATAAAAACTCAGTGTCGTAGAAGTGGCAAATGGAAAAAAAAAATAGTCTACAAAACATAGGACAATCATAGAAATAGCCAAAATTTTCCTGTTTGAATGGTTTTACACTATTCATTTTTGGGGCCCTTTATAGCTTGCTGTTCGGTGTGAGCCAAGGCTTCGGGTTGAAGGCCGTACTTTGACCAATAATGGTTTACTTTTACAAATTTTGACTTGGATGGCGAGTTGTCTCATTGGCACTTATAACACATCTTCTTATATCTATAAAAGATTACATTTATGTTTCATTACGTTAACATACATTTAAGGTCAAGTTACAGTAAATTTGCTAGGTCACAAATTTTGGTAAAATTTTACATACAACTCTGGCTCGCTGAATTGTAACTTAAAATCGAAAAAGTAATGCATTTATCTCTTTTATCATCTGTAATATTACTGATTGATTTTTTTTTTTCAAAATAGGTGAACATTTGTATAGAAAGAACATAAAATCGGCAAAAACCCTTCTTAAATTTGTCTTTCAATCATCAAATCTCTAATTTCTAATACATAGACTTTTCTTGAAGTAGAGGCGTGGCCATTCTCATTAAAAAGTCACTGAATTATAAGTTGATAAATAAACATAACGATGTAGAAGGACGATTAGTTCTACTTGTTCAACTTAACGTAGAAATTGATGAAAGCGTGTTTACACTAATGTGTATATATGCATGCACCTAATTGTAAAACTAATAGAAACAAATTTTTCAAAAAGATAAATAATATATTAAAATAACAAGGAATCACAGTGTGGGAACGGAACTATACGGTTTTTTAATTTTTTGGTCATTCGGGAGACTGTCAAGCGGGGCTCTGACATTCGAAAAAATAACAAGTTGCTAGACGGAAAGTTTGATGAACTCAATTGTTACTATATAACGTTTCTGCTTCAAGATTTGGTAACGAAAACATTCTATATGTAAATATGAACCAATCAAATAATAAAAACGATATATGCATCCAAATGTTTTCCTTAGAATGGTGGAGCTCCGAGTAAATCGATCAAAACTGTCACACAACAGCGATAAGAAATGTCAAAAACATTGAAAAACTAATCGTTGCTACCAGAATTTTCACGTGTACCTTTTCTGATATATAGTCTTACCTGTCTGAAAGTTTAAAAGCCATTGTCCCAGTAGAAATCCAATTATATTCATTTAATTTATCTCAATGTCGGATATTTTTATTGACTGTACAATCGCTTGCGAGTTTACTGTACAATCACTTGGGCTTTTCCTGTACAATCGCTTGGCCAACTTCATAAAAAATACATTGCATATATATGCATTTCATTGTTTAATTGTTCCTTGTCTGCCCTATTATATTCATCTATGGTATTTGAAATAAAAATGAACATAAATTCAGTCATTTTGCCGATTTAGATTCTATCAAGGGCACCTTTTTAAGATCTTTTAAGGCACGCTTAGAGTGTTTATATCAGAGACAAAATCAAAATTCGAACAATAAGTATAAAGGACAAAATAAAAGGACAATACAAATGTAAAGATATCACTAATAAGGAAACTAATGCTCGTACAAAACAAATAACCGAAAAGGTTACTAGGCGCTCCGGAAGGGTAAGAATATTGTAGTTTACTTAATTTATTATTTACTGACAGTTCAAAAGAATAATATATAGAAATGGATGAAAATGATAAATCAGTCTGCGGTTGGGATATTACAGTAGACGAATGCTCAGATGTTCTTTATAAGACAAAACTTAACAAATCTCCTGTCCTGATTATACGGGTTAACAGGCGAATTTTATAGAAAATTCAGTGGGATAAATTTAAAGTACATAGTACATGTAGTAAACATTCTCTACAATCTGTCGATACCTGTATCTTGGCATTGCACAAGGTCATGTTTTTCTCTGACTGTTTGTGACATCTTTACACTAAATCCATTGAATGTTGGATGTGTACTGATTGATATTTTAGTCTTAGATGCATGATTGTTTTTATTATTTGCTTTTGGCTTTGAACTAGCTGTCAGTAACTGCGAGTACTCTCAGATCTGTATTTAGTGTCTTTTTGTTGTGAGGATGTATAAGTACCCGTCCACGTCCACTCTGTGTTATTGTTAGATGTATTTCTATTTGTATCCACCTGATGAATTAAGCCTTTTTCAACTGATTTTTATAGTTTGTTCTTATGTTGTACTGTTACACCACTGTCCCAGGTTAGGGGAGGGTTGGCGCCTTCAAACGAATTTAACCCCGCCACATTCTGTATGTGCCTGTCCCAAGTCAGGAGCCTGTTATTCAGTGGTTGTCGTTTGTTGCTGTGTAACATATTTGTTTTTCGTTCATTATTTTGTTCATGAATTAGGTCGTAAGTTTTCTCGTTTGAATTGTTTTACATTTGTCATTTCGGGGCCTTTTATAGCTGACTATGCGGTATGGGCTTTGCTCATTGTTGAAGGCCGTACGGTGACCTATAGTTGTTAATTTCTGTGTCATTTGGTCTCTTGTGGATAGTTGTCTAATTGGCAATCATACCACATCTTCTTATTTTTATAATTAATATTGGATATAAAGATCACACAATTACATATTCACAGCGTACAAGTGTATTAACACTTTTATTTAAAAAGGGTGATCCCTTGTCACTAAATAATTATCGCCCTATTTCTCTTTTGAATATTGACATGCAACTTCTTTCGTACGCTCTAGCACAACGATTGAAAAAGATCCTACCAAAGCTTATGAAAGAAGATCAGACTGGATATGTAAAGAATAGATTCATTAGTTTTAATCCTAGACAGATACAAGACATTATTGATTTTACTGATTTAAACAAAATTGAAGGGCTTTAGTCTTTGTTGATTTTTCTAAAGCGTTTGATTCTTTAGAATGGAATTTTATGTTTTCAGTTTTAAAACATTTTGGATTTAACGATTCTTTTATAAGATGAGTTAAAACTTTTTATAGCGATATTCAAACATGTGTTATGAACAATGGTCTGATATCTGATGTCTTTAAAAACAACAGGGGTACACGCCAAGGATGTCCTTTATTGGCTTTACTGTCTGTTTTATCGGTTGAAATCATGGCGGAATGATTAAGAAGCAATACCGATTTTAAAGGTATCAAATCAAACTGGATGGCAAAAATCGTAGTATAAAAATTTCGCAACTAACAGACGATACTACTTTATTTTGTTGTTCCAAATACGATGGTCAATTAGCCATGAATGAAATTGAAATCTTTGGTTCTTTTTCAGGATTGAAATTAAACAGAAATAAGACAGAGGGGTTATGGGTAGGAAAGCTTAAATCATGATAAGACAAAATTGAGGGAATCAACAGGAGCGATGGACCAGTTAAAATTCTTTGCATATATTTTGGGCACTGTAGAGAGGAATGTGAAAAACTAAATTGGGAAAATAAAATTGAAAAGATGAATAAATTATTTTGTTCTTGGCAGAAAAGAAATCTTACTATTTTGGGAAAAATTTTGATAATTAAAACATTAATTGTGCCTATTTTCACTTTTATAGGAACTGCTTGTATAGTTTCTGAGAAATATTTGAAAGAAATAGAAAAAAAGTTGTTTTAAATTCGTTTGGGATAATAAACCAGATAAAGTTAAAAGAAATTCGATCATTGGTCCATATGAAAAGAGGGGATTAGATATGATAGATTTAAGAAGTTATTTCATTGCTTTAAAAGCATTGTGGGTTAAAAGACTAGTAAGTGATTGTGAAGGAAATTGAAAAATTATACCTCAGTACTATTTCTATAATTTTGGGTCAAACTGGCTAGTGTTTCAAACAAATAGTGGGGATAACTCAGAAGAAAGCCTTCAAAGAATCCCAGATTTTTTTAAAACTATCCTTAAATATTGGAAATTAACTGGTGGGGTCTAACGAAAAAGCCTGAAACATTTACAGATATAAGAAAACAAATATTATGGAACAATAAATTTATTAAATTTGAAGCTATAGTTTTAAAAATGGATTAAAAGCGATCTTATTTATGTAAATGATATCATAGATGAAAAAGGCTGCACATTTCACAAGATGTCATTTTAGGGACTGTGCAATATTTATCTGAGGGTGGGGCGGTGTACAGCAAATATTTTTAAAAAAACTTTATGCCCGCCAATATTTATTATAAAAAGTTCTTGCCCGCTTCAATTAATGAAAAAAAAGTCCTTGTCCGCTGGAAAAAATAAAACACACATATGGAAACATGATATTTTTTAACTAAAATGCACAACATTCAATAATACATGTATATCAGAGATGATATTTAAACTCAAATGCATATATTTCAATATTATAAAGATTTTATTTTTGTGAAGAAAGTCAACTTAGGAGCGCTGTGATTGGATGTATGGGTACAATATATTTTTTTTATTTATCTATGAATAACTGCAGTGTGTATATTTACAATATAAATTTTGAAACCTATTGAAATATTTTCTAGAGAATTATTTGAAAAGATTTCCAAAATTTCATAATTTGGTGTAAAACGACGGTGGGCATGAATAACATAAACAAGCTCCGTTGGAAGTTGGTCATGATACTATTTGGCTTCAATTTTTAAAACAGAATAATAAAGTACTAACACCACACATAACTATTTTATCCAGGTTTTTATTATACAAAAGTGGTAAATTTAGAATATGTTAGTATTGCCGCATATGGCAGAATAAATAGTACCGTTTTCCCTATACTGAAGATAGCAAGGGAAATCAAAATAAATCAGACTTCAGTTATGTTATACTATTTTGAAGCTTTTGATTAGTACATTTGATTTTTATCACAAAGAATAGAAATTTTTCACTGAGAACAATGCTGTGTTGAGAAAAGTGCTGATTCATCATAATAAGTCAAATTGATGGGTACTGACATAAATCTTTATTCTAGGATTTCAATATTAACTCTATTGTATAAAATGCACCAAACTATAGTTCTTTTGTATTTGTTTTCACCTTTCGCAATGATTAATTCAATTGGAAACACCAGAATTCAAGTCGCAACAAATATTTTTAACTGAGATATTTGCCTTCTTTGCTGTGTAATTCCTTAAATTTATCACTGGGGTATTTCTCTAGCCATAATCTATTAAACGGAAATGTTCTGGTTAAGTTTGTACTGTTTATGGAGTAAGGCAATATTTAGTCATACTAGAAGCATTTTCAGTGTTAAAATTGTCCATCTAAGAAAAAAGAGGCCCACTTGAGGCTAAATTTAGATAGAATTTATATTCTCCTGTGTAAAGAATTGTTCACATTCTTGGCAATTCATGCAGCAAATATTTTAATAGTAACACTGGACACTTTTAATTTGCAAAACACTCATTTGCAAATCCGCCGCCTCAAATAAGAGCTACAATGTCATTTATATAACCAAAATGTGCGGAATTACATGGGATTCAATAATTTCATTTGTTTTCTACTGTTACTATTATATTTATTTTGCTATTTGATTTATAAAAACATGGGATTTTCAATATCCCATGGGACAGAGCAAAATCCATGGGATTTTGGTTAAATCCAT
Source organism: Mytilus coruscus (assembly GCA_017311375.1). Lineage (NCBI taxonomy): Eukaryota > Metazoa > Mollusca > Bivalvia > Mytilida > Mytilidae > Mytilus > Mytilus coruscus. Next base: position 89,130,604 of record CM029599.1, read on the forward strand.
GGGATTTTTGGTCCCATGGGATAATTGTAGTCCCATGGGATATTTGTTGTCCCATGGGACAAAAAATCCCATGGGACTATAATTATCCCATGGGATTTTGATATCCCATGGGATACATTAAAATCTATGGGATTCAAATTATAATTATATAGATATAAATATACAGTAATGTGTATGTTACAATATGTATTCTATTTGGTAGTAAATTGTTATAAGATGAATCTTTTAATTGAATATCTTTTTTCTTTGGAAATGTTAATTCAACATATTGTTCTATAAATGTTCAAAACTAAACTTTTAAACAACAAAGCAGATAATGTAAGTATCAATATATGTTTATTTATGAATTATAGAATACTTTCTTGAAACACAATTATTTACCATTTGAAATCAATGAAAACTCTATTATTAGGCTTAACATACTAGTAGCTATTTAAGTAAATCTATTTTTTCACAATATCCTCCACACAAAATATTAATAGTTTCTTATCATCCAGCATTGTGTGATCGTATAGTCCACTTTTGGTCATTCAGCACAGAACATTGACATTATTGTAGTTTCAATATCTTTTGGTTTTAAAAGAACTTCAAATCATTGACTGAGTGATGAAAATAATAACTGATCCAACTTTTGTCTTTAAATTTATTCTGGTCTTGTTTCTATGTTTTCTCCATTTATTTTAGGTGATGAATTTCAATCCTTCTGAAAAGAACCAATAAAATCTGAAGTTATGTATTATACAAAATTGTTTGCATACATGTAGCAATAATATGATTTTCAATAAAATAGCTATGCAGTATGGATTTTACTGATTTTTAAAGGTTGTCCAGTGTCATCAGTTGCTAACCTCCTATATCCTTTGGTCTCTGATGGAGATTTGTCAAATTAGCAATATACCACATCTTCCTATTCTAATACTATATAACAATCAATTAATTTATTCTTCTTTATAACATTTGGGTATTTTCCCAAGTTATATATATATATATATATAAAGATCAATGTTAAAACTTTAGCCAATTATAATAACATTCCATTATTCACAAGAATTTGCAATATATTATACAAAACGCAGACAACAGAAACAATATTTCCTTAATCTTTTGAAGTTCTGACAGAGTTCAATTTGTGTTTTATTTCAATGAAAAAATACCTTGAACTCTTTGGACATATTGAAATTATAACATTGATACAAAAATTATATTGTTTTATCCTTATTTTTGTGTTGTTGGCTTGCTGTCTCATTTTTATATACAATTATACATACATCAATAATCTTCTTCTTTATTAAAAGTAAAAATGGGATATTTTTTTATTTTGATATCCCAAAACATTATAGTTCTATCGAATAACTTATTACTAAGTTCACAAACACCAATGTGTTTTATATTAATTTTAAGACATGTATAAATGTTCCAGACCATATAAGTATTTGGACGGTACGTTAACATATAAGTATACTCTTATAGTCCGACCATATACATATAGTCAGACCATTTGAGTATACTTGTACTGTCTAGTACCAGCTCGACCAAACATGTGTTTTTATTTCAACTGCAATTAAACTTTTTGTATTAATCTATTAAAGATTTCAGTTATGTTGATCTGTAATGTACATTTGTTTCTAATAAACTTGACCAACTTCTTAAAATTGGGCAGACTGTACGCGTACAGACCAAATACTCATATGTTCTGGAACATAAACATGATTATCAAGCATTTGACAGGATGTCATGCTAAAATCCCATTAATATTAGTACTAAATTTTGAGTATATACATGTAAATCCACAAAATACTTACTGAAATTCATGGCGAACACTCACCAAAAACTTAAATTTAGAGGAAGGACTGGACAGATGAATGCACAAACACTATTAAAACAGAGCATAAAACTTACCGAAAACAAGATGTTTTACATTTATCCTTCAGATGCAGGAAAATTGAAAAGTTGTTTTTTTCTTTCTCTGCCGTCCATGATATAAACTTTAAATTTATTCATGCAAAATTGAAAATCTGCAAAGGTAGGACCTTGAACCTCAGCTTATCCACATTTTGATTTTTGAACTGCATATTGTTCTTTTCATCTTGCTGACAACCTAAACATAAAAAAATGATAGAAACATAATTCTAGATTAACTTTGTGTTTTTATTTTTGTTGGTACAAACAATTTTTCCCAACTTAAAACGAAAACATCATCACAAAAAAGGAGGTCATACTAACTTCCAAATTTTAAACAAACCAAAATTATTACTTGATTAAGATCTTGTCATAAATTAATAGCATCGATACTCTTATTTTTGAAGACCATATATGTCTATTGCATACTTATATTCCTTTGTACAAGAGTATGCATATTAAGATTGATTCCGAGGACTTTAATGTTAAATTAGCATGATTAATTTTACAGTTTCTCAGCTCCATGTGTACATTTTGAGAGAATCTTGCAATACTGTATATTCTGATATTCAGAACTTATTGTGAGGTTTTTATTAATGCAACTGAGAGCTGTATCTAATTCTCATTTCTGATACATATTTTTGAGCTGAAGACCAGTGCCGAAATTTTCTCACTGCATTGAAGACCCATAGGTGACCTTCGGCCGCTGTCTCCTCTTTGGTTGGGTTGTTGTCTCTTTGACAAATTCCCATTTCATAACATGTATGCAGATTTTTCTTAAATTACAATAATCAATCATGCAATTTCATCCATTATTGAAAATAAGCAAAAATAAATGCACACAAAATTTAACATTGTTATTAAAGGTTTTTTTTTTAAATTCAAAACAGTTGCCTACACCGTTAATTCCTTGTTTGATTTATGTCATATTTTTAAAGCCTTTATAGCTAGCTAGATGGTATGCCGGGGCGGATCCAGCCATTTTAAAAAGGGGGGTTCCAAACCCAAGACAAAGGGGGTGTTCCAACTATATGTTCCCATTCAAATGCATTTGAAAACTAGAGGCTCCAAGGACCCTGTGTCGCTCACCTGATATTTTTATTTACAATTGATGCATGATAAATGCAACTGTTGTACTGTCGTTTAGTTTCAGAGATATAAGACTAAAAAGTGCGTTTGAAACCTATGTTTTATTTCAGCCATGTGTACCATGTTGGCAGGTAGGGTCATCATACACAGTGGTCCCTGGATATCCTAGTGGTGATTTAAACCAAGTTTGGTTTAATTTGACAGTAGTTTCAGGGGGAGAATTTTTGTAAAATTTATCTAGCGAGAAATGGGAAGTGATGAGAAAGTTTGTTGTGAAGTTTTGTTGTTGCAACACACACCCCCAAAAAAAAAAAAAAAGGTAATAATAAAAGGTAATCATTTAAGGGCAATCTTTCCTATTAATGATTTCTGCGAAATTCAGTTGATTGTGCAAGGGTTGTATAGCCAGCTGAGATCGTTAAAAACTCTCATTTGTTGTTGCAAAATTCAAGTGGTTTTTGAATTGCTTTGTTGATCTTTTTTTGTATTCAACTTTTAAACAACAAAGTACAACAAATATGATGACTGATACTCATGACACTGAAAATATGGTCTTCATTCTTGTGAAGAAAATGGTAAGGTTTGAAATATTTCTTAAATATTAATTCAATACCAATACTTTAATTTGTATTGGATTTATCCCAGGAAATGAGAACAAGGGACACAATTAAATTCAATTTTATTCCCTAAATTTCTGATAAAATATAAAATGAAGAACTATATTTTTTAATGAGAATTTTTTTTTAATAGTTAATTGATAATTTGAACAATATTAATTAAGTTTTAGATCTTGCATGGTTGATTAATTTTCTCTCAAAATTTCTGATATTCTATTAAAGTTTTAAATATAATATGAGGCAGGCATTACCTGTGAAAGGGGATGAAGTCTGTATAAATTAGTGTAGGAATTCAAGCATCATTTGCACTTCGAATCTGTAGAAAATGAAGCCAAAGTACTGAAACATATCTGACATTCGACCTATTGTTCGGGATTATAGTTGTGACATCATTTTCAATGTAAAGAAAGAAACACCATCATCAGGTATTAATGTGTTTTTTTCATGTTATAGAATTATCAATTATTTTTATTGCCAGTTCATTAGTAGATTGTTTTCTATATTGATTTTCTACTGCAGTTTCAGAAAAGAAGATTACAAAAGGAAAACATTTTGTAAAACTTACCAAAATTTACCAAATTAATGAAAATTGTTAAATATTGAATATAAAGGGCAATAACTCCTTAAGGGTCAACTGACCATTTTGGTCATGTTGACTTATTAGAAGATCTTACTTTGCTGAACATTATTGCTGTTTACAGTTTATCTCTATCTGTAATAATTTTCAAGATAATAACCAAAACGCAAAATTTCCTTAAAATTACCAATTCAGGGCAGCAACCCAACAACCTGCTGTCCAATTCATCTGAAAATTTGAGGCAGATAGATATCTACTTGATAAACAAGTTAATCCCTGTAAAATTTGCTTTAAATGCTTTGGTTTCAGAGTTACAAGCCAAAATCTACATTTGACCCTATGTTCTATTTTTAGCCATGGCAGCCATCTTGGTTGGTTGGCTGGGTCACCCACACATTTTCTAAACTAAATACCCTAATAATGATTGTGGCTTAGTTTGGTTGAATTTGGTCCAGTAGTTTCAGAGGAGAAGATTTTGTAAAGATTACAAAATTTACAAAAATTTGGTAAAAAATTACTTTTAAAGGGCAATAACTCCTTAAGGGGGTCAACTGACCATTTTGATCATGTTGACTTATTTGTAGATCTTACTTTGCTGAACATTATTGCTGTTTACAGTTTATCTCTATCTATAATAATTTTCAAGATAGTAACCGAAAACGGAAAAAAATCCTTAAAATTACTAATTCAGGGGCAGTAACCCAACAACCCATTGTCCTATTCATCTGAAAATTTCAGGGCAGATAGATCTTGACTTGATCAACAATTTTACCCCGTCAGATTTGCTCTAAATGCTTTGGTTTCAGAGTTATAAGCCAAAATATACATTTTACCCCTATGTTCTATTTTTAGCCATGGCGGCCATCTTGGTTGGTTTGGCAGGTCACCGGACATAATTTTTAAACTAGATACCCTAATGATGATTGTGGCCAAGTTTGGTTAAAATTTAGCCCAGTAGTTTCAGAGGAGAAGATTTTTGTAAAAGTTAACGACGACGGACGCCGACGGACGACGGACGCCAAGTGATGAGAAAAGCTCACTTGGCCCTTCGGGCCAGGTGAGCTAAAAAAGGGGGGGTTCCAAGTTGAACTTCCAACCCCTGGAATCCTCCCCCTGGATCTGCCACTGGTATGGCTTTTGCTCATAGTTGCATTCATATCGTTACCTATACCTTACTTGTACATCATTTGGTCTCTGATGGGGATAGGCCTACTGAAGAAGGTTCAACTTGCAATTTGCCGGATTATGGGTCTATTTATCCAAAAATGTAGAAGAAAGACATGCATAATAAAAACCAAAATTATGTTCAAACAAGAAGTAATTGTAACAGGATGCTGTTACGAAGTCTCCCAAACAAAGCTCACATAACTCGCCATTCCTATTGTCCCATATTCATTTGATTTGTTTTATTGTCTCATACAAGAATATATATGGTTTAGGGGTGGGGATCAGGAATCCAGAAATTTTTTCACCTAACCACTGGGGATCTCAACCATTTAAAAGTTTTTCAAACATGTGGGGGTGACCCCCATGGACTCTCCCTATATTTCATTTGATGTGTTTTATTGTTCCATACAAGAAGATATATGGTTTAGGAGTGGGGATCTTGACCGTTTACAAGTTTTCAAACAAGAGGGGGTGGGATGACCCCCTAGGGACCCAACCCCCCTAGGGACTTCCTTTTTATTTCATTAATTTTATTGTCCCCTACAAGAATATATATGGTTTAGGGGTGGGGATCTGGATCGTTCACAAGATAATAGCACATTCTCAAATTGAACGGGGTGGGTTGACCCCCAGGGACTTCCCTTTAATTTCATTTGATTAGTTTTATTGTCCCATACAAGAATATATATGGTATAGGGGTGGAGATCTGGACTGTTAACATGATAATAGCACATTCTCAAATTGAACAGGGTGGGGTGACCCCCTGGGACTTCCCTTTAATTTTAATTGATTTGTTTTATCGTCCCATTCAAGAATATGTATGGTTTAGGGGTGAGGATCTGGACTGTTTACAAGATAATAGCATATTCTCAAATTGAAGGGGGTGGGGATTACCCCCCAGGGACTCACCCTATATTTCGTGTGATTTGTTTTATTGTCCTATCATCATTTCTGAAGACTGCGTGTGTCTATCACTTACAGTTTACAAGTTACATTCATTTGAAAATTGTAGAAAATAAAATCCCATAGGGTTCTATAGTAAACCCCTCCCTTCTTTCTTCCCCCCAAAATACCCCTTAATAGACCCCAATGCACAGCTAATTTACATTATTTTCCCTTGATTTACACTTTAGAATACAGGTATAAATTTTTCAAGATAATACAACTGAAGCCCTCAGTGGTGGATCCAGAAATTTTCATAAGTGGGGGCCCACTGACTGCCCAAGAGGTGGCCTGCTCCTGTCATGCTTCAGTAATTCCCTATATAATCAATCATTTTTTCCAAAAAAAAAGGGGGCCCTGAATTCCTGATCAGCCCCCTTTCCTCATTTCAATCACCCTGATATAAATTTAGTTTTATCACTTACAATAGGAATGGTTTAAATTCCCCAATAATTCTAGTCGGTCAAATATATGAATAAATTGATTTAACCTTTATATCATTAATATCAACATATTTCATTTTTGATAAAAGAAGGGCAAAAGTTTTCTATGGGTAGAAATGGATAGTTACTAATTTGGGAAGCTTTCAAATTCACAACATGCCGGTGGCTGTGTAAGTGTGTTCAAAGTGCTGGGTTTTCATCACCCTCGTTGTTTGCGGACTAACGATTTAGGCCTGTGGTGGATAATAGTGTGCGTGCATTAATTTTCTGTACCTTCTTAATCAATATTTTCAAATACTGACGACAAGTGTTGTAATGTATCAATGATCATCAATGTCTTATTTGAGGCCAACGTGCTATTACATATGTGATCGAGAATGCAGGGGAAGGAAACTTGTCAATTATGTTTATTTTTAAGCCAAAATAAAATGAGCCCGCCGTAAAATTAACCTTGGGTAATCCTCAAATTGATGCAAGAGTGCTACGGGCTGACTACTAATACATGTCTTTGTCTCAAAATAACTCGGCAGCGTCAAATAACAGTTGAAGTAAGGATCATCTCGGGAGTCTTCTTTTTAGCTATAATTTTAATAACTTACACTTTTTTCCATTATTTTCTTTCTTTCACTATTCTTTATTCCTTTTTTTCTTTGCCCGTTATTCTCTATTCTGTTAATTCACATCCATACCCTCTTATGTGGACTTTCGGTGGGTTTTTAGTTCTGGTATTATGCGATAAGTCAATTTTTCATGCAGTTTCATGAAATAATGGTTTTATGCATATCAGTATATCAGCAAGGAATTGTATTTAAATATACAATTCCTTGATATCAGCCAAGATTGTGCGTGAAATTTTAATAAACAATTCAACACTACACGTTATGTGAATTTGATCAAAATCGATGAACATGAATTTGACAGCTAGTGCCCCTTTAACAGGTAAAATTCAATTAACAAATTCTGATCTACTGGCATTCAACACCAAATTACTTACTTGCTGTATATTGATAAACGTGATTGTATATTGTCAATACCACAACATCGTGAATACGCCATGTGAGGTGTTGGCTATGTTATGGGGTCACCGGTGACGGCTTCGAAACAGAGAAAAATCCAGGTAAAAAGTGTAGAATTTTGTTGTTGAAAATTTAAGTTGTAAATTCCTAAAAAGTACTTAATTCCGTTCAACTGCTAACATGTTAGTTCGATACGAAAATAGGATAAAAGCATCCGGAAAATTTGTGATCAGTAATTATCATTCGAATATATGAAGAGCAATGGGTATAAAAAAAACTGAACAAGAAAAGTATTAGTAAACAGACAGAAAGTCGTTGAATTAATTATTTTACAATTGTTTAAATATATGAGAGAATGTTTTAGGCGAATTGTCTTTATGTACAGATAAATGTATTTTAGTTCGGGAAATGATTTATTCTTCTGGCGGCTTCAAATATTTTTTATCAATAACTTATACACAAGGAGACATTTAGACTTTGACAGCATGAACCCCAGTTAATTAGCAAACATAAATTAAGAAACAAAATCGTTTACAGTTAAATTTTATAGAAGGAAAAAGGGGGTAAATAAACAAATTTTACTATACGCTCACATACTTCTAAAAAGATTTGCATATGTAAGCTGTCTATAGATAATGTTAAATTATTTCAGGAGTTTTGAAAAAAAGAATATATACAGTTTAATTTTCGACGTCTACTGCTACAAAAAAATAGTGATTATTTTTATAGATTTGGTACTTCGATCAGTTTCGACTCAAAATTTCTTTTTGAATTGTTAGATGGCAAACTATTTAGGAGAAGATTGTATCTAACTTGAATTGAAAATTTCCCAACTATGTGAAGATTTTTTATATTTCTAAACGTCTTCAATTATTACATACGAAAGAAAAAAATATTTAGCATATTCATATACTTTTATAATTTTTTCCAAGGAAACTTTTTTTTGTGCAAAGTTTACTTCTATGTGTTTATAACCATCACCAGAGACATATTCTCTGCCACCACCAATCAGTCCTTATCATTAAAGATCAATTAACCAAATTCAAATGATGATTGGTATTGAATATGATCATCGGCCATCCGTGACGTATCCCAAATAACGGCGCATGCCGATAGATAGATAGAAGGATAGATAAAGATGGTTTGATTTTATCAGAGACATATAATACATGTATTATATGTCTCAATACATGTATTATATGTCTCTGATTTTATCAAAACAAAAATTACAAAATTATAAAATAAATTATCAATCGAATGTATACCCTCAACGCTCACTAAAACTTATATATACATGTCCTAAGTGACTTTTTATGTCCTGCGTGCACCAGAGACATATAATACATTATATGTCTCTGGTGCACCCAGGAGATCCTGAACGGTTTTTAGACGTACCATTATTTTATATGCATATATTTGAAGCTGTTCTTAATTTTGTACATAATAGGTATATATATGTGTGTATCAGACCAAATGACTTCCCAATTAGCAGAGGCGGATTTAGGTTTCCCCTAATCTTGGAAAAAATTGGTAGATTATATAGGGAATCACTGAAGCATGACTGGAAGGGACCCCTCTTAGGTAGTCAATGGGTCCCCACTTATGAAAATTTCTGGATCAACCACTGCTTAGTTCTAGCAGAGACATATAATATTATATGTCTCTGGTTCTAGTTATCTTAGGTCCTAGTGTGAAATAAAGCCAATGGGAATTGGTCTTTTTAAACACATCTACATACATGTATACGTTTTTCTCAAGGGTTGGTTCATGCAATATTGAAATTATGTTTACTCAATGCGCAGTTACTGAAGTTTATATTTGCTACTTTTCTTCTTTATTTCATATAAATGATTTTTTGATTTTTTTGTTCGTAAAATTTGTGGTGTTGAAATAGGGAATGGACACAGATACCTAAGCACATTTTACAAAAGAAATTTTGTGTAATGTCATCAACCTGTATTACACGTAGACAGGATGTTCTCTAGAAAACTATACGTTATACACACCCGAGGGTACACGCACTGTCGTAATGGAAAATTACTGTATGTTATAATTACCTGTAATCAGCTTTGCAACAAATCAGTTGACTGACCATGTCATTACAGTTCAAAAAGATTTTCCTCAAATCAAAATGGAATATTCATTTTATCTTTAAAATTTAAAACTTTAAAAGTACACTTTGACAAAATTATGAAATCTGAGACTACTATAACACATAGTAGTCTCAGATGAAATGGAAAGAATTGAACAATTTAAAATCGTATTTTAACAAAGATTAAGATATAATTTTACAACGATCCTAAGAAAATATCCAAACAAACGTTGAATCAAACCTACGCAGTTTTATATTATAAGCCTGACACACACCAGTTTGCTAACTCAGTGTGCTGGGTGAGGTGCTGGAACTTGATATACATGTATCATTAAGTTACAGTTTTGTTAGGATTTGACTGCCTTTTTACAGGGACTTTCTATTCTTACTGTTAACAGTTAGTTCCTGGCTTAGAATGATTCTCTGCTCAGCAACTGGTGCGTAATTAGCATTTGATTCAAATATCTTGTAGCAGTAAAAAACACAAATTAATGTATTTAACAGCGTTATTCAGGAGCACAGTATGTTTATCGTAAATAACTTCGAGATTTATGTGTAAGTTTACTCTGTTGCTCGAACTCTGCTAATCGATGTTCCAGTATTTCAGATTTATATTTATTCGTGAGGCCCTCGTCATTATTTATATTCACTCAAAGCACAGTCGCCTGGAGATTTAATAATTATAGCGAAAATTTAGCGACAAATGGGGGAAAAAAAATATTTTTAGTAGCATTATTATTAAATCTTCAGGCGACTGCGCTCAATTAAGAGGTTCTCCGTTACTTGGAAAATCTTATCTGATTCAGGATCAATTCATCGGTTACACTCCCCTATCATCAGTGATTCTTTGTTTTTAGCTGTCATTCTAAAAAAGGTATTGTGTAAGTGTTGACTCTCAATTTGCATGATTAATAACAGATATCGACTCGCTACCCGGACTACTGCAAAAACAATTATTCAGTTCTCTGATTTAGATGGAAGGTAAAAGGACAGAAAGTCACAGGACAAAAAGTCACAGGACATAAAGTCACAAGTTTGATAGGACAAAAAGTCACAGGACAAAAAGTCACAAACAATTTGTTGACAATTGTTTGAATATATATGAAAAAGATCTTTAAATATTTTCTTTTTATTACATATATTCATTTTTAATTTAAGGAAATTGCTCATACATGTCATAAACCTTGATAAATGAAAATGTATTAGTTTTTAATCATGCAAAGGATATATTTATTGGCAAATTGAAGCCATTTAAGTACCAAGCCACTTTGACATTTTGTTTTCATAACAATTATTTGATCATTATTGATATTTATTGAATACATTTCAATTACAAAGTTGCTTCATGTATAAAACTTCAAGAAAAATACAAAAAAAAGTTTTCTTGTTCAACATGTTCAAAGAAAAATAATCTCAAAACTTAATTGTGACTTTTTGTCTGCGACTTTTTGACCGTGACTTTTTGTCCTGTGACTTTCTGTCCTACATTCAGATTGAATAGGGGTCTGGTTGACCCCGTCTCCCTCTATCTGAGACTACCATCTCAGTGATGAGCTTTATGTTTTATGTATTGTGCTTGTCATATATGTATGTCGGATAAAAGCTCTACAGAGCTTATGTTGTATTGTTATATGTATAACCGACTTTAAATAAATCTTTTTTGCTAGCCCCTAACAACTAACAAGTAAGAATTAGGTTACTTCTTTTTGTAATACAAACAATTATGACGTCTTGCAAGGCTTTTTTTTACCATGACGGCGTCCCATAAAAAAGTTGAAATAGCCATGCAAGACGTCATTATCATTTGACTAATATTATGGCACATATTGTCGCACCACAGGGATTTATGTCAATTTTTCTGGTTTTCTATCCTCACGAACCCCAAAATACTAGTGATAAAGTGTTAACTTACTTCTTAATTAAAGCCTAATATTAAAAAGGCAGAAGACCTGGACCATTCATACTTTGTATATACATGCCTTATGTTATGAAGTTTTCGTCTGTCATATGTTCATTGACCTTGAGTGACCTCATTTCATGGCTAAGTGACTGCATTGAAAAAAAGTTAAGGTTTTTTAGTATCCTTAATTTCTATTATCATGATTATAATGAGTAATAGGATTCCTATTACTCATTATAAGAGAAATCAAGAATACTAAAAAATTTAAGGATAACTATATTTGATATGTGTATACCTTGCAAAGTCTTCATGTTTGCCAGACAGTTTTCACTTGGTTTGACCTTATTTCATGGATCAGTGAACAAGTTAAGCTTTTGTGGTCACGTCCATATCTCAGATACCATAAACAATGTGTCTACTATATTTACTTTTAATTATTGTATGGAATGATTGTAAGGTATGCATGTCCAACTGGCAAGTTTCATCTGACCTTGACCTCATTTTCATGGTTCAGTGGTTATTGTTAAGTTTTTGTGTTTTGGTTGGGTTTTCTAATATTGTATGCAACATGTCAAGTATATTCGTTGTATGAAAATTTTAAGGGATGTACATGTTGGTCTGACATGTTTTATTCAATCTTGACCTCATTTTTATGGTTCATTGCTTGATGTTACCTTTTTGTTTTTTTGGCCAGTTTTTCTATTTTCTTATTTTCAAATTAGCAAAAGGTCAACTAGGTCATGTAGGTGTATATGTCTGACTGAGAAGTTTCATCTTACTTTATTTTCATAGTACATTGGACAATATAAAAAAAGAAGATGGGATATGATTGGACAACTCTCCACAAGAGACCAAATGAAACAGAAATTAACAACTCAAGGTCACTGTAAAACCTTCAACAATGAACAAAGCCCATGCTGCATAGTCAGCTATAAAAGGTCCAGAAATGACAATGTAAAACAATTCAAACGAGAAAACTAACGATCTAATTTATGTACAAAAAATGGAAAAACAGATATGATACACATAAACAAACAACAATCACTGAATTATAGGCTCCTGACTTGGAACAGGCACATACATAACGAATGTGGCAGGGTATAAGGAACTATGAAAATGTTTAGTTTTTATACGACTGCAAAAAATTTTTGCGGTCGTATATTGGTATGACGTTGGCGTCGTCGTTGTCGTCCGAAGACACATTGGTTTTCGCACTCTAACTTTAGTTTAATTGAATGGATCTCTATGAAATTTTACCATAAGGTTTAATACCACAAAAGGAAGGTTGGGATTGATTTTGGGGGTTATTGTACCAACAGTTACGGAATTAGGGGCCAAAAAGGGGCCAAAAATAAGCATTTTTGTAACTTCCAGACAATAACTTGTGTGTTAGTGTATGGATCTCTCTGACATTGTACCACAAGGTTCCATATCACAAAGGGAATGCTGGGATTGATTTTGGGGGTAATTGCCTCAAAATTTTAGGAATTAGGGGCCAAAAAAGGGGCCAAAAACAAGCAATTTTCTAGTTTCATGACAATAACTTGTGTTTAAGTGTATGGATCTTTCTAAAATTGTACTACAAGGTTCCATATCACAAAGGGAAAGCTGGTATTCAGTTTGGGGGTAATTGCCCAAAACGTTTAGGAATAAGGTACCAAAAAGGGGCCAAAAATAAGCATTTTTCTAGTTTCCAGACAATAACTTGTGTTCAAGTGTATGGATCTCTCTGAAATTGTACTGCAAGGTACCATACCACAAAGGGAAGGCTGGGATGGATTTTGGGGGTAATTGCCTCAAAATTTTAGGAATTAGGGGCCAAAAAGGGGCAAAAAAACAAGCATTTTTCTAGTTTCAGGACAATAACTTGTAAGTGTATGGATCTTTATGAAATTGTACTACAAGGTTCAATACCCAAAGGGAAAGCTGGGTTTGAGTTTGGGGTAATTGCCCTAAACGTTTAGGAATTTGGGACCAAAAACAAGCATTTTCTAGTTTCAGACAATAACTTGTGTTCAAGTGTATGGATCTCTCTGAAATTGTACTGCAAGGTACCATACCACAAAGGGAAGGCTGGGATTGAGTTTGGGAGTGATGAATCGTAAGGGGTTCAAAACATTTGGGGGATTTTTTTCTATTTTAAGACTTTTTGATGTATTTAAATTGGTTGCAAACTCCATTGGAAATTTGAATTGAGATTATGACCATATCTTGAGGGAAAGAATTTTTTTTGGAAAAGGGGGTAAAAAAAATTTAGGGGAGGAGGGTAAAAAAGAAATTGTGGGGGCAATTTTTTTTTCATTTCGGATTTCAGAAATTAAAAAGAAAATTTCTTCAAATATTATTTCTTTTTGAAAAAAAAGGGAGGGGATTTTTTTTTTGGCGGGGGGGTTCAATTTCGCAACAGCATAGTGTATTGCACAAAAGCAAAAAATTGAATATAAATTCAAATCATATAACCAATTCTAAGTTCTTTGACTACAGTTATTCGGTGTCAGAAACCTATTATGTGTCAAATATTTGTTTACAATCCAAATTCAGACCTGTATCAAGCACGAATATTGTGTCCATTTTTGCCTCAACTGTTCAGGGTTGGACCTCTGCGGTCGTATCCAGCTGCGCTCAGCGAAGCATTTTATTGTGGTTTGGTCTATTTTCCGGATACTGTAAGCAATAAGGCCCTTTATTTAGTGAATGGAATGATTGTAAGATGCACATGTCTGTCTGCCATATTTTATATGACCTTGACCTCATTTTCATGGTTCATTGGTCAATGAAACACTGCATTGTTTTGTCAGTTTATCATATGCTTAAAGTTACAGGTAGATTATATTTGGTGGATATGTAACAATTGTAAGGTGTGCATGTCTGTCTGGCAGATTCATATAACCATGACCGCATTTTATGGTTCTTTGGTCAATGCTAAGTTTTCTTGGTTTTGTCATTTTATCAGATATTATAAGCATAGGTCTACTTGTTGTTGTAACGGAATGACTGCAAGGTGTCATATAAAAATAAGAAGATGTCTGTCTGCCAAGGTTAATTTTACTGTGACCTCATTTTCATAGAATAATGATAATATTAAACAGCAAGAATGATGAGCAAGTCGACGTTATATACAAATGAGGCAAAATTTTCAGTTGCCTACTAATTATGTAATAGTAGTTATTTTTGTCATTAAATGATAATGTTTACCCTTTTATGTGTAGAGCAAGAACGTTAAAGATAAATGGAAACTATAAACAGAAGAAATTATCAACAAAAATAGATTTACAGAGATCAATAAAGCCTAAATGGTAAGTCCACTGTTAAAAAAGTTTTTGCCCTTGAATAATGATTAAATATTTATTAAAATAAGATGTGGTATGATAAATGAGAAAACTATCCATCAGAGTTCAATTAAGTGGATGTAAGCATTGTAATTACTTATTAGAGGCCAATGATGACCTGTAAGTAATGAGAAAACCCATACCCTATACATGATATAGTAATCTATAAAAGACAACACTAACAACATTTGAAACAAAACATCAATTCAAACTTCAAATATACCAGACTAATTTATAAAAACAAAAAATTATGAAAAACAAAAATAACGGATATAAACCAACATCAACCACTGAACTATGTACAAGCTCCTGATATTGGACAGGCGTGATATGGCTGGGTTGATATAAAAATACGAAGCAGTCTGATTTCCAATGAGACTTTTCTCCAATAGAGATCAAATGACATTTAAGGAGGCTTGAGGGTATAAAAATTTCAGAAAAATATTAAAAAAAAAAAAATTTTTCATAACTAATTTTATTTATAACTTTATTAGTTGTTACTTTATCTTATGGTACAAAAATCATTCAAAACAATCTATTCGTTTTGGCCCCAGATGACTTTTAAAATGTATATATCATTGAAAAAGCTCCAAATTATCTCCTTTGGGGCAAAATGCCATTTTTGGCATTAGAATTGTAATATCTTTTTAACTCATCGGTGACCTATATTTTTTATTATCATTTTCAAATAAGCTGTACTTAAACTAAACTATTGTAAAATTTAAGTGATTTCTGTAATTTAGTTCTTTTTTATTTCGATATTACCTCTATTTCTCCTATTAGTTCAACAGAACAAAAGTACCTTTACAAAATGTATGCTTCTTTCAAGGCGGATTGTGAGCGTAAATGAAAGGTGACCCCTTTTTTTTATTTTATTTTTATTAAGTATAAGAAAGTTCATTTATAGAAAATATAGCAAAATCCTATATTAAGAAAAAATTTGATTTAGGCCTCGAGCCCCTTAATTTAACAAAATAGTTCACTGTACAGCCTTTGACAATGAGCAAATCCTATACCCGACAGTGGTTTCAATAACAGCACAACATTTGAACAAATTGTAAACATTTGTTGCAATGGGCTTAACTCAAAAGACTGCAACAAGGAACCAAACAACAACCGGTAATATGTAAATCATAGACACAAAGCACTGAAATAAGAGTACTAACAATGAATATTCAAATGAAAGTTTATCAAAATGTTCATAAACATGATAAAATAGCCATTTTATTGCTGTATTTCTCTTCACTGATAATTTTTGAGTTTTGTGTATTTGTAGGTCAGACATCTCAGTTTTCATGGTCATCATTCAACAGATCAATACTGAACAGAAACCTTAAAGTTGATATTTTCTCCATAGTGCGACTTTTTATTAATTTGAAATGGAACGTGTTTTTCCTACATTTATTAGAAAGAGGAAATTTCAACATAATGACTTTAAACAAAAAGGAGTCATATCATCACGATCATAGATGCACAAGAACTTGATCATGTAAATGCAACAATGTAATTATCAATTGAAAGAAGGAACGAATGAAAAAAATATTAGTATGTTGTTGTCCAAATAAACTTGCTTTGTCTTCTCATTTGAATCGCTCCAACCAATAAAGATGTACGGAGGAAGATCTTTGAAGAACAGATTGAAAATATGTGTTGTCTAAGAATTGCAGGAATATTCTAGTGGATGAAATAATTTATTGACTTGACTCTTATATAGTGGACTGAATAATTGTACATAGCAAGCAGTGAAAAAAGAAAACTAAAACTTTAACAGAAAAAGTGTTTATATTATAAATTTGCAAATATAAGCATAATATTATGTACACCACAAAGGTATATAATTCAGATTGTTTGCATATTCATGTATTGCAATGAAACTATAACAAAAAAAACCTTACCTCATGAAAAGAGTAAACTTTTCAGTCAGAATATGAAATTTTTTTCAGTTCTATTTTCATAATAAAATAAACAAGACAAAGATTTCAAAACAAAATTTTTCATTTATTTAGACATGTCATCATTTTGTTTCAGTGAAAGGACCTTGCTCTTTGACCATAAATATTATTATGCATTCCAAAATAAGAATAATCTTTATTGTCATATAAACAAATAAAAACATGTTTGTGACAAAATGAAAAAATAAATATGTATATATATATATAAAAATATAAAAAACTCGTATACATTTAAAACTTTTTACTACCAAACAGCATTCATTGTAACATACACATTACTGTATATTTATATCTATATATTTATAATTTGAATCCCATAGGATTTTATTTTGTCCCATGGGATATTAAAAATCCCATGGGATAATTATAGTCCCATGGGATTTTTTTTGTCCCATGGGACAACAAATATCCCATGGGACTACAATTATCCCATGGGACCAAAAAATCCATGGATTTAACCAAAATCCCATGGGATAATGGTCAATCCCATGGATTTTGTTCTGTCCCATGGGATATTGAAAATCCCATGTTTTTATAAATCAAATAGCAAAATAAATATAATAGTTACAGTAGAAAACCAATGAAATTATTGAATCCCATGTAATTCCGCACATTTTGGTTATATACATGACACTGTAGCTCTTATTTGAGGCGGCGGGATTTGCAAATGAGTGTTTTGCAAATTAAAAGTGTCCAGTGTTTAGTGTTTCATTTTGTAGTTTTTATCTTTTATTATATCAGGCATATATAATTTTCATTTTCTACTGTTTGCAAGGACTTTTGTTGAAATTAATACTCCCAAGGGACATAATTTAGCTTTTTCATAGATTAAGTTGTAATTCTTTTAATGTTTAAGAATTTAATTTTTTATGTTAAAGATTTGTTTACAATACAATTGAAGTTGTTTTATGTTTAAGCATTTATTTACCATATGTTATGTTATGTTTAATGTACAAAACATTGTTTATAGTTTTCAGATATTTTATTTATACAGACAATGCTTAATAATAATGTACTATAAGCAATTTAATATTTTTTTAAAGTGCCAAACATTTATTTTTCTTATTTTAGCTTCAACATTCTTTGGTTTTTTTGTATACATTTGAGTTTAATGCTTTGATGCTCCTTTACTTTTATAAATAAAATGTGAGTACAATATACATGTGTACAAATATATAGGTTGTATATATATATATATTGTACATGTACATATTATATATTATGTTGGTCAGTATTTCATTTTTAAATGATTATTAAAAGCATAAACACAAAAATATATTGAAGCACTGTATTAGGTTATTTTGTTTTAGATTCAATTGTGTTTTTTTTTCTTTTAAGTTATGTTTTCCCACAGAAATCACAAATATATATATTGATAAGAACATTTAGACCTTTAAACATGTTGCATTCAGATAATATATAAGTATATGAACTAACATCATCTCAAGCCATTGATATGTTAAAGGTGCTGTTATTCAATTTGATTTTAATAAATAGTTTTAATCTTTTATACTCTGATTTAATTTTTTTTATGCACACACGAAAGGGTTTTAAAAGTGTGTGCCCGCCAAATGTTTGTTAAAAACTTTTCGCCCGCTCATTATTTGCATGAAAAAGTATGTGCCCGTCCATGTTTGCACCGCCCCACCCTCAGATAAATATTGCACAGTCCCTATAAAATTAGAATCACTATCAAACAAACTTTTATATAAGTCTCTGATAAATAAAAAAAAAAAAAAATGAACCAGCTATTGTACCAAAAACAAAATGGATGCGTATACATGTACTTAATATACATGATGTGTTATATCAAAAAGTTATATGAATTTTTATTCAAATATTCTGAAGAAAATAAACTTAAAACTTTTAGATGGAAATTATTACAACATATTCTACCCACAAAGAAACTTTTATTCAGGTGGAACTTTTGTACACAAGAAGAAGATTACGATCACTTCTTTATACTGTGTCCGTATTTAGAACATTTTTGGAATAAAATAAATGAAGTTTTAAAAAGGAGTAAAATAACTTTTAAGATAAAATTAAAACATCTAGTATTTGGATATAAAATTTCTGACGAAGAATATTTTGGCTTTAACTACTTTTTAACAATTGTTAGTTTTTCAATTTTCAAAGCGCATTACATATCTGATCAAAAGACAAAAATGTCAATATTTCATTAATGTATTTAATAGAAGAGTAAGTGTGACATTTCAAAATAATATTTTAGTAACCATAAGAAAACATTTGAACAATCATTATGAGTGATATTATTGAATATATACATGTAGTTGATGTGATATGAATTTTACAACATTAATTACTGCCCTGAGTAATTAGTGGGATGTAACAGGGAACATCAGGAGGATCTTGGACTCCCGAAGGATATTGTAAAAAGCCAGTAATTGAAATGAATATTTAATTATGTTGTTAAAAAAGACCTAAAAGAAAAAACTATATGTTGTTGATACATAGATTTCCGTTTTAATTATGCAAAATAATGAAGAGGTCACAGACTTCGTTTTTACGGTATACATCATTCAAAGTGGTGTTCTATGTGAAAAAATACCACAGAACGTCGAAAAAATCGTAACGTCATCGCGTTGCAGGTGTTATATAGCCATCCCCCACCCCCCTTTTGCAAGTTTTCCCCCGGGGGAAAAACTGGCATGATCTAATTTTCCCCCCGGTGAAATTTTTGATCATTGCCATTCTTCCCCCGCGGAAAGTTGACAAAACGTATACATATAGCCACTTTTACCCCCATGCCTATATTTCCAATACGGATTATATATACATCAAAATTGCAGTCATTTCTTGCATATATTTTCCGAATTTTCTTAAGAAATAATTGATCTCTGGAATGCTAAAATAATCTGTTTTTCGGCTTGGGTTGAATAGAAGAAATGTTAGGTACAAATTATGTTCGTTTGACGACACGCATGTCACTTAAAAGGTCTGGGGTCGGGGAGTGGGACAAGGGCCCATTTTTTTGACAGTGGTGCCATTTGCATTCGAAAAATATTCCCATTCATATATTGACTCTATCCAAAATCCGACCTATTCGCGTTTAGATTACATACCAAACACTATTAAGTATGGACTTTGTACAAAAAAAATTTCAAGCTCTTCGGAGGGAAACGTTTATCCGTTTACAGGGAGTTTTTTCGTTTATAAATGGCCCGAGGTAATACCAAATATATACCAACCTCTCAAAACAATTGATTCAGATCGCTGGAATTGAAAAGTATCATAGAATTATTCGACATTGCTTCCGTTATTATATGTTACAGCGAAATCACATTACTTATTGGTGCGAATATCTTGAAAGGACTTTGTATATGAATGAAACAGAATTATGGTCCTATAAATCTACAGGAGATAGAACTTTACACTTAAGGGTGCTGAGAATTTTGCTGTATACCATTTATGGATACGGAGCTTGAATGCAGACAGAACTATTCCAATAAATACTGAGATTATCTTATTATTCAAAGAAAAAAAAAATTGACAATGTGTGTCATGATTTACCCAGAGGTTATTAATTATCATATGTTTCAAACATTCCTACAAAAATCTGTTACCATCAGGCCAAATTCTTTTGTCATGTGGGCTTCAACTAGCACATGGGTTTGGCCATTGGTCCT
The DNA here is from genome assembly GCA_017311375.1 of Mytilus coruscus. Taxonomy (NCBI): domain Eukaryota; kingdom Metazoa; phylum Mollusca; class Bivalvia; order Mytilida; family Mytilidae; genus Mytilus; species Mytilus coruscus. Next base: position 89,151,274 of record CM029599.1, read on the forward strand.
TACAACCTACGCGTGTTGGGGCCTTTTATAGCCGACTACACGGTATGGGTTTTTCTCGTTGGTATAGGCCGTATGGTGGCCTATAATTACTTAATTCCACTTCTTTTTAACTCTGGTGGCTTTATTCTTTTAACTCTTGTCTCATTGGCAATTTTACCATATCTCCTCATTTTTATACAGAAAGTCACGTAACTCATACCAAGGGTTCACTGAGGAGAATGGATGTGACCATGGAAAAATATTTTCCGTTACTACAAGGGGAAAAATTAGCTTCTCGTGCTACTACGGGTGAAAATAGGCCTGATCTTGGTTTTTCCCCCATCATGCTGAGGGGGAAAAGTGGGATCATTCCAATTTTTCCCAGGGGAAAAACTAGATCGATCCAGTTCCCCCCTCCCGGAAAAATTGGCATGGGGGAAACATGGCTATAGGACACAGGCCGTAAAACGTAAATTTTTGCCGTTTTTCACTACCAACAAGGTAACAGATTGATAATTAGACAAAAAACGAAGTCGGTGACCATATCTTTCGCCAATTTTCGTAAGCGAAAGATACGAAAGGGACATTCAAACTCATAAGTCGAAAATAAACTTACAACGCCATGGCTAAAAAAAAAAAAACAAAAAAACAACAGTACACAAAACACAACATAAAAAACTAAAGACTGAACAACATGAACCCCACCAAAAACTAGGGGCGATCTCAGTGCTCCCAAAGGGTGATCATATCCTGCTTCACATGTGGTACCCTTCGTGCTGCTCGTGTTAGTCCAAACCCGGTGATAAGTCTAATTCGGTAGGTCACATTCGGGGGAAAGGGGGCGGGATTGTAGTTACGACAATTGAAACATGTCCGTTGTCATCTGTGAAACAGATATTCCATAACGGTCAACAAACTCGTGATGGCGTCCGTAAAATTTACGAAGGGATGATTTCAACTTCACCACTTGGAACTCTTGGTTTAACAGCTTCTTTGTGAGCAGCAAGTTCTACTCAAGGAAATCATTATAGGAAATACAAGCCCTGGAATATCGTATCAATATTTACTCCGTATGCAGGCGCTGCTGGAATGTTGCTACATAGAAATGGAAAGTTCACAATTGGGAAGCTGAAATTATCTCTTTTGTCGTAAAGTTTTGTTTTCTTTCAACCAACCCTAATTGTCAATTTCTAGATTTTAGTCAATATGAGGCAGACTGATAACTGTATCTGGTGTATCCTTTATCTCAAGTTCGATGGGATAGATGCGTTTAACATAGTCACCAATTTTTGAATTATTTAGTGAGAGAGCATCATCTATATAGCGGAAAGTGAAGTTAAAAGCTACTGCTAATTTCTTTTCTTTCTTCCTAAGAAGTTCCTATATGAAGTCAGCCTCATATGAATAAAGAAACAAGTCGGTAAAAAAAGGAGCACAGTTGGTTCCCATGGGAATGCCGATTGTTTGTTGAGAAACACGTCCTTCAAACGTAACAAATATGTTGTCAATAAAGAAATCAAGCATCTTGAAAATGTCTGTTATATGTTGATTTTCATAAAACTTTCCAGCACGATTATCGTACTCCGACTCAGAAATCAACCAATCAAAATAAGGGAGTTGGCCTTTCGAGTACAAATTGTGTACGAGTACTGAAGAAGTGTCCATAAAGAATTCAAAGGAAACCGGTAGCTACTTGTCTTTTGTGCAGTCATTCTCTGAAAAAGTCTTGATAGGAAACTGGGAGACATTTTAATCCATATGCAACAAATTTTTCATGTATTAGTGAATGTTCTATCTTTTTAATAACTAAACCATTAAAATTCTTATCTGAAATACACAGCATGTAACCTGTTCATAATAATATGGTATAATTTCGCGTCATTTGTCAATGACAGACAGTGACGTCATGACAATTCACAACAAATCACTACTGTACACATGATTCAATATGGAGAGCGATAATTTAGTCGAATCTTCACAAAAAATAGTGTCGAATCTTATGGACAGAAAATTAACACAATTAGAGGAAAAAGCAGCTGCTTTAGAAAAAGATTTTGAAAGCATATTGAAGAGAACTGCTGAAATTGAGCTGTGGGCGAAGCAATATGAAATAAAGGTAAGTACTCATTTTTCCTTTGTCTTATGCAACAATTTAATTGCAATACGATCTTTTCGTCGTCCATGAGAAAGAGGATGAATTCCATAAGCATTTGTTTCACACTATTTTGATTGTAATCAGATTTAAAGGTTGAATTATGGCAAGGGTTTATAAAAGTTCGTTTTTTAAGGTTCGCAACACTATAACCTTTTGTGATTTTCGATCCGAACCTGATAAGTTATTCAATTAAACCTCACAGCCTTGTTTCTGTCAAAAAAATGTACTACATAACCCTAACTTAGAGACAAATGTTGCTTTTACAGCTTTTATTTTCATCCTAAAATCACTTTAAATAGGCATTTCCTTTTAGCAAAATGCAGATCCTTCAAAACCCGAAACAGTAAAAATGTGAAATAACTTGCTTTCTTCGATTCTAAAGTTCCATAATATTGAAAGAATTGCAAAATGTGCATCATGTGAGTAATACTCATTTTCAGAAAAACCCCACCAATAGAGCTATCCTCCCTTAGCATTGATTTTTCATGGTTAAAGTATTATGATTTTTTTCTAAAAAACTCTGCTGTTGGAATAAAAATAAAAAATCTTAAGTAGGGCTACACAGCATTCAACCAAAACATATGTAGAACTCTAAAGTGCGATGGGGACGCTAAAGTACGATGGTCACGCTAAAGTGCGATGGTCTGCGCTAAAGTGCGATGCCTCCATACGCTAAAGTCCGATGGTCCGCTAAAGTATAGACGTAGCAAACGTAGTTGTATTATGACGTTAACAATCGTTTATACAAACCAAAAAATGAATATACCGGAAGATAAATTAGGAATATTTGATGAACAACTTTTAAACCAAATGTCCATGACTTAATTTCAGGCCTAACCGTGCTTTGTCGGCTGAAGCAAATGTGTTGTTTTTTTCAGGTGCTGGAAGAATGACTTGTGTCCTGCAGTCGATCATTTTACTATATAGCTACAAAATAGCATACGCATAGCTATCCTGTATCCTGCTTCTATTGGAAGCGAACGGATACATTTAAATCATTGTTTAAGTTGCAGTTTACTTTGCGGTCCCCGTTAAAATATTGTCGATTTTATTGAAAAGTAACGTCGGTAAAATTATAAATTGTCGGCTAAAACATTAGTTTGTACATTGTAGGAAAATATAACATGTATTTGTACTCGTTACGAAAAAGGAAAAAGCTCGGCGAATTTCGCATTTATTTCGCATTTATACTTATTTCGACAATGAACGCTTTTGTATTTGTAACTTACAATGACGACTGTAAAAGAGGGAGGGGGGTCAGATTATTGATAGACAGTGTGAACGGCAGGCTACACCAATTATCCAAATACTTAATACGCCCGAAAAATTCAGTGACACCTAAATTACCTTTTTAGCAATTATTACGTGGTTGGTCTTCTAAATTTAGAAACAATCACTTAAGCCTACTGGTATATTATAAAGCCTATCACATATGTTATACCTTAGCATACTAGCTTTTGCAAAAAGACTATTTTTTTAAAATCCATGTACTTTAACGTTTTAATCCCTCGAACCTTACCCTGTTGGTCCATTGCAGTTTAGCGTGATATACCATCGTACTTTAGCAAACAAACAACCATCGCACTTTAGCGTGAGACACCACCGTACTTTAGCGTAGCCCATCGCACTTTAGCGAGACCATCACACTTTAGAGTACCATCGCACTTTAGAGTCCTACGCATATATACAGGTTAATGTATAGTAAAAACTAATTTCATGAATTTGAGTTGAAAGATATATATACTGTAGTCACACGTGTGAATGTTATGATCACAAAAAGTCCTGATCTTATCACGATTAGTTCAGCAACGAGGAAAAATCGCGAAAAGTCCGTCCCCATTCCGCACAATGGTCACAGGAGTAGGAAATTTAATCAATATTATACATCACAATGATAACAGAAGTTACCAAAGCTACGACACATTAGACCACAATCAAAACACACCCATCATTTACTTTAGTGGACCTATACATATAGGGTATACTAAATTAACCATAACCCTAAAAACTAAGTCCTTACACATACCTAATTTTTACAATAGCCCTAGCCCTAAAACCTTACCATTTCTGAAACAAACCATAAACTAAAACAAACCGTTAGTTAAACATACCATAACCTGTACCACGGGCCCCTAAAGAAAATGAAGGACACACCAATCGCTCACTCCCGACTCCTCCGAAAAAAATAGTCGTACAAAAAAGATAACAACGAAGAACATCACATTTTCTAATTAGTCTCTGACTGAGTACACAATATGGTGGGTTTTAACAAGTTTACTCCTTTCTTGCATATTTAGACCGTTACTTGAACAATAAAACAAAAGATGTCATATAGTTTGGAAAGCAGGAACAAAATATGCTCGCTACCACATGAAGAGCTTAGGTAGCCATAAATGTTGATATAATACTGCCAATTAAAAAAAAAAGAAATAACAACCCTAACATGTATGATGAAGCCGCATAGAATTTAATTGGCATCGTTAGTGTTTATGAGAAGCCAATTAGTATTGAAAAATCGTCGGTTCATCGGAAGACAGAATCATTTAAATTGAATTAGTAAGTATATATTGTCAAGAACTGTATGTAAATACTGATAGCTAAACAAATATTTGAATGGTTTAGACCATCCCATGTGACGTTGAACTAAATATCATGTATCTCTCTGAAATCATGTTTACCTCGCTCGACATAACGCTCTGTTTATAAAAGCTTATATTATTAATTGAATATTTTTAAGGATTTGTGATTCGTTAAAATTTGATCACATGTACATAAGTATTTACTCAGTATGCACGCCAATACTGTTGTATTAAGCTTTTCGTAGGTAAAAAAAAATAGCATATTGCACAGGGCATACAGCATGTTACTAAAATGCATTCTAGAAATCCATAATTTTACATTGTTCATGCAATAGTTGTTGATTAATAATATAACAGTTGTAGCCTTTGGTTGAGGTCAATACGATGTTATATTATTAATTCGTATATTTTAACTAATTTCATTCGTTCAGGGATAGTCACATGTTAAACTATATTTTCGAAGGTAGAGTGAAAACGGCGGATAGCAAAAAGCATATTGCACGGTTATTTTTAGAATATCTAAAAACCGATATACTTTGTGACGTTATGTAATGAATTTCATGATATTGTCAAAAGTTTTATAAAAATATCTATGATAGATTATTTGAAGAAAACAAATCTTTATATACATAAGATGAAAAAAAAAAAAAAAAAGTAAATGAATTAACAACTAATATGTTGTTATTGTCTTGGAGACAATATGATATCTATAAAATTCCAACAAAATCACGATTTTGATACAAGTATGGTCGGAAATTAATAATATAACAATTATAGGCTATGTATTAGGTCAATACATAATATATCGACCCAAAGAAGTATATCGACCTCGGACTTCGTCCTCAGTCAATATACTTTTTTCAGGTCAATATATCCTTGTATCGACCTCATATATAGGCTATAATTGTACAATATCGACCTAGAGAAGCATTATCGACCTCGGACTTCGTCCTCAGTCCATATGCTTCTCTTAGGTCGATATTATCAGATTATTACATAGCATTTTTCATATCGGATGTATTATCAGCCAAAGGTTCAATATCAGCCCAAGAGTCGAAGGCTCGAGGGCTGATATTAACCGAGGGCTGATAACACATCTGATATGAAAAATGACATGTTATGATCTTTTAATCATATGCTTCAACCATGGAGAAAAAACAGTTTAATATATTGATCCTTTTAAGTGGTTCTCAAATAGAAGTTCAAAAAGTGAAATGCGGACGACGGACGCCAAATGCAATACATCCGATAAGAAATCTTACTACCATATGCATCAACAGAGGAGAAAAACAACAGTACAATATATAGAGAATAATACATGGCAAAATCCGTATCACATGCCGTATCATCCCAAGGGCCTTAAGGCCCTAGGGATGATATTGGTCGAGGGTGATACGGCTTATGATACGGATTTTGCCATGTTTTATACGCTTAATCATATATTTAAACAGGAGAGTATATAGGAACTGTCCGAGATACTCCGTATAGAATACGAACGAGAAATCCGAGTAGGGATGCAATAAAGGGGTGTGATAAAGGGTAGACATGCGATTAAGGGGTGTGATAAAGGGTGTGCATCAAAGTTGAGCGACACGGATTAAACAGCAGGCTATTTATCAAATATTCAAAACTACTGTATTTACTACTAAATATATGATAAATTTTTATATTGACGATAAAAACAAAATCAACAAACATAATGCACACTGTTTGGAAAATTCAAAATTGATGGTGAATATTGCAGAAGAAATACAGACAAGAACTATTCTTAAAACTTTGAAAAATGCATTTATTGTATCATTTGTTTTGCATTTTACCAAATTTGTTTTCCCGTTTCCTTATATTTGTTTTGTACCCTACTTTGTTATGTTTTTCACTGAAAACGTACCATTGAGGTGTATTTTCAGGAATTTGCCGAGTGACGTCAATAACGTTACGGAAAGGAATGCGATAATAACCGGAAGCAGCTGATACATTTTTCATATCAGCCCGCTAAGCACCATTTCGGAAAATATGGAATTCACGTAAATTTAATGCTATTATCATACTGTAAAAATGATAAGTTATTTACTCTAAGCATATGATAAAACCTCGTATCGTCGTCATACAAAGGCTATAATTATATAATATCGGTCGTATGATATAGATTTTCTTAGATGAACAAATCTTCATGTTCCCCAAGGCATGGTAAAAAAATGTATATTGCTTCAAACATTAGTGAATCGTCCTTTACTGTGTTTATACGACTTTGGAATATGAATACCGTTTCCCTGGAGACCCGTATAACACGAAATAGAAAATGTTGTATTTTTCACCAAAATTTGGTTGTCTTTAAAACTGATGATACCAATTATTTCAGTTATCGCTATTTTACGAATTTTTCCTTTGATCTTGCTGACTGATAATTTCCTTTCTCAGCGGAGTCGAGTGATATGAAAACGGAGTCGAGTGATATGAAAATTATCGCTAGAAAATAAGGGAACGCGTGCCGTTGTCAAGGAAATTAACAACGTCTTCATAGGTAAAATAGCGATAAACAGATTATCATTGGTCATCTCAACTCGATTGCTTTTCTCACTTTCGCCGTACCGGCTCAAGCGAGAAAATCAATCTCGTTGAGATAACCAACGATAATCTATAAGTATACGTTAGCACCAACAAAAAACTTCTGTGAACGGTAGGATTCTTTCAGGTTTGGCGTAGAACGTATGTGAAAACCAATATCAACTGATTTAAAAGTCATGACCTCAATTGACAAATTTAAAAAATAAATACAAAAATACATTAATACACTTAGTAAATGTGGGGGACAAAATTACACCTTTACTTGATGCGAATTCAATCCAGTGCAGCCTGCAGCTGATTTTTTTTTCTTTTTTTTTTTTTGCATATTGAATATTTATACTTGGACTTCCTTTTGTATGACTGAAATTAATTTATGCTTGACATTTATATCTTATGCTACCAACAATAATTTGAAATAGTGTTTACCACGTAATTAGTGCTGCTACTGTAGGTTTTATTTCATTTGCATTGTCTTCTCATTGCGTGCTTTTTGTATAATCAGTCTGATAGATTTTTTATGTGGCCCAATCTGATTTTTTTAAATGTGTAAAGTGTTTTTGTTAAGAGTACCTACAAAATCATTCAAACAAATTCACACTTAGCTAACATTTACTTTATATCGTGCTATTTGAAACAAAATAATAAAAAATATATTAGCTTATTTTCAAGCAACAGGAAGTGACATACTTTGTAAAGATTATTCAGGGACAAGGCATTATTATGCGAATAAAAAGATCTAAATTAAAAGAACAGAACTTCGATAAGATATGAGAAGATACTGTTACAAAATGCTTTTGGAAAATAAAAATATAAAATTGAGTAATTATACTTGTTTTCTTGCCATAATAAGAAATAGAAAACATACTTTAAATTCCTGTATAAAATTAGATTTTGAGTTATCTCCCCTTATAAGGCCCAGTTTATACGTGTTTATGAAAAATAATCTGAGTTTGTAAAACAAGTTGTAACAATGAGATGAAATCAGATAATTTTTCCTTCATTTGAATGAAAAGATTTACCAATAAATGGCTATTCTGACTAAAAATTTGCTTATTTCAATAAAAATGTTAGTCGATTGTTTTATGTTATTTTACGATCATGGATGACGGATACTAACATAACTCCTATCATTAAATATCTTAAAGAAGATTTCAAAGATTCTGTGAACAGTCGACCTATCCATGAATTCAGTTTGAAGGTTTTGAAATATATCTAAGACTTGATAAAAATGTTAAAAAAAATCATTGCTCTTACCAATGGTTATTTACAGCCACATATGGACGTGGTTCTTGGCTGTTACAATTTAAACATTATTGTTCTTACCATCACTTAGTAACACTCACATATGGACGTGGTTCTTGGCTGTTACAATTTAAACATTATTGTTCTTACCGTCGGTTAGTAACAATCACATACGGACGTGGTTCTTGGCTGTTACAATTTAAACATTATTGTTCTTATCATCACTTAAGAAACACTCACATACGGACGTGGTTCTTGGCTGTAACAATCTAAACATTATAGTTCTTACCATCGCTTAGTAACAATCACATACGGACGTGGTTCTTGGCTGTAACAATCTAAACATTATTGTTCTTACCATCGCTTAGTAACAATCACACACGGACGTGGTTCTTGGCTGTAACAATCTAAACATTATTGTTCTTATCATCACTTAGTAACAATCACATACGGGCGTGGTTCTTGGCTGAAACAATCTAAACATTTTTTTTCTTACAATCACTTAGAACACTCACATACGGACGTGGTTCTTGGCTGTTACAATTTAAACATTATTGTTCTCACCATCACTAAGTAACAATCACTTACGGACGTGGTTCTTGGCTGTAACAATTTAAACATTATTGTTCTTATCATCACTTAAGTAACACTCACATACGGACGTGGTTCTTGGCTGTAACAATCTAAACATTATTGTTCTTACCATCGCTTAGTAACAATCACACACGGACGTGGTTCTTGGCTGTAACAATCTAAACATTATTGTTCTTATCATCACTTAGTAACAATCACATACGGGTGTGGTTCTTGGCTGTAACAATCTAAACATTATTTTTCTTACAATCACTTAGAACACTCACATACGGACGTGGTTCTTGGCTGTTACAATTTAAACATTATTGTTCTCACCATCACTTAGTAATAATCACATACGGACGTGGTTCTTGGCTGTAACAATCTAAACATTATTGTTCTTACCATCTCTTAGTAACAATCACATACGGGCGTGGTTCTTGGCTGTAATAATCTAAACATTATTGTTCTTACAATCACTTAGAACACTCACATACGGACGTGGTTCTTGGCTGTTACAATTTAAACATTATTGTTCTTACCATCACTTAGTAACATTCACATACGGACGTGGTTCTTGGCTGTTACAATTTAAACACTTAGTAACAACTTACGGACGTGGTTCTTGGCTGTAACAATTTAAACATTATTGTTCTTATCATCACTTAAGAAACACTCACATACGGACGTGGTTCTTGGCTGTAACAATTTAAACATTATTGTTCTTATCATCACTTAAGTAACACTCACATACGGACGTGGTTCTTGGCTGTAACAATCTAAACATTATTGTTCTTACCATCGCTTAGTATCACATACGGACGTGGTTCTTGGCTGTTACAATTTAAACATTATTGTTCTTACCATCACTTAGTAACAATCACATACGGACGTGGTTCTTGGCTGTAACAATCTAAACATTATTGTTCTTACAATCACTTAGAACACTCACATACGGACGTGGTTCTTGGCTGTTACAATTTAAACATTATTGTTCTTACCATCACTTAGTAACATTCACATACGGACGTGGTTCTTGGCTGTTACAATTTAAACACTTAATAACAATCACATACGGACGTGGTTCTTGGCTGTAACAATCTAAACATTATTGTTCTTACAATCACTTAGAACACTCACATACGGACGTGGTTCTTGGCTGTTACAATTTAAACATTATTGTTCTTACCATCACTTAGTAACATTCACATACGGACGTGGTTCTTGGCTGTTACAATTGTTCACATACGGACGTGGTTCTTGGCTGTAACAATCTAAACATTATTGTTCTTACCATCACTTTGTAACAATCACATACGGACGTGGTTCTTGGCTGTTACAATTTAAACATTACTGTTCTTACCATCACTTAGTAACATTCACATACGGACGTGGTTCTTGGTTGTAACAATCTAAACATTATTGTTCTTACCACCACTTAGTAACATTCACATACGGACGTGGTTCTTGGCTGTTACAATTTTAACATTATTGTTCTTACCATCACTTAGAACATTCACATACGGACATGGTTCTTGGCTGTTACAATTGAAACATTATTGTTCTTACCATCACTTAGTAACATTCACATACGGACGTGGTTCTTGGCTGTTACAATTTAAACATTATTGTTCTTACCATCACATAGTAACATTCACATACGGACTTGGTTCTTGGCTGTAACAATCTAAACATTATTGTTCTTACCATCACTTAGTAACAATCACATACGGACGTGGTTCTTGGCTGTTACAATTTAAACATTATTGTTCTTACCGTCGCTTAGTAACAATCACATACGGACGTGTTTCCTAATTATTAAAGTGAATAACAATAAGTTAAAGCGTCTTGTCCAGAGACTTATTGATCGCATCCAACCAGTGTATTTCGATGTCCCTCTGTCCAACATGGTGACGAAATAAACAGTTCTTAAATCTATTTTTCAGGTTAAAGAAGAAAAAAGACTGATTGGTTTGTTGCATACTATGGTAAGACCAGGCGACAGACGTGCAACAAGTCTAATGAATCATGTGTCGGTCTTTTTCGACGACGTTTTAACGAGACTAGAAAACAAAGGAGTTCGATATAATAACATAAAATTTTTGTATAGAGACTTAAAAAAATCAGAAGTAAGTGCTGTATTGGACACAGTTTTAATTGACATGAATTTTACGTCAGACGAAGTAAAAGATGTAAGACTTATTATTGAACTTGTACATTCAAGGGTGAGACGAAAAACAAAATTAATGGGAGCATACGAACTGCAGTGTATAGAGAACGACGCATCTTTTATACAACAGGAAATGAAAGTGTTCTTGCAAGTTAGAGATGAAATAGACGAACCGATGAGAAAGGTACTGAAAAAAATAGTAGCCTCGTGTTATGCTGAAAGCCAAGAGTCCAAAGGGGACCAAAACAACAACACTTAATCATAAAATAGTTCACGATGACAAAATTTTAAATTAGTTGAAATGATATTCGAAAATTTTATATATATATATATATACATTTTATTCTATCTTAATATCTCATAATGTACAATGTTGTTACCCTACAAAAATACAACAACTGCTAAAACAAACAGAATTCTTGTCATATGTTTTGAACATTTTTAATGATTTTAAAACTTCTAGCGTACATTCAGATTTAATTACCAATTTCAGTATTGACGAATATTGCGCCACTTTAGCAGTCTTTCAGCTTCTCCGTACAAATAATTTTCAAACCCAATGATTTGACTAAATAAAATTCATCTTCCATGGAGGTACACACCCCATCCCACCCATAGAAAAGATATTCTCTATTAATTTTTTCCAAAAAGCTTTACGTTTCAAGCGACGTCGTCGAAGGCTTTCATACTTTGCATATAACCACAATATTATTGTCACCTTTACCTTGAATTACAAAAGAATGTATGTAAACATTTTATTTACCTTGAAACCTTAGTGTCAACTAAACAATTTCGCTTCACTTTTACACTAATTGTCTGTCCTTCACTGGCTTCATTGGCCAGGTTTGTTTTTTTAGGATGATGTGTGATTGGTCAACAATATTTGATATATGGATTAGTTGTGAAGAGTTTGTGCCTGTTTTATACTTATATCATTTTGCTTGACCGTAACAGCACAACATAAGAAAAACTGTAAAGATCATTTGGAAACTAAGGTTTCAACTCCCTCTGGCAAAGTTGATATTATTTTTAGGTCTTTTTTTGGTAAAATAGCTTTTCAACTATTTTGGTTCTTACACAGCCCTGGCTTTCAAATATTAGGCTTTGAAAGTTCCCGATAAAGGTTAATCCTGAAAAGCGCTTCGGATGCATAAAATTTATAAAGTGTTGTTTTCATTTTTTGGAAAAGGCTTCACTCATCAGATTGCATAAAGCACAAAAAATACAACTAACATAAAGACACAAAGTGCCAATCAATAGAGATTAATAATCAGTGCAGTCTTTCAGTGAATAATCGTTTTGACTACAAATTTTCTATTCTATTTTCAAACTGAACCGATCCAGTTTTAAATAGTTATTCTAATACAGATATGATAAATAATATTGCTTTTATGAATAAAGATGACCAAGTTACTTTTTAAAAAATGACAAATACAATTGATGCTTTTTGCCTGGTAAATATTATAAAAATACCTATATGGAATGATTTCCATGCAGGAAATCCTTGTTTTTGGAATAATCTCCACCAGGTTCGGTCTAGAACAAAAGTATGGAAAAACAAAAAGTAGAACGTTCGAGAGTGATCACAATGCCAACACATGTATTTATGAGCTGGAAATATACAATTTACAGAATCAAAATAAAAAGAAGTCGTATTTTTCCTAAAACTAATGCTTCAAAAGAATTAAATGATATGAAAGAATACACCATCTTTAGAATTTAATATACAATACAGTTGTGAAATAAGCCAATGCTATTATTATATGTTTTTTAAGCTCTGACAAAATGATGTATTTATTTTAACATTATCTGCAGTGACAAGAGGAAGAAATTTTAAACAAATATATTATTCTGTGTATTGTTCGTACTGCAACCTAACACTTACTAATGCGGCGTTCACATTCTAATACGAATTGCAATGAGCGTCAAATTCGCTTTACTGTCCGAACGACGTTAACTTTTTTAAATTCGCATTATCAATTAATTAATTATAATTTAATTCGAATTACAATTTAGAAAGTGTCCACACCACAGTTTAATTCGAATTAAAGCGAATTAACTAATTCGTATTAACGAAAACACATTTCTAATGCGAATTGGATAATGCGAATTAGCCAATTCGAATTTGATTTGAATTAAAAAAAGAAGAGTGTGTGAACGCGATTTACGAATTCGATTCGCATTCGATTCGGATAAATTGACGTGTGAACGAGGCATTTAACTATCCAAGTGATGTCTTGTAATGTCTCCTTCAACCTCTGACAAAAAAGATTTAGAATTAATTAATCCAGAATGGGACTGGTTATCATAAAGAAATATTTTTTTGGTAACACAAGTTCGTGTCAAATGGTACGTATAACATTAACACTTTTGAGCATTAAAGGCCTACGAAAAGTAAATGGATGTTGGCACAGATTTTTAATAGATTCTGCATATAAATTTGACATGTTGGATTCTAACTGAGGACTGCTAATTATCTGACTTTTAAATCGGTCTAGATGGAAATTTTATTAATTTTGAATTTCGGAGTGATAATGAAAATTTAATAAAAGAATACTTATCAATGTTCTTGGGTAATTGAACATTGAAATATCCTCCACCTGTTATCATAAATCGGTCGAATAAGACATCGTCCCAATTATTGTCCTTGTAATGAGAACATTTGCCAAGGTTTTGCAGACTATTTTTAAGACACCAAAGATTTACATGGCTTAAAGTCGGTAAAAAGAAAAATGAAATAAAGTCAGACAAAGTTGGCAGCCTCTTTAAAGGCAGATTTTGTTTTAATTCCCTATTTATTTTCTTATAATTATTTTGTGGTAATATCATAAATGCAAACTTGATCTGTATTTAATCAGTCTTGAGCTAATTCCATAATGTTTAAGTTAATTAGATAACCGAAACTTGAGATTGTGTATGGAAACTAAAAGTTTACACTTCCCGCTCGCTTGTTTCTCTTAAACCAACACAACCTCGTAATCCAGTTAAAACACCGCAAACAGTGTCGGTAGAACTGACCTCCCTAATAAAATAAAATTGATTTAAGTTTCTTTAAAACCATTTTCATTGTCAGTATGATATGCTACATACTGATGGATGGACAAACAAAGTGGTTAGTGTATGTATGATCCATGAGAAATCTGTTGGGAGAATAAAACTATTTTTATACTTTGATTGATTGATTGATTGATTGATTGATTGATTGATAACAAAGTTCACCTCGTTCCAGAACCTATATGACTGAACTTCATTCTCCAGACTGCTGACTTTTTCAGATACATTAATCTGCAAAGTTATGTTCCTTTACAAAACTGTAAATAAAAACAAATTTTCACTCGGAAGTAAAAAATTCATAGCAACCTTATTCTACCTGCACGCTTACTTACTTAGGTCAAACTGTAGGCAAGCTCAAATGATCCGATATGTTGTAGTACCAAGGATATTCACTTTGTTGTAGGCTTTAACCTTATTCAGTGAACCATACACTGTATGTCATGGTTACCTAAGTTGGCCGTGAGGATAAATTACTCGAGTCCAATTTGTATGAATGCTTAGCCTTTGGTGCTATTGAAATTAACAGGTCCTGGAATATGAACTTTGATGTAAAGGTTAACTTGGGTCAGAGAAACATGAAAAGTAGGTCATGGTGTTATTCCCTAAAATGATTTCCTTTTCTATGAGAATTTAATTTTAGATACGGCATGTTATACTGTGGTCTGGACTGGATATGTCATCTAAAGTCATCGACTTCTGTTAAGTATAAAAATTTTTGACATAGATCTTATGTCGTTAAAGATTTTTACAAAGTTTTATTAATATCGAAATTAAAACAGAAAGTGGGAATGTGACAGCTGTTTCTACATACAACGAGGACAAGTAAGACTCTAACAAAAAATGGAGAACAAAACATTCATTGAGTATTTTAATTTTTTTATTCAAATGGATAAAATTAAATGAAAGTTCCTATCAAATGAGTTTATTTGTAGAAAATGTAATTTAGCATTTCTTTGATAACATGTTGTTGTCAGATATATATGTTATTGTCAGTAGAATGATGCAAAAATTTATAAGTCACATACTTTGTTTTATGTGTATTCATCTTTCCTAGTAGAGTAACCGATGAAAAAAGGCAAACAAAACACATTGAAAAATGCTATTGCTGTCGATATTTGCCACTGTAAAACAGTAATTGAATAACAATAGACGATAATAGGAATGTTTTTTTTTTAACTATTTTTATTAAAATTTATTCAAAAATTGTTCAGAAATTGAAAACAGGAAATTGAAATTATTTTCTCGATTTCACTTAAAGTTTAACACGATGAATTATTGTGCAAGATCTGATGTAAACCTGTGGCGTCATTCATTTACTTTAACACCACCATGTCCTTAATGTCAGCAAAACATATATATTTGATTAAGACTGACATTTCATCTTGTGGCACGACAAGATTTAAGGTACAGTCACTTGTTAATGAAGCCCCACATCTCCAGACCGGACAGTTCTTGATAATAAGGAGTCTTGTAGGTAATGACAAATTGACATGTCCTGTCATGGCTAATCAACAGTTTTAATGCGTGTCCATAATAATTTTTGGCATTGACAGTTCTTTGTACTAATTTACATCAGGCATTGCACGACACCGAGTAATCCAGAACCGGTTATGACGTTAAAATGTCGGAATCTGCATAATGAAATGAAATTAAAGATATCAAATGACCTTGAGATTATGAACTTAAACAACCAAGTAATAAAACCGTCAAAGTTAAAACTCAAAAATATTCGTACGCTATTAAAGAAAGACGTATCTCCAAAATGTCAAATTAAATGGGAGGAAATATTTGGAAACAATTTACTTTTGGAAAATTTGTGCTCGGATTAAAACAAATGATAATTGAAAATAAAGTAAAAGAATTTCAATGGAGATCCGTGCACAATATTTTATATACTGAATGTAGATTACAAAAAATGAAACTATCAAATGGAAACTGCCATAATTGTCAAAATGACAACAACATAGAAACCCCGCAACACTTATTTTTTAGTTGTAGTACATCAAAGTTAATTGGGGGGCCTCGGTGGCCGAGTGATCTAAGTAGTTACTACTGTAATCACTAGCCAGTCAACACTGAGGTTGTGAGTTCGAACCCCGCTCGTGCGGGTGCACTCGACTCCAATCTTAATTGACTAGGATTGTCAGTTTTCCTATCGAAGGTCGGTGGTTTTCTCCGGGCACTCCGGCTTCCTCCACCAATAAAAACTGGCCGCCACGAAATAGCCCAAAAGCGGTGCTTAAAAGTGGCGTTAAAACACCAAAAATCAAATCAAATCAAATCAAAGTTAATTGTAAACAAGCTTCAAGAAATACTTATCCAATCAAACATAGGAATAAATAATCCTATTGTTATAATCCTATTGTTTAAAAGGACATGATATTAGGAATAAACACAGGAATATTCAAATATGACAATTTTCTAAACACAATTATTACATATTCAAAATGGACTCTATGGAAAATCAGGAATTCAATAAAATACAACAAAACGCCTATAGCACCAGATATTTATAGTATTTGGAAATATGACTTCAAAATTAATATAAAATTTGTTCTGGAATTTCATTTAAAAGGCATAGACATCATCAATAAGACAAAATTGAAGTCGGTGATAATGAAAATTTAGACAAAAAATATAATATAAGCTTTAAACGAAGTTTTTATGGTTTATTATATAAGACTATAGATCTTATCAATATATACAATATATACAATATATACGGTGTTTATATATCTCAACTTGTACGATTCGCTCGTGTATGTAACAACGTTTCAGATTTTAACGAAAGAAATTTATGTATTACTGAAAATTATTACACCAGGGTTTTCGATATCACAAACTAGTCAAAACATTTACTAAATTTTATCATCGGTACAAGGACATCATTCGTAAATATAGCTCAACATGCAGACTTCTTATACGTTCAGGTATTTCACATCCAATCTTTTATGGTAATATTCTTTATAAAGCACTAAAATGTCAGTATTCACCTCAGAAGCTAACAAAACCTTTAAATAGACTTATTAAGAAGGGATATAGTTACGATACTGTTGTCAGGTCATTAAAGATTGCATATTTTGGCTTTAATATTGATTCACTTATAGGGTCTTTGCATCGGAACTAAACACATTTATTTAAAACCAGTTGTTGGCATGACACGGGTTATGCTCTTCTCATATATTTTATGATGGTATGATACTAAACCCCTAACGGGAGGGATTGTGCCTGATATTCATATGATGAAGACATAATCTTTCAATCAGTTTAATTGAGGTCTGGAGCTGGCATGTCAGTTAACTGCTAGTAGTCTGTTGTTATTTATGTATTATTGTCATTTTGTTTATTTTCTTTTGTTACATCTTCTGACATCGGACTCGGACTTCTCTTAACTGACTTTTAATGTGCGTATTGTTATGCGTTTACTTTTCTACATTGGCTAGAGGTATAGGGGAGGTTGAGATCTCATAAACATGTTTAACCCGCCGCATTTTTGCGCCTGTCCCAAGTCAGGAGCCTCTGGCCTTTGTTATATATATAAAATTTGAGTTTAGTGATATAAAAGTAGGTATCAATGTTGCGTTCAATGCACATCTTTTGTATGGGTATCTTATTAATAACTTACTTTGTTAAAGTTCAGGTATAGAGTTAGATGCTTCTAACATCATGTGAATATTTTTTTGAAACTAATTGTAAATACAAGGTAAAAAGTGGACTACATTTTTGGCCTTTCTATTACCCCTGGATAGATGGCTCATTTTGTAAACAGGGATCCTTAGTCTGTGTTCTTGACGACTAAGGTAATTGTATACAGGAAATATTTAGGAATAAAACGTTTATATGTGTAAAAAAAAATGTCAGAGTATAGGACATTATGACTCATAAAGCGGATTAAATACAATGAGTTTGCTCTAAGGATAAAATGTCTTAACTAAATATCGAACAACAAGGTAAATTAACGGAAAGTCTATAAAACCTGACAAAACTAATCACTCGACTAAATCAACCAACTGGAAAGAAGGGAAAACAACTGCTGTATTCCCTGTGGATTGAACCTGGTTTTATAGCTAGCTAAACCGCCCACTTGTATGACAGCTGTTTATAGTTCCACCATATTGGAAAAAAAAACTCACTGTTTGATGCAGTATTGTTTATTGCTGTGTTAATAGTACCTGTTATGTCTGTTAATGTGGATTCAATATTATTCGTTGGATACCAATTTTCGTGGATTTCGTGGGTAAAGGTGAACTAAGAATCTAAATGTTCGACGGAGTACAGATTTCTATAGGCTTGTACTTTGGCAAAACTATGACATCCAATATCAACGAAGATACCATTTTTCCTCAATCCTCGAAAATTGCTACCAGCGAAAATAAATGAATCCATGTAGTATTTTGTGTTTATTACACTTGTATAACATATTTGTGTTATTCTGAATGGTTTCCAATGCACGTTCTTCAAAATTCCTTTTGATATTCCAGTGATTGAGATTTAAAGCTGGTTTGGCCCGGTGGTATTAATTTGCGCCAGTCCCAAGCCAGGAACCTCTTTTATAGATTGTCTTTAGCGATATCATAATGGTTTTGTCCTTTAGGATATTTAACGTCGTTGACAAGTGTTTTATGGTCAATTCACAGCTTTTCTATATTCAGGATGATTGTTTTACATAGTGTATAGACATTTGTTTGGTGTCGAAGACACTATCTTACCTGTAAAGGTATTTGATTTTGTGTGACAACAGTTCCACCTGTCCAATGGTGGTTTATCCCTGCATCTGCTTTCATTCATTTTTAAAATTATTTGATTTTTGGGATAAGATACCCCAATTTAAAAGGCGACCTCATTAAAAAAAATCAAAAGTTACCGATAAAACTCAAATATAGATCGGTTAACACAATACACACTGACACAACAGCAGGAGACAACAACTCCTTTGAACTAAGACATAACATGGTTAACTCACTCGAAAATTGTATCACAAGATAACATTTCGGGTTGCAAGATACATCTACTATATATATTCCGATATACAAAGAATCTATCAAAATTCTATGAGTTTTGTTTGTTTTGACATTGCTCAAGTTTACCTCGTGTTCTGACACAATATAAGATCGAGTTTTTTAAATCTCAGAAGAATTCAGATATCGTAAATGTTATTATCTTTGTTATGATTTAAATTTGGCTTGATTACTGTATTTTCATCTTATGGTTGTGGCCTGTTATCTATTTCTTGCATGAACATATATTTTTCGTATCACACTGCACGGAGTGTGATAAGAAAAAGTGATACGAATACTGTGTTAATTTGATTGGTTTATCCAGCATCATAAGACGACATTACGACATTTCCATTGGCTATTGTTAGGTCATTGATAATTTTCAAAAGTTAAGACGATTTTTATTTCGTCCATGGCAACGGACCTATGAGATTTCTTCAATGATATACAAAACATTCACACTTTTCACCTGGAAATCTTCTTTTTGTCAAATTATATTACATTCTGAAGCGTACAAAAAGTTTATAATGTCTGATGGTAAAATTTGACACCGGAAAAGGACATATATGACGTCATACTGGGATATGCAAGAGACTAGATCAAAGATTCAATTGGTTGTCAGGGGATTTTTCGAAAGTTAAAAAACAATAAAACTTCTATACAGAAGTTTTATTAAACACAATGAGAGTTTTGACCATAAGAGGAATAGGTTTAACAACTCGTGAAAATTGGATATCGCTTGATATCAACTCTTGTTATCTAATTTAAATGGTAAAAAAAAACTCGCCATATGCTCGTTTATTAGTATTTGAAATTAAACAACTCGAGTTGATCATCGTCAACGATATTCAATTCTCACTCTTTATGAAACCTATAAATTTACTATACACATAAAACAATTCAGAAGAAAGAACGAAGGTACCTGATCTCGTTAGCTTCCTCAATCATTATACAAAAAAAGTAATCATTATTCCAGTAACCGCCGCCCTAATAAAATCTTTTACAATAAATCTGGACAGCTTCTAAGTATGCCATACTTTAAAGATGGAAGTATCAATGTTCATGTACATGAAAATGCCGGTATTGACATTTGCTAATTTTGTTTAATATATCCACCGAACATTGACCTCAACAACCTTGCGGGGAATAACAAGACATAATAACTGCCAATCACAAGTATTTATGGCTGCAAACATTGTCATTCCCTAGGGAGGCGTTTTACCGTGTCAACTCTGATATCACACTCTTTTGTCATTTTGTAAACAAAGCCATGTTCTAATTCCAATAAAACATGGGGGTGTACGTGGGTGACGTTACAATTAAAATTGCAACGTCATTCGTAATTTGAACGATGCATGAGATCCAAATGTACATTTCTGTTGGTGTTGCTCGATAGGAAACACAAGTAAATAATTCTAGAATTATAAAGTCTACATGTATTTGTACAATTTCCAATCGTAATACGGTTGGTTTTTCTAGAACGCCTTTGCTTCATCAAAGTCAAAATTGCTGCCTTTTGGAAGTGTCTTAGATCTATAGGTCCGCTTCAAAGTACAAAAGTTCTGAATTTTCCTGGCCTGTTAGAATAGAAACACTTCTTTTCATGTCATCCCCTATGCTGATTTTTTAATGGTGATACATTACATTTATCTACATCTAAAACAGTCAGGATTCTACTCCGTCAAAATTATCTCAAACATGAAAATGGAAGTCATTGTAGGGATGACGCACTGTCAATTTAGCTCCTCAAAAAACCGATAAATTTATTCTCCTGACAGTGTTACGATCCTTACATGACAGTTGTATTTTTAAAAGACAATTGGTTGTCAGGGGGAATTTTTAAAAGTTAAAAAAAAACAATAAAAACTTCTATTTAGATATTTCACGGAAGGGCACACTGGAAATTTTCAGAGATTTTTGGGTGAAGCGAGTTTTGACAAAACAAACTCGTCCTTTTATTCTCAAGTCTACTTTTTTCTTTAATATCTTTAGACCCTTTTGACCTCCATCTTATTATGTAGTTTCTGTTACGGACTATACAGTCGTGATCATATCGGTTTCGGTAGGATTGAAGTGAGCGGCCTCTTGAATAAGTTTAATGAATTCACTTGAAAGGTTAAGACGATTTTCATTTCGTCCATGGCAACGGACCTATGTGATTTTTTCAATTATATACAAAACATTCACACTTTTCACCTGGAAATCTTCTTTTTGTCAAATTTTATTACATTCTGAAGCGTACAAAAAGTTTTAAAATGTCTGATGGTAAATTTGACGCCGGAAAAGAATATATGACGTCATATTGAGACGTGCAAGAGGCTAGATCAAAGATTCATGGAAGTTTTTATTTAACACAATGAGAGTGTTGACCATAAGAGAAATAGGTTTAACAACTCGTGAAAATTGGATATCGCTTGATATCGACTCTTGTTATATAATTTAAATAGTAATAATAAACTCGCCATATGCTCGTTTATTAGTAGGCCTACTTGAAATTAAACAACTCGACTTGATCATCGTCGACGATATTCAATTCTCACTCGTTATGAAAACTATAAGTTTACTATACACATAAAACAATTTAGAAGAAAGAATGGGGGTACCTGATCTCGTTATCTTCCTCGATCATTATACAAAAAATAGTAATTATAATTCCAGTAACCGCCCTCCTAATAAAATCTTTTAGATTTGAATAAATCGGGACATCTTCTAAGTATGTCATACTGTGAAGATGGAAGTTTCAATGTTCATGTACATTGATGGTTGTTTTCTAGAACGCCTTTGCTTCATCAAAGTCAAAATTGCTGCCTTTTGGAAGTGTCTTAGATCTATAGGTCCGCTTCAAAGTACAAAAGTTCTGAATTTTCCTGGCCTGTTAGAATAGAAATACTTCTTTTCATGTCATCCCCTATGCTGATTTTTTAATGGTGATACATTACATTTATCTACATCTAAAACAGTCAGGATTCTACTCCGTCAAAATTATCTCAAACATGAAAATGGAAGTCATTGTAGGGATGACGTACTGTCAATTTAGCTCCTCATAAAACCGATAAATTTATTCTCCTGACAGTGTTACGATCCTTACATGACAGTTGTATTTTTAAAAGACAATTGGTTGTCAGGGGGAATTTTTAAAAGTTAAAAAAAAACAATAAAAACTTCTATTTAGATATTTCACGGAAGGGCACACTGGAAATTTTCAGAGATTTTTGGGTGAAGCGAGTTTTGACAAAACAAACTCGTCCTTTTATTCTCAAGTCTACTATTTTCTTTAATATCTTTAGACCCTTTTGACCTCCATCTTATTGTGAAGTTTCTGTTACGGACTAAACAGTCGTGATCATATCGGTTTCGGTAGGATTGAAGTGAGCGGCCTCTTGAATAAGGTTAATGAATTCACTTGAAAGGTTAAGACGATTTTCATTTCGTCCATGGCAACGGATCCATGTGATTTTTTCAATTATATACAAAACATTCACACTTTTCACCTGGAAATCTTTTTGTCAAATTTTATTACATTCTGAAGCGTACAAAAAATTTTAAAATGTCCGATGGTAAATTTGACGCCGGAAAAGAATATATGACGTCATATTGAGACGTGCAAGAGGCTCGATCAAAGATTCATGGAAGTTTTTATTTCACAATGAGAGTGTTGACCATAAGAGAAATAGGTTTAACAACTCGTGAAAATTGGATATCTCTTAATATCGACTCTTGTTATTTAATTTAAATAGTAATAATAAACTCGCCATATGCTCGTTTATTAATATTTGAAATTAAACAACTCGACTTGATCATCGTCGACGATATTCAATTCTCACTCGTTATGAAAACTATAAGTTTACTATACACATAAAACAATTTAGAAGAAAGAATGGGGGTACCTGATCTCGTTATCTTCCTCGATCATTATACAAAAAATAGTAATTATAATTCCAGTAACCGCCCTCCTAATAAAATCTTTTAGATTTGAATAAATCGGGACATCTTCCAAGTATGTCATACTGTAAAGATGGAAGTATCAATGTTCATGTACATGAAAATGCCGGTATTGACATTTGCTAATTTTGTTTAATATATCCACCGAACATTGACCCAAACAACCATGCGGGGAATAACAAGTCATAATAATAATAACTGCTAATCACAAGTATTTATGGCTGCGAACATTGTCGTTCCTTAGGGAGGTCTATTTCTGTGTCAATTCTGATATCAACTCTTTTGTCGCTTTGTAAACAAAGCCATGTTCTAATTCCAATAAAACAATGGGGTGTTCGTGGGTGACGTAACAATTAAAATTGCAACGTCATTTGTATTTTGAGCGATGCATGAGATCCAAATGTACATTCCTGTTGGTGTTGCTCGATAGGAAACACAAGTAAATAATTCTAGAATTAAGTCTACATGTATTTGTACAATTTGCAATCGTAATACGGTTGGTTTTCTAGAACGCCTTTGCTTCATCAAAGTCAAATTGCTGCCTTTCGGAAGTGTCTTATAGGTCCGCTCCAAAGTACAAAACTTCTGATTATCCTGGCCTGTTAGAATAGAAATAATTCTTTTCATGTCATGCTCTATGCTGATTTTTAAATGGTGAGACATTACATTTATCTACATCTAAAACAGTCAGGATTCTACTCCGTCAAAATTATCTCAAACATGAAAATGGAAGTCATTGTAGGGATGACGCACTGTCAATTTAGCTCCTTAAAACCGATAAATTTATTCTCCTGACAGTGTTACGATCCTTACATGACAGTTGTATTTTAAAAGACAATTGGTTGTCAGGGGGATTTTTCGAAAGTTAAAAAAAAACAATAAAAACTTCTATACAGATATTTCACGGAAGGGCAAACTGGAAATTTTCAGAGATTTTGGGTGAAGCGAGCATTTCGTCCATGGCAACGGACCTATGAGATTTCTTCAGTAATATACAAAACTTTCACACTTTTCACCTGGAAATTTTCTTTTTGTCAAATTTTATTACATTCTGAAGCGTACAAAAAGTTTTAAAATGTCGGATGGTAAAATTTGACGCCGGAAAAGGACATATAACGTCATACTGGGATATGCAAGAGACTAGATCAAAGATTCACGGAAGTTTTTATTTAACACAATGAGAGTGTTGACCATAAAAGAAATGGGTTTAACAACTCGTGAAAATTGGATATCACTTGATATCAACCCTTGTTATTTAATTTAAATGGTAATAATAAACTCGCCATATGCTGGTTTATTAGTATTTAAAATTAAACAACTCGACTTGATCATCGTCAACGATATTCAATCCTCACTCGTTATGAAACCTATAAATTTACTATACACATAAAACAATTTAGAAGAAAGAATGGGGGTACCTGATCTCGTTATCTTCCTCGATCATTATACAAAAAATAGAAATTAATATTCCAGTATAAACCGACGTCCTAATAAACTGCCCTCCTAATAAAATCTTTTAGAATTGAATAAATCGGGACAGCTTCTCAGTATGTCATACTTTAAAGATGGAAGTATCAATGTTCATGTACATGAAAATGTAGGTATTGACATTTGCTAATTTTGTTTAATATATCCACCGAACATTGACCAAAACAACCTTGCGGGGAATAACAAGACATAATAACTGCCAATCTCAAGTATTTATGACTGCGAACATTGCAATTCCCTAGGGAGGTCTATTTCCGTGTCAATTCTGATATCACACTCTTTTGTCGCTTTGTAAACAAAGCCATGTTCTAATTCCAATAAAACAATGGGGGTGTACGTGAGTGACTTTACAATTAAAATTGCAACGTCATTTGTATTTTGAACGATGCATGATATCCAAATGTACATTTCTGTTGGTGTTGCTCGATAGGAAACGAAATAAAATAATTCTAGGATTAAGCCTACATGTATTTGTACAATTTCCAATCGTAATACGTTTGGTTTTCTAGAACGCCTTTGCTTCATCAAAGTCAAAATTGCTGCCTTTCGGAAGTGTCTTATAGGTCCGCTTCAAAGTACAAAACTTCTGAATATCCTGGCCTGTTAGAATAGAAATAATTCTTTTCATGTCATGCTCTATGCTGATTTTTAAATGGTGAGACATTACATTTATCTACATCTAAAACAGTCAGGATTCTACTCCGTCAAAATTATCTGCTCGAATTTTTCAAAAATGAAAATGGAAGTCATTGTAGGGATGACGCACTGTCAATTTAGCTCCTTAAACCGATAAATGTATTCTCCTGACATTGTTACGATCCTTACATGCATATGACAGTTGTATTTTAAAAGACAATTGGTTGTCAGGGGAATTTTCGAAAGTTAAAAAAACAATAAAAACTTCTATTTAGATATTTTACGGAAGGGCAAACTGGAAATTTTCAGAGATTTTTGGGTGAAACGAGTTTTGACAAAACAAACTCGACCTTTTATTCTTAAGTTTACTATTATCTTTAATATGTTTAGACCCTGTTGATATCCATCTTATTGTGTAGTTTCTGTTACGAACTATACAGTCATGATAATATCGGTTTTAGTAGGATTGGCGTGAGCGGCCTCTTGAATACAAATTTCTTTCTTTATTGCTTTGCGTAAACTTAAAATACCCGATCATTATTACCGTGGTCTCGAGTAATGTTTTGTTTAAAAAAACATGGAATTTTGTTGAGAATTGATGATATTAATAGACTTCCGTACCATTCCTTCAAGTTCACGTATGTTACTTTCTATTGTGTCACTGGACGATTTCAGTACCTTAGTTCCGGGCTTTGGTGCAGGCAAATTTAGCAAGTTTTAAAATTGAGAATGGAAATGGGGAATGAAATTTGCATGTATTCGTTTACGATTTTGTGTAAAGAAAATAATGTCTTGCTACTTGAGATGCTTTATGATTCTTATCATTCGTAGATACGTTACAATAGCATTACGTTACATTACATTCTAATATGACGTCCTTATTACGCTTTGTAAACAAAGCCGTGTTCTAATTAGCACAAAATATGTTTGACACATGCGCACATATATACTGTTTGCATTCTCGTTATTTTCATTTTTATCCTAATAAAATATATATATTTTAGCTGCTTACAAACATTGTATTGTATATTGTTATTAAACATCATATATTTACCCTGCTTTTAGTTTTTAAATTTATTAAATATGAAAATGTAATGTGCCCAATTCATGGGGAGGAGGCGGGAATAGCCAAACATTCCTGCGGTATTTTCGTACGCTTCGACCTATAAAATTGTTGTATTTGTCCTATTTGAATCGAAATGTTTCCTTCATGTCATGCTCTATGCTCATTTTAACATTTAATAATTCCTCCATGTCATCCTCTATGCTCATTTTAACATGGGAAGGCAATATATTTGACCATATTTTGCACCTCGCTAACGCTCAGTGTAAGATATCGACAAATATAATGACTACCCATGTTAAAATGAGCATAGAGGATGACATGGAGGAATTATTTCTTAAATAATGTATGCAAAGTCCAAGAAACAATTACATAACATTACGTACTAAACTCTTGTCACATGTTCACGACACCCCAGATCCTTAAAACAAGCACTTCTTAACACATGAATCTTGCAGAATGGTTAAAAATTGATATGTTCTGTAATGGCCAATCAGTAGTGATAAAGCATAGTATATCATAAAGGGATCAGTTCTAACCTCTAAACTTTAATATAATAATTGTTTAATAATATTTCAGAAAATGAAAAAGGAAAACACAATTATTTTTTAATTGACTGCAAGTTAAGCATGCTTTACTTGCGTACAACATATAATAAAGATCTATGGCTTTTTATCCCATTTAATGTAACTAAACCTTGACCTTAAGGTCAGTAAAATTAAAGAAAATAAATTTATTCTCAAATTAACCTTTTATCTTGTTGCATGAAAAGGTCATTAAAACACCCACTTTTTATTATATAATATTTGCAGAATGGTTAAAAAATTATATATTCTGTAACGGCCAATCAGCAGTGAAAATGCATGTTATATAATACAGTTAGTATCAAATCTAACATCTCTCCAGAACTGTTTCGATAATCTGTCATTTTCAGTTCTAGAACAGTTCTAAACTTTCAAAATCAGTTCTAGAGTAGAAATGTCAGAATCAGTTCTAGGGTAAAAATGTTCAAAACTGTTCAAAGGTAGAACTGTCAGTATCATATATCTAGTATAGAACTGTCAAAACCTGTTCTAGTGTAGAACCGTTCTAAATAACGTAAATTATAGTAGTTCTCTGATTATGATTTAGAACTGGTTTGAATTCAAAGGATTAAATAGTTAAACTAGTTACAGTCTTGAATGTAACTTTTGTTCTGTTATTTATCCATGGTTATAACAAGGAATTGTATATTTAGATTTAAATATACAGTTCCTTGGTTATAATTGATTTTTAGTCAAACATATTTTTATTTGTAAATAATAACGCTAAAGCATTGGGGGACCATATATTAATAATTTCGTGATTATCATCACAAATAGAAGGAGGAGCACTCATTACAGGTTAAATTTTTGGAATGTATATTGCCGGTAAAATGATAAAACATTTGATTATACAGTGACGATATTATTTTCTCGTGGGGTATTTTTATACTCGAGTTAACCTGACATTATACAATCTTATGCAATGATACATGTGTTGTTTAGTACCAGCATCAGTTCATAAGCAAAAAACTAAAAACTAAAATAATAATAACATTTAAAAAATGAACAATACTAAATAATCTATATGAAAATTAACAACGTTATCCAAGAATGTTTTGTTGAAACATATCGATGAAAAGAAAAGCGAAATATATAAATCAACAAGAAAAGAATAAATAAAGAAAGAAAGAAAGAAAGAAATAAAGAAATATATAAATAAAAAGTAAGAAAGAAAGAAATGAATAAATACATTAATAAATAAATAAGATTAATGAAATAAATAAATAAAATAAAATAAATGAGTCTGAAAATAAATATCTATGTATAAGTAGTTAGAGCTGTCCAAAACTGTTATAGAGATAGAACGGACAGGATCTGTTCTAGGGTATAACTGTTATAATCATTTCTAGGGTAGAAATGTCAGGTAGAACTGACTAAACTGTTCTAGATATAGAACAGACAGGATCTGTTCTAGGGTAGAGCTGTTATAATCAGTTTTAGGGTTAGAAACGTCAGGTATAACTGACGGAAACTGCTATAGAGATAGAACAGACAGGATTTGTTCAAAGGTAGAACTGCTATAATCAGTTCTAGGGTAGAAACATCAGGTAGAACTGACCAAAACTGTTCTAGGGTAAAACAAACGAAAAACTGTTCTAAGGTAGAACTTTCAGAATCTGTTCTTGATACGAACTGTCAAAAACTGTTTTAGGGTAGAACCGCTTCTGTTAGGAGAACTGTTCTATATACTGTTGTGGAAAAGTTCCCCTGACAGTCATGACAGAGCCTGACAGATTTTTAACGAGGTTAGAACTAATCCCAAACTGTATGTCCTTAAAACTTATATCTTTGGCTTTTACAGGTAGTATTTGTATAAATTTATTTCAAGCATTGCAGTAGATCGAGTAGTCCAGCACCGTTTATAACGTTGAATATTAAAGACACAAATGTCTGCGTGTACGACAGCATGACTCATAACAACAGTTTAAGTACTTTGAGTTTGATTTCAATAACTGAGAATTAAGTGATGCAATATTGATTATCTGTGGTAATAGATCCTTTAATTTTGAATGCATTTTACTGGTATTTTTTACTATAGTTGTGTTTATCCGAAGGTTTGTAATGGATGTTCTTCGATGTACTTTTGTTATTCCAGAAATTTAGAATAAGGCGGAATAGTAGATTGCTTGAGGAGCTGGCTTGGCTCAACCGCATGTTTATGTGACGGTCAAAAGTCAGGAACCTCTTCAGTGATTATCATTAATCGTATCGTTATATGTTATGTCCTTTATGGCAGTCGTTGGCGATGACAGATATTTGATGGTGCCTGTTAAATCAATTTACTAGTTCATTGACTCCTTGCGATTCTGAATTTTACATATTGTTAAGACACTTATAAAATACAATATCTTGACTCCTAAACGTCTTTTATTTGAGTCACTAGGTTCCTGTCACATTGATTTTTACCCCGCAACTCCTTTGAAGTCATATCCAACAAAAAAATTAGATTTTTGGGATCAGAAAACTCTGGAGTTTAAAATCGAACTCCTCAAATACATCAGTTTTCGGAAGTTGCCGATGAACTCCGATACAGATATATATTCTTTTTGTTTTTTATCAGTTCTTCAACGTTTGTATCAGGTTAAGGATGTTCAAATATTATGACCCCAAGCATCACTGAAGAGACATAAGATGTCGAAATGTGCATCTGGTTAACATCAACATGCTGACATCAAAGCATTGAAAGATTATACCTTATCTTTATAGT
This sequence comes from Mytilus coruscus, assembly GCA_017311375.1. Taxonomy (NCBI): domain Eukaryota; kingdom Metazoa; phylum Mollusca; class Bivalvia; order Mytilida; family Mytilidae; genus Mytilus; species Mytilus coruscus. Next base: position 89,181,008 of record CM029599.1, read on the forward strand.
CTTCAACAGCCTACAGTCTACAGTCTTACGCATTTTGACAAGCTTTGATAGCTTACTATACAACATGGGTTTTGCTCATTGTTGAATGCCGTCTTGTGATCTATAATTGCTTAAAAATCTACGTCATTTGGACTCTAGTGGATAGCTGTCCATTGTCAATCATACCACATCTCCTTATCTTAAAATCAAGTGATAGATCAAAATACTTGTAGGCGAGTTCCCAGGCAAAACATTAAAGCCGAAGTTAAAGAAATAACGATGTTTTCTTCAACATTTATTCTTACAAGTTTTGTCAGTATTTGATTAATCGTACAAGTCATATGTGAATATATAGAAATGTTTATAAAATGCCAAACAAGTTACATTACCAATTTAAAAAGTGCACTAAAACAGCCGACAGAGTATTTGTTTTATGTAACTATAACATAGTCTTAAAAATTAAGTAATCTTAATTTGTTTGCATAAATTAAATTTTAGATACGATATCTAAATATTTTTGGCACTTGCCAACTTATATCTCACGAATTTTACATCACAAGATATTCAAAATATTGTATATAAAAATTATGTTAGTTACTCCCCTATAATATATTTTATAAGATCATTATTATTTTCTCCTAGTTTTACACCAAAAGTTGACATCAAAATTTCGTTTGAATCGGGGTTTAAGGATCAAACTTCTGTTAATTACATGTAACTCGAAATTACAAATATCCTGTTCTCTGTTGCCATTGTTGAGAGGAAATTAAAATATCATTAAAAAATGATTTTGAACAGATAGGACCGATTTCATTCCGATTATACATGTGCATTTAAGCAACAGTAGTTGATAGAATTTTAAACCTCATAAATCAATTCAGAATATAGAAATCAAGTTAACAAACAAAAACTGCGAGGATCGCATGAACTCCAAGGGAGCGGGAACGGATGCGTCGACATGGAAATGGTCTCCTACTATGCATGCATCACTCACCATACGAATCCGTACTTAGTCTCATAATAACAGTCCGGAATAGGACACAATCGAAAACAGAACACGATATGTAAGATTATACAACTTTTCTGGCATCTAAAGATCTAGGACACCGACAACCTGTGGCAAGTTAGTTGAAATACAGACACATCTTATCGGTCAACCAATTCGTCATGATGACCGTGTAACGTATATGATTTGCATTTCAGCCATCCTTCCTAAAAACCTTAATAGGTTTATAACTGGAAAATAAAGTCTTAGATATGACCTTGTAATTTACACGTAATGGTTTTACAAGAAGTTCTACCCATAATTTTATAACCTTGAAATAACTGAAAAAACAAGATTGAAAAACATGTATATAATTACTTAACAAATCTGCATTGTCCGTTTTTTGTTCTAATCGAACAACAATTGTTTTTGTTTTTACATTTGTAACATTTTGTAATTATTAACACCATCAAAAGTGTGACCAAACAAACGAGTCATGTTTCATAAAATGACCTTTTATATATTATTTGGCGACAAGTGTTGGTCAGAGTTTAAATTTGACTGTATTTGTTAGACATAAACATAAATGTGTACAAAGCATCTTATTTAATCATTGATTGGAAGCACAATGATTTCTTCCAAGAATTCCGTTTTATAAAACCAGGTTTAACCCACCATTTTCTTCGGAAAAATCTATACTAAGTCAGGAATATGACAGTTGTTCTTCACTCGTTCCGATGATTGATTATGTTCAATTTTGTTAGATTTTATGCACTTCCCTTTTTTGATTTTTTGATTTTAATTTAGAAAGCAAGAAAAAAACATATATAAATCATACTACCGTCACAAGATAACAACGTTGAAAACCTATTGCAAGAAACACGCTTCAATACAATTTGCAATTTACATATTTTTATTTTGTGGTTTGCCATTTAAGTTCAGAAGTCAGTCTAATCGAAAGATATTGTCATTTCGAATTATGGTCTTAGCTGTAAAAGAGAGGGGAATGATACCAAAGGGATATTCAAACTCATAAAAAAAATTAATTTATGTTATATTCATTACTGTGTTCATAAGATTCCATTACAAAGTTTCACCGAATCTCCCTGTTTCCAAAATAAAAGTAGGTACAATTTTTTTATCAGCTTTATTATAACTGAATTATATCTGTCTGTAAGTATATATGTATAATATTTCTTGACTTTGAATGATTAACGTCTACAATTTGCTTTATAATACTATTGATTTTCCTTTACTTTTTATAATACTATTCCTGTGCATATATTTTTTTTATATATAAAAAGTAAAATAACAAAAATATCAAACTCCAACGAAAGTCCCTAATAAAATGACAAAATCAAAAACACATCAAACGAATGGAAAACAACAGTAATATTCCTGACTTGGTACAAGCATTTCCTAATGTAGAAAATGGTGGATTAAGGTCAAGTTACAGTAAATGGGCTATGTCACAGAATTTGGTAAAATTTGCATACAACTCTGGCACGTTGAACTGTAACTGAAAATTGAAAAAAAATAATTTATCTCTTTTGTTATCTGAAATATTACTGATTGAATTCTTTCAAAAAAGGTGAACCTTTGTATAGAAAGCACATTTAATAGGCGAACAACCGTCTTAAATTTGTCTTAAAATCATCAAATCTCTAATTTCTAATACATAGATTTTTCTTAAAAAAACTATATGTTGTTGATACATAAATTTCCGTTTTATTGGTGTAAAATAATGGTATGGTCACCGACTTCGTTTCCACGGTATACATTATTCAAAGTGGTGTTCTATGTAAAATAAATTACCACAAAACGTCGCAATAATCTTAACATCATCGCGTTGCAGGTCGTGAAACGTTATTTTTTGACGTGTTTCACTATAAACTAAGTAAGGTAGCAATATCCAGTTAAGAAAAGAAAAAAGTATCCTCATAAATTTTACCATCCCCTTTTCCTTGCTTTCTTACAAATTAAGCCTACTGTTTGTGTCATATATATGCATGTGTATATAATCAGTATATTCCATAGACTTGATTACCAGTAATTAAAATGGTTAGATTAATTTCGTTTTGGTGTATCCATGGCAACAATCTGCATGTATTTGCTATAAAATATTGCAGAAAAGGGTGTGCAGATGTCACATATTTCCCAAAAATTTGTTTAAAAGTAGAATTGCAATCCCTTGGAGTGAAACTTTTTCTGAAACTGTTTACATATATCTCATTTTTTCGTAAAATTGTGTTAAAAGGTCGTGTGAAAAAAGTGTGTGTTAACATAACAGTCATTTCTGGACCTATGGCAGGTCAGTATATGAAAATGAGGACAGTCAAACAGAATATAGCCCATAAAACATGTAAAATTAATCTTGATAATCCTATAAACCATACTAGACTGGTAACAACATCGGGGACTAACAGTCCACCATCAGAGGTTTTGACCCAGTGGAAGCAATAACATAAACGGTACTAATTGTACTGTACAAGATGCACATATCGACAATTAATGTCTCTTTAGTGATGCTCGAAGCCCAAACAAAAATTAAAGTGTCTTATAATTAAACAAACGTTGAAGAGCTGCTTAAAAACGAAAAAAAAGAAAGAAAGATAAACCCGGACACAGAATAAGAGCTATTCATGAGAGAGATTCATCCTCAATTTAAAATTATTTCAAAATTTTATAACAGGAAATTTATATTAAACAAAAATCGTATTTTCATGCCAGTACCAAAGTACTGACTACATGGGTGGTGATACACTCGGGGACTTACAGTCCACCAGAAGAGCTATCGACCCAGTGATAGTAATAACATTAACGGTACCAACTTTTTACTGCACAAGATACGCATTTTTCAAATGAACTTTTTTCAATTTTATCATTTTAAAATTAAGATCATTATCGAATTAACAGTTTGATCATGTATTATTGGATAAATACTGAATTCAATTTCTGGCAATATATTCTATAATTTTCAAAGGTAATGAATCTATACCCCGTGGGAAATATAGTGACAACATATTACCTCCCCTGTTAACACTGAAAACTTGATCTTCTGATTGTTTGTCTCGGCCACTGGATTTCCCACGTACCATTTACATTTATGAAGACATCTTAAAGGTTTTTAAAAAAGTAAAAAATAACTGATAATTAAGGGAAATCGAAACAGTTTCTTGGATATATTTATAACTTTAGAATAACGCGATATCGAACGTTCAATTTTCCATTGTGAACAGTTTTGTTTATGATGACATTGTTATTACAGAAACAATGTACTACAGTTCTTTAAAAAAATAATGCCTCATGCAGAACTACTCGGCGAATAAGTTACAAAACGATATGTTTTCTAATTTTTCTTTAATGAAATAGAAAACAAATAATGTCGTTGTCAGATTATTTGGATTTCTTTCAATCAAGCAGATCTCATGGCCAATCCGTACATGTTCATTAGTTGTCTGTAATTCTTTGAATTCAAGTTTTTGAATACCCCTTTGGTATGATCTCTCTTTTTTAAAGTGGTGAGCTAATTTAGTTCTGTAGCGCTTGTTAAAGTTCTGAATTGACAGGCTGATGAATACCAAAACCCAATTCCAAAGATATAAGATTTTTTGGACCAATGAATTAATAATTTTCGAAGTAATATATATCTATTGAAAGGTAAAATAACAAAAATACCGAACTCCATAGAAAATTCAAAACGGAAAGTCCCTTATCAAATGGCAAAATCAAAAGCTCAAACACATCAAACGAATGGAAAAAAAACTGTCATATTCCTGACTTGGTACAGGCATTTCCTTATGTAGAAAATGGTGAACTAAACCTGGTTTTATAGCTAGCTAAACCTCTCACTTGTTATAATATTGAAAATTTAATTAATGCACCGAAATGAGTTGTTTTTTGTCTAAAACTGAATTTTCATTTATAAAAATGTTATATGGTTATACTGTTTAAACTTAGGAAAGTATTCAGATATCTGATTTTCAAAATCGTTAAGCAAGTGAAAAATGGGATAGCCGTTGGACCTCCGAAATGTTAATTTTGTAGAAGTTCTACATGTATTTTACAGAATTCATGCAAATTTCAGTATGAAATGTTAGTGTTATTCACATGAAAACCGGACTTAAAAGTACATCAAATGTCATATTAGGAATCTTTGTTTAATACCATACAACGTTGTTTCATGACGCATATGACACAGTTTGTCTATATACAGTTTGTAACTATTGCAAATAGGAAAATACTTATTAAAAAAACCAAACATAAACAATAAAAATTTGATTAAATTCGACAAGGTGAATGCATAACTTTCTTTCTAGGAAATACACTCTCAATCGTGTTGTTTATTATAAGGTGTCTTGTATTGAAAAAGATGGATACAGAAGTTAACTTTAAGTATGCATTATGGCTTCGTTGAAAGTTAACTTGATTTTTTGGAGCAGTCAAGTAAGTTACCTTTATTGGTGGGGGACCAGACCTATATAAGATAAGGGAGATGTGGTATGACTGCCATTGAGACAACTATTCTCAAGAGACCAAGTTCTAATTTTTAAGAGTTTATTCACTCCTGGATATATCCGATTCAAAGCAGTCATGTAGACATATCCGCTTTTGTACAGTAAGTACTGCAGACAGATCTCCTCCAATTAAGACATCTGGACAATCCGCTTTTGACCAGTCTTGACAGGTCTGGGAAAGAACATACATAAAAATGTTTGTTTATGATCGGTTTTGAAGACACGTATACTTTGATATGTTATGGTATTTAGACCTTTTTTTAAAACTAGATCTCGCCCTTTACATGGTTTATTAACGAATATTGTATTTATCGATCTAATGCCAGTATAATGTCTTATAATTTCGTAGTCGTAGCTGTAAATGATTATCCTAGTAAATAAAGCAACAATAAACGAAAAACAAATATGAGAAACAGCAAAAAAAGAAGACCACTAAATCACAGGCTCCTGACTTGGGACAGGCACATATAAAATGTGGCGGGGTTATTGAATTTCAAATTACCTTGGAGTTCGGTATTTTTGAATATATTTTGTAATATTATATTAATTTTGCATAGAAATTCTTTTGTCCACAATAATCTGTGAATGATCCAGTATCGTAGCCTCTGAGTTTTTAATTATGTAAAATGGCAGTCTTTAATAACTTTTTTCCAGATAATATTATTTCTATTTAGGATGGAAGACCATATTTCGTGTCATGTGATATTTTTATCATTAAGAACATTGTAAAACTCATCAAAGTTACCAGGTATACAATTGTGTACCCCAGACTCTGGTCTACATAAGACTCTTACGTGACGCTCGAATTAAAGCAATTGGACGGCCAGATGAAAAACAAAGTTGTAGAGCTTTAAAAACAGAAAATCCCCCCAAATAATTGCAAAATACGGTTAAGGCTGTGTATACCTTGGGTAAAACACCTTAGTATCTTGAATAATTCATTATTTTATATACAGTGAATTTACAGAAAATGAACATATCAGTGAAATTTCATGCCAACACAAAAGTGCTGACTTCTGAGCTGGGGATACCCTCGGGGACGAATTGTCAACCAACAGTCTCATCGACCCAGTGATTATAAAAACTCATCACACTTAACAGACATATAATGCTGTACGCCAGACGCGCGTTCTTTCTACATGAGACTCGCCAGTGGCGATGGAATTAAAACAATTGTAACATTGAGCCTTTTGTGAATTTTCTTGTGAGAAAGTTGGAGTCAATATTATATGTATTTTGAAAGTCTTAACACTTCATTAAATGTCTACATTATTGAGGAAATCAGAATCATTTTTCAGACCACGTTTTGGTAAAAAGGGGTTTGACTATCAACCTTCATTTGTTTCTATTCCAAATATTAGATGTGATTTTCGCATAGTTTCGAGTTTTGTCCAAGCATTGAATGTCCGGGTTCATCAGGCTTTAGTTATAAATAATTTCAAGCTAGGGCTCTGTAACTTTTATTCAGACGATGTGAAGTAAATATAATGGATATGTAAAAAAGCCCTGTAAAATATAAAAGTAATATTCATAATTCAATATCATGTAAAGTTATTTAGCTACATGTAGATTTATCGGTCGTCAAACTGTCTTTATCACTCTGATGGGCTCTTAATAAAATAGCTTATGGTAAAACAAAAAAAAATAATTGTGTATATCATGCAAAATACGCAAATACAACCCGATAAATCGATTATTGGTTGTCTGCATATTTATATGTTCGACACAAAATGAAGTCTTTTTGAACTCGTTCGCTGCGCTCACTCGAGAAAAAGCTTCATTTTGTGACTCGCAGCTGATATTTTACAATATCAGTATGCAAACAAACTGATAATCGGTACATATCTATTCACAAAAATATATACTGAGGATACCATTGGAAATACTTGTCTCAATTACAGTTATTCCAATTATACTATAAATTATAGTATATTTTCTCGTATGCTATCTCATAACAAGTTCTATTATATATCATTCAAACAATACTTGTGTGGATAACATAAACTACACAAAAACGTAAGCTGCGTGCTTGGTTAAATCAAAAAGCAAATAAGACAAAAAAATAACAAAATAGCAAGACAGTATTAAAAACCAAAGCTAAGCGAAACAAGTATACAAATACACTTAGTTTACACCACATATCGTGCAAATGGCACATTTCCATATAAACCATTAAATGCTCAAACACTACATCTTTGGTAAGGTTTAAGTATACCTAGATAACAAAAATGATTATTATAAATCTCTGTTAAAGGGGCACTAGCTACGAGATATATAAAAAAATTGAAATATGATTTTTTGTTTGTTCAATCATTAAAGAAAGTGTAATAGTGAACTAATAATTCGCTTTTAGCAGCCAGTATGGTTCAATTTTGTCAAAATAAGCTAAGAAACATCGATGATGAATTATTCACTTGCAAGTGAATAATTCGACCTCATTGAATCCGTATTCATATGACCTTCAATTTAACCCCTTAGCTAGAGATGGATTACGCATGAATTATGCGTGTTCAGTTATTAAAAGGAAAAGAATGTCAACATTGAAATTGAAACAAAGGTAAATCTTTTGATTGACTGATTCGATCCACAAACAATCATTCATATATAGGTAAAAACGATTATGCGTGTTCAGTTATTACAAGGAAAAGAATGTCAACATTGAAATTGAAACATAGGTAAATCATTTGATTGACTGATTCGATCCACAAAAAATCATTCTTATACAGGTAAAAACGATAATTAACATATATTTTAAACCTGTAAAATGAAATTAAACAGACCTTGAAAAATCCAATTGCACGAGTTCGCTATCTATTTATATCTTTATTTATGTTTATATCGATCATATGACAGTCGGCAGTCTTCGGAGGTCAACTCGATAGTTAATTAGATGGCGTCTAGACTAAAATACACACGAAACGATGATACATATTATCGAGCCCATGCCTTGTAAATTATTTATTTTAGACTTTTTTAATTTGGATATACGTTTTAGTATGTTATAAATCAAATATGAGAACTTGAGTCAAATCGGTGAACATGAATCTGACAGCCAATGCCCCTTTAAACATTATTTATTGTTTATAGTACAAATTCATGTTTATTCTAAAAATCAATATTAAACACAGATATCTATTTTTAGCTCCAAGATATATTACTTTAATTCGATTAACCTTTAAAGTTATAAAATTTATACTGGTCCACTCGATGCGCGCATTCATTCATTTTTATCTGTAAAGTTTATCTTCAATTTATTATAACCGATTTAAATAGGTTATTAAAGTCTTATAATGTCTGATCGCAAAATCTACTATTCTTATTTTTATATATATTTACGTTTACGATCACTTTTGTTATAAAGTTTAACACTCGTTCTCGGTATTCAATCTAAACATGTATAAGTGTAAAATATGAACTATTGGACCGTTGTTACAAAGTGAATAAAGAAAGAATAAGACTGACAATATACAAGGAACTTTCCAATCACAGAATTGTTATTCAAGTTGTTAAATTGCAGACAGGTACATATATATGTGTTGACCACAAGATGTCTCGCCATACAGTGGGATATCCAGTGAACGAAAACAAAAGAAAATTCACTCTTCTTATGATAGAGTCGAGAAAGTCAATAAGAAAACAATAACGGTGACGATACTGATTAAAAGTTATTTCTAAATAATAATTGTACATTTTAAAGAAATTATTTGTTAAACTATGGTATTAGAAATATACATGCAAATATACGATGTTTTATGTTCAGTATTTATCGAGACAATTGCTTCAGAAGCTTGTGAAACTGAAATCTAAAAAATGCCAATATTTGCTTGCTATTGATGAAAAAAATTCGAAACAATCATGTAAATACAAAATCAAAAGATCTTTCGGGTCACCCATTTTCGGAGTGTTCCAAAAACTCCTTAGCATGTTACAATTTCCCAAATTATGCTTATTGTCTCACATCTAAGGTATCGAGCACACCGGTCTGCTCTTGTCACATGTACATTCAATAGAGAAAAGTGAAATCACAAAAATACTGCACTCCAAGGAAAATTCAAAAAGGAATGTCCCTAATCAAATGGCAAAATAAAAGCTCAAACACATCGAACGAATGGATAACAACTGTCATATTCCTGACTTGGTACAGGCATTTTCTTATGTAGAAAATGGTGGATTGAACCTGGTTTTAAAGCTAGCTAAATCTCTCAATTGTATGAGAAATAATGTCTTTTCGTGAATATAGAAATTTAAGTCTGTCTGTGCAGGTTAAAAAATTAAAGATAACTATTTTATAAAGCAGGTATCTTTCTACTATTTTGTATACAATTTTAAGAAAAGGTCGTCTCGAGTTTTTTACAAGTATTTGAGGTCTTCTCGATCTATTAACATTCAATGTTTACATCGAGATAAGGTCTGTTTGAATTTGCTAAGTAACTTAATTTCAAAAGTGCCAATCTTTGCTGCATATCAATTGATTCCTTTGGAATTTTTTCCCTTACTTTCTCCGATCTAGCTGTATATGTATACGAATAATAAGCATGTTCCAGAGAGGTATACAGACTGTATAAAAAAATAAATTGAAGTTGGTACTCCAGGAATTTATTCGCATAGCAACATTTTAAACCAATTTTACACCAAGCTTCTATAGCCTGCTGTACTCGTTGTTTGCAACTTAAGGAGAAAAATGATAACATTGAGTGGAAGTTTTGTTTTCATTTCAACTTATATCTATGTTTATTATATACCAGAACGTTTTTCCGTGAATCCATTATTGATAGCGTCCTTGCTAAAATGGGACAAATATTGAGACGATCTAGTTTTCAGTGTTTACAGGGGAGGTAATATCTTATCACTAGATTTCCCACTGCATTAGTTATAGAACAAAGGAATGAAACCGCCAAAAAGTACTAACCAGTAGTAGAAGGTTGCGCTCAAATCAACCGTGAAAATAAAGTACTAACTATAGTGAAACCTAACTTAACCAGAACAAAAGATGAGAATTCGTCCGTCAATAGTCCATGTCAAAACTTATTAAAGATACCAAGCTTTTACCTAGACATGCCAGACGCGTGTTTCGTTCACATTAGACTCAGTAGCGCTCCAATCAAAACAGTTACAAGGCCAAATCAAATGTTTCGAAGTTGAAGGTCATTTATAACCGAAAATTCCTAAAGACAATTGTTATTCCCCAAACCCCTTCTGAAATATTAAGTTTTAGTTGTCAAATATAGGTGTGTTATCATGTCTTCACTTGTTTTGCATCTTTATGTCATGTATAGTTTGGTTAAATCTCCGTGAAACTAAAAATGATTTAATCTTGCATGTACATATGGTTTGGTTTCCTCAAGTATACCTGTTACTTTCTGGGTGTAATTCTATAAAGGCACCAAATAAGTTGTAAAGTTCAATTAAATCTAGAAAGTTTTCTTTGGCTTTTGGATAATTAACATTTTGATTATTAAAAGTAGCCAGGTCCTGATTGTGTACTTAATTATAATCTCCTGGCACAAATACAGTCTGAGATCACCCCCGATTTTTGTTGGAATTCATGTTGATCAGTCATTATTTCTCTATATTGTGTTTTGTGTACTGTTGTTGGTCTTTTGGTCTGGTCTCTGATTATAAATATTGTAAAAATAATCTTGCAGGGATGAGTTTCTATACATATATATTTGTCAATAATATATATAAAATTTAAATTATAAAACATGGAAATGAAATGAAACAACAATGTGTAAAAAATAAAAACAAAAAGTGAATATAAGTAAGATAAGAAAGAATACCAAGATGTATACCTGCAAAAAGTATTCACAAAATGCCGAACTCTTACACCTGATTACATTGGTTTTATGGCTATCTATACCTCTCACTTGTATGACAAATGTTTATAGTTCCGATAAATTAACAAAATTGGGTGAGGTCCCAAACAGACATAATTGGTTAAAGGGTCATTAGCTGTCATTCAGACAAAAAAAAAAAATCTTTTTGTTTCAACCATTTATAAAAGCAGAATAATGAAATAATACTTGGCTATTAGCAGTCAGTTAGGTTCAATTTGGTCAAAATAAGATAGCAAACATCGCAAATGTAATTCAACCTCAGTTGACCCGTATTCATATAACCCCAACTTGACCTAAAGCCGAAAATGGGTGACGCATTCTCTAAGCGTGTTCATTTTTTAAAAATAAAAGAATGTCAACATTGCGAGGTAAAACAAGAGCGCAACAATATTAAAAAAAAAAACAAATTTTTTTTACGGATTCGGATCTCAAGAAATCATTCATATCCAGACAAAACGATGACATGAAATCAAACAGTCCTGGAAAATCATAATTACACACTAAGATGGGCTACTCAGTCTATTTATATTTATGTTTATATCGGGTCGAATGATTATATGATTATCGGCAGTCTTCGTATGTAATCTCGATAGTTAATTATATGGCGTCTAGTCTAACATACACACGAAATGCTGATGCATTATAAAGAGTCCATGCATTGTTAATGCTTCTTTTGGAACTTTTCTAATTTGGATTTACAGCTAATGCCCCTTTAATGAAACAATAATTTAGATCAGCAGCCAAAATTTGTAAACATACATCACACAACACAACTGACAAAATTCAAACAATCATACAAATAAATCTGACAAAATCGCCAACAAAGAAGTTTTGTAATTGATATTAGATCTGACAAAAACTCTAAGAAAAAGAGATTTCGCAGTTGATAGTTCACACAGTTTTTTAAAATAATGCCCTATTAGTACACATTCCCGATATAAAGTACAAATCAAGTTAGATATAAAAACAAGGGTCAACAAAATGAAAATACCGAGTCATGTACGTGAAAGTCATACAATCAATGGGAATATAATAGCTCAAAGACAATTAATGGGAAAAATTTAAATTAAATAAAAACTCCAGCACCTAGAATCTATAACTGAAGACCATCTCGTATTATCTGTGAAGTAGACACTAAATATTCATCTATAAGGTCTTGGTACTTTCCGATGACCATTACTGAAATTTGACGAGACGTTTTTTGACAAATTTCTGGCTTATTAATTTTTTTTCAGACACTTATGACGTTTTACAAAATCTGAGTAGTAGCTGCAAACTCTTAAATATCGTATGATTTGAGAGATGTATACTCCATACGCGGACGAAGTTGGTATATTGCTGCTAAAATGAGGAAAATTTATAATTTCTAAATTAAAATCGTCTCGTTCGTCATCGATTCTGGTACTGAGATGATCGATGTAGTCAAATTCGAGGCATAAGTATAGAAATGAGGATGAGGAAGCTGTATCCGTGGTTTCTTTAATCTCCACTTAAGGAAGATGTATAAATGGGAACAAATCAGAAAAGTTGGATTTTTAATGGAAAAAACCTCATTACTATACCTCCATGTGAAATTAAAAGATCTAGCTTTTATTTTTCTTGTTTTTTAAAAGTGTCTGAAAGAACTCCTACTCATGAACAGAAGAGGTGCACAGTTGGTTCCCATAGAAATGCCGACAACCTGCTGGAAAATTTTACCTCCAAATTAAACAAATATGTTCATGAGAAACTCAAGCATACTGATCACTGGTTCATCGGTGTAGCATTTTTTAGGCAAATGCAGAGGCATAGAGATATATCTGAAATTACCATTTATACTCTACTGGAGGGGGTATTAGTGATACTATGAAATGCGATAGTATATACAAGGTTAACATTTGAAAAAAACTGCCTTCAGTATAACGTAAACATGTAGCTCAAATTTTAATTTCCTTATTCAGGTTTAAAAGATAATTTGTGAAATTTTAGTACTACGGTGATAGTGCAAATATAGTATTTAAATATTTTCAAACTTTTACAGTTTCCACAAAAAGCAATAATATGTTTTCATTTATTTCCGTTTGATTGATGAAAGTCATATTGCGTTAAAATCTTTTATCATTGTTGATTTTGATAATGCTGAAAGTTGCTTTTTAGTAATTCTCTTCTTTTATTTTAGGAACTTTGGGTCCTCAATGCTCTTCAACTTCGTACTTTATTTGGCCTTTTTAACTTTTTCATTCGAGCGACACCGATTAGTCTCTTGCAGACGAAACGCGCGTCTGGCTTACAAAATTTAAATCCTGGTATCTATGATGAGTTACTTATTGTCTTCTATCAAAATGTCATTATATCTTTTGTAACACTCTAAACCGTTTCCACCCCCCCCCCTTTTCCCAAACATATCAGATTTGCTGTGTCCTTGAAATTATATGTTACTCAAACATGACCAATTTAACTTCCTTTGAAAGTGTCCGACTTTCACCTCTCCTAAACGTCAACTTTAAGACGCTAGAACTTTTAAAACTTTTAGCGCTCATATATTCTATGTGACGTCAGTAACGCCCGTGGCAAACTCAATATACGATTGAAGATGTCGGATTTCTGCTGGAGTTTAAAGTAAAAAAGATTTAAACTGCTATCCAAGGTTATGATTGCGGATGAGTATTAGGTACAATTCCCGCAGATTGAGATAGATACTGAGTTAAAAGAAGAAAATACAAAATGGAGACTTCGTAAAATTGCAGAGATGATCAGAGGTCCAAAATGTGAATTGAAGCCATTTTAAATGTGCAACTCTAATTTAAAAAAAAAAGATTAATAATCGATATTTAGAGTGAGAGCCGAGCTGTGGAAAACTGAGGGGAAAATAAATTCATGAAACCTTTAATTTGACATTCTGTGATCTATTTCTTCTATTCGTGCAACCCTGGTCCGTTAAAAATTTCCTTCTCTCTCCCATTTAACAACAACAAAACAGAACCCTTTGAAAAATTACAATCAAGGAAGAACATTCCATAATCTGATCGAGAATATTCCATTTGAGTACTTTTAGAACAGGTATACGGTTCTGTAATAATTTCGACTTGAGTTTTTTTTCAAACAATATACAATTAACTAATCAATTTTACATGAAGGTAGACACGTTTGTTCGTTTTTAAAATATGAACATGATTAGGCGTTATAGAAAATATATGTTTTGACATCCTACACCACGTAGACATGTTTGGGCTTGAAGTCATATGGACATGTTTGTGGATTGGGCGAGTTTCAGGAGGACAAGGCGACATATACCAAAGGGTCGTTCAGACTGACAAGTCGAAAATAAACTAACAACGCCATGGCAAAAACGAAAAACCACCAACAGAAAAACTACAGTCTACAAAACACTACACACAACATAGAAAACCAAAAGCTGAGTAACACCAACCCCACCAAGGTTCATTCAAGGAGACAGGAACGGGTTTGTCGTACCGGTTTGACAGAAGAATACGTAACTTCTTCCAGACATTTTTCAATTAATTATTATGACCTTTCTTTATTGATCCAAAATGTGATAATGTAAAATGCCTCTTCTAAGAAATAACTTGACACTTAGGACCAATCTTGGAATGAAGTGCTAATTTCTCTGCATTTCTCATTGGCTCTTCTTTTTGAGTTGTCCAAGATTTAATGTATAAAAGGATTGTCATTAATGATATTCTATATTGTTTTTTTTTTTATTAATTATATTCCATTTCTTACACTGGATGCAACCGTTTAAAAATATGGTTAAGTTTACAAAAGATCCACGATATTCAACAATGCTCTTTAATGCAGTTTCTGGTAGAAGAGTTAAATTAACAAGAATATTAGTGGAGGGAGGAGCAGACGTGAATATTAGTGTATTTGGAATGACACCAATAATGGCAGCATGTTTGCTTCCTTCTAAAGATGATGAAAATAAAAAGTTTCAGCTTGTGAAATTATTATTGGATAACGGAGCAGATCTTAAAGCAAGAGACGATTTGGGAAGAACGGCGCTTCATTATGCATACATGGGTGAATGTCCAATTATAATTAACCTCATTAGATCAAAGAAACGTGATAACAGAAGCCATAGAAAAAGATTTGCATGCATACGCAAAAATGAAGATTAATTAGAAAAATTAGAAAATAACCATCTGAAAGACCATTGTAAGTTAGCAAACTTTTTGATTAACGGTTTTGTTTTAGAGACAATATGCAATTTAAATCAATGCTTAGGCAAAAAAAGCTAAGTAGATCATACGCATAAAATGAAGTTTTTCATGGGCTTTAGACTTACCAAAATGGTGCTTGCC
The DNA here is from genome assembly GCA_017311375.1 of Mytilus coruscus. Taxonomy (NCBI): domain Eukaryota; kingdom Metazoa; phylum Mollusca; class Bivalvia; order Mytilida; family Mytilidae; genus Mytilus; species Mytilus coruscus. Next base: position 89,196,627 of record CM029599.1, read on the forward strand.
TGTGCCTTAGACTTATATAAAGTGTTTTTCTGTGCCTTAGTCTTATCTTAATAGTGTTTTCTTGTGCCTTAGACTATCATCTAAATAGTACTTGCTGTTCCTTAGACTTGCCTTAATAGTGCTTTATTGTGTCCAAGACTTATGTGAAATAGACTTTCCTATGTCGTAGACTTATCTAAACAGTGCTTTCCTGCTGATGCAAGTGATATTAGTTGAAATCCCCATTTTTCAAATTTCCTTTTCAATTTAAGCAAATATCTATCATTTTTATGTATGTCTTTTGTTTGTATTTTTTAAAAGGTGCTTTCCGAAGTTGAAGAAAGGCATAATTGTTTACCACTCGGTCGATACCTCTGCTGGTGGACTGTTAGTCCCCGAGGATATCATCAGCCCAGAAGCCAGTACTTTGGTACTGGCATGAAAATACGGATATTGTTTGATTGAAATTTGCTGTTATAAAATTGAGAAAATCATTTAGAATTAAAGATTATATCTCCATTATGCAAAGCCCTGATTCCTTGTCTTAAACTTGGCTATACTTCATTTCCTTTTTGGTTTGATCAGCTCTTCAAAATTTGTATAAGTTTTTGTTTTTCAAATATTTTGTGGCCTCGATAATCACTGAAGAGACAATAATTTTTTTTATATTTATTTTCGATATGCGCATCTAGTAAAATTGGAACCGTTATTGCTACTATCCTAACGATTCTTTGTTTCAATTAAATGCTTGTTACATTTCCTTCTACAAATCCAAGCTCTATGTAGTAATGTATGCTTCTTTACATTTACCATAAATTTGAAATCTTCAAATACTTTGTATAATTCATTCTCTAATGAAACTATGTAATGAAGTGAAAACCATTAGCTTTGTTCATTACATTGTTTTAATTAGAAAATATTGCAATATTTTTCTTATTGTTTGATTAGAAAATATTAAAATGTTTTCATTGTTTTATCAGAAAAAACATTAGAATGTATAAATTAAATGTACAATTGTAACTTTAAGATATTTACAACCAAAGATATCCTTGTATGATATCTTTTTAAATGAATAGGTTTTTTCTTAATTTTGCAAAAGGTTTGAATTTGTGTCCTAAAATCAATGATAAAACCAACATGATGTAAAATTATGATAATTATCCTTTTTTTTTTTGTTAAGAATTTGTTTCTTTTTCGTTTCTGTTACCTCTCATTTTGAAGATAATGTTGTGTAGGTAATATATATTTTTCAAATTGTCATTCAAATCATTTCCAAATTATTTTCTTGTCAAAACCAAACACAAACTAAAACAGTGCAATAATTTCAAATTTATTTCAGTTTAATAAATTCAGACATATATACTGATTAAAAAGTAGTAACAAAGTGTTTACATCATATTTCAAAACTAAATTATTCACCTAAACATAACAATCAATTAATTATTGTAGCAAAGAAAATAAACCATAAGATGAAATTCTTAATCAACAAAATAAATATTAAAGTTTATTTCCACAACTTTGTAAACTTTTATTTCAAAGTTTTTTAATTAAAAGATATGTTGTCAATACTTTTCACAGAATTTTCTAACATAGGACATGACATCCCATTCATTTGGATTACTTTCTATGAGGATTTTTATTTGGCTATTCCTTTTGTTTTATTTTCCAAAACTGCATCTTGGAGGAGTATCCCATAGTATTATTACAGAAATTATTTCTGTATATGTATAAATTATTTATGTTAATCTTTAGATACAATTGGGATGTATGTGTCATTCATATTTGTTACTATGAATATATTGTACATTTAGTTAAAATCTATATAACAGTTTGTTTGGGTTCTATGAATCTATAAATTTAGTTATTTCAAATAAGATTTCTGAATTAGTTGTTTATTCAACAGGATATGTGACTGCAGCATATAAACTGCACGCAAACAAATTCTGAGCTAAAATTTCGTCAATATTAAAAAATCATGGAGGGGAATAATATATCTCTTCAGCTAACATTTTTGAGCTAAAAATCAAGTTTCATTAAAGGTTCAGATTCATAATAAATCAACGATAGTGCCTCCAATTTCAAATGATTTGGTTTTACTATACTTTTATGATTGAATCTACTACAGAGCATCCTGAAAGATCTAATTTAATTAGAATGAATTATCATAATACTATCAACTCCTTTTATGTCCATTGGAAACCTATTTTCAAATCATATCTTTCCTCTACAATTCACGCATGGAGTTCAGTGGCAGTATATTTAAGATTTATTCAGTCATCTCTAAATTAAGACAAAAGTGACTTAATATACCTAAATATCACCTATGGAAAATATTTTACTCACAAAGAAACAGATGTACTTCCCAAAATAAATCTGATTTATATAGAGCTTATTTGAAAAAAAAAGTTGTGTTTAGGGCTGTGCATTAAAAGATTTTATCCACTTTTTATATTTTGTTATTTCCCTACAGCATACTAGTATTTAGGTTGTAAACACTAACATAATCTTATTTCATAAATGTACATATTTTATAAGCCATACAAAACAATGCTATGATAATAATTTTTGCATTTTGAAATATACTTGTATCCAACTTTGTTTCTTTCCTGAACGACACACATAGTTAATGCACAATTCATTTACTGTTAAGTTTTTCTTATTGTGTTTACATATTTTTGCTGTCATCTTGGATTTTTGTATTTAATAATTATTTGGAGAGAACTATGTTTTAAAGTTGTTATAACTTGTATACAATCCTATTTAGGCAATAAAATATTTTAAAATTTGACTTTCTTTAAGTGCCTGTCCCGAGTTAGGAGCCTTTTGTTCAGTGGTTGTTGTTGGTTAATGTCTGTCATATTTGTTTTTCGTAAATTATTTTGCTCTAACTTAGGCCTTTAGTTTTCTCAATTGAATCGTTTCATATTTTTCATGTCTGGTCCTTTTTGAGCCGACTATAAGGTATGGATTTGTCTCATTGTTAAAGGCCGTATGGTTACCTATAGGTGCTCACATCCACTTCATTTGAACTTTGGTGGATAGTTGTCTCATTGGCAATCAAACCACATCTCCTTATTTTTATATCAAAAAATATGATTGTTCTACTCATAAATACATAAACACCTTGATAGCATGTATATGAAGAATGATGTGAGAGTTGTCTGTGTCAAAAGATAAGAATTAATTTAATGTGACATCTTAGACTTGAAGTTGTTACTATCCACTTAAGTTTAAACTTTAAGTTTACAGTTGCACTTATAAAAGCAAGCAATAAAATCCGAGGAAGAAGAAATAACTGATGCAAAAGATTTTCATTTTTGCTTCACAATAAATAAAAAAAGGACCGTTTGAATTAATATATAAATGGTTTTTACTACACCAGAATATTTTCTTCACTCTTAATAAAATCATCTATAATACATGCAATTAGCACTGTTGCCGCAATAGTTAACATGTTAATAGACTCTTAACTTTTCTTCACAAGATTTACTAGCTCTGCGAGGTTATAAAATCAATAGCACTTTCCAATGAATTATGTTGAAGAAAATCTTGTAAAGTAGCAATATCATATTGTGGGAACAAACTATGTAAAGTGTCCAGGTCATTTGAAACAGGTATGTTGGTATCACTACATGCATTGTCACCACTTGCATATTTTGATGTATCAACTTCAAAGACAGGTTGAACTGGTGCATCAGGTGTAGATGAAACGGTATCTGAACCTCTTGGTTTGAATTCTGTATTGCCTTAACATGAAAGAAGAAAACATGTAGTATAAAGGTCTTTCTAGAATTACAATCATTTGCTAGTATATTTGAACAGAGGTTTAAATTTTTGCAAAGGCTTCTGTAGTATTACAATGTTGACGAAATCAAATGTCATATATGTCATACCTTTTCTTATAAATATATATCATAATAGAATAAAATAAATAAATAAATAAATAAATAGAGACATTTTATAATCTGTATCACCATCTGACATCATTCCATAAGCTATACAGTGTAGTGTTAGTCAACTTTAGTTTAGAAACTTTTCAATCACGGCACTACATATCTTATCTTAAATTATCTTTCATTAAAAAATTCCTATATCCTTAAGTAACAACTTCATTCTCAAAATCATTTTGGTAAGGGCATAGTAGCATTTTACAAAAAAATACTGCAATGAGGTCTGTTTTATTTCAACAAAATAGTTTATAAGAACAAATTTATTTATGACGAAGGCATGTAAAAACAATAGAAAAGAAACAACAAAGAAAAACAGGTTTGAAGATTCTGTGACCTTCATTGACAATTGTTATTCACAGTAAACACAAACCAAAGCGTAAATCAGGCAATAAAAGAAACAAGAGAAGAAAATTATGAAAATTAAATGTTCTACTGGTTGGCCATTTTTTGCATAAATTACAAGCCCTCTTCATGTAACAAAAAAAACCTGTTTATACATTTGGCTGTGGCTGGTTGAACTGTTCTCCAAATATATATATATTTACTATTGATTTCAATGAAAAGTATTTTTGTTGATGATACAAAAATAGGGTCGGCGGTTGGCTTTTAGACAAAACTGTAGCACTCATCAAGTATCATATAAGGCAAATTATGTCATATTTGATTTAAATTGGTCGTCAAACGTAAATTCTCAATAAGTACATTACCAGACATGATTCTAGTATATATGACAACAATTTGTTCTCAATGATTTCATGGAGGTGATATTTGTAGTCTAAAATAAGCAGAAAAGCTAGTTTGTTTGAGGTTAAAAGGTTTGGACTCATGGGTATAAAGTACAACTCTTCTAATAAAAAAGGGAAGGAGAAGATAAGAATTAGATGATCATAATCCTGACGATAAAGAGACAATAATGTGACGAAGAGAACAACAATACCCACAAAAATTACTATAAAACAACAAAAACCCTTTATATTCGGCGATGAACTTAGGTTCCACAGCCAGGTTAAAGTCATATTCGGTACTGTCTCAATCAAGAAAAGAGGACGGAATTGTGGGGACTTAAAGTGGAACATTTCTTTTTAGTCTCTTCAGAGAAGTTACAAGTATCCGAAATAAACGACATGATGACAAGCGGACGATGGATCGAATTTGAAAACCCGAGGACCTACCTTAGACAGAACTGTCGCTTAGATAAAGCATTCCAATATTTTGGGTGAATTGTTTGTTTGTTTGTTATTGACCTTGGTTATATTATGGGGACCAAACTTATTGCTGGTATACCCGGAAAGAGAAAAAAAAACGACCTCCAGCAGGAAAACAGGCAATCCTTATCAATAAGATGGGAGTCGGATCACATCCTATCATATTATAGTGATCCCTGTAGAAAATCAAAGCACCAAGGGCGCTATAGGCAGTTAATTAAAAAAACCCAAGGCAAACGTGGCAGAAGCTTAAGTTAAGATGAATATTGTGGAAGAAACGGTTTAATTATTTATCTCAGCTATTTCAAGTTAAAAAAATGTTTGTACCTTAATGTTTCCGATATCCAATCCTACCATTTTCAAAAGTTATTTCTAATTTATCTTAAATATGTTTCCTTTAAAATAAACCTTAAATGAACATTTTTATGGGCCCAGAAATAACTCAAAAAATAATTAAAGTAAATTCAACCTAGACTTATTTCTTGCATCAATTAAATTCTATAATAAACAAGAAATAATTGTAACAGGATACTGTTACGAAGTCTCCCAAACAAAGCTCCTATAATTCGTCATTCCCATGGTCGCCTGACATTGGGCCGAGTCCAGTACAAATTGGTTTGGTCAAGTAAAGTGATATGCAAATGTGACACCTAGGAGATTGACCCTGTATGTCATTCAAACATTCTTGAGTTGACGAACAGGAATATATATGGTTTAGGGGTGGGGATCTCGACCATTTTCAAGTTCTCAAAAGGTGGGGGTTGATCAAACAGGAGGGGGTGGGATTGACTCCCGTCGACTCCCCCTATATTTCATTTTATTTGTTTTAATGTACCAAACAATAATATGTATGGTTTAGGGGTGGGGATCTCGACCATTAACAAGTTCTCAAACAGGAGGGGGTGGGGTTGACCCCTGTGGACTCCCCTATATTTCATTTGATTTGTTTTATTGTACCATACAAGACTATGTATGGTTTAGGGGTGGGGATCTCAACTTTTAAGAAGTTCTTAACAGAAGGGGGTGGGGTTGACCCCCAGGGACTCCCCCTATATTTCATTTGATTTGTTATATTGTCCCATACATGAATATATATGGTTTAGGGTGGGGATCTCGACCATTTACAAGTTCTCAAACAGGAGGGGTGGGGTGACACCTGGGACTCCCCCAAATTATTTTTATTTGATTTGTTTTATTCTCCCATACAAGTATATATACGGTTTAGGGGTGGGGATCGCGACCGTTTACAAGATAAAAACACATTTTCAAATTGAAGGGGGTGGGATGACCCCCAGGGACTCACCCTATATTTTATTTGATTTGTTCTATTGTCCTGTTATCATTACTGAGATCGCGTGTGTCTATCACTTACTGTTCAAGTAATAGTCATTTGAAAATTGAAAAAAAAAACTTGAATTACAACGAAATCAGACCACACTGTGTGCCGATGATGCTGTCGACATATTTTTTTCTTCCAAAACAATGCGAACACATGTTTCCACTATTGGATTAAACTGAATATAAAAATATCCGAATACTCTTGACTCAAATTAAATTGTGAACTGAAAACAAAGATATTACTTCCAATGTACTTCTTTCAAAATTGAATTCAGTACTGTTTTAATGAACAGTTTAAAAAACAAGAGCAGCCACTATAACACACAATGGTTTACATCTCAGTGTCAGTTATCCTATCATCCTATTTTCTTGTTTCTGTATAGCTTTGGTAAGCGGTCTACAAAGTTAAACCATTTTTAGAAAACATGCAACTTTAAACGTTTGCCTGGTTCAGATAAAGAAACTAAAAATGATACAACTAAATTGATGAAGACGCTAAACGCGAGTAAACATAGCCGCCATTTTTATGACTTCCGATTGTCCTTTGAGATCTCTGGGAGACAATTTGATCACTCTATCAATAAGAGAAATATCATTATCAACGAAGAGAGTAGCGTCTGTAAACTGGCTCTAAATGTGTGTTAATGATGGTATATTTTAACATCGTTAGAAATTTCTTTTTTAGAGGTAAAAGTTTGATATTTATAAAAAGGATCGAGTAGTAGTCGGGCCAAATTGTCAGTGTACTTAAAATCTAGTCAACGGTCTTCCAAAATCTACTTTAAAAACATCCGGTTTATACAGTCGATAGAAAATTTAGAATATTACGTAAGAATGAAGATAAGTAAGATGGAATGTAAAAATTAACGTAAACAAGGAGATATCAAAACATTAAAACATGAGAATCTAGAAAACTAACATGAGTGACTGTTTTTAAACCTAATGGTATATTTCTTTCTCTGACGCAATTTTACAACCATGCAACTGATCAAGTGTACAAATCGGTGTCGAGACGAGGCATGGAAGTTATAAAGTTGTAGAGCACAGAAAGGAATACAGCAACACTACTGGAAACGGTTCAATGATTTTATAACCTGCCAGCAGTATAAAATTTCAAAAGAAATGAAAGTCTTCTTCCCAAATAAAAATGATCATTAATCAATTCATCAATGAACCATAACAAAGTATAAACAAATATATCCAAGGTAAATTCAGAGTAAGTCAATAAAAACTGGCAAATTCAAACCTTAGACTTTATCAACCAATGGATCGACAGTAAAACAACTGCCATATCCTTGACTTGGTACAGACATATTCCGAAGAAACTGGTGGGTTAAACCAGGTTTTATAGCTAGCTAAAACACCCACTTATATGACAGATGTTTATAGATCCGTGATATTGACAAAATTGGGTGAGACACCCAAACAGACATAATAGGTAAATGCGACAATAATTGGGATTCAGCAGCCAAAGTTGTGTAAACATGTATCACATGTACTTTATAGTACACACATATATAGTTTACACGTTTTAAATCAAATAAAAATTAAGTCAAATATTAAAACACGAGAAAACAAAATGAAATCAACACCGTAAAAACCTTTTACGACCGATAGAAAGGAGTCAAGATCAGACGACTGCTGTCATTTTAAAAAATTAAAAAACAGAATATGATTAATTTATGACATATCATGACTACGACACTGCCCTAATCAAGACATCTTAACGTTGAAAAAAATAAATAATTAAAATCAGGTAAAAGATGGATGGATCCAGGCAAAAGGACATGTAAAGTAATCATCAACGAAAACGAGGTCACGTTCAAATGACCCTTATCACACAAACATGTACACTAAATATATTTGACCTACTGTATACAATAATTGAAAAAAACCTGATCTAATACAAAACGTTATTGATCAAAATATGAAGAAAATTGTGTCAAGGTTAGACCAACTCTGTCAAAGGTACTTGCACATCGTGTAATCATTCTACAGATTAGTACTGTTACAAATGCAAGTAACATACTGATCAAATCACAAACAAAAACATAATATTAATTAAAAACCAATTGTTCAGAGAACAATTGAAGGTCTTTCTGTGACATAAAATAATGTCCCCCATGAAATATTGTTCGTCGGAATAAATTTCATATAAAATATTGTCCGCGGACACTATTTCATAATGTAATACTGTCTTTGTCCACGAAATTTTGTCTCCTCTTTCTGGATAACATTTCACTATGAAATACTGTCCATGACAATATTTCACTATGAAATTCTGTCCATGACAATATTTCACTGTGAAATACTGTCCATGAAAAATTTCTTAATCTAATTGTAGTCTTCACTGATAAATACTCTGCCATGAAATTCATGGTGAGCATTTCTAAAATATTTTCACTATTCTTCATGAAAAGTATGTGTAGACCCATAAATTGCTGGTTTGTTTGATAGTAATATCAATCAAATTAAACACCATGTCTTTAATGATATTATTATCTAAAATATTAAATATTTATAACCTCCCTTTCATCATACAAAATTTCATGACAACCCATCTATGAAATATTGACTCAATGTACACAATATATAACCTTGTTTAACCTCCCTTTAACAAGACAAAATTTCTTCTTCATCTATGAAATATTGTCTGTATATGGACAAAATTTCATACGGAAATCTGTCCTTCTCTGGACATTATTTCATAGATAGGGACAAATTTTCATGATACAAAGTTATGAAATATTGTCTTGGGGACAATATTTTGCTTCACATTTCCATCCGAAACGATATATTTAACATCTCATTTTCAGTTTCAAATGATAGATTATTGATTCCAAATATATATGGTTTCCATACAATTCTGTTTGAAATGAGAGAGATAATTTGTTACTTTCGGTTGGAAAAATATATTTCCGCTATAATTTGATAGTTTACTTGACACTGATTCCAAAAATATATGGTTCTATATACTTTCACATTAAATAAGTACAAAAAATAGCTACTTCCGGATTTACACAAGATCACTTCCGGTCGGCTTTTTCAAGGTCAAATGGCTTGCAACCTAGTGCAAAAAGTCCCATGGCTTTATCATGTATACACATGAAGTAAAAGCAAAGGTCATAGTTTAGAACATCAAATCTACCTATGACCTTGACCTCAATTTCAAGGTCATCAACCAAGGACCTCAAATCAAAAGACACTAGGTCTTTATTATATTTGGTTAATGATTTATATCACCAGACGCGTAATTTTAAATATAATAGGGGAAAGAACTGTGATTTAATGTCAACGTACTCTTTCAACCAATATGTATGTGTTACTACATGTCGCAACTAACAATATAGTAAATAAATTGGGAATGTGTCCATAGGACACAGATGATGCCCCTGCTTGCATATAACGTTATAAAGGGACATAACTCAAGAAGGGTAAAAATGATGCTACCAAAATTTACACTTAATCTGAGTTTTGTGGTAATAAGCATTGTGTATAAGTTTCATAAAAGAGGGACGAAAGACACCAGAGGGACAGTCAAACTCATAGACATAACTCATAACATTTGATTGAGGCAAACTATAGTGAGTGAACGGAAACGAAAAATTCAGCAATTTTTCCATTTGTAAAGGGGCATAACTCTAGAACGGTAAAAGTGACAATACCAAAATTCAAACTTGATCTGTGTTTTGTGGTATAAAGAATTGTGTATATGTTTCATAACATTTGGTTGAGGCAAACTAAGGTTAGAGAACGGAAACGAAAAATTCAGCAATTTTTCCATTTATAAAGGGGCATAACTCTAGAACAGTAAGAATGACGCCACCAAAATTCAAACTTGATCTGTGCTTTGTGGTAATAAGCATTGTGTATAAGTTTCAGGACATTTGGTTGAGGCAAACTAAAATTAGAGAACGGAAACCAATTTTGGGACGTACGTACGTATGTACAGACAGACAAGGGTAAAACTTAATGCCCCCTCTGCTACGGCGGGTGCATAAAAATATTTTGTCGATATCTTATACAGTTTTTGAAAAGAAGTGAAAAAAAGCCAAAATCAAAATTTAGAAAATGATCTTGACCTTTGACCTTTACCTTATTTTCTTTTTTTTTGGACCAAGGACCTCAAATCCAAGACCCTAGGTCTCTATCACTTATGGTTTACCAGTTAGCAATGCATATCACTTAAATCAAATGAATAAGGGGAAATAACTCTCATATGGAGTCTCCAGAATGCTTGGGTCAAAAACAAACTCCACATCCTGAAGATATAGCGAACAATTTGGTAAAATAAATTTGTCGGTTTCTTTTACGGTTGCTTAGGAGTAGTGGCCACAAGAAAAACAGTGTTTGGGGAGATAACTCCTACAAGAAAAAGTGTTCGGGTAAACAGGGTTAGTTTCAAAAGCGTATAAACTGTTCGATATCATATACTAAATATCAAAGCGACTTCTTGTGAAACAGTTATACTGCGCAAGAAAAAATTAGGCAGAAGAAAAACAAAAAATGATCAGAACAAAAGCAATATCATTCCACAGAAAGTGGAAAGAGCTAATAAATGAACTTTCCAAATGAGGCAAAGTTTAGATGAATTTTATCTGAGTGCCACATGCTTACAAGTTTCTATACAAAAACATACAGTCTTTAAAATCATTCTATACACATGTGTAAACTTTTTGCACTTTATGCTTTGAATATCTATTTAAAAAAAAATAACATTGGGATGCATTTTTAAGTTGGTAGCTACATGATGGCACATTATTTTGAATGTAAACCTTTACAAACTAAGACCATCTGTTGTAGAAGCCACAGTAGTTTCTTTCAAAAATATATTATATATTCTTTTTACATTTCATGTTCTTTCTATTATAGTACTAGTATTGATTGGTCAATGGGATCATTTGTACTAGAAAATTTGATGAAAATCATATGCGTCATTGCATTATAATCTCACATTAAAAAGTGTGAAAGACAAATGCTGGAAGATTGTTTTTGTGTATAATCAGGAAAATAGCAATAAATAATATCACTTGTAAACATATTAAAATTTTCTTTAAATGGAAATATTTTTCTACACAGATATCATACCTGCTTCACTAAATGTTAGCATCTGAATACAGCACTTTGTGAATACATGTTTTATTATGAAATTTAATTTATATGAAGGTTAATTTATTCCAATATATACATGCAAATCACAGAAACTATATATGATAATATTTGTTGTTGTTGACCTGCTGAGTAATTTCTGTAAAACAGACTTACTTCAAAAGCATAAACCTGATTCCTAGATCTGAAAATCACTGACAATAAGGCATGAATCCTACTGTACCTGATGGACATGTTAGAGAAAAACTCACATACCAATATTTTGACTTTTCATGCATATTTTATAAAAAACGATCCAAAAGTTTTACAGTTTACCTGACAACTTGAATATCATAATGTAACCATGGTCCTATAAAATAATATCGAATTTATTCATACTTATATATCTAGGAATAAACATTTCATATATATTTTTTATTACCTGTCTCACAAGCTACTAAGCTTCAACAACAACTACAAAAAAGAAGACCACTGGTACCTGAAAACGAGCTTTAGGACATTGTTATGATATTGTAACTATCATATCTATTTAGTTGGCCTAATTTGTTTTGTGTGGGCTAAGAATGTTTACATTATATTTTGTTATATTGTGTACAAAATAATACACATTGTGTTACAACTATGCAGTTTAGAATTCACTGGAACAATCACTGATACTCATGGAATGAATAGAACTTTCTATTTCACTTACATAACGTTTCCACAATGATCATAACAAAAGATGCGTAATTTAAATTTCTAGCGTTGTCTAGAAGTTTCCGTTTGAGTATAAATATAAATATGCAGACCCGATAGACACAGATAGACTTGGACATCGATAGACATCAACATTCTCAGCAGTTGGATTGACACTTTTATTTACAAACTACATCATACTAGATTGTGATCAATTGGATATAATATTCTGTGGATTCCGAGAAGATTTCCGGATAAAGAAAAGATAAAAGATTGGACATATATTTTGACAGTTAAGTTGACATTTCTCTTTGTGTAATACTTCTTGTAAACTAGTGTATAACAAATCTTGTTAAATTTTATTATTGATTTGCGTCTTTTGTTGGCTACAATTAAAAGGCGATTTTTCGGTTCATAACAGAAATTGGGGGCTCAAGTCCGGGAGAACGTTAATATCTTACTCAAATTTTTTTCAGTATTTTTATTAGAACTACCCAACAAAATTCTACAAAATGGCATTTGATGCCGGTAAATTTTTGAAAACGCCAGAAGGGTTTGATAATTTGAAGAAAGAGGAATTAGTGTTGCTTGCTAAACATCTGAAATTAGACTTTAGAGTATCTATGAGAAAACAAATTATAAATAAAATGCTCCGCAGGGCGCAGCTTGATACGACCGCAGAGGTCGAACCCTGAATAGTTGGGGAAGTATGGACACAACATTCAAGCTTGATACAGCTCTGAATTTGGATTGTGATTAAATATTTGACACAGTATAGGTTTCTGACACAGAATGAATGTGGTCTAAGAACTTAAAATTTAAAATTGGACATTCACCTATTATGGTCCAATATCCAAAATCTAAATACATGGTTAGATTCAGCATATCAAAGAACCCCAAGAGTTCAATTTTTGATGAAATCAAACAAAGTTTAATTTTGGACCCTTTTGACCTCAATGTGGACAAAGTTGATAACGGGGCCCAAAAATCAAAAATCTAAATACATGGTTAGATTCAGCATATCAAAGAACCCCATATATTCAATTTTTGTTGAAATCAAACAAAGTTTAATTTTGGACCCCGATTTGGACTAACTTGAAATCTGGGCCCATAATCAAAAATCTAAATACATGTTTAGATTCAGCATATCAAAGAACCCTAAGAATTCAATTTTTGATAAAATCAAACTAAAGTTTAATTTTGGACCCTTTGGACCTTAATGTAGACCTATTTGAAAATGGGACCAAAAATTAAGAATCTAAATACACGGTTAGATTCGGCATATCAAAGAACCCCAATAATTCAATTTTTGATGAAATCAAACAAAGTTTAATTCTGGACCCTGATTTGGACCAACTTGAAAACTGAGCCCATAATCAAAAATCTAAATACATGTTTAGATTCAGCATATCAAAGAACCCTAAGAATTCAATTTTGTTAAAATCAAACTAAGTATAATTTTGGACCCTTTGGACCTTAATGTAGACCAATTTGAAAACAGGACCAAAATTAAGAATCTAAATACACGGTTAGATTCGGCATATCAAAGAACCCCAATAATTCAATTTTTGATGAAATCAAACAAAGTTTAATTCTGGACCCCGATTTGGACCAACTTGAAAACTGGGCCCATAATCAAAAATCTAAATACATGTTTAGATTCAGCATATCAAAGAACCCTAAGAATTCAATTTTTGTTAAAATCAAACTAAGTATAATTTTGGACCCTTTGGACCTTAATGTAGACCAATTTGAAAACGGGACCAAAAATTAAGAATCTAAATACACGGTTAGATTCGGCATATCAAAGAACCCCAATAATTCAATTTTTGATGAAATCAAACAAAGTTTAATTTTGGACTCTTTGGACCTCAATGTGGACCAATTTAAAAACGGGGCCCAAAATCCAAAAACTTAATACACGGTTAGATTCAGCATATTAAAGAACCCCAAGAGTTCAAGAATAAAACCCCATTGAAATTGGTCAAGAAATAAGCAATTTCTTGCTATTGCGCAATATTGTGCTATTGGATATTTCTTGCTATTGCGCAATACTGTGCAATTGAAGATTTCTTGCTATTGCGCAATACTGTGCAATTGAAAATTTCTTGCTATTGCACAATACTTATTATAAAATAATTTACTCATCCTGTTTGGTGTGTATCTCCTGCCATATCATTATTATTTGCTTTTAAATATAAATCAGAAATAACCAACTTAAAATGGAAAATTTTAAAGAAAAAAAGGAAAAAGGAAAAAAAATCCCCCACCCCCAATTTTTGAACCCCTTATGATTCATCACCCCAAACTCAATCCCAGTCTTCCTTTGAGGTATGGTACCTTGCAGTACAATTTCAGAGATCCATACACTTACACACAAGTTATTGTCTGAAACTAGAAAATGCTATTTTGGCCCCTAATTCCTAAACGTTTCAGGCAATTACCCCAAACTCAATTCCAGCTTTCCTTTGTGATATGGAACCTTGTAGTACAATTTCAGAAAGATCCATACACTTACACACAAGTTATTGTCATGAAACTAGAAAAATGCTTGTTTTTTGCCCCTTTTTTGGCCCCTAATTCCTAAAATTTTGAGGTAATTACCCCCAAAAATCAATCCCAGCATTCCCTTTGTGATATGGAACCTTGTGGAACAAAGTCAGAGAGATCCATACACTAACACACAAGTTATGTCTGGAAGTTACAAAATGCTTATTTTGGCCCCTTTTGGCCCCTAATTCCTTAACTGTTGGTACCATAACCCCCAAAATCAATCCCAACCTTCCTTTTGTGATATTGAACCTTATGGTAAAATTTCATAGAGATCCATTCACTTAAACTAAAGTTAGAGTGCGAAAACCAATGCGTCTTCGGACGACGACGACGACGCCGGACGACGACGACGACGACGACGACGACGACGACGACGCCAACGTCATACCAATATACGACCGCAACATTTTTTTGCGGTCGTATAAAAATTAAGTAATCGACAAATTAGTTGACGCAGAAATTTTAGGTGAAGAGGCTCTTGAACTTAAGGTCGAAAATGTTGACGCTATTAAATTAAAACAGCTTGAATTAGAACATGAACTTAAATTAAAACAACTGGAAAACGAAGTCAAATTAAAACGATTGGAAAAAGAAAAAGAAGAAAGGCAGGCAGAACTTGAAATGAAGGAAAGGAAAGAGATGGAGAAAAACGAAAAAGAAGATAGGTTAGAGATGGAGAAAAAAGAAAAAGAAGAAAGGTTAGAAATGGAGAAAAAAGAAAAAGAAGATGAATTGAAATTAAAACACGCAGAACTTGAAATGAGGGAAAGGTTAGAGATTGAGAAAATGAAAATTGAAATGGCAAAAGAAGAAAGCAACACTAAATTCCAATCAAAATCAGAACATTTTAATTTTGATGCAGCAAAAAACATAAGTTTGGTTCCCAAATTTTGTGAACAGTTGATAAATTCTTTCCACATTTTGAAAAGTGCAAAGTGTTTTTGAGGGCAAGGCCGCTGAAATTTACTCAGCACTTTCATCAGAAAATAGCTCTGATTATGACACGGTTAAAAAGGAAGTTTTGAAAGCTTATGAGCTAGTGCCAGAAGCATATAGACAGAAATTTAGGTCTTAAAAAAAGTTTGATTCACAAACCTATGTTGAATTTGCTAGGGAAAAAGAAGATCTTTTTGATAAATGGCTTACGTCAAAGAAAATAAATAAAAATTTTGATAATTTAAGACAATTGATGTTATTAGAAGAGTTCAAGCAGTGTGTTCATTTAGACTTAAAAACACATTTAGATGACAAAACTGTTGAGACTTTACAAGATGCAGCTGTTATATCGGATAATTACACTCTTTCACATAAAAGAAGTTTCAAAGGTCAAAATTGTAATACTTCGAGTCGAAATTACAAGAATCAAAGTACTGAGCGTACTGATAATAAGCCTGTTGCACAGAATAAGAGTCAGTCTAGTTATAATATGTTTAGTCCAAAATTTGATACTTTTGAGAAGAAGTCACTGACTTGTCCTTATTGTAAGAAGAATGGTCACCTGATGGCTGATTGTTTTAGACTCCAGAAGAAGAATGAAAGAGATAATAAGCCCAAGACCAGTGCTTGTACCAATACGTTGGAATGTCCTGCGAATCAGGCTTTTAAGTCCAGTTTTTGTGATTACATGGAGGATTATAAATCCTTTATGTCTGATGGGTTTGTTTCTATTGTTGATAATACTACTCTTCAGTCTATTAAGATTTTACGGGACACTGGAGCTTCTCAGTCTTTATTGTTAGAAGGTGTGTTGCCTTTGTTCGAGGAGACTTCTGTTGGTGCCTCCGTTTTGTTACAAGGTGTGGAGTTGGTTGTATAGATGTTCCCCTCCATCGTATTTATCTGAAGTCAGATTTGATTACTGGACCAGTTGTTGTGGGTGTTCGTCCTAATCTCCCTGTTGAGGGTGTTTCATTATTACTAGGAAATGATCTAGCTAGGAACAAATTGTTGCTGAACCAATTGTTACCAGTGAACCGGTGGTGGATTTTAAATCACCTGAAGATGATGCTGAACTGTATCCAGCTTGTGTCGCTACTAGGGCGATGGCTAGAAAATAACAAAATGAGGATTTGCAAGAAGACCAGTTTGATTACATGGACCTTTCTGACACCTTTCTAGCCAACATTGAAGGTCCCGGTAGCTCAGAGAAGGCCGTAATAAGACCACCTAGAATTAGCAAGAATGTAATTATGCCATGCGTAAACAGCCATTCATTAGACCGAAGGAAATTTGTCGAAGAACAAAATAAAGACCATG
This sequence comes from Mytilus coruscus, assembly GCA_017311375.1. NCBI lineage: Eukaryota > Metazoa > Mollusca > Bivalvia > Mytilida > Mytilidae > Mytilus > Mytilus coruscus. The sequence continues at coordinate 89,213,692 of CM029599.1, forward strand.
AGGTTCTTCAGCTCTGCAAGAGGGCTCAACCACAGGAAGAAGCAGACAAAGTGGCCGAATGCTATTACCATCAAGACGGCATTTTAATGAGGAAGTGGAGGCCCCCTGATGCTACCCCAGAGGAGGAATGGAGAGTGGTATACCAAGTGGTGGTGCCTAAAGTCTATAGGCAAGACATTATTGGTCTTGCCCATGACACCCCCTTGGCTGGACACTTAGGTATAAGGAAGACTTGTTTTAAGATCTTACAGCATTTCTACTGGCCAAGACTTAGAAATGATGTCGCAGAATACTGCAAATCATGCCATATATGCCAGGTTGTTGGTAAGCCTAACCAGAAAATACCACCAGCACCACTTCTGCCTATTCCAGCCTTTGAAGAACCTTTCAGCCGAGTACTCCTTGATTGCGTTGGACCTTTACCGAAGACCAAGACTGGAAATGCGTATTTATTGACAATCATGTGTACCTCCACTCGTTTTCCTGAGGCTATTCCGTTAAGGAATATCAAGACACCTAGTATTGTCAAAGCTCTGATCATTTTTTTTACGCTAGTAGGACTTCCAAAGTCTATACAGTTCGACCAGGGTTCAAATTTCATGTCAGGTTTATTTCAGCAAGTCGTGTACCAGTTAGGGATTGCTCAGTATAGGTCAAGTGCTTATCATCCAGAATCTCAAGGTGCCTTAGAACGTTTTCATCAAACATTGAAGAACATGATCAGAAGTTTTGTCTTCAGTTTGACAGGGATTGGGATGATGGTGTTCAGTTTTTACTTTTTGCGGTCCGAGAGGCTGTTCAAGAATCCCTTGGTTTTAGTCCCTTTGAGTTGGTATTTGGTCATACTGTAAGGGGACCTTTAAAATTGATTAAGGAAAAATGGCTTACTGAACACACTGACTTGAATCTTCTAGACTATGTATCTAGATTTAAAGAAAAATTGCATACTGCTTGTCAAATTGCTCAGAACAATTTAAAACTGTTCAGAATAAGATGAAAATATGGTATGATAAAGATGCCAGGGACAGATTTTTTGAGCCTGGTGATAAGGTACTTGTATTTTTGCCAGTCCCTGGACATCCATTACAAGCTAAATATTGTGGTCCTTATACCATAGAGAGTAAAATTAATGATTTGAATTATATTGTAAAAACACCAGGTCTACGTAAACAAAATAGAGTGTGTCACATTAATATGTTAAAACCATATTTTGAGCGTACTAATGAAGGTGAGAGTAAACCCGTTGCCACTTTAGCCATGGTTAAATTGGAGAACAATCATGACAAACTAGATGTAATTGAACCACCTTTTAGTTCTAAAACTATAGAAGAGACAGTTAGATTGAAAAATTCAGAAATTTTGTCAAATTTAGATTCAAAACTTGCACATCTGTCTTTTGATCGTAGAGAAAAATTAAAAGCTTTGAAGCTAAGAAATTAAATATATGCTTGTCAATGATATTATTGAGCCGAGTAACAGTGAATTGAGCTCTCCTTGTCTTCTTGTGCCCAAACCAGATAAAACCTTTCGTTTCGTAACTGATTTCAGAAAAGTAAATTCTGTTTCAAAATTTGATTCCTATCCGATTCCAAGGATAGACGACTGCATTGATAACATTGGACAAGCAAAATTTGTGAGCAAATTTGATTTATTGAAAGGTTACTGGCAAGTCCCATTGACACAGACAGCTCGAGAAATATCAGCTTTTGTCACACCAGATGGCTTATTTCAATATACTGTAATGCCGTTTGGCATGAAAAGTGCTCCAGCTACATTTCAAAGAATGATCAATAATGTTATAAAAGATTTAGACTGTTATGCTTATATTGATGATCTTATTGTATGTAGGGATAGCTGGGAAGAGCATTTAACACAATTTATAAGATACTTTTGATAGATTCTCACAATCAAATTTAACTGTTAATCTTGGTAAAAGTGAATTTTGCCAGGCCACTGTTGATTACTTAGGGCATACAGTTGGCCAAGGTCAAGTGAAACCTATAACGGCTAAAGTGGATGCAATTACTAAATTTCCTCCTCCTACAAATAAAAAACAACTTATGAGATATTTAGGAATGATTGGATTTTACAGGAAATTCTGTTCAAATTTTGCTACTGTTGTTAAACCATTGACTCATCTTTTACGGAAAGATTCTAAATTCATCTGGAGTGAAAATTGTCAAAACGCTTTTGAAAATAGAAAATCACTTTTAATTAATAGTCCAGTTCTGATCACTCCAGACTTTGAAAAACAAATCAAACTTGCCGTTGATGCAAGCGATGTAGGAGTTGGAGCTGTTTTATATCAAGAGACAGATGATAATGTTGAGAAACCTATATCATATTTTTCTAAGAAATTAGATAAACATCAGAAAAATTATTCGACTATTGAAAAAGAGTGTTTTGCACTGTTGTCTGCACTTCAACATTTTGATGTATATTTAAATCCCACTGTGCATCCTATTCTTGTTTATACTCATCATAATCCTCTCACCTTCAAACATAAAATGAGAAACAAGAACCAGAGATTGACTAGGTGGAGTTTATTGTTAGAGGAATATGATGTTATTGTAAAACATATTAAAGGTAAAGATAATGTAATAGCAGATGCTTTATCTAGAACTTATTAAAACACTGTGTATATACTATGTATTTTGTACATATTATTCATGAAAAGTTTTTGTTACACTTTGTCAAACTTTTTTTAAGGGGGGAGGTGTTATGATATTGTAACTATCATATCTATTTAGTTGGCCTAATTTGTTTTGTGTGGCCTAAGAATGTTTACATTATATTTTGTTATATTGTGTACAAAATAATACACATTGTGTTACAACTATGCAGTTTAGAATTCACTGGAACAATCACTGATACTCATGGAATGAATAGAACTTTCTATTTCACTTACATAACGTTTCCACAATGATTAAATTAATTTAAATTTCTAGCGTTGTCTAGAAGTTTCCATTTGAGTATAAATATAAATATGCAGACCCGACAGACATCGATAGACTTGGACATCGATAGACATCAACATTCTCAGCAGTTGGATTGACACTTTTATTTACAAACTACATCATACTAGATTGTGACAAATTGGATATAATATTCTGTGGATTCCGAGAAGATTTCCGGATAAAGAAAAGATAAATGATTGGACATATATTTTGACAGTTAGGTTGACATTTCTCTTTGTGTAATACATGTAATACTTCTTGTAAACTAGTGTATAATAAATCTTGTTAAATTTTATTATTGATTTGCATCTTTGTTGGCTACAATTAAAAGGCGATTTTTCTGTTCATAACAACATACAAACCATACAAAAAACCCATGCATTTTATACTGTTATAATCACTGAACCATAAAATACCATTATGCATGTATGCAAAATGGACATAGGCCGTTTTCACATTTGAATTGTTTTACATTTGTCATTTTGGGGCCTTTTATAGCTGACTTTGCATTATGGGTTTCGCTCATTGGTGAAGGCTGTAGGGTGACTTATAGTTGTCAACTTCTATGTCATTTGGTCTCTGGTAGAAAGTTGTCTTATTGGCAATCATACCACATCTTCTTACTTTCACATTGTCTGCATTGTGTTTTTCTAAGAAGCATAAATTTCCTCTTGGACATTAGTAAGTTACTGTCAATGAAAGCGATTCACCAACCAGTCAATATTTATTATTGTCCACATAAACCCATCACAAACATAAACTTACTACTTGTTGGTTATTACAGTCTCTTAGGTTTTTCTATGGTATAAGATAATGCTGATTCATTTTATCTTTTATAGATATAAGAAGATGTGGTATATGAGTGCCAATGAGACAACTCTCCATCCATATCACAATTTGTAAAAAGTAAACCATTTTTTCCATACTTGGATACTCAAATGTATTCAAATAGAAAATTATACTTCAATTTGGGATCTTTGAATATCTAACAAAAATTAAAATAACAAAAATACCGAACTCCAAGGAAAATTCAAAACGGAAAGTCCCTATTCAAATGGCAAGTTAAAAGCTCAAACACATCAAACAAATGGCAAACAACTGTCATATTCCTGACTTGGTTCAGGCATATCCTTGTGTAGAAAATGATGAATTAAACCTGGTTTTATAGCTAGCTAAACCTCTCACTTGTATGACAAATAAAACAAACAATGCAAATTTAAATAAAGCAAAAAGCATGCTATGTTCCTGTTCTACTAAAAAAATTGGTAGGATCATTGCATTCATCATCCTTCAAACTTTCTCTGGACTTCTCTAAAATTAAAGTTTCGGATGATTTTCACAAATATTTGAAATAAAAATCTTTGCATGTTTTGTCCTGACAATGATGCAAAAAAAAAAATTATTAAAATCATTCAAATTTTACCACATAAATCAAGGTCAGAGAACAAGACTTTTCTTAGCGAATCTATATATCAAGTTATATGAAAATCTTTATTGCAATATAGTGAATACATTTTTTAATAATATAAACTGTAAACACCACTAGGTTCAATTAAGATTGAAGTGTGGGTTAGGATGATCATCTTTTGGTTGGAAGCATATATTTCTTCATGCATACTCACGCCTATTGTGTACTGTGAATGTTGGTCTTTAAGAATCTGACAAATGGATTTGAATATAAAACAAAGTTGTGGAAGCAAGACATAACAACTTCATTCCCTCTGTGTCGTTACCATTTAGGGTCAGGCTGTGGTTAAAATATTTTTGGGTCAAAACTTCATGGAATATTATGAAACTTGAACAAAAGTTCTTCATAATCAAAAGACATTTACAAGAACAAAATATTTTTTTTTTACTTTTCTGCTTTTTACTGATTTATGATCTTAACTTTTTTATAGTTAACATTTTCATTCTAGGGTCATATTTCTAAACAATTATTGTGTTAAAACTTCACGGAATGTTGCAAAAGTTGGACAAAAGTTTCTTTATGATCAGGAATTAGCAAAATGTGCTAATATGTTATTATATTTCCTTAATTTACTAATAGATGACTGATTATTTTTGCAGTCATCAATCCTCTTTTACAATGAGAACACCAAATGCTCTGTGGAAGCCTTTACATTTTACAATTTTTTTGTATATATTTTTGCATTATTGTATTAATGAAGTTGAATAATGAAAATTTATCTTAATCAGTATGAAGGAATGAAATTAGGTTCAACTTTGGATGATTTAGTCAGGAAATTGTCCTACCCTCACACAAACATGATTGTTTCTGCAGCTGATACTCAGACTTTGTAAAATGTAACCAATGTCTGAGCAGAAAGTTGATGAACCAGAGTTATGTCAAAGAACGTCAAGTCCTTTTTCTAAAAAAAGTTCATTGGAAGATACCAAGACCTTGTTGATAAATATTCCGTATCAACTTCACAAATAATACACGATGGTTTGAAGTATAGATTCAAGGTACTGACATTGTTTATCATCTTAATAACGTGTTAAAGTGTTCTTTTATTTGTCTTTTTAAATTATTACTTTTACTCTTAAGTCTAATTTTGGTAATATCCATTTGATGTGACTCAGTACTTAAACATCTCGTCATAGTGTTATTGTGCTATGGTAAATTTTTGTATTCTTGTCTTTCAATTTTGCTTCTGTGCTTTGTCTAATTGCCTTTTTTTTCTTTGTTGACATATTTGGTTTTTTTTATAGTGATTAAGATTATAACACAATGTCGACTGCTGTACCCCTATTTTTGACATATTTACCTATTATGTCTGTTTGTTTTGTTCACACATTGTTGTCAATATAATGGAATTGTGTGCGAATGTCATACAAGGTTTAGCTACTTGTGAAACCAGGTTTAATCTACCACTTTCTACATAAGAAAGTGCTTGTTCCAAATCAGGAATATAACAGTTGTTGTCCATTCTTTTGATGTGTCTGAGCTTTTGATTTTGCCATTTGATTAGGGACTTTCCGTTTTGAATTTTCCTCTGTATTTTTGTTATTTTACTTTTTTCAATACATATACTTGCAAGTCAAACATAAAACAGAATGATGCTAAACTGAAGTCAAGTCAACTGGACCCAAACCAAGCAGTGAACATCATATTTGCTTTATGTAGATGTGTATATACTAGAGAATATGGTAACTGTTCAGCTCTGCTGCATTTTTCATCAAACAATCTTACCCTGTTGTCTGTCATTTGGCTTCTTTTCCAATCGACTTAAAAAATCATCAGTTTTTCTGGAAATAAAAAAAAAGCTTATCATAAACTACATGGATAATTACTATATAATGGGTTAGTTTCTTTAAAATTTACGCTTACTTTTCCAGTAAAATAAATTTTGCTAAAATCAAAACTGTCCATATCTTATTCGAAACGATGTATGCATTTTAGTGCTATTAACCTAACTTTTAACAACACAGGTATAAACTATAGAAAACAATCACGTTAAATATAAAAATGTATAGATTAAACAAGTGATTATTCTTTGAAAATAAACACATTTGTTGACCTCTACCATTATATTTAAGGTCATAAAAAACGTTTGTTTTCTGCCTCCTGTCTGACTCTATGTTTGAAGCTGACCCTAAAACATTTAAGTGGCTTACTAAAAATATAATTAATGGTATCAAAATAATAGCATTTTTTTGTTGTAAAAGATTACTAGTACTATAAATCTTATTTCTACTTACTCTTCATTTCTATCTAGCCAGAATAAATTTATGTTTTCTTTGAACCTTTGTTTGATAGCTGACCCTTAAACATGTAACTGGCTTGAGAAAATCAAAGAGCTGATAGCTCTGAGGTGGAAAAGATGCATAAAAGGTTACTTGAATTACCATGAAAGCAGCCCACACCAACTCAGCCTGCTCTGTCCCATTATTGCTTTCGACGTATTTTTTTCTTCCAAAAATAATATTCTTTAATAATACTCATGTCTCAACCAAAAGTGACTATACTTAACATAAAAATCTACAAATACTGTTGATTCAAATTAAATTTCTATAATTCCATACATTCGTCTCAGCATGGTCAACTTGATGCAACCAATTATACCAGTAATTGATTAGGTTTCACTTGCAAATTTTTCTGTCAAATGTAGATAGTTCACTTTAAGTATTCCGACTTCCTTCGTATAAAAAAAATGGCCACCATGATTTTAGTCAAGTGTTCTTAAAGTAGGGTTTAATTTACAGCTATATCAATCAGTTAGGTCAATATCCCTAATGCACCTCTAATTGAGGAACTCAAAAGTTGTGCGTAAAAAAAAATCTCTGTGTAGTGATATTGGACATGTTTCTATTTTTAACAAGTGACTGAGCTTAACCATTTGTGCTGATTTGGAAAGTAGAGGACCATAGAATAAATGTGTAAAAACTATGGAGCTATTAAATGTATTCAAAGTATTAAATATTCAAAGAACTTATTGTGTGAAAAAAAGTGATTTTTTACCACAAGGAGCCGCATCACGAAAGGATTTTCGGGGTATGCTAATTTACGGAAAAATGAATCTCACTTCCTACCCCGAAAATTTAACCACATATGTGAAAATGTCTCAGCTTCAAAACGAGCCATCATACATATCCAATTGGGTTTACGATATCGACTGACCTACAGAAGAAAACGTTACCATTACCACCTATGGGAAATCAATTACGCTTCTTGACCCAGTTAATCATGATTTGTTATATTTGTTCACTGTTACTTGTTTTTCATTATAAACATAATATTGGAAAATGCTAAATATATCCAATGCAAATTTGTCTCAGGTCAGGGATTGGGTTTTGAGCACTTGTTAACATTTCAAACCCGTTCATTATTGTATGTGCTTGAACCAAATCGGGAACCACTAATTTGCTGATGTTATATCATATTTGTTTTTCTTCTAATATTTTTACTCAAAAGTACGAGGGTAAGAATGCCCTTTTCCGCTAGGCGTCAAACAGTCGTTTTCTGAAATTTTTCATGAAAAATAATACGATTGAGAGCAACGAATTACTGTTTTCTTACTCGAGGGTCCTAATGAGGGTACCTTCATGACGAATAACGGTAAAAAGCTGGACTATTCATTTGTTAAATCCTGTTTTTGATCACTTAAAACTTTGAAACATAAGGTAATAAAGGTAATCATTGGGGACATTCCGACAATGGCGGACATGAAAACTATGTATTTCGATATGGATTCCGTCAACTGACATTAGTTCGTACATTGATATTTCTGTCAACTGACAGTGCATCGTTTGAAGTGTAAAGCACCAGCAGATTTATGTGTGCCCTTGACTCGCAATAACATACTGAAATATTCCAACTTTCGTTTGAAAAAAACGCATGTTTTCTTAAACCAGAATATAACTTGATTGTGTTGAAGATCTTAACACAGACGGAACAACTAAATCCGTGTATTTTTGTCAAGCATTATTGAGCTGAAGTCGTACTCTCCACGTAAATACTTGAAATTAACATAAGATGCATTGTATGAATTAATGAAAAAAAATCTGTTTATCATTATTTTGAAACTTTCGGATGCACAATTAAATTTCATATCTGTGCACATGCGCAGATACGTAACCAACGTGGGTTGGATTAATCCGAATAATCCAGTTGTTTTATTCCGATTACTCCAACAAGAAATGGCAGTGGATGGATGACGCTGAATCATTTGAGTTATTTCCGGATTATAATTAAATTTACGCATGCGTACTACCAAATCTACTTTAACTACATCCGGTTACAAGTAAATAAATAACGTACATGTAAGATGAGATGAAATCTAATAATTGAGTGATTGTTTTTTCAAGCCTAACTGTACATTTGTTTTATAAAATGATGCAGATTCTATTTTACAAACTTGCAACCGATCATGTGTAAGTACATCGGTGTCAAGATATGGCAGGGAAGTTATGAAATTTTAAAGCATAGAAAGGGATACGGCAACACACTGGTGACGGTTCAATGATTTTACAGCCGGCAGTATAGGATTTCAGAGATGTCAAAGTCTTCTACCACCAAAGAGTGTGGTATCATAGAACTAGAGGCTCTAAAGAGCCTGTATCGCTCACCTTGGTCTATGTGCTTTTTCAATAAAGGACAATCTGCAACATTGAAGACGAGAATAGAATTCATGACAAAAATGTCTGTTTTGATGATTTCATATTGCTGATCATTTAGTTTGTTTAATTTCACTCTATCTTTTTTAGTTTTTGCTCAAAACACAAAAGAGTGTAAAAAATCTAAAAATCCGTATTAAGAGCAATCCTTCCTATAAAGAGTGGCAGTCTACTAGCTTTATCGGCAAAATTTCACTTGTTAGTAGATCTTGCCTTGTTGAACATTTTTGTGATTTAAAGTGTCTACTTATCTATTATAAATTTAATCACATAAGGTAAAACGCAAAAAAAAGGAAAAATCGTCATTAAAGGGCAATTACTCCAATAAGGAGTCGTTGGACGATTTCCTCCATACGGTCCTAATTGTAGATTTTGTCTTGTTAATCATTTTTGCTTAAGTTTCTATCTATCTATTATAATTTTTAAGATATGAGGCAAAAACGTAAAAAAATCCTAAAAAAAAAGTCATCAAAGGGCAATAACTCTAATATGGAGTTGATTGACAATTTCGGCTGTGCAGACTTATTTGTAGAACTTGTCTTGCTGATCATTGTTGCATTTCAAAGTTTCTCTCTATCTTATATAGTTTTCAAGATAATAGGCAAAAATGAAAAAAGAATGGTCAAATTTGTCATTTAAGGGCAATAACTCCTATAATAAACAGCTGCGCCATGAGCGCATGATACGCCCGTCGTCTTGTGTGTGAATTTTTATGCAATAATCATAAACAGTTTCTGACATACGGCTTGACATGCGAAAACCCCCTTTTTTTTACAAAAAACTCAATATCTCTAAAATAAAATTTTGAATTAAAACCAAAAAGTATACAGATCTTAAGATTAATATAACTAAGAAGTGTGTAAAGTTTTAAGCAATAATCATAAATTGTTTTTGAGATACGGCGCGACATGTGAAAAAAACACACACCTGTTTTAGTTTCTAAGTCCCGTAACTCAAAAAGTTTTAATCTTATTTTCACGAAAAAGTATACAGATCGTTTGACCATCATAAGAAACAACAATGTAAAGTTTCATGAAATTTGGATAAGTCGTTCTCAAGTTACGGTGCGACATGTTTACGCCGGACAGACAGACGGACAGATGGTCAGACGGACAAACGGACAGACGGTCAGACGGACAGACGACATTTGTATACCATAATACGTCCCGTCAAAATTTTGACGGGTGTACAAAAAGTCATCTGACAGTTTTGATGCATACAGACAACTGGTAGAGCTCAACATTCTGATCATTTTTGCCCTTGTCAGATTTTCTCTATTTACAACGGTTGTCAAAATAACAGAAAAAACTTTTATTTTACAAGTGATGAGAAAAGCTCACTTGGCCCACTGGGCCAGGTTAGCTAAAAAGCACTTTGTGTTGAGTAGACTTCGAATCATATGGATCCTATTTTTTTATGGATAGAAGGCAGGAAGCAAGACATAGCTTTGCCTTATTTCTAGTCCATCTGGCTGTGTGGTCAACGGTAGCGTCTTATGGTATTATTACTAAGCCAATTAATTTGCAAACTAAAATATCAAACATCAGGTGTTAATTTTCTATAAAGATTTCGGGATGAATAAATGTTGTAATGAAAAAGTTTATTTAGATCACATATTAATAAATAACTTTTAAATGTAAATCAATAAAAAATGTTAGACAATACTTTCTTATTATACCAATGAAGCCAACCCAGTCATGTGATCACAGACATGGCATTTTGGTATTAATACAAATCAAATTAATATGAACAAAATATCAAACAGCAGGTGCCATTTGTTACAAAGATTTCAGAATAATTAACATTTTCATAAAAATATCATTTCAATTGAATTGAAAATGAATCACTTCAAAATGTAAATTTGTTTTTCGTTCTATATTTGCTTGATTTACAAATTCAAAAGATTTTGGTATACTTTTATTTACGTACTTTCTTATTAGAGATGAATTGCTCCAATGTGTAATTGCAGGTAAAGGATTATCAGATTTTCAAAATATTTCTTGACAACATTCTTACACCCTTTACTTTGTACCTGTGACAAATTAATTGTTTATGGGATATAGTTTGAATTAATCTCACATCGCAATCATTGACTAAATACTTTCAACCAAGAAACCAAAATTCCTTGTTCATAGTTCACTTCTTCCCTAAAAAGCAATGATCAGGCAACAGATTTGTTTTGGCTATCTATTCCAATGAAAACAAGAGCTCTTGACATATATTCTGATTCAGTCTTCAAACTTTACATACCTTTAACTGCTTGAAAACAATGTTAGCAATAAACACTTCTTGAATTGGAGTTGTATGAGGACCAGTAGTTTGAAAATGAAAAATGAACTAACACCTAAAGTACGACATAGATCAAACAAATGGAACCTTGACTATGCCAACAGATGATCCCTTAACCACACATTTATTCAGAAAAAAGGCAAATGAGCAGCATTTATGGTCTGTCTTGTATTTCATAGGTTCAATATAGTGTGCTTGGAGGGACAAAGAAAACATTTAATTACTGACAATTTTCACTTGTTTCACAATTTCACATGTTACAATCCATAACTAGATTTGTGATTAAAACAATCCATAATGTGAAACTAGATTTGTCATTTAAAACAAATGGATTATGCAAGGACTTCATGCTCTTGGGAGTAGAAAAAGTCAGGTATCTAGAAATTGAAAGTGTTACCAATACCCAAGCTAACCTAACACGCCAGGGAGAATATATGCGCAGTAATATGACCAAAATGAAAAAAAAGGAAATATATCAAGATATAACAACCACCTGTCATATGTAAAATATGCTTCCTCCAGAGAATAATTCACCATTTAATAATCTAAAGGACTATGGGTAATTTCATTGTTCATAGTTCCCTAAAATGAAAATAACGTCATGTCATTGAATAAATGTCAATTGCTTAGAATAATTTTAGCTAATAGCAACATTTTGCATGGTGTAGTTTTTCAAAATATTACCCAGAATGCAATAGATTCTTAAACGCTGAATCATTACATGATAATTAATTACACGATATACCTGTAATAATTTGAACTGGACATGAAACACTAATCTACCATCCATCGTTCTCAACTTTATGTTCAAGAATTTTTTGAGGAGCATGATAAATAAAAAGCCAAGATTGGAATACATTGTACTACCAATTAAGTGACAACAATTTTTTTTTAATAAAATATAATGAATGTAAGCAACACAACAGGGGTTTAAAGTAGAGGTGGTCTGAGACCTTCAATTTTTCGGGGTTCAGACCTTAATGCTGATAGTTAGCTACACCTGACAGACTTTCGTTTTTTACAGGTTAAAATAAAATCTATAAAACTAGTATAAAATTATCTTAAAATATGTAACTTTACTGAGGAAACTTAAATTCATCATGATTGATTTGATGTGTAGTCACATGACCTGCCGTCGGGTTTTACCTATTGTATCTAGGGTTGACGTTAGTGCCCGACGTAGTCTTAGCACCTCAGAAGATATGAAGTAAACGTTTAACAGTATGGTTGTGTTCTTTCTTTATTACGATAGTTGATTTAGCCCCGACATTTATGGTGCCGTAACCAAAGGATTACATAGAAGATGGAGAAATTGAAGAATATAGATATTCTGGAAATAGAATTGCAGTGACGAGACTTTTCAGATATTGGAAGCAACAGATTCAGATGACGTTGAAAGTGAAATAGTAGATACAGATGAGTATTCAAATAATTTTGACACTAAACTTAGACATTTTTGTAATTTCATAAAAATTGGTCAACACCGTACACCAAGTTCCAATGTAATATCTTCATATCAAGTACTCAACGTAGAAAGCCCTCCTTTCCGCCTGGCAAATGTTGACAGCTTTCAAAACACTACACCATTCTACGCTTATATACGCAACAACAGACAAGCTACAACGGCTATGATTCAGGTAGTATTGCTCCACAAAATATACTAGTAGCTAGTAACCATCGTCTACCCAAGTTATCACTATCGAAGTTTAGTGGCAACATTCTAGACTGACAAACTTTTGGGGATTCGAAGGAATCTGCTGTACATTTCAATCCTACTTTGACAAACATTGGGAAATTTAACTATCTGAAATCGCAACTCGAAAGCGAGGCATTGAATACGATAAAAGGATTTGCGCTCGCAAATGGAAATCATATGGAGGCTATAAATGTACTCAAGGAACGGTTCGGACAAACACATAGAATTACGGAATCCTACTTACAAGCACTTTTAGATATTGCCCAACCACGATACACCTTGTCAAGCTTAAGATTATTTCATGATCGATGTGAAGCCTACGTTAGAGGTTAAGATTCGCTCCGACAACCTGACACGTCATATGGGACTTTACTGGTACAGATTATTATGAAAAAGTTACCTAGCGAAATTAGAAAACACTTAGCAAGAGAACACGGACCATCAAGTTGGAATTTGAAAAATTTGAGGAAGAGCATACTTAACGAAATTCAAATCATGGAGGCAGGACAAAATACATGTACTTATCTTGACTCTGTAGACCGTCAGTTGGCTACCACATCTACATGTACATTTCACACATGAACAGAACCCCGTCGAGAAAATACAGCACACTAAAAGAATTAAGACTCGATCATCCAGTTACTAAAGACAATTCTTTTGAGATATCCTTACTTATTGGTGCAGACTACTATTGGGACCTTATAGAGGATGAAGTAATACTAGGAGATGGACCGATTAAGTCAAAACTTGGATACTTACTATCAGGACCCTTACAACCAGGTAGGGTATGTTCGTCTAAGACATCCAGTATCTTGAACTTACTGGTTTCGAATAAATCAGAGGAATTTGGCTTAGAAAAATTATAAAGGAACAGACATGTCGCAGATTTATCGAGAGAGTTGAGGAAGCAGAACCAACAGGGAAAATATTGAAAGATGGACTGAATGATGCGTATCTAATGAACTGTTGTGAATTATTATGGACTGTTACAAAAATGTTTGATTTAATGACTTTTAAGTTACTTTCAAAAACCTATTATATGATACTATTTCATTGAAAGAAGGAACAGGTGAATGGAAAATATAGACATACTGTGATTTGTGTATATGAAATAGACTAGCTCATTGTGATTTAATTCAAAGATAACTAATATGTAAGTTAGTGACTGTGCTAAAGTTATTAAGTTTAGCTTTTGAATTTGAGAGACAGTAATTTTCATTCATTTTTACTTTACTGTAATTTAATTTTAATATTTACTTTTTGCGGCTCGGAGAATGTTGAGAATACCGCGGGAGTTACGTCGCGTTTTACCTATTGTATCTAGGGTTGACGTCAGTGCGGGACGTAGTCTTAGCATTCTGAACATATATGAAGTAAATGTTTTACAGATTGGTTGTGTTCTTTCTATATTACGATAGTTGATTAGCCCTGACAGATATAGTGGGGTTGACTGATGACGCGAAGCCCAAAAGACAGGATCTTACTTAAGACCATAAATATGACAATGAAAAGGGAGAAAGTAAATTTTTGCCCCACTGAAAAGTTAATCATCCTTGGCTGAATTTGATGAGGCAATTGATTAAATGTCATGCACGTACTGTGTCAAATATCCCACACACAGTGAAAGGGAAAGTGCCCTGGAAAGGAGAGCAGCCTTTTTCTGACTTTGAATTAATTTTAGAAGTTCAGAAAAAAAAAATGAAGGTGATGTAGGAGATAGATTTCAACATTGAGGGATATAAACTGTTCCTTAAATGGATATCCCACGATTAATCACTTTTATTATCATTTATTTATTTTCATACATTGTAGTTCATAGTTTCAATACTAGATGCTTAGGTTTATTTAAGACGGAATTAAAGAGAATCAGTTTATGAACTTTATTTACTTTATTAATGTTACAAAATTATATTTTAAAATTAACCTTTTCTCTGCCATACGGCCTATCTGGTCTATTCAAAAACACTACTGTTGAGGGCCACGCTGAGGCCCAAAGGCCAAAGGAATTTTGACGTTACGTTATAATAAGCATTACGTCATAATGCCAGAGTGCTTGATTTGGAAAATGGCCGGCATCAACCCAATTCCAACGATGTGGTTTCGGGTTTTGCCACCAGAAGAAGATGAAGAACCAGAGTTTAACGTTAACAAGCAGGGACCAATTAGAATGCCGGATAAAAACTCGCCACCAATAGCATATCTTTATTTATTGTTTTCTCTTGAGTTAATGAAAGAATTTGTGAGAAAAACGAACAAGTTGGTTTCAGGAAAAAGCTGTATTTTTACAAATTATAATTATGTTCATCATCAAAACTACTTTATCAGTATTATAAGAAATAATCAAACAAAAAAGCGAGAGCACCTGATAGCTTGGTACATATTTGAAATTCTTTATTTTCAGATAATAAAAGAAAAATTTGTAAGGGTTCCGCGGAACCCAGTGTCTCGCCTACTTTTGCTGTTAATTGCAGGCTCAACAAAAATGAGGAAAAAATTAATAAAAAAATTCCTCTCTGTACTATCTTTTGAAGGTAAATAGCTTCTGTGCAAGTTTGATAAAAATCCAGGATAATTTATGAATCTAATAAATGTTTTAAAAACTTGAACTGCAGACTGTATGTAATGTTGACTGGAAGAAAAACGTAAAAGTCCATTTATAAGTAAAATACGGAAAAAATGGAACAAAATTTTATCAAAATTTTCTTCTAGATACTAGCTTTTGATCAGGAACAAGCTTCTGTCCAAGTGTAGTACAAATTCAGGATAGTTTAAGAAAGTTGTTAAAATTTTGAAAACTTTAACCACAGAGTGAATGTAATGTTAACTGGCAGAAAAACTAAGTCCATTTATAAGTAAAATACGGAATTTTTTTTTACAAAATTTACTTCTGGATACTATCTTATGATCATAAACAAGCTTCTTTCAAAGTTTGGTAGAAATTCAGGATAGTTTAAGAAAGTTATTAAAATTTCAAAAACTTTAACCACAGAGTGAATGTAATGTTTCCTGGCAGAAAAACTAAGTCCATTTATAAGTAAAATTTGGAAAATTTTTTTTTTTACAAAATTTACTTTTGAATATAATCTTATGATCATAAACAAGCTTCTGTCCAAGTTTGGTAGAAATCCAGGATAGTTTAAGAAAGTTATTAAAATTTCAAAACTTTAACCACAGAGTGAATCTTTGTGGACGCCGCCGACAATGACACCGACGGAATGTAGGATCGCTATGTCTTGCTTTTTCAACAAAAGTCGAAGGCTCGACAAAAATGATGTCGCAATGTTGTTTTGTTTAGGAAAGTTTTTTTTATTTATACTAACAAAAAAACATCAGCAACTTTAAATTGCCCTGTATCAACTATTAAATGTCTTCTCTTGATATTTGTCGTGGTTTCTGTTTCCATGCACTACACATTTACTGAATGAATATGAATTTATATAAAAAGTGTCATTAGCTGAACAAAAAGTAAAATCACAAAAATACTGAACTCCGAGGAAAATTCAAAAAGGAAAGTCCCTAATCAAATGGCAAAATCAAAAGCTCAAACACATCAAACGAATGGATAACAACTGTCATATTCCTGACTTGGTACAGGCATTTTCTTATGTAGAAAATGGTGGATTAAACCTGGTTTTAAAGCTAGCTAAACCTCTCACTTGTATGACAGTCGCATCAAATTCCATTATATTGACAACGATGTGTGAACAAAACAAACAGACACAATAGGTAAAAATGTCACAAATAGGGGTACAACAGCAACACGAACCCCATCAAAACTGGGGGTGATCTCAGGTGCTCCGGAAGGGTGAGCAGATCCTGCTCCACATGTGGCACCAGTCGTGTTGCTCATGTTATTACAAAGCTGGTAAATAGTCTAATTCGGTAGGTCACATTCGTGAAAAGGGAACGGAAATGTAGTTACGACATAAGGAACATATCCGATATCATCTGTGAAACGGATATTCCATAACGGTCAACCAAATTGTGATGGTGTCCGTAAAATTTACGAAGTGATGATTTCAACTTCACCATTTGGAACTCGTATCAACAGACAAACTAGCACACAAAAATTTGATGCACAAACATGTTCTGATAACGTTTACATGGTACATGTTTCTGGAGAAAACTAAAAACAATAGAAGACTAAATTATCTGCAAATGTTCTTCAAACAATTCTATTTCTTTCAAATCAAATTTGTAAAATCCAACAAAATATGCCTTCAAAATACATTTTTTAAAATGTGTTAATATTTTTGAAAGCGATAGCAAAAGATTGATAACGAAAAAAACAAACATTGTGACAACCATGAGTGCTTATTGAAAAAAAATATTAAGACTACGCACAGGCACTTGTCTCTGAAAATTTTTCCTATTTACCTTAATTTTTTTCTGAGACAAGTGCCTGTGAGACTACGACTGAAACAGCAAATACCGTAGAAACAAATTAATCTTTAAATCAGACAATAAAATTAATAAATAAAACATGATACATATATTTAGATCTATAATATTTATTTTCAGTTATGCCAATGATATGTGTAACACAGCTCGGCACTATATTGGGAGGATATCAGGGAAACTTAGGTGATGGAGAAATGGAAAACTTACGATGTTTGAATTTAAAGGTTTTCTTTCTGTCATTTTTAATATGGGTCTGATCTGAAAAGTATCGATTATTGAGTACTGGAATACAAAATCAGTATCGCAGTCAACCCTTGGTTCAGATGTATGTTTTCAAGAAACCGCTTCCAAAACATCTTGAAATTTCTCCAACTCGTTTGTGATAACAGACTCCCAAATCGTAATAACCAAAACTATAGTCCTGAACAAAGATTTCAGCCACTTATAGATTTTGTGAACCGCAAGTTTCTGTTTTATTACTGCCCAAGAAAGGAACTTTCAATCGACAAATCACTAGTAGGTACAAAAGGGAGAACAGATATGCTACAGTATATACCTAGTTAACGTTCTAGATTCAGAATAAAATTTGGGATGTTGGTCGAGGCCGTAACTGGTTACATACTACATATGAAAGTGTACGAGGGGAAAACATACGATCCTGTTCTTAATGGTACACTTCAAGGTACTAATGTCGTAATTAACCTTTTGAGCTCTACTTCTCTATTGGGAAAAGGTTACCACGTATTTGTTGATAGTTTTTTCACCTCGATTTCTCTGGTTAAAACACTATTAAGACATAATACCTATCTAACAGATACCACAAAAAAATCTGGGAAAATTCCAAAAATGATAATGGATGCTAAACCTAATGTCGATGAGCCTGTGTTTGCTAGGCAAGGACCACTTCTTATATGTTCTTATAAACAAAATGAATGTCAACAAAAACCAGTAATAGTTTTTTCAACAAATTTTAATGCACTTGCAAATACGGGCAAACCAAAAGTTCTGTGTGCATACAACACATTCATGGGATCAGAAGTTCTTATTCATATATTTCATCGCATTTTATTTCATTCTTATATATTATATTATCAGAACACTGATGAACGCCTGCCTTTGTCAAGACTTCAGTTCATTCAAAGCCTTATTGACAGTTTTAGCACTTGAACATCTCCAAAAGTAAGTAATCCGTTGATTCCACAGCCAGGTATCAGGAAGCTTCAGCACGGTAAACAAAAGGACTGCATTGTTTGCTCTGACCGGAAAAATGGGATTAGGCATAGAGCTAGAACTGAATGCATTCGTTGTCAAAAGGGGTTGCATAATCAATGCAAGAGGAGACATGATTGTTAAACTATCATCAATGAGAAGTGTTTTTAAAATTAATATATATAGATAAATATTTATTATGTGCAAAACAGTGTTATTTCATATTAATATAAAATATATTTAATGGGACTTTACATCCATTTGACAGCAAACAAACGATACAAAAATGAAAAAAAATAATAAAGGGGTCAACAAACACTGTCATAAATTGTATGGCTTGATCCCTACTACACAAATATTACACCCAATTTGATAGTCAAACAATTTTTTTTCTGAACAGAAATTGCGTACCAAGAGACATAAGTAATGCTTTTCTATTGTCCCCTTTGTAATTATGTCAAACTTTTTATAAATGATCAGCAACTGCATGTGAATGACATGGAAAAAAAAGATGGGGCAGATATCAAAAGATCACACAAATCTTATATAAGTTCAAGAGAAACTGACAATGCCATGGCAAAATCAAGTCTTACGAATTCTTTTTAAAAATGGTGCATTCTTGATTTTTGATATTGAAATTACGTGTTATTGATATATACTCTATAAGGGTCACCAAACTTCTTTTTTTTTATTATAAATAGATATATATAAATTAAGAATTTGATGCACAAATAAATAATGCAGTCACGACATTGCATCAAATTCTTAATTTCAAAGTTTTTATATATAACATGTACATCTGAAAGGATTCATACAGTAAACACAAATTCCTGTAAATTTTATATAAAATGGAAAATTTAGTGACATAAAAGGATAGTTTTAAATAAAACAATTTGTAAGACAGTTTTTGAGAAAATACAATTTAACATTTGATACATTTTTGTACTTCTTTCTGAAGAATATTTTATTCTCTCTTTCCCCAGAATTATAAAATTTACTTGCATCCTTTGTTTTTATATTTTCTGTTCCAATGGGTATATCAACTTTGCATATTTCATAAACATCTGTTAGATTGACCATTTCAGTACAAATTACCTAAAGAAATCTAACTGACAAACGCCGACAGTCGAAACAGAATTGTTTCCATACAGAAACAATTGCATGACGTTATGCCTTGTTACGCTTCTTTTGTGACGTTTTCCGTTGAAATTTCAAATCTAGGGCCTATCCCTTGGCACTCAGCGGTAGTTTACCCAAAAAAAACGTGGCACTCTAAGGGTTAAACAAAGAACAGACTTAGCTGAGTCAAATGTACCTATTTGCCTAACCATTGCATGCATGATTCCTTTTGGTTTTAAGATACTAGTATAAACAGTAAGACATGATGGGTGCTTTGGAAAGGTAAGCATTTTCTGTTTTAATAAATTGAATTTTCAAGAACAATTAAAATTGGACCTGTAACACAATGTGTTTCATAACAATAATTATCAAGGTGTAATCAAATATAGCATAACTGAAACAAATACATTTACCCTTTAGACACTTAATAACATTGTGTACGAATATTATAGACATATACCCTGCAGCCAGTAGATGACAATGTCCACTGTTTAATAACATGTATCCTTCAGAGGTTAATTGCATTGTTTAAACAATTAACCCAAGACTAGTATTATTCAACATCAAGACTACTACGTAACCGGCCAACAGCTATGGGCCATTGTTTATGGCCCACTGGACTATATAAGATCCAGCTTTGGACTCGAACGGCAGAGATAGATTCGTACAGATAGATTCAGATAGGAGATTCTGCCAAGGTCTCCCCCCTCGTGGGTAGGCTGGAACTCATGCACCTAATATCCGAATATACTCCATCAGGACTGAACAGTTATACTACTATACGATCACGTGTCAGTGTGAGATAATGAACATTCGAACAATTAAACTTTAAAGACAGTGTGTGAACATTCGAACATTTGAACTTTAGAATCTTTCTTGACTTTGTAATTACATAATAAAATTATTTAATCAACCACTGACTTCATTACATAAGTCAAATTGATGCCGTGTGACCAGGATCGACTTGGATTGGCTAAAACAACGCAAAGGAATATAAAACATAAGAACTTAGTTACTTTCATTTTTTCTTTATGGACAATCAAGATATTTCTATGTCAGTACAAAAATTAGAAATGGCTTTTCAAGGGATGGCACACATATTTAGTAAAGTTTTTAGTTTTAAAGGGAGTAAGGCCGTATTTTTAAAAGGCTTAAAATCAGAAGTTGTTCACGAGATGTGGTTGGCACGATTTTTGTTATTATAGGTATTTTAGGTATTATAGGTCGATTTAAAAATTATGAATACACATTTTTTTTATCAGAATTAAAGGTTGTTTTGGTGTAATTTTTATTTGCTTTATTCAATAGATAGGATAATTCATATATATGATTCTAAAAAAGTAAAACGTTTTTTTTAAAGTTTGAAGCTAGTTTTTCGTTTAAAGTAAATATGTAAGAAAAAATATAAAATGTCTGATACTAAAGCATTTTCCCGTATTTAATGGTGGTTTTGGTCATATAATGGGTTGGTTTTTTTAGGATACACTCAATTATTCTAGAAAACATATGTTGTACAATTAGTAGAGCACCGGTGTAAATGAAGGTTGAATTAGAACCTTTGGTAGATGAAGTTAAGGGTACATTGAGGATACATTGTTTGCGTGTTATTGCCATTGATGATAATGGGTTTACGCAGTTGGGTAGTGTTTACGCACATTTGTTTAGAAAACAAATAGTCTATAATTTTAGATTCCAACCCTTCTTCGGATGATTAACATAAGTGATGTTAGTAATTAAATGGTGCAAGTTGTTTTAATTATGGTGTTAGATTACGCCTTATTTGCATAATGTTAATAGATAAAAGATGTATCTTCAGAAAATAGCACACAACAGATAAGAATTGATATGTTATTTCCTAAGGGATTTACAGTATTGTTATGGTAGATTGTTATTTGTAAAAAAATGAGAGATATATGAACATCATGACTAATGACAAAATTAATTGAAATAAATAATAGATATTAAAGAAAACTAGCATTGAACATCATGACTAATGACAAAATTAATTGAAATAAATAATAGATATTAAAGAAAACTAGCATTCAAGTATAGAATTTAAAATTTATTATCAGAACTTAAAATAAGAAACGAAAATAATTAATTTAGGAATAAAAAAAATGAGTTTTAACAATATGTTTTGTTCACACAAGCGCATAGAAAAACTTTAAATTGTTTTAGTTTTTAAGATGAAAGTTAAGTTTTAAAAGAGTTAGAATTTATAAAATAGGACCGAACTAATAAAACTGTCCAGTGCGGAATAGTTTTAAATAACATTTTAGTAATTGAATTGTTTTAATGTATTTTAATATTTTGCACATATCATTTTAGACTTTGTCGTAAATTTAGACATAAGTTTTTTTCACAGATTAAGTGTCATACTATTGGACAAAGAACAAAATTTGATTTAGTCTTTTCATTTAAATATTTATATCATGTTTGGGTCTAAACAGACTGCTAATAAAAAATGTTTAAGGAGCGAAATATTCCTTCTTGATTTCCATATAGTCAGAACGCTATTTTACAGGCTAAAAATCTCAACATATACATTTAGTCATATTGAAATGTATAACAAAGAATAGTCAGTAAGTTGCTGAAGTTTTAAAAGCAAATTAAAAAATATGTATATATATATAAAAGAAAGAAAATATTATGATGAGGAAACTATACTAATTTTGGAAAATGTAATAGATTAAGGAGAAAGACATTTTTTTTCGCAACAAGGTGTTGTTAGTCAAATATGAAATATAGAGTCAGTAACTTAGTTTGTGCTAGACGTAGTTAAAATTTTATCAATGGAATCTTACATAAATGATTTTTTAAAGAGTAATGAGAATATATCTGTGGTGTATTTTAGCGTTAAGATGAAATAATGAGACACTAAGGTTAAAGAAGTAAAAGTATTACAATTGGTAACAAAGTAACACATACAAATTTTAGTATTTATTTTTATAGGTATCATGTAGGTGTAGGGTTATATAAAATGATCGAATTGAACTTATTTGATTGTAAATTTATAATGATTTTCTTACGTCTTGTGTAAATACACATATTTTTGTTTTTATTATGTAGGATTCTCAAACTTGTAGAAGTTGTATACGACAGTTTCCCCTTTTTATTATTTTTTTGTTTAAACAGATAATTCGATATAAAAATAAACGTATTGATTTATATATAGAAATTGTTTTACAAAATGTTGCTAGGCTTGAATAACCCAGCGAACTAAAGGCGACTGAACAAACTATCAATAATCTGATTGATAAATAAAAAAGAAATAAGGGGAAGTTAACAAGTTTAAGTTTTTCCAAATTGAGATAAGTTTATCAGTGGGGTTTAGGTGCGATCTTCATTGGAATAGCCATATTTTTGTACTGTTAATTTGTTCAGAATATATCTTGGTTGGCCAAAAAGAAAGGTGTGAGTTTTGGTTCTAATGCCACGAACAATGGGTACAAAATGGTGTCTACGTGATTGGTTGGGACAGATGTTACTGATTCCAGAGAGATGTCTTCCTCTGCGCCATTGATCAAGGACGAAACTTAACCGAAGGCCGATGTTAACAGCCTCTTAAGAAGGATGAACCAACCAGCTAGATGCGTCAACTACTTCGTAATGGAGATGATGATGACCGACATGTGTACAAAGATGTGTGCCCTTTCCTGCAGTTGATGAACAATATGCTATAATGGTGACGGGAAAAAGTATGCACAATATATACCCAAATCTTGAACTTTATGAATCATATGAACTCTATGTATCCAGATGTTGGATTTGCCGAATTTTATGAACTATATATGTGGTGATGGTTACAGAAGACTTAACAAGGAACGACAGAATTTATAATAACCTACAGGAAGAAAAACTATCGTATTTTACCGAACTTTCGTTCTATTTGGATGAAAGGCATTGGTAACACAATGTGTTTCATAATAATAATTATCAAGGTGTAATCAAATATAGCATAACTGAAACAAATACATTTACCCTTTAGACACTTAATAACATTGTGTACGAATATTATAGACATATACCCTGCAGCCAGTAGATGACAATGTCCACTGTTTAATAACATGTATCCTTCAGAGGTTAATTGCATTGTTTAAACAATTAACCCAAGACTAGTATTATTCAACATCAAGACTACTACGTAACCGGCCAACAGCTATGGGCCATTGTTTATGGTCCACTGGACTATATAAGATCCAGCTTTGGACTCGAACGGCAGAGATAGATTCGTACAGATAGATTCAGATAGGAGATTCCGCCAAGGTCTCCCCCCTCGTGGGTAGGCTGGAACTCATGCACCTAATATCCGAATATACTCCATCAGGACTGAACAGTTATACTACTATACGATCACGTGTCAGTGTGAGATAATGAACATTCGAACAATTAAACTTTAAAGACAGTGTGTGAACATTCGAACATTTGAACTTTAGAATCTTTCTTGACTTTTTAATTACATAATAAAATTATCTAATCAACCACTGACTTCATTACAGACCTTCTAGGAATAAAGGAGGACCTTTCAGTCTATTTGGTCAAAGGTCCCAGACCTTCCATTGCCTAAAGTAAATTTGAACCCCTGCACAAGTTTTGAAATGTATTTGCAAACTAGACTACCAATACAGATGCATCTGTTGCCCATGTCATGACTCTAATTTTCATTTCTAATTAAATTACCTTCTTCTGTCTTCATCCCATTTATTGTTCTTCTCTGCATCTGTCTGTTGTGATTTTAATTTATTCTTGTCTGCCTAAAAAAAAAATCATAATCTTAACAAAGTGTGTAAAAAGGGCTATACAAACAGCAAACACTATTATTCTCCAAGATGAGTGATGTGGATTTAAATCAGAATTTGTTAAAATCACTTTTGATGATTTGTTAATTAGATTACTCTTATAAACTTATAATTAACACAATTTTTATTAAAGTATCAACATTGTTTAAGTAAAAGTATTTTTTGTATTCATTGTATTCATTGGTTAATGCAAGGTCAACATTCTTATTACTTAACAAGGGTGACATTCTTATTGGTACATGTTAGGGTGACATTTGTATTGCTTAATGCAAGGGTGACATTCTGATTGCTTAATGCAAGGGTGACATTCTTATTGCTACATGCAAGGGTGACATTCTTATTGCTACATGCAAGGGTGACATTCTTATTGCTTAATACAAGGGTAACATTCTTATTGCTTACTGCAAGGGTGACATTCTTATTGCTACATGCAAGGGTGACATTCTTATTGCTTAATGCAAGGGTGACATTCTTATTGATTAAGGCAAGGTTGACATTCTTATTGCTACATGCAAGGGTGACGTTCTTATTGCTACATGCAAGGGCGACATTCTTATTGCTTAATGCAAGGGTGACATTCTTATTGCTTAATGCAAGAGTGACATTCTTATTGCTTAATGCAAGGGTGACATTCTTATTGCTTAATGCAAGGGTGACATTCTTATTGCTTAATGCAAGGGTGACATTCTTATTGCTTACTGATAGGGTGACATTCTTACTGCTTAATGCAAGGGTGACATTCTTATTGGTACATGTAAGGGTGACATTCATATTGCTTAATGCAAGGGTGACATTTTTATTGCTACATGCAAGGGTGACATTCTTATTGCTATATGCAAGGGTGACATTCATTTTGCTACATGCAAGGGTGACATTCTTATTGCTTAATGCAAGGGTGACATTCTTATTGCTTAATATAAGGTTGACATTCTTATTGCTAAATTCAAGGTTGACATTCTTATTTCTCAATGCAAGGTTGACATTCTTATTGCTACATGTTAGGTTGACATTCTTATTAATACATGTTAGATTGACATTCGTATTGCTTAATGCAAGGGGGACATTCTTCTTGCTTAATGCAAGGGTGACATTCTTATTGCTACATGCAAGGGTGACATTCTTATTGCTAAATGCAAGGGTGACATTCATATTGCTAAATGCAAGGGTGACATTCTTATTGCTAAATGCAAGGGTGACATTCATGACATTCTACTATAACACATGACTCAGCAGGTAACAATTTTTTTTCAATAATCAATATACAACAAACAATATTTAATTATATATAATTTAAAATGATTTAAAAGACAACACATTAATAGGAATATTATGAGGAATTTGTATTGCTATAATCAATGGACAAAAACTCATCTTTTATATGCTAATCATGAAAGGTTTATTAACACAAGATAAATTCAGGCTATCCTACACAAGTATTCCAATTTTGCACTGAAACAACTATTTTGATCTTAACAGCTCTAAAAATTAAGTCAAGTTTAGTCTTTCAGCCAATTTTCATATTTATTCACTGTGGTAATTCAGTACTGTTTAAACTTTTCACTTGCAGTCAATCAAGATCTGTTCAGTCTATGTTCAGACTGTTCAGTCTATGTTTAGTAATTGTTATATACCTGTGCAAATAACAACATACTGAATTATCTGAAAAGCTACTGAACAGGACTGGATTGACTGCAAGCCAAATGTCTGAACGGTGCTGAATTTACAAAAAGAAAACTTCTGAATAATAATTTAAAATCTTAACAATGCAAAACAATTTCAGGTCCAGAATTTCCCTATGATGTTAAGATCAAAATGGCCAATTAATTCATTTACTAGTGCTAAATGGTCAATTTAACAAGCATTGATTCAAAAAAAAATGTTTGCTTTTTTTTATCAAGAGCAACTACAGCAGGCAGCAAGACTTGCATGATGTAGCTCATCCTAAAATCCACTTTTTGCTTATCCTGTGCACTGGGATAAGGAATATTAAGCCCTTGGTTTTCACTTTCATTAACTATATACCATCTAGAGTATACAATTTAGAAATGAACTAGTAAATCAAATGTCATGTGAAACTGTTCCACTGCATTTTCTTCAATTATAAAATGAGACAAATTGTAGGTGATCTTTCCATGGTAAAGTATGTAATCTATATTTCATGCAATATTCGATCCTTAAATTGTTTCATTTCAATCTGAAGGAAGTATCAGGGAAGTCTCACTCTTGCTATACTTGTAATTTATCTTTTCGTCCTGATGAAAGAATACAAGGGGCCTGTAATTTTTTATTTATGGTCTATGAATAATACTGGGCATATAATGAGATAAACTCTACATATTTATAGCATCCATTAAGGCTGCAGGTCCACCAGCAGCAGCATCTCCACAGTGTTGTAATAAAAACGTTTGGAACTGATTTTCTTTAAAACAATAATAAATATTTCAAAAACAAATGACCTGTTTAATGTCTGATTAAATTTGTTTATTTGGCCAAATCAATGTCTTACTAATTCTCTTTGTTTCTTCCGTTTCAGTTCTATTTCTTCTTCTTCCTTTTTCTTCTTCTGTATTCGGTTTTCTTCTCTTTTCTCCTGGTTTAACACATAGTATATTATACAAGTATTTAAAAGACTCATTAGTAAACAGATTTTTAACTAAAAGGGACATTTCCGTTGGAATAGATCTCAAAAGACAGGTTAATAAATCATTTTGTGCTGTTTAGTCTTTAAATAATTTTCAGACAATAAGTAAATTCAGTATTGTTCAAATTCTTTGCTTGGGGTCAATTCAAATTAGTTCATTCTATTTTCTTTACATAATGGCCTGAAAAAAGACTTATTAATTATTTTTGGCTTATTATTCAATGCCAAATATTTCATCCAGATCATCATGATCGTTTGTACCAGATCGTCCAGATGAGAAAAAAAATAAACAATATATTCAAGGTCGGTTTGCAAGTTAGGTCTAACTGGTTCTTCTAAATTATTTCATGAATATCCTATCAAAATGTAGGAGTGAGATTGCTCACAATGCAATTTTCCATAAAATAACAATCCAAGTGGCATAACTCTTGCAAAACTAGATGAATGGCAAGTGGATTATCAAGACATT
Source organism: Mytilus coruscus (assembly GCA_017311375.1). Lineage (NCBI taxonomy): Eukaryota > Metazoa > Mollusca > Bivalvia > Mytilida > Mytilidae > Mytilus > Mytilus coruscus. Next base: position 89,241,389 of record CM029599.1, read on the forward strand.
GCTGATATAAAAACTTTGATATAAATTTCAGAAAAATCTGACAGGGGACAACCAGTGACTTATATATACATACATTAATATATATGTACTGAATTTACATAATATATAGAAATGACATTAAACAAGTCATATACATCATTCTCATTTCACTCAATTTTATGTTAACTCTGAAACTGTTTTGGTTTAATTTCTGTTAAGTGAATAAGTTTTGTATGTTTTCAATAGTTTTTTGTTCTACATTTTTTAAATTCAAGCTGAATCTCTAAGGTAAACTTATAAATCACATGTCTATGCTGGTGTTTTTTAATACATACATAAATAATATATAAGCTAGTTCACAAACTTTAAAAATACACATTGGAAAAATTAATTACTTACTCGTAGTCGCATACTTGGATTTTTGTTGTCCTGAATCAGTTTATTCCTTGCCTGCTGCTGAGTTATATCTCCTCCACCTTAGGGTCAAAATAAATAGTTTTAAAATCTAAATATATAAATGTCATTCAAAATCTCTTGGTTTTTATAGGTTCATAGCATAGAAAATAATCTCGCTAAATTTGAAATCTCAGGACATCTTAGATCTATCCTGAACTTTTTCCTGATGAAACTTGCCATAAAATAATAAATATTTTTCAGGTAACTGAGAGCTTCTTGAAAATTCAGCAGCCGTCTATTAGGAAAACACATCAGATTTTTTTTTTTATTTAAGCACCAACAATATTTAAGATACCTCATGACTCATTAAAACAAAATATTGAAAAGCTCCTTCTGGATATTTCTAAATTTTCATTTATTTGGTTTTATTTTGTCTATTTTAATAAAGTCTTTGTTTTGCCATGGTAAAAACAAGTAAAACATTCACAACAAAAAAATAAAATTGAAGGTGTTATAATGCCAATGTGTGCTCACTGCTGATGATTGTAAGAAAGTTTCATTGAACTCTAGCAAGTGATTTTGGAGGAGTTGAACAAGATTTCCACTATTTTGTAAATTGGCAAACTCCATGTTTGTTTCTTAAATAAACTGTTGACACACAGATATGTCGCTTTTGTAATTTTGTTAATAAAATGCAAATGTTGAAATTAAAATGGCAATATTTCAACATGATAACTATGCAAAACATTCAAAGTCAATAAACCACGACTAAGGTGCAGGACCAAATATAACTTCCATGGAAATGAGAAATGCCAATGCTATTAAAACAGGATACCAAATACCATTGACTTATCATCAGTATTTCCCTTTAAACTAGCCTAAACAAAAACTTTAACTTGTAGATTATGAAAAGATTTTAAAGTTAATGAACCATGATGATAGGGCAGGGCCATTAAATCTCCATGGTAAAGAGACTTACAAATGCTTATATAACTGCATACCAGTTGACTTGATTCCCAGCCAGATCAATTCAAATGGAGAAAAAGGAAAAACTTGTCAGTCAAAAGTCAGAATTGGGGTTAAAACTTGCAACATGTTACCTTATGAGCTAGCAAGTAAAAAATCTACACAGACATATGTTGGTTCAGTACAAAGCAAGGCTCATATTTATATACACCTTTAGCTGAAAAAGTCTTGACAAGATTGTTGCAAAGGATCTTTAATATTGCTATTCCTTATACCATTCCAACACAAAGCTTTTGATTTAATACGAACAAGAATGTGTCCCCAGTACACGGATGCCCCATCCGCACTATCATTTTCTATGTTCAGTGGACCGTGAAAATGGGGGAAAATCTCTAATTTGGCATTAAAATTAGAAAGATCATATCATAGGGAACATGTATTCTAAGTTTCAAGTTGATTGGACTTCAACTTCATCAAAAACTACCTCAACCAAAAACTTTAACCTGAAGTGGGACGAACGGACAAGAGAACGGACGGACAGATGAACAGACGAACGAACGAACGGACGGACGCACAGACCAGAAAACATAATGCCCATAAATGGGGCATAATAAATGGGGCATAAAAGGAATTATTACTTGGCATTAAAATAGAAATACTGATTCAGATGTACAAGGTATGTAGAATTATTTGGTATCCTATATATTACCTGCAGTTCCAACATAACTCAGAGTCCCAACTTTCTTCTGTTCCTTGTATTGTTGATAGTTTGCTGTTTCCTTATCTGCCTCTGTGAAATCGGAAGCAAAACATCAAATTGAAAATAAATAATATTAGATCCTCTAAGACTTTTGATGTTTCAAATTTTTAAAAACAGACGTTGATGATTTTGCCCTAAAATATATAGTTTAATAGTTTAATAGTTTATTTCAAACCAGATGCAATACAGCTTATAGGTACAGTATATCATAAAAACATATATGTATATCATAACAGAACATTTTAAATACAATCGGAGGCAAGACTACATAGTATAAATCATTCAAAGGATTGTCATGAAAATTTTATATCTGTGGCGTATTTCAAATATTTTCCTAAATTAGACAATTCCGATACATTCTTTGTGGACAATAACTGAACTAATCTAAAAACAGATGCATTTGTATAATAATACCTTTTAATATACAATTTTCTTATATTGTCATATTTTGGTCTTTTATAATATAATGAAATTCATCCTCGATATCACCATGGTTACATAAAATACATAATCTTTCATTTCTTGCTCTTTTTATGAATCTACCATATTCAATATTTAATTTGTGTAAACACAGTCTATACTTAGTTAGAAATCTAATACATTGTGGAGTGAAGTTTTTTGTCAAATAAAACTGCAATTGAAAATTATCCACAAGATGTTTATAAATAGTACATTTTGATGACGAATTGAAAAAAAATTTCTTTCCTGAAGAAAATGGTCAATAAGCCTTTGTTTGAATAATTTTAAAAATACTTCTTCGCATACAACATTCTGTGTATACCAAACATGCCCAAAACCTAAGGTAAGTAACATACATTTAACATTATTAACCCATGATGACTTATTTCCTGATTCACACTCATCATACATGTCATTATATATACACTAAGAATACAATTTTTCGTCTGTAATAGACGAATCAAATATTTTATTATTCTTACTTTACGAGATATCAATAAAGGAAATCTTCCCAACTCAGAATAAACCATTGCAGTAGCAGTGGATTTCTTAAGTCAAAATATTTTTACAGAATTCTATATGAAGTTTTTCTATATCAGATGCATTATGAAAACCCCATATTTCACTTTCATATAATAAAACAGGTGAAATATAAACATCAAATAAATACAATTTTGTTTGTACATTTAAACACATATGTTTTATTTTACCATACAGCATTGATAAATATTTTCTTCCTTTGGCAGCAATATTTAACTGAGTTTGATTAAACTTTCCATTGCAATGCAACATAACACCAAGATACAAATAATGATCAGCAACTTCAATAATTTCACCATTATACAACCATTTTTCATCACTTCTTAATTTACCACCGTTTCTGAAAACAACCACCTTAGTTTTACTTGTGTTTACAATAAGATTCCACTTTTTACAATAGTTATGTAGTGAATTCAACATATTTTGCAACCTATCAATAGTCTCAGAAAATATAACAGTGGCATCTGCATACATCAATAAAAACAATGAAAGTTCTTTTATGTCTACTGGCAGACATAAGCTATTAATAAACTCATTTTCAAAATCATTTAAAAACATTGAAAATAGTATGGGTGATAATGGTTCCCCTTGTAATACTCCTTTTTCTACAGAGAAAATGTCAGAAAATTTACCTTTAAACTTTACACAACTCACAGAATTATCATATAAAGATTTTATAATTGAAAATAGCTTACCATTAATACCACATTTTGCAAGTTTATAATATAGAAAATTTCTATTCAAGTTGTCAAAAGCACTTTTATAATCTATAAAACAACAATAAAGTTTTTTCTTCAATCCCAAATATTTAGTAATAACTGATTGTAAGGCAAAAATAGCATCAGTTGTACCATGACCGGGTCTGAACCCAAACTGAGCATCAGTTAAAATATATAATGTTTTCATGTAGTTACTGTTGCTGCAAGCTTGCGGCATCTTAAACACAAACTTCATTAAAACCAAATTTACGACAAATTTTATTTTAATTTCCATGGCAATTTGTCAGGAACAAATATGCAATAATTATCAAAGATTATTTAAGGGTGGTGCTCTTCCACCATTGAATTTCAGTACCACCCCTAGATTTCCATCACCACTCTTGATTTTTTCAGCACCAACCTTAAATTTTGTGAATTATTGGCATATGAAAGAAGTTTGAAAAATACTTCTTAAGCAGTCTAATCACTAGTGACTATAATTAAGTTTAAGTATTTCTTTATTAATATTTTTCAACAGTTATTATTTTATTTACTGACTAGTTTGTGTGTGTGCATATATACATTGTACATGTCCAATCAAATAAAATCAAATGTAGACATTTTGACCCTTATTTTATCAACAAAGAATCAAGAATCACCGTAATGTTTTGTAAGATTATGTGAATAGTTAACATGTCATGCCATTATTTCATATATATAATGAATACTGTTTTTTTTTTCTTCACATCACACAATTTAGAACACTCGTTAATAAAAATTAGTTCATTCCAGGGGCAGATTGAGGCAAGTCGCAACCACCACTTGCACCCTCAAATTGGAAAAGTATAATTTTTCGGCATAAAACACATAAAAAATACTAAGACATGCTGGGTGCCCCCACTAACCTCTTGCCTGAATAGACATACTAATGGTGTCATACTAAACAATGCATTTTTCACTCAGAGGTTACTGACTTTTAATTCATTAAAAATTGATTAATACATACAAACAGTACAACTGATGAATTATACATTTATTTTAAATTACTGAGAGTGAATCTTGTTCCTTTTCTGTGTTTATATATATATATGTATATCCCTCAAATTTGTTAAGCAAGAATTATTCTTGGGAAATATTTAACAATCTAAATTTATCAGACTCCTGTACTTAAGGGCATATATAATACAGTTTTTATCCCACACTTAAGGGCATATATGATACAGTTTTTATCCCACACTTAGGGCATATATGATACAGTTTTTATCCCACACTTAAGGGCATATATGATACAGTTTTTATCCCACAGTGATTTTTTTTACGAAAATTTGCATACAAGCTATTTTCACCTGGTCAATTCAAATGTGTAACAAAAAATATACCTTCATAAGCTTAAAATTTAGAGATCAAAGAGGATGAAATTTAAGACATTTACTTAAAATTTCGGTTTCTTGGACAATTCTTTCCTTTGGACAGACATACAGTATGATACTTAACTTTTTGGTTTCAAAAGATAAACACATGCAGATTATTGTAAAATGATTTGGAATATCTTCTTACAAAAGTAAGCTCTTAATTAGTGTAAAAATTGTTTGCAAATAATTCATTTTTTAAATTTTCATGATTTTAGAAAAAAAAAGTCATTTTTTGCTGTATATTTATCTAATTTATAAAATATTCATCAGTGATTTCTTCATTAAAATTGGAACAAATAATCTTCATTCATTATCAAGTCAAATGTCATTTTAAAAAAGAGGGGTCCACGTATTCTTTTTCAAGTTAATGATCAGAATCACTTGAAAATTGTATCTTTTCCCAATATGTCACATTTGGACGTCGTGAAAAATAAAATTTTATGTTAGCAGTCATTTCCTCCCCTGTAACTGTATACCCCTAATGCACTTAAATCTCTTCAACTTGAATTGTATAACTCACTGACATTAGACATGTTGGTGTACAATCTATATACTTACGTCTCTGAATTTCTTGTCTTTTTTTCTCATTTGGTGATATCATTGTATAACAACCCTGACTGCAAAAAATCATCATAGGTTAATATAAAACAAAAAGATGTGGTATGATTGCCAAAAAGACAAAGTTACCCTCGAACAGACCAAACAACACAGAAGTCAACAACTATAGGTCACCGTAGCATTTATTTATCCTAATTATTCCTATGTTCAATGATTGGAAGCTAGTTTGTAATATATACATTTTGTATCTTTGAGGTACAGCCACCATCTGACAAAATTAAAACTAGTAAAAGAGAGGCGAAAGATACCAAAAGGACATACAAACTCATAAGTTGAAAATAAACTGTAAGCAATGGCTAATAAACAGCTGCGCCATGAGCGCATGATACACCCGTCGCATTTTCTAAGAATAAAGTTCAATAACTTCTCAATGTCATATCAGAAATTTATAAATAATTAAAGGGAGGTTACCTTAATAGATATAAACCAGGCACCGAAGTTTAATGAAAACTGTTCAAAGCACTGTAAAAGTATTGTCTGAAAACTAGAAAATCACCCCTTTTTTATGAATAAAATCTCATAACTAGGAAATGTAAAATCTAAAATCTATAAAAAACGAAAGGGAGCTTACGTCAATAGACATAAACAATCACCAAAGTTTCATGAGAACTGCTGATAGCGTTTTCGAGTTATTGTCAAAAACTGGAAAATCCCCCTTTTTTTAATGAATAAAACCCCATAACTCGGAAACGTAAAATCAAAAATTTATAAAAAACGAAAGGGAGCTCACTTCAATAGATATAAACAATTCAACAAAGTTTCATGCAAATTGTTAAAGCGTTTTTGAGTTCATGTCCGACATGTTGACGAAGGACAGACAGACAGACAGACAACGGTATACCATAATACGTCCGTAAACGGACGTAGAAAAAAGAAAAAGACAAACAAACAACAGTACACAAAACACAACATAGAAAAATAAAGACTGAGCAATACAGTAAATGTATTAACAAGTATATAATGTCATAATATGCACATGTATTGTAACATGAAATTCTTTGAAATGGCAGTGTTAATTTTTACATGAAGCTACTATTCTTAAAAAAGCAATAGATGGGGTGCAATATATATATATATATATTCTTGTCTAATAGAAACAAAAATAAAAGTATTTGATACATGTAGTCCAAATCTATCACTGTATGTTATATGCTTAACCTGAGTTAACCCAGCACAAAGTGACAAAATAATTCAGAACTATTTCTCAACAATTGACCATACATGTATATAAATAATGTCATTTTGAGCTTTGGTTACAATGCAATGCATAATTAATGATGGCCAAAAATATGGATCTTAAAAAAACATTAAATTATAGGGCATGAAGTTATTTTTGCTTTTATTGACCAGTATAACTTTCAGTGGTGAGCAGAAGAGGTACATGTACAAATGTATATACATGTAGTTATAAAGTGGGTTTTTTTTATTGAGCAGACTGCTATCCGTACCAATTTCCCTAACAAGGATTCTTTTAATCAAACAAAAGTATGTAATCTTTCTTAGTCAAGCACTGATGTCCCAACATTTTTTTTATATTTTAATGTATAAACTATTAAAGCTTTTTACTAGTTGATGACCAGTAACCACCAGTTGACACAAAAAAGTACATGATCAAGCAATTTGACACAATCTGCTGATAGGACATGAAGGACAGACATTTTTCTACATAAAAATTCAGTTCTTAATTTATTAATAAGATATACATGTACGTTGTTTTACAATTTAATTTAACTCGTTTCAATATGAAAAAAATATTTGTCAGAAAATAAAGTCAACAAACTGACAACAGCCTAAGCCTAAGGCCACAATTAAAGTTCGTTTTACAATGACCCTCTTCTTCTTCAGTTATACAACAAAACTTCAGGATACTGAAGATTACTTGTTGACCCTCAGTACATGTATAATTAAATATGTTTACATTCAACAACATACTATGACATTCTCTGGTCAAGTGGTTGTTGTTGAGGTTGTACACTTTCTGCATCAGAATTCCTTGTAAGTGATCCCCTGCCTGCTCCTGTTGATAAATTTCTTCCTCCGGTTGCCATTGCACCTCTGCCTCTGTTCGCATTTGTTTTTGGTACTGTTCCACTGCCTACTGATTGATTTCGATTATTTGGGTTTCGATTTCTGACAAAAGCTGGTTTACTTGTGAATGTCTTACTCATATTGACCTACTTAAGTTCTTTTCATAGAAATTTCCAAAAACTGATTTCAACTTTCACTTTTGTAACTCGGCGGATGTTTTGATACAAGTATAAATTTGGAAACAATACGGAATGGTCTCGAAAAATACAGTAGGACCCAGCTGATAGCCTAGAATTCAAATCACTACATCTGTGTCACATCAGAGACATATAATGTGGTCACATTAAGGAATTACACCAGGATTTGAAAAAAAAATATTACATTTCTGGGTAAATTAAAGCTTCATATATGTCATTTATATATATAGTCTGGACATATCATTTAAATATGTTTTGGATGAATTTATCCACTATGATAAAATACTTTATTTTACTACCGGTATGTAATAGGTTTCGAACAACTTTAAAATGTATCACTATCTGTGGCGTATGAGTAGTCTGAAAAGATTTGGCGTGGGGAAAGTGGGGTGGGGTGGGCACTTAACCGGCTTCTGATAGTGACTAGTGAACAAACTCAGTATTTTAAAACGCTTAGGACCATATCTTTCTATAGGCTAAATAAAATTACTATATTTCATACATTTATTTTAAGCAACTTTAATTTCTGCCCTTTGGCATGGCACTTTTGCTCGGAAACTAACACCAAAAAACTAGAGAAAGTGCAGGAACGAGCCACAGGCACTTGTCTCGGAAAAAAATTCCTATATACCTTAATATAAGGTAAACGGACAGAAAGTCACAGGACAAAAAGTCACAGGACATAAAGTCACAAATTTGATAGGACAAAAAGTCACAGGACAAAAAGTCACAAATAATTTGTTGACAATTGTATGAAAAATAAGAGAAAGATCTTGAAATATTTTCTTTTTATTACATATATTAATTTTTAAGTTTAGGAAATTGTTCATAAGCCTTGATAAATGAAAATTTATTAAATTTTAATTATTCAAAAGATATATATTTCTTGGCACCATGAAGCCATTTAAGTACCAAGCCACTTTGACATTTTGTTTTCATAACAACTTTTTATCATTATTGATATTTATTGAAAAATTTTAATAACAAAGTTTCTTTATATATGATAGTTCAAGAAAAAACAAAAAATATTTTTAAAATTAGTGTTTTCTTGTTTAAAAAAAAAATGATCTCAAAACTGAATTGTGACTTTTTGTCCTGTGACTTCTTGTCCGTGACTTTTTGTCTGTGACTTTTTGTCCTGTGACTTTCTGTCCTACATTTTAATATAACACAAGGTACTTAACTCGCAGTTTTGAAAAATGTCAGCCGGTTATATGCCGATTTCTCGGTTGTCAACCCCACTGAAACTTGTTATGTCGTAAATCTAAATTGATTTCTCTACACAATGGTGTATATCACGCCTACTTTTGTTGTCGGAATCATCCGTAGCAATCCTACCCAAGTATGTCAATCGTAATTATTTCGTCTACCGACGCCAAATTGGAAACATATGTCTCGCAGTAAAAGGTATCTTCCCACTCTCTTTATATATCTCGGTTTCCGATTGGTCAAGTTTTATGGGAAGGTCTAAATGTTTCTCGGAGTTATCTGATCTTATTTCATATTATACATAAAGTCCAGAGAGAGTCTGAATGACATTGACGTATAAATGGGAAAATTTGTGTCTAAAAAAGAAACTCGTAACTTATTAGACATACCACAAATAACACTTGTTAGATTTTTTTCACGGTATCTTATACAATTTTACTAATTGGGTGATAATTTCTATTCAAACAAAAACTAACAGTCCATTTTTACTGAACTAGTTCACATTTTTGTTAAGGGAGCTACCATTTGATTTTTATGGGGAGGCTAGGATGAAATTTGAAAAAAATAGGCAGGACAGGAGTTTTGAGTAAAAAAAGGCAGGATGAGCAACTTGGTAAAAAAAAGGCAGGATGACAATTTGTGTAAAAAAATTCAGGATAAACTAGTAAAAAAAAAGGCAGGACCGAATAGAGTAAAAAATAAAAAGGCAGGACAGAGATTACAACTAAAAAAAAAAGCAGGACAAAATTTTTCATCCTAGCCCCCCCATAAAAACCAAATGGTAGCTCCCTAAGGAACCAGCTGAAGCCCGCCTCCGGCGCTGGATTTCCTCGCTGTGTTGAAGACCCATTGGTGGTCTTCACTCTTGGGCTGTTTTCTTCTCTTTGGCCGAGTCGGATTGTTGTCTCTTTGACACATTCCCAGATTCCATTCTCAATTTTATCAGTTGTCACTAGAACATTTGTTTTTAAGTTAGTGTCCTTTTGTAACTGACAATGACATTTTGTAGGTTGGTTCTCTTTGTAAAATATTCAGTAGGCCTTCGAAATATACAAATATATTGTCAAACATGTCAAATTACGGCTGGGTACCAGCCTTAACATTTTATGACTCAAAGTCATCGAAGCAGCCGAAAACCACACCGAAAATAGTGTTTTCAAATAAACAAACGAAAGATAAAAAATTCTGTAAAAGTAATGACTTTATAGTATTGTTTGATAAGTCACAGGTAATTTGGGCATTGGCTCCTTTACTTCGTTTTTCGGGGTTCAATTTTGCTTGTTAATAATTTTCTTTAATATTTCGCCTTATTCTCTGACAATGTCTTCTTGCTCCCACAATAGAAATGTTAGTCTATACGTGCTGAAAATGTATGCTCGTCCTAGGTTTTTTTTATGACGCTATATATGCATGATCATGAAGAGAGTACCAAATCCGAAACTATATCTTAGACATGTCGAACTTTAAACTGTAAATCTGAGAAGGGAAACCAGCCTTTACTGAAAGCAAATTTGCAAAAATATCACTCCATGAATACTAATTATGTTGGGCTTTGGTGTATGTGAGCTCGCTTACTAAAGGTTCTCTCATTTTGACAAGTTTCACTTTGGTCGTTCTATATATTGTCAAATATAGTAAAAAATAATTCGTTTCAATATAAGAATCTTCACAGTACTGCCCGAGTATGAGGGGTACTTGTAAAATTGAGCTCACGGCACGGCTTTAAGCTCGCCTGGCCCGAAGGGAGTTTTCCCATCGCTTGGCATCCGTCGTCGTCCGTTAACTTTTACAGATCATCTCTGAAACTACTATTTGACCAATTATGACTCCTTACGGGTTTTAAATTTCATACAATGGTTACAATTTTTTTATGACGTTATATATGCATGATCATGAAGAAAGTGCTAAATATAAAACTATATTACTTCTTTTGTTATTTCATTTAATATATTTTATATTTATTTTTATAAAATGAACCTCATTACACTTATTGCTCTTATTTTAATATTGTGTCTTTTCATTGAAAACTTTTATTATTGCGCGTTATATCCAAGGATTTAATTCCTTGCTTGTACTTATATTAATTCTATAACACCGTAATAGTAATGAAAAAACTGAATCAGTTTTTTTAGAAAATCATGCATGTTTATTCATTTAAAATCATTTAAGTATTAATAAAACCTCCTTTTAAATGAATATTGTCATACTTTGTTTCTTTATATTTCGTTTAAAAGTTTATGATATATGTATATAGTATATACACCATTATTGTATACCTCGTTTTACATTAGCCGACACTGCATTTGTTTACCCTCATCTTTCTGGTATTTTTTTGCTTAATTGATATTGTTTGTTTCTCTGTAAACTTGTACTTAGTTTTACAGTTTTTAGAGAATAAAGTATCCTAATCTATCTATCTATTCCCATTTTTAATTATTTCTTATTGTTTCTTTTTAGCGGTTAATCTTAGCCAGTACCCGAGCCAGCACCTAAACATAAATCATAATCATTTATATTCTGTATAACTTATTTGTTTTTGTGTTTAGATTATAATAATTGAATTTTTTGTAAATGTATTTATAGCCTTTTGGGAATTTTCAAATAAACACACAGCTGATATGTGAAAACGAAAGTAAAATAGGTATTTCCTGAAAATTAATATGATGACGTAATTCTTCTCTCAACGACATTTTGTTCAAGGAGAGAAGTTGACTTAAGGTACTGAGGTAGGTGCAAGATGGCTTCTTGGTTAAAAGTAGCTAGGAAATTTGGAGAAGGGAAACACCATAATTTATTAGTTTGGGCAGTTTCAACTCGTTAACATAAATGAAGAGGATTTGGCGATGTTAAAGATGTTCAACTTGGACGTGTTGAACTTTAAACTGTGAATCGAAAATGATTAACTTTTATGTTTGCTTAAATATGCACTTGAAATACATAGGCCTATATTGAATATATGTTGTATAGTTAGGTCTGTACGTCAAATTAAGTGAAAGAAATCCAACAACACAAAAATAATGAAACACAAAACGAAAGAGGTCAACATTCGTTCTTCAACAACACACCAACAAGTGTATTGAAAGCCTTATTTATATTTTTCAATGTTAAGGATAACTCCCCAAGGGACATAGGGGTCTGTATGCAGTGGCAGATCCATCCATTATTAAAACGGGGGTTCCAAATCAATATAAAAAGGGGGGTCCAACCATATGTCCCCAATCAAAATCATTGATCGTCAACAAAAAAGGGGGTTTCAACCCCGGACCACCCCCTTCCTCGATCCGCCACTTGGATAGGATTTACAGAAGAAAGAGTAATGGGCCAAATCTACAGAAAAATGGACCCCAAAAATAAAGAATAAAAAGGGGACCATAGTGGTAATCCGACGGTTCGACAGTTCGACGGTACAATATGGTATTAATAGTGATTTATTACCACCAATTAGGTTGATTGATATTGAATGATATACAGTAGAACCTGTCTAATGTGACACCTGAGTATTCTAGAATCCTTTAAAACTAGCAGTCTGACACTTTATGTCGGTCCCAAAGATAATAGTTTCATTGTTTTTCAACTTATGTGTTTCAACAACATCTCTTATTCCATATATTTATTTTTGTTTCTAAGATATGTCAGATTAAATAGGTTTCTTTGTATCTGTTTCCCAGTAGCAACCGATCTCTTCCAAAAAGACTGGAAAACCTTTGAATTGTTCGTAACATGTCTAAACATGATTTAATTCGAGAGATCGATACTTCTTTGGTTTAATTTAAGTCATTTTATTTACATTATTCAATCCTTATCTGGATAGATACTATTACACACACACACACATACAGGTTAATAAAAACTTTATAGGTAAAGTAGGGTTATAAAATCATTATTTTTCGATTTGTAAATATAACATACAAAGGGTCATGAAAAAATGTAAACATCCTTTGTTTTTGGAAGAGGAAAGGGCACCAACGCCCACCTCTTTTCCTAATGAAAGGCACAGGGACTCAGTTAGCAGATTAAAATTTTGTTAATCAATGTTTTTAATTTTTTTAGTATTTCCTGTCTATTTGTATTACTTTATTAACGTATTTGACGTTGACATCACTATTTCTTTGTTTTCTAGCAATGTGCAGTTTACTATCCATATCCGTATACTGAAAAATCCTAAAGGGATCTAAGTCGCCATCTTGAATTGCCTTCCTACTTTAGATAAAAATAATTAAAAATATTAATAAATTACTATATACCTTACAAAGGCACTCATTTTCTTCCTAAATTATTCTTCTATCACATGCATATTTTGATTTTGGATCAACAGAACCCTTACGCAACTTCAGTTGCATTCAGGTCAGAATATTCAAATTTCCGGCGAAAGCAACGTAACTGGCAAACATGTCGTTTTTCAGTAAGATATACGAAATGGGAGATAACTCTTGTCATTCGAAACTTTCGTTGATGCATTTACTACAACGATAACTCCTCATAAATTGACGAGTGCTGTCCCCTGACATAAATATCGATCGCAAATTTAATAACGAATAGAACCTTTCTGCAAACGGGGTAACATAAATCACTGACTTTTGGTAGACACATCAATAAAATGAAGTAGTTACTAAAAATATAAAAATATTGACGTGTTCAACGGGATTTACCAGGTTCAGTAACAGTACCAGGATTTAAAAAAAGGGGGCAAGTTGGTAGGCTAACTTTGGATTAATACTTTGAAAAGTCTATGCATTTATCATACATGCATGTATGAAGCTCCATTAGGAGGTCCCTGTCCCCATAAATCCGCCTCTGATTATATACATGTTGTACTACATAAATCCTTGATGTGAAAATATCAGGACGATGTCTGACAGAAAGTCACATTCCTTTAAGAAAAAACCCCGATAGTTTGGGGACAATCATTTGATATTTTCAATGGGCGGAAGGATAGGAGAATAATCTGATATTGAAACAACACATACAATGACTGTTCGAGGAAATTTTCGTTTGATATTTAATTTTATGAAGGATTCTTGGCGTATAAATCTGTCTCAAATCTGATCGATTGAGCGTAGGTATCAAGTTAGGGACAGCACTCGTCAGTCTATGAGGAGTTATCGTTGTAGTAAAAGCATCAACCCGAATGACAAGAGTTATCTCCCATTTCGTCTATCTTACTGAAAACGACATGTTTGCCAGTTACGTTGCTTTCGCCAGGAAATTTGAATATTCTGACCTGAATGCAACTGAAGTTGCGCAAGGGTTCTGTTGGTCCAAAATCAAAATATGCATGTGATAGAAGAATAATTTAGGAAGAAAATGAGTGCCTTTGTAAGGTATATAGTAATTTATTAATATTTTTAATAATTTTTATCTAAAGTAGGAAAGGCAATTCAAGATGGCGACTTAGATCCCTTTAGGATTTTCAGTATACGGATATGGATAGTAAACTGCACATTGCTAGAAAACAAAGAAATAGTGATGTCAACGTCAAATACGTTAATAAAGTAATACAAATAGACAGGAAATACTAAAAAAATTTAAAAACATTGATTAACAAAATTTTAATCTGCTAACTGAGTCCCTGTGATGAAAGGTACGAAAACTGAGGAACAAACGAAACATTGTGAATCAAATAACATGATTTTAAAGTTTGAGATTTCTTGAGCAGAAAAATTAGATAGGTACAAAATTTGAAACTTTATAAAACATCAAATAATCAACTATAATAAATTGACTTTTATTCTATAAATTTATATTTTTAATAGAATGTAAACTTTCTTAGGAGACCGAATAAACCCAATACATGTTTGAACGCCTTGAGGCACATTCGATTACATATCTCAATTTACATATCTCAATAATCAAACCACCAGTATGTTTATAAACAAAATACGGTAAAAATTGGCCCCAGCCCTTAAAGACCAAACAGCCTATTCAGATCTACCAGTGATTTTTCCTTAAAATTTTGTGTGAAGGTATTTCATGATTTGAGGAACAAAATATGATAAAAAAAATTGGGGGTCACCGACTTAGTTTTGTCACTATAGCAACCTCAGTTTCGTGTTTTCCCGAATATTAACATGATATTTGCTAAGGGCATACGATACAGTTACAGGAGAGGTAATGACGTTGCTAACGTAAATTGTTATTTTCGCGACGTCAAACTATGACTTATCGGGAAAAGATTCAGTTTTCGACTGATTTTTATCATGCAAACTTATTTAACTTGAAAACGAGTTCATGGACTCCTTTTTTTAAAAATGCCATTTGGTTTCATTACGCGAGAAGATTGTTTGTGCCAATTTTCATGAAAACGTAAATAGAGCAATTTTTTTAAATTTGATAAATATACAGCAAAAAATGATGTTTTTTTCTACATTCATGAACATTTGATATATAAGAGTTATTTCTGAATAAAAAATGTATAAATTTTTAGGATACTTATAAAATACAGAAATTCCAAATTATTTCACAAAAAACAATTTGGGTTCATCTTTTAAAACAAAAAAGTTACGTCTTTCTTTCGAAAGGGAAAATACGGCCACTATTCCGAATTTTGAACAAATATACAAAATTTCGACCTCATTTTACTCAAAAAGCAGCACATGAAGGTATATTTTTTATTACATATTTGATTTAATCAGGTAAAAAATAGTCTATATGGAAATTTTTATCAAAATGTAAATACGGGATCAAAACTGTATCGTATGCCCTTAAACATGCATATTGTTGGTATATTTTACGAATGAGAAGAGAAATAATCGAGAATAGTTTGGATGAATTAAAAAGACAGAATACGCACCCTAAGTGTGACGGACGGACGAGTATATGAATATCAATGCCCTCGAATTTTGGAATAATGGGGCACCATCTTGTAGCATCTTTTTCTATCGTATCCGATGTGATATGTCGGATTATCGATCTACCGAACTGTCGAACTGTCGGACCATCGAACCGTCGTACTATTGAACCGTCGGACTATCGAATCATCCGACTAAAGGGGCGTCGGATTGTCGAGCGGACCCTAGAGAAAGAGGGTAAAAAATAAGAAAAGAAAGTAATGGGGTGCTTAAATTTAAAGGATAGAGATAGACGGGCAAAACATAAAAAGAATAGAGAAAAATGACTTATCAAATTATGGCACAGCTTTTTGGTATTTTATTTCACGTGTTTCCCGTAGTAGTAACATATGACTAAGTGGTTAGAACTATGCAGTGTAACAGATAATAGGTTTAAAAAGTCAATACGGATACATTATTTTACAATAACATTTTCAGTATTCATGGATAAAGGAATAAATACATTTGAACTTGTTTGTATTTGATTTTAATTTTACCTCACTTTTAAAATGATAGGATATCTTTGTCATTTTCGTGAATAATTCAGTAACTGTTGTACACTTTTTGAATAATAAGATACACACATGTATGCATTTACATCCTTGTCATAAATATGTTTCTTGTTTCAGATAAAGATATTTTCTGAAAATGGCTGACAGGCCAAGGTAAGTATATAATATTTGTGAGATTTGAATTTTAGTTATGATCCACTATAATTTTGAGACAGGCGAAAGATATCAAAGGGATATGCGAACACATAAGTCGAAAACTGCTAATTACATGACAAGAAACGAAAAACGACGAAAAGACAAACAACGGTACACAAAACACAACATATAATACCAAAGACTAAATCACACGAACCCCACCAAAAACCGGGGATGATATCAGGTGCTCCGGATGGTAAGCAGATCCTGCTCCACATGTGTCACTTGTCGTAATATGGTATAGACGTACTGAACTCGACGTTTATACTCCCTAATATACCTGTATTTATCTCATGAATATGATAGTTGATCATGAAACAGTTTTCGATTTTCTTACAAACGAGACATATCTTTGTTAACCGTTTTATTTTCTTTAAAATTGTTCATAGATGTTAACCGTTTTATTTTCTTTAAAATTGTTCATAGATGTTAACCGTTTTATTTTCTTTAAAATTGTTCATAGATTTTTAAAAAATTTATTTGCAATTTGGGACCATAAAAAAACATAAATTAGAGTAAAACAGACATGACCAAAAGAGAAAAGACAAATAGACAAATAAATTACACAAAACACTTCACAGAAAAAAAACTTATACTTATCGATCAATATGAGCTCCAATGAAAAAGTGAGATAACAAACACAAAGTGTGACTATTTTTCTGACTTTGGATAACCACAAAGTAATCGTATCAAACATTTTCGTGAATATTCGATGTCAAATAAATATAATATTGCCTGAACAATTGGAACCGTGTTGAATAACTATAAGCATTAAGATAATGGGTTAATTTATAACTAATGAATACAATTTCAAATCAAGAAATACTCTCCTTTCCTTCCGTATTAGTACATTTGATAGTTACCCCATACTTTTATGTATGCTTCTTATAATTCGTTTGTACAATACTACAAGGTGTATTGGTTAATTTAGAATGTTCATACACAGAGTAAATTTTGTGTTCAATGTACAATATGCCATATAAATATAACTACATCATGTATTTTCACAATGAAAACAACGAAGCGAAAAAACTACCGAACGAATTTAAGTCTAATTTGTGTTCATATATGAATTGAATCACCATTGCTTTCCATTATAAAGCTCCCGTAGCCTTCACTTGGACGTGCATTGTAGTATCAAGACTTTTAAAACGGTAATAAATTGCAAATAGATTGTAGATGTACATCTAGGACCTTTTTCAAATAAAAATTATTAGTTTTAGCTATCCACTTTAAAGATGTAAGATACTAGTACATGTATTTATATTCTATTGTAATTTTTAATTATTTTATTTAGAGGTCGGGGAAGAGGTCGAGGTCCTTTGCGTGGACGAGGAGGACGAAGCCAAGATACAACTCGCCAGAATGAACATCGAGATGTCCCTTGGAAACTTTTGTTAGGATTTCGACGACTACAGGAACTTAAGGACAAAGAACCTTACGAAGTTACCCTGACGATAGCAAAACGTAAACATGCTTTTAAAGAAGCTTTGAGCGAAACACAACACGAGCCGAACATTATAGCATTATTCCTAAGATGTATAGCAAAGGCTAGTGAATGTGAAACATTGAGGGAAAATATGATTGAAATATTTGTAATTTTGGAAAATTCACTATTCTTTAAATCATCACTTCCTGCTTATATCTTTGGTGCTATGTCAGAAGCTTCGCCTGACAGGCAAATGAACTATAAGCAACCCTTTCGGGATATATTAACAATAGTGAGAGACTTCAGACTGAAAATGCCACAATCAATTGTGTCAGTTATGGGGTTAAATGCTATACTTGATACCACATTTAACACACTGCGAAATATGTCTAGTGATGTCGTAGATGATGAAATGTGGGAATCTTATCTGGAGTATAAAGAAGCACAAGAAGAATCGCTCAAAAGAATGGCAACAAAAAAGACTGAAAAGCGACAAGAGGTTGACAATGAAGAGGACCCACCAGATGATTTTCGTGAATTAACCATATTTCCAGGAAAGGTCGATGTGGAGATTAATGCTGAACCATTTATCAGACGCAATAAGAAAACTGGAGGATATGAGAACACCGACCATTATCTAGATGTGCAGTTTCGTCTTTTACGTGAAGACTTCATTGGTCCGTTACGTGATGGCATAAAAGAGTATATTGAAGCTGTACATGCAACAGGAAAAGCTAAGCGATTGCAAGAACTAAGAATATATACCGATGTACAGATCATAAGTCCAGTTTGTAACAATAGCGGACTTTGTCGTAGGATAAGTTTTAATTGTAAAGGAATGAATCGCATACGATGGGAATCAAGCAAACGACTGATATACGGTTCTCTTGTATGTTTATCATCTGACAACTTTCAGACATTACTTTTTGCAACCGTTGCAGAAAGAGATGTGAAAAATATTCAAAAAGGGTTGGTTGATGTCAAGTTCGAGACTGATAACAGGACGATTGCTAATATTCCAGAAGACACAGTGTTTGTTATGGCAGAAACAACTGCTTACTTCGAAGCTTATAGGCATGTCCTACAAGGATTACAAAATGTGCCAAACGGTGGTTTGCCATTTGAGAAGTACATTGTCAGATGTTTTACGGAGACAGCTTTGCCTGCTTACCTCCGGCGAAATCCTGATGCGATGTTTGATTTACGACCTCTAGTTGATGAAGACATGATTTTACGTGCGAAAAGAAATATAACTGCAAATCGAGAAGATACCAGAGAACCAATATATAACTTCAGTGTAAGGTCCGAGGAAGCTCGCCGTGTCAAGGTCAACAATTTAAAAACGTGGCCAGCGCACGATCTATTTCACTTAGACATGTCTCAGTTTAGAGCTGTTCAAAATGCCCTATCGAGAGAATTTGCCATTATTCAAGGGCCACCAGGAACTGGTAAAACATACATTGGACTAAAAGTTGTTAAAGCACTTCTTCATAACAGAAATCTCTGGAATACTAATCCTGACACTGGACAGGAAGATAATAGACCATTACTTGTCGTCTGCTATACAAATCACGCACTAGACCAGTTTTTGGAAGGAATTTTAAGATTTTTCAAAGGCGACATTCTACGACTTGGTAGTCGCAGTTCTAGTGAGGTAATGAAGCAACTGAACATCAGTAATATGCGCATGACGATGAGAAAAAAGAGAGAATTACCTCGAATTATTCATATGGAAAGAATGTCAACTAAGCATACAATGAAAGCTCTTCAAGAAGAAATTAATAAAATATGCAATAGAATTGAAATGGCAAAACGGGAATTACTACACGAAGACACTTTAGAAGCAGCTATGGGCAAATTTTTTACACGTCTCGTTTCTGGCTTCGAGTACAGAATGTATCAGTATGGATATGAAATGAGCAAAGCGAAGAAGCAGTCAGCAATGTTGGAATGGCTTGGGTATGGCAACATTTTAACCGAAGATCCTGCAGTAGAAGAGGAACAGGAAGTTGAGAATGACCATGTAAATGAAGACGATAATCGGATGAACAACGAAGAGAACCAAGATGATTTGATGGACGAGTTCATAAATGTCATCGATGAGCTAGATGCAGAAATGAACATGAGACAACTTGACATTGAAGATTTGGAGAATGAAGAAGAAAACGATGCACTCGTTACAGAAATGCAACAAGCATTACAAGATTTGGATGTACGGAAGCCAGTGATAGCATTAAATGTTTCCCAATTAGATGCAGTTGATAAAAAATCGGATTTATCTGAGCAATGGCAAATGACAAAAAAGCAAAAGAAACAAATGAAAAAAACGCTTAGAAAAGAACTATCATCAAATGATCGTATGACTCTTGAAGAAGTTTCTCGCAATTTTGATATGTGGGGACTACGAAAGAAAGACAGATGGCGCTTATATCGATTTTGGGTTAACGCATATTGCGATAGTCTCAAAGAAAAGATACGTGGAAAAGAGGACGAGTTTCAGTTAGCCTGTGCAAAATATAATGAGGTGTTAATGCAAGAAGATAGGGAAATCATGCGACAGTCAACCATAATTGGAATGACAACTACGTGTGCAGCAAGGTATCAGTCCGTCCTTCAGGAAATCAGACCACGAATTATTGTAGTCGAGGAAGCAGCAGAGGTACTTGAGGCTCATATAGTTAGTACTCTTAGCAGAGGATGTGAACATGTAGTATTGATAGGAGATCACAAACAACTAAAACCGAATCCTACTGTTTATAAACTAGCAACCAAATACAACCTAGAAATTTCTTTGTTTGAGCGCATGATATGCAACAACATGGCCTATGACTGTCTCCAATTTCAGCATCGAATGAGACCAGATATATCAAAAATGTTGCGTAAAATATACCCAGAACTGAAAGATGACGATACTGTTAAAGGATATGAAAATGTCAAAGGTATATCAAGCAATGTATTTTTCGTCGATCACACATATGAAGAAACTTCCGAAGATGATTTGAAGAGTCACTCAAATGAGCATGAAGCAGATTACATTGTCGCTCTGTGTAGATACCTTTTGTTGCAAGGATACGATCGCGAACAGATCACCGTTTTGACTCTTTATTCTGGTCAGCTATTTGCTCTTAGGCGGAGAATGCCAAAATCCTTATATGAAGGCGTAAGAGTAACTGTTGTTGACAATTTTCAAGGAGAAGAAAATGACATCATTTTATTGTCTTTAGTTCGAAGCAATGAAGATGGAAAGATTGGATTTTTGAGCATTGAAAATAGAGTTTGCGTTGCACTTTCTAGGGCAAAAATCGGACTCTACGTCATCGGGAATTTTACATTATTGTCAAATAAAAGTAAATTATGGTGTTCCATCGCTGATCATGCCAGAAGAAACATGTTCCTTGGTGAAGCCTTGCCGCTATATTGTCAAAACCATCAAAATGAAAGTTTGCTTCTTGCAGCAGAACCATCAGATTTCAAGAAGGCACCAGAAGGTGGATGCATGAAACCATGCGAATATCGTCTTCCATGCGGTCATACATGTGCAAGAGCTTGCCATACGTACGATCGTGATCACGAGGAATACGAATGCAATAAACCATGCACTAAAATACTCTGTGAAAGAAATCACAGATGCTCTCGAAGATGCAATCAAGAATGTGGAAAATGTCATGAATGGGTTCAAAAAGTCCTTCCAAAATGCGGACACACACAAGAAGTAATGTGTTATATAGATCCAGCAAACTGGAAATGTACATCAAGATGTTTTGAAAGTCTGCCTTGTGGTCATCCTTGTCGCAATCTTTGTGGAGAAGCGCATACAGAGTATTGTATGATGAAAGTGTTGAAAAAATGGAGTTGTGGGCATTCGGAAAAAATCAGTTGTAACCAGCAACATATAGCAATCTGCACTAAAAAGTGCGGACAGGAACTTGAGTGTGGTCATATCTGTGATGGTACATGTGGGGAATGTTTCCAAGGAAGGCTTCATGCATCATGTAGAAAAAGCTGTAATCGACGTTTGGTTTGTGAACATCCTTGCCAGGATCGCTGTTCTAGCTGTCCACCATGTATTCGTCAGTGTGAGAATCGTTGTAAACACAGCTATTGTGGCAAGAAATGTGGACAACTTTGCGTGCCATGTGCTGAACTTTGTGAATGGCAATGTAGACACCATAAATGCGAAAAAATATGCAGTGAACCATGCAATAGACCCCGCTGTAATAAACCATGCAAGAAATTGTTAGAATGTAAACACCAGTGTATTGGACTATGTGGGGAACCGTGTCCTAATCTTTGTAAGATATGTCATGCTGACATTGTGACAGAAGTCTTCTTTGGAAACGAGGACGAACCAGATGCACGATATGTCCAATTGGAGGATTGTGGACACTTATTTGAATTTTCTGACTTAGATCAATGGATGGACAAGATCGATGAAGGAAACAGCGACACAGCCATAAAATTGAAAGAATGCCCAAGATGCAAAACAGCTATTCGCCGTAATTTGCGATATGGTAACATGATTAAACAAGCACTTCGTGATATCGAATCTGTAAAGAGAAGAATGTTAGGTGACGATGTGAGAAAGTCTCAAATGGAAAAATCCATATCTAGAGGAATACCTACTTTACCTGTAAAAGAACAGCGAAAAATCCGAGAATATCATTCAGATTTAACTAAAGGTCCTTTTGACGAAAACACACTTTCAGCAATTGAAAATCAAATCAACGTTGTTAGCCATGTAAATGATTTGAAAGCAAAGTTTGAAAAGGATAGAGATTCTGTGTACTACAGAGAACTTTATGACAAAGGTATTGAACATTTGGATGATTGTCATGAATTTACTCTTAGAAAGAGAAGATACTTTACTGTCCAAGAAACAAATGATCTTACTGCAGAATTAGATCGTCTACAAAGACTCCGCATTTTCCTAAAATATAAGGAAAGGAGAAGAGTAATTGAGACTGCTTTACCAAGGGAGCTGAGTCTCGATTTCATGACAGCAGAAGAGTACCTTACAAAAGGGACATTTACAAATATCAGAAAGATGTTTGTTGACAAAACCCTCGAAACATTAAAGACAGCATTGCCCTTATCTGGATTAGCTATTACTGACAAGGAACGGATAGACATTGTAACAGCGATCGGATTGGGAAAAGGTCATTGGTTCAAATGTCCAAATGGTATGTAAAAGTTTGATAAAAAAACAGTATTTCCGAATTGAAAAAGAAATCTTACAATGTAATAAAATAATTATATAACATCTAAAATGATAGAAATTACACACTATAAATTTGGTGAATCCGAAACGCTTTTCTGGATTTACCTTCTTCATAAAACAATTACAAAACAAAAAATTTACAAAGAGCATGAATGACATTGTAATATACTTCCCCTAAATAAGTGAAGCTTTTTGTGATAAAGATTTTTTCTTCAAAATCACGAAATTTATTTGAGTTCATTTCTACTCTTTGAAATTGAAAACAATTGATATTTTCAGTCAAAAAAACAGTTAGTGACAAAAACTCTAAAATTACAAGATCAGTTCATAAGATGTTAAAAATGAGAAATGCTTCCTGTTTCAAGCCTTTATTATTCCTCTAATCGAGATGTATATGATATGCTTTATTTCACCACATGTTGTTCATCTTTAGTTGACTTTTCTGGTGAAGGGTAAAAACAAAAAAGTCCTTCTATCGGAACGTCCGTTTTATTCTATAGTTTGGACGTTTATAAGCCGCTCTAAGAAAGTGGCTATTTCTTAATCTAAATTTGTGTATGTATGCGCAATCACTTTAGATATGTAAACCTTTTGTACAAGAGCAGATTTTATTTTAGGTCATGTTTATGCCATTGGTAATTGTGGGGGAGCGAATCAACATGGAATTTGTCCTGAATGCAAGTCTCAAATCGGGGGTATGGGTCATTTAGTGGCTGGCAATACCACTGCTCTTGAAATGACCAGTTAAGGTATTAAAACAATTTTTGAATGTTGTTTGTGAAGGCATGCTACATGTGTTTGCCCATCGTCATAATAGCTTCTTTCTAAATAAGTAAAATGGCAATTTATGATCAAACTGGCATTATAAGTTAGGTTTAGCCAAATTATTTAAAACATATCAAAACAAACCATTGCCATAATTTATAGAAGTTGTAATTTATAATATATACCTTCACATCCCAAGGGTTGATTGGGATATAGAAATAATTTCTTTGACTTCTCCCGTCTGGTGGTTATGCCTATGCTGAGGATGTCCTTTTACTTGTGTGGGATATATAAATATGCAGCCACGTCCGATTGGATGAATCCTTTGTTACGTATACGTGAATTGTCAAGAACTTGTTGAGGGGTTCGTTGGCATGTTACAAGCCAATATTTCTGAGGCTATCCAGCATACATTCCTAGTTGAAGTCCAAATTTGTGACCCTTCTTCCATGTCAACTTACTTTGCAGACGCAATCAATTGAATTGAATTTGTTTTCGTCTAGAATATGTATTAAGGACATTAAGAAAGCAACAATTAATCAATCATATTACTTTTATATTGAAATGTTTATTATCTCAATTCTTGATTTGATAAGACCAACAAGTTCAGTTAAAGATTTTTTTTTACACCGGCACTGTCCTAGGCTAGGGGAAGTTGCGCACAAACATATTAATATACAATTTTACAGCGACATGTGCTTTTGACACCGCCATATTCCATATGTGCTTGCCCCAAGCCAGGAGTCTGTAATCGAGTAGTTGTCGGGTTTTGTCGCAGAAAACTCGACATAGGGATAGTGATCCGGCGGCGGCGTTAACTACCTTCTTAAAAGCTTAATATTTCAGAAGGTAGAAGACCTTGATGCTTCATACTTTGTATATAGATGCCTTATGATTTAAAGTTTCCGTCTGTCATATGTCCATTGTACTTGACCTCATTTTCATGGTTCAGTGACTACATGAAAACAAAGTTCAGATTTTTTGTAATGTTAATTTCTCTCTTATTATGAGTAATAGGATAAGTATATTTGATATGTGCGTACCTTGCAAGGTCGTCGTGCCTGTCAGACAGTTTTCACTTGACCTCGACCACATTTCATGGATCAGTGAACAAGGTTTAGTTTTCGTGGTCAAGTCCATATCTCAGATACTATAAGCAATAGGTCTACTATATTTGGTGTATGGAATGATTGTAAGGTGTACATGTCCAACTGGCAAGTGTCATCTGACCTTGACCTCATTTTCATGGTTCAGTGGTAAAACCATAGTTTTTGTGTTTTGGTCTGTTTTTCTAATACTGTATGCAGTAGGTCAACTATATTTGGTGTATGGAAATATTTTATGATGTACATGGCAGTCTGGCAGGTTTTATTTGACCTTGACCTCATTTTCACGGTTCAATGCTCAATGTTAAGTTTTTGTGTTTTGGTCTGTTTTTTTTAATACTGTATGCAAAAGGTCAACTATATTTGGTGTATGGAAATATTTTACGATGTACATGTCATCCGGCAGGTTTTATTTGACCTTAACATCATTTTCATAGTTCATTGCTTATGTTAAGTTTTTGTGTTTTGGTCTGTTTTTCTTAAACTTTAAGCAATAGGTCAACTATAGTTGGTGTATGGAATGATTGTAAGGTGTAAATGTCTGTCTGGCAAGTATCATCTGACCTTCACCTCATTTTCATGGTTCATTGGTCAATGTTAAGTTTTCTTGGTTAACTTTGTTTCTTAGACACTATAAGCAATATATCAACTTTATTTGATGCATGGAATGATTTTAAGGTGTACATGTCTTTCTGGCAGGGTTCATCTGACCTTGACTTCATTTTCATGGTTCATTGGTCAGTATAGAATTTCCATGGTTTTTGCTGTGTCTTTTATACTATAGGCAATAGGCCATCTATATTCTGTGTATGGAATGATTGTATTAAAGGTGTACATGTTTTTCTGGCTTGGTTTATCTGACCTTGACCTCATTTTCTTGGATCATAAATGTTAATGTGATACTTGTAGTAAAACTTTATATGTAGGACTATCAACATAAAATCAATGGTGAGTATAGTAGGCGAGACATTTCAGCGTGTGCACTCTTGTTTTATAATTGACTAAATTGTTTGAGTTTTGCATATTGTTGAAGGACGTTCGATGCCGTCAGCTTGTTCACATCTTTATCCTTTTATTTTTTAATGGATAGTTGTCTTATTTGCAATCATAACACATCCAGTTACTTTTATCTTTTTTAGTTTTAATAATCTAAAGTAGGATCAAGACTTTGTCAAACATGTGCTTTGTGCAAGTATGCGGGATATTGCATGTGCAGCGAAATTAAATAAATTTACAACAAATGTGCCGTGAGAAGAAATAAATCTGCTTAGAAAACTATGCTAATATTCTGTTCAATAAAGTTCGGCGTAACACATAAAGTTTTGTCGGAAGTAAACTACGCCAAGTTTTAGTCCGATTGATTTTACATATTTTTTTACGTTTCATTGATCTAAGTACAGTTTCAAACGCACAACTGGCGTGCAAAATTATAAGCGGAGTATCTTTGATGAGTTTATTTACAACCATTGGGTCGATGCCACTGATGATCGAGGTTTCCTTCCCTAGCCCAGTAGTCAACACTTTTGTGTTGACATGAAATATCATTGATATGGTCAAATTATAATGCTACTGTTTTGTACAAAACTGAATTGTTTGACGAAAAACTAAGGATTTTCTACCCGAGGAATAGATAACCGTAGCTGTTTTTGGCAAAACCTTTTCGAAATTTGGGTACTCTATGCTCTTCAGCTTTTTACATGATTTGGCTTTTAATTTGATTTTTCGAGCGTCTTTGTTGAGTCTTTTGTTGACGAAATATGCGTCTGGCAAACATAATTTTAAGCCTTGTATCTTTGGTAATTTTTCTATGCGTATCATACTAGACCGTTTCCACTTATCAATTTAGTTTTTCATGGGAAGTTCACAAAACGCATTAGCTTTGTCATATCCCAAAGGGAGACGGTATTGGCAACACCTAAACAACCGACTAGATTTGAATTAAACTTTCGTAGAATATTTTCTATCTTATAACATGTTGTACCTCTAATTTTATTCTTGTTCCATAATCATTTGTTTGGGTTCCTCCTTTCCAAACAAGGACATTGACGTACGAAACAATTAGGGGAACTCTATAAATTTGAGAACTCTGATCACTGTTTCTGTAGTTTTGGCGTTGAGTTATTACAAACAAATCAGAACATTTAACTTGCAATGAAAGTCAAGAAACACAACTGTTTGATCGTATACTTTCATCGATAAATCTTTCGAATAGAAAGAGCTTTATTTCTAAGAAAAGAAATTAGAATTTGATGAAAGTTTTAGCAGATTATTTTGGAATACGTTTACAGCAAAAAGGAATATGTATACAGCAAACAAAAAAGAAATAAGACGGATTTTTGCATTTTAATTAACCATAGAAAGACAAACTTATGCTGACATTATATATAACAATTTTGTTATTCAGGACACGTATATTGTATTGCTGATTGTGGAGGTGCTACTGTAGAAAGTAAATGTCCAGATTGTGGGTCAGTCGTTGGAGGTTCTGGACATAGGCTTAGACAAGATAATAGATTTGCACCAGAAATGGACGGAGCTATTAATCCTGCTTGGTCAGAACAAGCCAACATGGGCAATTACGACCCATTTCAGATCAGATTTTAATTTATTTTAAAATGACATGCCATTTCATAGTTTTTTTTATGATTGTATTTTATGCTATCATAGGAAATTTTGAGTGATTATTTATCATGATTTTCTATAAATATAATATTTTATTTTCCAACATCACTTTAAATATTAAGAAATATTAATGATTTAGATTTAGAAGTTAATACAAGAGTTTTCTAAAGATAAAAAGAAATGCAACAGGATTAGTATAAATATAGCAATAATGAAAATTCACATTCTATTTTTGTTTTTGTAATTTTTAGTACAACCTATTACTCATTGTCAATCCTTTTTATTTATTATTGAAATTTGCATTGTCGAATATATAATTTATTTTCTTATTGTACAAGTAATGCCTTTTACGATTGTCTCCTATTTCATTGTATAAGTAATTTCCAGCAACATAGACACAAGTAACAGTAGATTATATTTAATTCATTAAAATCTATCAAATTATTGAATTAACAAGATGAAAAATTAAAAAAAAATGTTCTGTATATTGAAATAAGCGTGTAAAAGTGACTTCACTCGTTAAACAATTTTTACTGGTATGTGATTTCAATTTTGATCAATGATTCATATGCTCTTCCAACTTTTTTTCTATTCTTTATATTTTACTGCAAGTATACTGCTGGAAGATATAAACTGGAAAATGGCGTGTTTTTTTTTTAATTATAAAGTAATTTTTTGGGTGATTATAAGACACAGAAGTTCTTTATTATATTAAATGAATTATAGCGAAATGCTTTAAAAGATTCCTTGTTACTACAAAAAACAAGAGTGCACACTCTGAAATGTCTCGCCTGCTTTACTGATCATTGATTTTATGTTGATAGTCCTAAATATAAAGCTTTATTACAAGTATCACATAAACTTAACATGATCCAAGAAAATGAGGCCAAGGTCAGATAAACCAAACCAGAAATACATGTACACCTTACAATCATTCCATACACAAAATATAGTAGACCTATGCTAACAGTTTCTAAGAAACAAACTTAACCAGGAAAATTTAACATTGACCAATGAACTATGAAAATGAGGTCAAGGTCAGACGAACCATGCCAGACAGATATGTACACCTTACAATCAATATGTGCATTAAATATAGTTGACCTATTGCTTATAGTATCTAAGAATCAAACTTAACCATGAAAATTTAACATTGACAAATGAACAATGAAAATGAGGTCAATGTCAGATGGTAACTGCCAGACAGACATATACACCTTACAATCATTCTACACCAATTATAGTTAACCTATTGCTTATAGTTTAAAAAAAAGGACCAAAACACAAAAAACTTAACACTGAGCAATGAACCGTGAAAATGAGGTCAAGGTCAAATAAAACCTGCCACACTGACATGTACATCGTAAAATATTTCCATACACCAAATATAGTTGACCTATTGCATATAGTATTAGAAAAAAAAGACCAAAACACAAAAACTTAACTTTAACCACTGAACCATGAAAATGAGGTCAAGGTCAGATGACACCTGCCATTTGGACATGTACACCTTACAATCATTCTATACACCAAATATAGTAGACCTATTGCTTATAGTATCTGATATATGGACTTGACCACGAAAACTTAACCTTGTTCACTGATCCATGAAATGAGGTCGAGGTCTAGTGAAAACTATCTGACAGGCACGAGGACCTTGCAAGGTACGTACATACCAAATATAGTTATCCTATTACTATTACTCATGATAAGAGAAAAATTAAGAATATTAAAAATCTTAACTTTTTTTCAAGTCACTGACCCATGAAAATGAGGCCAAGGACAATGGACATATGACAGACTGAAACTGCATAACATGAGGCATCTTTATACAAAGTATGAAGGATCCAGGTCTTCTACCTTTTGAAATATTAAGCTTTTAAGAAGTTTGTTAACGCCACCGGAGCCGCCGAATCACTATCCCCATGTCGAGCTTTCTGCGACAGAAGTCGTAGGCTCGACAAAAACTGACCATAAAGGCAAATTAAGTAATTCAATACGGCCCTGACCTTTGTTCTGTAAAATTTATTCCGGCTCTGGCTTTTTGTTTGGGAAACGCGCTTTTTGCACATCCATTGTACGAGATTTTCTCATTATTACGATAGATTATAATAATTGCTTTAATTAAACGTAAGGCAGGTTTGATATGTAAAAAAGTGAGGTAGTCAAAATGTCTATATCTAAATACAACTAATCATCTATTTAAGAACCACAAAATTGCCATTTGACTGAAGCAATCAGACGATTTCTTTTTAATGCCGATTAATACGATATTTTTTTTACGAATGTAAGGGAGCTACCATTTGATTTTTATGGGGGGCTAGGATGAAATTTGAAAAAAATAAGCAGGACAGGAGTTCTGAGTAAAAAAAGGCAGCATGAGATTATTTGCAAAAAACAAGTAATCCTGTGTTAGGATGCTAACACAAAAGTCATAAAACGGCCCCAACCATTGTTCTGCTGTTTCCATGGTAACGGCAGCCATTTTGAAATTTCATAGTCGGATAGCACATCTACACATGACTGGTCACATTACTTACAAGTTTCATAAAATTGGACCAATTTTCAAATTAAGGCATTCGTGTTTCCATGGTTACGGTGGCCATTTTGAAATTCAAAGTCAAATGCCACATCTACATAAGACAGTTAACATTTGTGTAAAGTTTAATTAAGTTTGGAGCATTTTGAATTTTTGACATTTTGCAGTTTCCATGGTAACGGCAGCCATTTTGAAAATTCCAAAGTCGGATGGCACATTTACACATGACAGGTCACATTACTGTCAAGTTTCATAAAGATTGGACCAAATCTAGATTTTTCGCATTTTGTTGTTTCCATGGCAACGGCGGCCATTTTGGAAATTCCAAAGTCAAATTCAAATCTACATACACTTGTTAACATCTCTGTAAATTTTCATTAAATTTGAAGCATTTTAAAAATTTTCAAATTATTGC
This sequence comes from Mytilus coruscus, assembly GCA_017311375.1. Lineage (NCBI taxonomy): Eukaryota > Metazoa > Mollusca > Bivalvia > Mytilida > Mytilidae > Mytilus > Mytilus coruscus. The sequence goes on from CM029599.1 coordinate 89,272,279, forward strand.
AGTTTCCATGGTAACGGCGGCCATTTTAACAATTCAAATTGAATTACAGCTACATATGGTGCTACCTGTAATATTCTATCATTATATAACATAAAAGTACATAGTAATAATTCAACACTATCACATGACTAATCACATGACTATTGTTCTAGAATGTTCCATGAAAATTGACCCCTAAAATAATGCCAAGATGACCCCAGGCTGAAATAAAAATGTGGAATGGACACCTGGACATCGGTCTCTTGTATTACACAAAACTTAAAGGTTCTACTAGTAGCGAATCAATAGTCGAAAATGACCCCACCCATGTTCCGGCCCCCAAAAAGTGCCAAGTTGACCCCCATTTGAAATAAAAAATAGCGAATGCACCCCTAGGGATACTACCCCAACATCATACCAAATATAAAGTTTCCATCATTTAAGGCTTGGAAGAAAATGGTCGGACAAATTAGGGTTAAGAATAATAATAATAATAATAATAATAATAATAATAATAAGAAACGGGACAAAAACATAAAGTCTCCAAAACTCCGTTTTGGCGACTTAAAAGACAGGATGACAATTTATGTAAAACAAAAGTCAGGATAAATTAAAAAAAAAAAAGGCAGGACCGAATAGAGTGAAAAATAAAAAGGCAGGACCGAATAGAGGGAAAAATAAAAAGGCAGGACAAAATTTTTCATCCTAGTCCCCCATAAAAATCAAATGGTAGCTCCCGAAAAATGATCGGAAATTCAAGTTCTACAAAACCCTTATCAGATTGAAACATTCAACTAACTCCTTCTTGGAGTTGTTGACCTTAAATGACGGCGTTTTCATATCTTTCAAACAATAAAAGATCAAAATAAATTGATAAAAAATGCGTTTTACCGTTTTTACTTAATGTCTTGAAAATAATAATAGACAGAAATAATGTAAACAGCAAAAATGACCAGCAATAGAAGATCTACAGTACCAAATTATTACTGACTTCTTACGGGAGTTCTGCCCGTAAACGACGATTTTTGACAATATTTTGCATGTGTTCTTAGTATCTTGACGAGCATAATAGATAGACAAAAAAATATGTTACACACCAAAAGTGATAAGCAATACAAGAACTATAAAAATAACGAATGACCGAAACCATCAATAGACTTTATACATCGGTCGTTGCCATTTAATGGTAATTTTTATGTTTATGTTTTTATATATTTGGATATTATAAACAGTGATGGATAGAAAGACGTTGAAAACAGGGTAAATTTGACAAAACAAAAGGAATTGGTGTAAACCCGAAAGAGATTGTACAGTTTTTTACTTCACGCAAAAGAGATAAAAAAAGATGACGAATAGACAAACAACAATACACAAAACACAACATAGAAAACTAAAGACTGAACAACACAAACCCCACAAAAACCGGGTGTAATCTCAGGTGCTCCAGAAGAATAAGCAGATCCTGTTCCACATGCGTCATCTGTTTTGTTTAGGCTTCCCGTTACCGTATACATTATGCATACACAACCTACGCCAGTTTTCCATCAATGACGAAAACATTACAATGTCCCTTGAATTTTGTTATTCTTTCAAAAAAATAGTGTGTCTTATTTTAGAATTAAATTTGAACAAATACATGCAGATATATTGATTTATATGGAGCAGGTATTTCAGAATCACATTGCAATAGTATGAGGACATATACAGGAAAATTCGCACAGTTTGCGAAAAAAAACGTTAATACATAAATTAAATCTTTCTTCATAATAATCATAATTTTTTTTATAGTAATACACAAAGAGTAAAGACATAAGAAACAAAGTTAAATAATAAATTCTACACATTTTATACACGAACTTTGTGATCAGCTCCCGTATAGAAAAGATAAAATATACTTGAAATAAAACAAAATAAATTAAATTAAATGATAATTTTTATTATGAAGTAATAATTAGCTGATCAATACTTTCCCAACTAACTTCTATATAGATAGCACGATTTAAACCAGTGTACATATAACATTTGTTCATAGATTTATATAGCTTAATAGAAAATTAAAACTATTCACCGTTCTTATTAATTTCCTTCCTGCATTTTCTGTTCAAAGGTCAAACTTTGTAATTTGAAATAATTCAGGAATATTCTAACTTGTTAATTATATAAAATTCGTGTGTCTAGTAACACATCGACCAACTGAACCTTATCATTGTGTTTGAACCCCTACGGATCCGATCAAGCGTCACTATGTATATGTAAGAGAATGATAATCCCTTTCTTCATGATTAAGTACGAGCGTTAGCGAGTACTTATCATGAAGTAAGGGATTATCATTCTCTTACAAACTTAGAATATTGTAAAGTGCTCAAGGCTCAAATGATCTCTTGATTGGTTGTATTCAAGAATTAGTTTCATTGTCAGTGCAATGTTTATAATTAATGCATGACTTCCCTTTTAGGCATTCCATTTATGGATTAGTTTTAGTGATGTCAGGACTTTCTTATAATTTGGGAAATTTAAAAAAAAAAATGCGTTAAAAACTTATAGACATTAGGTGACACAACAGTACAAAGAAAAGGTAGAAATTGTATATGTTTCCTGATTGTGAGTATGAATGTGTAAATCATGTAATATTTTAGTGAGGAATTATCCTTTTTTTTTAATTTACAGTTTAAATCAATAAATACATTTACAACTAAATGAATTTCACAGCCAATATTTTGGCCCGTTTTTTAAATCAAATACTATTTCATTATGTCAGAAGAATGTTCAAATAAAAAGACTTTAAAAGTTTTAAGTGTATTCAAAACTTAAATTAAATTCCTGATTTATTTTATTTTATCGGAATATTGGAAATAACAATTCTTCCTAACCGCTGGTCCAGTAATCAGAGTTTTGGAAAGCTAAAGATTTAGGTTATTTTGTATTTTAATACTTTATTTTTCTTTTTTTGCATTGCTTTGACACTGTTTGATTTTTTAGTAGTTTGAAGTTGTCAATATTTTCATTATAACAATAAAGGTACCAATTTTACTGCACCAGTAAACTTCATTTTATTTTGATTTGTTTTGTTTGTTTCACAATTCAACTTTTAGTCACTGTGTGATAAATCCTTTCAATTTGATAAATGTGCTTCGGGGCAGTTGTAACTTATTTATAGAAACTCTTGGTTTTGCACTGTAAGTAGGCCTAAACAATAGGATAATCCCTTACTAAAACATGATTTACATTCATTCTTCACAATTAAGAAACACCAAATCCTACCATTTCATTGATCGAGAGCACTTTGCTATATTCTAAATACTTTAAGAGAGTGTCAGGAAGTTGATATGTGTTCATCTCTTAACAAAATATTTCTTGACTTAATTGAAATTCTTTTTAACATTGTCGTTGTACTTTTCAACAGCCAGTTGAATATAAACTTACAAGTATCCAATAAATAAGTGTTTTAAATTACATGACCAAAATCATTGTAATTCCATGGTGTTTCCATTTTATTTTAAACGACCAGAGCTATGATATATCAGGTATAGTTTGTATTTATGGACGATCCATTGTGTATCGTTGTCATCAAGAGAAACCTCTAGATTATTTTCTTTAGTATTATTAGTTTCAATGTAATTATTTAAACGCCACCGAGGATGGCAAAAGAGAAATAAAAAAAATAAAACATGGAGAAATGTACTTGATCAATAATTATGTTGATGTCAGTAAACTGTCAGTGGACCAATCAACCGCACATTTCATTCAAGAAGTAAATAAATAAAAATAAAATGCAAACTTACAGTCCATTTGATATGTGACAATTGCGGTAAATGATATTATCTGTTTAAAACGAAATGGCCAGTCGGTTGTTCAGTGCGAGTAAACGAAATTGTACGCAACACAAGCCTTATGGTCATACAGCTAAAAATTGTTATACAACTTAATATATTGTTTCACTGTTTAACAAATTTGTTTCTGATCATTATCCTAAAATCTAATTTCAAAAGGATCGTAGTTTTCCATAAGCGCCTGTTCTGACCAGGCAGAATGTGTTGCGCCGTCCATCTCCGAGGCAAGTGAATTATCACTTCTAAGTTTATGGCTGCTACCTCCAATTGTTGACTTGCATTCTGGACACTTGCTTTCTACGGTAGCACCGCCACATTCTCCAATCGCGTACACGTGCCCTGTAAATATATAATAATTGTTAAATTTAATACTCTACAACTTCAATCAAATTGTCGTTTTCATTTATGTCTTTGACGCTGAACATGGATATCACAAGCTAAAACTCCAGAGTGCGTCATGACAGTTTAACTTACAGTGTAACATGCGATTTATAGAATACATGTTCTTCGAAATATATGCACGAAAACTGAATATAAAATATAAGGAGACTTCATGGTTGCTACGAAAATCGTTCTTACGGCAAAGTTGTAGTCATCTCTTCGAACGTTTGATAGAATCTTTCATGACCTAGTTGACCATTACGGATTATCGGTGTCTCAGATGTCTATCGATATATCCTATGTTTTGTAGTCATATTCCGTCCTTTTTCCTCGTTTATGGCATTGCTATGCGGATTATCACTTGAATTCTACGTGCCATGAGCAGTACGACGGGTTTGCAACAAATGCAGCAGGAACTGCTTCAAATCCGAGACTCTTGACATCACCCTGTTTAGGAATGTGTTGCTAAATATTCCGTTAGTGTTTTCTGATTGATGTTCTTTTTATTCTATACTGCCTTGGTTGTGTCTGTCCATATCATTATTTTTATATTTAATCTTTCATTCTTTTTGTTACAAGAATGTCTCTGACATAGGACTAAAAACTTGATATACAATTTAGTTAGATTTTGTTTTAAATCATCAATATTCGGAAATATGAAAGTTTAAGTGATTTTGTCATATAAATGATTTGGGTTTTTTTGTTGAAAATCTAATTATGCATTTAAGCCAAGACATGCAATAAAAAAGGTTTTAATTTAAATCAATGAGATAAGAATATAACTAAATCAATGACATAAGAATATAACTACAAGTATCACTTTTTTTCTGATACACGTTCACGTGCTAGTGATCCATTGATTGGTGTGGTTCGTATATATATATTGATGTGTGGTGATTTACGCTTGAGTTGGTAAGCGTAACACGAGGTATATGAATCAGATATCAGATTTTGTATCTTTTTTTTCAAATGTGTTTGAAAAAGGTGGAATATTGGAATATAATTTTATTTGTTATTTGTGATTTATTTATCATTAAAACATGCCATTTGTCGCTCCTCCACAAATGCAGAACTTACTAACACAGGGCTCCCCTACTCTGCTTTCCTTTGATGCTTAGGGATATTGTATAACAGAGGAAATTTAACAAAATAGATGAACAATGTAAAACATGTTTTACTCAAAAGAACAATACCGGTATGATAACGGAGTATTTTGAAATCAAGTCTTTCTTCTTACCGTTTGGACATTTATACCAATGTCCCTTTGACAAGTCCATTGCCTTTACGATCTCCATGCGCTCCTCGTCAGTAATTCCTAGTCCTGTCCTGGGAAGTAAATCTTTCATGCTTTCCATGAATCCCTGAACAAAGATTTTCCTTTTTTTGGATAATCTTTTGCCATCTGTTAGGTATTCTTCACTTGTCTTCATGTCTTTCGTCTTCTTCCCATCTAATCCAAGAATTGTTCCCGGTACTTTTACCTTGAAATGTAGGAAATTTACCAAAAGCTTTAATCTGTCGAATTCATCACCAATATCAATCATTTCCTGTGAAGTGAAATACTTACGTTCGTTTGCTATGAATTCACGGAGGCATTTTATGTCATTATAAAATCCAGCTGAATACATACTGAGCATCAATTTAGTATCGGTCTGCCTTCCATGTTGTGTTTCTAGACCAGAAAGGCGTCTAAAGAAAGTAATCTGGTTATTCACTGTTGCAAAATTTTGTACTGAAACTGGTCTTTTCGACATTATTTCCATTTGCTGTTTTACGGTTGCGCGATCCTCTATTGTTAGTTTGACAATTCCTTCTTGAATCGATTCACTGATTTGATCAATCCTCTTTTCATCACCAATCATTTGTTTTTTAACACATTCAATGTCTTTAAGAACTTCTTTTATCATATTTCCATATCTCAAGTTTCTTCTAATTGGAGTTTTGCATTTAGGACACTCCTTCAATTTGATGCTGGTTTTGGTCTGGTCGCTGTCAATATTTTCATCCATCCAACGATCCATGCCACTCACTTCAAAAAATGGCTACAGTCTTGCAACTGAACGAAGCGAGCGTCATCGTCATCTTCTGTGCCAAAGAAAATTTCTTGTACTTTATCGTGACTGCATATCCTGCAAACAACTGGACATAGTTCACCACACAGACCAATGCATTCATGTCCACACTTCAGCATCTTCTTGCACGAATGACTACATCGAGGTCTTTTGCAAGGTTCACTACATACCTCTTTACATGAATGGTGCTCACACTGCCATTCACATGGTTCGACACATGGGATACATACGTCACCACAATATTTTTGACATTTGCTGTGAACACAGCGGTTCTGACAATTACGTGTACAAGGCGGGCAGTTTGAACATTTGTCCTTACACAAATGTTCACACACTAAAGGACGTTTGCATTCTTTTTTGCATGATCTATGCAGTCGTCCATAGAAACAGTCTCCGCATGTGCCTTTACACATATGTTCGCAGTCTAAAATTTGTCGACATTGCTTCGGACATTTTCCATCTTGTTTGCAGCATTTTACAGTCGATGAGTGGCCACATGGCCATGTTTTTGTTATTTCTTCCTGGCAAGAAACTGTATGACTATCGCCGCATGAATTCTGGCATATATGCTGACATGACAATACAATTTCGCATTTTTCTCGACATATAAATGTAAAGGATTCCTGAGAGCATGGCACATTCTGCACGTGTCCACATTTCGGTATGATTTTAGGGACTGTTACTTTACATTTCTTGCACTTCTTGCTACAGATACCAGTACATTTGTGATCTAATTCGCAAACAGTCTTTTGACATGGTTTCATACACACATAGTCTTTATGCTTCTTATCATAAATATGACAAGCTCTGGTACATGCATGTCCACATTTTAACTGGAACTCACATGGCTTCATGCAACCACCTTCGGGAGCTTGTTTAAAATCATTTGCTGTCATGGCATATATTCCATCATCGTTTGGATGATTCTGACAGTAGAGAGCTAGACTGTTTCCAATCATCTTTTCTTTTCTAGCTAGGGACACGATTTTGCCCCAAAGCTTGTCTTTCGTCAACATTTGAAAGTTGCCTATAACATATAACCCCTTTCTCGCCCTAGATAACGATACACAGATACGATTTTCTATGCTCAGAAATCCCAAATTTTTTTTTGCATTGCTGCGAACTAAGGAAAGGAGAATTATATCATTTTCTTCTCCTTGATAGTTATCCACAACTGTTAAGTGGACGCCATTGAAATTCGATTTTGGCATTCTTCGTTTTAATTCAAATAACTGGGCTGAATAAAGAGTTAGAACAGTAATCTGATCAGGTTTATATCCTTGTAGCAGAAGGTATTTACATAATGCTACGATATACTCTGCTTCATGTATGTTAGAATGACTTTTTATGTCTGCATCAGACATTTCCATTTCAGTATGCTCAATGAAAAATGCGTTTTTAGAAACTCCCTTTACTGGTTCATAAGACATCACGAATTCATGATCTAATAGTTGAGGGTATATAATCCTCATGACTCTTGATATCTCAGGGCGCATTCTATGCTGCAGGGCAAGACAACGGTAGTCCAATTTATTGTTGATCAGCCTTTCAAAAAGGGATATTTCTAGTTTGTAATCTCTAGCTAGTTTGTATACAGTCGGATTTGGCTTCAGTTGTTGATGATCACCTATTAGAATGAGATGCTCACAATGCTTGCTCAGCGTTGTGATAACGTGAGCTTCAAGTACCTCGGCAGCCTCCTCCACGACGATTATTTTGGGTCCTATTTCTTTCAAAACTGATTGATATCGTGCGGCACATGTTGTTGTAAGACCAATCACTGACGATCGACGCATAATCTCTTTGTCTTCATGCAATTGCATTTCATTTGCAATGTCGCATGCCTCTTGGAATTCCTGTTCTCTTAATTCAACTTGGTTTTGTAGGGTTTCACAGTAGCAATATACCCAGTATCTATAGAGGCGCCATCTATCTTTTTGTACAATTTTCCATATATTTTGTATCTTAGTCACTTCCCTACTGCTCATTTTATCAGGCGATGCCAATTCTTTTCTAATTGTTTTCTTAATCGCTTTTTTCTGTTTCCGATCAAGTTTCCATTCTTCTGTTCCGACTGCTTCCTCTTTTCCGATGCTAGAAACATCTAATGCAACTGTGTTTGTTGTTAACCCAATTGTTTGCAACATATTTGTTATTTCGGTTATAGCACCATCATCGTCTATTTCTTCATAATTTTCATCATCAAATATGTCCATCAATCTATTCTGCATTTCACCATCAGCTTCATCAACCGCATCAATAAATTCGTCTTCGTCGTCCTCTTCATCATCTTCGTCGTTTCCGGTTAATAAATCCCGTGTTGTTGACAGAGAGGGTAAATGTAATGTTTCCTGACCACATGTAAGATTTCCATAGCCTAGCCACTCTAAAATTGCACTTTTCTTCTTTCCGGATGGTTGAATAAAGCCGTGCGCCATCATTTCTTGTATCAATAACTGATGTCCGTGTATGAGCTGACGCCACAATCCTTGTCCTATAGCTGTCTCCAGCGTTTCTTCGTGTAACACCTCTCGCTTAGCTACTTCAATTCTTTCTGAAATTTTATTTATAGCAGCCTTCAGGGAGTTCATATGAACACGTGCTTTTACCCTTTCTCGGAACAAAGCAAGAGGCGCACTTCTATCTCTTCGCAACGCCATTCTCTTTGAATTGATGTTATGCAGTTTCATTACTTCGCTGGAACTTCTACTTCCAAGTCGTAAAATATTTCCTTTGTAAAAATCTATAATCCCTTCTAGGAACTGGTCTAACGCGTGATTAGTATAGCATACTAACAGGAGCGGACTACCATTATTTTCATCAGGACACCATATATCTTTATTGTGAAGAAGAGCCTTCACTATTTTCAGGCCGATATATGTCTTTCCCGTCCCTGGTGGTCCTTGGATAATGACAAATTCTTTAGAAAGAGCCATTTGAACTGCATTAAACTGCGATTCATCCAAGTGTAACATCTCCGGGGCTGGCCAATTTCTTACATTGTTAATTTTGACATTGTAAGCTGGTTGTGATTGTGCACTAAATGTATACACTGGCTGACGACCTCTTAAATGATGACATGTTTTGTCATAAATTGTAACATCTGTGTCTACTAATGGTCTGAGATCATATCGAGCTCTAGGATTCCTTTGAAGGTACGCTGGAGGATCGACATCTGTTTCGCAGGAAACAATATATTTCTCGAATGCAAGGTCTCCTGTGTGCATTGATTTTAAACCTGTCAACACATGTCGGTACGCTTCAAAAAATGCGTTTGATTCTGCCATTACCAGCACTAATCCTTCAGATAACATTACTATTTCGCTTGCATCTGTTTCAAATTTCAAATCAACCAAACCTTTCTTCAAGTCTTTTAGATCCCTATTTCCGACAGTTGCAAAATACAAGGTGTCAAAATTATCTGATGATAGGCATACTAGAGATCCAAACAAAAGGCGCTTGCTTGATTCCCATCTAATACGTTTAAAACCTGGACATGAGAAACTAACTCTTCTGCATAAGCCACTGCTGTTACATACTGTACTTATTATCTGTACATCAGTGTACACCCTTATCTCCCGTGGACTATTTCCCTTCTCCTTTGGTCTTTTTAAAGCTGCTATGTAATCTTGAATTCCATCACGTAAAGGTCCTATAAAATCCTCTCTAAGTAATCGGAATTGTACGTCTAGATAATGTTGCAGATTTTCATATCCACCAAAAATCTTATTTTTTCTTAAAAAGGGATATATATCAACATGGATATCATGCATTTCTGGAAATACTGGAATTTCATGGAAGTCTTGTGGTGGTTGTTGGTTAGACTCCAAAGCCGATTGTCTATATGACTTATCAGTATCACTGGAAATCTGTTCCATTTCTTCTTCGTTTGAGTCATCTAAGTGTCTATATGCTAATATCAATTCTTGCGAATTTGGTCTTTCACTGTCTGAAAGTTTTAATACTATCTGTCCTAATATAGTTGTTATACCTACAACTTGGAACATTGAGCTCGGTATTCTTAATTTTATTTCTTTGCAAATGTTCAGAATGTATAGCATAGAAGCTTCATACTGTTCCAAGCTTATCTCGGGTAACGACTTCAATTTTACAATAAACTTAAGAAGAGTAATCTTTAGAAACTCTGAAGCTTCAAGTGTAGTTAATATATGTAGAACTTGTTGCCTTAGTCCTGTATACTTGCAAGCTTTAGAAAGACAATTCAAAATCAGTTCTATCATTTCATCACTGTGGTTTGTACAATCCAGGACATTCTTTAACAAATCTATATTAGCGCTGAATTCCAAAACTATATCGCTCGGTAGTTTATTAATCAGTTCAAGCAATCGACTGTATCCAAGGATCTGTTTCCAGTGTTTTTCGTCTTTCTTGCTCATGTTATGTCCTCTTTTTGCCCCTCTCATGTTTCTGAAATATAAATATTACAAAGCATTATAATCGACATTCTAATGCAAATCGTTTAGAACGATAGTTTTCATTGGATGTTGACTCATATTTTTAAGGGTTAGATTCCACGTTCTACCAGTCTGTAACTAAGGAAAGCCACCATTTTGAATTCCGTTTTTTTCGGTATGTCATTTTTCAAAAAATAAACAAAAAAATCACATTTTGTGCATCAAAATCTTCTTTTAGTCAATATCTAAACCATTCAAAAGCGTACGAAAAGTAGGAATACGTCTAGTACTTATGTTTGACATCGGAGGTACACCTATGACGTCACATTGTTTTTACATGCCGAAGACAATGTAAAAGTTTCGCGGACTTTTTCATTTATGGTATTTTTAGGCCAAAATATTTACTTATTTATTTTAGTATGTGGCATTAGAATGGAGATAACTGTATTGTACTTTAAGCTTGGCCTTCATAAAACTTGATTTTACTGTCGCAAATATCCGTTTACCTAGCTCAGCTACGCGTCGCTAGGTAAACTCAATTTTATCTCCTAACGTCACAGTACCCAAATTGCACCGAGTACCCAAATTGCACCTATTCAACAAAAATAGCTGCGGAAATCTTACAAGTTTTCTTTGAGGCTAAACAATTTGTATTTTCATGATTTTACATTATATACGTCTTTCAACATAGGTAAATATATTTAAATTTTCACAAAACGTTCACAGTATATCAACAGATGAAGCATTCACTGGAAAAAGTAAAATCTACGGAAACGTCGCCATGCGACGTTCACAAAAAGTCATCTTTTAAAAATGAGCAAATAAAATATGTTGCAAGCATCCATTTCTTAAAAAATGAATAGTAAGCATGGACTAATGTCAAATTGTTCTAAATATTTGAAGAAATAAAACAAAACATCTGTTATTCGATTTTTAAGGATGTAAATTTAAGCATGAATGCAATTTGGGTACTCCTCATTACAGAATCATGGATCGTTTGGAGGTCGGTTCAAATCCATTTTTCTATGATTCAATATGGATTCGAAATTGAATTGGTTTAACTATAGAGTAAATAAGGATACGTCTACAAAATAAACACAGAATGGAAACTTTTGTCTGGATCATAAAAAAACGTGGGTGAAAAAACTGTCAAAATAGGTGCAATTTGGGTACCCTCACGTTAAGTGTAAATACCAATGAGACAACTGTCCACCAAAGTTCAAATAATGTGGATGTAAGCAAGTATAGGCAACCGTACGGCAAGTTTACCTTTCAACAGTGTCATCGTGATATTAAGACAATGTTCTCATAATACTGAGTTATTAAAGAGGAACCTTACTGTTCAAACACTCAAAACCTAAGCAATCAAACTACAAAGACAAAGCTTTTTAATTTGGGAAAATTTCATATAAATGCATTACATCTTCAAAAAATATTTATTCGGCAAAGCCAAAGTCTAACTTTCGATAAGAAATTAAAACCTGTCACAGGACGACCCATAACCAGATGATGCCATATATAAAGAAATTATGACTTGCAGTTGCATAGAAAAATCCGAAAGAAAGGTATAACATATATGAACGAAAAGGTGCAAAAACTCAACAAAGATACTAGGCCAATAATTTAGTACGCCAGACGCGCATTTCGTATTCGTGGTTTATCCTGCTTTATGATAACAAAAGTTTGAACTTAAACAAAATTACAAGAGGAACCGTTATAAGTTAAACAAACGGCTGCCAAATGTCGGCAAACTGTCATAAAAAAAACAGAATTATAAAAAAAAACATTTTAATTTCAACGGTTTCCTTATTATCGCACAGTGAAACCTGCAATTTTCATTAAATCAAGAACCGTAACTCCCGAGCAGCAGCATTGAAAATCGTCAAAATCTAACTTAACCTCCATATTACCATGAGAACAAAAATTTGAACGATTTCATGAAATCAAACAAAAATTAAATAAAGTGCTATTATATAGTCAGTTAATCAAAGACCATAACTCATTAATAGTAAAAGTTAAAGTGTTCATTGATATAAATTTGACCTCCATATATTTTGAAAAACAATCAAATTTTAAAGGATTGGTTTGTCAGTAAATACACGGAAACATTTTTGACCCCCAACCCCCCCGCTCATCTTCTCTCAGTTTGACCAAATGATTTTGCAAATAAGACCTTCCATTGTCCAATAAAATTAAGTTATTATGAAAGAGAGAGTTAAATTTAAACTAGATGTGTCGGAACGACACGAATGGCCCCGTCTCAAAAAAATTTTAAATCTGCAATTTCAACAACACATGTGGACACAAACATGCATGGATAGTATCCAACTCTCAAGATCAATACTAGTTTGATGAAAAATTTCCTTGATCAATGGGTAGTTAAATTTCAAACTATCAGCAAACAGGAAGTGGATGTACTGAAGATGTGTTGAAACGACATGAAAATCAGCCTATCGGAAAGAAACATAAACTTGATCTGTTACTCATCATGGTAGACTCACATATCAAAAATCAGTACAAAATATGAAGGCGTATAGAAAAAAGTCCGTATGACTGTGATTTTCAACAATTTTCAAAGTCCAAAACCTGTAATTACGGCAAAATCAGTAGAGCAGAACGAAACTTAAACTTGATCTGTAACACATCATGGTTAACTCACATACCAAAAATCAACCCAATATCTGAAGGTGTTTAGAAAAAATCCATATAACTGTGATTTTCAACAATTTATCAAAGTCCAAAGCCCGTAATTTCGGCAAAATTAGCAGAGCGGAACGAAACTTAAACTTGATCTGTAACTCATCATGGTTAACCCACATACCAATAAAATGCTCCGCTGGGCGCAGCTTGATACGACCGCAGAGGTCGAACCCTGAACAGTTGGGGCAAGTATGGACACAACATTCAAGCTTGATACAGCTCTGAATTTGGATTGTGATTAAATATTTGACACAGCATAGGTTTCTGACACAGAATGAATGTGTTCTAAGAACTTAAAAAAGTTTAATTTACCTATTTAAACCATATCATTATTATTTGCTTTTATATATAAATCAGAAATAACCAATTTCAAATGGAAAATTTTAAAGAAAAAAAAGGAAAAAGGGAAAAAATTCCTCCCCGACATTTTTGAACCCCTTATGATTCATCACCCCAAACTCAATCCCAGGCTTCCCTTTGTGGCATGGTACCTTGCAGTACAATTTCAGAGAGATCCATACACTTGAACACAAGTTATTGTCGGAAACTAGAAAATGCTTGTTTTTGGCCCTTTTGGCCCCAAATTGATAAACGTTTAGGGCAATTACCCCAAACTCAAACCCAGCTTTTCCTTTGTGATATGGTACCTTGCAGTACAATTTCAGAGAGATCCATACACTTGAACACAAGTTATTGCCTGAAACTAGAAAAATGCTTATTTTGGCCCCTTTTGGCCCCTTATTCCTAAAATTTTGAAGCAATTACCCCAAAATCAGTCCCACCCTTTGTGATATGCTACCTTGTAGTACAATTTCAGAAAGATCCATATACTTACACACAAGTTATTGTCATGAAACTAGAAAAATGCTTGTTTTTGCCCTTTGTTTGCCCGTAATTCCTAAAATTTTAGGCAATTACCCTAAAATCAATCCCAGCATTCCCTTTGTGATATGGAACCTTGTGGTACAATGTCAGAGATCCATACACTAACACACAAGTTATGTCTTGAAGTTACAAAATGCTTATTTTTGGCCCTTTTTGGCCCCTAATTTATTAACTGTTGGTACCATAACCCCAAAATCAATCCCAACCTTCCTTTTGTGGTATTGAACCTTATGGTAAAATTTCATAGAGATCCATTCACTTAAACTAAAGTTAGAGTGCGAAAACCAATGTGTCTTCGGACGACGTCGACGACGACGACGCCAACGTCATACCAATATACGACCGCAAAATTTTTTGCGGTCAAAAATCAGCCCAATATCTAAAGGCGTTTAGAAAAAGTTCGTATAACTGTGATTTTCAACAATTTATCAAAGTCCAAAGCCCGTAATTTCGGCAAAATTAGCAGAGCGAAACGAAACTTAAACTTGATCTGTAACTCATCATGGTTAACTCACATACCAAAAATCAGTCCAATATCTAAAGGCGTTTAGAAAAAAGTACGTATAACTGTGATTTTTAACAATATATCAAAGTCCAAAGCCCGTAATTTCGGCAAAAATTAGCAGAGCGGAACGAAACTTAAACTTGATCTGTACTCATCATGGTTAACTCACATACCAAAAATCAGCCCAATATCTGAAGGTGTTTAGAAAAAGTCCGTATAATGGTTTGTTGCGGGAAAAAATCCATATAACTGTGATTTTCAACAATTTATCAAAGTCCAAAGCCCGTAATTTCGGCAAAAATTTGCAGAGCGGAACGAAACTTAAACTTGATCTGTAACTCATCATGGTTAACTAAAATACCAAAAATCAGCCCAATATCTAAAGGCGTTTAGAAAAAAAGTCCGTATAACTGTGATTTTCAACAATTTATCAAAGTCCAAAGCAGTAATTTCGGCAAAAATTAGCAGAGCGGAACGAAACTTAAACTTGATCTGTAACTCATCATGGTTAACTCACATACCAAAAATCAGCCCAATATCTAAAGGCGTTTAGAAAAAAAGTTCGTATAACTGTGATTTTCAACAATTTATCAAAGTCCAAAGCCCGTAATTTCGGCAAAAATTAGCAGAGCGGAACGAAACTTAAACTTGATCTGTAACTCATCATGGTTAACTTACATACCAAAAATCAACCCAATATCTGAAGGCGTTTAGAAAAAAAGTCCGTATAATGGTTTGTTGCGGAATGACGGAATGACGGAATGACAGAATGACGGAATGACGGAATGACGGAATTACGGAATGACGGACAAGGGTAAAACTATATAGCCATGAAAAGTAAAATGTAAAACAGTACTGTGGCACGAGCCTCTGTTAAGTGTATTGAAAAAGAAATAATTCTTACAGTCAGCAAAACAATAGCTATGCTATACGATGAATAAGTATTCATCGGCATCAAAAATGCAAGTTATTAAAACCTGATAGTCTAACGTTCAGACGGTAAAAACGTTTTCGCCCAGAGACAGGTTAATTTTTGGTTGGCACACTTGCCTCCTTTCAAAATATCTCTAAAATTCGCTAAAGTTAAGAAAGAATGTTATAAAAAATAAAAAGATAACGAAAAATTAGCGAATAAGGAAACTTGACAACTTTTCATCTGTTTATATACCCTGGTCGTTCGTAACACTAATAAAAATGCGGGAATTATTTTTAAAATATTTGAAAATATTTATTGTGGAATCTAGAAGATCAAGTGTTATACAAAAGTATATTATGTCTATCATTTTAATCACCAGAATACTTGATATTGACGAAATATTCAATGCATTGTTTAAGATATATGGCACAATAATTTAAAACTTTGGCGACGAATTTAACATGATTTATTGGTTGGAAATAATCGGTCCCCTTAGGGTTTTTGTCGGGTTTTGTCATCGTGTATAATGTACGTACTTTCATTGGAAAACTGTGTACACCCTATGAGAGTGATTTACGGGGTGCTAAATGGCTGTTTAGAGGAGGATTCGAACTATAAAATATTTTGTTTGTTGTGGATATTACAACTCCTTTCTTAATTTTTTTAAAAAGTTATGAAAAACCCTGGCGCACTATGATATACGTGGTGTTAAACTGCTTTCTAGAGAGAGTGCCTAAAATATGAGAAAATAAATAGTGTTGTGAGTACATTAAAACTTGCAAAAGGAGTACTGATCTCTGAAAGGTAAAAATCAAAGTGGGACAATTTGATAAAGCTGCCATTTTCACTATTCAAAAAAAGCAATGTGCAGAAAAGACGCTGACAGATCTAGAGTCATAACAAAAATTTGTTAAAGAAATGACAAAATAAAATCATATTTTTTTGAAAACTCACGATGCAGCAGTAACTTTCATCTGTTGGTTATCCTGGCGACTAAAACCGGAATTTCCTCTTTGACCTCTTTTGGCTGCTGCATTAGTATTTCCTCTGCCTTCATATGTATCTCTAGCATACTTCGATGTTCTATCTCTTACGCTACTTGAACGTGCATACTCCCTATAACAAAATGGAAAAGTAATTTGCCGATCATTTTTAATTCTTAAACTACTGTAATGTCTTTTTCAGATTGTTACGTGTTGTCTCAAAGAGGCGAAAGATACCAGTGATGCATCAACACTCATAAGTCGATGAAAAACTGACAAAATTGCAAAAAACGAAAATTAACAACAAAAAAAACGAATAAATCAACAAAACACGACATGTAAAATTAAAGATCGATCAATACAAACTCCACCATAAACCGGGGGTGAACTCAGATGCTCGGGAAGGATAAGCAGTTCCTGCTTCCTATGTGGCACCCGTCGTGTTACTCATGCAAGTACAAATCCAATGATAAGTCTCATACGGTGATGTCACAATCGAGGAAAAGTCGACGGGATTGTGGTTACGACAATTGGAACATATCAGTGGTCATCTGTGACACAGATATTCCATAACGGTCAATCAACTCGTGATGGCGTATGTAAAACTTTCTATGAAATGATATTATAAACCTTTTCGTCAAGTTAACTGTTTTGCTACTTTTAAAGGTCTATAAATATACTGTACATGTAAGTTAACAAGGACTCCTACTTATATTCTTGAAGTTGCAGACTTATTCCTTATTCATTATTTGTAATAAAAACGAATAATACGCAAAGGCACAGTTATCTATTTCTTATTCTGATTCAACTTTTGGATACGAATAATGTAAGAAATATGAAAATGAAAAATCACAAACTGTATCTGCAATATTCAAATATTCTTACACTTCATTATAATTTAATTGTATACTGTGGATATAAATCTTGGATGTGTATGAAAATCCATCTGGTACACAATCCCGCTTTCTAGTTCGTTTATTTACATATCTGTCTCGAATTTCTTATAATATTTTTAAGAGTGTTTAACATGACTTCGAAGGTAATTTTAAAGCTTAAGCCAAAATAAAATGATATCCACAATAAACAAAATATATCATATTTCTAAACCTCCTCTGGGTGTTCATACATTCTTGGCTTTCGGATAATTGGTTTATAGCGTTCCTGGTGAAGATGCACCCAGAAGGGCGAAACCTTTCAGAATTTTGGGTTCTAAATGCTCTTCAAATTCGAACTCTATTTTGTCTTTTATATTGTTTGAGTTGTCTGTATTCGAAACGCGCATCTGGAGAACAACATTATAAACCTGGTATTTTTCATGAGTATTTTCTCAATTAGTTAGTACTTCTTTAAAATTATTACTCAACTAAACTCTTTTTTTTTGTATGTTGAAATTTAACTTGAATTTAATCAAAATTTAAGCTGATGTTATATTCCTTATTTTTTATGATGTTACCTAACATTGTGTACAGATGTATCTGTATCACTCTCTTCGCCGCTTGATAAACTGATTCCTGGCATATAAGGTCTTTGGAAAGGTGAGCTGTCGCCATCTTGAGGTCTTTGATTACTAAACGAAATATGATAATTAAAGCCTTCTTTTTGTACATTTGTAGTTAGATAGTTATAAATAATGATATGATTTGAAAGTAGAAAATATTCCGGATTAAGTGTTATGGCCATGCAATTCCCTGCATGTTTTTATAAGATCTTTTGTAAATTATGCTTCGGATCGCGCGCGCGCCTGTGTGTGTGTTGGGGGGCGGGTATTTATATTACATAATATATACAGTGTATGTTTCCAAAAACCATTTATCTCGGTATCATTATCCGTTGCATGTGTACCCCGAATTGTTCATTCATACCTGTTTTGATGAAATCCCCTTCCTCTAGTATTCCCTCGTCTTCTGTTACCTTCTTCTCGGTTTCCCCCTCTATATCCACTCCCTCGCCTTCCTCGGCCTCTGAAATGTATTGATAGCTGTAAGACATACGAACAAAGGTTATTGATGAACACATAAGTCATCCCCATCTCGGATTGCAAATTCGTCGTCTGTAATTTAAAATCCCTTACATCATTACTTGTACGTTATTTCGAATTGATAAAGGCGGAAGATACCAAGGCGACATTCAATATATGCATAAGTCGAAGAAAAACTGACAACGCCATGGCAAAAATGAAAAACGACGGAAAAACAAAAAGTAAAAAAAAAAAATACATAGAAAGAAGTGACTGAAGTCCCCTGTTGCTGTGGAATCGGGTTCTCAACCGACCCTCATGGTCAATTTCTAGATATAAGTCAAGAAAAATAAATAAAAAGTAAGTCATTTAGGGAGAACACATCTACATAATAGCGGAACGTGAAGTGAAATGATAATGCTAGGTTTTTTTCTAATTCTTCCTGATCAGTTCCTGTATGAAGTCTGTCGCATATGAATAAAGAAAGAAGTCGTCAAGAAGAGAAACACAATTTGTTCTCATCGAAATGCCGATTGTTTGTTGAAAAACATGTCATCCAAACGTAACAAATATGTTGTCAATAAAAAAATCTATCATCTTTATGATACCAATTTCAGAGAATGTGTTGTTTGAATCAGAGTGTTTTGTTTTTTTTTTGTTTTACAAGGTATGATTTCTACCTTCCTATAACAATATATTGGTATCTACATCGGCCATTCTTTTCTCAATCTGTCTTTAGTTTAGTATTAAGGATAGTGTGAAGGGTAGAAATTTAAAAAATTTTAAATTTGAAAATTTAAAACAGGACAGAAAAAAAGAAGCGAAAAGATACTAAACAAACATTCAAACTCATAAGTCGAAGACAACGTAACAACCCCATGGCAAACAAACGAAAACTGACGAAAAGAAAAGCAACAATCAACGAAACACAACAAAGAAAAACTCGAACCAACCAAAAAACCGACGGAGATCTCAGGTGCTCCGGAAGGGTAAGCAGATTCTGCTCAACGTATGACAGAATCTATTTTTTTTTTTAAGTACCGTGAACATATATTTTAACTATTAACGGTTATACAAAAAATAATCTCATATCGTCTAAATAAGCACTTGCAGTATCAACATATTCCTTAAACAGAAAAAATTAACAGAAAATAAAAAATTTCTCAGATACATTATGTTTTCATTTGATTTGAATTAAGCTAATATTTATTTCAGGAAACGAATGTGTACCGGCTATAAATATAACCAAAAGCATGAACGTGAAACGAGAATCGAAAACCACTTAAATTATTAATAAAACCTCTTCGACTGCTTTTTTATCTGAAAAGATTTTCAAAAAGTAAGCACTAGCAATTTTAAATTACTCCACAAAATTTCCAAAGTTAATTGGGGGTTTCGTTGAGCTTCCCAGCTACATGTGATTTGATGTTTCTTGATAAGTAATCCTTAAAGTTTCACTTTTTGTTCCAACCATCCTTAAGGAACTCATATTATTTTAGTGCTGAGGTCCTGGTCCACAGTACTTGCTTATAGAAAACATTGATTCGTGTACATTTACGAAAGCAGTTACTTAAAAAATAAATATCTTGTCACAGCAAAATTAATATATTCTAAAAAATCGGATTTCAGCCTGCTGTTAATCAAGTAGTGGTTAAGGTAGATTTGGGTTTATATAAAAAGAGGTCGAGTTTTTTACACTTTGCCAAAATGCTATATTTCAAAAACATAGTAAAAAGTATGGATCGACGACTTTTTTTTAAAGCTCAAGTTTTTGAAAAAAAATTCAGATTTTGTAAAGATTATACACGGGAAAGGTACATTTATGTGAGTAGTGATTTGCAATCTAATTAAAACCGATACTGCGACATATCAGAAAACGGGAGCAATGAGAGATCGGTTTTTAATTTTTTCTGTATTTTTTTCTTTAGACCATGGAGTAGTCTGTTATGTCGACCTTTGGCTTTTGATGTCCCCATTGGATTTTCTTCCTTTGTCCGGTCTTACCTAACACTGTGCTCAAATATATCTGTATCGCTATCTTCGCTGTCTGATAAACTAATTCCATATCCAAAAGGTCCATGATGAGGTGAGCGGTCAACATCTGGAGGTCTCTGATTTCTAAACAAAATATATAAATTACGGATGTTATTTTTTCATATTTATTTGAAGTAAGATAGTTAGAAATTAAAATGAGATTTTAAAAACAAAATTTCCGCATCAAATATATTTTTACAAATTTAAATTGTTTATACCGATAAGATTTGACAGGAGAAAATGCTCCGGATTAAGTATAACATGGCATTTTGAATTAGCTGTATAATTAAAGATTCAGTGTATGCTTAAAACATATAATGGTATGTATATTAAAGTTAAAAAGCAATTTTTTAATTAAAGATGAACAATCACAAAACTAATTGTTTTATGTGTGCAAATTATTTTGGATCTTGAAGATGCATATTCATAAATTCGCTACTACAATTGCTGAAAAAAGTGAAATATTTTTCCCGTAACATTCCCCTTAATATACTATCATGGCCGTGACAAATATAGAAAATCGATATATAAAATAATAATTTTGCTATAAATTTATCGCAGAGTTGAAAAACGATATTGAAAAACAGATATGATGATATCAACCTAAACCAGCTAAAAAAAACGAAAACAAAAACGAGTGTAACGAAAATCGGTGATCATTGTCACACATTGTTCATTTACTTCTAAATTGGAAAATGTGTTTTTCATATATGTTTTCTACCCTTTACCTAATGACGCTGAACATTATACTATCAATACCTGTTTTGATGAAATCCCCTTCCTCTAGTATTCCCTCCTCTTCTGTTGCCTTCTTCTCGGTTTCCCCCTCTATATCCACTCCCTCGTCTTCCCCGGCCTCTGAAATGTATTAAAGGCTGTCAGATATACGAAGGTAATTGAGGGACACATTAGTGACCTGTTTCCTCGGATTGCAAATTCGTTTTCTCTGATTGCCTCTAACACCTTTATACCTTTAATATGTAGACATGTTTGTCATTAAGCCTAATACTAGGCCAGTTCCAATTTCCGTCAAATGAGGAACAATGCTGGATCTAGTGGTACTGATTTCTGTTTCGTATATAAGGAACATGGTCATTATTTTCACAAAAGCCGTCAGAAGTCAGTAGTGAACACTTTTTGTATGATAAGCATTATTTAGATTATTTATCTCACGCATTATTGGGGAAACGACAAAAATAAATTATTCTGTAAAATTCCAATAATAAAAAGTAGTTTTCAAATGACTTGTAGTGTCAAAACATGATTTTGAGGGAAATTTAATTTAAGACTATTCATGAGATAGTACTTGAATACGAGTATAATGAATGTAATAGACGACATGACAAAAATCCTCCTGTAGAAAATCATCGACGCAACAGACCGGATACGATATTCATGTTAAAGAGTTACTAGTAGTACGAACGCCATCTCGAGTTTTACGGAAGCCATCACGAGTTGGTTGGCCGTTATGGGATATCTATTTCACAGATGACGATGGATATGTTCCAATCGTCATAACCACAATCCCATCCTCTTTTTCACAAATGTGACCTACCGAATAAGACTTATAACTTGGTTTGTAATTACATGAGCAACACGACTGGTGCAACATGTGGAACAGGATCTGCTTACCCTTCCAGATCACCTTAGATCAGCCCCGGTTTTTGATGGAGTTTGTGTTAGTCAGTCTTTAGTTTTCTATGTTGTGTTTTGGATACTGTTGTTTGTCTTTTGGTCTTTTTCGTTTTTGAATGTCCCTTTGTTACCTTTCTCATCTCTTTTAGTAATTAAAGAATTCGCATGTCGGGTGATGCATGCATAGCCAGGAACTCTTATCCTGTCGACGCACCAGATCTCGTTGCTTTTTTATTTCATGCGATTCTCTCATTTTGTGTTACCTTGATTTGTCTCTTCCTAATCGATTTACGATATTTGAACATTGATAAAATTAAAATCACTCACCTTCTGCCGGGTTGATCTGCCATTCCGCTGAAATCAAGGATGTAACTTCATGTATATTTAGTCGTTCACAGTATTGCCACCCGCAGATCACGTACTATGTTTATCTGCAATACAAAATTAGTAAGTAGCATCAAATGCAAAAAATACAAATAATGCATTAATAATAGCATCGTTTGCTATAGCCATTGTTTTTACATATATTGCATTTTTTTTTTACTTGACGTCTCTTTTTTATCTTACAATTTAGCCTCCAGTTGGTATTGATTCAATTATTTCAAATAGGCTTTAAAATTTCTTAACTGTTATATATGTGAGAATAATGGAGAAATTCCCTTATTCATGATGAATGACCTTTAGAAGTAATCCATTTTCCGGACGCTAGTTTCCCCATTTGTGGGTCTTCAGCAATGTTTTCACAAAAAAATCGATACAATCAGAATGTACTTTAATTGTATAATAGCTATTTATTGAAATGAAACAAAAAATATGTAGGATTTCAGAGCTGGTCATATTTGAAGTTAAAAGTGAGGTATTCCCGTAAAAGAATGTTTTTTTTTTCAAGTGTCTGTCCCATTTCTTGGTCCTTCTGAATGTTTCTGCCAGAAATCGAATTCAATCCGAATGTAGTATTGCCTAATAGTAGTTGATTAAAAACGACAAAACATTTCCTGGGAATTCAGAACTATCACGATTCGAGGATCAAAAGTGGGGTTTCCTCATAATAAAACTTTATCAAACGCCATTGACCTTTTAAATGTTTTCGCCATAAATCAGATACTTTCCGAATGGAGTATTTTTTTTCGAGAAGTATTGTTTAGTCACAATACGCAATACATAGAATTTAAGAACTATTACATATTGGAGTCGAAAGAGGGAATTCACCTTTTCCATATAAGATGAGATATGCGAAGATGATTAAATGGTTCTTATATTTATACCTATCACAAAATATGCCGTCAAAACGTGATAAAGTGTAAAAATATTTACAGTATCAATTATAGTTAACAACTGAAATTTAACTCATTCATATGATTCATTCCATGACGCAGTTTTTTGGTCCTTGGCTATGTTTTCGCTAGAAATCCTACTGTTAGAATGTAGTTTTTACTCTTGAGAGTTTTTATAAAAATAAGAAGATGTGGTATGATTGCCAATGAGACAACTCTCCAACAGAGACCAAATATTGTATAATTTAACTGATTGAAATATAGCATTGAACTCCTAGGATTTAACCTTTGAAAATTTTCAGGTATGGGGTCCGAAATTGCAGAAAATGCTGTTTTTTTTTTTTTTATCAAGTTCCAACCACTAGATTTCTTTCTTAAGGATTGTTTTCGCCAGAGATGCTAACATTAGTTTGGAATCGAAATACTGATATTAGGGTCGTAATTGTGAGTTACAGTGTGAGAATGAGGAATAGACTATTTTCATATTACCGACCTTTTTACTCCGATAGAAAATATAGTTGTAAAAATTGTAAATATGGGTTATAAATCCGTAAATTAGTTTTTAAATTCGTCACTGGGATATAAAAATATTTCGAGATTCAAAATTTGTTCTACACGTTCACTTTAAAATGAGAGAAATTAAGAATCGTCATTATGAAAAATTATCTGGTTATTTTGTTGTTTTCCGAACTCTACTGCAGTAGGACGTATTTTTGAAGTGTTTCATACTGAGAAGTGCAAGATAGCGTTTATCGATGAGAATTTCATATTCAGAATTGCAGGATAGCTTGACATTAGTCAATCAATAGTATACTAAATTATTTCAAAATGTTTGCCTATCTATGTGATATTTTGTCGAAGGCGATTTCACAAACAAAAACTTTTCTTAATAAACCTTTAACAATTTGGCATCTCGTCAAAATAAGAAAATAGCTTGTTTGTTTGTGAAAAGGGTACTATTTATTTATATAGTAAAAATATATACCGTTTCTTTTGTAGTTTTCTTCGAGTACTTCGTCAAATTCACAAAACATAATACAACCTTCAATCGAACAATAAATAAATTACGGAAGCCGTAAGGGGACACACAAAAATAAGAAAATATTTTTTAATTCGAGATCACGATAAAATATTACCGTTTTAACGAGATCTCGATAAAAAATATATCGTTATCTCGATAAAACGAAATTGTTATATCGAGATCTCGGATTATTATATCGAGATCTCGGATTATTATATCGAGATCTCGGATTATTAAATCGTTATCTCGGATTATTAAATCGTTATCTCGGTTTAATATATCGAGATCTCGATAAAAATATATCGTTATCTCGAGAAAACAAAACTGTTATATCGAGATCTCGGATTATTATATCGTTATCTCGATTTATTAAATCGAGATCTCGGATTATTAAATCGTTATCTCGGATTATTAAATCGTTATCTCGGATTATTATATCGAGATCTCGGATTATTATATCGTTATCTCGATTTATTAAATCGAGATCTCGGATTATTAAATCGTTATCTCGGATTATTAAATCGTTATCTCGGATTATTATATCGAGATCTCGGATTATTATATCGTTATCTCGATTTATTAAATCGAGATCTCGGATTATTAAATCGTTATCTCGGTTTAATATATCGAGATCTCGATAAAAAATATATCGTTATCTCGAGAAAACGAAACTGTTATATCGAGATCTCGTTATTATATCGTTATCTCGATTTATTAAATCGAGATCTCGGATTATTAAATCGTTATCTCGGATTATTAAATCGTTATCTCGGATTATTATATCGAGATCTCGGATTATTATATCGAGATCTCGGATTATTAAATCGTTATCTCGGTTTAATATATCGAGATCTCGATAAAAAATATATCGTTATCTCGAGAAAACGAAACTGTTATATCGAGATCTCGGATTATTATATCGTTATCTCGAGAAAACGAAACTGTTTTATCGAGATCTCGGATTATTATATCGTTATCTCGGATTATTTAATTGCTTCTTATCACGTGTTAACTTATTACACAATGGTGACAGTCAACACGGCGGAAAGAGTAAGTATGATTTGTGTGTTTTAAAGCTGGTTTTATATATGATGTTATGGTGATGTGTCACTATTATAGGTGCATTTAGCTGGGAATATATGATATGCGTAAGAAATCTGTATGGCAATATCTGAATAAATCAATTTAACAAATTCGTCAATTAGTCAATGTTTACAGTATAAACAAAACATGGTAAAGTTCTCTTAGAAATCATACAGTAAACACTGAAGAACACGATCATTTCCGTCAGGAAGGTAGAAAAGGGACAGTACTTCTTGATGGGTTGATAAATCAACTTTAGAGGAGGTACATTTTTATGTTTTGATTGTGTTTGTTCATCCTTTAGAAGAAATATTGACATCTGTTTAATGTGCCATTGACCGTCATATGAACGATCTAGGCTCAGAATCTAAGATTTGCTGTAGCGGCCATGTTTTTAATTGGACCGAAATAAAAGTAGGATTGTTGGTAACATTCCTGCATAGTTTCGTCAAAATCCGTCAAGTGGTTTCAGAGAAGAAGGTGAAAATGTAAAAGTTTACGACGGATGACGGACGCAACGTGATGGTAAAAGCTCACACTGACTTTTAGTTAGGTGAGCTAAAAGGATTATATTTTCATCCCAATTTTATCAATTATGTGTATAGTAATCCTTTGGGTAAACATTTTATCAATTCAATGAGATATGAGGAACTCTTTCTTTTGAATTCTATAGTCGGATAATCGGAAGATCTGGTATATGTATGTAGACAAAAGACAAAAATTACAACAAAGTTCCAAAGTCATAACATTTGTATATACTAGAACACACCGTGATATCACGGGTCCGTGACTGAATTAAAGTATATAACTATGCGTAAGCCTTATTTTAGTATTAGTATTGTCATCTGATAAAGTCATGCCGATTATAAGTTTCACAGTTTTCTCTGCTTTCAAAATCTTTCTGTTTGAACCCGTCGACCTGGAACTTATCAGTTATTGGTAATATTGGAGTATTCTTTAATAACAGCATTGTCCTATATTAGTTATAAATAAAGTTGAATTCTTTGATTCGCTGTTTTAAGTCATGCCGGCTAACAAATCGAAAACTGTACCTATACGCCTTATTTTAAGTCCAGATTTTTGTATTCGTATTGACATCTTAGATAGTCATACTGATTAAAATACTACAATAGGGAACAATATGACAATGATTGAATTTAGAAGTGTCAACCCTTTGATTATGACCCGTGTATATAGCAAAATCCTAAATATACCGTTTTGTGGTGCGCCTGTAAGATGCGGAACGTACAGATAAGGTAATAGGTAACAGGTGAATATATTATTTATATCGATATCGGATTCGACCCGGAACTTGTTAATTATTGGCAATATTAGTTATGTGGAAAACAAACGGGGTTGGAGTGGTGTAATTTCTAATCAACACCATTGTCCTATATTAGCTATATATAAAGTTGAATTCTTTGATTTGTCATTTTACCCCATGACGGCTGACAAATTCGACCTCGTTATTTTAGTATTATAGATATATACAAAATATTTGATCTTGACAGTTTCTTTTGTAGGTAAACGTGCTTCGTTTGGTGAAGAGATATTTTGAAATGGAATTCTTATATAGAGATATTGTCAAGATTTTACAAATGAATCATGCCATTAGTATATCACTTCGTCAGGTTAAGAGGTATTTAAAAGAAATGAATCTTGCTCGTAGAAAAGACTACTCAAATATTCGATCTGTATTTAACTTTGTTCATACGCAAGTCACGTCATACGGACCAGCGCATGGATATCGTTGGATGTATCAGAAGTGTAAGCGGCACGGGTTTAAAATAAAAGAGACCACATTAGCCTCATGCTTAACACAATTGATCCAGATGGGGTATATCTTAGAGCCCGGCGAAGACTAAAAGAAGAGAATATTTTCAAGGGGCCAAATTTTGTTGGCATTTGGACTCCTACGATAAATTGAAAAGATATGGCTTATGCATCAATGCTTGCATCGATGGGTTTTCAGGAAAATAATATGGCTCAAAGTTGGTAGATCTAGTAGTAATCCAAAAGTCATAGCTAGGTATTTTTAGACGCCATAGAAGAGCATAGAGGTCATCCATATAGCATGAGAGGTGATATGGGCACAGAAAACGGGCTGGTTGCAGTAATGCAGACGTTGTTTGCTGGAGATGAAGTGACAATACCTTTCATTTACGGAAAAGCACTATGAACACTAGAATTGAGTCCTGGTGGGGCATTTGCGAAAGAAGTGCTGTCAAGTATGGATATCAGCAATGAAAGGCCTTCAGGAACGAGGACAATTTTCAGGAGACAAACTTGACATTAACTTAATTCAATTTTGTTGCATGCAGTTACTTCAGGTACCTTTCTTTTCTATTTGTAGAAATGTTTTACCTTCAATATGAGCTCATGGCAATAGGCTTTCTTTGAAAGATCCTTTTGATACCAATTTTATTGTACGTTTTACTTGTTAAAAATTCTTATTTTGATATAAGGAATGTATTATGTTTTTAATCAATCCCTCACAAACGGTATTTTAAGGAAAATATTGATTATTTGATACGTTGCTTGGAGCATAGTACGTAATTGGCTTACACTTCAAAATTGTTTTATTTTAGTTATCAGTTAGGTCATTACACGATCTACTGTATCTACTAAATCATTGGAATGTCACCCGTATTCATCGTAGTAATCTTCATTTGACTAATTTATTTTAGGATGAAGGATTTGATATCGAGGTGCTTGGTTTTTTTTCTTTAATCAGTCGTTTAGGTTGTCTGAGCTGCCTGTCAGCAACAGCGAGTGTTCTCTTGTGAATCTTTTTATTTATTTTTGTCTTCTTTTTCTGTAAATTGTCTTATGATTTTTCTCGATGAATTGGATCCTTTTAATTCTTATTTAGATTGTACGTTTTACTTGTTCAAAATTGTTATTCTCATCTTGGTATATCAGGGACAGGCTGCATTAAATACATTTAACCCCGCCTCATATTTTTAAGTGTGCGCCTGTCTTATGCCAGGAACCTTTGTCAGAGTTTGTATTTGAATTAATCTTTTAATTTCTTTCTGGGAGAAGGTTCCTCATTTGGTTTGCCTTGGTTTTAAGTTGGCATATCCTCATGATGCCCTATGGGACCATACATAGATGGTCGTACATGGTGTACATGCTGCATGGCGGCCTCCGTATGTCACGCTTTAATTGTTCGATGATTTGGTATCTGATTGGCATTTATTCCATAAATTGTACCTGACTTCTTCATGATTGTAACGTATAGGAGTTTTTGTAAAGAGAAAATATCCTATTTTAACGTATAAACTCGTAAACGACATACATATCAAATGTGATCTGGAACAGAAAAAAAAATAACATCATAGAAAAAGTTACCCACATTAGGATTTCTCGGTAACGCGAAATTACAGACATCTAAGGGGACGATCCGAGAATTTTGAAAAGGAAGGGTGCTAGAACAAATGAGGGTGGTGGTGTGCCAGGCTACTATTTGCCGATTTTGGCCTATATTTCACATGAATTTAACTAAATTTTCCAAAAAAAGGGGTGCACATACCCGGAACACCCACTTCCCCACCTTTTAATCGTGTGCTGTTGAATCTGGACATATTTTGAGAATGACCCATATACTTTCAGTTGACGTTTCGTCTTAATGTATGTTTGCCAATCAGAACCTAGAGAGACAATTACGCCAACAAGATTGGATTTTACAGTGACATTTGGAACAAACTGATCAGCCCTACTTTTAACGGTAGTGTACAATTAATGGGAAGATTTTAATCAGATTGCATTTGCAAATCTTGTGATTTGATTGGCCTTTTGTCCTGATTAAAAATGAAAATGGCTTTGTCTTTTTACAGAACGAACTAGATGACACTGTGCAGGTATGGAACACTCATTATATTAGGAGAAGTAGAGTATGTTTTTCATGGACGGCCTGTCAACATGTATCTTTATCCCGACTTGTTCAATGCTGAGGAGCATATTCGACAGGTCGATGACGACGTGCTACACTTTTGTCGATCAGAATGCGCTGAAGAGGACGAGTACCCATGCGAAGAAGAGATTTTGAGTTGGGATGCATTTACATGGAGGAAAATCTACTGAAACCACCCGAAAACGTCGATGAGTCAATAGCGCTATACCTAAGTTTGCGTCGCTGGTTTATTCAACAGCTATGAAAATGAAAGAGATACAAAATAAATAAATTGGTTTATGCTCTCGCTCTTTGTATTTGCATGTAGTGATATACAAAGCAGTACTTTACGAAAATGGGTGTAACCGATGTTCTTCTATCACACAGGTACAAAATAGGGTAGTTTTTTTTATAAAGATCTTGGCTTTCGACTTTGTAAACGTTCCAAAATGATACATGGAAATAACCATGCTAATGATTTTTGTTGTATATCAGACCGAGTGCGTACATATATAGGTCTTTTGATACTTGAACTGTCAATCAACTGTTTGCTAATTACACTTGTTCCATCTTGTTCCGTATGTTAATTCTTTGAGATAGTCTCCAATGCTTCTCTTTCTTTTGCTCTATCTCACACCGTATCCAAACGTTGGTCTTTTGTTCTTTTGCTAAAAATTCTCCTTCTTTTGCTCTCTCTTACACCGTATCCCAACCTTTTTCTTTTCTTCTTTTCGCTCAAAATAGCTCTCCCCTCACAACATATCCCCACCTTTGTCTTTTGTTTTTTTTTTTCGCTCCAATGGGCTCTTTTCCGTTCCTATTCCCGGTACCCCCGGTGATCCACACTGCTCTGATCCGTGCTCACAACCTTGCTTTTACTACTTTTGGCGTTATTTTGACAGCGAAGGAGGAGAAGAGAGACTGTGGCCGATGCAAAATGTAACCATGAGTCGTATGAGCAAGCCAACGAGTCATACGAAAAAGCCACGAGTCGTATGAGCAACCATACGAGTAGTATGAGGTACCCTGCGAGCAACGACTCTCTCGGTCTCTTTCACTCACTTGTTAGGTGTTTGTGTCTTGTGTCCAAAATTCCTCAAAATAGACATGAGTCGTATTAGCATAGCTTTGAGCACTATGAGCAACATTTCGATTCGTATGAAAAGAGTGGACACACTGAAATGTCTCGCCTGTTCTAGTGTTCATAATATAACTTATGTTGTAAGTATAAAAAACAAGTTTAAACCACAAGCATTATAATTAAATTAACATTTAAATGATCAATGTACATGAGACGAAGGTGAGATAAACCCTTTCAGACAGAAATGTAGTTCATGCACTCATTCCATACAACAAATCTAGTTTACCTATTGCTAAAAGTATCTCCGAATAAACCTCTTAAAAATAACCTTGACCATGAAATATAGGTCAAGATCAACTTACACCTACTTAACAGACATAAACGTTTAATCCTGCTGCAAATGTTTGCACCTGTCCTAAGTCAGGAATCTGATGTACAGTAGTTGTCGTTTGTTTATGTAATTTATACGTGTTTCTCGTTTCTCGTTTTTATATATACTAGACCGTTGGTTTTACCGTTTGAATGGTTTTACACTAGTACTTTTGGGGCCCTTTATAGCTTGTTGTTCGGTGTGAGCCAAGGCTCCGTGTTGAAGGCCGTACATTGACCTATAATGGTTTACTTTTATAAATTGTTATTTGGATGGAGAGTTGTCTCATTGGCACTCACACCACATCTTCCTATATCTATACACACCTTACAATTATTCCCTACACCAAATATAGTTATACTATCCCTTTAGTATCTGAAAGAAGGCCAAATCAGATAAATGTAACATTGGCCAATGAACCATGACCTTGAGGTCAAGGTCAAATGATTATTGCCAGAATGAAATCCATACACGAAATATAATTGACTTCTGAGAAATAGACCATATCACAAAATGTTTAATTTGGCCAGTGAACCATGAAAAAGAGGTCAAGGTCAGATTATTATTGACAGACAGACATGTACACCTTACAAACATTCCATACACCAAATATAATTGACTGGATGCTTATAGTATCTGCAAAATAGACCAAAACACCAAAAAGAAATATACTTTGACCACTGAATCATGAAAATGAGGTCACGGTCAGATGTCACCTGCCAGTTGGACATGCACAACTTACAATCATTGCACACACCAATTATAGAAGACCTATTGCTTTATAGATATGGACTTATAAAAAAGAAGATGTGGTATGATTGCCAATGAGACAACTATCCACAAAAGACCAAAATGACACAGACATTAACAACTATAGGTCACCGTACGGCCT
This sequence comes from Mytilus coruscus, assembly GCA_017311375.1. Taxonomy (NCBI): domain Eukaryota; kingdom Metazoa; phylum Mollusca; class Bivalvia; order Mytilida; family Mytilidae; genus Mytilus; species Mytilus coruscus. Next base: position 89,304,187 of record CM029599.1, read on the forward strand.
TCAACAATGAGCAAAGCCCATACCGCATAGTCAGCTATAAAAGGCCCCGATAAGACACTGTAAAACAATTCAAACGAGAAAACTAACGGCCTTATTTATGTAAAAAATGAACGAAAACAAATATGTAACACATAAACAAACATTAACCTTGTTAACTGATCCATGAAATGATGTCGAGGCCAAGTGAAAACTGACTGACAGACATGAGGACCTTGCAAGGTAGTACATATCAAATATACGGGTATCCTATTACTTATATTAAGCGAGAAATTATCATTGCAAAAAAAAAAGATTTTTTTTCTCAAGTAGTTACTGAACCATGGAAATGACAAGGAAAATCGTCATGACAGACGAAAAGTTCGTAACATAAGGCATCTATATACAAAGTATGAATTATCCAGGTCATCTACCTTCTGGAAAATAAAGCTTTTAAATCAAGCGCTAACGCCACCGTCGCCGCCACCGGATCACTATTCCTAAGTCTCGCTTTCTGCGACAGAAGTCGCTGGCGAGACAAAACCCTGAAAGTAACGACTCTTAACGCTGTAAAGCATGATTCAGACTAACGTTTCACCGCACACACACCACCATTCCTAAAATATAGTCATGAGCCGTATCAGCAACACCTAAGAGTACAATGAATAACCCTGAGAGCGACCATAACCCAACCCAGAGATCCGACAAAATCTTTCTAACGTTATAAGACCCTTTGCCGAGGGTCATTAAGTGCAAAATCGGGGTCGTGTAAGGATCCTTAAAATGTCTCTGTCTAAGCTTTAAGAAAGTTAGGTGTTTGAGTCTTTAGAAAAACTGGTCAAACGGTTATTGAATGGATAGTTCGGCAAAATGGTTTTATCTCTGAAAAGCTTTTGGGAGGGTTTCTGTGTTCAATTGTGGTCGTTCTCCGTATTCATATATTCTTGTAGTCACATGCAAAAATTGTGGATAGACGATGCGTTAAATATCACACGTACTGCTTTATCAATCAATTTGATATAAATCAAATCCCAAATGTGACCGTTGGATGGCTTGATGCTTTTCAACTGATTGTGTATCCTTAGCTAGCTTACAGTAACTGCGAGCATTCATGGTACTATTTTTGTCTATCTGTTGTGTGATTCATATTTGTCCTTTGAATTTCATGATAACTTTTGACTTGAATTTTACAGTGCGCTTTGTTGTAATTTTATTTGGTTCGGAAAGGGGAGGTTAAGTATCTACAAAATAGTTTAGTTAATAATGAAAGGTATTGTCACTTCATCTCCAGCAAACAACGTCTGCATTACTGCAACCAGCCCGTTTTCTGTGCCCATATCACCTCTCATGCTATATGGATGACCTCTATGCTCTTCTATGGCGTCTAAAAATACCTAGCTATGACTTTTGGATTACTACTAGATCTACCAACTTTGAGCCATATTATTTTCCTGGAAAACCCATCGATGCAAGCATTGATGCATAAGCCATATCTTTCAATTTATCGTAGGAGTCCAAATGCCAACAAAATTTGGCCCTTGAAAATATTCTCTTCTTTTAGTCTTCGCCGGGCTCTAAGATATACCCCATCTGGATCAATTGTGTTAAGCATGAGGCTAATGTGGTCTCTTTTATTTTAAACCCGTGCCGCTTACACTTCTGATACATCCAACGATATCCATGCGCTGGTCCGTATGACGTGACTTGCGTATGAACAAAGTTAAATACAGATCGAATATTTGAGTAGTCTTTTCTACGAGCAAGATTCATTTCTTTTAAATACCTCTTAACCTGACGAAGTGATATACTAATGGCATGATTCATTTGTAAAATCTTGACAATATCTCTATATAAGAATTCCATTTCAAAATATCTCTTCACCAAACGAAGCACGTTTACCTACAAAAGAAACTGTCAAGATCAAATATTTTGTATATATCTATAATACTAAAATAACGAGGTCGAATTTGTCAGCCGTCATGGGGTAAAAATGACAAATCAAAGAATTCAACTTTATATATAGCTAATATAGGACAATGGTGTTGATTAGAAATTACACCACTCCAGACCCGTTTGTTTTCCACATAACTAATATTGCCAATAATTAACAAGTTCCGGGTCGAATCCGATATCGATATAAATAATATATTCACCTGTTACCTATTACCTTATCTGTACGTTCCGCATCTTACAGGCGCACCACAAAACGGTATATTTAGGATTTTGCTATATACACGGGTCATAATCAAAGGGTTGACACTTCTAAATTCAATCATTGTCATATTGTTCCCTATTGTAGTATTTTAATCAGTATGACTATCTAAGATGTCAATACGAATACAAAAATCTGGACTTAAAATAAGGCGTATAGGTACAGTTTTCGATTTGTTAGCCGGCATGACTTAAAACAGCGAATCAAAGAATTCAACTTTATTTAAAGCTAATATAGGACAATGCTGTTATTAAAGAATACTCCAATATTACCAATAACTGATAAGTTCCAGGTCGACGGGTTCAAACAGAAAGATTTTGAAAGCAGAGAAAACTGTGAAACTTATAATCGGCATGACTTTATCAGATGACAATACTAATAATAAAATAAGGCTTACGCATAGTTATATACTTTAATTCAGTCACGGACCCGTGATATCACGGGTGTGTTCTAGTATATACAAATGTTATGACTTTGGAACTTTGTTGTAATTTTTGTCTTTTTGTCTACATACATATACCAGATCTTCCGATTATCCGACTATAGAATTCAAAAGAAAGAGTTCCTCATATCTCATTGAATTGATAAAATGTTTACCCAAAGGATTACTATACACATAATTGATAAAAATTGGGATGAAAATATATCCTTTTAGCTCACCTAACTGAAAGTCAGTGTGAGCTTTACCATCACGTTGCGTCCGTCATCCGTCGTAAACTTTTACATTTTCACCTTCTTCTCTGAAACCACTTGACGGATTTTGACGAAACTATGCAGGAATGTTACCAACAATCCTACTTTTGTTTCGGTCCAATTAAAACATGGCCGCTACAGCAAATCTTAGATTCTGAGCCTAGATCGTTCATATGACGGTCAATGGCACATTAAACAGATGTCAATATTTCTTCTAAAGGATGAACAAACACAATCAAAACATAAAATGTACCTCCTCTAAAGTTGATTTATCAACCCATCAAGAAGTACTGTCCTTTTTCTACTTTCCTGACGGAAATGATCGTGTTCTTCAGTGTTTACAGTATGATTTCTAAGAGAACTTTACCATGTTTTGTTTATACTGTAAACATTGACTAATTGACGAATTTGTTAAATTGATTTATTCAGATATTGCCATACAGATTTCTTACGCATATCATATATTCCCAGCTAAATGCACCTATAATAGTGACACATCACCATAACATCATATATAAAACCAGCTTTAAAACACACAAATCATACTTACTCTTTCCGCCGTGTTGACTGTCACCATTGTGTAATAAGTTAACACGTGATAAGAAGCAATTAAATAATCCGAGATAACGATATAATAATCCGAGATCTCGATATAACAGTTTCGTTTTCTCGAGATAACGATATATTTTTTATCGAGATCTCGATATATTAAACCGAGATAACGATTTAATAATCCGAGATCTCGATATAATAACCGAGATCTCGATATAAAATCCGAGATAACGATTTAATAATCCGAGATAACGATTTAATAATCCGAGATCTCGATTTAATAAATCGAGATAACGATATAATAACGAGATCTCGATATAACAGTTTCGTTTTCTCGAGATAACGATATATTTTTTATCGAGATCTCGATATATTAAACCGAGATAACGATTTAATAATCCGAGATCTCGATTTAATAAATCGAGATAACGATATAATAATCCGAGATCTCGATATAACAGTTTCGTTTTCTCGAGATAACGATATATTTTTTATCGAGATCTCGATATATTAAACCGAGATAACCATTTAATAATCCGAGATCTCGATATAATAATCCGAGATCTCGATATAATAATCCGAGATAACGATTTAATAATCCGAGATAACGATATAATAATCCGAGATCTCGATATAACAATTTCGTTTTATCGAGATAACGATATATTTTTATCGAGATCTCGTTAAAACGGTAATATTTTATCGTGATCTCGAATTAAAAAATATTTTCTTATTTTTGTGTGTCCCTTACGGCTTCCGTAATAAATGCATATGTTTTCATTTTATCAAATTTTAATTAAAGATTATTACGGTTTTCGTTCTCCTCTTGTATAATGTTTTCAGGCTTGAATAGACCATTGTACAGTGTAAGTTTTCAAAGATTTGTCCTGGTGAATTGTAATGTACATTCTTTTTAAATTATTATAAAGAAAGCGATCGTTTAACTGTAAAAACGGTTTTGAAAGATGACTTATTTTTTCTCGATTTCTATGCGATTATCAGTTTCAACATAAAAGAGTGCTCCTATTTCACGATTCAATTCAACTACTGCTTTTAACAAACCATGAACCTTTCTATGTTAGGAAAATCTAATATAATACAGATAAATTCTTTTGTTGTTACGTCATAATATATATAAATGTATTTGATATACGATACTATTCATTCCTATCTACTTTTGTAAAATGTAAGTTATTTGTAGATAATTGTTATTCCTAACATCGGGTTATTTTAATGGTCTATTTCTTTTCACGGAACATCTGATTATAAAAACTTGTCCAAGTTTGTCCTATATTTCAAATTAGTTGATAACATGTAACATCCTAATTGCCTATATATAGTAAGAATTCGGGTATGTAAAATAATGATATGCCGTGTTATTGCCAATGAGGCTATATACCAAAGACTAAAGGACAAGAATGTAAATAAGTATAAGTTACAATATGGCCTTCAATTATAGCCAAAGTAATGTCGTATCGTGAACTATAAAAGATTCAAGGATAACTCAATATGAAACCAATCAAAAGAGAAAAACAAATTGTCCGATAACAAATAAAATCAAACAAAAAAACTGCAGCAGAAATAAAACATCCACAACCATTAAAATACAGACTCCTGACAGGTTCATAAGGAATGTAACAGGATATAGGAAGATGTGGTTTGAGTGCCAATGAGACAACTCTCCATCCAAGTTACAATTTACAAAACAGGTTTAAACATATTTGAGAGCGATATACCTTTTCCCTAACCGAAGACAATGGTGTTAAAATACATCAGTAGAGCAATCTGTAAATATCAGGTTGATGCTAGACTCATCAGCGAAGGTTATTAAGCACAACAACGACCAACAAAATGACAAGAGAAAAAAGTACTTGTCTACGAAAACTGAATGCTAATTCAAGGTCCAGTTTCTTCTAACAAATAGACCATGTATTTCCAGACTGAAATATAACGGATTCAGAGTAAAGAAATGGAAAAACACGAATGCGTGCAGTGCAAAAATGAATGTATCGACAGGGTGCAGAACCAAAAGTGTTCATACCTGGATACTGGATAGCAATATTAATATGTTAAGTTCTTTAACGTATAAACATACAAATTATTATAAGTACCGATACAGACAATATTCAAAGATCGAACTGAAATATTCCACAAGGTCATATGACTATTAAGACTAAGAAAAATGTTTTTTTTTTTGTCGTCTGCGAAAAGTCGCTGAAACGAGTATACTTTTTTTGGCGTGCCGTTCCTGGCGTCGGTGGTATCCACGATTATTAAATTGTGTTATTAAGTCAATATGAGTGGACCCGTTAATGGCAAGTCAACGAGTTTTGTTATGCAATTTTATAATTCATATAAATATCACAAAAATATTGGACTTTTTGATCGACAACATATTTGTTGGGTGGATTGATATTTCATTAGACAGTCGGTATTCCAATGCCTATTAATTGTGCATCCCTTCTTAAAGACTTGATTTAGTGGTCATATGAAGCAGAATTCATACAGAACCTTCTCAAAGATAAAAAGAAAAAATAAATCTTCAAAGGTTTTTTTCTCACTTTTAGATATATTGATGATGCACTGTTACTCAATAACCCACATTTCAGTAAGTGCTTGCATCTCATATATCCAAGTGAATTTGAGATTAAGGATACTACCGAAACAAGAAGGTATTTGACACGAATAAGTTTAACGGACATCATCAAACATTGGTTGGCCGATATGATATGCCTGTCTCAACTCACTAGCGACATGTATTTGCGGTCTTAGATCTTTAAATACCCGAAAAAATCGTCTAATCTCTTAGTTTAAGCTAGGTTCACACTGCCGATCAGATCAACTCGATGATCCCGATTGCCCAAATTCTCACAGCCAAGCGTAACCAAATTCTTGATCGGGCTTGTTTACGACTTCTACCCGACCGCTATCCGACTGTACACCGACTTTAACTCGACCATTTACGACTCCTTAATGATTCCATCACGACTCCAACCCGACCACTAATTGAATACATATTCGATTATTCCGACCAATTCACGATCTCTACACGATCTTTACTCGACTAGCTAGACCAAATCAACTATGCTCAATCTCAGCCCGATCTCGACCAGACCAGATCGACCTGGTCGTATAGGGGTCGTAGGGATAGTAGGGAATTGGTCGGGTATGTACAATTTCAGTATAAAAACGTTTGAATGTTTTATGCACCGCCGCAGCGGAGGGGGCATTAAATGTTACCCTTGTCCGTCCGTACGTACGTACGTCCCAAAAATTAGTTTCCGTTCTCTAACTTTAGTTTGCTTCAACCAAATGTTATGAAATTTATACACAATGCTTATTACCATAAAACACAGATCAAGTTCGAATTTGGGTGGCGTCACTTTTACCTTTCTTGAGTTATGCACCTTTATAGCGCTGTATGCAAGCGGGGACATTATCTGTATCCCATGGACACATTCTCCATTTATTTGGTTATCATTCAGTAGTTCACGGAAGGTCTGTGTAAAATCATACATTTAAAATGTCTACATGGTAATAGAGCAGTTGCATTTTTGGGCAAGGTAGTTAGAGCTCCAGAGAGACAGGTTAATAGCTGTGACGGAGATTGAAGAGAGCGTAGAAGACAAACAAGAAGGCGTTGACAGCAACGGGCGCCGAGAAATCTAGATGAGGCAGTGGCTGACACGGCGACCACTGTATGGGCAGTATGAGAGACTGTTGCAGGAGCTCAACAGAGAGGACCCCAATGGTTATAAAATATTCCTCTGAGTGGACTTTTTCCGACCGTGCGAGGGCTGTATAGTCAGTCAAGGTCGTTAAAAACTCCCATCATCTCTGATATCTTATGGGAGTTTTTAAACCGTATCTCACACAAAATGGAATACATAACACAAATTGTATGTAAATTGACATGTTTATGCATTAATAATTTCATCCGAATGAAAGCGAGGTAAAATTACCTAATACAGACTACTACAAGTTCATATGGGTCAGTGTTGGTGCTAATGGAATTGCGTCCGACGCTCAACTCTTCAACCATTCTGAACGGAGGACTTTGATTGAGGAAAACACCCACTGCCCGGCGATAAGAAGAACACCTCATACCTCATAATTGAATATGATGCATTCCCATTGAGAATCTTGATGAAGCCATACTCCAGACGTAACCTAACCGAGACTATCTTAAGCACTATTTCAATTATCCAGCAGGTTCAGTTGAGTGGCAAGAGAGTATGATTTAGTTCACCCATGTTATTATACAGTTACTTGTAGTTTCACTGTAAAACCGCATTCTTGGCTTTCAAATATTCGGCTTTAAGTAGTTCCTGATGAAGGTAGATCCAGAAAAGCACTTCGAACGCATGACATTTATAACGTGTTGTTTTCATATTTTACAGCACTGGGTCGATACCTCTGCTGAAGGACTATCAGTCCCCGAGGGTATTGTGACAACGTTGTTCTCACTGGAATGTTTGATACAGTGCAACAGGTTTTGTTGCTGAAACTGGCGAAGATGCCGAAACGAAAGACAGTGACCGACGACTGGTCCCCTGCCTATTAAACATAAACCCACTGGCGGAACTAACTCACAGACTGGTAGAGCGAATACGAACGATGACTCAGTATGGATTTTTATTTCACTTTAAATGAACGGATGGTGTCAGTTCAAAAGCCTGACTCCGACTGAAGACTTAACTTCAGTCGACAAATTATAAAGATAGACAATGTTTACAGGTTGACAAAGAATTAAGATTACATAATAATAAAGTTAACAAATTTTACAAACATAAAATTAACACTTTAAAGTAACAATAGACCGTAATTGAAGAACGGATTAATGTCATTGTTATCATACATGTCCTGGACAAGAACTGATAAAATAGATATTGATAAAATTATCTATGTACGCTATAAACATTAACGGATTAAAAAAATAATGGAATTGAAATAGTTGTGAAGCAAACATTAACATAATCCTTTGTAGAGTTTTTTTTCACACAAGTTTAGATTAAATAGTGACATACATGAATGATATTTAAGAACACAAATCAATAAACATTGTCTGTTGTATTAAGAATAAAATTGTCTGAAAAGATTAAACAGAAACTGTAAATAATATAAGAAACAAGTCCAAATGTCCGAAATAAGAAATACATAATTTGGTTCGACTTTTTCCACGTTCACAGATTTCTCCCTCCTCGAATGAAACGCGTCCTCGCGTTTTGCAAGTATTGAAAAGTTGATAATTATCTATAAAAAGTTCTTTGGTTTTTGAAACGTCCATTTCCTGAACACTGACTTGCATTTTGATGATTCATATGATGAGTCCTACAAATCCTTATTTGATTTGCCATATCGGTAGATTGATCTGTTAGAATTTTAGAGTTGTTCCGAAGTTCATAGTTTTGAGTAGTTATATTTCCGATTTCAAAAGTTTGATATTCACATTTGAGAATTAAGAAATTGTTCTGGTCTGATAAAGTTTTCATGCAAGCAGAATTGTCTTCCTTTTCTTTCTCTAGTTTGCTGATTTTGTCTAAACATTCTTTTAATTGCTCTGACGAATTTGGTTGGTTCTGACTGTCTACAAGTTTGCAGGTAAGAGTCCTGATATCCTCTTGTGCACGTTTTAAAATGTTTGCTGTTGCGGAAATCACTGATTTATTTTTCTGTATTTCAATGTTTGCTTGTTTCAGTTCGACTTTCAATGGTGCTGCCTGGTCGAAAAAGTTCACAACAGCTGAAGTTCGTAAATTGCTAAACGGCAATTCTTTAAGATTGTTCTTGGTTGTAAAGTATTGTATCAGACGCTGATTGTCTCTTTGTTGCTTTTTCGTTGATTTCTTTTGTACGCTAGACACTTTCGAATTTGTTGATTTAGTTGACCTATTTTTACCGAATAGACTTGATCTAACTGCAAAACACTGTCTTGCGAAATGTCCGAATTTGTCGCACGAGAAACATCTTTTGTTGTAAGCTAGGCATATTTCAAAACGATGATGTGCGAGTCCACATTTACCACAAGCTGGATATTGATGTGTGAAATGATTATGTCTCCACATACTCCACTGCGGTCTTAGATTAAAATCCATCACTGAAAATTTGGAATTTGCTATCACGGTTGAACTTGATGGGGAATAACTCTGGTCGCTTGACTGCTGAGGTACGCGGTACCGTGTGTTGTACTAAAAAGACAACACGCCTCTGGATTACCTCCGCCAAATGTGACAACGAAGTTGTTACTGGAATGTTTGATACAGTGCAACAGGTTTTGTTGCTGAAACTGGCGAAGATGCCGAAACGAAAGACAGTGACCGACGACTGGTCCCCTGCCTATTAAACATAAACCCACTGGCGGAACTAACTCACAGACTGGTAGAGCGAATACGAACGATGACTTTCAGTATGGATTTTTATTTCACTTTAAATGAACGGATGGTGTCAGTTCAAAAGCCTGACTCCGACTGAAGACTTAACTTCAGTCGACAAATTATAAAGATAGACAATGTTTACAGGTTGACAAAGAATTAAGATTACATAATAATAAAGTTAACAAATTTTACAAACATAAAATTAACACTTTAAAGTACCAATAGACCGTAATTGAAAAACGGATTAATGTCATTGTTATCATACATGTCCTGGACAAGAACTGATAAAATAGATATTGATAAAAATTATCTATGTACGCTATAAACATTAACGGATTAAAAAAATAATGGAATTGAAATAGTTGTGAAGCAAACATTAACATAATCCTTTGTAGAGTTTTTTTTTCAAACAAGTTTAGATTAAATAGTGACATACATGAATGATATTTAAGAACACAAATCAATAAACATTGTCTGTTGTATTAAGAATAAAATTGTCTGAAAAGATTAAACAGAAACTGTAAATAATATAAGAAACAAGTCCAAATGTCCGAAATAAGAAATACATAATTTGGTTCGACTTTTTCCACGTTCACAGTATCATCCGCTCAGTAGTCAGTACTTCGATACTGACATGATTTATAACAAACCTTTCTAAAATTGTCTGTTAATAAATTTTGAAATTATAAGAAACTAAGGTTTCAACTCCCTCAGGCAAAGTTGACCTTTTTGGTCATATAGCTCTTCAACTGTTTAGGTTATTAAAAAACACTCTTGGCTTTCAAATATTCGGCTTTGGGCGTTCCTGATGAAGGTAAATCCAGAAAAGCGCTTTGGACGCATGAAATTTTTAACGTGTTGTTTTCATTTTTTATGTAGTTATTTTAGTATGACATCTTGTTCTCATGTGTTATAAAATTGTGAAGATTATTTTGAAATAAAATAATTATGTTTTGTTTCGTTTAAAGTTGAACTTAAACTTTAGTATTTTTCGTTTTTTCACCATGGCTGTGTCGGTTTGTTTTCGACCTTTGGGTTTGATTGTTCCTTTGGTATCGTTTGCCTCTCTTTTAAAATTGTTACCCTCCTTGCAAAAGTACAGCCAAGTACTGTACATGGAGGAATTTTTGCGAAGTTAATCTTTATAAAAAAAAACAGTGACAATGTATTTTTGCGGAAGCAAGTTATGAGAGTTAATCAGATCTGCACTTCTTTTATAGAATCTTGTAGCAGTCATGTGAACTCATGTATAACCGGGTAGACATCGAAAAGAGGTCGAATTCGGTCGAGTAGAGATCGGTAATTGGTCGAGTTGTTCTGGGATAATAAATAATAGTAGTCGCAGTGATCGGGAAGCGATCAGGCATTGGTCGAGTTAATCTGGACCACAGATCAAACAGGATGGCGTTGATCGAGAAACGATCGGATATTAGTCGAGCAAAGGTCGAGATGATCGAGTACTGATCGGTAAAATATTTGTATTCCGACCAAACTCGATCTCTACACGATCATTTCCCGATCAATTCGACCGCTACTCGACGAATTCCCGATCTCTTCTCGAGTGACTGGCTTCTCGATCCTTACTCGAATTTTTTGACATGTCAAAAATTCTCGGGTAGAAAGTCAGATCGATGACGAGCAAGGTAGACCACCCCGAACATTCTTGTCAAACGAGTCAGACCAGTCTTCCGATCGCTTAATCTGTCTTGATCGGGCTTGATCGACTTGATCTGATCGGCAGTGTGAACCTAGCTTTACCGATTTTGTCTTATTCCCGACTGACTGAGTGGGGATTAGCATGGATGTAGATGCATGGATAGCAAGAGACGTTTGTCGTATTGACGCACCCGATCTCGCTCCTTTTGATTCCCTCTGTTTGTTTTTTTTTTTTTCTTGATTTTTATCTTCTTAATGGATTATAAAAAAATTTAATCAACGTGTGGTTGCCGGTGATCTCAGAAGATGATTGGATGAGTTTAAGGGTCATAACCTTTATCAGCTCACTGGATGAAACAAAATATGCTAACAGGTGTTAATGAAATTGACAACTTTGTGGAATGTGGAGGGCACTCGAAGGGGATTTTCGTTTAACCATTAGAGAAACAGATTCTTACATAGTTACTCGTGGATTATCGGATTTATCCAATCTCGATAGTTAAATTATAAATTTTAAAGTCCTCGCCCAGGCTCGGACTTTAAAATTGATAATTTAACTATCTCGATTGGATAAATCCGATAATCCACTGGTATCAATGTAAGAATCTATATATATATAAAGTAAGAGTTAGTCATTATATTAATTTATATTCTATATATCAGAGTTATTTTGAGGAATGGGATATACATTGTTTTTTTTTTTTTTTTTTTTTTTTTATTATAACAAGGGATAAAGTTTTTCCTAAGTCACGGTACGTAAGAAAGGTTATTCTAGACTTTTGTTCTTTATTCCAGTTTCAATTTTTCTTTCATTTTTTTTAAGATTTACAGAGGTGTAAGCCTTTTTACACTACTTTTCAATGTTAAATAAACAGTATATGGAATGTTTATATTTCTTAGCATTATACTTTCCCAAGACTAATAAAAATAATATTTTTGTCAGATAACAGGATAATAAATGAGTAATTACAATATTGTTTTTTTTTCAAACCATATCCAATGTTTGGTTTAGCAGAAGAATATTATTAGTTATCTTGGTGTAATCAGGGGTGTACAGAATTTTACACCGTTGTTGAAAATTCATACACCCTGAGGCGCAGCCGAATGGGTGTATGAATTTTCAACAACGGCGTAAAATTCCGTACACCCCTTATTACACCAAGATAACGAATTTATTTCTTATGAACAATTCCTTTGCCCATTTTTAAACCGGGATGTAAAATTAAAAAATGCTAATGAAAAATTTCCAGTGTAACATTTTTCAACGTCGATGTTGCTGCGCATTGTTAAATACTTTTTTCTTTATTTTTGGGAAATTCTGAATTTTTTTGTGTTCTTTCGAATTTTCGGGGGAAAAAATTACAAATTTTTGTCCTCAAATTTTTTCATTTTTTTTTTTTTTTTTTTTTTTTTGACATTTTATTTTTTTTCTTTATTTTGGCACAATTTTATTTTTTTAAATTTTTTGGCAAAATTTTATTTATCCCGGGGTAAACAAGGGTGGGGTGTTATTTACACCGGGGCAATTAACCAATCAGATTGCAGTATTTATGCTGCATAAGAAATAATGTAATTTACCATGTCTAAATTAGAGGCAACATTAGTTTACCAATGTTCAAGTTTCAAAATCAATTAAGAAAGTACAGGTCCAGGTAAAAAATACAATCGTGTTATTTTCATTTTTTCTAGCTCCAATAGGATCCTTAATCTTAAGTAAACTGGGATATATGAGATGCAAGTACGTGTGTTATTGAGTCATCATCAAAATTTTATTACTAAATGTAAATGTTCGTAAGCAAAAAACGATAAAAGAGTAAGTGGTGTGTAACCGAAATTCTATATTGTATAGAAAATATAATATAAAATATTTTTAAAGCATATTTATTGTACCCAAAAAGTCAATAGTGCAGTAGGGAATTGTCTACCGCCAAAAAGATATGAAGGATGAATCTTACTTAAACAAACTAGTAAGACTGAATGAGGGATATTGGATTTTCCGACAATTCCTACCTACCCCCGTTGATTTTCTATACGGCTTGACAAACACAATATTGATTAATTCGATCAGATCCACTGACGTTTATGTGTTTTGGTAACAAAGTTCTTGCATTCATTTTTACCATCATTGATCAAATCACTTAATACAATCAGAGTATTTGTCTATAGAATAGAAAACTTTCCATTATGTTATGTGGGTAGGAGATACATAACAATACGACATGTTGACCATAGTGAAAGTTTCAAATTTATATCTACAAATAAAAATGTATACTGTATATATATGTATAAACTAACAGTAAAACAAAATATGTTATCAAAGACACACACAGTCATTTGTTGGAAAACTATAATAAAAAAATGAAATGCACGTTTGTTTAACTGTCTTTTACTACAAATTTTCACTTCTTCGTACTATGAACATCAAAATTATTTCATTTAATGAATGGTTATTATTTATTTTGAACTTATTGAACCATAAAATTAATTTTTGACTCTTCACATTGAATAATCCGCGAAGCGGATTATGTAAAATGTGAAGAGTCAAAAATTAATTTTATGGTTCAATAAATTCAAAATAAATTATTGCCATTCATTATAAATAAATTTCTATCAAAAATAAGGCTCAAAGAGCTTTTTATATTATTTATATTAACAATAACAACGTACACACATGTTGGCGTATGAATACACAACGTCAGAGTGGGCGTGTCGCCATAAAAATTGACAACATTGAAAATAAAGGTAATACTTTTAACCAATCAGAAGACAGTAAATACACCAAATTTATTTATTTCTCCTTAAATAATGTTCTTGCGCCTGTACAGGAAGTTTTATCTAGCACTAATTGTATAGTTTTATTGTTGATATTCACCCCATATGTATCAAGTGTTAGATTAGTTTTATTGATATTAAAGAAATTTCTTGGTATTCCTAAACGGAAGATTTTATACACACAGAAGAAGAAGTATACTTAACAACAAAATTATTTTCATTTACCTGTGTATAATATGACGCAGGTTTTTTCAAAAGTGATGATTTTCTAATTTTTATTAACTATGTATTTGCATTCAGGTATCACAGATCAAATTTATTCGTTCATTGTGTGTTAATTTACGTTTTTTGATTGAGTTAAGCCTTCCAATTGATATTTGATAGTGAGTCTTTCTATGTTGTGATGTTATACTATTGTTTCAGAAAAAGGGAGAAGGTTTGGTACCATTAAATCCCGCTGCATTTGTTTGCACCTGTCCTAAGTCAGGAATCTGATGTACAGTAGTTGTCGGCTGTTTATTTAGTTCATACGTGTTTCTCGTTTCTCGTTTTTACAGTGGCGTAGCTAGACAAATGTTGAAGGTGAAGCCCAAATCGGCAGGGGGTTTGGGGGCCGCTCAAGACCCCCAGTGGGACCAGGACAAAGCCCTGGTAGGGGCCAGGGGACGAAGCCCCCGGAAGCTCCTGGATTTTAGGATTTTAGACCCACAAATATTAACTGAAAATATTGAATGTAAAGGTGTAGTCAAAAGCATTTTTGTTTGATACAAGTCAGATAATTTTGTGAAAAAAATATATATTGTTCCTCAAAGAAACTGTACAAACCAGGAGATTCCAGAGGGGTAAAAAGTTATGTTTACTAAGACCAGTATAATAAAAACCACACCATTAGGAATTGTTTGGAGATGGAATGTACACAATATATTCAGTTTAATATAGTGGGTACCCAGGTTAGGGCAGGGTTGGCGCCTTTAAATTAGTTTAACCCCGCCACATTCGGTATGTGCCTGTCCATAGTCAGGAGCATGTAATTCAGTGTAATGGTTGTCGTTTGTTGCTGTGTATCATATTTGTTTTTCTTTCATTATTTTGTACATAAATCAGGCCGTTAGTTTTCTCGTTTGAATTGTTTTACATTTGGCATTTCGGGGCCCTTTTTAGCTGACTATGTGGTATGGGTTCTACTCAATGTCGAAGGCCGTACGGTGATCTATAGTTGTTAATTTCTGTGTCATTTGGTCTTTTGTGAAGAGTTGTCTCATTGGCAATCATTGCCACATCTTATTTCTTTATATTGATGGGCAGCGGAATACAACTTACGAGGTCACCTAAATATATATATAAAAATAAACAAAGGTGATGGCTCATCTTTGACTTTGGTTGTATTAAAGCTGAGCAATATTTATGATACAACATTATACATGATTCCAAGTTTCCTGCCATGTTTGTCAGTGAATAAACTAAAAAATTGTCTGGTTTTATTTTAAAATTACAAACTCAGCAGGGTAATTGTTCGAGGAACATTTCACTTCGTAGATACAGCCGGTCGAAACCTAATGTATGGATATAAATTATTCAGAGAGTCAGAGTCAATCTCTCTCACCAGTGACTTTAAACAAAATAAATGTGGATTGTGTCCACATGTGGACACAGATGATGCCCCGTTTGCATATCATATAGTTATAAAGGAACATAACGGAAGAACGGTAAAAGTGACGCTACCCAAATTTGAACTTGATCTGAGTTTTGTGGTTATAAGTATTGTGTGTAAGTCTCATAACATTTGGTTGAGGCAAACTTAAGTTAGAGAACGGAAACTAAAAGTTTTGCAATTTTTCCATTTATAAAGGGGCTTTACTCTAGAACGGTTTGAGTGACGCCATCAAAATTCACCCTTGATCTGGATTTTGTGATAATAAGCATTGTATATAAGTTTCATAACATTTGGTTGAGGCAAACTTAAGTTAGAGAACGGAAACTAAAAATTTAGCAATTTTTCCATTATAAAGGGACATAACTCTAGAACCGTTTAAGTGACGACACCAAAATTCAAACTTGATCTGTGTTTTGTGGTAATAAGCATTGTGTATAAGTTTCATAACATTTGGTTGAGGCAAACTTAAATTAAAGAACGGAAACTAAAAATTTTGCAATTTTTCCATTTATAAAGGGGCATAACTCTAGAATGGTTAGAGTGACGCTACCAAAATTCAAACCTGATCTGTATTTAGTGGTAATAAGCATTGTGTGTAAGTTTCATAACATTTGGTTGAGGCGAACTTAAGTTAGAGAACGGAAACTAAAAATTTTGCATTTTTTCCATTTACAAAGGGGCATAACTCTAGAACGGTTAAAGTGACGCCACCAAAACTCAACCTTGATCTGTTTTTTGTGGTAATAAGCATTGTGTATACGTTTTATAACATTTGGTTGAGGCAAACTCAAGTTAGAGAACGGAAACCAATTTTGGGACGTACGGACGGACGTACGAACGTACAGACGGACAAGGGTAAAACTTAATGCCCCTTCCGCTACGGCGGGGGCATAAAAAGCAAGCCTCCTGTTCTTTTTGGTTGCATAACAGTCAAATACTTTATCAACGGGCGTCTCCTTGTATGCGTGAAGGATACATAGCCCCGGAAGTCGTTCGATTGTCATCGTAGAACGCAGATTTGTTTTAACCCGTCGCATGACACTGAAACTGCGTTCAGCTGTGGCATTGGTCACAGGCATTTTCAATTCTGCATTGCATTGTAACTAGCAGAACACCCCGCAGACACAATATTCGTCTGCTATAAAAAGAGGTGAAATAAAGTGCAGGTGATGGGAACGAACGCCGGGAGTCTGAGAAGTGATATCGACTCGTTATTTTAAATAATATTTTATTTTCAAAAGTGCACAAAATACAATTATACAATAGAAATACAGGGATTCGGAATCAAAAGAACTTATATAAATCCGTCTCCCTATATCGACTCGTTGACTTATACAACTTTTTTATTTAACCGCACAGCGCCCATTTCTCTTCCCCTTCACTCTCTCTCACTCCTCCCTCTCTCTCATCCCTCTAGCTCCTTTTTTTTTTTTTTTTTTTTTTTTGACAAAACGATGTTGAAGCCTTGGCTTCCGAGCTTCCGCCTAGCTACGCCACTGATTGAACACAAAATTTACTATGTGTATGAACATTCTAAATTAACCAATACACCTTGTAGTATTGTACAAACGAATTATAATAAGAAGCATACATAAAAGTATGGGGTAACTATCAAATGTACTAATACGGAAGGAAAGGATAGTATTTCTTGATTTGAAATTGTATTCATTAGTTATAAATTAACCCATTATCTTAATGCTTATAGTTATTCAACACGGTTCCAATTGTTCAGGCAATACAGTATTTATTTGACATCGAATATTCACGAAAATGTTTGTTACGATTACTTTGTGGTTATCCAAAGTCAGAAAAATAGTCACACTTTGTGTTTGTTATCTCACTTTTTCATTGGAGGTCGTATTGATGTTATTCTGTGAAGTGTTTTGTGTAATTTATTTGTCTATTTGTCTTTTCTCTTTTGGTCATGTCTGTTTTACTCTAATTTATGTTTTTTATGGTCCCATATTGCAAATAAATTTTTAAAAAATCTATGAACAATTTTAAAGAAAATAAAACGGTTAACAAAGATATGTCTCGCTTTGTAAGAAAATCGAAAACGGTTTCATGATCAACTATCATATTCATGATATAAATACATGTATATAAGGGAGTATAAACGTCGAGTTCAGTACGTCTATTATACCATATTACGACAAGTGACACATGTAGAGCAGGATCTGCTTACCATCCGGAGCACCTGATATCATCCCCGGTTTTTGGTGGGGTTCGTGTGATTTAGTCTTTGGTATTATATTTTGTGTTTTGTGTACCGTTGTTTGTCTTTTCGTCGTTTTTCGTTTCTTGTCATGTAATTAGCAGTTTGTTTTCGACTTATGTGTTTGCATATCCCTTTGTTATCTTTCGCCTCTCTCAAAATTATGGTGGACCATAACTAAAATTCAGATCTCACAAAATATTATATACTTACCTTGGCCTGTCTGCCATTTTCAGAAAATATCTTTATCTGAAACAACAAACATATTTATGACAAGGATGTAAATGCATACATGTGTGTATCTTATTATTTAAAAAGTGTACAACAGTTACTGAATTATTCACGAAAATGACAAAGATATCCTATCATTTTAAAAGTGAGGTAAAATTAAAATCAAATACAAACAAGTTCAAATTTATTTATTCCTTTATCCATGAATACTCAAAATGTTATTGTAAAATAATTTATCCGTATTGACTTTTTAAACCTATTATATGTTACACTGCATAGTTCTAACCACTTAGTCATATG
The DNA here is from genome assembly GCA_017311375.1 of Mytilus coruscus. NCBI lineage: Eukaryota > Metazoa > Mollusca > Bivalvia > Mytilida > Mytilidae > Mytilus > Mytilus coruscus. Next base: position 89,322,822 of record CM029599.1, read on the forward strand.
TTACTACTACGGGAAACACGTTAAATAAAATACCAAAAAGTCGTGCCATAATTTGATAAGTCATTTTTTTCTCTATTCTTTTTATGTTTTGCCCATCTATCTCTATGCTTTAAATTTAAGCACCCCATTACTTATTTTTTACCCTCTTTCTCTAGGGTCCGCTCGACAATCCGACGCCCCTTTAATCGGATGATTCGATAGTCCGACGGTTCAATAGTACGACGGTTCGATAGTCCGACAGTTCGACAGTTCGGTAGATCGATAATCCGACATATCACACCGGATACGATAGAAAAAGATGCTACAAGATGGTGCCCCATTATTCCAAAATTCGAGGGCATTGATATTCATATACTCGTCCGTCCGTCACACTTAGGGTGCGTATTCTGTCATTTTAATTCATCCAAACTATTCTCGATTATTTCTCTTCTCATTCGTAAAATATACCAACAATACGCATGTTTAAATGCGCTCAAGCAAACATAAAGTATACCTTTTTAATTGAACGTCTGCAATTTTTATTTTAATTTTTTATTTTAAAAGAAAAGGGCTGGGGCCAATTTTTACCGTATTTTGTTTATATACATACTGGTGGTTTGATTATTGAGATATGTAATCGAATGTGCCTCAAGGCGTTCAAACATGTATTGGGTTTATTCGGTCTCCCTAAGAAAGTTTACATTCTATTAAAAAATATAAATTTATAGAATAAAAGTCAATTTATTATAGTTGATTATTTGATGTTTTATAAAGTTTCAAATTTTGTACCTATCTAATTTTTCTGCTCAAGAAATCTCAAACTTTAAAATCATGTTATTTGATTCACAATGTTTCGTTTGTTCCTCAGTTTTTCGTACCTTTCATTAGGAAAAAGAGGTGGGCGTTGGTGCCCCTTTCCCTCTTCCAAAACCAAAGGATGTTTACCTTTTTTTATGACCCTTTATATGTTATATTAACAAATCGAACAAATAATGATTTTATAACCCTACTTTACCTATAATGTTTTTATTAACCTGTGTGTGTATGTGTGTGTAATAGTAACCTATCTATCCAGATAAGGATTGAATAATGTAAATAAAATGACTTAAATTAAACCAAAGAAGTATCGATCTCTCGAATTAAATCATGTTTAGACATGTTACGAACAATTCAAAGGTTTTCCAGTCTTTTTGGAAGAGATCGGTTGCTACTGGGAAACAGATACAAAGAAACCTATTTATTAAATTTGACATATCTTAGAAACAAAAATAAATATATGGAATAAGAGATGTTGTTGAAATACATAAGTTGAAAAACAATGAAACTATTATCTTAAGAACCGACAAAAAAGTGTCAGACTGCTAGTTTTAAAGGATTCTGGAATACTCAGGTGTCACATTAGACAGGTTCTACTGTATATCATTCAATATCAATCAACCTAATTGGTGGTAATAAATCACTATTAATACCATATTGTACCGTCAAACTATCGAACCGTCGGATTACCACTATGGTCCCCTTTTTATTCTTTATTTTTGGGGTCCATTTTTCTGTAGATTTGGCCCATTACTCTCTCTTCTGTAAACCCCATCCAAGTGGCGGATCGAGGGGGGGGGGGTCCGGGGGTTGAAACCCCTTTTTGTTGACGATCAATGATTTTGATTGGGGACATATGGTTGGATCCCCCTTTTTATATTGATTTTGAACCCCCGTTTTAAAAATGGATGGATCTGCCACTGCATACAGACCCCTATGTCCCTTGGTGAGTTATCCTAAACATTGAAAAATATAAATAAGGCTTTCAATACACTTGTTGGTGTGTTAATGAAGAACGTATGTTGACCTCTTTCGTTTTGTGTTTCATTATTTTTGTGTTGTTGGATTTCTTTCACTTAATTTGACGTACAGACCTAACTATACAGCATATATTCAATATAGGCCTATGTATTTCAAGTGTATATTTAAGCAAACATAAGTTTATCATTTTCGATTCACAGTTTAAAGTTCAACACGTCCAAGTTGAACATCTTTTTAACATCGCCAAATCCTCTTCATTTATGTTAACGAGTTGAAAATGCCCAACTAATAAATTATGGTGTTTCCCTTCTCAAAATTTCCTAGCTACTTTTAACCAAGAAGCCATCTTGCACCTACCTCAGTACCTTAAGTCAACTTCTCTCCTTGAACAAAATGTCGTTAAGAGAAGAATTACGTCATCATATTAATTTTCAGGAAACACCTATTTTACTTTCGTTTTCACATAGCAGCTGTGTGTTTATTTGAAAATTCCCAAAAGAGTAGTTATAAACTGCCTGTTCCAGAACAAAAGAATTTTTTTACAGAACAAAAGAATCCACTTTGAATCCACCCTTATATTTTCCAGAACAAAAGAATCCACCCAAAATCCACCCTATTTTTCCAGAACAAAAGAATCCACCTTAAATCCACTTTGAAGGTTGAATGAACGTAATCCACCCTGAATGTTAATGTATAAAATCCACCCTCATTTAAAACATACACAAAATGCATACTTCTTTACGCGGCCACGTCCACTCTGTGTTTTTGTTAGATGTATTTCTATTTGTATCTATCTGATGAGTTAAGCTTTTTTCAACTGATCTTTATAGTTTGTTCTTATGTTGTACTGTTACACCCACCACTGTCCCAGGTTAGGGGGAGGGTTGGGATCCCGCTAACATGTTTAACCCCGCCACATTCTATATATATGTGCCTGTCCTAAGTCAGAAGCCTGCAATGCTGTGGTTGTCGTTTGTTGATAGTGTTACATATTTGTTTTTCGTTCATTTTTTTTTTTGTACGTAAATTAGGCCGTTAGTTTTCTCGTTTGAATTGTTTTATATTTTGAGGCCTTTTAAAGTTGACTTTGCTGTATGGGCTTTGCTCATTGTTGAAGGCCGTTCGATGACTCATAGTTGTTAATTTCTGTGTCATTTGGTCTCTTGTGGGGAGTTATCTCATTGGCAATCATACCACATCTTCTTTTTTATATATTCTTTAATCCACTCATAAATTACTCATATATAATAGATTTCACTTGTAAAAGTAAATCATTTCAAAAATGTCTACCAATGCAACGTGTCACTTCCTCACATAAATTCTATTGAATATATACCTAAAAATGCAAGATTTTAAGACTAATCTTATCTTCAAGTTATCTAACATCTATCAACACTACAACAACATTCATATAAATATCTTAAAATGGGTTAGTGCCATATCTATATTAGTATTGATAGCATCTACTGTTACTGTTTCTAATTTATATAACTTCGAAAAATCTCTACCTAATTCATCTAATAACATAGATGCTCATAGTCTACCAAGTTTTAATGTCACCATATGTAGGTACATGCAATTGTTTAGAGATCTTTAGACTTTCTGGTGAATATTTTGTGACCGTCTGCAAATATGATAACAATATTCTTCTAGACATTAGACAGCTCCATTAACAAACCCAACAATCAAAGGACTCTAACAATGGATCAATTGAAATACTTACAATCTATAAGACAATATATAAATAGAGCCACTGAAGATTCAATACATCAATAGTTAAATCATTGAAATATTGCATTCATAGTTTGTGTAGGTAAATATATCATTTATTTTTTATCATATGTTAAAAGTTATGAAAGAGTGTCAATAACATCCACTTATCATAAGAAATATTACCTAACATTTAATGAATGCCAACATACATTTATCTATCATCATTGCAGGTACTTCTGTTACAACATCAAATACTTTTGTTCAAATTATAATCTTCTAAGAGATAATAGTAATACATTAGTATCTATTTACCAACTATTATAATATTAATCTCCTTTGCCTTATACTGGAAGCAATCTCTTTATTTATCAATAACTAACACTTTAGAATCCAAGTAGGAGGATTAAAATAAACCAAAACCAACACTAACCAACTACATTACTTAACAGGAAACTCACAAAACAATTTAACACCTTTATGCATTGTCAAAAAAGACTGATCAACCAAATTTTTTTCACTAACTATTTCTTCTTTTATCAAAATAACAAACAACAAAATCAAATTTTAATTTTAAAACATAAAATATATATACATAACAATTTATTGTAGCACCATATATTACATCACTCAAATTTTCTTCCTACATATTATTAAAATATATGAATTAAGTTAAGAAAAACTTCAACATTTGAGAAAGATAAATTTGTAAATAAAAACTTTACTTGAAAGTACTACATACATGACATATAATATGTTAAATAAAACATAAACTGGATTGAGACAATAAAACATCTCGTCTAATGACGAAACTATATTGAAGTAGTACTGTACACGTCTGAGATGATATGATATTACTATAATATAAAAGTATAAATGGAATGATTTGAAACATTATAACCTCATTAAAAAAATGCGCATATTAAAATTTATCACCTGAGATATATAGTTTTAACATTAAAATAAAACATTAAAAGATAATTTAAACATAATAAAAAAAAGGAATGAAATCATATAATCTTTCCATATGATAATAGAAAGAAAAACAACAACATATAAACATTATATACATATTATTGAATCATCTTTAAAAGTTTCTTTTACTTTCAGCTGTTTGGAGTTTCTATTCACAATCATAAATTATAGTGTAAAAAAATAATATCAGATATTTTCTTCTTTGAAATTCATCAAAATCAGACCTAAACATTAACTAAATATTGGATAAAAATAATCTTTATTGTTCTTCACTGTAAAATATCCAACAACAAAAAAAAAAAAAAAAAAAAAAAAAAAAAAAATAATAATAATATCTATATACATTTATACAAAATTTATACTTTTCTCTTTCTCTCTAACTATATAAAATTTCTTATTTAACCATGTAAATTGATTATGATAAAAACGGTTATACTTGAAAAAAATTATCATTTTGCACACCTATTTTGATCTTTTAGCCTTGAGCTGGGTTTTTAACCAACCCTTTTCACACATTTAAATCTAAATAAACAAATCAAGATATGATTTTTACCATATAGAGAGCAAAATTTCATGTATGTACCCATTCACTTCAAAACAATATTAAACATGGAATTAGAAAATCTGTGATTGGAGAGTATATGTGTTAAAGATGAAATCATATTCATTTGATATATGGTCGGTATAATGAATACATTGTTCGTATGACATACAATTGTCCATGTTTGAGTTTGAGCTGGATGATGTTTCTCAACGCTTATATCATAAAAGGAGTCACTACACACACTTTTAAGTTCTTTTTTGATTCCTAATTTCCGAAATATAATTTAATGTATAAAGGGAAGTGAAAAAATAGTTTCCTAAGAAAATTATGATAACAATAAATACCAATTGGGTTTTAAAATAAATCTTGGTCCTGTGTATAGTTGATATAAAAAAAAAGAATAGTGTTTATTCTAAATTGATTCGCTTTACATAGAAATTCATTGCATTTTCTACTAAATTTACTGCGTTCTCCAAGACTTAAGAGTTGCTATCAGTAAATATAAAAATAAGACAAATACATAAGGGTTTTCTCCTTTGTATAGAAAATTGTAGAAATGTATATAATTGTAGAATTATTTGCCCAAAGTACAGGCTCAAAAATGTTTCATTTCAAGTTTTTATCCACAACTAGAATGCTGTTTTTTCTATCAGAAATGTTTTGATGTTTGCTTTTCATGTGGCTAGACAGACGTCAAGTTTGTTTTTTTTATCGTTTCTAAAAACGAAACAAGAAATACAGGGAAAAGTAGATTAACATTGAACAAAATGTATTTATTGTATAGTCCTGGTGTGTTTCAAGCAATTTAAATGTGAGGTGCTTAATGCACATAAAAAGATGAAGTCCCTCATAAAATTTTCACAAAATCTTTATAAAAATAACTTCAGAATGATTGTTTTGCATGACTCATTTCTTTCACAGCTTACTTCTGAAGGATAACGAGCAGTTAAAATATATTCATATTATGATAACTTTTAAGCAAGAATCAATCGCAAAGTGAAAAACTTTGCCTCAGACCATACTGATTGGAAGAATAGTATAAATTAAGAAATCTTTCCATTCGGGCTTCTTGCATCAAGACATCTAAGCATAGAAATGTGTAAAAAAAAATCTACTTCTATGACATTTGTGTGCATTTTTATAAGTAAATATGGGCTATCGCTTTAATTAATCCACAGTTTTTTTCCAGCGTTATAAGTCTTAAGATTATTTATACTTATTTAGTGTGCTTTTTGTACTTTTTCTTTCTGAAAGTACATTTAATATACACAGAAGGATTATTTTTAACAAATACTTCATAAATTTTCATTTGTACAAAATATTTTCAGTTTATTTCATTTTATTTTATTTATTTATTTGTTTGTATTTTCATTATTTGATAAACACTCATTTTCAGGCGCAAACTTATATGGATTAATTGACTTGGGAATAACTTAAAAGAAATCTTATACATCAAATGATTATCTTTTCTTCTCTGTTTTCTATTGTTACATTGATTATGTGGTCAATGCATGATAGATTATGTTTAGAATATTTCAAAACTTATTTACATAAAGAATAAATGCCTTTACTCATAGTTGAATATATATTAACATTGTTAACTCCATTATTTAAAAGGACAATATTCATTCTTTTGATTGCAATTTTGTACCAGTATTAAACACCAATGAATTTGGAAAATAAGCATTTCTTAGGATAAATTGTATTTCGTATGTTATGTTTTAGATATCTGTATAATATGTCAAGTTCTTAATCTTTTCTGCATATTTAAAGAATGCCAATATCTTCCAATGCTTTTAATTAGAAATCTTGAAGAAAGTATATTAAACTTGGTTTCTCAACTATATTACTCAAGATATGAGCAAAATAAAATGTTCAGTTATTGTTTATTTTCACAGACAGAAAAAAAATAACACATTTTCTTATCCTTCAGAAATGCCAAGGATCTTTTAGTCCCACTTTACTTGTAATTGGGCCTAACCAGTGGATTTCGAAAAGATGATTTAAAAACGTTTATGACCACTTAAACAAACAACAAGTTTAACAATAACTCACGTGTCTAGTATGGTCAGCAAGATTAAAGATCAAAGTTAACAGTAACCATTATAAAATGAAACGAGGTTTTGGCTGATTAAAGTTAGAAAAAAAGAAAACTTTTAAACCAAAAATTATAAAAACTGCTATCTATTTTTTCTTCAAGAAAACCCATTTATAAACTAAAGTATATATATATATATATATATATATATATACATCGCATGACATCTTCTTAAAATCCGTAATATTAAAAAGAAAGAAAAAGCCTCCAAGATTCTTACATGACAATGAATAATTAATAGAGAATAAAAATTCATCACAAAATACTTTAATCATAAACGAATTAACCCCATTTAATGCTATAATCTTTTTTCATACTTAAGTAAAACATTACTCGAAAAATAAAATATCAGTCACTTCAAATTTCTCTCATTTCTTTTACATTAACTTATGAACTATTTTGTAAGGAATGTTTTACCATAATTTTAATTCAACATAAACATTTATAGAAATATATACATACATGCATCAAAATTAAAGAAGCTTCTTAAATATTTACAATGTAAAATGTAAAACCTTTAGATGTTTTTGTAAATGAGATCTGGCTTTGTTGAACGAAAATAAATGTTTAACAGAGAAAAAAACACATCGCAGAAAATGTTAACTATGAAATTTGAGCAAAATAAAATGTTCAGTTATTGTTATTTACATAGAAAGGAACAAAATAAAATAACATACTTTTCTAAACTTCAGATATTCTAAAAATCTTTTAGTCCAACTTTGGTTGAAATTGGATATGACCAGGAGATTTAGAAGAGATGATTTAAAAAAAGTTTATGACCACTTCAACAAACAATAAGTTATACATGTCGCAATATCTCATGTGTCCATATACATAGAAGATGTGGTATGATTGCCAATGAGACAACTCTCCACAAGAGACCAAATGAGACATAAAATTTCTAGTATGGTCAGGCAAGCTAAAAGGTCAAAGTAAACAGTAGCCATTATAAAAAGAAATGAGGTTTTGGCTGATTAAAGTTAGAAAAAAAGAAAACTTTTAAACAGAAAATTATTGACAAACTAATGTCTAATAACACCTTTGGTATTATAGTACGGTATTCGATTTGACAATCGATAAGGCAATACCCAGGATATTCACACACCTTCAATCTAAAAAAAAAAAAAATTAAACAAAAAAGAAAATCACAAAAGTACTGAACTCCGATGTAAATTCAAAACAGAAAGTTCCTAATCAGATAGACATGGTACAGGCATGTTCTTATGTAGAAAATTGTTAATTTAAACTGGATTTTAGCTAGCTAAACCTCTCACTCGTATGACAGTCCCATAAAATTCCATTATATTGATAATGATGTACGAACAAAACAGACAGACATAATAGGTAAAAATGGCAAAAATAGGGGTACAACTGTCAACATTGTATTATAATCTATAAAAACAAACAAATATGTAACAAAGAAGCACAAAAAAAGCATATAGACAAAGCACATTAGCAAAAATGAAAGACAAGGATAAAAATATTTACCATAGAACAGTAACACAATGATTGGATGTATAAATACAGTGACACGCCATCAATGTGTTCTTTTATTTCAACAACAACAACAAAAAACATGTATAAAATGAAATATATAATGTATACATCATAAGACATCTTAAGATCAATAAGTTTAGAAAAAGAACAATAGCATCAAAGATTCTTATAGAAAATAAAAATTCATCACAAAGTACTTTAACCATAAATGAGTTAACTCCATTTAAAGCTATTATCTTTTTGATTTTTTTTTCATACTTAAAGTAAAACCTTATTCGAAAAATAAAATATTAATTATCAATCACTTTAAATTTTTCAATCCCCACGACCCCCTCACCCCACGTTAACTGATGAACTTTTTTGTTAGAAATTGTTTTTACCATAATTCTTTATTTCAACATAAACATTTTTAAAAGAAAATATATATACATGCATTGTATTATTAAAGCAAAACATTTTAATTTCTTGTAGATGAAATCTTGCTTTGTTGAACGAAAATGTATTTTTAACAGAGAAAACAAATCAGCACAAAAGACTTTAACTATACAATTTGTGATCTGATCTTATTGCTTTCTTTTCTGATATGAACTATATTTGTTTGTATGATTGATTTTTATCATAAACATAGTCATTTAAATAAAAACGTATATACACCATAAAGCACCTTCTTGAATACTTGGAATGTAAAAAAATAACATTTGGATTTCTTGTTTAATGTTTTTCAACCTAGGTGGCTGAGTGGTCTAGCGCGTCGGGTACAATGCAAGGCGATTTGGTTCCTCGATATCTCAGTAGCATGAGTTCGAATCTTGGCGTGGGAAGAACAAAACATTTGCTAACGCAAATTTACAGATCTAACATTGTTGGGCTGTTATTAAGACGAATCATATATACAGAATCTATTTTCAGCCTTGTATCACCATCACTGCTGGTGATCCGATGGATAAAATCTGTTGTAGAGTCGTCACTGGTTCAGACATACTTATATATATACATATGTATATGTACATAAAGCACCTTCTGAAGTACTTGGAATGTAAAACAGAAACAATCGGATTACTTGTCAATGAGATTATGGTTTTGTTTTGCATAAAAATGAATTTTCAACAGAGAGAAAGAATAATTCATAATAGAAAACTTTTAAAACAAGCTACCTTGATTTAACGATGCAAAAAGAAATCATTTTATTATTTCATTTCATATTTAAATTAAAAACATATTGGTAACATTACTCAAAAAGTTAATAATTGCGTTTACGGGAACTTTCTTATTTCCCCCCAAGTTTCCTTTTTTGATAAACATTTCTTTCCTAGAATTAATAAATGATCTTTTATTTTAGACACCTAACACAGAAGAACTACCTGCATGGGTTTCAAGTGTTATAAGTTATACAATAGGTGAGATTTTATTTCATTTAACTATTTAATATGTTAAAGTGAATTCAAATATCTTATGTTAAAAAAATTTGGGTAGAAAATGATACTTCAAAATCAAAATAACAAGAAAATAAATTAAATAAATTAAATAAATTAAAAAATAAATAAACTTAATCAAAATAGAATAAATAAATCAACTTAATCAAAATAAAAAAATTAATCAAAATAAAAAAATTAATAAAAATAAATAAAATAAAAATAAATGAAATAAATAAAATAATAAAAATGATTAAAAAAATAAATAAAAAAATAAATTAAATATATAAATGGAATAAATTAAATAAATTAAATAAATTAATTAAATAAAATAAATTAAATAAATAAGATAATTAAAAGAAATTAAATAAAGAGAAAAATTAAATAAAGAAAAAAAAAAAAATAAAATAAAAATAATAATAAAATAAAATGAAAAAAAATTAATAATAATCGTAGTTTTAATCTTTAGGTACATCCATTATTTATTTTATAGATAAGATTGCAAAATTGTATAACCTCGAGGTAAGTTAATTCTTATCTAAAATAAATGAGGAGGTATAATTTGTTTGATTTCAGTGTCTTTAGTTTGCTCTGTTATTGGTTTTGGGTTTTATAGCATCCGCAGAAGTATGCTGAAAAAAGTACAACGTCAACAACCTACAAATAGTCCAAATTTTGAACTGCCCACACACCAGAATCCTATGATCCTATAAAGACTTGAAAATTCATCACAAGACATACAACAAAATTTAATATGTAATGCTTCTCATAGTTCTGAAAGTGTTAGCTCAGATGAATCGTTGTTTTCTTTGAAAAATTATAGCTGTTTTTGAAACGGTTTTTTTTTATAGAGCAAATAAAAATTTATGAAGAAAATTGGAAACTATATTACAAGTCATTAAATACCTGAAAAATCTCCTACAAAATAACAATAATTTATCCAACTTAATACAAAACAACCATGCTTTACCTCAACGACGTCCTGAAATTCAACAATTACCTCAACAGCATATGGAACAACAACCCAACTTAAGAAGATCCCAGCGTAGACGTACTCCAGTTGTGAGACTTAATTTGTAAAAGTTACTTTTCAAATAACATGTCCGAAATTGTGTCATGAACATATGTTCCTAATCCGAAGCCATATTCATATCTCTCCGTTCTTCTTCTGGCCAAATATTTCGCATTGCACATTCTGATGGTTTCTCCATTGTAAAAGTTTTTTTTTAATTCTACAATTGTCAAATGTAGCATTTGGTGATACATTTCTTTTAAATTTATACTTAAGGAATTGTCCTCCATTGGATAGTGATTCAACTCTCCAATCACAGATTTTCTAATTCCATGTTTAATATTGTTTTGAAGTGAATGGGTACATACATGAAATTTTGCTCTCTATATGGTAAAAATCATATCTTGATTTGTTTATTTAGATTTAAATGTGTGAAAAGGGTTGGTTAAAAAACCCAGCTCAAGGCTAAAAGATCAAAATAGGTGTGCAAAATGATAATTTTTTTCAAGTATAACCGTTTTATCATAATCAATTTACATGGTTAGATAAGAAATTTTATATAGTTAGAGAGAAAGAAAAGTATAAATTTTGTATAAATGTATATAGATATTATTATTTTTTTTTTTTTTTTTTTTTTTTTTTGTTGGATATATTACAGTGAAGAACAATAAAGATTATTTTTATCCAATATTTAGTTGATAATGATAGTATGAATTATTTCCATAGTTATGTCATTAGTTTTGAATTTTATGATGATAAAACCTGTTAATGTTTAGGTCTGATTTTGATGAATTTCAAAGAAGAAATATCTGATATTATTTTTTACACTATAATTTATGATTGTGAATAGAAACTCCAAACAGCTGAAAGTAAAAGAAACTTTTAAAGATGATTCAATAATATGTATATAATGTTTATATGTTGTTGTTTTTCTTTCTATTATCATATGGAAAGATTATATGATTTCATTCCTTTTTTTTATTATGTTTAAATTATCTTTTAATGTTTTATTTTAATGTTAAAACTATATATCTCAGGTGATAAATTTTAATATGCGCATTTTTTTAATGAGGTTATAATGTTTCAAATCATTCCATTTATACTTTTATATTATAGTAATATCATATCATCTCAGACGTGTACAGTACTACTTCAATATAGTTTCGTCATTAGACGAGATGTTTTATTGTCTCAATCCAGTTTATGTTTTATTTAACATATTATATGTCATGTATGTAGTACTTTCAAGTAAAGTTTTATTTACAAATTTATCTTTCTCAAATGTTGAAGTTTTTCTTAACTTAATTCATATATTTTAATAATATGTAGGAAGAAAATTTGAGTGATGTAATATATGGTGCTACAATAAATTGTTATGTATATATATTTTTATGTTTTTAAAATTAAAATTTGATTTTTGTTGTTTGTTATTTTGATAAAAAGAAGAAATAGTTAGTGAAAAAAAAATTTGGTTGATCAGTCTTTTTTTTGACAATGCATAAAGGTGTTAAATTGTTTTGTGAGTTTCCTGTTAAGTAATGTAGTTGGTTAGTGTTGGTTTTGGTTTATTTTAATCCTCCTACTTGGATTCTAAAGTGTTAGTTATTGATAAATAAAAGAGAGATTGCTTCCAGTATAAGGCAAAGGAGATTAATATTATAATAGTTGGTAAATAGATACTAATGTATTACTATTATCTCTTAGAAGATTATAATTTGAACAAAAGTATTTGATGTTGTAACAGAAGTACCTGCAATGATGATAGATAAATGTATGTTGGCATTCATTAAATGTTAGGTAATATTTCTTATGATAAGTGGATGTTATTGACACTCTTTCATAACTTTTAACATATGATAAAAAAAATAAATGATATATTTACCTACACAAACTATGAATGCAATATTTCAATGATTTAACTATTGATGTATTGAATCTTCAGTGGCTCTATTTATATATTGTCTTATAGATTGTAAGTATTTCAATTGATCCATTGTTAGAGTCCTTTGATTGTTGGGTTTGTTAATGGGAGCTGTCTAATGTCTAGAAGAATATTGTTATCATATTTGCAGACGGTCACAAAATATTCACCAGAAAGTCTAAAGATCTCTAAACAATTGCATGTACCTACATATGGTGACATTAAAACTTGGTAGACTATGAGCATCTATGTTATTAGATGAATTAGGTAGAGATTTTTCGAAGTTATATAAATTAGAAACAGTAACAGTAGATGCTATCAATACTAATATAGATATGGCACTAACCCATTTTAAGATATTTATATGAATGTTGTTGTAGTGTTGATAGATGTTAGATAACTTGAAGATAAGATTAGTCTTAAAATCTTGCATTTTAGGTATATATTCAATAGAATTTATGTGAGGAAGTGACACGTTGCATTGGTAGACATTTTTGAAATGATTTACTTTTACAAGTGAAATCTATTATATATGAGTAATTTATGAGTGGATTAAAGAATATATAAAAGAAGATGTGGTATGATTGCCAATGAGATAACTCCCACAAGAGACCAAATGACACAGAAATTAACAACTATGAGTCGGCCTTCAACAATGAGCAAAGCCCATACAGCAAAGTCAACTTTAAAAGGCCTCAGCTGACTATGTGGTATGGGTTCTACTCAATGTCGAAGGCCGTACGGTGATCTATAGTTGTTAATTTCTGTGTCATTTGGTCTTTAATAAAACCACACCATTAGAATTGTTTGGAGATGGAATGTGTTTAATATAGTGGGTACCCAGGTTAGGCAGGGTTGGCGCCTTTAAGTTGTCTTTGTTGCTGTGTATCATTGGCAATCATTGACTATGTGGTATGGGTTCCACATCTTATTTCTTTATATTGATGGGCAGCGGAATACAACTTACGAGGTCACCTAAATATATATATAAAATAAACAAAGGTGATGGCTCATCTTTGACTTTGGTTGTATTAAAGCTGAGCAATATTTATGATACAACATTATACATGATTCCAAGTTTCCTGCCATGTTTGTCAGTGAATAAACTAAAAAATTGTCTGGTTTTATTTTAAAATTACAAACTCAGCAGGGTAATTGTTCGAGGAACATTTCACTTCGTAGATACAGCCGGTCGAAACCTAATGTATGGATATAAATTATTCAGAGAGTCAGAGTCAATCTCTCTCACCAGTGACTTTAAACAAAATAAATGTGGACACAGATGATGCCCCCGTTTGCATATCATATAGTTATAAAGGAACATAACGGAAGAACGGTAAAAGTGACGCTACCCAAATTTGAACTTGATCTGAGTTTTGTGGTTATAAGTATTGTGTGTAAGTCTCATAACATTTGGTTGAGGCAAACTTAAGTTAGAGAACGGAAACTAAAAGTTTTGCAATTTTTCCATTTATAAAGGGGCTTTACTCTAGAACGGTTTGAGTGACGCCATCAAAATTCACCCTTGATCTGGATTTTGTGATAATAAGCATTGTATATAAGTTTCATAACATTTGGTTGAGGCAAACTTAAATTAAAGAACGGAAACTAAAATTTTGCAATTTTTCCATTATAAAGGGACATAACTCTAGAACCGTTTAAGTGACGACACCAAAATTCAAACTTGATCTGTGTTTTGTGGTAATAAGCATTGTGTATAAGTTTCATAACATTTGGTTGAGGCAAACTTAAATTAAAGAACGGAAACTAAAAATTTTGCAATTTTTCCATTTATAAAGGGGCATAACTCTAGAATGGTTAGAGTGACGCTACCAAAATTCAAACCTGATCTGTATTTAGTGGTAATAAGCATTGTGTGTAAGTTTCATAACATTTGGTTGAGGCGAACTTAAGTTAGAGAACGGAAACTAAAAATTTTGCATTTTTTCCATTTACAAAGGGGCATAACTCTAGAACGGTTAAAGTGACGCCACCAAAACTCAACCTTGATCTGTTTTTTGTGGTAATAAGCATTGTGTATACGTTTTATAACATTTGGTTGAGGCAAACTCAAGTTAGAGAACGGAAACCAATTTTGGGACGTACGGACGGACGTACGAACGTACAGACGGACAAGGGTAAAACTTAATGCCCCTTCCGCTACGGCGGGGGCATAAAAAGCAAGCCTCCTGTTCTTTTGGTTGCATAACAGTCAAATACTTTATCAACGGGCGTCTCCTTGTATGCGTGAAGGATACATAGCCCCGGAAGTCGTTCGATTGTCATCGTAGAACGCAGATTTGTTTTAACCCGTCGCATGACACTGAAACTGCGTTCAGCTGTGGCATTGGTCACAGGCATTTTCAATTCTGCATTGCATTGTAACTAGCAGAACACCCGCAGACACAATATTCGTCTGCTATAAAAGAGGTGAAATAAAGTGCAGGTGATGGGAACGAACGCCGGGAGTCTGAGAAGTGATATCGACTCGTTATTTTAAATAATATTTTATTTTCAAAAGTGCAAAAAATACAATTATACAATAGAAATACAGGGATTCGGAATCAAAAGAACTTATATAAATCCGTCTCCCTATATCGACTCGTTGACTTATACAACTTTTTTATTTAACCACACAGCGCCCATTTCTCTTCCCCTTCACTCTCTCTCACTCCTCCCTCTCTCTCATCCCTCTAGCTCCTTTTTTTTTTTTTTTTTTTTTTTTTTTTGACAAAACGATGTTGAAGCCTTGGCTTCCGAGCTTCCGCCTAGCTACGCCACTGTTTTATATAGATTAGACCGTTGGTTTTCCCGTTTGAATGGTTTTACACTAGTAATTTTTTGGGGCCCTTTATAGCTTGCTGTTCGGTGTGAGCCAATGCTCCGTGTTGAAGGCCGTACCTTGACCTATAATGGTTTACTTTTATAAATTCTGACTTAGGACAGGTGCAAACAAATGCAGCGGGTTTAAACGTTTTAATAGTACCAAACCTTCACCCTTTTTCATTTGAATGATACCTTTTCAAAAAGAATGGACATCGATCCTAACAAAATAGTCTTTTCTTTTTGTTCAAAACTGCATTACATTTTTACCAGGATAACCTTGATTGAATAAGAATTTATACTCTTATTTTCGTTTTTTTTTTTTATTTTTGTATTTCAAACTGGTTTAAAACCGATAAAACATGCAAATTATTGATGGATTTCATGATGCCTTATTTGTTATGAAGTCATGATTACAACACTAAATAACTGATTGTACTGCAGCTATGAGAAAATAATCATATATAAGATATCGGAATTTTTCATGAATGCAGATAAATATAGATTCTTACATTGATACCAGTGGATTATCGGATTTATCCAATCGAGATAGTTAAATTATCAATCCAATAATCCACGAGTAACTATGTAAGAATCTGTTTCTCTAATGATTAAAAAATAAATTTTCATTTTTTGTTAAACGAAAATCCCCTTCGAGTGCCCTCCACATTCCACAAAGTTGTCAATTTCATTAACACCTGTTAGCATATTTTGTTTCATCCAGTGAGCTGATAAAGGTTATGACCCTTAAACTCATCCAATCATCTTCTGAGATCACCGGCAACCACACGTTGATTAAATTTTTGTATACAATGGGTTCGGAAAGGGTTAAATTGCCATAGAATTAGAGAAAGGTGAATACATCGCCACATCGTCATGGTCTTATGGTATTTATATAACCGATTACGTTGAACTCAAGTATTGATAGATTACAGTTAATATTGACTTTAACATACATTTATGCATATCTGTATTTTTTATTGTGTAATCATTATGGCTATATGTATTTAATTTTAAATCCCGTTTTTAAGAATTTGTTATCTCATGCCTGAAATTGCCGATGTTAGTACTTATAATATTACATATCTGGAAAACACCATGGAGACAATATATATTCTAATGGTTTTACACTATTAGTTTATATTCATAAGCATATGCTGTACCAAATATACGTTCAATGATATACAGCTGACCAAGATATCATTTTATATATGTATAAAACGTCTAAATAATAGTTAATCAACTTTTTTACGAGGGCGTCGTATCGGTATGAAAAATGATACCGTCACACAATAAATAGTTTAAGTATATACGTTTAAAAAGTGTACAATAACAAAACTTACAACAAAGAAAAGTTGATTATATACAAATATCAATAGATATTTCGAATAACAGATATCCTTCTTCAGTATGAAGAGCCTGATGTAAAAAGGTGTAAATTTAGTATGCTGATTGCAAAAATCTTGAAGGCAAATGAAAAACCAAACAACGCTTGTAGAAATGTTAGACTTGTATATAATTGTAGAATCTATAAGTTCATGCAAATTAAGTTTTTACAATATTACAATATTTAGACTGGGCGTATGTATACATGCATCCAAACTAATCAACACATCCAGATGCTGTGGTTGACATTCCACAATTTGAACTTCGATGAAATTAACTGATTTCATTTCGTGTCAAAGTTTTTAACTTTTTATCCAAAATCTATTTGAGACGAAGTATAGGTAAATCGTGGTGTTAGCACTATATTACCCTTGGTTATCCATTGTATAATATCAGTCTTAGAGTTGTCATCATTTTTAGACACATAATAAAAACATATTGATGTGACTGCATGGTAAGCCACGTATTTATCGTCCTTCACGACTGACATGCCACCATACATTATGAACAGTATTATAAACCTAGATGGAGCTGACGAGGAAAGTAATCACTCGACTAACGAAAGCTATATTGTATAGTCTAGTTGGCCTAGTGGTCTAGGTGGTTGGACACAGTGCAGGCGGAGTTGCCCCGATGTTGCAAAAGCATGGGTTCAAATCCCGCTGAGGGAAGGACAAAAGTTCGCAAATTTGCAGATCTAATATTGCTTGGATATATATATATATATATATATATATATATATATATGAGTCTAAAGATTGTGTAACAATACCGATAAATAGATGGAAAACAAAACACTAAAAGTGTTGAATATCATCGCACAAAGATGGAAAAACTGAACAGATGATATAAATTATACAATAATTGCAAATATTTCGGCTCAACAGGACTGTACATGGCAAAATAGGCAAAGAGAGAATCGGGAGAAGTTTTGGATAAAAACACTGGGTGTCCTCCATCCAGATGGAATCAATAGAAAGAAATAATTAAATTGACAGTCTAATGTTTATATTATGATGTTCGGGATTTTGGATTAAAATCAATCAACCAAAACTCACCTGTATTATTACTGATCTATGTTTACACTTTATACATTATATATCAGTATTGTTAAAACTTTTAACACTGAGGAAGGCCATTTGTTGAGCCGAAATATTTGCAATTATTGTATAATTTATATCATCTGTTCAGTTTTTCCATCTTTGTGCGATGATATTCAACACTTTTAGTGTTTTGTTTTCCATCTATTTATCGGTATTGTTACACAATCTTTAGACTCATATAATTTTCCCTGTTTGTGTAGTATTGTCAATTTTGATGATCCAATACCTATTAAGTTTACTGGTTGGTAGATTCTTATAGACTCTATATATATATATATATATATATATATATTTTTAAATATACTTTTTCACTTTTTGATCTTTTGGAAAATGTTTTTGTGCTGTATTTTGATCCCTTTACCAAGAAATTTGTTTTACATGCACACATATAAAAATTGCGGTTTTTATCCAACGCAATCATAGGTTTGAACGTTGTTTTTAATTTAGACATGTATATATATATATATAGCCTCTAGATAGTAGTTAACGATCTAAACACACACACACACACACACACACACACAGACAATCAGATACATACACACAGTCATCACCCAAGAAAACTTCTTTCTGGTGAATGAATATGACCTTGATAACGAAATAATTATTTTATCAAGCCATGTCAAATTGGAAAGATTGAGCAGTGGTATTACAGAAATATTTATTGAAGGAACTTTCAAGTGATGTCCTTAATATTTTTTATCCCCATGCAGGGATGCAAAATGGTAACTATATATCCCTTATTAATGCACTTTGGTCAGTAAATTAAAAGATTACAATTGTTACCGTATTCTGTAGAACTTAATCTGTAGTCAGCACGCTTTGAATCCAACATCGCTTCACAAGCAATGCACAACGTTGAAATTAATAAATTCCATTCATCTAAACTAGAGTGCTGTCGTTTTTATCTCGCACACAACTAGTTGCAAAAAGATCAAACAAACAGTTGGAAACAACAGTTGGGCTATAAGAAGAGATTTCAATGAGAAGTCAAGTGAAAGTGACAAATGGTTATCTCAGTTTTTCGGCCTGCCACACAGATGAAATAGAGGATTGCTTTGCGGAAGAAATTATGACTGAGGCACAATCTGATGGAAAGTCAATATATATATATGTCAAATTGCATTCTTTGTATTGAAAGAGTGCTAATTGGCGTGTGATATTCATACAAAACGTATCCTGCTCGAAATACTACTTCCACCTCTCTGCTGAGAGCAGGAGTCAGATAACAGATGAAGGGGTATTTTCTGCAATAATATCAATAAATTCTATATTACTTATGTTTTTCATGAGTTGTGTTTACCTATAAATTGGTGCAAATGTATAATTATTACGCGAATGGAGAGAAAACCCCGTTTTTTTTTTTATCATTGGACCGTTGTGTTACAATACAGGCTGTAACACAAATGCTAATTAGTCCTTTGTATAAAGTTATGTTCCAATACAATTATTTCGCTATTATAAAACAGAACAATTCTTTATTTGATAGCTCGCACTGTTTGCATGTTGTGCTTCATTGGACTTCAGTGTACGTCAATGAAATTGTTGAGAATCAATTTACATTTCATAATGGTATAGACTTCTTTGAAAAATATATCAATCTTGTTTCTATTATTATTTATATGATATAATTATTATTATTATAATTATTATTAGTATCATTATAATAATTATAACTGGCTATTGTTATACACATATACATTAATTCCTTCTTACCTTTCAAGTTGCACATTCGTTGTTGTGACGTATGCATAAGTCATCAATTACCTTGGTTTAAATACAGGTAATCGATTTTCTGAAAACTGGCTATATTACAAGTTGGTAGGATAGTACTGATATAAATAAAATATGTTCATACTTGAAGATAAAATTTATTATTATTAGAACATGTTTACAACTCCTCGTCCAATCAAATTGTTTGAATTTACCTTCTAAGTTTCATGGAACATATTTCCCCCGTGTACTAAGTAACTTTGTACGAATTTTTTTAATTGTTCTTCCCTCGCCGGGATTCGAACTCATGCTACTGAGATATCGTGACACCAAATCGCCTCCACTGTATCCGACACGCTAGACCACTCGACCACCTAGGCTTCAAAATAAAGCTTTCGGTGGCCGGGTGTTACCTTTCCTCGTCAGTTTTAATCTAGCGTCGTAATACAGTACATGATATATAAGGCATGAAGATGGAATTGTTACAGATCAGCTGAAATATCTATTGTAAAGGATCCTACAAATGCAGGCGATTTGGTGTCACGATATCTCAGTAGCATGAGTTCGAATCCCGGCGAGGGAAGAACAAAAAATTTGCGAAAGCAAATTTACAGATCTAACATTGTTGGGCTGATGTTTAGACGAGTTGTATATACAGAATGTACACAGCCATGTATCACCATCACTGCTGGTGATCCGATGGATCAATCTGTTGTAGAGTTGTCACTGGTTCAGACGTACTTATATATATATATAGATAGATAGATAGATAGATAGATAGATAGATAGATAGATGTATATGTATATGTAGATAGATATATGGTTGGTTACCCGAAGATAATATGGCAACCTTGCAGATAGATAGATAGATATATATGAAAATGTAAAGATGCACCGTGGGATACACTGGTGCTTTAAATTTAGAAAACACCGTGGGATACACAAGTGTAGTCTGTATTATCCAAAAACCTAAAATTTCATTGTTAACATTAAGATTCTATGCAGCGAATTCTGCCATTTACTGGGAATCTATTTATGATGCTCAAAGTTCAAATAAAAGTCACTTTTCTCAACAGCAAACAAGTTAACATCATTAGTCACATCTGTATTACCACTGTCACCGACAAAAACCTGAAAAATAAATACAAAAGAGCAGTATCTCGTTCAAAAAAAGGAGTGGGAGGGCGGGTTTTCAATTTTACCGCTAACGAAATTTAAACAGCTTGCTTGCTGCGATGAAATTCTGTAAAGGACTAAATTACGTCACAGAATATAACGTCACTCATGTTAGGTAAATCTCAAACATGAAACACAATCCGTCTGTGGCCCCAGCGATAACTGAATTTAAGTCTATTTACTTAAATTCCATTAGAACAAAACGTGTCACTGTCTATTATAGATTAAAATACTGTGTCCCAAAAATCTTTGGATTTAAAGAATATTTTTAAAACGCAATCTCATTAGTGTGGTCATGGAACTTTAATGCAGTTTCTTTGTGCACAAAAAACGTTTCTCCTATGAAACCTAGCGTGTGAAGGGAATTTCAAGCAACTTTGATTGTACGAGGATTTGTAATATATACCTGAAGGGGGAGGGGGAATAATAATTTCACATAAAATGATGATGATGGCGATCATTTTTAAATTTTCTTAAGGAACTTGATCTCTTTCATCATGAAAACTAATAACTAATAATGTTTTAAGGGAATGTGCCACCTATATCTATATTTAGACATAAATAAAACAACCCAAAAACCTGTAATCGTATAATTGATCTATTGATAACCGCCATTTTGATGCCTAACCCTAGACTATATAGACTATATATCAATCACGTATATCCATAGTTGTTTACCAAATTAACATAGTTTTAATTTTTTTCAAACAAGTAAAACGCCCACTGCCACTTAACTGTATTTTCCTGGGGTTTTTTTGTCAATTTATTTTGTCATCTTACCATGCAAAGAAGTAGACATATCTTTCTCTTAATATGAAAACTTACACCAGCAGCTACAAGTTTTCCTTTTTGGAGTCAAGGGCCTTTTAAAATAGCAAATTTTTATGTTTGAGTGACATATGAACCGTTAAGTTCCCAATTCGTGTTTGCTGCATTTCTAAACTCAAGATCTGGTAAATAATTGTCACAAATTGAACAAATATGAATGCTATAATACCAGTGAGTAAATTTACATAACATAAAATTTAGTTAACGAACTCCGTTTTACAAACACCTGTAATGCAAGTAGTCATCAATAACCTACCAATAGACCAACTATTAGATTACTCGAGTTGTAAATAATTATGTGTTAAGTTGGATAGTCAATAGAAAGGTATATACTATGAAATTAAGTGCCCGGAGTAAGGCCCCTCGCTCTTAATTTCATAGCATATATCTTTCCGTAGACTAACCGTTATCTAACTTATGGTGATTTATATGAATTTTCCATTGTAATATATTCCGATTATTTCACATGTGAAATAACTCGTTTACTTTCACTCTGGAGACTGGAACCTTTCTTGAGACTTCCAACTGAATATTTTCGCATTGATACTTTAAACTAATTGATAAGTGTGTCTATCAAATATCAACAAAAAGTAAAATCACAAAAATACTGAACTCCGAGGAAAATTCAAAAAGGAAAATCCCTAATCAAATGGCAAACGCAAAAGCTCAAACACATCAAACGAATGGATAACAACTGTCATATTCCTGACTTGGTACAGGCATTTTCTTATGTAGAATATGGTGGATTGAACCTGGTTTTATAGCTAGCTAAACCTCTCACTTGTATGACAGTCGCATTAAATTCCATTATATTGACAACAATTGACAGTCCGGGTGCATTTAAAACAACTTCTTGCTTCACAATACTTACAAAACACTACATGGAAAACTAAAGACTGAGCAACACGAACCCTACCCAAGAACGGGGGAATATCCGGTGCTCTTGGAGGGTGAGCAGCTACTTCTCCACAAGTGGTAGTCCTCATGGTGCTATTGGTAATAACAAATACGGTTATAAGTCTAATCTAGTGATGCCACAATCGAAGAAAAAAGGACGGAATTGTGCTTATGAAGAAAGAAAAAGGGACGTTGTTCTTCTTACGACAGTTGGAACATATTCGTGGCAATCTGTGACACCGATATTCAACATTCAAAGGATTGACTTCAACTTTATCACTAGCAACCCTTCGTTCAATAGCTTCATTGTAAGCAGCAACTCTTTATTAAGGAAATTATGATAGGAAACGCAAGCTCTGGAATATCGTATCAGCTTGGAAATATATACTCAATATGCAGGTGCTGTTGCAATTTGCTACAAAGAAATGGAAAGTTAACAATTGGAAAGCTGAAATCACCTCCCTTTTGTTGTAAAGTGTTGTTCTCAACCGACGCTCATTGTCAATTTCTTTATGTAAGTCAAGATATGAGGCAGACTAAACTGTATCTCTGTGGTATCTTTTATTTCAACTTCGATTGGATAGATGCGTTGAACTAAGTCTCCGAACTTTGAACTATCAAGTGAATGAACTGATGAATGAATGAATATTTTATTGCAGAAGTAAACATAATGTTACAGCAAAAAAGCATAATATATATAGTGGCAATAATGAAAATAAACAGAGAACAACATAATAAAGGCATAGCAAGCACAGACATACAATTGGTATGCAATTATAATTTGTGTTCTTAACTAGTTACTAGTAGTAAGTAACTTAGTGAGAGGACATCATCTACATAGTTGAACGTGAAGTTAAAGAGAGATGCTAGCTTCTTTTCATTCTACCCTGAAAAACTCCTATATGAAGTCTTCTATTAAACTTACAATTAAAATAAAAGTAATCAGTTGAACATTTAAAGGGAAAAAGAATGTTGAAATGAAAAATTATGATACCACAAATTACATTTTATCAAACGTGAATTGATCTTTTAAAAGATGTTAATATTTTTGCCATGGAAATGATACTGGAAGACTGTAACGTTCCTTATATAAAGTTTACCGCTTCAGCAATAAGTTGATACAAAGTAGTTGTTGTTATCGATAACTTTCATTCATTCTGTATGAATAGCCAAACATGACAGAAAGCGCTAATAGATAATAAAGTAACATTATGTAACTGGCATGTGTTTTTCTGAATTTATTATGAAAATTATTATAAAATAACAAAAATACCGAGGAAAAAAACGGAAAATTCAAAACGGAAAGTCCCTTAACAAATGGCAAAATCAAAATCTCAAACACCTCAAACGAATTGAAAACAACTGTCATATTGCTGACTTGGTTCAAGCATTTCCTTATGTAGAAAATGGTGGATAAAACCTGGTTTTATAGCTAGCAAAACCTCCCACTTGTATGACAGTCGCGTAAAATCCATTTTTTGACAACAATGTGTGAGCAGAACAAATAAAGGCAACAGTAGTATATCGCTGTTCAAAAGTCATAATTCGATTAAGCGAAAACAAATCCAGGTAACAAACTAAAACCGATGGAAACACATCAACTATAAGAGGAAAACAATGGAACAAAAGAAACACTGAACTGTAACAAGACATAATAGGTAAAAATGTAAAAAACTGGGAATATACATCCACTGTACCAAGGATTATTTACTTCATTGATGTGTAGATTCTCCAACGGATTACCTTTGGATTTACATGACTAACATCACAGTGTGTATATATTTCGTCTTAGATTTAGCATAACAATCTAAGATCTGAAAATATGCGTTAGAAAATGTCTGTTCTTCCCTCATCGGGATCCGAATTCCTGATTCTGTTACATCATGGCAACACCACCTGCACTGTGTTCGGCGCCCTAGACAACTGGGCAAACTAGACTATATGAAAATATAGCTTTCGTTAGTCGAGTGGTGCCTTTTCTCGTCGGTTTTATCACGGTTTGTAACTCAGTATATGATGTATTGTGGTAGGTAAATGGTTTACCTTGCAAATCTCCTGTGTTTGTCTGTCGCAAAGGATGATTATTTACTTATCGTGCAGTCACGTCAATATTATTGAATTATATATGTCTAGATATGTGACAACTTTACGACAGAGGTTATCCATCGGATAACCGATGGTTAATACATGGCTAACTTCACTTCTTATATATACTTCGTCTTAAATTTAGCCAAACAATGTTAGATCTGCAAATTTGCGTAAGAACATTTTTGTTCCTACCTCAGCGGGATTTGATGCTTCTGTTACATTGTTTGAACACTGCATTCACTGCTTAGTGCGCCCTGTATCACCCGGCCATCTATTGTTTATAAAATATAGGTTTACGGCTTGTATGGCAAGTAGATGGTATACCTTGCAGATTAGTTGTGTTTGTATGTCACAAAGTATGGTAATTTTACGTATCATGCATTCACATGTATATAGATCTATATATAATTGTGTTTTCTTTTGCAAGTTTTTCTGGACATTTGATTTGCTTTGTCTTTATTCTTTTCTTTATTATCAAATCTCTTAATTGGTTTACATCAGAACCCAAGAAATTGAAATTTTACTCTCATAAAAAGGGTATCCTCCTATAAACCAGGAGATAAAGGCAGCGCTGTTATCGTCCTGGACAAATGTGATTATTTAAGGAGACAGAACGTCAACTTTCTGATGAAAGATTTTATTAGAGATTAGCCTACGACCCAACTCCTGAAGTCAACAAAAAAGTTACCACAGACTTGAAAATCAGGTGTGAACAGGATCATATAGATGAAGACACATTTGAATTCATAACACCTGGAAAGACAAAAATTGTTTCTATTTTCTGCCCAAACAAAAATAGACAAAGTCCATAATCCAGGTAGACCAATAATTTCTACCAGTGACCACCCTAGAGACAAGATATCAGAATTTATTAACTTTCATTTAAGACCACCTGCATCAATCCTCGTCTCGCTAGATGTTACCTCTCTCTATACTTACATCCCCATGAAGATGATATTGAAGCCTGTAGGGAAGTCTGGAACTCTCGCAGCACCTTACACCCACCAACTGAATGTTTAGTCAAGCTTCTAACCATTGGTATTAAAATGCATTAACTTCACATTTAATGGTGAACATTATCTCCAGGTTAACGGGACAGCAATGGAACAAAGATAGCCCCGTCATATGGGCAAATTAAAACAGCAAATTCGCAATACTTCTCTTTCTCAACATCTCTCTTTGTTCCGATTCATCGACAATATTTTCATGCAGTGGGATAATACTGAACAAGAACTTAATGTGTTCATTCAACATGCCCACAGCGCCCATCCCTCAATAACATTCATCTATGAAATCTCTGCCTCTAAGATCACATTTCTTGACATTGCTACACCAGTGAAGAATGGAATCATATTTACAGTTCTGTATTGTATTGAAAGGGAAAAAACGAAGAAGAAAACGATAATCAAAAACCTCCTATATTCGAAAAAACTACGATTGATCAACACAAACCAAAACAAAAACAAAAGAAGTTGAAGTCACGTGAGAAGCGTCTTCTCGAACTTTACCTTAACGGATTTAATTATATAGCCTTTACTTTAGGTCTTGCAAAAAGGGATAAGAGTATACACACGGTTTTAAATCAAACAGCACTTGTCGAACAAAGACAGACACCAACGTAGACAAATAAAAGAGAAAGAAGAAATAAGGAAAAGGTCAACAAACCACTACAATCAAATATAAAATAGAGCAGCACAAATAACATATAAAACAGGGGCGACCTTGTGACTACTAGTGTCTTTAATAATGAACAAAACAATGTATTTGTATAGATTTTTTGTTCATGGTCGCTTGCTGCATGAAAGCTGAAGATAAACTATATTTTTTCTATGTTGTTTTGGCTATTCTTTTAATGCTGTTTTCGTGCTTCACGTCCAAATCTTATTAATAATTGATATTTCTACATGTAACCGAACTCGGATATATTTTTCAAAACATTCAGTTAAATACGTTTCGTTACAAAAAAATGTCCCTTTTAACGATCAATCCTTTAGTGAATCATCTATAGTTGTTATAACAACACTGATATGTAAAACATTTCTTAACTTCAAGTCATCACTGAAATATTTATAGATAAAAATATGAAGATGTGGTATGATTGCCAATAAGACAACTCTCCACCAGATACCAAATGATGTAGAAGTTAATGATTTTAGGTCATAGTACGGCCTTTAACAATGAGCAAAACCTATACCGCATATTCATCTATAAAAGGCCCCGAAATGACAAATGTAAAACAATTCAAAAGAGAAAACGAGAAAACTAACGGCCTAATTTATGGACATAACAATGAACGAAAAACAAATATGACAAACAGCAACAAACAACAACCACTGAATTACAGGCTCCTAACTTGGGACAAGCACATACAGAATGTTGCGGGATTAAACTAATTTGCTGGCGCCAACAAAACCTCCCTCATCCTAACCTGGGACAGTGGTGTAACAGAACAGCATTATATCAAACCATGGATGTAATATTTAAAAGGAATAACAACGACTAATTAGCATGTATTTATGGCTTGCAGAGTTCTGTACTAAAGTCATATGATTTTATCCAATTAAAGTCTCAGCGGCAAGACCCCTTTGGTTACTTTCTGTGATACCGCGGTTGTAAAATGGCATCTGGCCACAGACCACAATTAAATTCTCTATTAGTTCTTTATAACGTTTTGCTTCATTTAAAAAAAATGCACCGATTCTTTTTGTCAAATATTTTGTGTGTGTAAAGTACAGTGCTAGTCCAAACATATATCAAACATTCAGAAATATCGCTCCCCAGCATCTTACAAATTTAGCCAATACACATCCATACCCCTATGGACAAGTCAAGAGATGTTCCGAAACTGTAAATATCACCTTTTTGCACCTGGCCTAATCACTCTTTCCATATCAAATTCAGTTAAAATACAACATCCAAAAGTTTATTTCACCTCTCTTCTTTCATTTCCATCCAAAAAAATCTAAGAAATGAGTGAGGAAGGGAAAGAAAAAAAATTAAGAAAAAATACACTCTAATTAAAAGGAACTATATTCGTGGACAACGAAAAGTGGGATCATTAATTGTGGTCTTTGGCCTATTAGGGGTCTAAAACTTAACCAATTCTAATAAAACTTGGCATGATTTAAGCTTAGTGTATTATAAAACAGTTTACAAAGTTTCAAAGCCATATGATACCAATTATAAAAATTGTGGCATTTTTTATATCTGAATTTTTGGTGCTGAATTGTGGCGTTGAATTAGAATAATTTCAACTATCAAATTTGGGCTTCTAAAAACCAAAATATACCAAAACTTACACTTTTTAATGTCTCTATGTATAAGTTATCACCTATTAAAAGCAACAGATAGCATACTTCATGTTTCAGACTTATAAAAAATGGCCAGAAGTAAATTTCATATCAGCCTGTGCCAAAAAATAGAGGTTTTCAAATGAAGTGACGGCTTATATGAAATGTAATATTTTTCACTTACCACAATTTTCTGAAGTTCTTAAGTTATAAAAAAACCTGTTACATGTTATAAATGTACTTTTAATGGAAATATAAGTTTCAAATAGCATAACACAGGTGAATAAAATGGTCTTCAGCAATGTCAAGCTTAAAAAAACAGGTTGTCAATTTAGGTCGTTCCCACATTTGCATATTAAAAGCATATAAATGATATGGGAGATGG
The DNA here is from genome assembly GCA_017311375.1 of Mytilus coruscus. Classification (NCBI taxonomy): domain Eukaryota; kingdom Metazoa; phylum Mollusca; class Bivalvia; order Mytilida; family Mytilidae; genus Mytilus; species Mytilus coruscus. Next base: position 89,351,456 of record CM029599.1, read on the forward strand.
AGATATGCTTCTTTTGCTCAAATCTTTGCTCAGATATGATAAAACATGGAGCCTGGATGTAACAAGACTGTCACTTTCAACTATATATGTAGACAGTATGATCTGATGCAAAGTTATTTACTTTACTTTTTAAAACCGGCATGAAATTTCAGCCTCAAAAGGCCAATATTTTAACCACTACCTATCAAACAAAAGAAAATAAAGGTAGTCTGTGAAACAGACAAGGTCAAACAACCAGTAATAAGTGCTTTTGATATAGATTTAGTGAAATCTGCTAAAAGGAATTCAACTTGTATGTGCATAGAACCTCATTTTTCACTTGCTTCATACTGACCGTTAGACTAAGACATTAAAGCAGCACATTTTGCACTCTTATTCTGATTTTATCTACTTTTTTGTATGTTTAGTGTTCAAAAATGAGTTAAACATCTACATTAGATACCACAAACACAAATAGAAAATCAGAAAAAACCTGTCAGAGAGAAAGTAAGCATGCTTAATTGTCCATTAGATTGACTAAAATTCTGTCCGCAGTGAAAGAGGGTCTTCAGAAATACTGTGAAACGGTTTACTCGCGTAGTGGTATTAACCATATGTGGATTCTTAAAAACTCTAAAGAACTTCTGGATAATTTTAAATCTCGGTCTTTTTCTGAAATTAGTTCTATCAAAACTTTTGATTTTTCTACCTTGTATACCACCATTCCCCATGTGAAATTGAAAAACCGTCTAAAAGAAATAATCCACAATGCTTTTCATCATAAAAATGGTAACATACGCTGTAAATTTATTACTTTGGGATACCATAAGGCATATTTTGTTAATAGCGAACAAAAGGGTAAAACATGCTACACAGAGGAACAAGTGATCAGTATGCTGGAGTTCCTTATTGACAACATATTTGTTGAATTTGGAGGTAGACTGTTTCAACAAATTGTCGGCATTCCTATGGGAACGAACTGTGCGCCTCTCCTTGCCGACCTCTTTTTATTTTCATATGAATCGGAGTTCCTTCAGACACTTGTCAAAAACAAGAAGATCAAAGAAGCCAGGTTATTTAATTTCACTTTCAGATATATTGATGATGTTCTTTCCATTAACAATCCGAACTTTTCTGATTGGGTTCCATTAATATATCCACCAGAACTAGAAATTAAAGAAACAACAGACACGGCTTCCTCCGCCTCATTTTTAGACTTATACCTCGAATTTGACATACACAGTCATCTCAGTACCAGAATCTATGACAAACGAGACGATTTTAATTTTGAAATTATCAATTTCCCCCACCTTAGTAGCAATATACCAACTTCACCTGCATATGGGATATACATTTCCCAACTTATTCGGTATTCAAGAGCTTGCAGCTCCTACTCAGACTTTGTAAAACGTCACCAGTGTCTGAGCAGAAAGTTGTTGAACCAGGGTTATGTCAAAGAACGTCTTGTTCTTTTTCTAAAAAAAGTTTATCGGAAGGTATCAAGAGCTTGTTGATAGGTATTCAGTATCAACTTCACAAATAATACACGATGGTCTTGAAGTATAGATTTTGCGTACTGACGTTGTTTATCATCTTAATAACGTGTTATAGTATTCTTTTATTTGTCTTTATTAATATAACTTTTACTGTTAAGTCCGGTTTTTTGATATATCCATTTGACGTGACTCTGTGCTTATGTATCCCGTCATACTTTGAACGACAAAATTATTTCATTTTTTAATATTACTTTTACTGTTAAGTCTGTTTTTTGTTATATACATTTGACGTGACTCTGTACTCATGTATCCCGTCATAATTTGAACCACACCATTATTTTAATTATTAATATTACTTTTACTGTTAAGTCTGTTTTTTGTGACATCCATTTTACGTGACTCTGTGCATATGTATCCCGTCATAATTTGAACCACACTATTATTTTATTTATTAATATTACTTTTACTGCTAAGTCTGTTTTTTGTGATATCCATTTTACGTGACTCTGTATTTATGTATCTCTTTATACTTTGAACGACAAAATTATTTTATGTCTACCTGTGCGAATTTCAAACGCGCGATTTTACGCCAGTACTTAAAACCTTCCATCCTTTATAGGTGGATTTTACATAGATAAATAAAATCGTATGATATAAGCATAATGAGGATGTTAAATTTGATGTAAGCTCTTTTTGTGCTTCTTCGTAAAATTTGTTTGTTTTATAGTGATTAAGATGATAACACAATGTTGACTGCTGTAACCCTAATTTTGACATTTTACCAATTGTGTCTGTTTGTTTTGTTCACGCATCGTTGTCAATATAATGGAATTTGATGCGACTGTCATACAAGTGAGAGGTTTGGCTAGCCATAAAACCAGGTTCAATCCACCATTTTCTACTTAAGAAAATGCCTGTACCAAGTCAGGAATATGACAGTTGTTATCCATTCGTTTGATGTGTTTGAACTTTTGATTTTGCCATTTGATTGAGGACTTTCCTTTTTGAATTTTCCTCGGAGTTCAGTATTTTTGTGATTTTACTTTATGCTACTTTTGTAAAAATATTGAAACAACTGAAAAAGTTTAATTTTGGGCATGTAGGCTGAAATGTATTTTTTTTACAAAATTTCTATCAAATAAAAGTGGAAATCATTTATTCTCATGTAGTTTGACAAATTAATACCAATAGATCATTCAGGGAAGTTGTCAAAGTACAAATTCAATATTTCCTGAATTCACCTCTTAGGCCACAGACCACAATTAAATTCTCTATTAGTTCTTTATAACGTTTTGTTTCATTAAAAAAATGCACCGATTCTTTTTGTCAAATATTTTGTGTGTGTAAAGTACAGTATTAGTCCAAACATATATCAAACATTCAGAAATATCGCTCCCCAGCATCTTACAAATTTAGCCAATACACATCCATACCCCTATGGACAAGTCAAGAGATGTTCCGAAAACTGTAAATATCACCTTTTTGCACCTGGCCTAATCACTCTTTCCATATCAAAATCAGTTAAAATACAACATCCAAAAGTTTATTTCACCTCTCTTCTTTCATTTCCATCCCAAAAAATCTAAGAAATGAGTGAGGAAGGGAAAGAAAAAAAATTAAGAAAAAATACACTCTAATTAAAAGGAACTATATTCGTGGACAACGAAAAGTGGGATCATTAATTGTGGTCTTTGGCCATCTGGAATTTCTTATCCGTCACGTGATTTTATCGAGTCCGGTAATTATAAATCACCTGTGGGAAATCCCTAGTTTATTAATAACAAGGTGGCGCTGTATCATATAAAACTTCTACCTTCAGAAAGAAATCGAATGATGTAAAACACTTGAAAAACGGACTAGAAATGTTTAAACTACAACAGTTTAACATGGACAATTATATTTATTTTTGCATATTTTTGCTTTTTACTGTTTGTTTTAAACTGATCTAAAAGTGTTTTCCGATTATAAGCGGATCACGAGTAAAACAGGTAATAACGATGAAGCGATCAGGTTTCAAATGATGAACAAAATAGTGTAGACAAATGTAGACATAGAATATTTTACTGTTGAAATGTGCCAAGTTTATAGAGATTTATAAAAATATTTACTTTCAAGTAATTGATTACATTATTGAAACTGGACAATTAAAATTGGGATGATAAGTTCGTAAACATGTTAAATTTATATCTATTTTTAAAAAGTGTTTACAATTGAATACTAATATTAATGTAGTACGTTACAGCAAAAAGAAAATCAACCAAACAAAATGAGCTTGACGCTATATGTCTAACCGCATTTATGTACAAATTAAAGAATAGAAACGTTTAAAATTGTGAATATTTAAATTGCCTGGTATACACGAAAGACTTGGATTATTCGTATTTAATAAAAGGGGGTCGAAACATATTATTTTTTGTACAATCATCTTCTTAACTTTCAGAAATGGCTTCTTAATTTACTGGTTTTAAATATCAAAATTGAAAATGATCCACCCTTTTTCTTAAATTCCATATGTGATAACTGTCGGCCTAAACTATTAAGATCGAAAAAGACATAAATAGGAAAAATAGACTAAAATCAACATTGAACGACTGACTCTATTCGGTAGCGTACAGCAGCGGAATGTAACAAGTGAACTATTCGGGTTACTTCGTACGTATATACGACAACAACCGGTCTATTCGTAATTTTCCGGGAACACGAAAATGACCGAAAAGTGTCTGTGATTTGATCTATCACATGCCGAGAGTCAATTACCATGCCATATATTAAACCAATTAACGAGTTATCGAAAGATGGGCGGTAACGCAGATGAAACTTTTGAACTGACGACGTTGGTATTCCTTTCAATATTACTTCCATGATCAACCTTATAAAAGATAGCAAAGAGCTTAACTCATTAGATCGATACAAAGCAGAAAACAAAGACCGGACTTTATATGACAGACCTTTCTTGGTATTCCTAATTATTGGAAGATTTTTTATAGACAGAAGTAGTATACCTAAAACGACAAAGTTATTTTTCATTTACCTGTATATATTATGAAAACCGGTTTTTAGCTCACCTGGCCCAAAGGGCCAAGTGAGCTTTTCTCATCACTTGGCGTCCGTCGTCCGTCGTCCGTCGTCGTCGTCGTCGTCGTCGTCGTCCGTCGTCGTTAGCTTTTTACAAAAATTTCTCCTCTGAAACCACTTGACCAAATTTAACCAAACTTGGCCACAATCATCATTAGGGTATCTAGTTTAAAAAATGTGTCCGATGACCCCGCCAACCAACCGAGATGGCTGCCATGGCTAAAAATAGAACATAGGGGTAAAATGTAGATTTTGGCTTATATCTCTGAAACCAAAGCATTTAGAGTAAATCTGACATAGGGTAAAACTGATTATCAGGTCAAGATCTATCTGCCCTGAAATTTTCAGACAAATCTGACAACCTGTTGTTGGGTTGCTGCCCCTGAATTGGTAATTTTAAGGAAATTTTGCAGTTTTTGGTTATTATCTTGAATATTATTATAGATAGAGATAAACTGTAAACAGCAATAATGTTCAGCAAAGTAAGATCTACAAATAAGTTGTCATGACCAAAATTGTCAGTTGACCCCTTTAGGAGTTATTGCCCTTAATAGTCAATGTTTAACAATTTTTCGTAAATTTTTGTAATCTTTTACAAAAATCTTCTTCTCTGAAACTTCTGAGACAAATTTAACCATACTTGGCCATAATCATTATTAGGGTATCTAGTTTAAAAAATTTGTCCGATGACCTCGCCTTCCAACCATCATGGCCAACTTGGTTAAAAATAGAACATAGGGGTAAAATGCAGTTTTTGGTTTATATCTCTGAAACTAAAGCATTTAGAGCAAATCTGACAGGTGGCAAAAATGTTCATCGGATTTAGATTTATCTGCCCTGAAATTTTTAGACGAATCCAACAACCCGTTGTTGGGTTGCTGCCCCTGAGTTAGTAATTTTACAAAAATTTTGCAGTTTTTTGTTATTATCTTAGATATCATTATAATATCTAAAATCTAATACTATTAATTTTGATTTTAACCTTATTTTACATGATTTCCAAAGCATCAGTAAATACAGGTGAGCGACACAGGCTCTTGAGAGCCTCTAGTTTCAAAAGTGATTATTTTCTAAGGGTTGAATATTTCGCGGTGGTGTCTTGCCATGGCTTTGTTTAGACTTGTTTGCTTTTTGGCCTTGAATGTTTGTCCCTAATATTTTATTAACTATGTATTTACTTTCAGGTATCACAGATCGAATTTATTCGTTCATAGTGTGTTAATTTACGTTTTTTGATTGAGTTAAGCCTTCCAATTGATATTTTAACGTGTGTTTTTCTATGTTGTGATGTTATACTATTGTTTCAGAAAAGGGAGAAGGTTTGGTACCATTAAAACGTTTAATCCCGCTGCAAATGTTTGCACCTGTCCTAAGTCAGGAATCTGATGTACAGTAGTTGTCGTTTGTTTATGTAATTTATACGTGTTTCTCGTTTCTCGTTTTTTATATAGACTAGACCGTTGGTTTTCCCGTTTGAATGGTTTTACACTAGTAATTTTGGGGCACTTTATAGCTTGTTGTTCGGTGTGAGCCAAGGCTCCGTGTTGAAGGCCGTACATTGACCTATAATGGTTTACTTTTATAAATTGTTATTTGGATGGAGAGTTGTCTCATTGGCATTCACACCACATCTTCCTATATCTATTTGCAGGGTATTTATAGAATAACTAATCGAAGAATTCAAATATAGAAAATTATTACATTGGTTGCAAAGAATTACCGTGATTTCCCAGTGAAAAAAAAAAAAAACATAATTTCACATGTGAAATAAACTCGGTTATTTCACTCCTCTGACGTCATACACCAATAGGTGTAGTCAAGACGTTGTCGATGACGTCGCATCAAAACAAATTGTAAATGCGTAGAAAAAGATATAGTTCCTTACATTTTCTACTTTAATTCTATATAAATAAATTTGGTGTATTTACGTCTTCTGATTGGTTAAAAGTATTACTTTTATTTTCAATGTTGTCAATTTTTATGGCGACACGCCCACTTTGACGTTGTATATTCATACGCCAACATGTGTGCACGTTGTTATTGTTAATATAAATAATATAAAAAGTTCTTTTAGCCTTATTTTTGATAGAAATTTATTTATAATGAATGGCAATAATTCATTTTGAATTTATTGAACCATAAAATTAATGTTTGACTCTTCACATTTTACATAATCCGCTTCGCGGATTATTCAATAATCCGAAGAGTCAAAATAATTTATGGTTCAATAAATTTCTATTCAAAATAAATAATATCCATTTAATGAATGGCTATTATTTATTTTGAATTTATTGAACCATAAAATTAATTTTTGACTCTTCACATTGAATAATCCGCGATTACTTGTTACCCAATAAAATTGTTTATAATATATGTAAGGTATAATAATGACAATTAACTCATGCGCTACGCGCATTCGTGAATTAATGTTTTGTTCGGTCACTCGTTGAATATTTTTCTATACAGTGTATTTGAATTTTTCGATAAGCTATTCTATTAATATTAAACGAATGACCAAACAAGACATTAATTCACAAATGCGCGTAGCGCGTGAGTTAATTATCAGTGTTGTGCGGTCACGAGTTGGATATTTTTCGATATTTGAATTTCTTTGATTAGTTATTCCTTTCTTTTATGGTCCGCTGAAATCAAATAAAAAATAACACACGTTATGATGATGCAGGCCACAGATGTGACAGTTTATGTTTCAAAATCAATATTATCAAAAGATACATGTATACAATTTGCATACACTACAATTATAAGTACCAATTGTGAATTTAAATATACAATACTTTCATTACAATCTGAACCAATAAGCATATTATGTAATAAGTGAAAAGACAAATGTCATCAATTATTAAAATTGAAATTTTTGAAAAGTCAATCAATTTAGAGTTATCTCCCATTGACTATAAATTTGTTAATAATAGTGTAACATCTCAACTTTTGGGAGCAGATACCGCCTCTTTTCATCACCTTTAAATCAAAGGTGTAAGAAACTCTTTTCAAGGTGGAAGAAAGGGAAGGAGGAGGGGATTAAAATATTTTATGAAATTGAGTGTCACCAAATTTCTGTACGTTCTTCCTTCAGCAGCTATTTGAAAAAGAGGCTGCATATTGAAACATGTGCTTGAAGTAGCGCCCCCATATCAATTACAAAATTCCTAACATTTTCATGTCAGATATACACCTAACGTGAGGGTACCCAAATTGCACCTATTTTGACAGTTTTTTCACCTACGTTTTTTTATGCTCCAAACAAAAGTTTCCATTCTGGGTTTATTTTGTAGATGTATCCTAATTTACTATATAGTTACACCGATTTAATTTTGAATCCATATTGAATCATAGAAAAATGGGTCTGAATTGACCTCTAAACGATCCATGATTCTGTAATGGGGAGTACCCAAATTGCATCCATGCTTAAATTCACATCCTTAAAAATCGTATAACAGATGTTTTGTTCTATTTCTTTAAATATTTAGAACAATTTGACATTAGACCATGCTTACTATTCTTTTTTTAAGAAAAAGATGCTTGTAACATATTTTATTTGCTCATTTTTAAAAGATGACCTTTTGTGAACGTCGCATGACAACGTTTCCGTAGATTTTACTTTTACAGTAAATACTTTATCTGTTGAGATATACTGTGAACGTTTTGTTCATATCTAAATATATTTACTTATGCGGAAATATGTGTATAATGTCAAACCATACAAATACAAATTGTTTAGTCTCAAATAAAACTTGTAAGATTTCCGCAGCTATTTTTGTTCAGTAGGTGCAATTTGGGTACTGTGACGTTATGTACTGTACAAAACTATTTTCTACGTATTTCTAAAATTTACAAAACATGATATCAAAAGACTTAATACAATTAAAAGTTACAGTCTTTCATTGTACCATAAAGTCACTTATGCTGCACATAAGTGTAATTTATTACATTGGCAAATGGCTTTTTTATCAAATTAAAGTAGAAAATGTAAGGAACTATCTTTTCTACGCATTCACAATTTGCTTTGATCCAACGTAATCGAAAACGTCTTGAAAACGCCTATTGTTGTATGACGTCAGAGGAGTGTGGTTATTTCACATGTGAAATTATCGGTTTTTATTTCACTGGGAAAACTATGTAATTTATTGCAACCAATGTAATAATTGTACATCCCCTCAACCAAAAGACACTTAATACAGATTTGAGAGTACTTGCAGTTACTAACAGCTAGTTCAAAGCCAACAACAACTAATAAGACTATGTTTATTTCTTAAAACATAGGTGCTATCTACTCTAAGATTTAAGTAAGAAGTAACAAGCTTGTTTATCCAGTCTTAAACTTATACTCAAATAATACTCCAAATATTTTGTAAATAGCTTCATAACATCTTCATACAGAAAATCAGTTAAAATCATTTCCAGTTTTCTAGTTGTTTGGGGTTTTGTTTTCTTTTTTTTTTTCTTGGCTTTTTTATTTCTTTTTCATTTTTATCTTTCGAGTACTTCTAAAACCTTATAGATTTTTACATTTGGCAGTTCTTTTAATTGTTTGGATTTTTTCCTTCATTGAATGTTTCAACTTAAGGTTCTTGATTGCCGCCTGATATCTTCTCTTTTTTATTTGATATTTTTCTGGATGTAGACAACTCATGAAAATCCAAAACATTGGAAGCCTCCTTTAGAACAGAAATATGAAATCTAGAAATATGTCCGCTGTATACGTTTTGAATACGAATATCAAAGATATTTTGCTTTCTATATTCTTGCTTATGTGTTGCAAGTATCTTTATATAATATAATTATAAATAAAAAAAAACAATCTAAAAAAATGTATTAAAGATTCCATGATGGAAATATTCATTATTAATTCAATTTTCCGAGTCATTATCTATAATTGATACGAAAAATGTGTTCCATTCATGTCGTATTAAAACGACGATACAAGCATCAAAGGTATGTGGTTTAAGTCAATACTGTAAACGTGTATTAATGATGGTTGAACAATTCCCTTTATATATAATTCTCATTATAAATAATATGAATCTGCTCGTCATTATATTTGTATTAATTCATATTTATTTTCAAAGTATCAAATTGTGCTTTGATCTCATCATTGATGGACGAAGATGGAAACAACAGTTTGAATAATAATTATAGCGACTATTTAAGTGAAAAAGACTAGACAGATTTTAAACGACAAAAAGGTCAATTATAGGCAGTTCGTTAATATTTTTGGCATTTTTTACTAGCTACTTTTTATAATAAATTCAATTGAGAACAATGTTGATAGATAGACAAAACGTAAAAATAAAAAAAAAATATTCTTTTAAGTAGATATCTGACGGTTTCAAAGGAGCATATGTTCAAAACCCATAATTTTATGACTTTTTGATCATGTCAAATCTCCTTTAATTTGACGACTAAAGTCTGACAATTTGGAAAATTAAGTACATTGTTCCTGAAAAATATACACCGATACTCAACTTTTTTACAGACAAGTGCCTAAGAAATTGAAGTAAAATAAATTATTATACAGTTAAAATGTATAACAAAAAACACGAAATATACTGGTTTAGAACTGGGAAGACATGTCAATGATACATGTAACTATGTATAGTCGAGGATAAATTCAACAGTCAGAGACGCAAACCCTTTCTATTCGTATAGGTAACGGACAGACGCCAAAGGGTGATGATCTATGATACATCTTTATGTTTATATTTATATAAAAAATGTCCAGTATTGCCGGATCATGCATTGATTATTTAATACTCACAAGTTCTTTCATGTTTTTACAACAATCTTCATGTAATAGGTAAATAGTTGTAACTAAGTACGTAACGTCATTATAAAGGAAGATAACTAGTGAAAAAAGCGTTGCTATTGAAAACCTAATGAGCATTTAAATTTGGCTTGCATTTCGTTATAAAGTATTTTATCTTTATGGACCTCTTGATGTCACAGTCTACATTTACTTTATAGAACGGGAGAAATTTTAAATGCCCTCTACCGCAACGATCTTTTATGTTCGCTTACAGGGATTTTTCAATGTGCGGTTGCCTGATGTGTTGTATTTTTGGGCGATATCTTTTTGAAACAGGAAAACCAACGGTCTAATCTATATAAAAAACGAGAAACGAGAAACACTTATGAACCACATCAACAAACGACAACCACTGAACATCAGGTTCCTGACTTAGTACAGGTGCAAACAAATGCAGCGGGTTTAAACGTTTTAATAGGCGCCAACCTTCACTCTACCTGAAACAATAGTATATATAGAGTTGTTTGAAATATTTTGGACAACATTTATAAGTACCATCAGCTAAAAAAACCTCTGAAACTGTACACAGAAATATAGGTAAAAATTATACAGGTAAATGTGGCGCAATTTGATTCCATTTATTGGCGCAATTAATACCATCTGAAAATAGAGAGTGGCGCAATTGATACCTTTTCAAAACTGTAATTGGCGCAAATGGATTCTGCCCGTATTTTTATTGATAGATATATTTTTCTATACTCAAGACTTTAACAGTTCGATATAACATACGTTTTTTTTGTTTTTTTTAATTATTTCAAGTATTATATTTTTACCTAGTTATATGCATCTATAGATTTTTAAGTAATCCTTTTTATGTATAAAAACAGAAACTGAAATAACCTTGAAAAATCAAAGTCAAGGGATATCATTTGTATAACACTCGAAAAAATATAGCAAAATTGACATAATAAGCTTCAAGCAGAGATTAAATAAACCTAATATAAATAAATGTTTGCCTATACAAACGATATTAAGGTAGGTTAGCTGTATACCATAACGCCATCATTTGATTGTAAAATCGCAGTTCACAATAGGTCTAGGTCTTTGCTTAATTCTGCAAATTTTGAGACAGATTGGCAAATTATGGGCTAGACTGTTTATTGGAAGTAAGAAAAATCAGTGATTTGTTGCATTATTTTGACTGATTAATCAAAAACAGAATATTTGTGATCAAATTGTCAACTTAGCCATTTAAGGGGGGATAGCTCAAATAGGAATTATAGAGAATTTTTCATGATTTTAAAACCTATCTTCTCATATTTTAGTTCAAAATTTTATATTGTAGATTTCTTTTATTCACAAAAAAGTGTTTTTTCATGAACAATCTACGCAAATGTGGGCAATTTTGCACGCCTTGTAGCTTGAAAAATACCACGGTGACCCATATTTTTTATTATATTTTTTAAAAAAGCATTGAAAAATCTACAGTCTGGCAAAGTATAAGAAAGTTCTATCTGAGGAAATCTATACTAATGATCCACCTTCAGGATTTATTATGAACAAAAGAAGCGCATCGAAAACCTACAAACTTCTAACCAATTTGGCAAAGATAATAATGACATTTTTTCTACCTTCTGAATGTTAACATCTTAAAATTTTCGTTAAACTTTTTTTGTCTTTAATTAAAGAGAAATATTTAATATTTGGTCTGCAACTTTATAATGTCGAGTTGTAGCTAGTAAACAATGTTTACATCAACCGTCCAGCTTCTTCCTGTTTGCCGATCGTTTGAAATTTTACAACACTCACTGTACTAGGAAAATTTTGGTCAAACTTTTATTGGCTTCTGCCAAGGTAAATGGTTTAAATTTTTTTCTGCAGGTAGATAATGTTGAGTTGCAGCAAGTAATCAATTTTAAAATTAGCCGTTTATTCACTTCCAGTTTGCCGATAGTTTGAAATTCCAAAGAACTTATTGTAAAGGGAGAATTTTCGTCACATTGTGTTTGTCTTTAATGAAAGGTGATGATCAGTAATGCTCCAGTATACAAGACAAGACAAGACAAGACAAGACAATATTTTATTTAAGTCTCACCTCTTCATTTTATAAAACATACATATAGTTAATAAAACAATATTATAAAACATACAAGAGCCACTCTAAAAAGAGTTATGAGAGACTATAATTGAGTATCTAAATAGTATATACATTATTTACACTAAAATTAGCAATATAAAATACATCTTCTTTTCAATAAAATGTCATTGCAGATTTTGGCAGTATAAAAGTACATATTTTCATCTGCGAATAAAAATATAAATTTATCGTCATCAGACAAATGCATAAAATTAACATTACATAAAGATGCTTGATAAAACAAATAACAACTCAAATCTTCATACACTGGACAATTTTGCATATTGCAGCATCATATTCACTAACAGACATAACAACAGTGTCAAAAAGCTTAGTAAAAGTAGAATACTCAAAACCACCATTTGCTTTGAATTTAGCAATTAGTAAGCATAATGATCTGCTAGCTGATTTTGCTACAATTTTCGCCATCTCATTATAATCCAAAAACTCATTTAATAATAAACCAAGATAGATATATTTTGATACAATATCTAACTGGTTTCCGTTCAACATAAATTCCAAATTTGTTTGCGTCACTGATTGTGTTCTAAAATGAACAATTTTTGACTTGTCAATATTTACAACTAAATCATTTACATTACACCATATACTTAAAACATCTAATATTTTTGTAAGGTCAGTTTCATTTTCGGCTAATAATACCACATCATCTGCATATAATAATATACAATTTTTTTCACCATTTATATTTATACCAATATCTAATCTCTTAATGTCATCAACTAAGCTATTTATGAAAATATTAAATAATAACGGCGATAATATACAGCCTTGTTTTAGGCCAGAACTTACTCCAAACCAATCAGTCAAATTGCCATTTATCTTGACACACTGTCAAGATTGAACATTATAATATAAAGAATGTAAAGCATTTAACATTTTGGTACTTAAACCTTATAAAGATTCTAATTTACAAAACAACAAATTACGATTTATCCAGTCATATGCTTTTTTTAAATCTATAAATGCATAAAACGTTGAAAGTTTACAAAGTTTTCTCGTTTCAATAATAATTAAAGTTGATAGATGGTCTAGGGTACTAAGACTCTTTCTGAAACCATTCTGTTCGTCGTTGATTACTTCAAGATCGGTAAGTTTTCCTGTCAGACGAGCATTTAGGACGCCACTGTATAGTTTATATGCCACTGGTGCTAGACTTATCCCTCTATACATGTTACCTAAATCAATTGTATGCAGCGACGCAGGTCCAGACCCGGTATTGGTCTTATTAATTAGAATCTATTGGTAGGGGGCAATAGTATTTAAATTCAACCAAGCAGATAATTAACTGATTGTCAGTAGATTATTAAAACAAAAAACTTTCCTGGGTTAATATCATCAGAAACGCTCCCATCCAAAATTTGAAGACGATTGGACTACGAAAAATTTATAAATTAAGAATAGATTTGCCTTCTCTGCTAAAGCAACTATGTTAATTTATGAATTAAGAATAGATTTATCTTTTCTACTGAAACCACTTTGTTTGACAATCGAGTTTACAACCCACTGGTTAGATCCACCTTATTTACAAAAAATATCATTTGCTTTGAATCGATTATGCACATATTTAGTATATAAACAGAAACTTCTGTCTTTGCGGTAAGGGCTTGCTGCTAACTTCAAGCTAAGTGGATTATCCATTATTTGTTGGACTATTCCCAGGTAAGTGTATTTTTCATAATCTGTTTAACAACTGAACTGCATATTTTCTTCATGGCCACAATAGTAGTTTTTTTGCAGAATAGAAGGACGATATGGACCATTCTTGTAATTTAAAAGATGTCTTCTTAACAACTTTACTGTCAAAATCCGGAAATTATACCCTCGTTAGTAAAGTTTTGCATATGTTGTATTACTTTGAGAAAGTTTTGAGTAAAATGAATAATTAATCCTTGTTGTACCAGATTGTTTTTGCTTTTTTTTTTTTTTTTTTTCTTGTTTTGTTTTGTTTTGTGATAATTGTTTACTATGATATATTTCTGTGTACGTCACCGTATTAAAGAAAGAATTACAAAATACCGATATCAGAATTATGCAACAATTACACCGATGAACTTTTTTTTTACACGTGCTAGGTAATAATAGAATATCATCATATATGGTTTTATCTATTCTGTAATGCTATTTACATTAACAAGTGTAAATATCATATTTCAAAACTAATTGCAAAATGTTACTTATTATGTAAAGTGCAGAGATAATATCGCCATCACTAACTTTTCTAATTAACAAAAGTATATCGTCGAATCGTTTTCCGCAAAAATTAAAACTTGCAAGAGTAACTGCTATACAAAAAGGAGATCCAACAGATATTCCCTCAAATTATCGTCCAATTTCTATTTTAAATACTATATCTAAAATTTTTGAGAGACATGTATGTACACAGTTATATGCATTCTTAAATAATAAAAAAATGTTACATATCGCTCAGTCAGGTTTCAGGCAAGGTCATTCATGTCAAACAGCGCTGACTAAACTAATTGATGAATGGTTAAAATATCTAGATAATGGAGAAATAGTCAGTTCTGTGTTTTTAGAATTCAGTAAAGCTTTTGACCTTATTAACCATGCCATACTTTTAGAAAAGTTAAAATTTTATCATATCGGAGAATATACGATAGATTGAATAAAATCATATTTGTCTGAGAGACAACAAGAAGTTCAATACGCTAACATTAAATCTGATAAATCGTTTGTAAAATATGAAGTGCCTCAAGGTTCTATTTTAGGTTCTCTGTTATTTTTAATTTATATAAATGATTTACCACTTCATGTTAAACAATCCGACATGGATTTATATGCTGATGATTCAACATTGCATTTTCATAATAAAAACATTGAAAAAATAAAGAGCATATTGCAAAATGATTTAAATGCTATACAATCTTGGTGTAACAATAACAGTATGAAAATTAATGCACAAATTTTCAATCGTGACAATGGAAGCCTTTTGTAAGGATGACGCGCTGTCAAATCATCTCTTCAAAACCTCCCATTTTTTTTTTTTTTTTTTTAAATCACATTGCATTGTTACGACCCTTGCTTGAAAGTCGTATCTTTAAAGAGAAATATGTTTGAGGCTATGTGGCACCGTTAAAGTCCACAATTCCTCTAAAGTCCACAACACCGCTAAAGTCCACAACAAATTTCCGCTAAAGTCCATAACGCCGCTAAAGTCCACAAACTTTCCGCTAAAGTCCACAAAATGACCTCCGCTAAAGTCCACAAAAACGCCGTTAAAGTCCACAAGAACAAGTTCCGCTAAAGTCCACAAAAAACGCCATTAAAGTCCACACAGCTCTTTTCTTTGTTATTGAAAAATAATTCTTTTCTTTTATCCCGGTATTATAGTAAAAGCATGGACTTTGATTAAAATTAAAAGGGCCTGCTTAATCAGGGCAGATCCTGTGAATCGCAAGTCCTGACTATCACAAGGCCATCTAAAGACTCTGTCGCTAAATCGGCGAAACGAAGTCTAGCCAACTGTTTAGGCTATTTAACATCAGCAGGACCGGTGATTGAGGTAAACCAATTCCTAGATTAGTGTGTAACACAAAGAGTATCAGAGTGTAGAAATTTTCTTTATATAGCCAACTTTTAAACATGAAGATTAAGACATTTTTATCATTTAATTAAATCTTTTTAATCCGTTTACTTTATCACTGCTTGATATAAATTAAGATCGGTAAAGCTTAGATCAAAGAGGTAATCAACAATTGACATATTAGCGACTGGCAAAGGCTTATTTCAAGTTAATCGAATTTACATGTGAATAACTTACTTGATCAATAGTTGATTGAAAACTAAACAGAAACTATTTCGGTGATGTATAGATTCTAGAACTGGTATTAAAAGTGGGTATTAGAAGACGAGTTCTTCATAAAATGGACACCTAATGGAAGCGTACCGGGTAAATTCGCGGATGAACAAGATATGCGGAAAAATTAAAGGCGACAATAATAATACATGTCAGTCGCATAAATATTCAAAAGTTTCTGTGTAATTGGTTTTGGTTTCAAAAGTCCGCTGAATCACAACTGCTTGATAGTGAAGACGAGCGTTTTCTCTAAGATCAATAATGGATAATAAGCATTCGTGAACCTCAAGAAATCTAAAATACCAATAATTCGCATTACTCACTCAAAATTTTCAATAGGTATTTATCCGTTTCACATCTGTTCATCGTCCGGTTTACCCGTTATACGTCTGGTAGAAGTCCGTCTACCACCCGTTTTATCCGTTATACGCGCGGTAGAAGTCCATTGGTGAATCCGTTTGCGCTTTCCGTTAAGGTGTGACTGGGGCTTAACGGACCTCCGGACAAGTAATGGATACATAACGGAAAGGAACTGACGAATACGGTAAAAACGGACGCATTCCGGACGTTCAACGGACACTTCATCTGTAGGACCTCTGTTCAAAGTTTTGAACATGTTCAAAATTTTCCACCGGACCGAACGGACGTCGACGGATAAAACAATCGATAAACGGACATGAAACGGATATGGGCGGACATCCCACGGATAACAACGTACGTCTTACGAACATGAACGGATTGAAAAAAGGTTATCCGTTCGACGTCCGTTCGCGCTATCCGGTAAGGTGAGACTGAGGCTTTATTAACAATGGTAGTTGTACTATGACTTTCTTTTAAATTTCTAGTCATACATTGTTTCTGTATATTATTGTCATAAGAAATCAGAAACGAGACAAACAGTGTCCTCTGAAAAAAGTGGCTGCTATCAGTATTGGTATTTAAAACAGACTGAAATCCTTTAAGAATCACTACAAGCCGTGAAGTTGTCGGATTCGGCCGATAATTAGATTTCATAAAGATTTGAGATTTTGGTAATCTTGGAGTCTGATACAGCTTTTGTGTGTTTAGACAAGTTGTCAAAATTGCCTGCTGGAAAAGTGGCTGCTATCTTTATTGGCTGCTGAAAGTGCCAATCTGGTTTTAAATTGGCTCACTAGTCACCTAACACAATAGTGAAATTCGATCATTTCAACATAATTTTAACATAATTAAGGTATCTACTTGAATATCAAGTTTCTTTTATGGGTGACCATTTCAGGCATGTTACAATCTCATAGTTGAAGATCGTTTTGCGACTTCTAGATATAATATAATATAATATAAATTCTTTACAAATTCTTTATTATTAACTACTCATATTGTTAAATCGCATTATTCAGACCTTAAATACAATGAAAGTTGAAATATGAAAGAATATTGTCAATTACATTAATTTATATGTAACGTATCTTCTCATTGGCTGACAGGATTTTGTTTATCATCTCAGAGACACAATTCTGTCATGTGCCTGTGACGTCATTAACGATTGTTTTCTTCCATGATTTACGCCAGTGTAATTAAATTTAGAAATGACTAATATTTTTCTGTCCATTCAAAATAACATAAAAAATGTGGCACCCACTTAATAATAACAAGGGTGCACCACTTTTTTTTATGTTATTTCTTCATAAACAGAAGAAATATTACTGTCATTTCTTATAATTGAATTCTTAATTTGATTTTTTTTTATTACAGTCATTCCTTAAATAGAACAAAAGATGAAAAGAGGGTTCGACTCACATGTGCCTGTGCCTTTTCTTTTTCTCTATTATAATTGCCCTCCCTTTTTCTCTCATTTAGATGAAAGACGACCCGTCGCTTGGTTTCAATTGTATGTTGTATCAGAGGAAAATTTCTTGCAGATTCATGTTTTAGTTTTGTAAGATTTATATCAGAAACACTTACCATATTCGAATCCACATATTTGTCGTTGGATAAGTTGCAAAATACTGCATGTTTGGAATAGTAGAACTATAATCGAAATGCTGTGAAGACTTGCTTTGATTCCGGAAAAAGGGCCCGGAAAATGATGAAAAATGCGTTCACGATACTATCAAACTGCGTTTGTGAGATCCCGTAATTATCACAGTATATTAAGCAAATTTGCAAAATCACGGAAAATATATATTTCGCAAATCACAAATTAAACCCGCTGCAAGTTCTTTCATGTTTTCGAGGTCTATATTCAAAAGTCACGCCTAGACCCTTTCCAAAAATATTCTGACTTTGATCTCATTTTCATGGTTCATTGGTTAATGTTAACTTATTCTTGTTTCGTCTGTTCTTCGGTTACTTGAAGAAAAAGGAGAACTTGTAAGGTCTAAATATTTGTCTTGAAGATGTCATCTTACTTGGCTTGTTCATGGTTTATTGCATTGATCAATGTTAAATTCAACTGATTTGGTACATGGGGACAGGACATTTGTTTTAGCTCTCCAACAAATGGAAGTTTTCGTTTTTTCAAAAATCTGTTATTTTTCCATTAATTTCAATTATTTCGTGTTTCAATGTATATTATAATTCAACATACATTTAACTGTACTAGAAATAACTTGTATTTGCTATTTGCTATCAATTCCAAGTTTACTATCCGCAGCGATCACTGATATATGATATATACCTCTATGATTTGATCTGTGTGTTTAGATACTATAAGTATGCATGTACTTTATTTTATTTGGTGTATGGCATACTTGTTAGTGAATTATATTTCAAACTGGTTTATCGCATACTTGTATTTGTCCGCACGGCAGGTGTCCTTGGACATTAACCATGTGTATAGAGCTCTATATAATATATCAGTGACCGCTGCAGATAACAGATTTTGGAAAAGAGGGAGGACCAAAACAAATGTCCTGTCCCCAATACCTATAGTTTGCTGTGTTTTAGATACATGTCCTTACTTTAAGGATAGTGAATTATATTTGGTGTATGGTATATTTGTAATTATAACCTAAAGGAGATGTGGTATAATTGCCAATGAGACAACTCTCCACAAGAGACCATAATGACAAAGGAATTAACAACTATAGGCCACAGTACGGCCTTCAACAATGCACAAACCCATACCGCATAGTCAGATACCAAACGCCCTGAAATGACGATGTAGAACAATTCAAACGAGAAAACTAACAGCCTTATTCATGTACAAAAATGGACGAAAAAAACAAATATGAAACACGTAAACAAACGACAACCACTGAATTACAGGCTTGGGACAGGCACATACATACAGAATGTGGCGGGATCCTAACCCTACACCAATCTGGGACAGTGGTATAACAGAACAACATGAGAACGAACTATAAAAATCAGTTGAAAACGCTTAACTCATCAGATGGACGAAAATATATTGCAAGTGGACGTGGCCGGGTATTTGTACATCCCAACAACAAAAGGACGTTGGGTACAGATCAGAGATCCGAACTCGCAGTTAACTGACAGCTAGTCCAAAGCCACTAACAACTACCAACTAATAAAAAACATGCATCTGAGATTAAATTATCAATCCGTAAACATCCAACATCCAATGGATTTAGTGTAAATACGTCATAGTCAGTCAAGACAAAGTATTTGTAATGCTTATTTGTCCGTTTGTCGTGTGTCAGTTGTTCATAAAATTATTTCTTTTAATATAAAGTTTGGAGAATTTCTCAGATACTATAAAAAAATTGAAAACAACACGTTTAATAATTTCTTGCGTCCGAAGCGCTTTTCTGGATTTACCTTCATCAGGAACGCTCAAAGCCAAACATTTGAAATCCGAAGATGTATATAAGTGGTAGTAAAGTCATGTATACATGGTATGCATGACTGTCTGCCTGGACGGTGTCATCTTTCCTTGACCTTTTAATTTATCACAGGTTTTTTTCGTGATGGTGCTTGCTTCTGAGATACTTTAAACAAGAACTTTACTTAATTTGATGTATGGAATTAATTTTGTGCGGCCTCCATATCTGTCTGAAAAGATTTATCTAACATTGACTTCATGCAAATTGATAATTGAAATGTTAATTTGTTGAAATGCTTGAATTGGCACTCACACCACATCTTCCTATATCTATTGAAGTAAAATCTCTGTTTGAAATTCAATAATAAACACTAAGTCTAACACATGCAAAACATTAAGTGTGTTAAGTCTTGTTATAATACGTTCAATATACAGATTCCTCAGGACGTTATTCCGATAGCAATAATCAATACAAAAGTATTTGATCTAAAATTGTCTCATTCACACTCAGTCTACATCTCTGATTTACACCTGTTGCAGGTACATTGGGTCAAGATGATGTTACTGTTCACCCTTTTAATTTTTCCGAGGCAATATTGTTTACAAAATTCTAATTGGAAGTTATTTTTATATAGATAACTTCTAACTATCTATTCCGTGCCATCTTAAGTAAAAATTTTAGCTTTTTTTTGTTATGTTGGCAAACTATATTAAGTCGAAAAAAAATAGCTGGAGGGAGGGCATGATACATCACCATGACCCAATCTTCCTATGCTTATGTTAAGTAACAATTTAATTAAATCTAAAAATCTTCTTCATACATTCTTTGTCGAATTTGTTGTATTGGCATGTCTTTCAACAGCAACATCAAAAAATGTGTGACTTTAACGGTGTTTTTGTGGACTTTTGCGGAACTTGTTCTTGTGGACTTTAACGGCGTTTTTTTTTGTGGACTTTAGCGGAGGTCATTTTGTGGACTTTAGCGGAAAGTTCGTGGACTTTAGCGGCGTTATGGACTTTAGCGGAAATTTGTTGTGGACTTTAGCGGTGTTGTGGACTTTAGAGGAATTGTGGACTTTAACGGTGCCACAAGGCTATTCGCTAATTAACATCAATTAATGAACTTTTAGGAAACTGTCAAGATACAATTATTGTATGTTTGGTTGTCACGGGAAATTTTCGAAAGTTCACTTAAACACTAAGAAATATAGTTAATTCTATGGAAAGGCAGATTAGTAATTTTAAGAAGCTGGAATCTCATTATCCTAGATATCATGTCACAAAAAATTTTTTTTTTTAAGTTATGCATTTCTAAGATCCAAATTAACGTCTGTCTTCAAGGGCTTTTCGCAAACATAAGAGAGGTGTCGGAGAACGGTGAGTCTCAATTTTTTTTTTCTAGTACATTTAATGAGTATATATAAGAAGTAAAACTTTTAAAATTTCATTTTGGAAATGAATGAACGAAATCAAAATTTAAAAAAAATAAGAGTACGAAAAACACTTAAAGTTTCATCTTTTGGAGTAGCACAAAGCTTTTTATTTTATCTGAAGCGATGTATTTTTGTTTTACACGTTTTGAGAACAAAACAGTCGAATCAAACACGGTTGAACGTAATAAGTTGTACTAGTTTTTGCATTTTCAAGTTCCCACAGTTTTGGTCCCAGATGATCAAGGATATGTTCCGGTTGTCGTAACCAAAATGAAGTCCACTTTTGATTTTGAATTTATCGAATGCGACTTATTTCCAAATTTTAACATGCAACAAGATGTGCGCCACTAGTGGAGCCGGTTCGGATTAACCTCCCACAGCATATAATTCACCCCGGTTTAAGTAGCGTTCTTGTTGCTCTATCTTTATTTTTCTCTGTGCAACGTTTTGTAGATTTTTTTATCGTCTTTTTTTGCCTATGATGTTTGTCTGCATTTCCGACACCATTTCCCATTCCCCACTTGGTGCCTCTTTTTTACTGTTTTGATTATATATAATAACTTATTGAAGCGATTTTTTATTCAGATTCTAAGAAACAACCAACAAATGAACATGACAAATGCAACAACTCCTGCTACGTCATCCGGTGGTGGATTCCCGCCAATGTTGATGTTTTTCATTTCTCTCCAGCAGACCGTATTTATCTCAGCCTGTGTTGGCAACGGATTAGTCATCTTTGTATTTACAAAATACTTAAAATTCAAGTCAAATACTAATAAATTTATCGTCAGCCTTTCTGTCGCTGATTCCTTTACAGGCATTGCGTCTGGGATTCAAGTCTTTTACTTCTTGTATCCAAACATAGCCGCCGATAAATATGTGTGTTTTTTACGCTATAATATAATCAGCTATATGACATTTACATCACAACTCACCGTCATGCTGGCAACTCTAGATAGATACGTAGCTATTTGTCATCCGCATAAATACTCAAAGTTCATCACCGAAACTACATCAAACATCATGTGTATATTACCATGGTTACTGGCTATTTTTGATCTTCTACCATTTTTGGGGTGGAACAATTGGCTTCCGGGGATGTCATGCGTTTACGGATTATTGTTTTCAAAATCATGGTATGGTACAACATGTGTCATTATTTATACAATTAGTGCTATGACATTTTTGATGTACTTATCCATATTAAGAACAGCATGGCGATATCATAATAAGATCAAACCACAGCAAACTGATCAACAAAATCAGATGAAAACAAAGGCCATGGAAAAGGATATTCGTAGTGCAAAGGTGACCGGTATTGTAGCCTTGGTGTTTTCCATGTGCTGGCTGCCTTATAAAGCAATACAACTAAGAGATGCGATATCTAGCGAAGAAAGATCACCACTTTTGAGAGAGATAGGTAACTGGTTGGTTTTTCTTGGCATTTTCAACAGCGTTGTGAATCCTTTTATTTATGGCTGGAAGCGACCCGATTTTAAGAGACAATTTAGAAAAATATTTTCCTGTTAACACAGTTAGTGTCGTGTATTCATGTATGTTCTTTCAAGGAAAACATCGAAACTACGCAAATGAGTACACAAAGACCAACAACAGCAATAAAATACAATGAAACGTTTAGAATTTGAAAAGTTAATCCGTTGCAATTATTCTGCTACAATAACGAAAATGACAATCATCGTTTCAGAAACTGAAGGACTTCGAGAAATTTTATTGTTTATATATTTAAAAAAAAAAACATTCTGTCTCTTACTGACAATGCATTGTTTATGATGATGTTATCTTATCAGATTTTGTCACAGAATTTTGGTAGATACACTTTTGAAAATGATCCATTTAAATAAATATTTTCCGTTTATATTATACATGTATGTACCTTTGTAATGTTTTATACAGGCATTTTGTTTTGTTTTCAAAATGGGTAGTAATTTTATTTTAAACAAATATGTTTTATTTTAACAATTAGATGTATCTTGAATTCATATCTGTATTCAATATTGAAGAGAATTAAAGATAAATGTTTTGTTTGAGCCTGTTGTGTCTAAGATTTACCTTGAAAGAATTTGAAATATACAATTCTTTACCTAAAAAATCACTCTAAAATGAACAATTTTAACTGAAAACCAAACATACCAATAAAATTATTGGTGAAGTTTTTTGTCTTTGGACAGACATCATGGTTGTCATCGACTGGTTGGGCTAACATACTTTTTGTCCTCGATACTTTCCTTTTATCTCGACAAGTTGAAAAAGAACAGTGATCTAAACAGATAAACACCGCATTGCATAAGGAAAAACAACGAAACATCAAATACATGTATAAACAATGACAACAATAAAACATAAAGCTTCGAGTGCACCCTACTGCCAACAGATATGGTAAATGACTCTTGGTAAATAAATCCCGATAAAATGTAAATAACACAACTCCAAACACTTCTAACCACAGCAGTGTATATGTTTAACTCTAGAAAACACATAGAAAGTGCACGAACTATGAATTTTGTGAGTAAATGAACAAACCTATGGATAATTTTTCTACGAGGCCACACAAAACAACGACAGCCATTAATACGTGGATGAATAATCTAATATTTTGAATTTGACTTTGAAGACTTTGGTGATGCATATATATCACACAGCTGGTTTCTAACTTACCGAGGCCATCACCGTCGTCGCAAGTGGAGGACAAGCGACAACGTACAAACAGTGAAAAAGTTCCGAGTCGGACACAGACAGCGAGTCAGAACAATCAGATTACAACTCTAGAGAAAAGACGAAATGAGCAAGCCATCAGACTTGCTACCTAAAGTATCTCTTACTGATGGGGATATAGTTAGGATAGCTGAAACTGTTAAGCAGCTACTGAAAGACGATATTGAGAAGACAGTCGAGAGGGTTATAAATGAAAACAAAAACACTTAATAGACAGGATAAACGACATAGAAGAAAAACAATGTAATCTGGAATCAACCCTTACAATAAAAACAAACCAACTAAACGAACTGCATGTAAAAACACTAAACTACAACAAAAAGTTGACGATGTCGAACAGCATAGTCGAAAAGTCTTCTCCGCTTTAGTGGTGTACCTGTCTCTAGAGGAGAAAATACTACAGAAAAGTGGTAAACATAGTGAAAAATAGGAGTGAACATAAAAGTTGATGACGTTAGCGTAAGCCATCGCACAGGAAAATACAAAGAAGATAAACCGCGCCAAATCATTGCGAGATTCCCAAAGCACGATTTAAAAGTCGAAATTCTAAAATCGGCCAAGAAACTTAGAGAAATACCAGGACTTCAAAATATATGTATCAACCAGGACCTAACGAAGACGCGAGACGAAACAGTATTCCGAGCTAGAGCGTATGCGCGCAACCACAGACTCAAGGCAACCTGGGTTGTTGATGGAAAAATCATGGTTATCGGGAAGGACAACAATAAACACGCCGTCACACGTATGTATGATCTGAATGACCACGTTTTCCAGTCCGATAACTTCACTGAAATAAATGAGCTTGAAGATAACCAAGAATCAGAAATGCAGTACGCGTCAAATGGTCATGACAGAGTCGGTGAACAACCAGCTAGTCATGTTCCTGTTTAACCTATACCAGTGCTCTTGTTACTTACAAACGATCAACCAATGAATTACGATGTACATAAAACACATTAACAATGTTCTTCTTCGGCCAAAATTTTAATTTAATCAAGCGTACGCATGTACTTATTTGACATACCAGTACTTCTGAACATTCAAACATATTGTTATTTTGGTACATGTAAAATTTGCCAAAAATAATTATGTTACTACTACATGCAACTCAAAGTGTCATTGTATTTTACCTCTAAGGTTGAAATAAGTCATTCCCGTTTCCCTTTCAGTTTTGTTTTTTTTTTTTTTTTTTTTTTTTTCCCTTGTTTTCGCATTTTCATCCTATACTAAACATACTTGAATTCCTACAATACTATTTTCTATGAAATATCAGTCACGATGATAGGAAAACTCACCATTTCATATGTTATAAAAAAAAAAAAAAGACGAAAGACTTAGTGTTTAACTAATATAAATGATTGGAAATTATTAACACTACGTCAACTATTATTAGTAAATAAGGGTGATGCATACATATTCACCTCCAAGCAATGTTAAATTAGTTAAAAGATCAAATGGAAAGTATGATCTCTTTTAAAAGCTTAAGAGAAAGCCAGTCCTACTTTGTTCCTGGCTACTTCGCAGTCAATTCAAGCAACAACAAAAATTAAATTATTCCATCTACTTACTTGATATACGAAAAGCCTCTTGATGTTCAAACAGAGTTAATACTATTTATTTTCTTTAACAGTACAACCATCTTTGGCACTGTTGTGGTAAAATCCTGTATTTCCTATTACATGTTCCATCCCTTCTCATTTTGTATATATACTACTTTATTCTACTTACTTTTTTTCTCAGTCATCCACATCCTACTATTTTTATCAGTTGTTGACAGTCACTGTTGCCTCCACACACGAAAATCAGTTTATAGCCATTATTATATTATGAGCCTTCTTAGTCCCCAAGTGTGTCCTATATTACACAAAGTAGCTACTTTAATAATACCGTTATGTCAAACGTTGACCTAAATACGTATAGGGCACGCGTTGGGTCATATTACTCGCGGTCTACTCGATTGCCTAAGCATCTACGCCTAACTCTAGATCGACTTGTAGTAATACTGATTATAATAAATTACGAATCTCTTGGTGTACATTTATATGTCTTATGTCGAATAATATGCAATATTGAAATTACAAAGTTATTTTATGCTTTACTGAATATAAGATTGAACTATTACTTAAAACAAGAACATAAACTAGATGATTTTCAGAACATGAATTTGAGCGTATTGTCGTTGTTGGTGATTTTACTGACCATCATAAAGGCAATAATTATTGCCACGTGTTTATGGTTATTTAATCTCATGTATAGAGCTGGTGATATAGAAAAATCCCGGTCCAACTGTAAATTCTATAAGTAGTTGTAGTAGCTGTTCAACACATACCGACTCCTTGCTCCCTGGTAGTCAGTTTCTAACCTTTACATGTTTAAATACACCATTGTCAAGAATCAGTCCGGTCAATATTGCGCATGCGTGAATTCAGATACCCAACATGGATAAAATCGTTATATAGAAGTTATATGGAAAATAATCTTTACAAGACGATATTCAATTTTCTTCTCAGTGGTTTTCTTAGCTGCTGCGATCCCCAGAATCCTTAATGTGTCTTCTTTTTAATGATATAAATTATTTTAAAATAAAGTTTGAACTTCTTGCAACAAATTTGGATTTTTTACAGTGATGTCAAATGGCTTACTTTTGCCGTTATTCTTACAGGAAAATGTCATTATTCGGAAGAGTGGTCAGCTTTAAAAAATAAATAAAATACTTTTACTTATAACATACCTTAGCTGCTGCGACCAAGAAAAGATGAAGTGTTAAAGTTTAACGTGGTGTAGTTAATTTTCAAATTGGTTATTTTCTTCTTGCTCCAAATTTGATTTAAAAGTAGGCGATTTTGTTTTTTTCTATCAATTTCTATTTGACAACAGGATACATCGTGTGTGTAAACAGATAAAAAAATGTTATACAATCGTGTTTATACAGTCATGCTGAGACATAACATATTCCCAGAGTCATGTTAAACTTGATTTAGGGTTGAAGGAATAGCAAAACACTATATAATTATAATTAACGTTTTTTTTTTTTGTATAATTTTAAAAAGACAAGGATTTTAAGTTATCTTTTGTTTCTGTTTTCACGTGGTTATAACCGAAAATTAATAAATATATCATTAGAATGCAATCAAAATCTAAAACGCATTATTTTAAATAAATGCTTGTTCATCTGGATGTTTTATCAATATACAATCATATTTTTTCAATGGCATTAAATGGTTTCTATTCACATTTAATTTTTTAAAAAAGGAGAAGATGTTGTATGATTGTCAATCAGACAACTGACTCGTTTTCTTGACAATCCCTAGATAATCTTTTTTGGGGCAATTTTAACACGATTTGAATACACAATCATATAGGAGAACAATTCCATTTCGTCGCACTTTAAAGAGTGCATAAAAAACAACATTTAGAATACTCCACGAATTCGACCACTTGATACGGCAAGATGAAATCTAATTATATATTTTACATCAAACCGAGTTTCTGTTATTTAATTTCTTGAAACTAAATACACGAATAATAATGTGCGCACAATAAATTGGAAAGTTTGCACCACTCAAGACCCGTTAAATAGTTTTGGAATACCTTCATTACTTAAATTAAACATTCGCCGTCAAAAAGAAACTTGTTGATGACAAAAAATGAAAACGAAAAGTGTATAAAATGAAAAAAAAACCAAACAAACAAAAAAACTACTATTTATTAAATTCCTTTGTCAATTTTTATCACTAGCTTTTCATCTCAATTAAAATTTATTAAATCGAAACAATATTAAATAAAAAATCAATGATTTCTTCACAAAACGATAAAGATTGTTAGCTTTGAACAGGTACTTGTATGACAATTAACATGTCAGCTCCAGGGTATATACCTGTGGATATATGGTGGAAACGATGCTGGAAGCTTGTATGTTTTCTGTTTCTTGTTTAACTTCTCTATTGTTTGCGTCGTAGATGTTGATATAATGTGAGATCATAGATGTAATACCCACCCTCCACCCACAAATTTCACAAGATAATAGAGGGTTCTGTAAGCTTTAACGGAATAAATTGGCTATCATAATGTATGAAAAGCTTTAAACCCCCCGTTCCGTCATAAATAATGGTTCAACCAGAGCCATATATATAACTTAGAAGTAAATACAATAATTTACAAAATAAGACGATGTGGTAAAATTTGCAATGAGACAACTTGTCACCATAGACCAAAGGACGTGGTTGAAAGCAACTATAAGTTACTGTACGGCCTTTATCAATGAGCTAAACCCATATCGTATTGTAAGCTTTGTAGGATAGAATTGAGAATGGAAACGGAAGATGTGTTAAAGAGACAAAAGACCAAAGAGCAGAAAACAGCCCAAAGCCACCAATGGGTCTTCAACGCAGAGCGAGAATATTCCACACCCGCAGGCGGGCTTCAGCTGGCCCATACCCAATAATGTATACTAGTTCAGCGAAAAGAACGCCACACCAAACTCCGAAACATATAAATGAACCAAAATTTAAAAAAAAAACACACACACAAGGCTAACAAAGGCTAGAGGTTCCTGACCTGGGACAGGCGCAAAAATGCGGCGGGGTTAAACATGTTTTGACAGATCTCATGTTAAATGTCAGGGCGGATCCAGCCATTTTAAAAAGGGGGGTCCCAACCCAGGATAAAGGGGGTTCCAACTATATGTCCCCATTCAAATGCATTGATCGTCAAGAAAAAGGGGTTCCAACCCCGAACCCCTCTGGATCCGTCACTGAATGTCGAAACAACAATAACAACAAGAAAATAAATATTTCAGACAGCAAGAAACGACAACCACATAATTACAAGTAATTTGTTCCTGACTTAAGACAGAACTATACCTAAACCGTGGCATGCGGCGGGGTTAAACATGTTTGTGAGTGCTCAAATCTATCTTAATCCCACTGAACCTGAGGCAGTGGTATAAAAGCATAACACAAGACCAAACTGTTGAAATTAGTAGGAAAAGGCTTCCTTGTCAGATGGGCACGAAACTTATCCACCTAAGTTCAAATGAAGTGGACGTAATCGGCCTTCAACAACGAGAAAAATACATACCGTATAGTCGGCTATAAAAGACCCCAACATGAAAAATATGAAACTATTCAATTGAGAAAACTAACGACCTAATTTATAACAAAACAATTTACGAAAAACAAATATGACAGACATTAACCAACAACAGTTCATTTAACTCGAGGAATTGTGCTGTTATCCTCACTCAATGTATACTGTTAAATTCAATAATTATGAACTGTCAATGGATGTTAAAAATTAAATAAAATGACACACATTCCGAATTCTCGAGGTACCAGTTTTATATATATATAAAAAAAAGAACCGTAAGACAACAGCTTTTCGGCCAATTATATGTGAAATAGTTGAACTAAGATTTCAATTACATTCCAGTCAGTTTGATGCTCAGTTCATTTTGAATACGAATATCTATTTTTATTTATATGCATTTTTCATTTACCAATTTGGGTAAAACATCTCGCGCCGTTTCAATGTTTCAACTGGGACTAATACATTAATTCAGAAGTCCCAGGTTTCAACAAAGATCGAATAGGAACTCCGGCCTTCAATTATTTTTACATACTACACCAAAATACAGAAAACATGAATCAAAATTATTTTATCGATAACATCTGGTATTGGTTTTCACTGAAGTTATCTTTACAGACCAGCGGGTGTTATACCCCTTACTTGTGCGGCTTATCGCATATGTTAAATTAGTGACCCCATATGGAGCGAGGACGGGTTATCGTCCTTGTCGATACAAATAATTGTTTTCAAATTGGGTTATCTCCCTTAAACCGGACAGATTCTTGGCTATGCAAAGTTTCCTAGCGAAACGAGACATAATTCAAGCTGAGTTTAGCGACAGAGATATTTTGTTATTTACCGAAACCTGGTTCAATCAACATATTCATGACAGCGATATTAAATTGGAATCTTTTAATAAACCATACAGAACTGATAGAAATCATAAAGTAGGAGGGGTGTGGCTATTTATGTGAAAGAAAATATTTTTAGTGAAGAAAAACCCGAATTTAAAATAAACGGATTGGAATGTGTATGGGTCAAAATTCATGTTAAAGGAATAGATATATTGTTTGGGAATTTTTATAGACCGCCAGATTCAGATAACCAAATCTGGGAAAAAATAAATTATTCAATAGATCTCGCCATAAATTCGAATGCAGATAAAATTATAATTTGCGGTGATTTTAACGATGACCAACTTAATCATAGCAAACAAAAGTTAAGAGAGTTAAGAGAAGTTAACCAAAATAGCTTATATCAAATAATAACTGATGCTACATATTTTGTGAAAGGTCAGTGTCGTTACTAGATCTAATTATGGTAAATGATCCGGATATAATACTGTACTCAGAAGTTGGTGAAAACATCCTTGAAAATTCTGTACGCTATCATTGTCCTATAAGTGCAGTAATTAATATCGAAAAACAGTTAACAAAATCCTTTAAAAGGAAAATTTGGCAATATCACTTAGGCGATTATGATTTGTTTAAAACGATACTCCTTAAAATTAACTGGGATACTCTAATTGATAATCAAAACATAAATACCGCGGCAGTAAATATTACGGAAAAAATTCTTGAAGCGGCAGAAAATCAATCCCAAACAAACCGGTTCAGGTTAGGAAACATGATCCACCTTGGATGAATTCGAATATAAGAAAAATGATTCGAAAGCGCAAGAGATTACATAAAAAAGCAAAATAACAAACAATGAAATTGATTGGACAAATTTTCGACGAATAAGAAATAAATGCATAAGCTACGTTCGATCAAGCAAAAAAATTCTTGTAAAAAAGCAAGTCAATAAAGTTGATAGTATACACACAATAAGCACAAAACAATGGTGGAAAACCATAAAAATTTGATCGGACTACCAAATAAAAAATCAGTCTATCCTACTTTAATTTTCAATAACCAATATATAGAAAGTGATTACGACAAAGCTAATTATTTTAACGATTATTTCTGCGCACAGTCTTCTGTTGATGATTCAAATACTGTATTACCAATATTAGAATATGATGAAATTAAAAAACTAGAGGAACTGATTATAAGTGAGCAGGATGTTGAAGATGTGCTTGTAAATCTTGATATTTCAAAAGCTACAGGGCCTGACTTAATCAGTCCAAGACTCCTGAGGTCGGCAGCAACTGTCTACAGGGCCTGACTTAATCAGTCCAAGACTCCTGAGGTCGGCAGCAACTGTCTACAGGGCCTGATTTAATCAGTCCAAGACTCCTGAGGTCGGCAGCAACTGTCTACAGGGCCTGATTTAATCAGTCCAAGACTCCTGAGGTCGGCAGCAACTGTCTTGAAGTATCCGTTTACAAAACTTTTTAATTTATCCCTTCTAACAGGGAGATTTCCAGATGTGTGGAAACTAGCAAATGTTATCCCTGTCTATAAGAACAAAGGTGGCCCAGAATTTTTACTTAATTATAGACCAATATCTTTGCTGTCTAACATTGGTAAGACAATGGAGAGATGCATTTTTAAATACCTTTTTAACTTTATTATTACAAATTCTTTATTAACAAAATTCCAGTCTGGTTTTATCCCTGGTGATTCGACGGTAAACCAACTGCTATGTATAATTAACGATTTTGGTAAAGCATTAGATGCAGGGAAGAGGTAAGGGTAATTTTCTGTGACATAAGTCGAGCTTTCGACCGAGTCTGGCATAAAGGCTTACTCTGTAAGCTTAAAAAAATCGGAATTAATGGAAAATTGCTACTTTGGTTTGAAAGCTATTTAAACTCAAGAAGGCAACAGGTTGTCATTTGCGGAGAAACGTCCAACAACGAGCATGTCTCAGCTGGGGTACCCCAAGGGTCTATCTTGGGTCCTATTTTATTTCTTATTTATATAAATGACATAGTTAATGATATAGAATGTGATATTAAACTTTTTGCTGACGACACTTCAATTTATATAGTGGTTGATAACGAATATGAAGCGGCAGAAAAGCTAAATAAAGATATTGAGAAAATAATACATAATTGGTCTAAGCAATGGCTTGTCAATTTCAACCCAAACAAAACAGAAATAATGACCATTTCAAAAAGCACTATAAACCTCATCACCCAGCAGTGTATATGAATAATAATATCATAAAAGAAGTTGAGTCGCACAAGCATTTAGGGGTTATTATAAATGAAGATGGAAGCTGGAATAATCATGTAAAAATGATTATTGATAAAGCTATTCCAAGATTAGCATTATTCCGAAAGCTAAAGTTTAAACTTAAAAGGAAAAATTTAGAAACTATTTATTTATCTTTTATACGCCCAGTCTTAGAATATGGGGACATTGTCTGGGATAACATACCTGATTATTTAAAAATCTCTGGAAAATTTACAAATAGAAGCAGCAAGAATTGTTACAGGTGGTACTAAGTTAACATCGAGACAGTTGCTGTACGATGAAACCGGTTGGGAAACTCTCCAGTCTCGGCGTAATAAACATACGTTATTAAAATTTCATCAAATGTTTCACGGAGATTGTCCTGATTATCTTTCTGTATTAGTTCCAAATCAGAGGCTAGATCTACACGACCACAGGACTAGGGGTCTTCAATTTTACAAACTATATTATGCAGAACAAGCTATTACCAAAAGTCATTTCTACCAGCCGTTGTAAACCTTTGGAATGATATTCCAGACGACATTCGTTTAAATCAATCAAAATCGGGTTTTAAGACGTATCTCTCAAAATATTAATAAAATACCTTTGTATTTTCACTTAGGCTGTAGAAGAGAACAGATATGTTTAGCAAGACTCAGACTCCAGAGTAGTGTTCTAAGGGACCATCTATTCAAAAAAATCTTATCGAAAACGCACTGTGTTCCTGTGGTCGTGTAGAAACTACCTCTCATTACTTCCTCAAATGTCCAAAATATAATGAAATTCGAAGGATACTATCGGGACGGTCTCTTGTTTTAATCTTAAGATTATCTTATATGGGAACAGCTTAAAGTCTGACGAGGACAACATGCAAATATTTCATAAAGTTTCTGAATACATAAATAAAACAAAACGTTTTGAAAGTTGATCTTGTATATATATATATATAAAAACGATGTAAAATCGAGTGGATTGTCCGTCGTAAATGACTATAATCGGATATGTGTGTTGGTTTCAGTGACGTGACTGTCTATCAAGAAAGTAAAGTAGAGTTGACCGTTTCATTTTTTTTTTTATTTATTTATTTTTTTTTTTTCACATTTTCTTTCTTTTAATTTATTTTATTTGTTAGTTGTATTTTTTTTTTGTGTGTGTATTTATTCAATTTATCATATGCTACCTTAAACTGAATATACTGTTGGCACGTAATATTGTTTGTTAAATAGATATTTTTTTTTTTTTTGGGGAGACGGATTTATATAAGTTTTTCCAAACTTGTTTCCGAATCCCATATTTGAACTTTATCTAACATTGTATTGTAATATTTTATTCTTGTAATTATTTCATTAATAAATACTGTTTAAACTAACAACAAAACAGATAATATTTGGTCTTATATAAGTAAATCTATTTGAAGATAAAGATAAAATGAAGTCAGACCAGGACTGGTAATTTTATTTTAGTAATTTATCATACCGTTATTTCTGAGTAAATTGTTTCTAATTGTACCATTTGGTTTCCGGATGGTTATTAAAGTATCACTTGACCAAATCTTTGGAAATTTTAACACAATGTCATGGACCATAAAATGCAAGCCCAGTTCGATATTGTTGATTTTAACATGTATCGTTCAAGGTAAGTGGCCCTTTTTATACTAGTACAACAAAATTAGATTATTTTTTTTTAATTTCCGGATTATCATCAAAGTATCACTCAACCGAATATTTTTTTTAATTTTGAACACAATGTCATGGATCATAAAATCCAGGTCATTTGTGGTGTAGCAACTTCGATTTAACGACTTTGACATTTACCGTCTAAACGATCAAGGTCGAGGTCATGCTGGTATACCAACATGACTTCAAAAGGTAAATAAGTTTGACTTCGAAAAACATATGTTTAATAGCTCAACTAATCTTTTCTAATTTTAATTGTGTCCTTTTTAATTATAGCAAATTATTTTCTTTTTGATATTAACAACAATCGATGTGTTATCCTACATAACTTGAAATAAAGGAAAACATTGGCACAGTTTGGTCAGCTTCATATCCAGGGAGAAATATAATGTCAAAACATTACAACCCTGTGAACACCGAAAACTTGATCTTTTCAATGTTTGTCCCGTCTTAGCAAGGACGCTATTAAGATATCAATTTATAAAAAAAAAAACGTTCTAGTAAATTGTAACATTGAAAATAAATTGATATAAAACAAAACGTTTATATAATGTTATCATTTCCTTCCTAAAATAGCAAACGACGAAAACAGTAGGATACCCAGACACATTCTATATTTGCCTGTCCTAAGTCAGGAGCCTGTAGTTCAGTTGTTGTCGTTATTTCGTGTTTGTCACATTTGTTTTTCGTAAATTGATTAGTTTTAAATTAATCTGTTAGTTTTCTCAATTCATGAATTGTTCCATATTTTTCAAGTCGGAGCCTTTTATAGACAACTATACGGTATGGGTTTTTATCACTGTTGAGAATTGCTTACATCCACTTCATTTGAACTTTGGTGGATAGTTGTCTCATTAGCAATCATACAACATCTTCTTATTTTAATACATGAGCTTTTGTTTCCAATTGGTTTGAAATGTTGCTATGCGAATAATATTCTGGACTACCAACTTCATTTCATTTTTCTACTGGTTATATACCTCTCTGGAACATGCCAATTTTCCGTATATGTATGCAGCTAGATCAGGGAAGTTCAGGAAAAAATACCAAAGGCATCGATTGATAAACAGCAAAGATTACACTTTGAAATTATGTTATTAAGAAAATCCAAACGGAAATTATTCCGATGTAAACATTGAATGCGAACATATCGCTAAGACCGTAATTGCATGTATATTTTTTAAATTGTAAAATGCTAAGGTTTTTATGGAAACTCAAAAAAATGGTAACTTACAAGAGCTCTTGATTTTGTATGCACATATTTTTTTCCATTTTTTTTTTTTTTTTTTATCAATATTCAGCAAAGATTAACATTTTTAAATTTCAGTTTCACAAGTTTCTTATGCAATTATCTCGATAAATCATGAAAACAAAACGTTGGTATATATATAATAGCAAACCTTATTGAAACAGAAATTCAAAAAGAATTTCTATTGTCAAATTAATTACTTTAAGTTAATAAAACTAAAAGTATTTTAAAACTACCGTTTAACTCACGATCTTTAATCTTTATAATATTTTTTTCTTTAAAAATCACTTTAGTGGTCCTTGAATTTAAAAAAATAGACACGTCTTTGTACGGTCTATGTTGTACACTTTAGAAATACCTATTTGATGTATATTATAAGACTTTACAAATGATTTATCTAACGACTTGTCTGTACAAATCTAATTGGATCCATCATTGAGGTATTATTCAAATACATATTTCAAATCCAAAATTTAAAAAATAAGCATACAAAAACCTAACAAAAAAAAAAAAAACAAAAAAATACACTAGTGTTCTTTCAGATTTAAACTTTGCATGCAGTATGGGTTAAATCATTATACATTTGAATAGCTATTAAACAACCATGTACGATCACTGACATATTGTAAATGCAAAAGACTGAGAATAAACCATTTGCGATTTGGTAAATTCTTTATGATTGTTGTCCTTTGTTAGCAAATAACGTTAAATTTCGTCTAAATCGTATTGCATTTCCTGTATGGTATATCTATATATATACAACAAACAATGAGAGATCGACAATATGAATAAACAAAACAACTATAAAGTGCAGCACTCCGTCTAAAAATGAAATCATTGTCCAGCGATTAAAATTCAAACGTAAATGCCACAGAAATCTTTTCTTTTTACACAACGATAGACATGCCTAAAGATGAATTCCCCTTTTCAGCCAATACAGCGTCTAATTTTTCTGATATATTTCATCATGAGTCATGGATCCTTCCACCAATTGTCGTCTTGCATTCTGGACAAATGTTTCCTTCAGTTTCGCCTCCACAAGCACCGACTGCATACACATGACCTTATAAGGGAAAACAATGTGATGGCTAAACTATTCATATATATAACGACTATAAACAGTTTATTTTAGGTCACCTGGGCTGAAAGGCCAAATGAGTTTTCTCATCACTAGGCGTCCGTCGTCCGTTAACTTTACAAAATCTTCTCCTTTGAAACTACAAGGCCAAATTTAACCAAACTTGGCCACAATCATCATTGGGGTATCTAGTTTTAAAATGTGTCCGATGACTTGGCCCGCCAACAAAGATGGCCGCCATGGCTAAAATAGAACATAGGGGTAAAATGTAGATTTTGGCTTATATCTCTGAAACCAAAGCATATAGAGCAAATCTGACTGGATAAAATTGTTCATCTGGTCAAGATCTATCTGCCATGAAATTTTCAGACAAAACAGAAAACCCGTTGTTGAGTTGCTGCCCTTGAATTGGTAATTTAAGGAAATTTTGCAGTTTTGGTTATTATCTTGAATATTATTATAGATAGAGATAAACTGTAAAGAGCAATAATGTTCAGCAAAGTAAGATCTACAAATAAGTCAAGTGACCAAATGGTCAATTGACCCCTTAAGGAGTTATTGCCCTTTATAGTTAATTTTAGCATTTTTTTTTTTTTTTTTTTGTAATCTTTTACAAAATCTTCTCCTCTAAAACTACATAGACAAATTTAACCAAACTTAGCCACAATCATCATTAGGGTATCTAGTTTAAAAATGTGTCCGACGACCCCGCCTACCAACCAACATGGCGACATGGCTAAAAATAGAACATAGGGGTAAAATGCAGATTTTGGCTTATATCTCTGAAACTAAAGCATTTAGAGCAAATCTGACATTGGGTAAATAATGTTCATCAGGTTAAGATCTATCTGTCCTGAAATTTTCAGACAAATCAGACAACCCGTAGTTGGGTTGCTGCCCCTGAATTGGTAATTTTAAGGAAATTTTGCAGTTTTTGGTTATTATCTTGAATATTATTATAGATAGAGATAAACTGAAAGCAGCAATAATGTTCAGCAAAGTAAGATCTACAAATAAGTCAACATGACCAACATTGTCAATTGACCCCTTAAGGAGTTATTGCCCTTTATAGTCAATTTTTAACAATTTTTCGTAAATTTTTGTAATCTTTTACAAAAATCTTCTCCTCTGAAACTACATAGACAAATTCAATTTTTAAAATGATAAATGGGTTGAAAGCAGTTAAAATCAAACGAAAGATTAGATTTTGATCCACACAGATTCCTTTAAAAAAAGTATTATTGTTGCATTGTTTCATACATCAATTGTAAACAAAAATATCAGGTGAGCGACACAGGCTCCTTGGAGCCTCTAGTTTTGTTTTTTTTTTTTTTTTGTTTTTTGTTAAATGTCTGCTCCTTTCATCTTTTCCATACAGAACCGATATCATTATTAACGAAAACCAAATAGGACCTGGTGAATAACTATTACTATGCATGTATGTTATTAACTACATCGCAATAGCATTCGAGTAAAAGTTAATGATTTATATGAAATATATATATTACGATGAACGGATGAACAGCAAGTGATCAATCTAATTAAGATATAGACCTCTGATTTCGTTATACACGTATTACGCAAGTTACGATTGATCAATATTTCAATCAATATTGAGACGGGGATAAACCTACATGCCCTACGGGAGAGGGATAAAAAAACAAGCACAAGTTGGATTACAGAAAAAAATGGCATTTAATTTAGTAGGCAAACTGAATATTGTACAATGTTGAAGATGTAAATAGCTATATACTCAATATGGCAAAATAAAAATGATAAGTAAGCAAAAAACAAATAATACCATGGGCAAACGAAAACACAAATATACAAAGAACAGTCGAGATCATAAAGCAGAAACTAAAGATAGATAAATATGAACATAATCCAAAGAAAAGTTAACGGGGGAAACTCTGGTACTTCAGAAAGGTTAGAGTTAGAACCACCCGTTGTGTTGCTCTTGGTAGTAAAACAAATAAGATAAGTAACATTCGGTTGTTTTATAACAAAAAAAAGCTGTACTGCAACTCAGAAAACAAAATTTCACTTTATTTGAACTTTTTTACGATATTTAATACTAACTGTCCTCCTAACTTGATATTTATTGCGATGGACTAATAGTTTCCGAAAAGAGTAAAGTATGTTTTTATTATATTTCAGTCAAGTTTTAGATGTTTCTGTAATATATGTGAATCAATGATGGAAAAGATAAATTGCTTAACCATTCTTTCACATATATGTTAACTGTTATGATGTATACTGAATTTTGTTTGTAAAAGAAATGTATAGTGTACAAACGTATTTGCTTTATTTTATGTTTCTTGTTGAAATGTTAGCTTTTATAAACTTTGATCTATGGTTTTCTATTTCTCATTTGTTGTCTTCTGCTTTTTACTATCAATCACAAGAAAAACAGTTATGCGAAATTTTCTAACTGAAAGGTTCATAATCGCGTTAAAAAAGCAGAAGGAAACGATAATATACCCAAAATCAGCTCGTGAAATCTTAATCAATAACAGAAAAAAAATATGCACTATTCTTAAATAATGAACAAAAGTATATGTTCGTAGAATACTGTTACATACCATTTTTACATTTGTACCAATAACCTTTGAACAGCTGCTTTGCGTTGACCAACACTGTGCTCTCCCTGTCCGATATACCAAGACCCGATCGAGGTATGAGGTCTTCAACGATCTTGAGAAATTTAGTAACAAAGACCTTTCTTCGATCGATAAGTTGATTTCCATCTGTCAGGTATCTCTTCACTCTTCCTAGATTTACATCAAAGGACGCGTCCATTTTAATGTCAGATTTCAATTTCCATTCTTTAAGATGTGAAAATTTCAGTAAAAGATTGAATCTTTCCATTTCTCTCAATATATCATCTGTTTCCTGGAGAGTGAAGTAGCTTCGATCTTTGGTGATGAAATCGTGTACTTCGTCTATTTGTTGCAATGCATTTAATAACTCTATCCCTTCTGTTCTTGATCGAACAACTTCGTTTTGGTATTTCTCTTTAATTTCTGACAAAGTTATTAAACATCTTATCTGATTTTCTACAGCTGCAAAATTATTTTGGGATGATATCTGATTTCTCGAGTATTGTTCATTGAATATCCTGCGGTCAGCTGAAACTAATGATCTAGATTTTCGTAGTGAGGAATACTCTAGCTCGGATTTTCTTTGCACTAACTTTTTTTTTACAGTTTCAATATCGTTCAAAGTTTGCTTTATCAGGTTCCCGTATCTAACATTTCGTCTAATTGGCTTCATGCATTTTGGACACTCTTTCAACTTAACTGGTATTTTTTCGCGCGTTTGGCTATCATTGTCCATCCATCTATCAAGCCAATCTACTTCAAAAACATGAGAACAGTCTTCCAACTGAACAAAAAGCGCATTAGGCTTGTCGTCTAATTCGGAAAATATTTCAGTAACCTGATCTTTGTTGCATATCTTGCATAAAGTTAGACAGGGCTCGCCACATACTCCAATGCATCGATGACCGCATTTTAATGGATTTCTACATCGTTGATAACATCTTGGTCTATCGCATGGCTGGCTGCATAATTTGGTACAACGAAAGTGTTGACATTGCCATTCACATTTCTCGATACACTGTATACACAGTTCGCCGCAAGTTTTTTGACAATTACTATGAATACAACGGTTTTCACACTTAAGTGTACACGGAGGACAATTTGAACAAAAGTTCTTGCAAGGATGTTCACAAAGAAGTGTACGATTACATCTCTGTTTGCATGCTTTATGAAGTCTTCCTTGAAAACACTGGCCACAAGTTCCTTTGCATAAATGACCACAGCCAAGTTCACTTTTGCAAACTGACGGACATTGCATGTTTGACCTGTAACACTCGATTATTGCAGAATGTCCACATGACCAGTCCTTTTTTACTAAATCTTGACATTTATCTGTATGACTTTCTCCACAAAGGTTTCCACATAAGTGATTGCATTTTAACATTTTCTGACATTTATCTGTGCAACTCCATTTTAAGGGATCCATAGAACATGGAACATTTTGAATATGTCCACATAAGGGTAAAGTTTTAGCGATAAGAAACATGCATGGAGGGCATTTGTGACTACATCGTCCCTGGCATCGGTGTCCTAAATTACATGCTTTTTTTACGCAAGGTTTCATGCATTTGAATTGTTCATGTTTCCTGTCGCTTACATGACACGCCCTTGTACAAGTATGCCCGCAGCTGAGGCGTACATCGCAGGGTTTTAAGCAGCCACCTTCTGGTGCTTTCTTAAAGTCACCCCCTAATTTTGCGTAGATTCCTTTATCATTAGGATGATTTTGGCAGTATAACGTCAGGCCTTCACTTATAAACCCATCATCTTTAGCAAGGCTTATGATGGACTTCCATAATTGATTTTTTCGTGCTAGCATTTCAAAATTTCCTATTACATAAAATCCTTTTTTTGCGCGAGATAATGCTACGCACACCCTGTTTTCGATACTAAGAAAACCAATATTATCTTCCTCATTGCTCCGGACTAAGGACAAAATTATGATATCGTTTTCCTCTCCTTGGAAATTATCGACAACTGTTATTTTGACACCATTAAAAGTTGACTTTGGCATTTTTTGTTTAAGACAGAAAAGTTGTCCAGAATACAATGTTAAAACTGTTATTTGATAGGGAGAGTAACCTTGTAATAGTAAGTATTTACAAAGCCCGGCGATATATTCGGCCTCGTGTTGGTTAGAGCGGCTTCTGGATTCTTCATCTGAAGACTCTTTTTCAGAATGGTTGACGAAAAATACATTTTTTGATACGCCCTTTATATCCTCATATGTGTGAACAATTTCGTGATTCAACAAACTTGGATATATAATTTTCATGATTTTTGCGATTTCTGGACGCATGCGATGCTGTTGCTCAAGACAATTATATTCGAGTTTGTTCTTTATCATTCTTTCAAATAAAGACAAATCAAGGTTAAAATTCAGTGCAAGTTTATACACTGTTGGGTTAGGCTTAAGCTGTTGATGGTCGCCAATTAGAATCAGATGCTCACATTGTTTGCTCAAAGTGGTAATCACATGAGCCTCAAGAACCTCTGCCGCCTCCTCTACTACTATTATTCTTGGTCCAAGTTCTTTAAGTACTGGTTGATATTTTGCCGCGCATGTAGTTGTCATGCCGATAACAGTGGCGTGTCTCATAATATCTTTATCTTCTTGCATCTGTATTTCTATATGTGCTTTGCATGCATTCTTAAATTCCTCTTCATTTTGGTCGATTTTTCTTTGAATAATATTACAGTACTGAAGAATCCAGTATCGATAAAGCCGCCATTTATTTTCGGAAGACAAATTCCAAATATCACGGATTTGTGAAACTTCTGTTTCATTCATGGATTCATCAGAACGAAGTTGTTGTTTAAGCTTTTTCTTCATGAGTTTCCGATGTCTACCTTGAATTTCCCATTCATTTGAATTGTTCTTTGATCGGAAAGACATTTCAGGAGTAATTGCTTCATCGTCATCCATTTCAGATACATTAATAGCAACAGTAGTCTCACCGATTCCTAAGCGGGAAAGGATATTAGTAACTTCTGCAATAGTTTCGTTTTCGTTGACATTTTCATCGTCGTTGTAACCATCTGTTTGCCTTTGCTGAGTTTCTGCATCAATTTCATTTATAACGTCTACTAAATCGTCTTCGGTTGTTATTTCTCTGTCTTTGCTTATGGTGTTTGGTATCTTTTCTTTAGTGTTTTGTTGTAAAAATTGTCCGTATCCTAGCCATTCAATTAAAGCAGATTCCTTTTGCTTTCTAGCATTCCGAAAGTATCTGGTGTTCTCTTGAAACTTAATAAGTTCATATCCACTTATCAAATTCCTGAAATGTTTTTGGCTAATAATTGCTTGAAGACATTCCTCGTGTAATATATTCATTTTTGCACTTTCTATTCTCGCTGCTAGAAAATTGATACTAGTTCTAAGAGCTTTTACTCTAATTCTTGTTTTAGTTCTTTCTACATAGATGGCTCTAGGTATACTCCGGTTTCTTCTCAGTGCTTCACGCTTGTTGGCAATGCTATAATTTTTCATTATCTCACTAGAGCTTCGCCCACCTAAACGCAAGACATCCCCTTTGTAAAAGTTTATAATGCCTTCTAAAAACTGATCAAGAGCATGATTTGTATAACACACGACTAAAAGTGGCTTGTTGTTATGTTCTCTTGTAATGGAATCTGTAGTCCACAATGACTTGTTGTGGAGCAATGCTCTTACTATCTTTAGTCCAATATATGTCTTCCCTGTACCTGGGGGACCTTGAATGATCACAAATTCCTTTGAAAGAGCCGTGCGAACGGCATCGAACTGAGAATTGTCCAGGTGCAATAGCTCTGGATCTGGCCAGTATCTTTCATCTGTAACTTTGATATTATTCGCCATGTTTGCCCTGGCACTGAATGTATAGACAGGCTTTGAAGCATCTTGTACGCGTCGGCCAGGTTGGTGACTCTCATCTCTCAACCAAATATCTTCATCAACCAAAGGACGAAGATCCATTCGAGCAGATGGCTGTCGACAAAGATAGGCTGGTGGCTTAACATTCACTTCACAATGTACAATATACTTCTCAAAAGGCAAGTCTCCCTCTTTCATGTTCTGT
Source organism: Mytilus coruscus (assembly GCA_017311375.1). Lineage (NCBI taxonomy): Eukaryota > Metazoa > Mollusca > Bivalvia > Mytilida > Mytilidae > Mytilus > Mytilus coruscus. The sequence goes on from CM029599.1 coordinate 89,394,530, forward strand.
AGACCAAGCAGTACGTGCCGATATGCTTCAAAATATGCACTTGTCTCTGCCATGACGAAGTTGGTTCCTGGACGAACAGATGTTAATTTCTGAGAATCACATTCAAACTGAAGGTCAACAAGTCCTTTTCTTACATCTTTTAAATCACGGTTTGCAACAGTAGCAAAAAGGAACGTGTCAAATTTATCTGCGGATAAAACAACCAATGAACCAAAAATGAGTCTCTTGGTTGATTCCCATCGTATACGATTAAAACCAGGACACGTGAATGTGACACGTTGGCATAATCCTAAGTTGCTACAAATTGGACTAATTATTTGGACATCTGTGTATATTCTTACATCTTGCAGCCTCGTCGTTTTTCCAGTAGTACTAATAGCTTCTATATATTCTTTGACACCTTCCCTGAGTGGAGCAATGAAATCCTCCCTTAATAAACGGAACTGCACATCTAAATAGTGATTCAGGTCATGATAACGACCCTCAACTTTGTTGCGGCGTAAGAACGGCAAATCTTGTACATTAATGTCAACTGATTCGGGAAAGACTGGAATTTCTCTAAAGTTTTCTGGTGGCAGCCATTCATCTTCAGCGTTAGACAGATATCGCTTATTTTGTTTCGATGGGTTCTGCTTGACAGTAATTTGTTTTGCTTCCTTCCATTCTTTGTAGGCAGCAGCAAGTTTATGACTGACAACACCACATTCATTTTCGACTGCTTGGAGAACTTCCTCTAACATAGCTAATACTCCTAAAGAAAGCAACATTGCATGAGGAACTCTCATTTTCAATTGGGCGAAAATCATCATTATGTCTACTAGCCTGTCTTCGTGTAACTCAATTTCTGACGAAGGTAAATGTTTAAGATCAATAATATAGTCAGTAAGCGTTTCTTTTAGGAATTTGGAATCTTCTAATGTTACAAGAAATTCCAACAGCTTTTGTGATAATGATTCACACTGACATGCTTTAGCACAGCATCTCAAAATAAGACAAACCATCTCTTCGTCGTGGTCCGTATCGTTAAGGGCATCTTCCAGGCAGTCCTTGTTCGAAGTGCAGTGCAGAAGAATTTCATGCGATTCTTTATCTTTCAACTCTGTGAGCCTCCTGAATCCAAATAATAGCCGCCAAGGTTTCCTGCCTGTGCCGATAGAACTGCTATTAGATCGCCTGAAAAAAGTTTGCAATCGTTACATATGGAGAACAAACTTTGTTTGCTGTATGATTTTGAATAAAATTCGATATAACCTTGTTTTTAACTTCATGTTGTGTTTTTTTTTTTTTTTTTTTACGTGGGATGCTAAATTATAGGTATAAATAGTGTGTCTACTATAACCAAGTCTAAAAGGGCGCTTTTATCATTGGCATCATATCTGTTGTTTTGTAAAAAGAGTGCACCAAGTAAAAACACGAAATATTCTGTTTCGGGTGAAAATACGAACACGGTTAATCATTGCTTCTAAAAATAATATAGTCTCCATTAGCTAAATTTACCAAACGTCATAACGTATATAAACGTGTGTTAAATGTTTGCGGAGTATCTTCTCTTAAATACATGTAGTTGAAAACAACATAGAAATGTTGATTTGCACCTCATACATTTTTTCTCAATTAAATATGTTTTTAGTTAATATTTATCATAGAAAATGGGACAGCAGTCCATGTGTGTCAACAAAAGCCTCATAAATTGCTCTGTTTACTTCTGAACTGTGCTTTTATTGTGACATGCATTTTCATTGAACTAGTACACATTTTGTTTAGGGGCCAGCTGAAGCCCGTCTCCGGGTGCGGATTTTCTCGCTGTGTTGAAGACCCATTGGTGGCCTTCGGCTGTTTTCTGCTCTTTGGTCGGGTTGTTGTCTCTTTGACACATTCCCCATTTCCATTCTCAATTTTACTTTGAAATGGTTCACCTATGCTTAAACGAAATGGAATTTGACAACATGAATTTGACAGGTTCATCATATATTCGAAGTATTTACATGGAGATAAATTGAAAACAGTATGCAAAAGCATGTCGTATATGCTTACTATTTATCTAAATATATTTTGATTATAAATGTTTTTGAAATATGTGTTTCAGGGTTGGTTTTTTTGTTCAACATTTTATTTTGCTTCAAATTTTTTATTAACACTGATAACCAGTTTCTGATAAAAACCTTGTGTATATCAAGTGATGACTCCTGATAAGTTGATGCTGAAATTAACAGCATAATTGGGTCAGAAAAGATTTTGATTTGATGAAACACATATGTAATTTCTTGTCGCAAACATAGTCTGGCATTAAGTTCGACATGTAAAATACTGAATATGGTACAATCTTGTAGGACGATGCGAAAATGTGTTAGACGAGTGCTTGAAGTTCTGTAAAAGAGTTGTTTGGTAAGTTAGACGAACACTATATTGAGGATTTCTATTAGAATATCAGCAAATGCTACCTTTTAGCCTTTTATTGTAGTAAATCAAACTCCTGTCAACATGCGCATCTCCTGATGTAGAACTTTTTGTCACATCAGACAAATGTACGATGTTACAGTTTAATGCATACTCAGTGTTATGGGTATGAGAAATTACACACAAAACATTATACAAGAAAAAATAAGCATATGGATTTAAAACTGTTTTGACTAAGGTTTAGGAATTTGGAATCTTATCAATATAAAACTTAGAAAATGTGGCGTAATTGTCAGTGATACAACTATCCACTAGAGACCAAATGACGTAGATGTAAGTAAGCAACTTAATAGAAAAACAAGGGATTTATTTTACTTGATTTACAATCTAAACATTTTAAATATTTTGTCATGTACACTCACCGGCAATCTGATTCGCTTCGTGATTGATATCCTCTACCTCTTCCATAACCTCTACCCCTTCCATAACCTCTTCCTCGTCTTTGTCCTCTATACGATGAGTCTAAACTATTACATAATTGAACACTTAGAAAGCCGCAAATATTGGTTCAGAATGTCGATATGGTTTCACTTTCTAATTGGGTTTTATAGAAACAGGTTACGAAAAGTACATTGTTACTTACTGAGGACTTAATCAGAAGGTGCACTATCAATTTAGGAGATAACTGTATTTTAAGCTTGGTCTTCGTAAACGTAGATTTTACTGTCGCAAATTAAGTTTACCTAGCGACGCGTAGCGGAGCTAGGTAAACGGATATTTGCGACAAAACAATCAAGTTTTATGAAGGCCAAGTTTAAAATACAATACAGTTATCTCCATTCTAATGCAGCATATTAAAACAAATACCACTTAATAAATATTTTGGCGTAAAATGACATAAATGAGAAAGTCTGCGAAACTGTAGCAGTGTCTTTAGCAACTAAACAATGTGACGTCATGTGTATACTCACGATGTCAAACATCAATACAAGACGTATTTATACCTTTCGTACGCTTCAGAATGGTTTCCACATTGACAAAAAGAAGATTTTAAGGCTCAAAATGTGACTTTCATGTTTATTTTGTGAGAAATTACATACCAAAAAAAAATAGGAATTCAATATGGTGGCTTTCTTAGTTACGGACAGGTAGAACGTGAAATTTACCCTCCAAAATCATTGTCAACGTCCAATGAAATTTATCGTTACAAACGAATTGCATTAGAATGTTTATTTAAGGTAGATGGGGTCTAATTTAAAATCCATAGAATTTTCTAATAATTTGTCAAAATGTCAAATGTAGTTTCTATCACGCTTTTTTCAAACATATAATAAAAGTATGGGTCACCGGACTTTTTCACGCTAAAGTTTGTGCAAAATTGTCAGATTTTGTAAATATTATGCATGGAAAACCCAATTTTGTGTCGGATAAAAGAAAACTACACCATAGAATTTAAAGATAAAATATGAGAAGATAGCTCTAATAATATGCTTTTCATATAATAAAAAGAAACTGGGGTCACCGGATTCGTTTTCTTGCTATATTATAAAATAGGTTAATTCACAACACATTCTATTATAAAAGTTACATTATCTGAGTTATCTCCCTTATATGGCAAAGTTGAATAAAAAGAATCGACCAAAATGTTCTGTCTTTTGTGAAGAACGGCCATACAATATGATAAAACACATACTTTTCTATATTAGCGCGAAAAGTCCCACACATAAATTACATACTACTCTTGAGATATGCACATTTTATTAAAGATCTAGAACGATTATTATCTGCTATTTCAAAATGCAAGATGGATGAAGACACCCCAGCTAACTTAAACTGCTTGAAATTATATAATTGAGAAAGATTCACTCTTTCAACATTGAATTATGATTCATCTTAGAGGGTCGTCAAATAATTTTGAAATCAAAGATTGTTATTTGGCAGCAATGTATTCTATATTGCTAGACGGATTTTAATGAGGACCATATATAGAATACCTCCATGCATCATTCCTACAAACTTGTATTACTATTTCAGAGAAAACAGAAACATGTTTAATTACGGACGGTGAATGGCGGATGTCAAGTGATGAAAATAAACAAAATGGGTCTGAATTTGTTTACCTTTGCGCCATTTCAGGAAAATGCCTTGTCCACCATCTGAAAATAAAAAGAAATGGTAATCAGGTTAGGCGATTAAAAAATAAAGAACCATATAGGTCAAGTTTAAATCTTTGAAAAGTCTATGCATATGTTTCATGCAAAACGTTTGCATTTATTTCTACTTGAAAGGTGATATATACAGTTGGCTGGAATGCCTTTTGTTTTCCCAGTACTTTCCTTTTATTCATACTAAAACTGTTGAATTAAACATTTTATCTTTCTTTTTTATATTTCCGTAAATACTAAATACAGATTCTGACTCAGTTTGTTTGCCGAGTAGTTTCAGGAAAAGGATATTTTTAATGTAAAAGAACTTTTGGTAGTAAACAAATGTAAATTTTAGTCAGACGAAAGGAAAAGGAATAGATGCAACATTGCTTTTCTTTTGACTATTGTACCAACGAATGGTTGTTTTCTTAGTTGCTTGTCACCATCTAGATAAAATAGGAAGCTTCATTCCCATATTTGTTATTGAAGATTTTGTTCAAGTGGATTACTGAACATTGGTGTTTTCAGAAGAGAAGATTATTTTCTATAAAAAACATATAAGTCGATCGAGAAGCTAATCTTTGAGTCATAAGAGTTAAAAGGGAAACACGAGGTGCCAACAACAGTTACTCGATGAGTTGCGCATTAACAAATATTAGAAACTACAAAAACGAGGCTGCAATATTATGGAAAGGGGAGAACATACCAATTATTTGTCGAAAAAAAGACGACACCATAGCAAAACAAAACCGTCAAAATGACCAACAACAGTCCAATAAACACTACACAGAAAATTAAACAGGTGTCTCCTAAAAAGAAACAAAACTTAATAAAAGTAAATTTACAGCCAATTTTACTTCAAAATAATGTCCTCTAATTCTAAGGAGTGCTCCCTAACATCAAAACCTGGATCCGCATCTGTTAAGGATGTTCGCTCCTCTTGTTTTTGAATTTTGCCAGATATTCGGAATCCTCTGATTTTATCCATGTAGTGCCATTAAAATTTTGCTTGCTAACCCCTATTTTTCTTTTCATAATTTTATTACATATAGTCTAAAAGCCATATTTGAAAATCCTATAAAATCCTTGTTATTTTTTCTAATTTTTGAAAGAAAAGGGTGCCTATGTTAAATGTATGTCTAGAGAGAATCATTTCCCGTCAAATTTTCAATGGTTTATATCTCGAAAACAAGCACACGGACCCTTTATTTTTCTGCTTTTTAGTTCCTTTATCTATGTTGTGTACAAGTTATCATTTTGTACAAATTATGATTTGTACAAAAAATTGTACAAATTATAATTTGTACAATTTTTTGTACAAATTGTAATTTGTACAAAAATCTTGTACAAATTACAATTTGTACAAAATTTGACTAAAATCCACTTATAACTTGTACAATAATTTATTGTATGGATTTTGTTATAAAAAGCATTAATACACACTATAGAATTTTTATTCAATGACCACACAATAAACCTTATTTACAAAATACAAAAATACCCAGATGGAGACAGGAAATGTAATTGATACATGCATGCCAGTTAATTCTGATAGTACAATAGAAATTGGCCCCAGTGACAATTCTGATAGTATAATAGAAATTGGCCCCAGTGACAATTCTGATAGTATAATAGAAATTGGCCCGAGTGACAATCAGGATGACACTGACTTTGAAACACCAATCATACGTGCCAGGAAGCGTGCGGTGTCTATCCAACAGATCCAAGCCGAATATCTAACCAAGAAAACAAAACGGAAATTATCAGAACTTGCTGTGGGGGATAATGTCATTATACCAATTCCTCAGTATGATCTTGCCCAAACTGATCCTCGAAATATCTTAGGTGTAATTATTGAATCTGGAGAATTTGGGTACCACATAGGAACATCTGTAGAAATTTGAACAGGATACTTGTTGAGTAAAGACACATCTTTATTCACAGCAATGGTTTCTGAGCTTCAACTTTCACTACGTGAAGCAGTTAAAAGCTTCCAAAACTGGTGGTCAGGGTTCCTTTAATGTAAATACAAAGGGATGTGCAGCACTTCTAAATGTAAATGTAAAAGCAAAGATGTTGTGCAATTCCCGATGCCATAATTCACTCACACGCTCAAACAAATGATACAGAACTATTTTTGAATTGTGTAAGTAAGGTTTATTGTGTGGTCATTGAATAAAAATTCTATAGTGTGTATCAATGTTTTTTATAATTAAATCCATAGTAAAAATTATTGTACAAGTTATAAGTGAATTTTAGTCAAATTTTATACAAATTGTAATTTGTACAAGCACTTTTGTACAAATTACAATTTGTACAAAGTCAAAATACAAATTATAATTTGTACAATTTTTGGTACAAATTATGATTTGTACAAAATGATAACTTGTACACAACATTTATATACTATCAATTTATAACAGTTCTCAGTTATTTTGAAACAGAGTAGCGAACATCCTTAATGACAGAGTAATACGAACCACTCCAAAAACCGGATAGAACTTATGCACTTCGGAAGGATAAGCTGTTCCTGTAACACCAGTGGCTCCCGTCATGCTGCTCCACAGCAGGCACAAATAAGGTTAAGAGTGGCAGTATAAGTCACAGTCAAGGAGAAATAAACGGGATTGTGGCTAAGTGGAACATATACACGTAATAATGTGGTCATCTATAACTACATAGATATTCCAAAATGGTCAACCAAACAATCATGACGATGTTCATAAAACTTTTAAATGATAACTTCGGCTTTATCATGAAGAACCTTTGGTGCCAAACCCTGTAAGCAGTAACTAAGATAGGAAACTTAGTCCCCTACAAACTAAATGACATATATATATTTCTCTAATTCTTTGACAATTTAACCTTTTCCGAACTTATTGTACAAAACAAATTAATCAGCGTGTGCATGGTTGCCGATGAACTCAGAACATGATTGGACGAGTTTAAGGGTCATAACCTTTATCAGCTTACTGGATGAATCAAGATATGTTAACAGATGTTAATGAAATTGACAACTTTGTGGAATGTGGAAGGCACTCGAAGGAATTTTCGTTTATCAAAAATGAAAATTGTTAATCATTTTATTTAGAGAAACAGATTCTTACATAATTATTCGTGGATATTCGGATTTATCCAATCTCGATAAAAATTTTATTGGTTGTGAAAATTTGATAACAATGTATCTTCATTTCATCTCCTTTCTATTGGTAAGAAAAGCAAATAAATAACTTGTATAAGGTCGTTTAATTGAGGTCTGGAGCTGGCATGTCAGTAACTGCTAGTAGTCGTTTATTCATTTATGTATCATTGTCATTTTGCTTAGTTTCTTTTGTTACCTATTCTGACATCGGACTCGGACTTCTTTTAACTGAGTTTTACTGTGCGTATTGCTATGTGTTTCTTTATTCTACATTGGCTAGAGGTATAGGGGAGGTTGAGGTCTCACAAAACATGTTTAACCCGCCGCATTTTGCGCCTGTCCCAAGTCAGGAGCCTCTGGCCTTTGTTAGTCTTGTATGTTTTTAATTTTAGTTCATTTATATGTTTTGGAGTTTAGTGTGACGTCCATTTTCACTGAACTAGTACACAATTTAATTAGGGGCCAGCTGAGGACCACCTCCGGGTGCGGGATTTTCTGGCTGCGTTGAAGACCCATTGGTGGCCTTCGGCTGTTGTCTGCTGTTTGGTCGGGTTGTTGTCTGTTTGATATATTCCCCATTTCCATTCTCAATTTTATTTCCTTAAAAGTCTGATATTTGTAATGTACTTTTACGAAATTTATTTGGATATGCGACAAGCATACCTTCTTAAACTTTTCATTTTCGCACTTAATGACACTATCAACCCTAATATTTCGAATTCGGAAGTATGATATATGTAATGTATACTTTACCACCTTTTATTTGATATGCGACAACCTTACCTTCTAAGGCAATTTAATTTTTGCACTGAATGACCCCACCCAACCAATTTTACGGGAGAGAGATTTTATCTTTAAAATGTACACTTTATAGACTTTCAATTGATATGCGACAACCTTACCATCTTAGTCGTTTTAATTTTGCACTTAATGACCCCACCCTTCTTTATACGATGGAAAATGGGGTTTTAAATTTCCATTTTGAATAGAGCTCATTTGGATGTTCCATTTTATATGCGTGGCAAAGTAAAAAATGATACAATATCAACTTCAAAATAGAAAATCTGAAACTTACAAAGTCAATGTTAAACATGAACTTTCAAGCAACTTATTTTCTTTGTTTTTATCAAATGTTTTGGTATTTAGTCAAACAAAATACCATTTTAAACTTTTTAAATTTCAGGTGGCTAGTACAAATATATACACACCCTCCTCGCAAAATGTCAAGTCGTAGGGACACCGACTACCACCATTCAACTCAGGACCATTTGACCTTTCAAAAGGCCACAAGATAAAGGTTTAAGTACCCTTTAAAGATCAAATTTCCTCATGACCTTGACATTGACCTCAAATTGAAGGTCTTAAAATACTGATCATGTTTGCAGTTACCATTTCAAAGATATATTCGTTTTAAACGAAATATCTCATCGTAAATTTGGTGGGATGGTCCGACAGTTTAAGGTCTAATGTATAAAATGTAGAGTACTCCGAGTGGAAGATTTTATACGCTGTGTGTATGTAGCTATTTCTTATCGTTCTATTAACATTTAAGCTTGAAATAAAAGCGTAAAACTTCGCACCTTTTATTTTGGTTGCAAATGAAAAGTTGCATGAACTATAGATTATTGGTGAAAATTCAATGTCTCTACGACTTCCGGTTCTCAAAATATAATTTTTCAAATTTTTTATCATTTTCAAGGAAAAACTCTTATAAGTGTTGATAACAAAATAGTGATCGATAATTGTTAATATTAACATTGCCATCTCATTCTGTTCTTGTACATGTTGCAGATCAGTTCTGTCTGTAACAATTTTAAAGTATATGCAAATAAAAGAAATTGTTTCAAGGGATATAACTTAAAAGGGGATGATGAAATCCTACGCAGTGTCACCTGGTAATACGTCATGATGAGATGTACCTGTTGTCCAAATAAGGTCATAATATCATCAAAAACAACGAAAAGGGGGTTGAGCATGTCGAATAAAAAACAATAAAGGGAGATAACTTCTAAAGGGGTGTTGAACTCCTACACAGGGTCATCTGGTAATACTTCATGATGAGGTCTATCAAATCCAAATTTGGTCATGATAACTTCAATAAAAACAGGGCGTGAAAAATGTTGGAAAAAAAGGTAAAAGATTGATTGATTGATTGTTGGTTGCTTAACGTCCAGTGGCAAATATTTCATGCATATTCAGGACGAGAACAAATTAACAATAAATACAATAGGTAGGTTCTGTAATAGAGGCATATGGGATTGAGGTCGGAGAAAATTAGACTGCCACGGGAAATGAGGGTATATTGGATAGGGACAGAAATTTAGCCTTGCAACAGGTCACCTACGGACCCCTCAAAGAGTTGTTGCAAGGGTTCTTAACGTGCAAAGAGCGCGGCACTCTCTTTACGCGAGGCATCGGATTTAACGTCCCCATTCTGACCGGACATGGCTGCAAATTTGTACATCTCGCACAGCCAAACGGACGCCCCACTTTGACGAGGGTTTTACCGTCGGTCGGAGGAAGACCAATGGTGACCATACTTCTATTTCCCAGTCACCCTTGGGGAGTAGGTAAAAGAAGAAGAAGAAAAACATAAGAAAAACAATAAGGTCTTTACCACGTTGGAGAAGACCTTAAATATATAAAATAAAATATGCAAAAAGTCTTATTTACCTGCATGTCGTCTATTTTCAATATGACTGTGGTATCAATGCTTAAAGATCAATAACCATGAAACTAGAACGAAGATATTGACTTTTTGAAAACCCAAGAATATCGTACTTTTGTGTCTTACCTGTAACATACAATTGCGAAGTTGGAAGGTAGCCAACTTCCCTATTTAGTAGTTTTCAGAAAATCAGTTGAATGGTAGCGAAGTTAACATAATCCTTCCCTTATCGAATGAATTTAAATATCTTGTTCAAGGTTTTGCGTTACCCAAGTTCTTTGTCTGATGACGCATTTGGCCGTACTACTCTCATGTTTTTCACTGTTTATTGATTAATTGTTGGTGGTTGTTATGATACTCAATACATTAGCAAAAAAGGCTATATTGAGGATATAAACCTGAATTAATGGAAACAAAATGATAATAAGATTTTAAAGAATTTAGAATAATAGGAGTGGGACATAACAGTAAAGACACACTTATTGGATAGGAGTGGATTGGAGTGGAGTGAAGTGGGTTGGATTGGAATGGAATGGAGTGTAGTGGGATGGAGTGGACCAGAATGAAACATAGTTGAGTGGAATGTTATGGAATAAAATGAAATATAACGGAATAGAATATGATAAATAGAACGGAGATAAATTGAATGGAATGGAATGGAATGGAATGGAACAGAGTGGAGTGGAGTGGAATGGAATGCAGTGAAATGATAAGGAACAGGGGCCTCGGTGGCCGATTGGTCTAAGTAGTCAAGTACTGTATCACTAGCCAGTCAACACTGATGTTGTGAGTTCGAATCCCACACTTGGCAGGTGCGTATGATTCCAATCTTAATTGACTAAGATTGTCAGTTTTGGTGAAGGCCGGTGGTTTTCGAGCACTCCGGCTTCCTCCACCAATAAAACTGACCAATCAATCAAACATGGGTATGGAACAGAGTGGAGTAGGATGGAATGGAAGGAAGGAATAGATAGTAAAGAAATAAATGGAATATAATATAATACGATAGAATAGAACGGAATGGAATGGAGCAGATTGAACGGAATGAAGTGGAGTGGAATGGCATGGTATTGAGTGGAATGGAATAGAACAGAGTGGAAGGGAATGGAACAGAGTGGAGTTGAGTTGAATGGAATGGAAGGAAATTAAATTGAACGGAATAGAATATGATAGAATATAATCAAAGGAATAGAATAGAATGGAACGAAATGGAATGGAGTGGAGAGGAGTGTAGTGTAATTGAATGGATTGGAACGGAACGGAACAGAACAGAATAATTTTATTCACCAAATCAAGGCCTCGGGAGGGCATAAAACATAAAACAATATAATTTCAAACATTTGCAGAACAATTATCTATGCCAATAAGCGATGGGAACAGATTTAATTTATTTTTGAATTTTGAATTCATTGATTCAGTTTGATTGTTAATTTAGTTAGTTGTATTCAAATTGCAACTTCCTCAATCAAATTGCTCTGTGTGCGCCGTTAATGGTATTGGTGCTTTTTGATTTTTATTTATCTGGTGGACTCGAGCGTACCTGATCAATATTATTCCAGAAATACGCGTCGTACTTTATAAAATCATATCATACGTTCATACGGAATCTCCTGTCAAACAGATGTATATCTCGCTAGAATTGTCTACCCGTCAAACGTATTCGTTTTATTTTAACCAAGAAAAACAGCAGACATGGTAAGGGAGACGCGTATTAGCGCTCTTGAAAAATCTGGTGCTTTTTCATACATTGCATCAAAAGATCGCTTACTTAAAGACAGATATTTCCTCTGCCAAATGATCAAAATCTTAGGCACATTTATGCATTTGTATTTCTTACAAATATTGTCAAAATGGTTGAAAGGCCAAGTTTCGAAGGTTCACCAAAAATATTTCGTGGGAGAGCATACTAGGAAACGATTTCTTTTTCGCAATACATTTCCGTGATTTAGATAGTTCACATGGGCTCGTTTAGTGGGTCAGATGAGGTTTTACTGTTACTGGCGGTCACTTTCCTACTTACTACAAACCAGTTGACTCAAACACGCCTGAATGTAAAACAAAACAACATCCTCCAATTTTTCTCCATACTACTCTTATCGAGGACAGAGATGAAAATAAATGCCTCTCTAACATTTATATATTTACATATGCTGTACCCTATTTTGACATTTTTACCTATTGTGTCTGTTTGTTTTGTTCACGCATCGTTGTCAATATAATGGAATTTGATGCGACTGTCATACAAGTGAGAGGTTTAGCTAGCTATAAAACCAGGTTCAATCCACCATTTTCTACATAGGAAAATGCCTGTACCAAGTCAGGAATATGACAGTTGTTATCCATTCGTTTGATGTGTTTGAGCTTTTGATTTTGCCATTTGATTAGGGACTTTCCTTTTGAATTTTCCTCGGAGTTCAGTATTTTGTGATTTATTTTTATATCGATACATGTGGTACAGAATCTGCGTTCCTTTCTGGAACCCTTAGATCCTCCCCTATTTTTGTAGGTTCTTGTTTATCAGGTTTCAGATTCTATGTAGAATTTGTAGATTGTTGTTTAGTCATTTCGTTGTTTTTCGGTTTTTTGCCTTGGTGTGTTTGTTTTCTTCGAATTATGAATTTTGATTATTCCTTATTCCTTTGGTATCACCTGTCTTTTTATGCAATATAATTGTGTCGATATCGTGATTTTAGTATACTTCAGTATTTAACAAAATCTTAAGTTGGACAAATGCAATAAACTGTAAATGGTCATAGAAACGGCAAATTTTAACAATACAAAATTGTCATGTTGGTCTTTGTTAAAGAGTTTATTTTCTAGAAGTAAAATTTACTTCCATTTTTATTGTCTAATTTCAACTGGATGTCCAAGAATTACTATGAAAGTATAAACTAATCCAATGATTGAAATACAGTCTGCTGGATTCGGCCAGTCAGGCAATAAGACCCGTGATGATCAGAGAACACAATCATGTAGTCTTACAGAGGATGCTACCGCTTGTTGTGTGAATGATAACTCTCTCTGTATCTAAAATACTTATTAATAATTAATAAAGAAGGTTTCAGAGGTTGGCAGGTATGCAAATATCACAATGCATAAACTCATAAACATAAACAACGACAATTGTTCAACATAGCTAAATTTTTACAATGCACTTCTCCATACTTTTATAATTTAACAATGGTTAAATAAGTTCTATATATTGTGACAGAGACATTTTCTGTTGACGAAAGACATCAAAATGTGAAAATATTATTCCTCCATGTATAAGGAGATTTTGCAAGTTGTAACATTACATCACAATTTAACATTATTTCATTTTCATAAATGCTTAATGATAGCTCAATACTACAATTCTGAAAAATTCGGCAAGTTTATATTGAAATCTTAATATAGAGGCATTTTGTATAGAATACATTGATAAAAAGTATTTTATATAATACAGTATTAGTATAACTTTCCTTTTTAAGTATGTTTATGAATTTGTTAGTGCCTTTCTTTTCTTCTTCGAATTGATTTCTGTATACTTATCAAATATATATAGAAATCTCATAAAAAGTTCAGAATAATTTTTAACAGTTCGTATTAAGCCTAACGGAGAACAATTTACAACACAGACTTGCCGACCAAATTGGAAGAACACATTTGATCACAATTTTATATCGAATGGAATATATTATGGTTTGACGACAGTTAATAACAAAACTATCATGCACATCTTATTGTTTCCTCAGAAATTGTCTGTAACTAAAAATACATACATTGCATGCATATATTTAATAAAAAAAACTTTTTATGTCCATAATTATTAATGAAATCGAACTTCAAATGGGTCATAATTTCCCAGATCTGCTTGAGTCGACCATGCTGCATGTTCCGCTCCGTCCATTTCAGGAGCTAAAGCATTATCATCTCTAATTCTATGCTGTGCTCCTCCTATTCCAGATTTACATTCAGGACATCTTGATTCTTCTGTTGCTCCACCACAATCGCCAATTGCATAAACATGTCCTGAAATACATCAATCAGTAGAAGAATAAATTTCATAAGAGAGCAATAACCTTGTGATATTAAAACAAATTCATGTTTCACGTTCACTATGCAAAATGGCGATAACGATGTACCTAAGGCCATTGAACCCTATGGGTATTAACATTTTTATTGTTTACCCTGAAATTACATTGGAAATCTTCACCAAACTTTCCAGAAGCATAATTGGAGAGTTGTTGAAAAATGTTCCAATTCGTACTTATCCGGCGTAAAATATGGCCATCCGAGGCAATTGATGATTTTGATTCGACTTTTATAATAATTATAGTATCATTGGGTTTGTGTTGATTTTAAAAGATTTCTGTAATGATTTGATATCATATTTTACAGTGTTGTTATTGTTTCTATTGGAAAAGGTCTTGAATATCCTTTGTCATTAAATAAAAACTATCTTTTTTTTTATCTCAAATCTTCACATTCGATCATGTGTTAGTCTTGGAAGAATAGCATGTACAGTATTGATGGTTTATAAAATTCGAACTGTATTAAGGCCAAACAAGGGACATTTTCCAAATAACTATTGCATGATGCCTATCGCCAATAACATGCCGTCCCGTCATATCTAATGAGTAAACACAACGTCATTGGACCAGTTAACCGTACTAGGCCATCTGAGTTCTGTCCTTTTTGGACATGTGATTTTTGTTGCTCCCTTGTTGTTGTCTTTCGTGTGTTACAAAAAGTGAATCTATGTGCTTTTATCTTAATAAACATGTAAAAATTACTTACCCATTTTACATTTGAACCAATGACCTTTCGTCAATCCCATAGCGGTAACAATTTGAATCCTTTCCTCCTCTGATATACCGATCGCAGTCAGAGGTATTACATCTTTTAAAGCTGTCAAAGTCGTCTCCACCTCACGTCGCCTTGGTATGGTCAGCCTTCTTCCGTCAGTTAAATGTTGTTCAGCTAGCATTAAATCAACACTTAACGCTCTGGTCAGGGATGTTTCAAGAATGACTTTCCTTTCTTTGAAACGCATTAACTGGTGTAGTAGTTTTAAACGATCAAGTTCACTTTCGATGTCAAGGGACTCTTGTTTTGTAAAATATCTTCGACGTATCAGAATAAATTCATGTACAGCATTCAGCTGATCCAATGCTTTTTGATACATTGCATCATAGCGACCTGACCTCCCTTCATTTGTTTCAAACTTCTCTATTAATTCATTCACGTATTTCAAAAGCTTTATTTGTTCAACAATTGTTTTCAGTGTGTTCTCGTCTACGGCTCCTGTTGTCAGTTCATTATGAATCTGTTTCATTTTCCTTGCATCTGTTTTCTCTAATTCTGATAATTCCTGTTGTATCGTCTTTTCTGTGGCTTCCATCTCCGATTTACTTCCTAGAATACGTTGTTTTACTACTTCAATATTGTGCAATGTTTCTTTTATGATATTTCCGTATCTGAGATTTCGTCGAATGGGAGTTTTACATTTTGGGCACTCTTTCAATTTGATTTGCTGGTCTTTTATTTCATCCATCCATTTATCCAAACCAGTTACTTCAAAAGCATGTCTACAGTCTTCTAGCTGCACAAACTTTGCATCGGGTTCATCTTCTGTTCCGAAAAAAACATTAAATGCCTCACTGTCAGGTTCACAGATCCGACATATTTTTGGACATGGTTCACCGCATAATCCTATGCAAGGATGTTTACATTCAGGAATACGTTCCTTGCACGGTTGGTTGCATCTCGGTCTTTCGCAAGGAGAACTACAAATCTGATCACATCTGTGATGTTCACATTGCCATTCGCAGTTTTCAGCGCATGGGCTACACTCCTCTCCACATTGCTTACCGCAATAGTTGTGTTTGCATCGATTTTTGCACTTTTCTTTACAAGGAGGACAATTATTGCATTTTTCTTTGCATATATGCTCGCATATCAATACTCTGTTGCATACTTCTTCACAGGTTTTGTGAAGACGCCCATTCTGACATTCACCGCATGATCCCTTACATTTATGTTCGCATTGTAAAATTTCCCCACAAAGCTCTGGGCAAAATGCTTGTTTTGTCTTCAGCAAGTGACACGGGATTCTTGTTGAATGGTTACATTGGCCAAGTTTCTCTACTAGCATGGTACACTTATCGGTATGGATTTCTCCACAGAGATTTTGACAAACATGACCACACGAAAGGATTTTAACACATCTTCCCTCACATTTAAAGTTTGCTGGTTCTAGATAACATGGAACATTCTGTGTATGTCCACATTTCGGCAAACGCTTTGGGACATTGACCTCACATGTTGCACAATCCTGATTACATTTCAGTGGACACCTATGCCCCCTACTACACGTTTTAGTACACAATTTTTTACATAGGATGTCCTTGTGTTCACGATCTTTGATGTGACAAACACTTGGACAAGTGTGCCCACATGTCAGACGATATTCGCACGGACGTCTACATCCGCCGCCAGGCGATCGTTTAAAATCTGATGGGAATTCTGCGTTTACTACAGAGTCGTCGGCATCCTGGTGATTTTCGCAATATAGACGAAGTTTTTTGCCAATGAATCTGTTTTTCCTTGCATGATCAACAAATTGTCTCCATAAAGTGCTCTTGCTTGACAGCATTTCAAAATTACCAATAACGTACAGACCTTTCTTTGCACGTGACATTGCTACGCAAACACGATTGTCTTCCTTCAGAAACCCAATTGTTCCATCTTCATTGCTACGCACAAGAGATAGCAAAATTATATCATTTTCTTCTCCCTGGTAATTGTCAACTACTGTTACACGAACTCCTTCGAACTCTGCTTTAGGCATTCTGTATTTCAGCTCAAAAAGTTGGCCTGAATATGTTGCTAATACTGTAATTTGTGATGGTGAATAACCCTGTAAAAGGAGATATCTGCAAAGCTCAACCAAATACTCAGCTTCATGTTTATTTGAATGGCTTCGAAGATCCTTTTCAGGAGATTCCGTTTCCATATGATCGATAAAATATACGTCTTCAGCTATGCCACGAATTCTGTCATAGTTCTCAACGACCTCATGATCTTTCAGGTTCGGATATATGATTTTCATCATTTTGGATATTTTTGGACGCATTCTATGTTGAAGAGCAAGACACTGCACATCAAGTTTATTGTTTGCTAATCTTTCAAAAAGTGACAAATCAAGTTTGTATTCACGAGCCAATTTATACACCGTTGGTTTTGGTTTTAGTTGTTGGTGATCACCAATCAAAATCAAATGCTCACATCTTCTACTGAGGGTTGTTATCACGTGTCCTTCGAGCACTTCTGCTGCTTCTTCAACAATAATGATTCGAGGTCCTATTTCTTGCAATACAGAATGATATCTGGCTGCACATGTCGTGGTCATACCAATAATTGTTGAATTTCTCATGATAGCTTTATCCTCTTGCATCAGTATTTCATGATACTTTCTACATGTTCGCTCGAATTCAATTTCTTTATCTCCGATTTTTTCTTGCAGACTGTCACAATAGACTTTCAACCAGTACCGATACATACGCCATCTTTCTTCGGGCAGTAAATCCCAAATATCATAAACAAATCCGTCAATTTCAACATCTGTCATACGATCGACTGATGACAGAGACTTCCTTATTTTACTCTTTAGCTGTTTATTTTGCTTTTTTGGCTTCTGCCAGCGAAATCCCTCTCCTTCAGGCTTTCTAAAATAAAGATCTAACTCCGATACATCTAAGGCAACCAACGGGATATTTTCTTTCAATATTCTGTTTAATTTCTCTTCGAATGATTCCTCTTCTTCATCTGATTCTTCTATAGCAATCTGTCTGTGAGCTATTTCAACATCCCTTTCGTCAAGTACATTGATGAAATCATTTGGTCTATTTTCATTTTCATTACGGTTTTGTGCTCCTTCGTTTTCTCTATCACCCTCTGTTTCAGGAACTGCATCAGGATTAGCAGGTTGGTGTCTTTTTCCTTCACCATTTTTCGCCTCATCTTCAAATTTAGGTTCGAATCCTAAAAATTCTCCATAACCAAGCCATTCTAGTAAAGCCGAGGTTTTCTGTGGTTTTTCCCATTGAAAATCCTTATCATACATATCGCGCATGATTGCCTCATACCCAGATACAAGTTTTTCATAAAAATCTCCCATTACATGCTTAATTCCGTCTTCATGTAAAATCTCTCTCTTTGCTTTTTCAATTCGATCAGCAATCTTGTTGACCTCTTCTTGTAGAGAGCTCATGTTGTGTTTAACTTCCATTTTACTGGAGTGAATTTCAAGAGGTACCTCCCTTTTTGATCGCATTGTCATTCTTTTACTATTTATACTTAATGGCTTCATTATTTCACTTGAACTTCTGCTGCCTAGTCGTAAAACGTCACCACTGTAGCATTGTACTATACCTTCAAGAAACTGGTCTAGGGCGTGGTTAGTATAACAGACAACGAGGATTGGACGGTTATCTTCTGCTCCCGTATCTGGATCCGTATTCCAAATATGTCGATTATGTAGTAGACTTTTTATAATTTTGTGTCCGATATATGTTTTTCCAGTTCCAGGGGGTCCCTGTATTACAGCCAGCTCTTTAGATAGAGCCGTTTCTAATGCTCTAAGTTGAGATATATCTAGGTGTAGCAGTTCCGGAGGAGGCCATGATGTTTGATCTGTAACCTTTATATTTCGAGCATCTTCGGATTTTTCACTGAAAGGATATGCTTTGGTCGGTTCATCTTGTTTCCGATCATCCAACATAATGTCCTCGTCTACTAACGGACGTAAGTCGAATTTTGCATCGGGGCTACGCCGTAGGTATGCTGGTTTTTCAACATTAGGCAGGCATTTGACAATATATTTTTCAAATGGCAAATCTCCTTCGTGTACATTTTGTAAACCAAGGAGTACGTGTCTGTAAGCTTCGAAATATGCTGTGGTTTCTGCCATAACGAAGATTGTATCTGGTTGAATAGTTGACACGTCTTCATAATCTTTTTCAAATTTGATATCAATTAGTCCTTTGCGGATATTCTTCAAATCTCTATTGGCAACTGTTGCAAACCAAACAGTTTTGAAGGTGTCAGAAGATAAACAAACCAATGACCCATAGATCAGATGTTTACTTTGTTCCCAACGTATTCTGTGCATTCCTGGATAATTAAAGCTTATACGTCGACATAAACCATGATTATTACATATTGGACTTATTATTTGAACATCACGGTAAATTCTTAATTCGTGTAATTTCTTGTCTGGTCTCATGTCGTGCACTGCAGCCATATATTCTCTGATACCATCACGTAACGGTGCAATAAAATCCTCGCGTAAAAGACGGTATTGAATGTCTAAATAATGATCTAAACTGTCATAACCTCCGAATGTTTTGTTATGACGCAACTTCGTGAGAGTTTCTGATTGCACTTCTTCTGTAGTCGGAAAAACAGGATAATCACGGAAATCATCATCCGGTTCCTCTTCGCTTTCATCGTCACCTTGGTCTTTGAGATGTGATCTTTTTTGTCGTGTTGTATCTTCTCTGTTCATGAGTTCTTCATACATATTCCACATATCATCATCTATAATGGTTGTATCGGATTTAATTACATTGATTGGTGTGTCAATGAAAGTTAAAATTCCTTGAATTGTAATGCGAGATTTTGGCAGTAAAGACTTCATCTTTGTGAGAATCGAAAAGATATCACGTAAAATTTCCCTACTTTCAATCTGTACTCTTGGGGTTGTGCTCTCAACTAAGCCGTTAACAAACTCGATAAACTGATTGCGGATATTGGAGCCCTCTACAATGGTGAAAATGTCTATAACTTGTTGTGGTAAAGATTCACATTCGCAGCACTTAGCGAGACATCTTACTAGCAGCATTAACCTATCCTTATTTCCTTTAACGGTCGTTTGGTCTAGTGCTTTCTTAAGTGCATTTTTGTATTTATCAAAAGTTAGCAATATTGCATTCGCATCCTTTCCCTGTAATTCCTCCAATTTCCTGAATCCAAGTAGACGTTTCCATGGCACATCTTCCAGTGTGTCATGTTGCTTAGGTACTCCGCGACCACGTCCACCTCCTCTTCCTCTTCCATGACCCCTACAATAATATAAGATAGGATATTCTATTGTGTTAATTCCAAACAATAGGTTTTGTACGAAAACCGCAAGTAAACAATAAACAATGCAAACATGTAATATTGACAAAAAATTGCGTCTCGCCTGCGATAGCTGCTTTCAGTGGGAAAGGGGGAAAAGAAAATTTTCAATGCCAAAATTAAAGTTCGGAGCACTTGAGATCACCCCCAGTTTTTGGTGGGGTTCGTGTTGCTCAGTCTTTAGTTTTCTATGTTGTGTTTTGTGTACTGTCGTTTGCCTGTTTTTCTTTTTCCTTTTCACCCATGGCGTTGTCAGTTTATTTTCGACATATGAGTTTCAGTGTCCCTTTGATATCTTACGCCTCTCTTTTATTAGTAAAAAATCGGAAAATAAAAAAAATAATCTCCAAATGCTATTTATTGATCATGAAAAAGTTTCTATCTATGTTTTATTAAAGGTTTGACTAAGTTTATTGATGTCTAAAAATTAACCCGAGAATGCATATGAATGTTAACTGCCTAAAATTAGGACTAGTACAAAATAAGATAAAAAAACATATTTTAAAAATTTTGCTTTAGATGTTATAAAGGCTTTTGTCAGAGTTCAATCATCTATAAAGATTAAACAAAGCTAATTGTGTATAAAACTTCAGCCCCAGGCAGTATATGAATCTTAACTGGAAAAAATTAGTACATTTATCAGTATAATACAGAAAAATTGGGGGAAATATTTTCAAATTTTGCCCTGGATACTGTCTTTTGATCGTGAAGAAGCCGCTGTCCAAGTTTCGTAAAATTCAATGAATGTTTGACAAGTTCATGTTCATGTATTGATGTTAAGAAGAATTTCACCACAGACTGAACCTAAATGCACGACACCGACGACGGAATGTACATTCGCTATGTCTCACTTTCGCGACTCTCGTCAAATAAAAGACAAATAAAGAAGATGTCAATTTCCGTACGCTTGTCATGTGTGTCTGGAATAGCCGAAAACCCAAACCCATTAAAGATGCGTACTGAAAACTTATTATTTTAGTCTATTTGGTTTTCAAAACAGTTTATCATTCAATTGAAAACCGGGTTTGTATAACTATCAATTAATATAATGAACAACGCCGTGAGACAATAGAAATGGTAAAACATAATATCTAAACAACACATAATTTACCGGCTGATATCCAGTTGAAATATTTTAGTCTGTCCTTTCCCGAAATATTTAACTAGAATTTTAGTGTTTTTGAACTTTCGAAAATGGGGTGATTAAGAGCTCGACTTATTGTCTAGACTCCTGTCTATTGTAAAAGACAGTACTCTGTGTTCAAGTGATCTCTAGAGATTTTTGTTTTATGTAGTTGGTATCCTGTCTCACAGATGTATACCCAACCTGTTTTTAATTGTACTGTATTAGTTTGAAAAAATGCAAGTAATGGACTGAGATTTAAGGCTTGGAGTTTTATCGTTAGTGGTGTTTGAAAACTCGCTCGACCTTTGATGTTCTTGTTGAATTTTAATGTCTTACGTGTCAAGCGTTACACAATATGTTACTTGTATATCGAAATTGGTATCATATAAGTACGAGTATATTAAATGATATAAAACTTTTCGCAAGTTCAAAAGATTTATAATCCCACAGAAATCAGTATATTCCCAGAAGTGGACACGTTGAAATGTCTCGCCTACTTATGTGAGTGTGATTGAACAGTAGGTTGAAGGTATTTGAGACGGTTGTACTACATGTACCGTTAAACTTGATGCTGATCAATTAACCATGAAATTGAGGTCAAGGTCGGGTGAACCCTGCCGAGAGACATATTTACTTCACAATAATTGTATAGATCAAAGATATACAAATAAGGAGATGTGGTATGATTGCCAATAAGACAACTATCTACTAGAGTTAAATGCTAGTAAGTGGATATAAGCAATTACATGTCATCGTACGGCCTTCAAAGTGTTCAAACCCTTCCCCTACCTGGGACAGTGCATGTGTAACAGCACAACATAAGAACAAACTGAAAAATCTGTTGCAAATTGCTTAACTCAAAATATCGGTACAGTATAATTGAAACTTCAGATGTAATAAATTATCTTAATATAAAATGAGAAGATGTGGTATGATTGCGGCAATGCCAATGAGACAAATCTCCACAAGAGACTAAATGAAATAGAAGTTAATATCCATAAGTCATCGTACGGCCTTCAACAATGAGCAAAATCCATACCTCATAGTCAGCTTCAAAAGGCCCCGAAATGACAAATGTAAAATAATTCAATCAAGAAAACCAACGGCCTGATTTATGTAGAAAACAATGAACGAAAAACAAATATGATATACAGCAACCAACCACAACCACTGAATTATAGGCTCCAGACTTGGGATATGCACGTACAGAATGTGGCCGGGTTAAACATGTTTAAAGGCGCCAACACTCCCTAACCAGGGACAATGTTGCAACGGCACAACACAAGAACAAACTACACAAAACAATAAACGAAAAACATACAAATATGAGAAACAGCAATTATCGACAACCAGGCACATATAGAAAGTCACGGGGTAAAACTTGTTTGTTAGCGCCTACCCCCCTTCCCCTATCTTTCATTAAAGTATCTCAATTAACTTCCTGTCACGCAGTCAAAGAAAGTTCCAAGTACCCGTCAATTCATATTTGTAAACAGTATTGTGGTGAAAGAACAGAGACGAAAGATACCAAAGGGTTATTCAAACTCATAAGTCGAAAACAAACTGACAATGCCATTGCAAAACAAAAAAACAAACTAGAGGCTCTAAAGAGCCTGTGTCGCTCACCTGTATCAATGGCCACTTTTAGTAAAATCATCATTAAAGGGAATAATTCTATTAAGAGTTAACTGCCAATTTCAGTTGAAGTATTTGTAGATCTTATCCTACTGATAATTTTTCTTTTAAAAGTTTCTATTTATCTATTATAATATTCAACATAATAGGCAAGAAATACAAAAAATGTTCAAAATTATCATTAAAGGGCAATAACTCCAATAACGAGTCGACTGAAGATTTCGTTCATTAGGCTTGTTTGTTGATCTTGTCTTGCTGGTCAAATGTGTTATTTAAAGTTCTATCTATCTATTACAGTTTTCAAGATATTAGGCAAAATGGGAAAATCGTCATTAAAGGGCAATGACTTCAATAAGTAGTCGACTAACAATTTCAGCCATGTTTGACTTATTTTTAGATCATGTCTTGCTGATCATTTTGCTTTTAAAGTTTCTATCTATCTAATACAGTTTGTAAGATATTAGGCAAAAACGCAAAAATTGGTAAAATCGTCATTATAAGGCAATAACTCTAATAAGGAGTCGACTGAAGATTTCAACCATGTTGACTCATTTGCAGATCTTGTCTTGCTTATCATTTTGCTAGTAAAAGTTTCTGTCTATCTATTATAATTTTCGAGATAATAGGAAAAAAACAAGCATTCTGAGAGTATTGCATGGCAATACATAGTTCCCTACCGGTAAAATTCATTTTACTGGAACAAAATGCTAACTTGTTCTATAACTTGTCATGATGTAAACAAAAGTAAATATCATGTCAATATCTTCAAGCATGACTAAAAACAGTGTGGAAAACTGATTATATGAGCGAAAAAACATTAGATATGATTAATAATTCTCTAAAATTAGATATGATGTAATACAGTGTATATCTATTTTCAAATTATAATCAAATATAATTAATAGTTCCAAATGTTTCTTCTTTCATTTGTCACAAACTAATATAGATTTGTAACTTATCTATAAAATGTCAACAACTTAATGTATTGAAATATATACATTAATAAAAATAGATTATTATCTAATTAAAGGCTTTCTCTTCATAATTTTTTTATATATATATAGCATTCAGAAAATTAGTTTATACTAAATAACTAACAAACCTGCCAAAAATTCTTCAAATAATTTATCAAAGAATGTCTTTTAAAAATGAGTTATCTCCCTTTGTACAGAAATAAGGTTTAACATAGTATTCTAACATTAGATATGGTCCAGAGTTATGATGGTCCATAACTATGGACAAAATTATCAGACAGGAACAAAATTCGAACTTGATCTATAACTTGTCATGATAAAACTATATACCAAATATCAAATCAATATCTTCAAGAACGAAGAAAAAAAGTGTGGAAAGCTGATTTGCCGGACTGACGGATGGACAGACGGACAGATGGACAGACGGACAGACGGACGGAGTGCAAACCTAAAGTCCCCTTCAACTTCGTCGGTAGGGGACTAAAATTAAAATGGGAAAATTCATCTTTTAGGGCAATAACTCCTATAAGAAGTCGTCTGACAGTTTTGACATTCTGTACATTTTACCCTTGTCAGATTATCACTACTTATAGCAATTTTCAAAATAATAGGCAAAATTTGCATTTTACCCTTATGTTCTATTTTTAGCCATGTCGGCCATCTTGGTTCGCTGGCTGGGTCAACGGACACACTTTTAAACTAGACACCCCAATGATGATCGTGGCCAAGTTTGGTTAAATTTGGCTAAGTAGTTTCAGAGGGAAGATTTTGTAAAATTAACAGACGACGACGGACGACGGATGCCAGGTGATGAGAAAAGTTCACTTGGCCTTTTAGGACAGGTAAGCTAAAACGACGAAAAGATAAACAACAGTACACAAACATAGAAAACTAAAGACAGAGCAACACGAACCAAACAAATACTGGGGTGGTTTCAGGTGCTCCGGAAGGTTAAGCAGATCCTGCTCCACATGTGCATGGCACCCGTTGTTTTGCTCATGGAAGTACAAACCCAGTGATAATTCCAATTCGGTAACTCACACCCGAGGAAAAGAGAACGGGATTGTGGTTACGACAATTGAACACATCTGTCGTCATCTGTAAACAGATATTCCGAAACTGTCAACCAACTAGTTAAGGCGTCCGTAAAATTTTGGATGGGATTATTTCAACTACACCAATTGGAACTCTTGTTTCAATAGCTTCTTTAAGCAGCAACCCTCTATCAAGGAAATCGTGATAAGAAATGCAAGCTCTGGAATATCGTATCAACTGAGAGATATATATACTCAATATGCAGGCGCTGCTGGAAAGTTGCTACATAAAAATGGAAAGTTCACAGTTGGAAGCTGGAATCATCTCTTTGTCGTAAATGTTATCAATCGACCCTTATTACAATTTCTAGATGTAAGTCAAGATATGAGGTAGACTTTACCGTATCTGTTGTATCCTTTACTCCAAGTGCGATGGGATAGATGCACAGGGGCGGATCCAGGCAATTTTAAAAGGGGGTGGGGGAGTTCCAACCATATGTCCCCATTCAAAAGCATTGATCGTCAAAAAGGGGGCTTCTTTTTATTCTTCCTAAGAAGCCCCTGTATGAAGTCAGTCTCATATGAATAAAGGAACAAGTGGCAAGAAGAAAAGCACACTTGGTTCACATGGGAATGCCGATAGTTTGTTGATAAACACGTCCTTCAAACGTAACAAATATGTTGTCAATCAAGAAATCAAGCATCTTGACAATGTTAGTTTCAGAGATTTTTTTGTTTGGATCGGAGTGATTTTTACAAAGTATGATGTATCCCTTCTTAAGACAAGATACTTGTATCTACATTGGCCATTCTTTTTTATGAAACAAAGCATGACCAATTCTTTCAGTTTATCTTTCAGTTTGGGATGGGGAATACTATGCTTATTCGGTTTAATTTAGAATATAAGAAAATATTAAAATGTCAATTGTTCGTGAACAATTGACAGGTCTTTCCTTTTCGTTATGTAAACTATATGTTTAAATAAGTGTAGAATGCACTGAAAAGCTCTAAAACACACATAAACCCTTACAATATGGTCAAAAACATATACTTAGCAATTTGGGAAATGACCTTGACTTTTGACCTTATGATCTATGTCAAGGTCATTGGTCCACGATGTCATTGCAAAAGACCCATGGATCTAGGACCTTTGGTTCAAGAGTTAAAGCTAATTTTGTCTTTTCAAAAACCGTTAACGGAGGTTATATCCGTTACAGATAGGTCAAATATCTTCGGTCAAAATGTTAAAAAGTTGCGTCTTAAGGACCCAAACATTTTTCACTTTTCACGATTACTGTTAGTATAATGGTTTTATGAGATATCCCATAAAAATTGTAAGTTCAAGGTCAACCTTACAAAAGCTTTGAAACTCAGTTAAAACACTTAAAATAAGGTCAAAAATACATAATTTGCTATCTGGGACATCACCTTGACGTTTGTCAAGGTCATTGGTTCCCGATGTCATTACCAAAGACCCCATGGGTCAAGGACCTTCAGTTTAATAGTTAAAGCTAATGTTGTCTTTTCAGAAACCTTTAACTGGGGTTATGACCCTTATGGCAAGGTCAAATCTCTTCAGTCAAAATGTAACAAAGTTGCGCCTTAATGACCCAACATTTTCCACTATTCAAGACTTCTGTATAACAGTTTCTGTGATCATCACATAACAAGGTGTAAGATCAAAGGTCAAGGTAATTTTTTTACATGAATTGATGATCATTGGTGAAGATCCTAGGTGGCTACCAATGAGTCGTTGAATTGTAACGAAGAACCAGGGTCTGGTCCTGAACAAATCCCACCCTTCGGTTTTTCTACCCATTATGGTTACTGTGTTTGAATGATAACAAGGTTTTCGGTGTTAGGGGAGATAACCGCTATGAAGGAAATGTTACGGCGTGGTGCCCTAACCACAAGATATCTTTTGGTCAACCGACACTTGATACCTAATATCATTTCTACATGTCGCGTACTTTTTTTCGGAAATGTCGTTAAAGTTTGGCGGAAAGAATAATAATAATCAGATTAATACAGTGAGGTCTTTCCTTATAGTGAAAGGAATTAAGTGATAAACGATCGGTTATTATCTATAATCCATTCAATGTAAACAAAGGTTCAGAATTTAATGAAAAGTCTTTGATACTTCCTTTAAACAAAGCAGGATACTATATGCGGTGAATCGAAATTTGAACTAACATGCAAGTTTATGCAATATCTACATAACTGTACATGTCGATATACCTTAAATTAAATAATAAAACTTAATATGCTAAATTGTATTTATGAATAATATCAGAAGGTGTATAATTCAGTGCGGAATTTCAAAACCTGTTTTGAGAAGCTAATATTTTCTTTTAAAATTTAGTTAATCTAGAAATTTGACTAATACCTTGGACCTTCAGCCATATTGTTTCTTTTATTGTGTGGATGACTTCAGTTTCTAGTCTGAAAATATAATTCATACATAATAAACATCTATATAAAAAATATACTTTTTATTTTGCGTGCTGTTTTGTTTTTGTAAACTATACGGTTGGTGAAGATTAATGAATGGAGACCTGATATCAATACCTGTACATGGATGTCATTAGTTGAACTTTATGGCAAGCAGTTCTCGTCAAAACTATGTTTAAACCATTTTTTCGAAAAATTACACACTGAGAATTAAAAAAATCACACTGAGATTTAAGAACCTAAAATAACACACTGAGAAATCGAAATTACACACTGAGATTTTAAAATTACACACTGAGATTTTAAAAGACACACGGAGATGAAATAAATTGAAAAACACACACTGAGAATTGTTAATTACACACTGAGATTTTAAAAGACACACTGAGATAAAATAAATTGAAAAACACACACTGAGAATTGTTAATTACACAATGAGATTTCAAAAATACACACTGAGATTAATATGCAAATTACTAATGAATATTCGTGGGATGAATAATTCAACAGATTAATATCTTGGTCTCCCGAACTCTTTTCATTATAATGAAATGCGGTTCCTACAACCAACATTCGTAATAAATTTCAAGACTTAACTACTTTTTGCTAACTCATATTCATAAGTTTGTTGCCTATAATTCAGATTATTTCTAACAGTATATCAGGATTTTTGCTTAAAACTGTTTAAACATGGTCCCTTTTCAAAAGTCTTTTAACTGTTACCCTGATTTCGCAAGGTAATCTTTTATATTTTGTTACGTTTATATGCTATAATAGGCACTTGGGAAAAAAATCACTGCATTGTTTGTATTTTTGCAGATTGTTCCAAGGTTTTTATAATTTTAATAAAGTTTTCACCATTTGATTATATTTAGTAATGAGAGTAAGTGGATATTTTTCTTGTTCTATTGGTCTTTAATAACGTAGTTTTCTATACGTTGTATTTTTAATGTTGTTTATAAAAAATTAGCGCCAAATTGAAGGACTAACGAGTTCTGTCCGCTAGTTGTTTTAAGCTTGTAATAGATTCAGAGTAAGTATGCTAATTATACATGTGCGCATAAAAGTGCGCACAAATCTCAGTGCGTAATTTTAAATTCTCAGTGTGTAATTTCAAATTCTCAGTGTGTGTTTTCAGTTTATTTCATCTCAGTGTGTCTTTTGAAATCTCATTGTGAAATTTTTAATTCTCAGTGTGTAATTTTCAATTCTCAGTGTGTGTTTTCATTTTTTTTGTAATCTCAGTGCGTTTTATGAAATCTCATTGTGTAATTTTAATTCTCAGTGTGTGTTTTAGGTTTTTAATCCAGTGTGTTTTTTTTTTTAATTCTCAGTGTGTAAATTTTTCGAAAAATGGATTAAACATAGTTTTGACGAGAACGGCTTGCCATAGAACCTCTCTACTGTAGCATCTACATCGGTAGTCTTGTTCGATTCACTCGTGTATGTAACAACAGATTTAATTTTGACGAAAGAAATATCTGTATGACTGAAAAATTATTAAAACAGTGTTTTCGATATTACAAACTATTCAAAACTTTTACTAAAATTATATCATTTGTAAATATAAATCAACGTGCAGACATCTGATACGTTCCGGTATTACACATCCCATCTTTTATGCAGACGCTGCGCGGGATGTTGGTACGACTTCCATTTAGCTGTAGATTATCATAAAGAGCAATGCGTGTTGCTGTTCGGTGTGAGCCAAGGCTCCGTGTTGAAGGCCGTACTTTGACCTATAATTATTAACTTTTATACATTGTGACTTGGATGGAGAGTTGTCTCACTGGCACTCATACCACATCTTCTTTTTATGTAAACAGTCCAACTAGATAAGAAATATGGTGATTTAAGGTTTAATTAAGTTAAATAGACTTGAAAATAGAGAAAAAATAAGAATTTAGATTTAAAATTCCAAAATTATAACCCTATTTTCACACAGAAACGTCATGTCCAACATTTTACTTTTGTGTGCAGAGTTTTATGCCTTTATATCGTATTTTTTCCGATCATCTTAAAAATCGGTTGGAATATTGCTTTCGTCATAGTTATTGGCATGTTAAAGCAAAACCAACATCACAGAAACCGTAAACCGGAAAAGGCTAGTTTACAAAGGGCCTGAAAAATGTCCAAGTATATATGCGAGGTAGGCATATATCGGGGTTGTGCATTTACATCGTGAAATTGGAAATTTTAACACTGAGAAGAATAAAACTTATAGTAAAAAAGTACATTTATATTGTTCATGGATCATATTATTTTCTTTCCGGAAACATGAGTAATGTCACTAACGCAATGACTTCAAAAGTATAGCCAGCTTCAATCTAATTAAAATTCAGACCTATATTAACTCGCCTGCTCGTACATATAAGCTCATATGAGTATAACGAAATCAGAGAACTATATTTTAATTAGATTGAGCCAGCTTGTCACAACGGAACAAATGGTAAAAAAATTAATTTAGGTTTCTGAGATGACGGATGTATTTCAAATAAGCATGGTTTCATATTTGAAAATAAAAAATGGTAGTAAAAGTACATAAATTTTCTATTTTAAACACAATAGATTTTAACGTTTTCGTTTGAAACAAGATTTTCAGATCGTATGAAAAGTATAGCCGTTTTGTTAAAACGTCCGCTTAACCAGTGTATATAAAGTGCGAATCCAGTTAGTTCATTTTCACTGTTGTATGCGAGTATGTCTATTGTAGAATAAAGGATGATGGGAAAAACTGCGTTTGTTTACTTTTTGAAAATACAAAATAATAGATTTGAATGTATGTTTTAACCGAATTTCATTAAAATATAACTTTTAATGTATAATAACAGGATTAAAGTCCAAAAAGTGTTATTAAAGCAGCAGAATCCATAATATTGATTACTGAATGCGATTCATTTTAACTATAGATGCGATGAATTATCACTGTAAGTGCAATCATTTCTGATGTGGAATTTTGGAAGTGCGATAAATTTTCATTGTCGTTTTAAATGATTATTCGACATACAACAACTGAAAAAGTTTTAAATGACTTTAATATTGATGATATTTACAATTTGAAATGCAAGCTAGTCGTAGATGCTTACTTGAAGATACACGGGTATAACCATGTTCATACCATGAATATTCAAATATTGTTGGTGTATTTAGTGAAAGAGCCAACCAACTATGCTCTTTTGTAGTTTAATCAAGTTTGAGTTACACATAGTGTTTGTTTCATGATGTTTACAAGTAATTCACAGACCTGTCTATTTAAAATAGTCACATGGTGTTCATGTAATATAAATGATATACAATGCTGCAAGGAGCAGTAAACTTTGTTTTCATAACCACTGAATACTTAACTGAACGGTTAGTCAATTAGTCTTTGGTGTAAATATAAGAACGGTATATCTACCAACATTGCTTCGCGATGTAGCGATTAACGTCCGGAACCAACTGTACGGCGGTTATACCCCGTGGTATAGAACCATTTAAACATGTAACAATAAACTGTTTCCAATATTTCTTTGTATTCTCACAATTGCGTATTGGCTTATTTGTAACATCGACTTATAAGAAATTCAAGCATATTTAAGGTGACTCGACTGTTGCTCGAACTTTCTTTACTGTATAAGATTTATACACAATGGCATGATAAATATCAATTATCCAGTCATCAAAGCGTCAATTGTTTTATGCACGATGAAAACGTTTCAACTCATTCAATCGTGAAATGAAAGTGAATGCTCTTTGTTATCTGAAATGCATCTATTAGAGCTATTTTCCTTATGCTTGTAGTTTAAAGGTTTGGTTTGCTTGCTTGCTTTGTTTGTATAAACGTTTGCTCAATCTTAATTACAATGCTTAGGCAAAATTTACACAACCAAGGCCAACCACACCTTTTAACTACAAGCATTAGGAAAGTATCACTAATGACGTTTAATTTATTAGTATGCGTTGTAGATTTAGACCGAAACAGAAACTTTGCTTTTCCGGTGACGTGGATTGGCTTAACTGTCCAAGATATATGTATTTAATGATGACGTGTCTTAGGAAAGAATAAATTTTATCCTACATTTTGATCAGGACAAATTATTTGAGAAAATAGAATTGACTATGTTAGCAATAAATACCATGTTTAAGGAATTTATTGATATATTACTTCAGACTTTCACTCACTAAGTATGCATATATAATTAATCCTTCTGATTTCATAAATTTTGTTAGAGAGTCGGCTGAATTAAGACTTTATATAATGAAACTTAATTAATTTCCTTCTGTGAAAATGCATCGCATATACAATACAAATGAATCGCCCTACAGTGAAAATGAAAGTTTAGTATCATTATTCGACAGTAAACATGAATCGCATAACGAAAACAGCATAGTGGAATTTGATTCAATATCAACAAGCTGAATAATAAAACCTGTTTTAAGTTAAACTACATTAATAATTATGTTAAAAGGTACATTTTTCTGCAAATGAAACTTAACTGCTAGTTTTAAATCTCTTGCACGCTCTGTTCGTAAACTATTCTTAATATTTATCTATTTGTGTATCAATTTTGCACCTGGATGGCTGTAGGCGCGATGAAAACCCGTCCGCATCTCATACCTATATCATGAATTTATAAAACAGTACACATTATATATTATTTCTTATTTTATTCAAAATCTTGAATTTGTCGTCTGTTTATTTATCATTCTACATCAGAAATTCATCACGGATACAGTAAACATGACATTTTAGGATTCGCACATTACATACACTGTTAACGTAATTGATTTAATGCTCGTGTTCTAAAATCTACGTTATGATTGTTTGTTTCTATTTTAATTCAATAAAAGTCTGAAATATAAAGTTGTAAAATAAGCCACGTATAAGAGCAGCGAGCTTTAAGTTACAAGTTATAGTTGATCTTAGATTTTAAAAATATCGGAGTTATCATTTTCGAGTACATTTTGTTTTACTTAAGGAACGTCTATTTACAAGTTTCAAATTGTCAAAAGAAAAAGTTCAATGTTGTCGTAAAAGAAAGAAAAGAAAAGAAAATAGGGAAAAACATTGCTTAATTATAACAACAAAAGACATGCATAATGCCACTAAAGACGGAAATTTAAAACATGACTCCCAAATATTAACCAGCCCAGATCTTTGTGACAACAAAGAAGGCATCAATAAATGACATAAATAGAAATGAAAGGAAACTGAAACAAATGCAATGAAAACAATAGTCAAAATTGAAGTCGAGAAAAAATGGTTAATTCTATATTAATTTTTAATGTTTTTAAAATTCTTCGTAATTTTGGAAATCAATACATGCATTCGTTAATGCGAACCACTGGCAAAAAAACAAACATGATTGTGAAATTTAAAAGCTGACAATTTCTGCAAATGAATATTCACTGAACAGATATTAATGCCACTACTTTTAAGTTATATTAGTAAAACTGTGCATTTTCCCGACGAGCCGAAATCAGGTAAACATATTCATATTCAAGCTAATTAAATATAGGCTTGAACGTTTGTAACGATTTTGGGACAACGTCAAAATCCTCTTTTATATATGGGTCATTTTCAAAAATGTCGAATTTTGAAATTTCAAAATTGATTTAAAGTTACTTATTCAAACAACCCTCGTTATAAGCAAATCAAAACGAACAGTACTTATAGAACAACATCTAAAAGATGCAATCTTGATAATGTCATACAAGAATATTTTGAAACATTTTTAATAGGTGGTGCAATATTTTGTCTCTCCTGTTACCATGTTCAGAAGAAATTTCGGGTTATTTAGAAAAGGATTCGATAAAATTTTAAGCTTGTTTTCGTAGCCAATAAGATGGTGTTCAAAAGTAAAACTTCTGTATATATTCATTCTGTGAAATAATAGATTATTTGCCAATTTTCCATGTTGTACTGAAAATGTCTCTAAAATGAGTTTTCAAAGGAAGGTTATAAAAATAACCACCAGTAACGCAAGTCTAAGATAGCAATTCATATAATGTTCAGCATTTTTTCTCGCTTTCAAATAACATCAAGTAAATCCCTCGCATGTTGGTTTACTTTTGTCTTTATTTTATAGGTAACAGGAACGTACGTTAATGATATATCACTATATTAAGTTCTATCCTGTTACCTTTTGTCTATCCTGTTACCGATAGCAGTATTGCAACTGCAAATGCTAAATTGCGAAGATCAAGACGTTATAACCTTTAGAAGAGTTCAAACAACGAAACATTTCATTATGTGTGCAACTATATGTTATTATAAACTTTTAAAGACGTTTCTGTCTACTATTGTCTATCCTGTTACTGTAACCATAGCAACCATAGTAACAGGATAGACAAATTCTTCATTTTGAATGCTGTTGTGAAATAACTACTCCTTTGATGAAGTGATAATGTTTTCTGTTGTGATTTTGGTTTCCAACACGTTATTGCACTTTTACAAGTATAATATTGGTGTAATTAATCAATATGTTGGTAACAGCGTGTATATATATATATAGACATGACAAAAAGTACCCACTATTTTTTTCACAAAATGTCTTGAAATTTCTTTTCTCTACACTGTTATACAAGAAATATGCTGTGTTAAATGTTAAGGTTACTTTGCGCTTTTGAAATCAACACTGACTAGTTCAATATTCATAGGGAGAACAATTTTGATTTAAGTAGCGGTAACAGGATGGATATGAACTTCATGTACGCTGTCAGAAGATTCACAGCCATTAGAGGCCAAGTCAAGATCTTCCGATCCGACCGTGGAACTAACTTTATTGGCGCAATCGACGACTTGAAAATTGACTCAATCAACGTTGAGGATGGACCCTCAAGAACTT
This sequence comes from Mytilus coruscus, assembly GCA_017311375.1. Taxonomy (NCBI): domain Eukaryota; kingdom Metazoa; phylum Mollusca; class Bivalvia; order Mytilida; family Mytilidae; genus Mytilus; species Mytilus coruscus. The sequence goes on from CM029599.1 coordinate 89,429,095, forward strand.
TCTGTACAATTCCGGTACAACTTGGATCTTCAATCCGCCGCATTCGTCCAACATGGGTGGAGCCTGGGAGAGAATGATTGGTATCGTTAGAATACTTGATTCAATGCTTTTGAATGCTGCCGGAAGGAGCCTAACGCATGACGTGCTCAATACGTTAATGGCAGAAGTTTCAGCAATAGTGAACTCTAGACCTCTGGTACCGGTATCGACAGATCCAGAGAATCCGTTAATCTTAACTCCAACTATGTTATTGACACAAAAGACTGATTACATTTTCACTTCAGATCAGCTTGGGGAATTCGACAAACGTGATCTATGTCTAGCCGAATGGAGACGTGCACAGGCTCTGGCCAGTGTTTTATGGTCCCGTTGGAGGAAAGAGTATCTGCCGCTACTACAACCACGACGAAAATGGACCGAAGATCGCCGTGATCTCATCGAAGGAGACGTCATTCTTCTAAAGGACAAAATCCTTTGCCGTACTCAATGGCCCATAGGAGTAATAGTAAACTCACTTAAAAGTTCCGACGAACATGTCAGGAAAGCAGAAGTACGAATACTCGTAAATGGAAAAGCTACCATCTACACGACCAATTGTGGACATGATTCTTCTTATAGAGAACGACTGTATATAATTTTTCGTTGATAGTGATACTATGGATTTATATAGAGATATTCAAGTGTGGTTTATATTTGGAATAGTGATATCAGTTAGACATCAGACGGGGAGTATTCTGTTTCACATTCAATGTTTATTATATGTTTTCATAATTGTCCGGAACAAATCGAACTGGAACGATTTCTTACATCACCGTTTTATTGTATTACGTGACTGCCTTTAATTTCTGTGACACCGTCCGCTCCAGTATCTCAACACATGTAACATGGACGACATGTAACCTTCTGAGGAAATCGAGACATACCACTGTCAAGTACGTTTGATTCATTCATAAACTGTGATAATTAAATATGTTTAACTCCGTTAACTTGGATAAGTGATTTATTAAATGCATACGAACTGGAAGTTATTTATATCCGAGATTTGAACTGTAAATTCTACTTTCGTTTTGATTCGATTGTTAATATTGCATTTAACGTTCATATATTTCTCTCGTACATATTGTAAAATATTGTATTTTTATTTCTTTCAGTTTACCAAACAATACTGAGGCCTGTATAAACTTTTCTGGTGGAATATCATATTACAATTTTCAAAACAAGTTGTGTTCTTTATATATTCGCCGAGATTGCGATTCAGTCACCTGGTTAAACTAGCTGAGTCAGGCTCAGCATATTGGTGAACCCTGACAGGTCACTAATTTCCAGTGTTTGCTTCTCTCACGAGTTTGGTGGGGACAATAGGGTTGGGTTTGTAACTTGTGACTGTGTTTCAGTCACAAAGTAGTTATTTTATCGAGGTATCACACTTGGCCGTTCGCGGGCCCTTGTAGGGAAAGGTGTGAACCCCATGTGATTGATTGATAAATTCCTGGGTATTGGAATTTAGCAGCCGATATTATTAGCCATATTGCCCCTGTTGGTGCTCCTGACAGTTCATCAGCAGGATATATTTTTTATTTTTGTGCCGTTATTTTATTATTGTGGGAGAGGAGAAAGAGTAAGTTGGGTTTATTTTGCCCGACTTTCATTGTAACTTGTTCTCGTCACTTTCAACTTTCAGGGAACTCTTGGTGGGAACCCCGGATTGTTACAGTGGCGACGCTGTTGTGTTTGGGGATCTCACATTGTATGAGGGGTTCTCTAGGGGAAATTGCAATCGAAAAGTTTCCGTGTATTATATACTGTCAAAACCTGGTAGGTAAAATTGAACAGTTCCAAGGCACCAGTGTACAAATCTGGGTTCCTTGAAAATTACTTGCACAACACCACACATGAAAACATTCCAAATCGAACAACATTCACATGGCAAGGGTGAACATTTAATTTGGCCACCTTTGAGGAGTTGTTATCCATTCCTTGGGTGGGCCCTAAAATTGCAGGCAAAATATGGGAATTAAGGGATGATCATAGGGTCCTTGACATTGAGGACCTGAGTCAGATACAGTATTTAAGGTTGACATCAGCCGCCCGGTAGGTCATGGGTTTTAGTCATTTTTCTGATAATAGGGGGCTTGTGGAAGGGGAGATCCTAGGGCAAAAGAGGAAAGGGCCCAGAGAAAAAGTGCAGCGAATGGAGAGCTTAATACAGACCAGGGGTAGGGGTCCCGGGGAACCAGGATATGTTACCCCAGGGGAAGCAATTGGTTATGTTGGTGAGGCTATGTCTAGTCGTTGGCTAAGTATCCCAGTGCAAATGATAACACCAAGGGAGGAGATGTCAGTTCGGTCATCTTTCCCGCCTTTCGGGAGGAGCCAGGACTTTCAGGAATGTGGGGAACTTCACCGTGGTTTCGGGGAAGAAAGTGGGGATTATTAGGACAGGGGGGCTAACTCCACTGAAAAAAATAGATAGGGGATAGGCAAAGGCCCCAGTATAGTCACCCAAGAGATAATAGGTACGAGGGCGAAACACCTTGGGACATTAACCCTGGGGATACCGACAGGGAAATGGGGGGCCTAACCAACAGGTATACCGAAAAAGAGACACCAAGGTTTCGGGACTTTAATGGGGAAAGTGAAATCCTAGCTTCGAGGCATGTCAGTAGCATCGGGTACCAAGAGGCAACAAGACGGGGGACAGGGAAACAGAAGCTCACGACGAGATACTTATGAGCGGCAGGAGGGAGTTTGGGGGCAGACATCCATAGAGTCCAAGACCAACCAAGGGGTCCCCAGGGGAGTAAACCTCCAATCCTACAAAGAACCCTCAAGTACGATGGAAAAACAAATTGGCAGGCCTTTTATGCCAAATTTTCCCGGCTGTCTCAGGTAAGCGGGTGGTCCCCCTAGTCAGTGCAAGGACCAGTTGTGTTGGTCCTTGGACGGAAAACCAAGCGAGTTTTATGCCTTACTGGTAGAAAGAAGGCATGACCTGACCTATGAAGACCTGGTTCATAAATTGGCCAAACGTTTTGGGTTTTATGAGTTGCCTGAAACAGCCCAGGTTCAGTTCAACGTTGCCCGGCAAGGTGGGGACGAAACCCTGGAGGACTGGGCCGACAGAGTCTTGTCCTCGCCACCTGCCCGAGGACCATATGTATCAACAGGCAGTCATGAGGTTATGTCAGGGGGCCGCAGACAAGGAGGCGGGAATGTTGGCCTCCAATGTTAAGCCCCAAAGCATTGAGGACGCGGTGGATAAAATACGGTGGCATCAGCATTATCACCAAGCTATCTATGGCCGGTCTTCCAGGAAGGAGGTAAAAAGTGTCAGCCCAGACACCCGAGGAAGGGCTTAACAATTACCTGGTCTGTTCCACTACCAAGTCGGAAGTCACTGGGCCTTCCATCCCGAGGGAAGTAAGGGAGTTGCAAACCCAGTTTAACACTTTGAAAGGGGAGGTACAGGGAACTCTGGGAATTTATTGTCGGAGATTCAGAGGTTAACCTTTGCTGTCAGAAACAATGCCCGCCCAGCATCTGGGAGTCCTTCCCCAGGGGAGGCTGTTTCCACTGCGGTGAGGTAAGCCATTTTAAAACGGAATGCCCTAAATTCTTGCGAGCAAGTTCTCCTAAACCAGGGGCAAGAAAGTTACTTTCGAGGACACCAAGGGTCCGTTAAACTCCAACAGGTCGACTCCAGAGGTCTGAGTCTGGCCCCAAAACATGGAAGTATTAAGGACCTCAAAATAAACCAGCACCCCTCCTATGCAAAGAGGAAAGGTACAATAAGTCAAATAAGTGCTGCTCAGGGGGACCAATTGACCTCCCAGGGGGCTATCCTTCAAACAGACGATTAACTCACAGCAAAAACCAGTACAGGGCCTCATGTTTGATAGCCCCCTACTTCCGGGGTTAATGCAGTCCATCAAGGTGGTTCTGAGGACATCACTCCACCCCATACAGACACCCTACTGGAAGAGATCAGTCAGCACCGGGACACAGGTCAGGGGCAAAGGATATTACAAGAGAAAGTTTCTGTTGGTGAGTCCTTCATTCTCAATCCATTTCAAACAGCAGGTCACATGCCAGAGGGGATTGATATGATTTCAAAGATACCATTAGGGGAGTTACATATTGAAAAACAAATTCCGGGGACAGAAGAGGGGGACCCAATAAATAACACCAGCCCTGTAATGTCATGTTCCAAACGGGAGACTCCTTTAAACCAACTAGAGTTATCCGAAACTATACAGTCATGTGTAGGTGAGTCTCGAAAATTAGGAGACTGTTCTCTGAGCCCACTTCAGAGTCCTATGGGGATCATAGAGCAATCTGAGACCCCAGTTCATGGTCAAGAAGGGGATACAGCTGTGTTCAAGGCAGGGGTAGTACAAAATCAAGGACCCAATCCTTTTTCAGAGAGAGGTGCCCCGGACCTCTTGGTCTCCACAATGTCTGGTCTTGAATGGGAGGCCCCTTTTAGCACGTTTGAAGCTTTGAAAGAAGATGAGTGTTCAAAGATGAAATTTGGGAAGGGTGCCCTTGGTTTGATGCCCGCAGGGACAGCAGATATGTTGAGGGAGGTTGGAAACTGGGCAGAAAGAGTGGAGCAGGCCGAGGCAGAAGCTCAGATGAATGGAGAACACAATGGGACCCTGGCATTGCTTTCTTAGAACATTGTGAATCTCCCAACAATCAGCAGTTGCTCACAGTGCATCCACTGTTAGAAAACAATGGTGTATGTGGGATTTTAGGCAATCCACAAAGGGAAGGAAAAGGAGGGCATTGAGGGATACTTCCAACCCAGGCCGTCCTGTTTGAGTATGACTTCCAATTGTAGGGAGGGGAACTGGGGGATCAACCAAGCAGGGGACATGCCAGCCGTGCAGGTTGATCCTCATGGAAGGAATAGGGATCTATTTTTGTAAAGAAGGGTTGATAATGGGAGATATAACATCCATCAGATGGAATAGGTAAGCTGTTTCTTGTTTTGCCATTTTACCATTCACATTGGGAGCCGGAATGTGGGTGAAGCCTGGCACGGGTTATCCTGGCTACTCTTAGCTTGGGGACCTGGGACAGGTTTAGCCCCTCCAGGCCCATGTAATGGTTCCTGCTAAACAAATGAACTGATGAGGGTGTATATAAGTGTAAATGCGTTTTTAATGTTTCATATTGTTATGTATTCTGTTACATTGTTTTACTATGATGGAAGGGCCTGGGAAACATCTTAGTGTGTATTAATCCCGAAGTATTAAGTTGATTCGACTGAATATTCTTTTTGTTTCACATCTGGAAGTAAAAGGTGAAAAAGGGAGGGAAATTTCCCGCCCTTCTTTGCCAGTCATTAGTAAATGTCAGATGTGTAGTACAGTATATATGACATATATGTGCGTTTGTATTTTTGATACAATCAATTCGTTGTAAACCTACCTATGTGATGCTATTTCTCCGTCGTTACCTCCGGATTGTTATGGTAAACATTATACTCTAGTCATCTAGTCTAATAACACTATAACGTCAGGCAAGTTTTTCAAAAATTCACAATTCAACATTCACCTTCACCGATAACACGATTAAATATGTTAAATTACTGTCATAATCAAGTGTGATTTTCCTTTATCACAATAGTTGACGTACCTGTAAAAACGAAAGTAGAAAGATTTTTCGGAAATTTTCGTCTGGTTTTTCTGTGTAATGAAACCAAAAGAAGCACTGCATGACACTGCGAATAGATAAATTGATTTGTCACATTGAGTGTTGGTACTACTGTGGACTGTCAGAGTCCCAGTGACAATTTTCAGCGTAAATTGAATCCATTATCTATGTTTTAAATATGATTAAGCATTTAAAACAATAAATTGTTCCATAATGATGATACGTTTACCGATTCGAACGAACTATAGTTTTGTTTTGATAAACAACTGTTATTATTAAACAGAGAAATCGAACAATATATACCGAACTATAAACTAAATCGATTTGTGCCTTGCTTTTATGATCTTCCACGGGGTTTCTTACATACCAATTTATTACGACCATTTTGCCGATTAACAATTTCCGTACAGTACTGAAAACGAAACTGAAAGTAGAATTTTCCATGACCTTGTGTGTAGATAATGGCCATGTAGTGCGACTAACGTATCGATCTAAGTGAGGGTGTGACACGGGGTGCTCATTCCCAAATCCCGCTTTTTAAAATATTTTCTCTTCCCACTCTTTTCCTTCTTTTCCCAGATCCCAATTTTTTACCCTATTTATCCCACATCCCACTTTTTACCCCTATATCTCATATCACAAAATAGTTTCACCCTATCTAAGTATCTGCGCTTATGTTATATTTTCGATGATAACATTTAGCAGGGCTTAATTTTGCTCCAAAGAGCACAAGACAACCAAAAAAGCGCAAAATATGTGATCATTTTCGCGAATATCGTCTTGAAAAAGAATTCTATAATATATAGAATGAAAATTGCATTCTGTTTCCATGTGAGGAATAAAAGTTTATTGTGGAATTACAATTGAAGATTTACAAATACAGAGTGTTTTAATCATAAAATGTAAAAATAACCCTGTGCTACGATAAGTGTAAACAAAACACAATGTGGGCTTCTTATTTTTAAATACGTTGTTTACATTGATACACTATCAAAGTTGGACGAAGGCATGTTGGTATGATACTCATGATCTGATTAAATTAGAAAACGTACTACAAAAGGTCATGCTTTTACTCAAATTTTTAAGCTAAATCTGTTGGATGTGCACTGATTGATATTTTAATCTTGGAAACTTGATTTATTTATAACCTGTAATTGGTTTTATACTAGCTTTCTGCTACCGTGTGAGTAATCTTAGATCGGTGCTGAGTGTCTTTTGTCTTTTGTCTTTTGTCTTTTGTTAGTTAAGTCGCCAAAACGGAGTTTTGGAGACTTTATGTTTTAGTCCCGTTTCTTATTATTATTATTATTATTATTATTATTATTATTATTAAGTCGCCAAAACGGAGTTTTGGAGACTTATTGTTTTGTCCTGTTTCTTATTAAGTCGCCAAAACGGGTTTTGGAGACTTTATGTTTGTCCCGTTTCTTATTATTATTAAGTCGCCAAAACGGGTTTTGGAGACTTTATGTTTTGTCCCGTTTCTTATTATTATTATTATTATTATTATTATTATTATGTCACCCGATCGACAATGTCGGGTGACATATTGCTTTTCTTCTGTTTCTTTGTTATTATTATTATTCTTCCACCTTTTTTGTCCGGCAGATTTTTGGAGCCAATGGAACCAATCTTAATGATAGTTCACTATAATGAGGAACACAAAATTCCGGGTTGCAGTAGGTCTTAAGAACATAAAAATGGCTGCCGTTACCATGGAAACGGAACAAATGTGAAAAATCCACTTTTTGTTTTGGTGAATTTATTGGAGATGCTTAAACTTAGAATCATTATATTTTAATACCATGTAGGTGCCCACTGTATACTGGTGTTGGATGATTTTAGCAATCATTGGAACTACTATGTTGCCATGGAAACTACACCAAAAATTTCAAAATATCAAAATGCTCCAAATTTTTGAAACTTCATAGTAACGATGAGCAACATTGGTAGATGTGGAATTTGGCGTTGGAATTTCCAAAATGTCTGCCGTTACCATGGAAACAATGCAAAAGGTCAAAATGCTCCAAAACTTTAGGGTTTGGTGAATAATTTTGGTATGCTTCAACTTAAAATCATCAAATTTTATACAATATAGTTGTCCACTATATACACGTTTTGAATGATTTTGACAATCATTGGAACTACTATGTTACCATGGATACAGGAGCAAAAATATCAAAAATTTCAGAATGCTTCAAACTTAATGAAACTTCACCATAATGTTGACTGGCATGTGTGGAAGCGGCAATTGGCGTTGGAATTTCCAAAATGGCTACCGTTGCCATGGAAACGGCAAAAAAGTAAAAAAATCTGAAAATGTCCCAAACTTAATGAAACTTGACATTTATGTTATCTGACAAGTGTTGATACAACTTTTGACTATGAAATTTTCAAAATGGCTGCCGTTACCATGGAAACGTCAAAAACGTGATTTTTTTTAAAATGCTGTGAAAGTACTGAAAATTTACAGAAAGATATAACGTCATGCATATATACATGTGCATTCAATGTCAATTTTTTTTAAATGGCTGCCACTTAGTGGCAATGGGGGAAGGGTGACATCCGCTATTGCTTGCAATGGCAATTCTAGTTAAGTCGCCAAAACGGAGTTTTGGAGACTTTATGTTTTGTCCCGTTTCTTATTATTATTATTATTATTATTATTATTATTATTATTATTATTAACCCTAATTTGTCCGACCATTTTCTTCCAAGCCTTAAATGATGGAAACTTTATATTTGGTATGATGTTGGGGTAGTATCCTAGGGTGCATTCGCTATTTTTATTTCAAATGGGGTCAACTTGGCACTTTTTGGGGCCGGAACATGGGTGGGGTCATTTTCAACTATTGATTCGTTATTGGTAGAACCTTTAAGTTTTGTGTAATATAAGAGACCGATGTCTAGGTGTCCATTCGACATTTTTATTTCAGCCCGGGGTCATCTTGGCATTATTTTAGGGGTCAATTTTCATGGAACATTCTAGAACAATAGTCATGTGATTAGTCATGTGATTAGTCATGTGATAGTATTGAATTATTCCTATGTACTTTTTATGTTATATAATGATAGATTATTACAGGTAGCACCATATGTAGCTGTAATTCGACTTTGGAATTTTAAAATGGCCGCCGTTACCATGGAAACTGCAAAATGTGAAATTTTTAAAATGCTTCAAATTTAATGAAATTTTACAGAGATGTTTACGAGTGTATGTAGATTTGGAATTTGACTTTGGAATTTCCAAAATGGCCGCCGTTGCCATGGAAACAACAAAATGCGAAAAATCTAGATGTGGTCCAATCTTTATGAAACTTGACAGTAATGTGACCTGTCATGTGTAGATGTGCCATCCGACTTTGGAATTTTCAAAATGGCTGCCGTTACCATGGAAACTGCAAAATGTCAAAAATTCAAAATGCTTCAAACTTAATGAAACTTTACACAAATGTTGACTGTCTTATGTAGATGTGGCATTTGACTTTGGAATTTCAAAATGGCCGCCGTAACCATGGAAACACGAATGCCTAAATTTGAAAATGGTCCAATTTTATGAAACTTGTAAGTAATGTGACCTGTCATGTGTAGATGTAATTTCCGACTTTGAAATTTCAAAATGGCTGCCGTTACCATGAAAACAGCAGAACAATGGTTGGGGGCCGTTTGGCGACTTTTGTGTTAGCATCCTAACACAGGATTACTTGTTATTATTATTCTTATTATGTCACCCGATCGACAATGTCGGGTGACATATTGCTTTTCTTCTGTTTCTTTGTTATTATTATTATTCTTCCACCTTTTTTGTCCGGCAGATTTTTGGAGCCAATGGAACCAATCTTAATGATAGTTCACTATAATGAAGAACACAAAATTCCGGGTTGCAGTAGGTCTTAAGAACATAAAAATGGCTGCCGTTACCATGGAAACGGAACAAATGTGAAAAATCCACTTTTTGTTTTGGTGAATTTATTGGAGATGCTTAAACTTAGAATCATTATATTTTAATACGATGTAGGTGCCCACTGTGTACTGGTGTTGGATGATTTTAGCAATCATTGGAACTACTATGTTGCCATGGAAACTACACCAAAAATTTCAAAAATATCAAAATGCTCCAAATTTTTGAAACTTAATAGTAACGATGAGCAACATTGGTAGATGTGGAATTTGGCGTTGGAATTTCCAAAATGTCTGCCGTTACCATGGAAACAATGCAAAAGGTCAAAATGCTCCAAAAACTTCAGGGTTTGGTGAATAATTTTAGTATGCTTCAACTTAAAATCATCAAATTTTATACAATATAGTTGTCCACTATATACACGTTTTGAATGATTTTGACAATTATTGGAACTACTATGTTACCATGGATACAGGAGCAAAATTTCAAAATTTCAGAATGCTTCAAACTTAATGAAACTTCATCATAATGTTATCTGGCATGTGTGGAAGCGGCAATTGGCGTTGGAATTTCAAAATGGCTACCGTTGCCATGGAAACGGCAAAAAGTCAAAAATTTGAAAATGTTCCAAACTTAATGAAACTTGACATTTATGTTATCTGGCAAGTGTTGATACAACTTTTGACTATGAAATTTTCAAAATGGCTGCCGTTACCATGGAAACGTCAAAAACGTGATTTTTTTAAAATGCTGTGAAAGTACTGAAAATTTACAGAAAGATATAACGTCATGCATATATACATGTGCATTCAATGTCAATTTTTTTTAAATGGCTGCCACTTAGTGGCAATGGGGGAAGGGTGACATCCGCTATTGCTTGCAATGGCAATTCTAGTTATTATTATTCTTCTTTTCTAAACCCTTAAACTGTCCTACCATTTTCTTGGAAGCTATAGAGGATGGAAACTTTATATTTTTCTGGGTATGGGTCTGCATCATGGGGTTGCAGAACCCAATGTTCATGATACCAGGGTGTCATCTTGGCATAATTAGGGGGCTCAAAGATGGGTGGGGTCAAATTTATTTTACATTTCTTAAATTTGCTACTGTATGTAGAGTAGATGGAATTATGATTACTTTTATGAATATTAAGAGACACATGTCTGCTTCAACATGGAACTTTTTAGTTCAGTAGGGGTCTCCTTGGCATAATTTGAGGGGTGAATTTTCATGGAACATTCTAGAACATCAGTGTTGCATTAATTCTAGAGACATAGAATGTTATATGATGGTATATTATAATGGGTAGCACCATATGCAACAGCAGTTTGACTTTGGAATTTTGAAATGGCCGCCGTTACCATGGAAACTGCAAAAATATGAAAAATTCAAAAATACTCCAAAGTTAATGAAACTTAAAACAAATGTTGCCTAGCATATGTAGAATTGACTTTTGACTTTGGAATTTTTAAAATGGCCGCCGTTACCATGGAAACTGCAAAATGTGAAAAATTTCAAAATGCTTTCAACAATGAAACTTTATACAAATGTTGAATAGCATATATAGATGTGGCATTTGACTTTAAAATTTCCAAAATGGCCGCCGTTACCATGGAAACTGCAAAAATGTGAAAAAATTTAAAATGCTTCAAACTTAATAAAACTTTACACAAATGTTAACTGGCATATGTAGAAGTGGTATTTGACTCTGGAATTTCCAAAATGGCCGCCGTTACCATGGAAACTGCAAAAATGTGATTTTTTTTTAATGCTTCAAACTGAATGAAATTTTACACAAATGTTAACTGGCATATGATGATGTGCTATTTAACTTTGGAATTTCCAAAATGGCTTCCGTTACCATGGATACCGCAGAAAAATGATTGGGGGTCCGTTTTGGCGACTTTTGTGTTAGCATCCTAACACAGGATTACTAGTTAAGTCGCCAAAACGGAGTTTTGGAGACTTTATGTTTTGTCCCGTTTCTTATTATTATTAAGTCGCCAAAACGGAGTTTTGGAGACTTTATGTTTTGTCCCGTTTCTTATCATTATTATTATTATTATTATTATTATTATTATTATTATTCTTAACCCTAATTTGTCCGACCATTTTCTTCCAAGCCTTAAATGATGGAAACTTTATATTTGGTATGATGTTGGGGTAGTGTCCTAGGGTGCATTCACTACATGTATTTTTATTTCAAATGGGGTCATCTTGGCACTTTTGGGGCCGGAACATGGGTGGGGTCATTTTCGACTATTGATTCGCTACTGGTAGAACCTTTAAGTTTTGTGTAATACAAGAGACCGATGTCCAGGTGTCCATTCCACATTTTTATTTCAGCCGGGGTCATCTTGGCATTATTTTAGGGGTCAATTTTCATGGAACATTCTAGAACAATAGTCACGTGATTAGTCATGTGATAGTGTTGAATTATTCCTATGTACTTTTTATGTTATATAATGATAGATTATTACAGGTAGCACCATATGTAGCTGTAATTCGACTTTGGAATTTTAAAATGGCCTCCGTTACCATGGAAACTGCAAAATGTGAAAATTTTTTCAAATGCTACAAATTTAATGAAATTTTACAGAGATGTTAACGAGTGTATGTAGATTTGGAATTTGACTTTGGAATTTCGAAAATGGCCGCCGTTGCCATGGAAACAATAAAAATGCGAAAATTCTAGATTTGGTCCAATCTTTATGAAACTTGACAGTAATGTGACCTGTCATGTGTAGATGTGCCATCCGACTTTGGAATTTTCAAAATGGCTGCCGTTACCATGGAAACTGCAAAATGTCAAAAATTCAAAATGCTTCAAACTTAATGAAACTTAACACAAATGTTGACTGTCTCATGTAGATGTGGCATTTGACTTTGGAATTTCAAAATGGCCACCGTAACCATGGAAACACGAATGCCTAAATTTGAAAATTGGTCCAATTTTATGAAACTTGTAAGTAATGTGACCTGTCACGTGTAGATGTGATATCCGCCTTTGAAATTTCAAAATGGCTGCCGTTACCATGGAAACAGCAGAACAATGGTTGGGGGCCGTTTGGCGACTTTGTGTTAGCATCCTAACACAGGATTACTTGTTATTATTCTTATTAAGTCGCCAAAACGGAGTTTTGGAGACTTTATGTTTTGTCCCGTTTCTTATTATTATTATTATTATTATTATTATTATTATTATTATTATTATTCTTAACCCTAATTTGTCCGACCATTTTCTTCCAAGCCTTAAATGATGGAAACTTTATATTTGGTATGATGTTGGGGTAGTATCCCTAGGGTGCATTCGCTATTTTTATTTAAAATGGGGTCAACTTGGCACTTTTGGGGCCGGAACATGGGTGTGGTCATTTTTCAACTATTGATTCGTTACTGGTAGAACCTTTAAGTTTTGTGTAATACAAGAGACCGATGTCCAGGTGTCCATTCCACATTTTTTATTTCAGCCCGGGGTCATCTTGGCATTATTTTAGGGGGTCAATTTTCATGGAACATTCTAGAACAATAGTCATGTGATTAGTCATGTGATAGTGTTGAATTATTCCTATGTACTTTTTATGTTATATAATGATAGATTATTACAGGTAGCACCATATGTAGCTGGAATTAGACTTTGGAATTTTTAAAATGGCCGCCGTTACCATGGAAACTGCAAAAATGTGAAAAATTTTAAAATGCTTCAAATTTAATGAAATTTTACAGAGATGTTAACGAGTGTATGTAGATTTGGAAATTGACTTTGAATTTCCAAAATGACCGCCGTTGCCATGGAAACAACAAAAATGCGAAAAATCTAGATTTGGTCCAATCTTTATGAAACTTGACAGTAATGTGACCTGTCATGTGTAGATGTGCCATCCGACTTTGGAATTTTCAAAATGGCCGCCGTTACCATGGAAACTGCAAAAATGTCAAAAAATTCAAAATGCTCCAAACTTAATTAAACTTTACACAAATGTTGACTGTCTTATGTAGATGTGGCATTTGACTTTGGAATTTCCAAAATGGCCACCGTAACCATGGAAACACGAATGCCTAAATTTGAAAATTGGTCCAATTTTTATGAAACTTGTAAGTAATGTGACCTGTCATGTGTAGATGTGCTAATCGACTATGAAATTTCAAAATGCCTGCCGTTACCATGGAAACAGCAGAACAATGGTTGGGGCCGTTTGGCGACTTTTGTGTTAGCATCCTAACACAGGATTACTTGTTATTATTATTATTATTCTTAACCCTAATTTGTCCGACCATTTTCTTCCAAGCCTTAAATGATGGAAACTTTATATTTGGTATGATGTTGGGGTAGTATCCTAGGGTGCATTCGCTATTTTTATTTCAAATGGGGTCAACTTGGCACTTTTGTGGGCCGGAACATGGGTGGGGTCATTTTCGACTATTGATTCGCTACTGGTAGAACCTTTAAGTTTTGTGTAATACAAGAGACCGATGTCCAGGTGTCCATTCCACATTTTTATTTCAGCCCGGGGTCATCTTGGCATTATTTTAGGGGTCAATTTTCATGGAACATTCTAGAACAATAGTCATGTGATTAGTCATGTGATAGTGTTGAATTATTCCTATGTACTTTTTAAGTTACATAATGATAGATTATTACAGGTAGCACCATATGTAGCTGTAATTCGACTTTGGAATTTTAAAATGGCCGCTGTTACCATGGAAACTGCAAAACTATGAAAATTTTTAAATGCTTCAAATTTAATGAAATTTTACAGAGATGTTAACGAGTGTATGTAGATTCTGAAATTGACTTTAGAATTTCCAAAATGGCCGCCGTTGCCATGGAAACAAAAAAATGCGAAAAATCTAGTTTTGGTCCAATCTTTATGAAACTTGACAGTAATGTGACCTGTCATGTGTAGATGTGCCGTCTGACTTTGAATTTTCAAAATGACTGCCGTTGCCATGGAAACTGCAAAATGTCAAAAATTCAAAATGCTTCAAACTTAATGAAACTTTACACAAATGTTGACTGTCTTATGTAGATGTGGCATTTGACTTTGGAATTTCAAAATGGCCGCCGTAAGCATGGAAACACGAATGCCTAAATTTGAAAATGGTCCAAATTTTATGAAACTTGTAAGTAATGTGACCTGTCACGTGTAGATGTGATATCCGACTTTGAAATTTCAAAATGGCTGCCGTTACCATGAAAACAGCAGAACAATGGTTGGGGCCGTTTTGGCGACTTTTGTGTTAGCATCCTAACACAGGATTACTTGTTATTATGTCACCCGATCGACAATGTCGGGTGACATATTGCTTTCCTCTGTTTCTTTGTTATTATGTCACCCGATCGACAATGTCGGGTGACATATTGCTTTTCCTCTGTTTCTTTGTTATTATTATTCTTATTCTTCCAATGATTTTGTCCGGCAGATTTTTGGAGCCAATGGAACCAATCCTAATGATAGTTAACTATAATGAGGAACACAAAATTTCGGGTTGCAGTAGGTCTTAAGAACATAAAAATAGTTGCTGTTACCATGGAAACGGAACAAATGTGAAAAATACAGTTTTGGTTTTGGTGAATTATTCGGATATGCTTAAACTTAGAATCATTATATTTTAATACAATGTAGGTGCCCACTATATACTGGTTTTGGATGATTTTGGCAATCATTGGAACTACTGTGTTGCCATGGAAACTACACCAAAATTTCAAAAATATCAAAATGCTCCAAATTTAATGAAACTTCACAGTAACGATGAGCAACATTGGTAGATGTACAATTTGGCGTTGGAATTTCGAAAATGTCTGCCGTTACCATGGAAACAATGTAAAACAGGTCAAAATGCTCCAAAAATCGAAAAGTAGCATTTACTTTCTAAAAATGGTAGGTCAAATCGATTGAAACTTTGATGGTATGTTCCTCCCATGTACCCATGTGGTATCTGCTATTAAATTTTGGGAATGGTCTCTGTTACCATAGGAACCATCAAAAATGTCAAAATTTCAAAATGCTCCAAAATTGATGAAACTTAATATGATTGTTGACTGGCAAGTCTGGATGAGACTTTGACTTTGGAATTTCCAAATGGCCACCGTTGCCATGGAAACTGCAAAATGTCAAAATTTTCAAAATGCTTTGAACTTAATGAAACTTGATATTATTGTTAACTGGCAAGAATAGATGAGACTTTTGACTTTGGAATTTTCAAAATGGCTGCCGTTGCCATGAAAACGACAAAAAGTGAATTTTTAAAATGCTCTGAATGTACTGAAAATTTACAGGAGATGTTTAGCCATGCATATATGTGCATTCACTGTTAAATTTTTGGAATGACTGCCGCTTAGTGGCAATGGGGAAGGTGACATCCGCTATTGCTTGCAATGGCAAATCTAGTTATTATTCTTATTCTTCCAATGATTTTTGTCCGGCAGTTTTTTGGAGCCAATGGAACCAATCTTAATGATAGTTAAGTATAATGAGGAACACCAAATTTCTGGTTGCAGTAGGTCTTAAGAACAGACAAAATGGCTGCCGTTACCATGGAAACGGAACAAATGTGAAAAAATCCAGTTTTTTGTTTTGGTGAATTATTTGGATATGCTTAAACTCAGAATCAGTATATTTTAATACAATGTAAGTGCCCACTATATAGTGGTTTTGGATAATTTTGGCAATCATTGGAACTACTATGTTGCCATGGAAACTACACCAAAAATTTCAAAAATATCAAAATGCTCCAAATTTAATGAAACTTCACAGTAACGATGAGCAACATTGGTAGATGTGCAATTTGGCGTTGGAATTTCGAAAATGTCTGCCGTTACCATGGAAACAATGCAAAACAGGTCAAAATGCTCCAAAAACCTAAAAGTAGCATTTGCTTTCTTAAAATGGTAGGTCAAATCGATTGAAACTTTGATGGTATGTTCCCTCCCATGTACCTATGTGGTATCTGCCATTAAATTTTGGGAATGGTCTCTGTTACCATAGGAACCATCAAAAATGTCAAAAATTTCAAAAATTTCAAAATGCTCAAAAATTTATGAAACTTAATATGATTGTCGACTGGCAAGTGTGGATGAGACTTTTGACTTTGGAATTTCCAAAATGGCCACCGTTGCCATGGAAACTGCAAAAATGTCAAAAATTTTCAAAATGCTTTGAACTTAATGAAACTTGATATTATTGTTAACTGGCAAGTATAGATGAGACTTTTGACTTCGAAATTTTAAAATGGCTGCCGTTGCCATGGAAACGACAAAATGTGAAAATTTTAAAATGCTCTGAATGTACTGAAAATTTACAGGAGATGTTTAGCCATGCATATATGTGCACTCACTGTTAATTTTTTTTGAAATGGCTGCCGACTTAGTGGCAATGGGGAAGGTGACATCCGCTATTGCTTGCAATGGCAATTCTAGTTATGTCACCCGATCGACAATGTCGGGTGACATATTGCTTTTCCTCTGTTTCTTTTTCCCTATTATTATTATTATGGCACCCTCAACGGAGTTGGGGTGACATATTGTTATTGTTCGTTTCTTTTTTTCTTACTATTATGTCACCCGATCGACAATGTCGGGTGACATATTGCTTTTCCTCTGTTTCTTTGTTATTATTATTCTTATTCTTCCAATGATTTTTGTCCGGCAGTTTTTGGAGCCAATGGAACCAATCTTAATGATAGTTAAGTATAATGAGGAACACAAAATTTCGGGTTGCAGTAGGTCTTAAGAACAGAAAAATGGCTGCCGTTACCATGGAAACGGAACAAATATGAAAAATCCAGTTTTTGTTTTGGTGAATTATTTGGACATGCTTAAACTCAGAATCAGTATATTTTAATACAATGTAGGTGCCCACTACATAGTGGTTTTGGATAATTTTGGCAATCATTGGAATTACTATGTTGCCATGGAAACTACACCAAAATTTCAAAAATATCAAAATGCTCCAAATTTAATGAAACTTCACAGTAACGATGAGCAACATTGGTAGATGTGCAATTTGGCGTTGGAATTTCGAAAATGTCTGCCGTTACCATGGAAACAATGCAAAACAGGTCAAAATGTTCCAAAAACCTAAAAGAAGCATTTACTTTCTTAAAATGGTAAGTCAAATCGATTGAAACTTTGATGGTATGTTCCTCCATGTACCAATGTGTTATCTGCCATTAAATTTTGGGAATGGTCTCTGTTACCATGGGAACCATCACAAATGTCAAAAATTTCAAAAATTTCAAAATGCTCCAAAATTGACGAAACTTAGTAAGATTGTTGACTGGCAAGTGTGGATGAGACTTTTGACTTTGGAATTTCCAAAATGGCCACCGTTGCCATGGAAACTGCGAAAAAGTCAAAAATTTCAAAATGCTTTGAACTTGATGAAATTTGATATTATTGTTAACTGGAATGTATAGATGAGACTTTTGACTTTGAAATTTTCAAAATGGCTGCCGTTGCCATGGAAACTACAAAAATGTGTACAATTTTCAAAATACTCCAAATGTTCTGAAAATTTGCAGAAAGTATTGCCATTCATATATGTGCATTCACTGTTTAAAATTTTAGAAATGGCTGCCACTTAGTGGCAATGGGAGGAAGGTGACATCCGCTATTGCTTGCAATGGCAAATCTAGTTATATTTATTCTTCCACACTTTTTGTCCATGCTATTTCTCAGAATTGGCTTACCTGTATATATTATGAAACCGGTTTTTCAAAAGTGATTATTTTCTAAGGGTTTAATATTTCGCGGTAGTGTTTTGCCATGGCTTTATTTGGACTCGTTTGTTTGCTTTTTGGCCTTGAATGTTTGTCCCTAATATTTTATTAACTATGTATTTACTTTCAGGTATCACAGATCGAATTTATTCGTTCATAGTGTGTTAATTTACGTTTTGATTGAGATAAGCCTTCCAATTGATGTTTTATCGTGTGTTTTCTATGTTGTGATGTTATACTATTGTTTCAGAAAAAGGGAGAAGGTTTGGTACCATTAAAACGTTTAATCCCGCTGCAAATGTTTGCACCTGTCCTAAGTCAGGAATCTGATGTACAGTAGTTGTCGTTTGTTTATGTAATTTATACGTGTTTCTCGTTTTTATATATACTAGACCGTTGGTTTTACCGTTTGAATGGTTTTACACTAGTACTTTTGGGGCCCTTTATAGCTTGTTGTTCGGTGTGAGCCAAGGCTCCGTGTTGAAGGCCGTACATTGACCTATAATGGTTTACTTTTATAAATTGTTATTTGGATGGAGAGTTGTCTCATTGGCACTCACACCACATCTTCCTATATCTATTGAACAATATTGATGGAACTATACCATAATGTAGACCACTATATGAAATTGTGCAGTGGGGTATGGCATCATCAAGATGGCTGCCGTTACCATGGAAACAGAACAAATGTAAAAATAAAATTTTAGTTTTGGCGAATATTTTGAGAATGCCTGAACTTAAAATCATCAAATTTATATATATTGTTGGTGTCCACTATATACAGGTTTTACACGATTTTGAGAATCTTTGGAACTACTATATTGCCATGGAAACTAAATATGTTCAGCATTAAACCCTATGGGAAAAATCTTAAAGTAGCATTTACACTCTTAACATGGTATATCAAACCATTGAAACTTTAATGGTATGCTCCTTATCATGTACCAATGTGGTAGGTGTCTTTGGAATTTTGAAATGGTCACCGTTACCATGGAAACAGCAGAAATGTCCAAAATTTCAAAATGCTCCAAACATTCTAAAATTTACAGAAATGTGAAGTGGCACATCAAGAGTTGGTAATCGACTTTGGAATTTTCAAAATGGCTGCCGTTTCCATGGAAACAACAAAATTTCAAAATTTCAAAATACTCAAAATTTATGAAACTTTACAACAATGTTAATAGACATCTGTAGATGCACTCTTTGACTTTGAATTTCAAAATAGCTGCCGCTCACCTGGCAATGGGGAAGGTGCCATCCGCTATTGCTTGCAATGGCAAATCTAGTTATTATTATTTATTCGAGTTGCAGTGCAACTTTGGAACTAAAATATGGCTGCCGTTACCACGGAAACAGAAGAAATGTGAAAAAAAATCAAAATTGCAAATCCATTAAATCTTTCATTATAAGACCCAACTGGAGGAAACTTTATGTGAATGTAACCTGGCATGCCAAGATGTGTTGACCCTACATGTATTTAGAAATTCCAAAATGGCTGCCATTACCATGGAAACTGGAGAAAGATTTACCATTAGACCCTATGGGAAATTCTTAAAAGTAGCATTTACTCACTTAGAATGGTAGGTCAAATTCCATGATTCTTTCATGGTATATTCCTGGTCATCTGCCAAAGTGGCACATGTCTTTAAAATTTTGAATCGGTCACTGTTACCACGGAAACAGCACAAATTAAAAATGTCCAAAATTTCAAAATGCTCCAAACTTGATAAAACTTCACAGAAATGTCTATTGGGATGTGCAGAGTTGCTATTTGTCTTTGAATTTTCAAAATGGCCGCCGTTGCCATGGAAACAGTGGGGGACATAAACTGACTACGCAGTATGGGCTTTGCTCATTGTTGAAGGCCGTACGGTGACCTATAGTTGTTAATTTCTATGTCATTTGGTCTCTTGTGGAGAGTTGTCTCATTGCCAATCATACCACATCTTCTTTTCTATATATAAAACGCCTCGTAAATTTGAGGCAAAATTCCGTAATCAAGAGTATGTGCATACGATCAATACATTTGTACAAATCTGTACTGCAAAACATCTTCTAGAATATGCTAGAAGAAAATATATATAATTTAACGTGCTTCTATTCTTTACAAAATCGTACTTTGAAGAGAAAATCGCCACCAAGAGAGAGAGAGAAACACTAAGAGTACATATTAGTGACATTTCTGTACTTGCATAACAGTACACATCCGTGAATCACAACCAGGGTGATGAAAGGAAAGACATGCCAATTCCAGCATGTATAATAGATGTGCCATTTGACTTTGGTACACTCAAAATGGTTGCTGCTACTGTGACAATGTCCAGTACAGGGTGACATCCTCCGCTATTGCTTGCAATAGCAAATCTAGTTATTATTATTCTTCCAACTTTTTGTCCGGCAGATTTTTGGAGCCAATGGAACCAATCTTAATGATAGTTCACTATAATGAGGAACACAAAATTGCGGGTTGCAGTAGGTCTTAAGAACATAAAAATGGCTGTCGTTACCATGGAAACGGAACAAATGTGAAAATTCCAGTTTTGGGTTTGGTGAACTATTTGGATATGCTTAAACTTAGAATCATTATATTTTAATACAATGTAGGTGCCCACTACATACTGGTGTTGGATGATTTTGGCAATCATTGGAACTACTATGTTGCCATGGAAACTACATCAAAAATTTCAAAAATATCAAAATGCTCCAAACTTAATGAAACTTCACAGTAACGATGAGCAACATTGAAAGATGTGGCATTTGGAGTTAGAATTTCCAAAATGGCTGCCGTTACCATGGAAACAATGCAAAAAGGTCAAAATGCTCCAAAAACTTCAGGGTTTGGTGAATAATTTTGGTATGCTTGAACTTAAAATCATCAAATTTTTATACAATATAGATGTCCACTATATACAGGTTTTCGATGATTTTCACAATCATTGGAACTACTATGTTACCATGGAGACAGGAGCAAAAATTTCAAAATTTCAGAATGCTTCAAACTTAATGAAACTTAATATGATTGTTGACTGGCAAGTCTAGATGAGACTTTGACTTTGGAATTTCCAAAATGGCCACCGTTGCCATGGAAACTGCTAAAATATCAAAAATTTCAAAATGCTTTGAACTTAATGAAAATTGATATTATTGTTAACTGGCATGTATAGATGAGACTTTGACTTTGATGAAATTTTCAAAATGGCTGCCGTTGCTATGGAAACGGAAAATTTTTCTTTTCTTAAAATGCTCTGAATGTACAGAAATTTTACAGAAAGATGAATAGCCAACATATATGTGCATTTACTGTTTAAATTTTTGAAATGGCTGCCGCTTAGTGGCAATAGGGAAGGGTGACATCCGCTATTGCTTGCAATGGCAATTCTAGTTAAGTCGCCAAAACGGAGTTTTGGAGACTTTATGCTTTTGTCCCGTTTCTTATTATTATTATTATTATTATTAAGTCGCCAAAACGGAGTTTTGGAGACTTTATGTTTTTGTCCCGTTTCTTATTATTATTAAGTCGCCAAAACGGAGTTTTGGAGACTTTATGTTTTGTCCCGTTTCTTATTATTATTATTAAGTCGCCAAAACGGAGTTTTGGAGACTTATTGTTTTTGTCCCGTTTCTTATTATTATTATTATTATTATTATTATTATTCTTCTTAACCCTAATTTGTCCGACCATTTTCTTCCAAGCCTTAAATGATGGAAACTTTATATTTGGTATGATGTTGGGGTAGTATCCCTAGGGTGCATTCGCTATTTTTATTTCAAATGGGGTCAACTTGGCACTTTTTGGGGCCGGAACATGGGTGGGGTCATTTTTCGACTATTGATTCGCTACTGGTAGAACCTTTAAGTTTTGTGTAATACAAGAGACCGATGTCCAGGTGTCCATTCCACATTTTTTATTTCAGCCCGGGGTCATCTTGGCATTATTTGAGGGGGTCAATTTTCATGGAACATTCTAGAACAATAGTCATGTGATTAGTCATGTGATAGTGTTGAATTATTCCTATGTACTTTTTATGTTATATAATGATAGATTATTACAGGTAGCACCATATGTAGCTGTAATTCGACTTTGGAATTTTTAAAATGGCCGCCGTTACCATGGAAACTGCAAAATGTGAAATTTTTAAAATGCTTCAAATTTAATGAAATTTTACAGAGATGTTAACGAGTGTATGTAGATTTGGAATTTGACTTTGAATTTCCAAAATGGCCGCCGTTGCCATGGAAACAACAAAATGCGAAAAATCTAGATTTGGTCCAATCTTTATGAAACTTGACAGTAATGTGACCTGTCATGTGTAGATGTGCCATCCGACTTTGGAATTTTCAAAATGGCTGCCGTTACCATGGAAACTGCAAAATGTCAAAAATTCAAAATGCTTCAAAATTAATGAAACTTTACACAAATGTTAACTGTCTTATGTAGATTTGGCATTTGACTTTGGAATTTCAAAATGGCCACCGTAACCATGGAAACACGAATGCCTAAATTTGAAAATTGGTCCATTTTTATGAAACTTGTAAGTAATGTGACCTGTCATGTGTAGATGTGCTATCCGACTATGAAATTTCAAATGGCTGCCGTTACCATGGTAACAGCAGAACAATGGTTAGGGCCGTTTGGCGACTTTTGTGTTAGCATCCTAACACAGGATTACTTATTATTATTATTATTATTATTATTATTCTTAACCCTAATTTGTCCGACCATTTTCTTCCAAGCCTTAAATGATGGAAACTTTATATTTGGTATGATGTTGGGGTAGTATCCCTAGGGGTGCATTCACTATTTTTTATTTCAAATGGGGGTCAACTTGGCACTTTTTGGGGGCCGGACAATGGGTGGGGTCATTTTTCGACTATTGATTCGCTACTGGTAGAACCTTTAAGTTTTGTGTAATACAAGAGACCGATGTCCAGGTGTCCATTCCACATTTTTTATTTCAGCCCGGGGTCATCTTGGCATTATTTTAGGGGGTCAATTTTCATGGAACATTCTAGAACAATAGTCATGTGATTAGTCATGTGATAGTGTTGAATTATTCCTATGTACTTTTTATGTTATATATTGATAGATTATTACAGGTAGCACCATATGTAGCTGTAATTCGACTTTGGAATTTTAAAATGGCCGCCGTTACCATGGAAACTGCAAAATGTGAAAATTTTTAAAATGCTTCAAATTTAATGAAATTTTACAGAGATGTTAACAAGTGTATGTAGATTTGAATTTGACTTTGAATTTCCAAAATGGCCGCCGTTGCCATGGAAACAACAAAATGCGAAAAATCTAGATTTGGTCCAATCTTTATGAAACTTGACAGTAATGTGACCTGTCATGTGTAGATGTGCCATCCGACTTTGGAATTTTCAAAATGGCTGCTGTTACCATGGAAACTGCAAAATGTCAAAAATTCAAAATGCTCCAAACTTAATTAAACTTTACACAAATGTTGAATGTCTTATGTAGATGTGGCATTTGACTTTGGAATTTCAAAATGGCCACCGTAACCATGGAAACACGAATGCCTAATTTTGAAAATTGGTCCAATTTTATGAAACTTGTAAGTAATGTGACCTGTCATGTGTAGATGTGCTATTCGACTATGAAATTTCAAAATGGCTGCCATTACCATGGAAACAGCAGAACAATGGTTAGGGCCGTTTTATGCGACTTTTGTGTTAGCATCCTAACACAGGATTACTTGTTATTATTATTATTATTATTATTATTATTATTATTCTTCTTAACCCTAATTTGTCCGACCATTTTCTTCCAAGCCTTAAATGATGGAAACTTTATATTTGGTATGATGTTGGGGTAGTATCCCTAGGGTGCATTCACTATTTTTAATTTCAAATGGGGTCATCTTGGCACTTTTTGGGGCCGGAACATGGGTGGGGTCATTTTCGACTATTGATTCGCTACTGGTAGAACCTTTAAGTTTTGTGTAATACAAGAGACCGATGTCCAGGTGTCCATGCCACATTTTTATTTCAGCCTGGGTCATCTTGGCATTATTTTAGGGGTCAATTTTCATGGAACATTCTAGAACAATAGTCACGTGATTAGTCATGTGATAGTGTTGAATTACTCCTATGTACTTTTTATGTTATATAATGATAGATTATTACAGGTAGCACCATATGTAGCTGTAATTCGACTTTGGAATTTTAAAATGGCCGCCGTTACCATGGAAACTGCAAAATGTGAAAATTTTAAAATGCTTCAAATTTAATGAAATTTTACAGAGATGTTAACGAGTGTATGTAGATTTGGAATTTGACTTTGAATTTCAAAATGGCCGCCGTTGCCATGGAAACTGCAAAATGTCAAAAATTCAGAATGCTTCAAACTTAATGAAACTTTACACAAATGTTGTCTGTCTTATGTAGATGTGGCATTTGACTTTGAAATTTCAAAATGGCCACCGTAACCATGGAAACACGAATGCCTAAATTTGAAAATTGGTCCAATTTTTATGAAACTTGTAAGTAATGTGACCTGTCATGTGTAGATGTGCTATCCGACTTTGAAATTTCAAAATGGCTGCCGTTACCATGGAAACAGCAGAACAATGGTTGGGGCCGTTTTGGCGACTTTTGTGTTAGCATCCTAACACAGGATTATTATTATTATTATTATTATTATTATTATTCTTAACCCTAATTTGTCCGACCATTTTCTTTCAAGCCTTAAATGATGGAAACTTTATATTTGGTATGATGTTGGGGTAGTATCCCTAGGGTGCATTCACTATTTTTATTTCAAATGGGGTCAACTTGGCACTATTTGGGGCCGGAACATGGGTGGGGTCATTTTCAACTATTGATTCGCTACTGGTAGAACCTTTAAGTTTTGTGTAATACAAGAGACCGATGTCCAGGTGTCCATTCCACATTTTTATTTCAGCCCGGGTCATCTTGGCATTATTTTAGGGGTCAATTTTCAAGGAACATTCTAGAACAATAGTCATGTGATTAGTCATGTGATAGTGTTGAATTATTCCTATGTACTTTTATGTTATATAATGATAGATTATTACAGGTAGCACCATATGAAGCTGTAATTCGACTTTGGAATTTTAAAATGGCCGCCGTTACCATGGAAACTGCAAAATGTGAAAATTTTAAAATGCTTCAAATTTAATGAAATTTTACAAAGATGTTAACGAGTGTATATAGATTTGGAATTTGACTTTGAATTTCCAAAATGGCCGCCGTTGCCATGGAAACAACAAAATGCGAAAAATCTAGATTTGGTCCAATCTTTATGAAACTTGACAGTAATGTGACCTGTCATGTGTAGATGTACCATCCGACTTTGGAATTTTCAAAATGGCTGCCGTTACCATGGAAACTGCAAAATGTCAAACAATTCAAAATGCTTCAAACTTAATGAAACTTTACACAAATGTTGACTGTCTTATGTTGATGTGGCATTTGACTTTGAAATTTCAAAATGGCCACCGTAACCATGGAAACACGAATGCCTAAATTTGAAAATTGTTCCAATTTTATGAAACTTGTAAGTAATGTGACCTGTCATGTGTAGATGTGCTATCCGACTATGCAATTTCAAAATGGCTGCCGTTACCATGGAAACAGCAGAACAATGGTTGGGGCCGTTTTATGACTTTTGTGTTAGCATCCTAACACAGGATTACTTGTTATTATTATTATTCTTAACCCTAATTTGTCCGACCATTTTCTTCCAAGCCTTAAATGATGGAAACTTTATATTTGGTATGATGTTGGGGTAGTATCCCTAGGGTGCATTCACTATTTTTATTTCAAATAGGGGTCAACTTGGCACTATTTGGGGCCGGAACATGGGTGGGGTCATTTTCGACTATTGATTCGCTACTGCTAGAACCTTTAAATTTGTGTAATACAAGAGACCGATGTCCAGGTGTCCATTCCACATTTTTATTTCAGCCCGGGGTCATCTTGGCATTATTTTAGGGGTCAATTTTCATGGAACATTCTAGAACAATAGTCATGTGATTAGTAATGTGATAGTGTTGAATTATTCCTATGTACCTTTTATGTTATATAATGATAGATTATTACAGGTAACACCATATGTAGCTGTAATTCGACTTTGGAATTTTAAAATGGCCGCCGTTACCATGGAAACTGCAAAATGTGAAAAAATTTTAAAATGCTTCAAATTTAATAAAATTTTACAGAGATGTTAACGAGTGTATGTAGATTTGGAATTTGACTTTGGAATTTCGAAAATGGCCGCCGTTACCATGGAAACAACAAAATGCGAAAATCTAGATTTGGTCCAATCTTTATGAAACTTGTAAGTAATGTGACCTGTCATGTGTAGATGTGCCATCCGACTTTGGAATTTTCAAAATGGCTGCCGTTACCATGGAAACTGCAAAATGTCAAACAATTCAAATGCTTCAAACTTAATGAAACTTACACAAATGTTGACTGTCTTATGTTGATGTGGCATTTGACTTTGAATTTCAAAATGGCCACCGTAACCATGAAACACGAATGCTAAATTTGAAAATTGTTCCAATTTTTATGAAACTTGTAAGTAATGTGACCTGTCATGTGTAGATGTGCTATCCGACTATGCAATTTCAAAATGGCTGCTGTTACCATGGAAACAGCAGAACAATGGTTGGGGGCCGTTTTATGACTTTTGTGTTAGCATCCTAACACAGGATTACTTGTTTCACTATTTTTATTTCAAATAGGGGTCAACTTGGCACTATTTGGGGGCCGGAACATGGGTGGGGTCATTTTCGACTATTGATTCGCTACTGCTAGAACCTTTAAATTTGTGTAATACAAGAGACCGATGTCCAGGTGTCCATTCCACATTTTTATTTCAGCCCGGGTCATCTTGGCATTATTTTAGGGGTCAATTTTCATGGAACATTCTAGAACAATAGTCATGTGATTAGTAATGTGATAGTGTTGAATTATTCCTATGTACCTTTTATGTTATATAATGATAGATTATTACAGGTAACACCATATGTAGCTGTAATTCGACTTTGGAATTTTAAAATGGCCGCCGTTACCATGGAAACTGCAAAATGTGAAAAAATTTTAAAATGCTTCAAATTTAATAAAATTTTACAGAGATGTTAACGAGTGTATGTAGATTTGGAATTTGACTTTGGAATTTCGAAAATGGCCGCCGTTACCATGGAAACAACAAAATGCGAAAATCTAGATTTGGTCCAATCTTTATGAAACTTGTAAGTAATGTGACCTGTCATGTGTAGATGTGCCATCCGACTTTGAATTTTCAAAATGGCTGCCGTTACCATGGAAACAGCAGAACAATGGTTGGGGCCGTTTTATGACTTTTGTGTTAGCATCCTAACACAGGATTACTTGTTGGTATTTGTGTTTCATACCGATCTGAAAAAGTCCTTTCCAACTGCTTTTCACAGTTTGTTCTTAAGTCGTGCTGTTACGACACCTCCCAGGTTGGGGGAGTTTATAGGCGCTCGCAAACATGTTGAACCCACTACATTCAGTATGTGCTTGTCCAATAATATAGGAGCCTGTAATTCGGCGGTTGTCGTTGATTGCCGTCTGTCATATTTGCTTTTCTTCGTTTATTATTTTATCATAAATGAGGCCATGGTTTTCTCGTCTAAATTGTTTTACATGTTGTCATGTCAGGCCTTTTATAACTTACTATACGGTTTGTGTTCTGTTAATTATTAAAGAACGTGCTGTGACCTTAAGTTGCTTCCATCTATATTAGGCTAGGAAGGCATTCAGTTTATCCATTTTAGTTCGATGTGACCAAAACCACTGCATAAATTACACCATCAGGACAACAGAATATCCGATATAATTCAACGAAACTTACTTTTCTTGCACAGGGGCAGTAAACTGGAAAGGTATTTTCTTGCACTTAATTACTAAATGTGGTGGTTAGAGGTAGGAATCTGAACACTTTTTGAGATAACTGACATCTTACAAATGAGGCAGACAAACTTGTGTACAATCCATTGAGCAGTTTCAGAAGAGATTTAAAGAAAAATTTAAAGAAAAGTTTCTGGATGACAGACGGTGGACACAAATAGTGGCAAAATCTCACATGGCCCTTTAAGCCAGTTGAGCTAAGAACTGCAAAAAATATATATTTCAGGGAATTAATTTTCCCATTCTAAATTTTTCCGGGATAGAAGATTCATAACAGTAAAGAAATATTATATGAGACATTGGAGCAGGACCAACAACATTCTTAGAATAATTGTTAACTGTGGATAATACAAACTATTGACTGTGTCAGAATTTTTCAACATACCTTTACATTAAATTAAAGTCACCAGAAAATGACCATGCACTGGGCGTGGCCTCGTAATTGAAATACATGGATGCTGATGTACTGTATAACTAATATTGATCAAAAGTATATCATAACTGGTGCTAATACATGATCATAAGTATTTTCCTTGTATACTGGTTCACACAAACCAAGATACAGTACACTGAATATTCTTGTAAACCTCTGTTTCAGTTGGGGATCCATCTTTGCAGAACAAGCATTGCACATAAACAACCATACAGCATGAACAATAACAACTAATACCACTACCCTACATAGAAAAGGAACTAAATTCCAAATAACTACTATGATAACAGAGGAAAATAGAAAGACAAGACAAAAAAGAAAAGGCACTTTAACCACAATTAAATATGATACTTGTCAAGAGAATGATATGATAGAGATAACTTTGGAAGCTGAAACATCCAAAGAAATGCATTCCTCTTAGATGAAAAATATTAACATTAAATATTATCTCATACTTGAGAATTCAAGTTTCAACATTTTATATAGTTTCCCACATTTGTGATTGTCATATACCTTTACCACATTCCTGATGCCGTTAAAACCTCTGCAGAGCCAAGCAAATTAAAATGGCTTATAAAGTGTTATCCATTGGAAAAGTATGACTAAATCAAGCTACAGAACTAAACAATTGAAAATAACTTCATCATCCATTTATGTTATAAAAGTAACTATCAAGCTGCCTAATTTTCATTTTGCTGTCACTTTCATAACATTCTCATATAATGAGAAACACCACCAATGTGGCAAAATTAGTCAACATAAATAAACCTCTGACCAAGAGGGTGTTGTTCCTGTAGATGGAGAAATAATCACTATTTCTTGTGTGACCTGACAGATATCACAGTTAAATAAACATTTTTCACATTTAATTTGTATTTCTTTCGTTATAGTTCTAGTTAAAATTCATTGATTGTTGATTGCTATATGTCCAGTGGCAAATTTTATCCATTAATTGTTATCATATCTCAAATGGAATTCTTCCTCTTTAAAGACCAAATATACATCCATTTACAAAATTTGTCCTGTTTGTGTTCACATATTATTGAATATTCATTCAGTCTGAATTTATATCTATTCATTTTTGCAAGTACTCAAGCATTTCTAGGTTGACTTTGCCTGACCAAGTACTCCATGTATTTTTTTCTCTCACAAAATGAACATAAAAAAGAAATAGAAATATAAACATTACAATCATTACATTAAAAACACTTTTGCTATATATTTAAATACTATCTTTATTTTCTATTGGATTGGATATGTGACAGACATTTTCTAAATTTAGGCATTTTGCAAAATGACTGAATTTTCAGGCTATTTATAAAATGCTAACCTTGACAGGCATTATATAAAAATAACTAAATAAAAGTAATGTCATTACATGGGTTATAAATATTTAATGACAAAACTGATTGCACAATGACCACTTATAAACTAAGTTTGATATAACAACTTAATAATTTAAACAAAAACAAATTAACTTTTTTTACTGGACTGCCATTACTTTTTTTTTATCAAATTTATCTAAAAACATGTAAACATCCTGATGGAATTTTAAGATTTCTTTTTTAAAAGATTAATTCACAGTTTACTTATTAAGCAATAAATAAAGCTATATATCAACCACTGAAAAGCCTGATTAATTGACACACAATAACTGTTTAACAACATTTCAAAGAAAACCATATACTATTTAAAGCCTCTTATGTCTCAAAAACATCTTTAACAATAAGTTTATCATTGGGTAGATGTCCCATTATCCTTTCATTGACTGGACAAGATCTACTAGTGATATAGCAAGTTCATAGTCATTAAAACCTTCAGGCAGACAGTTAGC
The DNA here is from genome assembly GCA_017311375.1 of Mytilus coruscus. Classification (NCBI taxonomy): domain Eukaryota; kingdom Metazoa; phylum Mollusca; class Bivalvia; order Mytilida; family Mytilidae; genus Mytilus; species Mytilus coruscus. Next base: position 89,459,569 of record CM029599.1, read on the forward strand.
TACGTGTTGTAACAGATTAGCTATGTCCTGAACATCTACTTCTGGTTGAATCAAATGGTCTGTTTTCTGTAAACAAAAAACAAAAACAAAAACATTAATTGCAACATCATCTCTATTTATTTGGCTAAATTTGTTGAATAATATTTAAAAAAAAAAATTAACCAAACCATTTCGTATAATAACTTGTAACGTGCATGTTAATTATTTCAAATACTTTCATATTTATAGAAATACCAAAATCTTTAGTAAGAGACAATATTGGGACTTAGAATATTTTACATATTAGGAGCTAAAAAATATATCACTTAAATTCATTATTTTTTTCCTGTAACTGCTGTAAATAAACTTTACAACTCTACACAGATTCTTACCAGTTCTCTTAACCATGATGAAAGTGTTGGAGAGACATTAGTCAGAAGGCCCGCACCCCATGCTTTGTCCTTGACTAGAACCTGATATGCAACTCTACAACCTGCTACAGGAAGTAACTCAGCTCCCATGGATTCTCGATCATTTACAGTCCCTAGTACCTATGAATATACATTATTAGTAAGTACAGATGAGAAAGATGCAAATTCTCTTAAAAAACCTTAAAAGCTTTGTAGTTGCAGTTATATGCAGAAAATAACAGAATTTCACCATATTATGTTCCTTTCCCAATGAATTTAGATAGAAATAACATGGTGTACATGCTTTTTAAAAAATAACACTTCACAGTTTTACCTTTTCACAATCTGTCCCACTCTGCTCAAGTAGGACTTCCAATAGGATAAGTCATTTATTCCCTATTTTGTCAATTAATAAAATCATATATCAAGTTAAACAACTTGAGAACTCTTTTATTCTCAATTCTGTTAATTGATAATATTTTATAATAATTTAATTTTGGATGTAACACGTCTTCTGATTGGCTGAAAGTTGTTTCTCTATCAGCTCATAGACATAATTTTGTCATGTGACTGTGACATCATCAACGTTTATTCATGATTTACTCCTTAAAAAGGGAATTTAGAATTAAATTATAAGGAATGACTATAATATTTTTTCTGAGTATTCGAAATAACCTCAAAAATGTGATGCACACTTTAAAATAACCCGCTACGTGGTTATTCGGTGTGCACAACATTTTTGATGTTATTTCTTCATAGACAGAAAAAATATTACAGTCATTCCTTAATTAAGCTAAACTTTTGTAGCACTTTTTGTAGATAAAACATTTTTTAAATGATATACTTAATACTAAAGGAAACAGTACATTGATTAATTGGTCCTGTAAATTAAAAGTTTGCTTCTGGCTTGAAAAAGGATTGAAATTTCAAAACCAAAATGTTTAAACATTTGATGGTATTTATAAATAGTTTGATAACTGGATAAAAATCTAAACTAAAGTTGAAAAACTATTTACCTCCTCTGCCAATTTATCATGTCCACAGGAATACAATTCAACCACATGGTGTCTTTTAAAAAAGTCCAAATCTAGACCAAAGTCCTTAGCGAGTTCAAGAACCAGTTTACACCAGTTACGGACTGGTTTAAACCTAACTGATTCTGATCCTGGGAATTGTGGTGATTTTTCTATATCCTGTCTTTCACCAGAATGCACAGTACATGTAATTATTTTGGATAGAAACTGCAATAGATATAAACAACTTTTTATTTAATTTGATTCATACAACATTTATCCTTTAGCCTTAAAATACTTAATAGTTATTACACATTAATATTTATACAAGTTACACTTTGACATATATTCAAACTAATATGGACTTCATTATACAGAGAAAGGGTAGCACTTATTGTGGCATGGTTATTTCATTTTAAACATTGATCATTAGGATAGGATTTAAATGACACTGGTATTAATCAAATGACCGACATTAAATACTATTTGATTCTCTCTGAAAATGCATATAACAATACTTTTATATATAATTGTAGATGATATTTTTTTCCATTCCCATTTAAAGTTGGAAGTGTTAAGTTAAAGAACGTGCCACTAATATTGTCTGACCTTCATATATATCAAACAAATAACTTATTCAAGTATCACATTTATCTTGTTTTAGACATTTCCACAGATTGCTTAATCACATCTTAAATAATAGATTATTTACTAGGACAAATAAAAGTATAAAAGACATAAAAATTAAAAGCAACATGTGAGAAAAAATGTAATATATATATTAAATAGAATTGGGAAACTAAAATGGAATGTGCATGCATAGAATTATGGCCCTTACCCCCTTCCATACCTAATATTCAAAATGTACTGATTTTTTTTAATTTTTAACTGGAATTGGTACTTTAATAAATATAGATTCTCACATTGGTACCAGCAGATTATCGGATTTATCCAATCGAGATAGTGTTTACACTACAAACCATCTGGATTTCTGTCATAAGATGTGAGGTTTTATATTCATTGTTGAAGTACTTCCTGCAACTGTAAAGATGAAACATCAACAAAGCAGTGTTCCCTTAAATAAGTTGTTCTCTTTTTTCTATTATTTCAGGGAACAAATGTACATTAACTCAATATTCTAATGTTATATTTACCTGTTTTCTGTTATTAGTTATTGTAGGGTCAACATTCTGAGAAGGCAGTAATGGATGCTGATCAAATCCCTTGAAGAAACTATTTCTACCCTGAAATCAACACAAAATACTATTTAAAAAATCTCTTTGTTTTTTAATGATTTTTATCATTTTTCTGAAAATACAAAAGGAAAACTTAGTTTAAGCAACCATTTATGTGTACATTGATACTAATTTGGAAACCAAATACATATATTTTCTTGTTGTATTCAGGTGCCAGATCAATCTAACATTTTGCCACCTTTCCTAATTTAGAATTTATACAGGACTGAAAAAAATCACTATTTTTAATTGATATCCTCTCTGTTTATAGTAATATTGTAGCATATTTTAGCATATTTGGGCAGTACAAATGTTTATCTTTTCTTTTTTCTAATGTCTGTGAATATGAAATGAATGTTTTAGTGTCTCATTATAAATATAAAGCCTTTTTTAATAAGTTTTGTTACAATAGATATGATGGCTTAACTAATAACAAAGTTTTAAATCACTTCTCACAATAGCTCTACATTGCAGAATTACTGAAAAGGAAGTATATATATATAAAACTAAAATGTGCAGTCAACTTAGAATTTGTGTATCTTTCTTAAAGCATATAGTTCTATAAGTTACTCAAATCCAATTACATTTTCATTGTGTAGTTCTTTAAGGGTGACCCTATTACATTTTCATTGTGTAGTTCTTTAAGGGTGACCCTATTACATTTTTATGAAGTGTTAAAGTCCTTCATAATAATTTTAGCATTTGGTCAACCATGTGAAATTACAATATTGTTCAATCTTCAATATAACATAATGGAATACTTTCAAAATCACAAAAATAAAAAAAACATTTTAACTAAATACTTTATGGATACTGGTTTGAATATTTGTGTGCAGCTGGGACTTTTGTTGTAGGTTTAAAAGCTTTGTTATGGAAACATATACTGTCTTGTTTTATCCCCTTCTTTAGGTAATGAAGAATGAATGATAAGAATAAATGATAGTCACATTAAGCTGTCAAACCAATCACTTTGTTAAGATCCAATAAAATATACCCTTGGAGAAATTATTTATCTGAAGATGTACATTTTTTAAATAAGACATTTTTTAATTACCTTAGTGTCAAAAAGAGAAATCACTTTGACAGATTTGATATTGAAGGTCAAAACTGCTAACATTATCACAGACAGATGATAATGGTGATGTATCAGACCATAATTTGTTGTCTTCTGTTCAACTGCTAGCTCTACAAGAGATGTAGGACCCCTTATGTCCTGCCAAAGTGGTTCAATGTTAAACACAGGAACTTCATTGGCCTCACAGTTTGCCTACAACAAAGATGATGAAATTTGAAATTACTTTTTAAAATTAATATTTGTTATTGATTAAAACATTAATTTATGTACTTTTCAATTAATTTGTGATTTTTTTAAAACTTTTTTTCCATTGAATTTACAAATACATCCCCATTACATGGAATCAAAATAAAAACAAATAAACAACTGGGGTATAAGCACACTATACAGCCCTTCACAAAAATGTTACAAGGCTCTTTTGTGAAAACTGAAAGATCCTTGGTCAGCCAAATATAAATTTTGATTTAAAAAAAAACCCAACTCATCCAAGGTTGTATAATAAGAGAACTTGAAGGGATTATAAACAATAAATGAAAGTGCTGTTCTGGTTACATAAATAATTATATGGTATTAATGTTGTTTAAATCTGCACATATGCAGTGTTATATATTTACAGGTAACCGATGCCTGACAGGTGAATAAATAAAATAATTTATAAAGGTATAAATAAAACATAATATTTGTTTGTCAAGACAATATGACAAAAAAAGGATTGAATATGCAACCCAATATTGTAGGAAAAAACTAGAGTATACCATATTTTTTTTTTCATTTTTATCATCCAATGATTATGACCCTGACCCCTTGGGAAAAGCTTTTAAAATACATCAGTTCAAAATAATAACTGCTAACCTCTTTAAAATATCATGTCACAATATTGAGTCCAACTAAACCATTGCCTATTGCAGAAAATATCTTATTGGAACATGCTTTCCAACAGGGGATAAGCATGCATATTAGTAAGAATTATGAAATAGTATGAAAACATAATACAGCAATACAATTATAAAAAAGATTATATATAAACAGTCAGTAAGATTGGTTTGAAATAATTCTAATAAATACTGAAAGATTTCTATTTTCATTTGTCTTGTTTTAATTTATCATTCACTTTCAAGATTCCAAAAGAGGGGAGATAACACTACATCATACAGTTACTACATATTACCTTTGTCTGAAGGAAAGAGAAAAATGTTTTTAAGGTTTGATATGTTTTTTTACAAAATACTCTAACAGTGTTTTACACATCTCATATACATCAATAAATATTAACATCGCATATGATATGTAAATGAGACAGTAACAAATGACATCGAGATAAAAATATCCCTAATTTCTTCTCTGTATAATAGCGCTACTGCTTAATTAAGAGATTCAATATAAACTTTATGCAGGAAGCCTTTGATACAAATGTCATAATTTTAAAGTGCCTATAGTCAAGAAAAACAAATAAAAAAAATCATCAAAATCAAAAGAGAGTTTGATTTATTAGGTTTTAACATTATTTTAAAATCTTATGCCATTATGGAGATATCACCAATGTACCACATACTGTGGACTCATTTTTATTCACGGGATACCAATTTTCATGTTATTCACAGATATAATGAAAGAACCTTAGTGAGCGCGCTCACATACCCCACATCGTCATTGGAGAAATAAAATAAGTGTAAGAAAAAAAAAATTGTATCAGAAAAAAAAATTGAATCATAATTTCCTGTCAATATGCACATCTACATAGTATGTCCTTATTATCTACACAGTTTCATGAAATTCTGTTGTGTGGTTTGAGAGGAGTTGCGATGACAAAAGGTTGCAGTAGTATATTGGGCAAATAAGTTCAAAGGGGCGTAACTCCTGGGAAAAAAATTGAATCGTAATTTCCTGTCGATATGCACATCTACATAGTATGTCCTTATTATCTGAAATGGTTTCATGAAATTCTGTTGTGTGGTTTGAGAGGAGTTGCGATGACAAAAGGTTGCAGTAGTATATTGGGCAAATAAGTTCAAAGGGGCGTAACTCCTGGAAAAAAAATTGAATCGTAATTTCCTGTCGATATGCACATCTACGTAGTATGTCCTTATTATCTGAAAAGGTTTCATGAAATTCTGTTGTGTGGTTTGAGAGGAGTTGCGATGACAAACTGTTGCAGTAGTACATTAAAGTAAATAAGTTCAAAGGGGCGTAACTCCTAGAAAAAGAATTGAATCGTAATTTCCTGTCGATATGCACAACTACCTAGTATGTCCTTATTATCTAAAAAGGTTTCGTGAAATTCTGTTGTGTGGTTTGAGAGGAGTTGCGATGACAAGAAACAGGACTGACGGACGGACGGACGGACGGGTCAAAAACATTATACCCTCCGCAACTCGTTGCGTGGGGTATAATTAAACCATGAATTTAAATGTTCAAGGAAATACAAATTTGCTATAGGCTTGTATGCAGACTTTAGCAATTCAAATATCCAAGACAACAGAATTTTTCCTCAATCTAGATAATTGGTACCTACAAAAGTCAATGAATCCACAGTAACAGTTGATATATTTGCCACTGACAAAATGTTTACAAGACATAAATTAAGTAAAGCTGTAATCTACATGACAATACTAAAAGCAATATAACTTAAGGTGTGTTTATTCACTGCAAGAAAACTGAAACATTGCAAATCAAATCACTGTGACAATAAAGCTATAAATGAGTTACCTCCATCAAAATGTCCAGGAATTCTGTGACAGCTTCCATAAAATCAACCATTTTACCTTCACTTATTCCAATCTCCTGAAATTCAATTCCAACAAGAAAAATAAAGTCCATACTTCTAGAATCTAGAGTAGGGGTATATAACATGTGTCCATATGACAAATGACCTGCTTGTATGGTCATATATCCATGTTCAAAACCCTAATTTGGCACATATTTTTTAAAGTTCACATCATAATGAGCATGTGAATTTGAGATGAAGAACAACAATAAAAGTTTTGTTCCTTTGCTTTTTTTTTTTTTTTCATGTGTATGTAGTGATTTGGTGTAATGAATTGATACATCATATCCATTCTTTTCCATTATGTACACTTAGTTTCAAGTTGATGTGACCACATATTGAAGTGATGGTAAGCAACCTAAGTCAGACGGACAGACTGAAAAACATAATGCCTCCTCTGCTATTGTAGACAGTGCAAAAAAAAAGTAAACATTTTGTATCTGTTACGTAATTATATGGTGAAAATCAGCTAATATTTTGGAAACTAAATGGAAAGCCATAAAAACTAGTAATGTACCTAGCCTGTTGTTTAACTATTTTTTACTTATAACATCTGTCATGTTGATAATTTGACACTGCATCGTAAGGACGATTATAGCCATGTCTGAAAAGCTTTCAAATGAGAAAAAATTTATAAAAAGTTATCTTGAAAAGGGTATGGAAAGTGATGGAAACATTACGTTCTAAAGAGCAAATGGCACTCAAAAGTTTGTAGTCAGACAAAATGCACTAACCTTTCTTGTTAACCTATCCTTTGGTATTTTTCCAACCTACAAAATATTATAACATTTGATTTTCAACTGTTCTTTCTAAAATCAAAGACATTTGTTGATGATGGGAGTTTTTAACGACCTTGACTGGCTATACAGCCCTCGCACGGTCGGTGACATTTGTTTATTAAGGCAGATTAACTGTATACCGCCATCTTGGATTGTAATATACTAGTTCTCAATAGGTCTAGTTCTTTGCTTAAATCTGCAAATTTTGAGACAGATTGGCAATTAAAGGGTTAGACTGTTTATTGGAATAAAGAAAAATAAGTGATTCATTGCATTATTCAGACTGATTTATCAAATACCAAATGTGTGTGTTTGTTTGAATCAAATTGTCAACTTAGCCATTTAAGGGGAGATAACTCAAATGGTAAACTTTTATAAAGGAATGATAGAAGTAAAAATTGAAAATTACTTCTAGCAAGAAAACAAGGTCGGTGACAGCATTTTTTCTTTTCATTTTCTTAAAGCATATTTTAAAACCTATCATCTCATATTTTATTTCTAAATTCTATCGCATATATTTCTTTTTATTCACAATAAAGTGTTTTTTCATGAACAATCTATGCAAATTTGGGCAATTTTGCATGATTTGTAGCTTGAAAGATAGCATGGCTACCCATACTTTTTATTATATTTTCGAAAAAAGCATGGAAAATCTACATTTTGGCAAAGCATAAGAAAATTCTATCTGAGGAAATATATACCAATGATCCACCTTAAATGTTTTATTTCATTCTAATTTCGAAGTTTATGAGAGATGAAGGTCAAAGATCAAAACAACAGCAGCATGTTGAAAGAAAGGGCAAATCTAATCAAGCTTGGTATAAAATCACCACTAAGAGATGATGAGTCCAGATGATGTCTAAGTTGAAGCACTCAATATGTCAACCTATAAAGCAGTCTTTTCAAGTTATTCAAGTCATATTATCGCAATGGATTTCAATCTGTCTCAAATGACCTTTTGAAATAATAATCAAAAAGTCTGCATAATGAAAGAATTTTATCCTAAATTGAATTCAGGGTCTCAATGTAATATGAATTATAAATAAGAGTAGGAATCTTACATTACCATTAATTCAGGGTCTCAGTGTTATATGAATTGTAATCAGGAGTAGAAATCTTACCTTTTCCATTAATAATGCTGTTGACTGGAATCTTTTTGAAATGAACATACTCCACATCATAGCTCCTACTCCTGTAATTAACAATTCATTTTTAAGACTAAAGCAAAAAAAAAAAACGTGGGATTTATATTTAACAAACTGTCAGTACAGGTGAAGTCGTTGTTTCCTACATTTAACAACAGTAAATAATCTTTTTTCCTACTTAGATAAGGTCAATGCAAGTCAAGTATTTACATTACAATGAATATCAGTACCATCTAGAGGCTGAACAGATGTTTATATTACATTGAGTATTGTTATCAATTAGAAGCTGGAACAAGCAAAACTTTTACCAACTAAGACACATTCTCAACACTTTATCACAATCAGGTATAATTTAGTTAAACCATTCTTACCATGCTGGAGAACAGCATTCTGTACCAGCTTTAGATACTCAGAAGAAAGCTTCAAATTCTGCACCAACTACAAAAAGAAATTTACAACTGGTGTTCAATATCCAATTTTCCATGTAAAGCATATCATTTTATAATAAAATGCTTTAACAAAAACAAAATACTCCTGTTCAATGATATTTTCATTGAATAATAAAGGTAAGTACTGATTATCAGGTTTTCTGCATACTGAAATTCTAAATTAACAGCTGCAAGTCATACGAAGAAGCATCTTTAGCAAGTGAGTGCAGTGAATGAGGACAAAAAGTATCATACTGTATCAAATATCTCATATTTTACAATATCAATATAAAGAAAATCTAATAATGGATTATCGATACTCAGGTTTTATTTTTGTGGATTTCATGATGAAAACAATATTTTTTCTTTATTTTACAAGCCAGCTTGAAAAAACATAGGTTCAGGTCAAACAAATCACACATTATGACGTCAGAGGTAAGTCTAGGTCATAATTATTAAGACAAGGTCAAACACAATTGACACCACAAACTTGTGATACTGTAATTTGGAAGTCTTTTCATTAGTTTTAAGATAAGAGACAAGGCCTTACCAAAATGAAATTTAGCTAAAAGATGTGTTATACAAAGATATCTAAGTGGGTAAAATATATTTTGGGTAGGCTTTTGCTCATTTTCAATTTTGCCAAAAATTATGTTTTAAATGGCAATTTTTTAACAAATATTTCAATATAAAAATATTTGTGAAATCATAATGATATCACAACTGACATTTCTGCACTAAAGTATTTCAATTGTATCACTGTATTTATTTTAATAACATTAAAATATTTCTAAAATGGTATGAAGAGTTTATTATTTTAGCAATTTCATGTGCCAGATAATGGCTCTTATCATACCTCTTCATTTTATTCTGAAAAGGAGACGCTGCTGTGATGCAGATTTGTTAAAAGAAGATTACAAACTATGTCCCCTTCTCACTCATAAAGATACAAAATAAGACATGTAGGATTTATTACAGAATTAAAATGTCACAGGCTCGACAAAACGACATGTAAACAGAGTGGAGTAACTATGACTCTGTAACAATCAATCAATTTATGATGGTGACAGAAAAACTTGTGAAATAATATTTTCATTTGTTCTCCCTCACAATCTTGCTGGAGTAGATTTTGTGTTTAGTGTACCTCTTTTAGTGAAATAGCCATAATGAGAACACATTCTAGTATACTTTGAAAACTGTAAGAAAAGTTCTAAAGATAAACTTTGTGCAATACATGCTATATATAGAACCAAAATTCTGTATGTGCCTGTCCCGAGTCAGAAGCCTGTAATTCAGTGGTTGCAGTTTGTCGCTGTATATCATATTTGTTTTTTCATTTATTGTTTTGTACATAAATCAGGTTGTTAGTTTTTTCATTTGAATTGTTTTACATTTGTCATTCCAGGGCCTTTTTAAAGATTGCTATATGGTATGATTTTTGCTCGTTGTTGAAGGCCATATGGGGACCTATAGTTGCTAACTTCTAGGTCATTTGGTCTCTGGTGGAGAGTTTTCTCTAATTGGCAATCATACCACATGTTCTATTTTTTGATACAGGTCAAGGATTGATTTAGGGTTTATTGGGACCTGTAAAACATTTTGTATAAATCAATTAGTAATTTTACCTCTGGATCATTGTACCAATAAACAGCATTTTCCCATGAGGTATTGGCATACAGAACATCACTGTCTAAACTGTGGATAAATCTTTGCTGTAAAATCTCTAAACAACCTGAAAGAAACAATAGTTTAAAAAAATTATTTCAACTGGCAGCTTTATTAAAATCTGATGAATGTTTTAGAGATGTCTCTCAATGGATATCTGTAACCATATTTAGTAGCTTTCCCATAACACTATCTGAATCAAGTTTTATAATGAGAGCAGGTTTATAAAATTTTACCTCTTTAATATTTGTTTCACTTGTTATTTTTAATAACAATCTTTGTACATAGATTTAACACTAGTGATTATTTATTTTCAAGACATTTTAGATTCTTCCTATCAATTGGTAGTCTGAGTAAATGGATTAATGTATATAATATATTATGTAATTTATGCATTCATTTAAATTCATTTCTCACACATGCATCCCATTATTTTTAATCAAATAGGTCTAGTATTCACCCTGTATTTTATCCAGTGTTGTGACAGTCTCTGTGACCTCTTTACCAGGGTCAACCTCCATATTATCAGACAAACCAAACTTGACGATATCACATGGCTGCAGACCTGTCTTGGCAATGTACTTGGCAACCAGCTCTGATAGTGAACCTATAAAAATCATACAATTATTATGCACAAAAGAACTATGTATTTTTTATCTGGCTGACCAAATTAACATTATACTAAATTCAGATGATCAAAAACTTCTAAAGACATGATTTTGTTAAAAATCTGCCTTAAACCTAAAACAAGGTTTTTTCCTCAATAATTTTGTAATTATCTGAAGTATAGACTTTTGCCACTACAACATAACAGATTCATTGATGACTGCTTAATATCCATCAGCAAATATTACATACATAATCAGGATAAGAACATGTTATTGTGAAATAGACATTATGCTTTGTACTTGACTGGACACAATGAGTCAGTTTAGAAAGTAATAGTATACAAAGTAACAGTCTAAACAAAGATATGTCACCCTATTCAGACACATTATTCAGATTTTCTCTCAGTTGACCAGTCTTTATTCTTTCTCCTAAGAGTTGTATGCTTGGTGGAGTAGTAGTATATACCAATTTCAAAGTCCTTTGTTTGACTCCTCACCTTTTCAAACATTGAACACACTGGTTCTGCCTCACACATAAATATATTTACTGCATTATCACAAAGAATGTTTACAATATAGAAAGAAAGGTTTTTTTCCTAGCCATAATGTAGATTAATAGATGTCTAAAATATCTAACAAATTTACTATTATAGTAATCATACTGACTATAAGGATTCCAATTTTTCATTTAAAAAAAAAATACAATTTAAGGATTTTATATAGAAATAAGAAGATGTGGTATGAGTGCCAATGAGACAACTCTCCATCCAAGTCACAATGTGTATAAAGTAAACAATTATAGTTATACTTGGTTGCTTCAAAAAATAAATTGAAGATTAGCCTTTCTTTGTGTGTTAAACATTATGGCTTTGATAAACTATGAAATTATTGAAGATAGTCTCCCATGAACAAATATATTAAATATATGTTTTACAATACCTCTTCCACCTTCCATTAACTTTGAAACCGACACTGGAATAGGCTGTGACATATCGTCTGCTCTTTGTAGACCTAACAGATTACACAAAGACAGCACATCTTCTAACTGTTTGACTAGTTGGTCCCATCTCTGTAAGTCAACAGAGTTACACTGACTTTGATCATCATTTGATGCTGTATCTGCATCAGGATCCTGTCAATATTACAGACACATTTGTGATATATGTGTGGTTAAAATGATCCTAAATTTTATATATATTGTGAACACAAAATTACTTTATTTCAAGCTCATATACACAAAAGTTACCAATCAATCAATTAACATATAAATTCATTATCAATATGAATAAAAGGAGGTGTAGAATATATGTCAACAAGACAGAAACCCACAATACAAAATCCAAACCACATTAATGTTTGTTGATCAGAAAGATACACTTTTGAAATTAAACATCCTAAAGATGATTCTGATAAATTTTAATCACTGTTGGACAAATTGTTTAATGCCATTATCAGCCCTCTAGACTATATCACGATGGCCAGTTTTTATTGGTGGAGGAAGCTGCAGGGCCACTATTTAACTGACATCAGTGTACAGTGAAACTTCTCAAAACCAGCCGCCCGTCGGACCACGAAAAACGGCGGGTTTGCCGGGGTGGCCGGTTTGTTAAAAATTGAAATCATCAAGAGTTACTTCCCTTCAATATGTGTGTTTGAGTATATATGAAAATGTATTCTACTTTAATCAAAATATGTTTTCCTCTGTGAATTTTAGTTTTGTATATTATATGTATCATAAAATACATCTACAACTTCTATTTTATCTTATTTTATTTTTTTTTATTTTGCAGGAATAATAAATAAAATATACCATACATTAATGGTATTTCATTAATAATTAATCAAAATGTTCTACATATTATTCAAAATCGTGTATTGAGCTGTGACTTTGCAATATCATGCATAATTATCTTTACTTGTCATCACATCATTAGCTTGGGTATTGAGTAAATTTGACAGGTGAACAGTAGTCAGTCCGCAGGCATGCAGTTGACCGGATTATCTTCTTTGATTGCATAACAATTTTATGTACGAATTGGTGATTTCAGATGACAAGGCCGGTTTTATGAGGTTAAATTTTATTGATTTTGATTTCAGCTCTTTTCATAATGCTAGCAAGACAAAGGTTTGGTTGACTTGCTTGCTTTGTTTGTATAAATGTTTGCTCAAGCATTGTAAATTGTAATTAAGATTGACATCTGCAAACAATATAAGTAGGCGGAGTTAAACTTGTGTATAGGTAAATTTGGTTATTTGATAATGTCCAATCAAATCTAAATTAAATGTATACAAGTTTAAAACCGCCTTTTTATATTGTTTTCAGATGTCAATCTTAATTGCAATGCTTGAGCAAACAATGATACAAACAAAGCAAGCAAGCCAAACAAACCTTTGTCTTGCTAGCATTATGAAAAGAGCTGTAACGAAATACAAAAAGACCGGCCAGTATCCGGTTTAAAGGGGTGGCCGGTTTTATAAGGTTACATGACCATTTAATTGAATACAAATCGGCCAGGACTTCTTGATCTGGCCGGTATGAGGGGAGAACCGGTATTCAGAGGGACCGGTTTAGAGAAGTTTCACTGTATTACCCAATCTGATTAAAATACAGATCTTGAGTCTACACCTTGCTTACATCCAACAATGTCCTGATTTACTTTCTCACCTTGTAAGAGAACCATGGACACGGGATTGTTTACTACCTTCATATACCATTATTAAATGACAACCAATGAAAAAAAAAGACATTTTCTTAAGAGTGTACATCGCTTCCCTTGAGAGAACATTATGCTCACCACACAATTATGCACGAGAGGTAGACGAACTTCATATCAGGTTTAGAGTGTACCCAAATATAGAATAGGAAAAATCCACAAAGCCTAAATTAGATTCACGCTTTTAATTTAATGGAAATTTAACCTTTGACCAATCAAAGCTAGTTTTGCTAACCCTCTTCGGCTTCGGCAGAGGACAACAGTAAACAAAAATTGCAATTGGCAACATTTTGCCACAGTCGACGATGAAGCTTTGAAAATACATATTAAGGAAGCTCTTGTTCATGTCTTACTGTAGTAACAAATTGTCAAAATACTTGCGCTAGAGAATTATTTTTGTAACTTAAAATGCTTCATATGTACAACAAATTAAGACTCTTTCTGTAAAATATTGGTGGCCGTGGAAAGGGCTGTTTGTGAAAGCTCTCCTTGGCATGGATTTCAAATACCGGTACTTGTTTTTTCGTCACTCCAATTTCAAAAACTTCTAACCTGGCCACATCATTTTGATGGGAGATAACTTGTGTAAAAGTCAAGAGGCTCAAAAGGTTATTTACTGGTGAATAAAACAGTGATTCATCGCATATTATTAATTTTTAGAGTTATTCAACATTCCTTGCATTAAAATGATAATTAACCCCATTGTTCATTTTGATCCTCTGTCAGTCTTCTTATATTGGTATTTAATCCTCAGTCATCTTTTGGTGGTTTTTTAAAGTCATTGGTTAATAAAGGTGTCATAAAATAGGTGTTTTCATATTAATCCTGAATCCTGATGTTCCAAAAGACAACAAGGAAAGTGTTCCAGAAAAAAAATATTTTAAACACATTGACTATAGATAAAATGGTACATGGAACTACACTGCTCCTCAAAGGCCATAAATCCAATTTCCAGTTTTTATAACTGTTCAAATATAACAATTCACTACAATATGAAATGAGTGAATATTGTTAAACAGAAAATGTGATATTGTTCTTGTTGTTAAAATATTTAAATTTCAAAGACTCTTTTTTCTTGCTATAACTGATATATGGATGTTGGGTAAATTGCCAGGAGAAATATTGTCATTTAATTTAAAAGAACAGAGTTCCAATGTCCCTCGCGTTGCACACATTTTATCTATCCAAGGTACAAGGGCAATAACTGAAAAAAGCACTTTTTTTTCATTCTTTAAATCTTTTTATTAATATCTTGGAGAAATGAAGGCTTCAGAGCAAATGCAGTGTGATTTCCATTATAATTAATATTTCCAAGGGGCATAACTCGTTAAAAATATTTGATCAGCTCTTATTTTCGAAAGTGTCAAAGACATTGCTGATATAAACCTATGATATAAGTTTCATAAAATTCTGGCAATAAATGTACACATGAGAGCCCTAACAATGCAATTTTCCATATAATTAATGTTTCCAAGAGACATAACTCTTTTAAAAATAATTGATCGGCACTGAATTTCGAACTTGTGAACGACATTGCTGATATAAACCTATGATATAAGTTTCATAAAAATCTGGCAAGAATTGAACACATGAGAGCGCTAATGATGCAAATTTTCCATATAATCAATGTTTCCAAGGGGCATAACTCTTTAAAAAAAAAAAATCAGCACTGATTTTCAAACTGATCCAAAGCATTGCTGTTATAAACCTATGATATAAGTTTCATAAAAATCTGGCAAGAATTGTACATGTGAGAGCGCTAACAAGACCGGAAGGATGCACGGACGGACGCCCGGTATTTATGTGTCCCCCGCAACGCATTGCGCAGGGGACAAAAACAGTTCATGACTTTTGGTTTCAGCTGAAATGAGGATTTATCAACCTCAGGGATGCAATATTCACCTCAGCCATTGGCCTCAGAAAATATCACACCCTTCAGCTTGAAAAATCCTCATGTCAACCTTACTTAGAGTCATGAATTGTATATAGTTTACCCACGTAATTTAGCAAATTTTAACAGCTTTATTTTCAAACATACATTTATTCCTACAGATAATTATCTTACCTTTGCTTTGACTTGATTATATTCCATTTGTTTAGCTACAGATCTGCATGCAAGGCTAAGTAAATATGCTGCTACTGCATTGTTGCTATGACAACAAGCATCTCTTATTTTCTGCCACCAAGGAGAGATACTGTCATATTCAACTAGCACTTCAGCATTGTCTGTTAAATAAGATGTATAAGATTAAACCATCAACATTATCCTTTGTTAAAATAGCATTGTTTTTAGAACAGACAACTGATGTCTTTCGGTTTTTTGTGCTGTTGGATTACTGTCTTATTGAAGTACACATCACATCTCCATTTCTTCACATTGATTTATTTATACTTCAATATTAAATTTAATTTTATTATTATCTATTACCATTATCATCTCTTTTGCATTTTATGTTTTGAACAGTAGCAAGTTAAACAAGTGAAACTGCGAGCTACTGCTCACTGATGATACCCCCGCCCGCCCAGGAAGTTGTTGAGTGATGAATCTGAAAACGCATCACACGGTATAGCTGACTTATATAAACCCTGAAACCAAATTTAAGAAATCCGTATGATGTTGTTCCTGAGAAAGATGCGACGAAAAGTATTCATGGGACGGATGGACGGGCAGACAGAGGTAAAACAGTATACCCCCACTTTTTTAAAGCGGGGGTACTATTATAGTAAATCATAATTTTTATATTTCAAATCAAATTTCAATTTTACTACATACAACCTTTAAAATCAGTACATATAAACTTATGGGCTCCTTTATTCTCTTACTTTATGACCATTACTAAAACACTATTAATCAATGTATGAAGTTTAAGATTTACCTGTCAATTCTGTGATGACTTTAATGATGTGGTACAATGCAGGTATACAAATCACCAAAGGTTCAACATAGGATAACCAGTAATAAATCAACATATGCTATAATATATTCAGATAACAATTAAGATATTGACATGTCACTGTTCATTCTATCTTGAATTCCAGACAGACTTTTAAGTGAAGCTGAGGCTCATTCCAAATTTATCAACTTTACTCTTTCTGTTGAATAGATTCACCTTCTTGCAAAGGAAATTATAATTAAAATTGAAGTTTGTAACAACAACAAATTTGATCTATAAAAATCTGCATTCATAGAAGTTGAAAATCTGTATTCACAGAAGAGATCTTGCTGGCTGCAATCATTGTATAAACCAAAAAAGATAATTAACTTGGATTCACTTCAAGTATCCTGCATTTGAGGATTCACTAAAAAACTTTTATAAATGTTATATATTAAATCAACTTGAGCATATTAAATCTAAAAAAACAGGTAAACTCAGATTTTATAGTAAAATTTGCTCATCATTTGACTTAAAAGCTTACCTAAGCTATGATATACCAAAATATGAGAGATCACTTCTCACAAATATTAGAATAAGTGAACATTCACTTACTTCTGAAACAGGGAGATACAGTAAACCAAAAACTTTAGCAAGTGAAAGATTCTGCAAATCTTGCGAAGACAAAGTAGAAGATGAACTGTACCTTTTATATTGTCCCCTATATAAAATAACCTTCCAGAGAAGTTTAGTATTTTCAAAAATTTGATTTAGATGATGATATCAAAGCAGTAATATATTAACTTAATCTGAATATTATAAATTTGGCTAATGCCAAACAAATATGTAATTATTTGAGGCAAACTTTTCAAGTTCAAAATAACACTTAATGTCAGTTCGTCTACCCTAAGTTATGGAAATACTATGCAAAAAATTGGACATGAACATATCATTAATTTTCTCTTGTTATGCATTTATGTTTTATTTACATGATTTGTCATGTTGTATATGTCATGTATGCTTGTATACTTGAATTACGCAATGTCATATTTATTATATGTGCTTTATCCAAAAAATATTTGATTTGATTTGATTTGAAAATAAGATAATATAATATAATTATTTTACTTGAATTTGTTTCCAGACTGTAAAGAATAATCTGTTTCTTACCATTAGCAACTTTGGGGACAGAGAGCTATCTTGTAGAATGATACCCAGTTCATTGGCTGATTTGTTGTCTCTCAGAGAAAGCTCAAACAGAAATTTAACTGTAAAAAAAAAAAATCAGCACTATAAAACAGAATCCTTTGTTTTTTGGTTCCTTACTGTGATTTTATAATTAAGATATCCATTATAACTGTAACATGTCACAATATTTAAATGATCACAATAATAGAATGAGTTTGTAAAAAAACATAATTTTACTAGACAGTAGACACTCATTTATACCTTATTTGACAAAATAACAATCTGTTAAAAAACAACACAAGATTTTATCAAGGGGCAATAAAAAAATCAAAAACAAACAACCTAATTGCCAAAGAAAAAAGAGGATAAGAAAAATATAAGTTTACAAACAACTACACTGAAAAATCATGATGGAATAACAAGAACCCATCTAAAACTTAGAGTGAACTTTGGTGCTCAAAATGGTAATCCTGCATCACAATGGAAACCCATCAAAATCTCATGTTACATTCTAAAGAAAAGTCATGATCAGTAATAAGGCAATCTCAGATTATTTAGGGTCTATTGTCTAACCCGAATTTTTAAATGTGAATTTTAGTAGTTATTTTAATCATATACTCTCCATATATTTGATATAAATATTACATTCTGCATGAGGAAAATTGTAAACGTTTGTCTGTTGTTTAACATTACCCTACATACATTCCTACAATTTCCTTTTTATTGGTAAAATGAATATGGAGTACTTGGTGCAAACCACCGACCATTAAAATAGGAGTGATAAATCTTTCAAATATCTATAGACAAAGAACACCTTGCCATCTAAACAAAAGTCAACATTAAAGTCAACTATGTCTGAGAAATTGTAATTAGTGTCCATATAAGTCAATAAATTATTAAGTGACATTTTACTATCAAAATAATTAATTCAAATCATGAGTTTATTGACCACTGAGATACCTTATGAGATTATATGTATAGTATTTCCGGTATAGTTAATGTAAGTTTCCTACCTAAATCTGTTCTTTTATCATCTGATAAGTTACTCATCAATTCATATGTTCCATGCTGACTAGCATCCTGCTCAACCAAGTGTGGCTGACACTGGAAACAGCTCAGGAATCCAGCTGGTGTCATACCCTCTTTGTCATCCTCAAAATTGACACGCTTCACCGATTTTTCTCCATTCCCACCAGTCTTTGTAGAATAATGCTGATCCAGTTGTGAGACTATATGTGTGGCCTCAGAGCCTGACAGATCAAGTGATTTTTCAAGAATTTCCTGAAAAATAAAATAATTTAATGTAAACCTTTTTGTAAAAAGTACAGTAAGAAAAAGCAAGATGTGTCAGTAAGATAAGAATGTGTCTCCTACTGAATAATTATTAAATTAGAACACTGTGTTCATGGGTTCAACTGGGAAACAAATGTTATTAGTTAGAAAGAAAATTCAAACTTAAATTCCACAAGATAAAGGTCAACCAGAGCAAATCTAGATCTGTAAAGCATCATTATACATGGGTTCAACTGGGAAACAAATGTTATTAGTTAGAAAGAAAATTCAAACTTAAATTCCACAAGATAAAGGTCAACCAGAGCAAATCTAGATCTGTAAAGCATCATTATACAATACTGTCAAAAATCAGCTCTACAGCTGCAGGCAATACAAAAAAAGTCTGACAAGAACATTTTCCTGATATTTTCTAAGTTTAAGGGCCATAACTTCATAAAACAGCAGAACAATATAATTCATGAAAACTGTTTGATTTCAGAATGACAGACATGTATAACACTATATGCCCAGCCACAGTGCCTTAATAACAAGTCACAACAACAAGTAGTTAAAAGCTTTTAAATGTTTGTTATTAAATTTGAGTAAATACAACTGTATTTTACAGTAAGAAATCACACAATTCTTTACATTTGCACAAAGTTATCTTACAGACAGATATTTAATAACTTCCAATGAGACAGCAAAACAACAATAAAAGGCATCAAGACCCCATGAACATTTAGACAATAGTAATAATATTTCAATATAGGCCCTGAGACATAAAGTTAATTATATACCTCACTGCTCTGATTATTCTCTTGATCCACTATAGCTTGGTGGCTTTTTACTAACATTTGGTATGTCTGTAGTAATCCATCCTTTAGCTCGCTATATCTAACAAACATCTTACTGTCTATATCTAAACAATCTGAAAACAAGATACAGACTAACCTGTAATCATCTAAGCTAATTATCAGATTGGAAAAGCAATTCCATGTTTTCAATCTTTTTATATTTAGTTTAAGAGAAGTGTCCTCTAGATCAGAAATATTTTGTTTGAAAGAATGTTTTGCAATTGACTGATCATATAATGATGAAGTTTAAAATTCTTCTCTAAAATTACCATTATTTCTATATTCTATGAATACTTTAAAGTATCTGTACCATAGAATAGCAGTCAAATAATCATAAATTTTGAGAAAAAATCAAACCAAAAGTTAATTTAATTGCAGCAACTAAACAATTCTAGTTCTTAAAGTTTGAAGATTATTTCCAGAAAAATCTGTCGAAATCTGTCTGATAAGATGAATATTAACTACTGATAAGTTTTAGAACTAACTAAAATTTTTCAAACTGATTCTTACCTTTATCAGTGAACTGCTGTAGACATGCTTGAAGTATTTTTCTTACCTTTATCAGTGAACTGCTGTAGACATGCTTGAAGTATTTTTCTTACCTTTATCAGTGAACTGCTGTAGACA
Organism: Mytilus coruscus; assembly: GCA_017311375.1. Classification (NCBI taxonomy): domain Eukaryota; kingdom Metazoa; phylum Mollusca; class Bivalvia; order Mytilida; family Mytilidae; genus Mytilus; species Mytilus coruscus. Next base: position 89,480,198 of record CM029599.1, read on the forward strand.
TGTTTGAAGTATTTTTCTTACCTTTATCAGTGAACTGCTGTAGACATGCTTGAAGTATTTTTCTTACCTTTATCAGTGAACTGCTGTAGACATGTTTGAAGTATTTTTCTTACCTTTATCAGTGAACTGCTGTAGACATGTTTGAAGTATTTTCTTACCTTTATCAGTGAACTGCTGTAGACATGTTTGAAGTATTTTTCTTACCTTTATCAGTGAACTGCTGTAGACATGCTTGAAGTATTTTTCTTACCTTTATCAGTGAACTGCTGTAGACATGTTTGAAGTATTTTTCTTACCTTTATCAGTGAACTGCTGTAGACATGTTTGAAGTATTTTTCTTACCTTTATCAGTGAACTGCTGTACACATGCTTGAAGTATTTTAATTACCTTTATCAGTGAACTGCTGTTGACATGGTTGAAGTATTTTTCTTACCTTTATCAGTGAACTGCTGTAGACATGCCTGAAGTATTTTTCTCATCACATTCACTGATAGATACTTTGTAGATAAAACTCTCTCTACACCCTGAATAGCAAAAAAAATAATTGTTTATACATTATATCAAAGCAAAACATACAGGATCACAAGAATTATTGGAAGGTTACAGACCATACCAACCACAAATATCCAACTCCTCCAAAAAAAATAGACATACAAACAAAGATAAACAACAACAAATGTCACATGGTCAAGCAAGTATGACTTCATACAGACACAAAATGTGGTGGAAGTTTGAAAAGATGGAAATAAATGTCCATTCTGCATACAACAGGCACCTTTGACAATTATACCTCTAAAAGATTCTGTTTTCTATCTAACAGACAGCTTTTTAAGTATGTATTGATTTTAGTTTATTGTTTGTATAAATAAGGCTGTTTCTCGTTTTCCCTTTTAAATTTTTTCACATTTGTTCCTCAGTGCCTTTAATAGTATACTATACAGTATGGGTTTTGCTCACTGTTGAAAGCCTTATGGTTACCTGTAATAATTCACATCCTTGACCTTTGGTCTTTATATGGATAGTTGTCTCATTGGGCATTAAACCTTATCTTTATGTTTCTTATCTACAAAGAAGGAAAGATATAATTTATTCAAATCTATTTAAAATGTGCATTTAAGCATACTGGTGCAAATTTGTTAACTGGTATCTTAATTGACAACAGCAACATTTTTTAGCTAATTGGATTGATTGATTGATTGATTGGTGTTTAATGCCACTTTCAACACTATTGTGCTATTTCGTAGTGGTCAGTTTTTATTGGTGGAGGAAGCCAGAGTGCCCAGAGAGAACCACCGACCTTCAGTAGGAAAACCGACACTTCTAGTCAATTAAGATTGGAGTCGATTGCACCTGACCCATGCGATATTCGAACTCACAACCTCGGTGTTGACTGGCTAGTCATACAGTAGTTCGATGACTTAGACCACTCAGCCACCGAGGCCCCTTAGCTAATTGGAACATCAAACACTAGTTATAAACTTAATTCATTTGCGATTCAACATTTTTAAAGTAACCAGGAATAGATCTTCAGTGATCTTCTAATAAAGCTTTTTTCTCATCACATATTCAGTGGCTTTCTTAATTTGAATTCTTATATGACAAACTTCTTTCGCTTTGGAAACAAAGCCATGTCCTAATTCCTACAGAACATCGACTGCACGTGATTGACATCACAATTGAAATTGCCACGTCAGTTGTATTTTGAACAATGACCAAGATTAGAATGGACATTTTTGATGCTATTGCTCTCTAGGAATTTAAATAAAATCATTCTAAAAGGTAAGTTTACATGTATCTGTTAATTTTTTATCGTGAAACTGTTGATTTTCTATAATGTTTTGGCTTCATCGCATGAATTCTTCAAAGCAGTGTTTAAGCTGTTTTTTCAGTTTTACCTGCTGGGCAATACTTGAGATTTTCATGTCTAGAATCAGTGACTTCACAGTTGATTCCAATGTCTCTGGAAAGAATAAAACCATTCATTTTACTATCAATAAACCAAGTTCAACTACATATAGGTTAAAATGGGAACAGTGGTCTTACCATTCAGGCTTTTCTATTGCTAGGTATGAATTCAAATGTTGTAATTTAAGTGCATGTATAAATAAAGTTGGAAAAAAAAAACAACAACGTGCACAAATATTCATTTTTATTTTCTTCTGAACATACATTTTCTTACTAATTTAAAAAAAAATATAACAATAAATTTGCCCTTTCTATATTAAAGTGGAGTTTACCTGATTCTTCTGTGTTGTCCTTTAACACAAGTTTTAACTGCTTAAGCAAATGGAGATCCCTTGCTCTTTTACTGTTTTTATCACTAAAATGATATAATCTCTATTATGAAACTTTCTAAACAGCATAAAGCTAATTTTAGAACTTAACTACCTTATTTTGTAGAAAGTGAATTGAAGTAAAATGACAGTGTGCTCTATCCTGCCAACTAGAATAACATTGAGTAATAGAACAATGAATTTACATATCCAATTATATATACAATCATAATCTATTCTAATATGATGTTCTCCTTTTGCTTTTTAAACAAAGCCATATGCTAATTCCAACAGAATATTGGGTGCATGTGCATTGCAACATTGGTTATATTTTTTAACAACACAAGAGATTGAAATGGGTTTGTGTTGTTGCTCTTTCGGAAATTATATAAAATCCTTCTTAAATTATATTTACATGTTCATGGTTTTTTTATAAATCATGAAACAGTTGGTTTTCTATAATGTTCTTCAAATCAAATAGCTGCCTTTCAAAAGAGCTTCAAAGGACAAAGGTTCTAAATTTTCCTATTAGATTTATATTTGTTAACATTTGGCACTACACTAAAGCTCGGTATAAAAATATTGACAAATATAATGCTACCCATGTTTAAATGGCAGAAAGCATGGCACGAAAGAATAATTTCTTAATTTTTTGTTCTACATCAAATGTTTTTCTTTAAAAACCTCAGTCATAACAAACTAAATCAAAATACTGACAAGAATTAGGGTTTCAGAAAAAATAGTGGGTGATAAAGGTGCACTATCTAAGTAACAAGAGGACAGACTCACTGATGCAATAACTGCTGAATGATATAAATAAATATTCTCATAATTTATTATCATTTATACTTTAAATTATACTGTAGTGAGAAGTTGATATTTGTATTCTACCTTATGTATAGACATGCATGTATAATAAAGGTAAGATTACAGTGACTGGGTGTTAGTAATGAGAGAAAGTGTGACTGTGTGTTAGTAATGAGAGAAAGTGTGAATGTGAGTAGCATTCTACCTTATGTATAGACATGTATGTATAATAATGGTAAGATTACAGTGACTGTGTGTTAGTTATGAGAGAAAGTGTGAGTTTGTGTTAGTAATGAGAGAAAGTGTAAGTGTGTGTTAGTAATGAGAGAAAGTGTGAGTGTGTGTTAGTAATGAGAGAAGTGTGAGTGTGAGTAGCATTCTACCTTATGTATAGACATGCATGTATAATAAAGGTAAGATTACAGTGACTGGGTGTTAGTAATGAGAGAAAGTGTGAGTGTGTGTTAGTAATGAGAGAAAGTGTGAGTGTGAGTAGCATTCTACCTTATGTATAGATATGTATGTATAATAATGGTAGGATAACAGTGACTGTGTGTTAGTAATGAGAGAAAGTGTGAGTGTGTGTTAGTAATAAGAAAGTGTGAGTGTGTGTTAGTAATGAGAGAAGTGTGAGTGTGAGTAGCATTCTACCTTATGTATAGACATGTATGTATAATAATGGTAAGATTACAGTGACTGTGTGTTAGTTATGAGAGAAAGTGTGAGTGTGTGTTAGTAATGAGAGAAAGTGTGAGTGTGTGTTAGTTATGAGAGAAAGTGTGAGTGTGAGTAGCATTCTACCTTATGTAAATTAACTTTTAAATGAAGATGGTGCTAAAACTAATAATGTCAAGTGTCAAGAGAAAGTGTGACTGTGTGTTAGTAATGAGAGAAAGTGTGAATGTGAGTAGCATTCTACCTTATGTATAGACATGTATGTATAACAATGGTAAGATTACAGTGACTGTGTGTTAGTTATGAGAGAAAGTGTGAGTGTGTGTTAGTAATGAGAGAAAGTGTGAGTGTGTGTTAGTAATGAGAGAAAGTGTAAGTGTGTGTTAGTAATGAGAGAAGTGTGAGTGTGAGTAGCATTCTACCTTATTTATAGACATGTATGTATAATAATGGTAAGATTACAGTGACTGTGTGTTAGTAATGAGAGAAAGTGTGAGTGTGTGTTAGTAATGAGAGAAGTGTGAGTGTGAGTAGCATTCTACCTTACTTATAGACATGTATGTATAATAATAGTAAGATTACAGTGACTGTGTGTTAGTAATGAGAGAAAGTGTGAGTGTGTGTTAGTAATGAGAGGAAGTGTGAGTGTGAGTAGCATTCTACCTTATGTATAGACATGTATGTATAATAATGGTAAGATTACAGTGACTGTGTGTTAGTTATGAGAGAAAGTGTGAGTGTGTGTTAGTAATGAGAGAAAGTGTGAGTGTGTGTTAGTTATGAGAGAAAGTGTGAGTGTGAGTAGCATTCTACCTTATGTAAATTAACTTTTAAATGAAGATGGTGCTAAAACTAATAATGTCAAGTGTCAAGAGAAAGTGTGACTGTGTGTTAGTAATGAGAGAAAGTGTGAATGTGAGTAGCATTCTACCTTATGTATAGACATGTATGTATAACAATGGTAAGATTACAGTGACTGTGTGTTAGTTATGAGAGAAAGTGTGAGTGTGTGTTAGTAATGAGAGAAAGTGTGAGTGTGTGTTAGTAATGAGAGAAAGTGTAAGTGTGTGTTAGTAATGAGAGAAGTGTGAGTGTGAGTAGCATTCTACCTTATTTATAGACATGTATGTATAATAATGGTAAGATTACAGTGACTGTGTGTTAGTAATGAGAGAAAGTGTGAGTGTGTGTTAGTAATGAGAGAAGTGTGAGTGTGAGTAGCATTCTACCTTACTTATAGACATGTATGTATAATAATAGTAAGATTACAGTGACTGTGTGTTAGTAATGAGAGAAAGTGTGAGTGTGTGTTAGTAATGAGAGAAAGTGTGAGTGTGTGTTAGTTATGAGAGAAAGTGTGAGTGTGAGTAGCATTCTACCTTATGTATAGACATGTATGTATAATAATGGTAAGATTACAGTGACTGTGTGTTAGTAATGAGAGAAAGTGTGACTGTGTGTTAGTAATGAGAGAAAGTGTGAGTGTGAGTGGCATTCTACCTTATGTATAGACATGTATGCATTATAATGGTAAGATTACAGTGACTGTGTGTTAGTAATGAGAGAAAGTGTGAGTGTGTGTTAGTAATGAGAGAAGTGTGAGTGTGAGTAGCATTCTACCTTATGTATAGACATGTATGTATAATAATGGTAAGATTACAGTGACTGTGTGTTAGTTATGAGAGAAAGTGTGAGTGTGTGTTAGTAATGAGAGAAAGTGTGAGTGTGTGTTAGTTATGAGAGAAAGTGTGAGCGTGAGTAGCATTCTACCTTATGTATAGACATGTATGTATAATAATGGTAAGATTACAGTGACTGTGTGTTAGTAATGAGAGAAAGTGTGACTGTGTGTTAGTAATGAGAGAAAGTGTGAGTGTGAGTAGCATTCTACCTTATGTATAGACATGTATGCATAATAATGTCAGTGATAATTGTAATGTTTTTAATAAATTTTTACATCATGTGTTGAAAACCTGAGGACTGACAGATGTATGAGCAAAAATCATGATTATGCAAAATTAACTCGATTTGTACAAAAAATTTATTAAGTCAAAACAAGTAAAATTTTCAATTCCACCAGTCACAATAAATGATCTATTTAATGAGATGATCAAACTTGAAATTAATAAATCCACTGGATCTGATAACATAGGACCAAAATTTTAAAATTGAGTGCTCCTTCATAACTTCATCTTTAACTTACATTTTAACAGAATAATAGATACAAGTACATTACCCTGTGTTCTAAAGAATGCAAGAGTAACCCCTGTTTTTAAAGCTGGGGAAAATTCAAGGCAACAAATTATAGACCAATTTCTGTACTTCCTGTTTTATCAAAACTTTTAGAAAAGCATGTTTCAAAACATTTGTATGACTATCTAAAAAGATTAGATCTTTTACACCCAGCACAGTCTGGGTTTCGACAAGAACACTCTTGCCAAACTGCCCTTATCAATATCATAGATAAATGGGTACAGGATATGAATGAAGGTAACATCAACTTAGCAGTCCTGTTGGATTTTAAGAAAGCTTTTGATGTAGTAGATCATGATATTCTTTGTAAAAACTTGAAATTTATGGATTTGATAATGCTGCTGTTTTTTTTAAATCATATTTGAATGAAAGAACTCAACAAGTACAAATTGGTAATGCTCATTCAGAAAAACTTTATATCAAGTATGGTGTCCCCAAGGCTCCATATTAGGGCCCTTCTGTTTATATTATACATAAACAACCTTCCTATCTATATGAAAAATTGTTGCACTGATTTATATGCTGATGATTCAACTTTACATCTTTCTGGTAATTGTTATCAAACTCTGCAGTCAAAGGTACAAGAAGATTTACATGGTGTTGAGGAATGGTGTAATGATAACAATATGTTCATTAATAAAAATAAAACAAAATATATGATTATTGGAACAAAGCAAAAGCAATGCCACATTACAATGAGAGTTGTTTAACTATTAACAATCAAGTGATACAATCTTCCACATGCGAAAGTCTCTTAGGCATTAAAATTGACCCTTCCCTCACATGGACAAACCAAATTGATGTGATCTGCTCAAAATTTCATCTAGGCTATATCTACTATTAAAGATTAAGAAATTTCTAAGTCTAGACTGCAGAAAATTATTCTATAAAGGTTATATCTTGCCACTAATTGATTATTATTGTATAGTGTGGAGTAGTTGTAGCAGTGAGGGTTTAAAAGGATATTAAAATTACAAAAGAGAGCTGCTAGATTAATACTAGAAACAGACCCTTTCGCTCCTTCCAATCCCTTATTCAAACACTTAAATTGGATGACAGTTGAACAGAGAATAAAATATCACAAGTTTGTGATGATATTAAAGTGCTTAAAACATGACGCACCATCATATCTTACTAACAAGTTTCATTATGTTTCAGACAGAAATCCATACCCCTTGAGAAATGCTATTCAAGGAAACCTCATACTCCCTAAACCAAAAACAGAATTGTTCAAAAAATCTTTTATGTATTCTGGACCATTCTTGTGGAATAATTTGCCAATACCGTTAAGAAATATTACAAATGTTAATTCTTTCAAATACAAAATAACAGATCATTTATTGAAATCAACCTAGCTGTATAAAAAATATTGAAAACTGATTATGTCATCACGTTTATTTTTCATAACATTTTATCAAGTTGTATTGAACATTATTATCATACTTGTCTTTTTATACTAATGTATGCAATGTATATGTTTGCATTTTGTTTGATTTTTTATGATGAGGGCCTCAGGGAAGATTAGTTATATAGCTAACTGTGTAACCCTCTTAAAATAAAGTATTGTTGTTGTTGTTGTTGTATAGACATGTATGCATAATAATGGTAAGATTACAGTGACTGTGTATTAGTAATGAGAGAAAGTGTGAGTGTGTGTTAGTAATGAGAGAGAGTGTGACTGTGTGTTAGTAATGAGAGAAAGTGTGAGTGTGAGTAGCATTCTACCTTATGTATAGACATGTATGTATAATAATGGTAAGATTACAGTGACTGTGTGTTAGTAATGAGAGAAAGTGTGACTGTGTGTTAGTAATGAGAGAAAGTGTGAGTGTGAGTAGCATTCTACCTTATGTATAGACATGTATGCATAATAATGGTAAGATAACAGTGACTGTGTGTTAGTAATGAGAGAAAGTGTGACTGTGTGTTAGTAATGAGAGAAAGTGTGAGTGTGAGTAGCATTCTACCTTATGTATAGACATGTATGCATAATAATGGTAAGATAACAGTGACTGTGTGTTAGTAATGAGAGAAAGTGTGACTGTGTGTTAGTAATGAGAGAATGTGTGAGTGTGTGTTAGTAATGAGAAAAAGTGTGACTGTGTGTTAGTAATGAGAGAAAGTGTGAGTGTGAGTAGCATTCTACCTTATGTATAGACATGTATGTATAATAATGGTAAGATTACAGTGACTGTGTGTTAGTTATGAGAGAAAGTGTGTGTGTAGTAATGAGAGAAAGTGTGAGTGTGAGTAGCCTTTTTTCAGTAATTATATCCTTATATAATATATATGAATTTAAAAAAACAAAATGGATAATCTTGTACATATTATTCAATGTTTAACCCAAAAACAAAAGTCAGGTGGTGATTGTAGGGGTATTGTACAATCCTGACTACTGAAAACAAATAAAAGATAAAAAAAATGACTGCTGACTGTCAGATCAATCAAAAACTCTATAACACTAATATTTTATATTGTGCAGGAGAGTTACATATTTTTTAAAGTAATCTAATATCCAAAAGACATTGTTACAGCCAATGAATATATAATGAAATAGAAATGTAATATACTGATGTTAACACAAATGGGTGTCAGTTATTACTTATTTATCATAAAATTCTTCTTTAACTGACCTAAAAATGTAAACTATACAATAATCCATGGCTGTAGGGGCTAAGTATTCATATTAGAAGTTAGATGGACTGTTGCAACCATATCTGCATATCACAATTTATAGATTTTATTTGGTTAGAGGTTCCTGTCAAATTGAAATAATCACAATCTTTTTCCTACTTAAATCTCAGGCAAGACAAAACTTAAATTAGACTTAGGTTCAACAAACCAGTCTATTTTTATCACATTAATTTGAAAAAAATCATTATTTAGAATTATGATAACCAGTTAATCCTTTGATTGTTGGTTTGATTTTGATTTTGGTGTTTTAACGCCACTTTAAGCACCGCTTTTGGGCTATTTCGTGGCGGCCAGTTTTTATTGGTGGAGGAAGCCGAGTGCCCGGAGAAAACCACCGACCTTGATAGGAAAACTGACAATCCTAGTCAATTAAGATTGAGTCGAGTGCACCCGCACGAGCGGGTTCGAACTCACAACCTCAGTGTTGACTGGCTAGTGATTACAGTAGTAACTACTTAGACCACTCGCCACCGAGGCCCCTAGATTGTTGGATAAATATCATATATTTACCTGAGTGCTAAGTGGAATGGTACATCTAAAGTTTTGATAGTACCAGCTGGGTCAATTAGAGCACACTGGAATGTTCTTGTTTTTACCCCTTTACTTGTCACATTATTCAATCCAAGGTATCCATATCCTGGACAGATTAGCTGACAAGACTTATTAACATTAAATGCTGCAATTCGTGGACCATTTCCTGCTGTCCATACCTAATAATACAAACTTCATCTTTTTATTTTGGTTACTTGTAGACTGTGATATGTTTTATACATTAATCTTAATGCACAAAATCATTTAAGGATCACTTCCAGTTAAAATAATGTTAAAATATTTTTATCATCCCCTGAATAGAGAAATAACATTCATAGTGAGTCAAAATTTTAAAAAGTATTTTTTTATATCTCATCTGAACCAATTATTGTCAAGAACTTTTTTTCCAGAAATTGAAGTTTTCCAACAAAAATGACTTCATCATCTGCATTGACTAATTTTGCCATTTTCCTATAAACCGAAAATCAGAAAATTTGATGGTTTAAAGGATTTGGTGAGGGAAAATTTGCAACTTTATTCTTCACATTTTTTAATAAGGGGTGAGATATGTGGGAAATTTGATCACTTCGAACTTCAATCTTAAACAGTTGCTCATTTGAAGTGACCAATCAGTCACAATCAGCCTTAAATCAGAACATTTTCACAGCAGGTCAAATTTTTCATTTCAAACAAAAAATTTCATTGTAGATATCTACATTTCCCTCAAAAGACAACAGTTACAGTGTCGGCATTGTAGACTTTTCCATCAAGTTAAAGTTTATCCTCATCAATAAAAATCAAATTGTTTCCTGCTATAATTGTTTCTAGGAGCTTGATTTGAAGAGAAAATTTTATGTTGGAAAACTATATGCAATTGCAATGGAATTATGTCTTGATGATCCTCCTTATCTTTTTACGTTCAGTACGTATTCAATATGATTTTTCACTTTAAGATCAATATACTTTGCTCTACACACAGAAACAAACATTTACCCCAATCATAGCTCAAAAAAAGTTATGTTAGAAATTTCATAAATTCAAATATACATGAATCCTGTAAAAAAGCTGAAAATTAACAGTGGAAAAATGTTTATACCAGAAGCAAAACAGCTGTATGATATGTGTTTACACTTATATCTAATACCTCTAAGATTCCCCTTCTTGGAGCATAAATGATAAGAAACTGAGCTACTCTTCTTTGCTGTGGTGTTTCTCCATGTTGTAAATCTTCCTTTACTTGAACCCATCCTAGCTGTGCATCTCTGTAACCTTAAAAGATAATTGACAATGACTACTGTCTTCAACATTTAAGTCACAAAAAGATGCGTCATAATAGTTTTCAGTATCTATCACTGGAATGTAATTTTTAGACAGAATCTTTTTCTAGACTGTCATTCTGATTATGAAAAACTTTAGTATTATTTCATTGTAAACTACTGAGAAATGAGAGCAACAATGCACTTCAAAACCAAAATGTTAACGAGAGACAAATCTACAAAAATGTTCCAACATTTAGGTTTAAATTAAACGAAGTTATATTTCTATCTTAAAGTTCAACTGTGCTGCTTGTGGATAATAGATTATGTATATTACAATGAGTTAATAAAATGTAATTTATTGTATGTAACATGCTGTTAGTAACATTAACAGTTTTTGAAAACCTTGACAATATATTAGTTCTTGCGCAAATTAATTGGATTTTACTCAATGCTATTTCAAAACATGCTGTTTCTTTATCTATTTATATTTATTTGTTTTACCAAAATTTAAGATCTGCCAGTGTTTAGTATGCAAGGACTAACTATTATTACTTGTACACTTTGTGAACAAGTTACAAGTCATAACATTTTATTTGGAATAAAATTCTATCAATAAATAACTGCACAAGAATGATTTCCCAGATAAATTTGATAGTATTTTATATATATGAATACCTTTCCACATTCTGATGGCTGTTCCTCTATCTATATCTATCAGAATAACTCGACCAAAATTATCTGTTGTAGCTGCATAGTTGTTGTTAGGAGATAAGTGGATCGAGTCACCATGTCGAGGTTTATCTGGTATACCAAAGCTGACAAAACAAAATGAATTCATTAAATATGATCATGTTTTACCACTGCAGAAATGTTCTTTTGAAATCTTAACAGAAACACATTCAATAAAATTGAGAATGGAAATGGGAATGTGTCAAAGAGACAACAACCCGACCAAAGAGCAAAAACAGCGAAGGCCATCAATGGGTCTTCAACACAGCGAAAATCCCGCACCGGGTGGGCTTCAGCTGGCCCCTAACATAGTTGCCAACTGACATGATATTCGCGTGTAATACACGCTTTTCAACGGTTTACACGCGAGATTTTATCACATGGCGTGTACACGCTTTCACCACTTTACACGCAATTACACGCTTTTTCGTTGTTTTGATTTTTGGTTGTTAGTGATATCGCGATTCTCGGGTTTTTCATTAATACACGATAAATACCGAAAATTTCAAGTAATTGTTTGGTGGCCATTGTTTATTTTTCTATATGGACGAACAGCAAAAGCTCTTAAGGTAAGTAGTTTGTGATTAGTTTTTACGATTTTGGGACTTTCTTTCTTTCAAATTCACTTAGGGAAATGTCCACAGAAAGAGGTAGCTTTCAGAACCTGTACCGTCGTCTAAAGAGCCGATTTCTAAGCGAAAACGATGTGTACGTACCAAGAGGCAAGATTTATAAATTATATTTGGGAGTTCGAGTTTAAATGATCGAGGGATGAGTAACGCATTGTACACTTTGTGTTGCAATCATAACAATACATATGAGAGGAGAACTAAAATACATAGCTATTTGATTAAGCAGTTAACAATTATAAAATTTTTCTTTTTCAGTTTCAAATGTAGCCAACAGATTTCCACAGGCCATAGGGGATGGAAATATCACGGAACTGTTTGATCAGTTCTCATAGTATTAGCTGTCTTCTGATGAACTACCCAGTTTTGACCATACAATAGCAACATATATTGTATAGTTTGTTGGAACAATGGCAGAGATCATAGATGACATTTTAGATGGCAAAAAAACATATGACACTCTTTCAAAGCTTCATGAAGCTATTTTAGTTCAGCCAAATATCTATTCTGACTGTGAGAGATCATTTTCAATTATAAAGAAATTTACACTGAATTCTGATCAGAACTCAACAATGATATATTGTGTGCCTTGTTATCAAGTAAATGTAACCAAACCAGCAGTTGTTTTGACTATGTGCCTAGTGGTGTTGCTTTGAAAGCAGCAAAACAGACCACTGTTGAATACAATAAAAGTTTACAGTAGAATTATTGTTTTTATATTAACAAATTTGCATATAATGTGAAATTATGAACATTGTTCATATTAAAAGTCCGCATCCACGCCACGCGTTTTCACACGCTTTTGACATGTCATGTCATGTCATGACATGATTTCTCATTGTCAGAGGTTGGCAAGTATGGCCCCTAAACAAAATGTGTACTAGTTCAATGAAAATGGAAGTCACACCAAACTCCAAAACATATAAATGAACTAAAATTAAAACATACAAGACTAACAAAGGCCAGAGGCTCCTGACTTGGGACAGGCGCAAAATGTGGCGGATTAAACATGTTTTGTGAGATCTCAACCCTCAATACATGTTATCTACATGGAGATAAGGTATGCTAAATCACAAATTACATTTTCAAGAATGGAATACAAAAAAGTATGACCATTTTATTGTTAAATTTTGTTCGTCTTTGATGTTTTCATTTTAATTCTGATTTACAGGTGTACTTACTGATGTCATAATCATGGAAAACACGAACTTTTACAGATGTACTAACTGATGTCATAATCAGGAAAACAGGAACTTTTACAGATGTACTAACTGATGTCATAATCATGGAAAACAGGAACTTTTACAGGTGTACTAACTGATGTCATAATCAGGAAAACAGGAACTTTTACAGATGTACTAACTGATGTCATAATCATGGAAAACAGGAACTTTTACAGATGTACTAACTGATGTCATAATCATGGAAAACAGGAACTTTTACAGATGTACTAACTGATGTCATAATCATGGAAAACAGGAACTTTTACAGGTGTACTAACTGATGTCATAATCAGGAAAACAGGAACTTTTACAGGTGTACTTACTGATGTCATAATCATGGAAAACACGAACTTTTTTCAGGTGAATCTGATTATGCTTAAGTTTTCAGCAACTTCAGCAAGGTTTAGTATTCATGTCTCTTGATATTTCAGTACATATTACAAATAAGTTATATCCGTTTCTGTCTTTAAAAATAACATCAGTAATCAAAATATGTTTTTTTGGTATTAAAATTCATGGTTTTGATTACTGATGAAATCCATGATAATTGTCATCCTTTAGTAAGTAAGTTATTTTCTCAGTATCTGACATCAGGATACATAGATCTTTTTCATGTGAAGTTCATACAGAAACATCTCATTAAAAAATGTTGTATCTAACATTAAAATGATAATGGGAACACTAAAATCACTTAATTTACCTCATATTTAATGGAGTAACAGGTTCAATTTTGGGTTTGATTCTTTCCTCTTCTTTCTGTTTCTGTCCAAATCCTAACCACCCACTGTTTTAAGAACATTTTAAACTAACATTTAGAAAATATTTTTAATAATTAGTTATTTTTATCTTACATACACATTTACATTTATGTTGGCATTGTGTATAGTTGTATTTTTATGTTTCAAAATGACTGGCCCTGGAAGGAAATATTCACAACTAATAATATGTAAATAAAATTAACAAATCATCATTAAAATTGAAAACTAATAAATACAAAAAATTGTTTTGTCTGGTGTGTAATTTATTTTTATATTGTTTTTCCTCGTGTATGAAATAACTACTGTAAATTCAGAAATTATTGTAATGTTTTCATTAATGCGAAAAATACAAGGGTATCAGGTTTGCAATAATAAAAACTTACATTCATAATTTCAGTAGTGATTTTTCTTCATAAAATTTTTGCAATCACATTAATCAGATTTTGCATTTTTGACAGTGGTCAAGGAAGCACAAAAATGAATGCACACAATAATTTATGAATTTACAGTATCAAGGAATGCTAGCCTTATCCTGCTTCAATCTTTTCTTTATATCTCAAATAAAAATTTCTATCAATAAAAAAAATTAACTCCCTTAATAATCTTAAAATGAAAATTACAATTGACTATCAGGTATTTGTGTTCTTACCTTGCAGCTGACATTAAGGCAGACTTCAGTTTGCTAGCAACGGCAAAGGCAACTTCAGATAAAATAGGCTGTGTACTGCCCTGTAATTAAATTTTTTCACTATTTTAGATTTTTTTTAATTCAATTTCATTTTCATCCTTTAAGGGAAAATCCGCGATTTTTACTTATAATCTAAATATGTTCCTCATAACATAAAAAACACATTCACAAAGTTTTAAATTTATATTCCTCTAATAACGGAGAAAATCAAGTATTTGTAACTTTTTGGTTGTGGGTTGTGACGTTTAACCCGATTTAGAGAATGCTGGGAAATAATAAAATCAGTTAAAGTCTTAATCGCTATCGAATTTTTCTGTAATTAAAAGCATGCAGATGACCGTTTCTCGTAGCTAATAACCACAAAAGAAGAATGAAAGAAAATGAACACACGTGTAACGTTTTGCATTGATAAAATAAAAAATATAATGGTTCATATTTGCGATTGATTTTATCTATTAATAGTTGTGATTTTTTCCGGAAATATTTATTGAAGACAAATTATTTACTGATATTGAACTGAAAATATTTTTCATTTTTATTTACCTTATAATAATAATTTCATTTCAACGCAAAGTCTGTGTGAATAGAATGTGTCTGTTATTTCGGAAAGGCATTGTTTATTTCTCGAATAGATGAGCATTTTGTAAAACAATTCGTTTATTTTACCTGAGGGCAATTAAGCCTCAAACGTACGCTTTTACAGGTGTGAATATGTTGTCATTTTGAATAGATTAACAGAAATAGCCGGAATGGCGAGTTTAATACACCGAGATTAAATATCCGATGACAATGAGAAAAAAATAATTGTATGATTTCCTTGAAAATAAAATTCAAATTTTTAATTCTAGCAGTGAATAAACCTAAAAAGGAAATTTTTTCGGTTACGTTCTCTGCAATTAACATATAGATTCAAATATGAAGAATAAAAGAATAAAATTAATGCTATATTTCCCAAATTTAATAGAGGGATACCATTGCACATGTGTTTAATTTAGTTTACCAGAATTCTTTAACTTGTATTTCGATGTATACGTAATAAAATTCAAATAGCAATCACCTGGAGATTATTTCTCGGGGAATTATTTTTAAAAGAATGCTAATTCTGATTATCATTTCTTTCATTAAAGGATCAGCATTCAGTAGAAATTTAGGCTTATTAATTAGCTGTTGAACAAGTTAACTTGAGATCAAAGAAGACTAATTTTCCTCATCAAATAAACTTTTATTCACCCAATTTTTTTGTGAATAGAGCGTGTTTGTTTTATATGAAGTGTTGTAAGTGGTCCTCAATATATCTAAATGTCTGCATGGTATACTTAGCCATACGTTTTTAGTGGTTTAATTTTTGGTGGGTGTAAATTCAACATTGTTGATATACTTTTGTATGGTATAGGTGGTACGTAGACCAAGACTTTAATGGAATCTGTAGCATCAATGTCTCATGGTCGTATCTCTGTCAACGATAGGTTAATGACTGCATGCAGTACTAAACCATACGTTACTATTCGTCTTAGGTGTGTTAGTTATTAAACGAAATTTGAATAATGATATTTATATGCAAACTGAAGGATCTGAAATTTATATGATTTATGTGAAAATATACTGAGTATGGGGTGGGTGGTATACCAAGTCAACCAAAGCCTTCCGAATTATAAATCATAACCTCCTTACTTAATTTAATCCGAATTAAGCTTGTCAGATAAAAAAACAGCGCTTTTGCTGAGGACTAGAGTTGAAAAATAGAATTTGCTAATAATCAAATATACTAAAACGATATTCCGAAGCGTATAATCTGAGACTACCATACTGTGTTATAGTAGTCTCAGGTATCATGCACAAAATAGGGTTGTTGTGTAGTCTTGAACTTAGTTAGGTGGTATTTTCTTTCAACTACATGTTAAAACAGATGTGATCTGTGCACTACAGCGGAATTATGGCTTTAGTTGTTATAGTACGCACAAAAATTAATTGGGCTAATTTGGTCTCTGTCATTGGCAATAATATCCCACATCTTTTATTCAATATAAATTGTAAATCTTGAATGTTTTGTAATCAATTTATGAAGCTTGATCGAAACGTAGATCCACTTAGATACCAATTGTTCTCTTTCACAAATGAACCGCTGAAGCAGAGACATACATAGGTGGTCAGGCTTAGTCGGAATTTCATGTGCTATTTCAAGGTTCACATTATTATACACTAGTATAACTAACAATTGTGATGATAAATTTCTTAATCTGTTCTAGAACAATCGAATTGAAATATAAATCTGTGATTATACTATGCTTATGATCATAACTTTGAGGAAGTAAAACAAGTTAGAGATTGATCTGAATTTAAATCAGATTTGTTCTGGAGGTTTTTTTTTTTCAATATACATATTTTAAAGTGTGACTATATACAGTTCCGTAACCTTCTATCTGTATAAACCAATGGTCGACATTTGTGTGCATTTTTGTGAAATACTAGAAATATTTATATGTTTCAAAATGTCCATAATTGTTGACAACGAGCATACATACTTACATTTTCCATATTTTACTTACCGTTGGAAAATATATAAATTCATCTAATCTGTTGTTGGAATTATTTAGATTTTCATAAATATCAATCATTACACCAGAATTTGTTATTAACAAGTGGTAGTAAAATTGCCTACAGAAATGTATCACTGTCAGACCAGGACTCAAGACAAACAAAATGTACACATGATGTATATTACACCTGATAGTTCCAAATTACCAGTGTGTACACTGTGTACAGTGGTATATAAGGTCAGTAGTGAAGCGATGCATGAACCTGCATTACGTTATTGTGTAATAGACAGGAAATCGCTTGAATACCTGATCATGTCACCTCACAATACCTCTGGCAAAAATCCATTAGCCATGCTGATGATCAAATTAGGGAAGGACCGAATTAAAAATGTATTACATAAAAGCGTTATGAACAAAAATAATATTTTGAAAACTTTTTACGCGAACACCGCTAGTTTGACTTTGAACTATGAGAGAATCTATAAAAGTAATCTTCAGAGTAAAAAGTAAACTATAATTCCCGTACATTTATTTGTTTCATAAACTTAGTAAAAAAAAAACAGTTTAAAACGACTGACTATAGTTATTTTTAAAAAACTTGTTCTGGATCCCGTATGTAGTTACTTATGAAAATAGCTTGCTGATAGGTAGAAACCATGTCTGGTATAATTCTTTTTAATGATCTATGAAACTGTGTATGCGTTTGTCATTATCTTGTCGGGTAAAACAACCGTACGATTGACAAGAGATTTTGACACTTAATTACGACAACGGTATCCCTGCTTGTTTGGGTACTTTGTGGTTTATAGTTATCACGTGGTTTTATTAACCGGGATGCCGTCAAGATGGCTACATGTAGAGAATTGATATTCTCAATTTAAAATCGATGGTGATATCTTATGTAGGAGAATAAAACTTTAATTTTTATGAATTTGTGCTTTTTTATACATAATGAACATAATATCAATTTTTCATTTTTATGGAGTTTCCTTTAAAGGTGGTATACTCACAAAACTAGTTTACCCCACATTGTATGTTACTATTGAAAGTAAGAACTTTGTCAATGGTTGTAAATGTTCTTCATACTTTTCTCTTTGGAGAACTTGAGAGGTTGTCAAACATTTAACTGTCCCTGTTACATTCATTTACAAGTTGTCCAAAGAAAGGGTGATTTGGTGTGAGCAATTGTCTATTTTCAAAGACCATATTGTTATGTCTTTTTGGATGTAATTTGGGGTTACTGTCTCTCAGACATTTACCCAACAACTCCTTTAGCTCATACACAAAACAAAAACTGTCTTGTGTTTTTTGTTGTTGTAGGGCTGCTGACTCACTGACCTATACCCCTAACCTCCTTTTATTCATTTTGGAATGTAATCATAACCTTATCAGCTGGACATCTTGTGGTAGCAAAACACCAAGCATTACTTTATAATTACTATTCTTCAAGAGGTTAAAAAAACAGAAACCTGAGGTTCAGTAAATGAACAATCATACAAAGTTTAGAAGAAATAACAGGTATTTTAAAGCTTTTAACTAAACATATGTAAAAAATTATTGACAAATATGTGAGTTGCTGGTAATATTTTATAATGCAGTGCCTAGGACAAAGCCAAAAAAGATCAAGTGTACCTAGCCACTTTGTAAACTATTCAAGTCCTTAGTAAAGTAAACATGAAATGTATAGGTAGGTGCAAACCAAATACCTACATATATTCACCCATCAATGTCCCCTTTTTATCAATAGATACCTCAACAGCATTATACACTCCAACATAATGGCTAACACCAGATGTAACATATTTTGCAGAAGTTGGTGGGGCTGGTCTTAATGTAGCATTAGGTGCCATCATTGCAGCAGATTTCATCTGATCAAATGGATTAGGAGTATCAATACCTAAAACAGAGAAGATTTTGTTTTAAAAATGAGGAGAAATTTTTTCATAGAAAAAAAGTTTAAAAACATTTGAAGTTACTAAATCCATCTGCAAAGGACTATCAACTTCACAGAAACATTTTTCCAACAAAATTATGCATAAACACTCATTTTGAATTTTTGATATAAACAGAATTTAAAGAGTTTTTTAACATACTACAGTAAATATAAAAGATTTTAAAGCATCTTTTATTCTAGTTTTATAAGAAAATTGTAACTACTGCAATAAAATAGTGAAATTAATAATTCTGAATAGCAGTACTGCCTATGAAGTCCAAATTTCTTGTATGGTAATGGGCTGATAAAGTTTATTTTTCTCATTTCCTGCATGTAGGGATGTTTCTTGTATAACACAAAAAGTAGTGTGAAATAAAAAAGAGGTACCACCAATGCATTAATTTGTTAGACCTATCCTGTAATGATATTAACACTGGTAGACCTATTTGGAAAATTCCCGCGATTTTGGCTAATCTCCATGAAACGGATAATAATTAGAGGTTCATCGTAAATTTGCTGTATTACAGAATATTATGCATGTTATCCGGAGATTTTCCGTGTCGGCGGAATTAGCCGTTGTCCGATAAAGCGGGTGTGTATTGAGTCAGTGATAGAACCAGTGATGCGTGAGCGACGGTTATTAATAGATCGTTGTACATAGATGATTATAGAATCCGTTATGCATGAGCGACGGTTATTAATAGATCGTTGTGATATATACAATGTTTACAGTCAGATTAAAAACTATCTTATTTCCTTTTCGGTCGAGATAAAGCGGTGTTTTGATAATAAAGTTACTTACGATTTAAATATCAAATGTTGTCATTGTTCATTAAAGAAAATCTATTTTAATGTGACCAATGAACAAGATGAATACACGTGTTATCTTTGCTATAGACAACTACAATTTTTTAATATATGAATGGAATTGATTACGTTAAAAACGTAAACTAATCTACTATACATGATAGATTCATAATGTGAATCGATAGTTCGGGTCAGAAACTTTGTTCTCACTTCATAAAATTCTTCACAATTGTCATGTTTAGAAAAAAAAACAGTCCTTGTATTAATAGAGTCTCCGAAGATACCGTAATCGGGCAGGATGTCAAACTGATCTGACACTTGTTCTAGTGTATTTAACACCTGCTGTGATATTGCTTGTGCAATACCAGTGGAAGGTCGTAAATCAATCTGTACCGATTGATCAGAATTTAATTTTACCTGTACATATATTTAGTCGTTATGGAGGTTATCATAGATACATGTTATATATTGTATTGTAATTAATGAAGATAATTTAAATATATTATATAATAAAGACATATTTGCATATAAATCGAACATATTCATTCCAACCAAGAAGGTTTGAAATTGAAAGTTTTCAACAAACATTTGATAAAATCAGTCCGTAAATTACATACGAGTCATTCGTTTATAGTTACACAATTGTTACCCTTCTTACGTCTTATTTCTTTGTGCTATTAAAAGAACTCAAAATTTTCCATATCAGATCACATTTCGTACGAGTCCTAAAAATTATAATTGAATAATCTTCTATTTTCCTTCGACACCACGTTCCCCATTGGAGCCTCGAGATCTAATCATACCTGTCAATCATTAGCCACAAGTTGGTCCGCCAGATAGATCACTCGTCGTTCTATTATGACATCGTTGAGAAGTTTTGTAAATTGATTTGTGATATAAATAAAGTGATGTGAAGTTTATTTTACGGCCGATCAAAATTTGATGTGATTCGATTTTTCTTTACACAAAGATGTTTTTAATATGTCATAATATACATGGAAATAAAACATTTGAGTTCTTTTTCCCGTATCTATATTCAATAAACCAAAATTTATTTCAAAAGGTAAACATTTATAATCATTACAAAGTTATAATTTGATTTTTATTTAAGTCGGTTAATGGAAACAATAAAATGACAACGTCTTTGCAGAAATATTAATCCAGACATTAACGTATTTAGACTGTCCATTTGTTCCACTGTGAGAACAATTTATTCACGAACTACATCATTAATAATTACTAATATAACAGTTGCTGAAATGTAAGTTGTATATTATATATTTTTTACAAACATGCGTTTTGGTTCCGTTCAGATTTGCTGTTACAGCATGTGTAGATTCCTTGATTTTCATCTAGTTTCAGTTATATATATACTAGTTACAGTCAGTACATAGGGCTTTTGCCTTTCAACAAAGTCATTAATTTAGCATCGGACGATATGTGACTGCGTGTTTATACATCTCTATATGTTATATCTGATGTAATGGACTCCTAGTATGTTGTCCTTTAATAGTTGGCTATACAATATTGGCTGTGCTTATTGTTGAAGGCCGTACAGTGACCTATAGTTGTTAATTTCTGTGTCATTTTCTCTTGTGGAGAGTTGTCTTATTGGCAATCATACCATGTCTTCTTTCTTTTATAATGTACCCATTTTAATAGCAATGTTATATTCAAACGGATGAGAAAACCCCATGGATGACAATTATCTATATCCATGTCAAGTGGGGTTAGGTAATAGGAGCGGAACTTATTGATTATGTATGTTTGTGAGGGTCTGGATAGGATTTATAGAAGAATAGAGAACACAAATGGACAAAATTGCACAACAAAGGACCAGAAGAGTAAAGAAAAATAGACGCCAAGAAAATAAAGAATATAGAATAATGAGAAAAAATATGAAGAATAGAGAAAACAGATGACTAACAAATTAAAAGACAACTAGGATTGAAAGACTGCATACGTTATAGTTCCTTGCTATAAAGTTACGTTCTCAAAGGCTTTTAAGGATTATGTACCCTTGTGTTGATTAAATGCTAAGCATATGGATATTTTTAGAAAATCCACAGCTTTTCCCTTGTACTGTCATATTTGGCGATTCGATGCTTTATTGATGAAGGATTATTGCATTCAGTGCTAGCAATGATTTTTTAATTGAGTCAATATGTTTAAAATATTATAACAAAATAAAATGCTTCGGCGCTGAGCGCAGCCTGATATGACCGCAGAAGTTGAACCATGAACAGTTGGGGCAAATTTTGACACAATATTCAAGCTTGATACTGTCTGAATTTGGATTGTGATCAAATTTTGACATAATATAGGTTTCTGACACAAAACAAGTGTCAAGGTCTTTCAAATCTATTGGGCAATACTGTGCAATTAAAGATTTCTTCTTGAAACTTTTGAAATATTTTAAAATTTGAAAATTTTGAAAAAAAATTGAAACCTGCAAACTTTTGAACTCACCCCGCCCTTTGGAGCAATAACCTCAACACTTGATCCCAGTTTTCCTTTGTAGTATGGAAACTTGTAGTACAATTTCAGAAAGATCCATACAGTGACTTAAACACAAGTTATTGTCTGAAAACTCGAATAACTAAAAATGTTTTTGGCCCTTTTATGGCCCCAATTCCTTCATGAATGGGGCAATAACCCCAAATTCAATACCAGCTTTCCTTTTGTGATATGGAACGTTGTGGTACAATGTCAGAGAGATCCATACACTTACACAAGTTAAGTTATAGTCCAGAAACTACAAATGTGTCTTCGGACGACGTGACGACAACAACCACATCATACCATTATACGACCCCACAAAAAAAAAATCTGTGGATTTTCTAAAAATCTTGGTTTTATTTTCACCAAATTTTCTTTTCTACTAAATTCAATTAAACTATAAATAATAATGCTTTGCACGAAGTTTCCCTTGGTATATGAACAAATGGTCCATCTCTTTTATAAATCTGGATAATTTCAGAAAAGGTATCAAAATTCATAGGAACTCCTGGAGACGGGACAATTTTTTCAAGCCCTCTCCTTTTCTCCAAAGTGCGTTATTTTTTTGTTTTCTGTTAAATACCATTATTTTCGCTTTCTGTATACTATGAACATACATTTATTATCAATAAAGTATATTTGATATAAACTATCAATTCCAAGTTTCTTCTACATGGCGATCACTGCTAAATTGATTTCTCCTAAAATAACCCAAACAGTAGAATCATAAGAATAGATGACAAATGCAACTATGCATGAACCTATAGAACACAGAGTCATGATGATTAATTTATTGTGGAAGGAAGAGAAGCGACTAACAAAATGAGGTCTTCTCGTTTAAGTAGTATAGATAGATAGATACTATAAGTCGGAGAAGCTTTTGTAAAGAAACATAACAAGCTAAACACAAATTCATAAACATCACATAAGTACATCCTTAACCAGGCTATATATCAAGTCGACAAACATTGGAAATGAATGAAAAAAAGGATGAGACGTGAACAAAAAAAAACATAAATTCCTGCTACATACATAGATTGCTTTAATGCATACTTATGGTCGTGCCTTTTTTCTCTCGATTTTATGTACGTATATTTTGGTATCACACAAGTTCATGATTTTCTCTGACTGTTTATAACTGCTTTACACTAGATCCGTTGATTCTTATTGATTTTAACTTTAATTTTCACAATTTGTGCATGTTATTACCTCACCGTCCAGGTTGGGGAGGCCCAGTCCTATCCTATAAAGCAAAGGATATGGATTTTCTCAGTCTTACATTCCAGGATTGGTGACCGCATGAGGGTTGAGCTATCTCAAATAGGTTTAAACCCTCCTCATTCTATGACTGTCCTGGCAAGTCAAGAGCTTGTAATTTTAAAGGTGTTGTCTTTTAATTTTTCCAAATTATGTCATGTCGGGCATTTTATAAATTCTATATGGTATGAGTTTTGCTCACTGTCTGAGAAGGGCTGTACGGTGTCAAACAGATCCTAAATTTCGAGTTCTTTGTTTTCTTTTAATTTTAAATTGATGTCCAGTGACAAATATTTCTCGAGTCATGTCATTCAGGCAGTATATAAAAAATGAAAATTGTTCATGCGAGTCGGTAGGAAATAGACTCCTACACTCTTGTTTTAAAGAATATTTATTTTATTCATTTATCTTGAAAGACAATATCTACTGCAGTTAAATGAAGTTGTGATACTGAGAATTTGACTGATTAGATTTTATTTTCAATTGCCAAAGTGTGAAGTGGTAGAGCCCATTTCTGTAACCTTTATTTGTTGCATTCTGTGTGATAAAATTTAGTAGTTTTGAACCTACTGAGATTTTAATAACTTATTTTCGAATGATGGAACCTTATCAAAATGTTTGTCAATTAAGATAAATTGAACATGGTGTTAACAGTCAGCAAACTGTCACACAAGAAATATATTTAATGTCCGAGAACATGTAAAATAAACTACCTTTGTGAGGACATTGAATAAAATGTGTCGATATATCTCAACTCCTCTTCGTGCCATGTCAACAGAATTTTAATTTATACCGTCTTAGATGACAACTTATCAGACAGAGGCTGCTTCAATGGTATATATGCATAATATAAACTTTATAAATAAATCTCATTTCGAATGTTGTCTTTTCGTCCTCCAACATTCTTTGTCAAAATCCGGGATTAGCACTCGACTGTTTTGGAGTCAGAGATACATCTTACCATAGATGTAAAATTACATCTATAACCTTACACAGGTACACTGGCTAGTAAAGGGACAATAAACGGAAGTATAAATTGCCCCAGGTATTTTAAGTCGATATTGAGTGTAATGTGTACACCGCCACGTGTGAGTGATTTCAAAGACAATCAAACTGATGTCATTCATGTAGTAACTTCCATGCAGCTACGCATCATCGCATCGTAATATTGGACATCGCAAAAAACTAGAATTTTTATGTGCCTTGTTAGATATTTAAAATGATATAACATCCAATTAAAAAGAAATGTTTAAGATGGACATTTCTGATTTACTGGTGAATTAAAATTCCATAGAATATCTGAAATGATTTTAAGGAGCATGCATCTCGTTTATCTGATACTAAGTGAGTATAAATAGTCAAAGTGTTAGTCGAACTATAAGTGTGTTTTGTCTTAAAATGTGTAGCCGTGTTATTTTGTTCACAGAACGAAGGGCAAATTGAAATTGAAACAAAAGGAAAATAAAAAAAAAAAATAAAAGTTATTACCGTACCATTAGTTGATAAATAATAAAAATAAAATATATTAATTACCTATTCCGCACACATGAGTTCAATTTATTAATCCCACAAGGGATACCAGCTACCAAGGAGACATTTCATATTTCGTACTCAAATCACTTCAATATTTTATTTCTCCGCGTGTATACCTGATGAAGTCTCGATTATTTCACAAAGACGGAGTAAGGATTAAAAAATAAAGGTAGTAAAAATATATCATTTATTAGCTAGCACACCAGTGGCAGATCCAGAAATTTTCATATGCAATGACTGCCTAAGAGGGGTCGCTTCAGTCATGCTTCAGTGATTCCCAATACATGTATAATCAACCAAATTTTTTTCAAGAAAAGGAGTACCTTGCCCCCTCTAAATCCGCTTCTGTCACACTATTCCATTAGTACTTTAAAACTTCTTGCACGGTGAACTACTATTAAAATTAATTCGTAACCAGTCACTTATGCCCACCCCCTTTTCACTTATTTTTCATGCTCATCTTTTCCGTTTGTAGGAAGGGTCTAAAATGCCTTTAATTTTATGTTTTATTATTTATGAATTAAAGAACAGTTTCATTAAGAGTTAAAACTATGTCCGACACTCCTTTATCTGAAAAAGCTTTCATTATTTAATAAAAAAGTTTTACCTTATCTTATCCCGTTAGTATAGAAAGTCCCTTTAGTCTAGAATTTTAGTTTATTGAAGGATCTTTTGTCTGATTTTAAAATATACCTTAAATTGTAAAAATATTGGAATAAGCTCTTGCTGCGATATAGCATTTTTGTGTTAATGCAGCGTAAAGCAAACAACAATCAATAGAAAGTCCCTGGATTAACTTAAAATGGTCATTCATTCTCTCTCATTGATTATCCAAGTTTATCTAATCACTTGACTATGCACCAATATCCTAAAATTTCATTACACAAGGACACCTGTGGTACAGCAAGGATTCGTATATATAAAATTTAGTTCGTTGTATGCTCATGAATATTCATGACATGTGACCATTTGTGTGCACTTAGAACTTGTCCGGTCATCTTTCTGACCATCGATCAGATCGTGCAAGGGCTGTGTAGTCAGTCAAGGTCCTTTCAAAATTCCATATATATATCTGACCATCTACTCGCTTTAGCCTAAAGAAAGACACGTGTATTCTCGGATGACGAATGAGAATAAGTATTTGTAATTATGATATTGTTATTATATATAAAAGAAGATGTGGTATGATTGTCAATGAGACAACCCTCCACAAGAGACCAAAATGACACAGAAATTAACAACTATAGGTCGCCGACGGCCTTCAACAATGAGCAAAGCCCATACCGCATTGTCAGCTCTAAAAGACCCCGACATGTTCATATTAATGATCCACTCTTTGAAACCTAACCTAAGTATGACGAAAGTGCTATATATAACGAAAACAGCGGAGAAATGGATTAAATAGACTTGCTTTATTGTATAAACTAAAATAAAATGCTCCGCAGGGCGCAGCTTGATACGACCGCAGAGGTCGAACCCTGAATAGTTGGGGCAAGTATGGACACAACATTCAAGCTTGATACAGCTCTGAATTTGGATTGTGATTAAATATTTGACACAGCATAGGTTTCTGTCACAGAATGAATGTGGTCTAAGAACTTAAAATTTTAAATTGAACATTCACCTATTATGGTCCAATATCCAAAATCTAAATACATGGTTAGATTCAGCATATCAAAGAACCCCAAGAGTTCAATTTTTGATGAAATCAAACAAAGTTTAATTTTGGACCCTTTTGACCTCAATGTGGACAAAGTTGATAACAGGGCCCAAAAATCTAAATACATGGTTAGATTCAGCATATCAAAGAACCCCATATATTCAATTTTTGTTGAAATCAAACAAAGTTTAATTTTGGACCCCGATTTGGACCAACTTGAAAACTGGGCCCATTATCAAAAATCTAAATACATGTTTAGATTCAGCATATCAAAGAACCCTAAGAACTCAATTTTTGTTAAAATCAAACTAAGTTTAATTTTTGACCCTTTGGACCTTAATGTAGACCAATTTGAAAACGGGACCAAAAATTAAGAATCTAAATACACAGTTAGATTCGGCATATCAAAGAACCCCAATAATTCAATTTTTGATGAAATCAAACAAAGTTTAATTTTGGACCCTTTTGACCTCAATGTGGACAAAGTTGATAATGGGGCCCAAAATCAAAAATCTAAATACATGGTTAGATTCAGCATATCAAAGAACCCCATATATTCAATTTTGTTGAAATCAAACAAAGTTTAATTTTGGACCCGATTTGGACCAACTTGAAAACTGGGCCCATTATCAAAATCTAAATACATGTTTAGATTCAGCATATCAAAAACCCTAAAATTCAATTTTGTTAAAATCAAACTAAGTTTAATTTTGGACCCTTTGGACCTTAATGTAGACCAATTTGAAAACGGACCAAAAATTAAGAATCTAAATACACGGTTAGATTCGGCATATCAAAGAACCCCAATAATTCAATTTTGATGAAATCAAACAAAGTTTAATTTTGGACCCTTTTGACCTCAATGTGGACAAAGTTGATAACGGGCCCAAAATCAAAAATCTAAATACATGGTTAGATTCAGCATATCAAAGAACCCCATATATTCAATTTTGTTGAAATCAAACAAAGTTTAATTTTGGACCCGATTTGGACCAACTTGAAAACTGGGCCCATTATCAAAATCTAAATACATGTTTAGATTCAGCATATCAAAGAACCCTGAGAATTCAATTTTGTTAAAATCAAACTAAGTTTAATTTTGGACCCTTTGGACCTTAATGTAGACCAATTTGAAAACGGGACCAAAATTAAGAATCAAAATACACAGTTAGATTCGCATATCAAAGAACCCCAATAATTCAATTTTGATGAAATCAAACAAAGTTTAATTTTGGACCCTTTGACCTCAATGTGGACAAAGTTGATAACGGGCCCAAAAATCAAAAATTAAATACATGGTTAGATTCGCATATCAAAGAACCCCAATAATTCAATTTTGATGAAATCAAACAAAGTTTAATTTTGGACCCCAATTTGGACCAACTTGAAAACTGGGCCCATAATCAAAATCTAAATACATGTTTAGATTCAGCATATCAAAGAACCCTAAGAATTCAATTTTGTTAAAATCAAACTAAGTTTAATTTTGGACCCTTTGGACCTTAATGTAGATCAATTTGAAAACGGACCAAAATTAAGAATCTAAATACACAGTTAGATTCGCATATCAAAGAACCCGATAATTCAATTTTGATGAAATCAAACAAAGTTTAATTTTGGACCCTTTGGACCTCAATGTGGACCAATTTAAAACGGGCCCAAAATCCAAAAACTTAATACACATTTAGATTCAGCATATTAAAGAACCCCAAGAGTTCAAGAATAAAACCCCATTGAAATTGGTCAAGAAATAAGCAATTTATACAAAGTATCTTCTTTTGCACAATACTGTGCAATTGAATATTTCTTGCAATTGTGCAATACTGTGCAATTGAATATTTCTTGCTATTGTGCAATACTGTACAAGTGACAATTTCTTGCTATTGCGCAATATTGTGCTATTGGATATTTCTTGCTATTGCGCAATACTGTGCAATTGAAGATTTCTTGCTATTAGCAATACTGTGCAATTGAAAATTTCTTGCTATTGCACAATACTTATTATATAATAATTTACACATCCTGTTTGGTGTGTATCTCCTGCCATATCATTATTATTTGCTTTTAAATATAAATCAGAAATAACCAACTTAAAATGGAAAATTTTAAAGGAAAAAAGGAAAAAAAAAAAAAAAAATCCCCCAAATTTTTGAACCCCTTATGATTCATCACCCCAAACTCAATCCCAGCCTTCCTTTGAGGTATGGTACCTTGCAGTAGAATTTCAGAGAGATCCATACACTTGAACACAAGTTATTGTCTGGAAACTAGAAAATGCTTATTTTGGCCCCTTTTGGCCCCTAATTCCTAAACGTTTCAGGCAATTACCCCAAACTCAATTCCAGCTTTCCTTTGTGATATGGAACGTTGTAGTACAATTTCAGAAAGATCCATACATTTACACACAAGTTATTGTCATGAAACTAGAAAATGCTTGTTTTTGCCCTTTTTGGCCCCTAATTCCTAAAATTTTGAGGCAATTACCCCAAAATCAATCCCAGCATTCCCTTTGTGATATGGAACCTTGTGGTACAAAGTCAGAGAGATCCATACACTAACACACAAGTTATGTCTGGAAGTTACAAAACTGCTTATTTTGGCCCTTTTGGCCCCTAATTCCTTAACTGTTGGTACCATAACCCCAAAATCAATCCCAACCTTCCTTTTGTGATATTGAACCTTATGGTAAAATTTCATAGAGATCCATTCACTTAAACTTAAGTTAGAGTGCGAAAACCAATGCGTCTTCGACGACGACGACGACGACGACGCCAACGTCATACCAATATATGACCACAAAATTTTTTGCGGTCGTATAAAAGGTCGGAGGAACTAACCCGAAAAATTCAGTCTCTCTCGTAATCGATCTCTTCTATATACTTGTTAATGAAATAATCGTAGATCAGCGGAATATAACGACTGAATTATTCGGTAAGTGAAACAAGTAAATAAAAGTCAAAATTAACCATATGTAGTTCCATAAGGAGGGATCTGGAAAGCCTGCCCTAAATCAGCCTCCGAGTTGAGTCATACGTATTGACCTTTCTTGGCGCACACATGGTTTTCATTGCCTATGTGTTTTTTGTACAAATAAATAATTTGATAATTAATATGCCTTCAATCCATTTTCTTGAGACATATTACACGTACATGAATCATGAATTTTCTACGTTTTATAATTTTGAACACATAGTATGCCCTGGGATCTGACCTGAAATATACATGAAACATTGAAAATTCATGATAGTAAGGTATATAGGAGCAACATTTAAATTAGAAGGGTTAGGGTTTGTTCTGAGTCGGAAATAATTGAACACAACGTTATTCCCACTGCCATGCACCAAACATTTTTTCTCGAAATAAACGGTATGGGAATTCTGGAATTCCATTTTTTTGTCAACTGCCAGACCACAATATTTTTTCTCTCATCAAATTGGGGATCAGAATATG
The DNA here is from genome assembly GCA_017311375.1 of Mytilus coruscus. Lineage (NCBI taxonomy): Eukaryota > Metazoa > Mollusca > Bivalvia > Mytilida > Mytilidae > Mytilus > Mytilus coruscus. The sequence goes on from CM029599.1 coordinate 89,510,394, forward strand.
ATCAGAATAGGCCTCAGATTTTTTGGGAAAATTTGGTGTTCACCCCAAGAACCGGGTTGGCCACAACATAACAATTTCAATTTTATATACAATTTACACGTGTGCATATGTTTAAGTATGTTTAAATGAAGATATTTTCATATAGTTTAGGACTTTATTCATTATAGGTTGAAAATACAGGCAAAGTTCAGATGTTTATGAAGTGTTATATATTTTGACTTTTGTGAAACCTTAACAGAATAGACAATTGGGGCAAATCTGATGAAAAAAACGAAATTCCTAGTAACAAAAATTAACCCACATAACAGGAATTGAAATCTCCTCCCAAGAAATTGTACCTCAGGACCTGTATAATGCTGGAAGTATTTTAATATGCCTTTGGAACACCCTTTAAAAAATTGGGTATGGTTCTCCAGGCCACGGCTTAGGTAGCACTTCACAGTTAGAAAATAAAATTAAAATTGAGCTACAGAATGTTTGATAATCTTCCAATTCTGGCCTTCAAATACATTAGGCCAACTACTAGCACCCCCCTTTTTTCTGAGAAACCCTGGCTAGCACACCGTTCCTTTTTCACAGTGTCTGGATCCGCCCTGACCGATACGTAGTACTCAACTATGATCTACTGTAGGTCATAATAAAGGACTAAATACGTAACGTAAATTAATTCAAGCGTAAGGGGCCCCATATATCACGGCTAAAATTGTACTTAGTTTGTCCTTTTATACAACCTTTTGGCAAGTACCACCATCCCAGAAATCAGTTACCACGATCTTTCAAAATTAACATGAACAGTAACCATCACCAACGTCCTTTTTTCACTCTCTATTTTCTAAGTAATGTACAACTGTTTACGCTTGTCAACACTTACAGTGTTTATTATTGTTTTCATTAGTTTACAAGTTGTGACCTTCAAATTGTTTTATTCAATGTTTCTATAGATTTTTATGGTAACTCCTGTGCCCTAAAAACAAACAAAATAAAGTTTCCTCCCACATAATTTTACACTTAAACGTTGATTTGAAAAAAAACTTGATTTAATAATTTTGGTTATCAATTGAAATGAACCTTCTAGAGCCTCAACCTAACGCGCACAATAATGTCAATCATTTCACATCAAATTTAACCCTAAATTGACATTCCACAATCGGTCAGTAACATCACCTGTGTTTACAGCTACATGATATTTTCCGCCGTTGGAAAATCTCGCAGTGACGTTAAATTTAAGATCAAGATGATTACAGATATTTTTGACGTGCATTATTTCATTATTAAAATGTTCGATCTACATTTGTTGCAGTCTAATTTTAATTAAAAGAAACGTAATATCATTTCTTTTTTTTTTTTTGGCAATTATAGTAAATTAATCTCATCCCGGAATGTATATTCACTTTACCATTAGACCTGAAAGTGATTTCTAATAAATGAAGAAACTGTTTCACATTAAAAATTTAAGAATATTATCGCTCAGGCATATTTATTTTATTTTAAGATGATTGATTGTTGGTTGCTTAACTTCCAGTGGCAAATATTCCATGCAAGTCCGGACAAGCATAGTTTTAAGATCGCACTTTCAAAAATCATTTTAAAACAAAAATGATCAGAATAACTTTTATTCATGTGAAATAACCGTCCAATCTTTTAAATAGAACTTATTTACATTTCAAAGTGTAACAGATTAGTTTACAAGACAGGCATTGACGTATACATGTACGCAACTTTCATATCTTTTAAATTGAACTTTTTTGTCTAAAAGACAACCCACTAGAAGCAATTGAATGATCTGCGCCTCGGACATATAATTAAAAAGTAACCATCTAATCCCCAGATATATATAATCTGTTTCTAAATTTACAGAAACATTATATGATATATTTTTGAAAATTCCTTATATCTCAAACGATTATAGTTACTTTGTTTTTATTCTGTAAACATATATATCATAATTTGTACCACACTACAAGGATCTATTAATAACCGTCGCTCACGCATAACGGATTATACAACGACCTATTAATAACCGTCGCTCACGCATCAGTGGTTCTATCAATGACTCAATACACACCAGTTTTATCGGACAAACGGCTAATTCCGCCGACACGGAAAATCTCTGGATAACATGCAAAATATCCTGTAATACAGCAAATTTACGACGAACCTCTAATTCTTATCCGTTTCATGGAGATTAGCCAAAAACACGGAGTTTTACAAAATCGCGTGATTTTCCAAATAGGTCTGCCAGTGTAAACTGCCATATTTTCATTGGTCAAAATGACAGGCAAATGTGGTACTGTTTAATCTAACTATTTTGGGTTTTGTCCTGTCCCTAGTACTAGTTTCTAGACAGCTATAATGATGATATCCTTTGACATACCTTCCACATGTACAATTTTCTAGAAGGCTATAATGATAATATTGTTTAATATACCTACCACATGTACAACAGTCCTGGATTTTTTCTTGTCCCTGTAACCCCCATTTTTTGTAGGCTAGAGGTGGTGGATGTATGGATGTATCTCCTGCTGTAGCTTAAATAATGTGTAAATAATGAGATCATAATCAATATTTCTACACAAAACTTTTATAAACATATGTTATTTTCTTAAGGCAAGTAGTAAAAAAAAAAATTAAACATGATTCATTACATTAATGTTTCTGTTTCAGTCAAAATAGTGATCAGTGTACTATGAAAGACAAATTCCCAATAGCTGATTTTCATTTAGTGTTAAAAACTTAATTCTCGTTTAATTTGTTTCACATTTTTCATGTCAGGGCCTTTTATAGCCGACTATGTTCGGTTGCCTGTACTTGCTTCCATCCACTAAATTTGAACTCTTGAGGACAGCTGTCTCATGGCAATCATACCACATCTCCTTATTTTTATATCAATATGCAAGTAAATAAAACTTGATGAGGTAATAACATTAATGGTACCTATTTTTCTGCACAATAAACAATGAAGCAACTTATTACTTTTTTCTGCTAGCTGATGGAATTATCCATATTTTATAATACATGTCTCATATTACATGTATTAGTATAGTACAAGAAAGAATGAAAATAAATGTTTAATAACAATATTAATTTACCTCTGGCCACTTGATTCCTACAAGCTCTAAGTGACTGGTAAAGACTGAAACCGTCTACAGTCACAAGGGCCTTTCTGAATAGTATTATAAGTTCCTCATGCTGAAATGTTCATATATAACAAACAAAAATTTAATATGCAAATGACCAATCATAATCACCACTTACAGGTCCGTACGCACCACAGAGAGTCAAATCGTTAACAAGCATACCACTGCCACTACCCATCTTAAAGCATCTTCCGAACATTTGAAAGTCCCTACCATGTACTGGTTACCAAATTACACAAAAACCATTTAAATTCCGTTTCATTTCCGCATCGAATAAGTGTTCTACTACTAATCTATCAGTTCTTCTATCTACCTCCTTACTACTATCAAAGAACTGGTTATTAACTTTTGTAATAAAGAAAATTCTTTAGAGGTTTTAGATAAAATACATGCTTTTGATGGTCCTTATAATTCTGTTGACAGTTATGATTTTTCTACTCTATACACTACACTTCCACACAATCTTATAAAGAAAAGTATTTCTATTTGATAAAATGGTCTTTCAAAAATCTCATTGTAATTTTATTTGCTGTAACTGTTTAAAGCCTTTTTCTGTAACGAAAAGGAAAGTATGCTAGATACACTTACTGGAAATGTGAGGATATGATTGAAGCTTTAAATTTTCTGCTAGATAACATTTATGTACGTTTCGCGATAAAGTGTATCGTCAGGTAGTAGGTATTCCTATGGGCACTAACTGTGCCCCTTTATTAGCAGATTTATTTCTATATTGCTATGAATCTCAGTTTATGACCAAACTCAGTAAAGACCCATCATTGTTATATTTAGTTGATACATTCAACAATACCTACCGTTATCTGGATGATATTTTTCGTTAAATAATCCAGAGTTCTCTAAATATACTTCCGAAATTTACCCAAAAGAACTTACTTTAACTAAATCTAACATAAACAGCAGCAGTTGCCCTTTTCTAGATTTAGACATTTCAATTTCTAACGGAAACTACATACTAAAATTTACGACAAAAGAGACGATTTTTCATTTCCTATTGTTAATTTTCCATTTTAGACGGTGATGTGCCTTTGGCTCCATCATACGGTGTTTATATATCCCAACTGCTCGGTATACCCGTGTGTGTTCTGATGTCATAAATTTTAACGAACGTAATCAATGCATCACTGGGAAATTATTGTGTCAGGGATTTAGATACCATAAATTACTTAAAACTTTTACTAAATTCTTTCATAGATACAAAGATTTGATTAGTAAATTTGGCTGTACCTGTAGAAAACTTATTAAAATGGTATTTCACATCCTAAATTTTACGGTAATATTGTACTTAAAGCGAGGAAATCACTATGTAATCCGTGTAAACTCATCGAACCTTTAAACAAACTTATAAGTAAGGGTTATCGTACCAATATTGTAATTAGATCTCTGAATATAGTTTACATTGGCACTAATATCGATTTTGTCATTAGCAAATTAAAACATAACTAAATTGCATCTTCTTTTGAGGCGGGATGTTTAGAGACACACACGTTAATTTTTATCTCTAAAGAAGTAGCTCCTCACTATCCTACTACCTGTCGATACATTTATTTTGGCATTGCACAAGTCATTTCTTCTCTGACTGTTCATGACGTTAAAATACTAAATCCCTGGGATGTGTTTTAGTTGATTTTAGTCTGTGATGCATGATTTTTATTATTAAATGTTTTTGGCTTTTAACTAGCTGTCAGTAACTCATGAGTACTCTCAAATCGTATTTTCTCTTTAATTCGACCTGTTGATACTATTTGTAATACATTTTGTTATTTTATATTAATATGGATCTTGTCTATATACCAGCTTTGATTATTTGAAATATCTACTAATTTTCACTTCTTCATACTACATTTGTATGCACATCAAGATTATTCTCCTTAAATCTGTACAGGAAGTTTTAGCTAGCTCTAATTTTATAGTTTTATTGTTGATATTCACCCTTTATGTATCTAGTGTTAAATTAGGTATTTATATGACAGACCTTTCTTGGTATTCCTAATTATTGGAAGATTTTATATAGACAGAAGTAGTATACCTAAAACGACAAAGTTATTTTTCATTTACCTGTATATATTATGAACACCGTTTTTTTTCAAAAGTGATTATTTTCTAAGGGTTAAATATTTCATGGTGGTGTCTTGCCATGGCTTTGTTTGGACTTGTTTGTTTGCTTTTGGCCTTGAATGTTTGTCCCTAATATTTCATTAACTATGTATTTACATTCAGGCATCACAGATCGAATTTATTCGTTCATATTCTGTTAATTTACGTTTTTGATTGAGTTAAGCCTTCCAATTGATATTTTATCGTGTGGTTTTCTATGTTGTGATGTTATACTATTGTTTCAGAAAAGGGAGAAGGTTTGGTACCATCAAAACGTTTAATCCGCTGCAAATGTTTGCACCTGTCCTAAGTCAGGAATCTGATGTACAGTAGTTGTCGTTTGTTTATGTAATTTATACGTGTTTCTCGCTTCTCATATAGACTAGACCGTTGGTTTTCCGCTTGAATGGTTTTACACTAGTAATTTTGGGGCCCTTTATAGCTTGTTGTTCGTGTGAGCCAAGGCTCCGTGTTGAAGGCCGTACATTGACCTATAATGGTTTACTTTGATAAATTGTTATTTGGATGGAGAGTTGTCTCATTGGCACTCACACCACATCTTCCTATATCAAGTTATTTGGCATAAACAAGTTAAATGGTACCACCACTTTCAGTATTCCATAAACAGGAATTTGATGAGCAATGGGTATAGCATACTCATATGATTCTTGATTCCAAATTTCAGAATGCCTTATTGGAAGTTCCTGACAAAAATGTGATGAAAATATCATACATGGTCATTACGTGTGAGAAAAAAAGTAAACAGGAAGTTGATGAGCAATGAATCTGAATATGTAAGAGATAAATAAGTCCTGGTAAAATCTGTCCGGGCGGACACATATGACTAGTATAAAAAGTCCATGGTTACAGAATTTACTAGTATTTTTAGTCTGATGTCAGTAATTTATGTCCCCAGACTAATTTTCCTAGGAATTCATGTCATTAATATTCCTAGATAAACACGTCCGTGTCCTTTGTTTTACCGGAAAGAAATCATTTGCATGTTAACAATGGAATTTTAATTGTTATGTTTCAATGTTGTATAACAGTTGTGCATTAATCTTTTAATAGAATTTATGTCCCCAGACTTATTTTCCTAGGAATTCATGTCCATGTCATTAATATTCCTAGGTAAACGACCATGTCCTTTATTTTCTAGGAAAATTTGTAAGGAAAGAAACCATGTAACAATGGAATATTTAATTGTTATGTGTTAATAATTGGTTTAACCATCAATGACAGTTGTACATTTTCTTTTAATAATATTTATGAACCCAGACTAATTTTCCTAGGAATTCATGTCCATGTCATTATTTTCCTAGGCAAAATGTCCATGTCCTTTATTATCTGGGAAATAAGTGCCAGACATATTTTACTAGCTATGGACTTATTTTCCTAGGAAAATTTATCCTGGGACTTACATCCTAGGAAAATTATGGTCATTGTCTTGATTACCTAGTAAAAATGTGGATAGTGTCCACATGTGGACACAGATGATGCCCCGCTTGCATAGCATATAGTTATAAAGGGACATAACTGAAGAACAGTAAAAGTGACGCTACCCAAATTTGAACTTGATCTGAGTTTTGTGGTAATAAGCATTGTGTGCAAGTCTCATAACATTTGGTTGAGGCTAACTTAAGCAGAGAACAGAAACTAAAATTCAGCAATTTTTCTATTTGTAAACACGCATAACTCTAGAACGGTTGTGTATAAGTTTTATAACATTTGGTTGAGACAAACTAAAGTTAGAGAACGGAAACGAAAAATTCAGCAATTTTATGTTTATAAAGGACATAACTCAAGAATGGTAAAAGTGTTCTCACCAAATTTCGTACTTAATCTGTATTATGTAGTAATAAGCATTGTGTATAAGTTTCATAACATTTGGTTGAGGCAAATTTAAGTTAGAAAACGAAACAAAAATTTGTACTTGATCTTAGTTTTGTGGTAATGAATATTGTGTATAGGTTTCATAATGTTTGGTTGGGGCAAACTTAAGTTACAGAATGGAAACTAAAATTTTGCAATCTTCGATTTATAAAGGGCATAACTCAATAATGGTTAAAGTGACACTACCCAAATTCAACTTGATCTGTGTTTTATCAGTGGAAGTCAAAATTAAACATTGCATTGTATAAAGCATTGATTGTAGTTGATTCAACTATAATCTTGGACAAAGGAAGATAACTCCAATTTTAAAAATTACTTGATATTTAGAAGAAAATAAAAATTTTGCAATTTTTCCATTTATAAAGGGGCATAACTCTAGAATGGTTAAAGTGATGCCACCAAAATTCAAACTTGATCTGTGTTTTGTGGTAATAAGCATTGTGTATAAGTTTCATAACATTTGGTTGAGGCAAACTTAAGTTAGAGAACGGAAACTAAAAATTTTGCAATTTTTCCATTTATAAAGGGCATAACTCTAGAACAGTTTAAGTGAAGCCACCAAAATTCAAACTTGATCTGTGTTTTGTGGTAATAAGCATTGTGTATAAGTTTCATAACATTTGGTTGAGGCAAACTTAAGTTAGAGAACAGAAACTAAAAATTTTGCAATTTTTCCATTTATAAAGGGGCATAACTCTAGAACGGTTAAAGTGACTCACCAAAATTCAAACTTGATCTGTGTTTTGTGGTAATAAGCATTGTGTATTAGTTTCATAACATTTGGTTGAGGCAAACTCAAGTTAGAGAACGGAAACCAATTATGGGACGACGTGCGCACGTACAGACAGACAAGGGTAAACTTAATGCCCCACCGCTACGGCGGGGCATAAAAGTCTAGGGACAAATTTTACTACCAGACCGAATTTACTGTTACAAATATGCACCACACACCATAGAATGCTTAAATGAAGCTTGATACAAAATTTCAGGAAGCTTTCATTTGAAGTTCCTGAGAGAAATGTGAAGAAAATTGTATGAAACAACAGACTGACTGACAGAAAAACATACAAGACAGACATAAACCAGTATGCCCCCTACTTTGAAGGCGGGTATTACTAGAACTGTAAGTGAATTCATAAAAGAATACCTCTAGCTTTCATCTAAATCTGTCTAGCCATTTAGGAGAGGTTGCACTTACAAGGCATATGGATAGGCAGACAGACGGACACGATTAATTGATTGTTGGTAGATTAACATCCAGTGTAGACAGATATGATTCCTATATACCACCACATAAAACTTTATTTGCAGGGTATAAAAACCATAGCTGACTAATTCTGATCATTATAAATTGACATGTTAGGGTCTTAATAACAAAAATTTGCCAATCATCAGAAATCTGCATATTCCATTTGAAATTTGTCATTTATGTCCAAAATGAAGGTCATGACTGGCTTTTAATCCACTCCCACATATAGTCGATATGATTGTTTTCTTTTCAATTTTGCTACAGGAAGACTTTTTTAATTCAATATTTGTTCATTAGTTAGCTTTTGTTTTGATCACAGTTGAATAGTATACTCTACTTAATGTAATTCTGTACCTGTTCAGAAAGACCAAGGTATCTTGGTGGTTCATAAGTCCTACACTTGATCTTTTGAACTGGTTCTGTATGCAATAACTGGGATAAAAGCAGGGTACCAGTCTGAAAACATAACAACATTCAGTTATCTGCATATGAACTTACAATGTACATGATGTATGTAAATATGAATAAAAATAACTTAGGTGCAAATAATTATATAAATTTAATTACATTTGAGAAATATGAGAAAAAACTATGATTAGAAAGTTCAGTCAAATTAACTAATTGTAGGACTTGACTTGCTGAATTCTGGCCTATTTTTTTTACCTTCATGTTGTTGGTTTTTTTTTTTTAGATATATGAGAATAGTTGTAGCTTACCCTATTGTTTATTTAAAATACTTTTAGTCAAGTTTGTCAGTTGGCAGGCATGCTACATGTATTAATTTTTTAAAGATAACTTAAAAATAATAGTGGCCGACTTTGATCTAGATTGACAAGAAGGTTAACAAAGAAAACATTTTATAAAACATAGGTCAGACGACAAATAGAGATGCCAAGTCATGGCAGTATCTCACATGAGCAATAAAGTTTACCCTGGAGTATATATAGAAGAACACAGAGAAACTATCAAGACTACTCCAATAAAAAATCTTCAAAAACTTTTTTCTCCAAATATACCATATGTAAAAATATATTGTAATTTCTATATAGATTCACCCATGAAGATTTTAATAATTTAGTTTTACTTTGGTTGATATTCTGAAATATCAATAGAGTAATCTTGAAATAAATTTTCTGAGTATACCAGGGCGTAGCTGCCGTTAGGCACTTTAGGCACGTGCCTACACATAATTATTTCACAAATATTTTTTCATTGAAAAAATAAGAAAAATAATGACAACATTATCTGAAGATTCACGTGAAGTCGTCAAAACTCTTTGATGTCATTTGTACACTAGTCTATCATCCCTAGTGAATGGAGTATTGTATAGAATTGTATCATGTATGTACATCATATTCCACTTCTATCAACAAATGCTTGAAAGAACCTAAACATGCCCAAAACCTTGACATTTTATTCTTAGATACATGATATTTTAGTTGTTTTGGCTTTCAACTAGCTATCACTTGGTCTTCATTCGACCTACGATAAAACCCTTGCCAAAGTTGGGCGTTCATTTTGCGCTGGATGTATGAATACGCAGTTACGTCTGGTCAGAATGGGGACGTTAAATACGATGCATAGTGTAGAGAGAATGCCACGTTCTCTTCATGTTTAGAACTCTTGCAACAATTCTTTTAGGGGTCCATAGGTGGTCTGCTGAAAGACAAAATTTCTGTCTCTATCCAATATAAAACCTTCATTTTCCAATGGCATTTTCAAATTTCCAAACCTTCATCCTGGACGACCCTATTACAGGACCTACCTGCCACTTTTGCCACTGGATTTTTAGCAAATAATCAAACAACAAGCTTTCAGTAACTTTGAGTACCCTCAGATCTACTTGTAATGACCATGATTATTCAAATTCCTTAGCAGGTAGTAGTTTTACAGAACAGGATATCAGAAAATATGAATTTCTTGAATTTTGTTAGATAGTATGAACAGAACCGATCATGATCTGGATTAGGCATCGACTGTTTGTGTGGTCGGGAGGTGAAGGTTTAAGAATCTATCAATTGACGATATATCAATTATTCTCAATCAGAAAGGAATAGATTTGAAAATACTTAACAAGATATACTGCTTATTTAAGGGCTACGCTGATCTACGATGGGCAATGCATATTGTAAATATCTTTTTTTTAGATTTCGATTCTACTGCGTCAATTCATCAGTCAGATGTTATTGTAAAATTATCTATAATTTTTCGAATTTTCTTTATGTATATTATCATGATAAAATGACCAGTAAATTTTATATATTTTGTACATGAAATTTTGCCACTAAAATGCTGAAAAGTTTTCCGTCGGAGGGCTTTGCCCCTGAACCCCTACCAGGATTCTGCCCTAGATCTGCTGGGGCCTTAAGTAGCCCCAAACCCCTGCCGCAATTTGTGCCTACAGTTTATTGGATACCTAGCTACGCTCCTGTATACCGATGTATGTGTTTTTAAAGGATAATCCAACAACACAGAGATCAATACCACAATTTTACCTCTGTATAAATCCTGATGTACCCAGAAGAAAATCCTACAATAATACATGTCCAGTCTGGCGCTCCCTGTGTACTTCTACAAATAAAGAAGAAATTTCAAATTAACCATATAAAAATAAGGAGATGTGGTATGATTGCCAATGAGACAACTATCCACCAAAGTTCAAATAAAGTGGATGTTTACAAATATAACAAAAAAAGCAACTTAAAAGTCTATCTTTATATGGTGTGTAAACTACAAGCAGAGTAACATGTTGAAGAATCTAATTTTTAGATACTTAAAACTCTAATTTAGATCAGTTATTATCTATATAATCATGAACTACATTGTAATATATTAACTTAGACAAAGACAATTTCCATTACCTTTTCTGAGAAGCTAATGGCAGACACAAAACAGCTGTTATGGCTTCCCTGTAATAAAAATATAAAACAAAATAGTCTGACTGTAAGACATGATGAAGTCATTAGAATAATCCAAAACATATCAAACAAAATAGTCTTACTGTAAGACATGATGAAGTCATTAGAATAATCCAAAACATATAAAACAAAATAGTCTTACTGTAAGACATGATGAAGTCACCAGAATAATCCAAAACATATCAAACAAAATAGTCTTACTGTAAGACATGATGAAGTCATTAGAATAATCCAAAACATATCAAACAAAATAGTCTTACTGTAAGACATGATGAAGTCATTAGAATAATCCAAAACATATCAAACAAAATAGTCTTACTGTAAGACATGATGAAGTCATTAGAATAATCCAAAACATATCAAACAAAATAGTCTTATTGTAAGACATGATGAAGTCACTAGAATAATCCAAATCATATCAAACAAAATAGTCTAACTGTAACACATGATGAAGTCATTAGAATAATCCAAAACATATCAAACAAAATAGTCTTACTGTAAGACATGATGAAGTCAGATGATCCAAAACATATCAAACAAAATAGTCTTACTGTAAGACATGATAAAGTCATTAGAATAATCCAAAACATATAAAACAAAATAGTCTTACTGTAAGACATGATGAAGTCATTAGAATAATCCAAAACATATCAAACAAAATAGTCTTACTGTAAGACATGATGAAGTCATTAAAATAATCCAAAACATATCAAACAGAATAGTCTTACTGTAAGACATGATGAAGTCATTAGAATAATCCAAAACATATCAAACAAAATAGTCTTACTGTAAGACATGATGAAGTCATTAGAATAATCCAAAACATATCAAACAAAATAGTCTAACTGTAAGACATGATGAAGTCATTAGAATAATCCAAAACATATAAAACAAAATAGTCTTACTGTAAGACATGATGAAGTCATTAGAATAATCCAAAACATATCAAACAAAATAGTCTTACTGTAAGACATGATGAAGTCATTAGAATAATCCAAAACATATCAAACAAAATAGTCTTACTGTAAGACATGATGAAGTCATTAGAATAATCCAAAACATATCAAACAAAATAGTCTTACTGTAAGACATGATGAAGTCATTAGAATAATCCAAAACATATCAAACAAAAAGTCTAACTGTAAGACATGATGAAGTCATTAGAATAATCCAAAACATATCAAACAAAATAGTCTTACTGTAAGACATGATGAAGTCATTAGAATAATCCAAAACATATCAAACAAAATAGTCTAACTGTAAGACATGATGAAGTCATTAGAATAATCCAAAACATATCAAACAAAATAGTCTTACTGTAAGACATGATGAAGTCATTAGAATAATCCAAAACATATCAAACAAAATAGTCTTACTGTAAGACATGATGAAGTCATTAGAATAATCCAAAACATATCAAACAAAAAGTCTAACTGTAAGACATGATGAAGTCATTAGAATAATCCAAAACATATAAAACAAAATAGTCTAACTGTAAGACATGATGAAGTCATTAGAATAATCCAAAACATATCAAACAAAATAGTCTAACTGTAAGACATGATGAAGTCATTAGAATAATCCAAAACATATAAAACAAAAAGTCTAACTGTAAGACATGATGAAGTCATTAGAATAATCCAAATCATATCAAACAAAATAGTCTAACTGTAAGACATGATGAAGTCATTAGAATAATCCAAAACATATCAAACAAAATAGTCTTACTGTAAGACATGATGAAGTCACTAGAATAATCCAAAACATATAAAACAAAATAGTCTTACTGTAAGACATGATGAAGTCACTAGAATAATCCAAAACATATAAAACAAAATAGTCTTACTGTAAATCATGATGAAGTCACCAGAATAATCCAAAACATATCAAACAAAATAGTCTTACTGTAAGACATGATGAAGTCACTAGAATAATCCAAAACATATAAAACAAAATAGTCTTATTGTAAGACATGATGAAGTCACTAGAATAATCCAAATCATATCAAACAAAATAGTCTTACTGTAAGACATGATGAAGTCACTAGAATAATCCAAAACATATCAAACAAAATAGTCTTACTGTAAGACATGATGAAGTCACCAGAATAATCCAAAACATATCAAACAAAATAGTCTTACTGTAAGACATGATGAAGTCACCAGAATAATCTAAAACATATAAAACAAAATAGTCTTACATGTATTGTAAGACATGATGAAGTCACCAGAATAATCCAAAACATATAAAACAAAATAGTCTAACTGTAAGACATGATGAAGTCACTAGAATAATCCAAAACATATCAAACAAAATAGTCTTACTGTTAGACATGATGAAGTCACTAGAATAATCCAAAACCATAAAACAAAATAGTCTTACTGTAAGACATGATGAAGTCATTAGAATAATCCAAAACATATAAAACAAAATAGTCTAACTGTAAGACATGATGAAGTCACTAGAATAATCCAAAACATATAAAACAAAATAGTCTTACTGTAAGACATGATGAAGTCACTAGAATAATCAAAACATATCAAACAAAATAGTCTTACTGTAAGACATGATGAAGTCATTAGAATAATCCAAAACATATCAAACAAAATAGTCTTACTGTAAGACATGATGAAGTCATTAGAATAATCCAAAACATATCAAACAAAATAGTCTAACTGTAAGACATGATGAAGTCACTAGAATAATCCAAAACATATCAAACAAAATAGTCTTACTGTTAGACATGATGAAGTCACTAGAATAATCCAAAACCATAAAACAAAATAGTCTTACTGTAAGACATGATGAAGTCATTAGAATAATCCAAAACATATAAAACAAAATAGTCTAACTGTAAGACATGATGAAGTCACTAGAATAATCCAAAACATATAAAACAAAATAGTCTTACTGTAAGACATGATGAAGTCACTAGAATAATCAAAACATATCAAACAAAATAGTCTTACTGTAAGACATGATGAAGTCATTAGAATAATCCAAAACATATCAAACAAAATAGTCTTACTGTAAGACATGATGAAGTCATTAGAATAATCCAAAACATATAAAACAAAATAGTCTAACTGTAAGACATGATGAAGTCACTAGAATAATCCAAAACATATAAAACAAAATAGTCTTACTGTAAGACATGATGAAGTCATTACTGATTAGAATAATCCAAAACATATAAAACAAAATAGTCTTACTGTAAGACATGATGAAGTCATTAGAATAATCCTAGAATAATCAAAACATATCAAACAAAATAGTCTTACTGTAAGACATGATGAAGTCATTAGAATAATCCAAAACATATCAAACAAAATAGTCTTACTGTAAGACATGATGAAGTCACTAGAATAATCCAAAACATATCAAACAAAATAGTCTTACTGTAAGACATGATGAAGTCACTAGAATAATCAAAACATATCAAACAAAATAGTCTTACTGTAAGACATGATGAAGTCATTAGAATAATCCAAAACATATCAAACAAAATAGTCTTACTGTAAGACATGATGAAGTCATTAGAATAATCCAAAACATATCAAACAAAATAGTCTTACTGTAAGACATGATGTCAGAAGTCTTTAGAATAATCCAAAACATATGAATGATAAACTGAACATATAACCACAACTAAAAAGGATTCAAGATAAAATTTCAAATGATATTTGTGTCAAAATATAGTCTTAACCAATAAAATATTTAAATAACTAAACCTTGCAAAGAACCCATATACTAAATAGAGTTATCCTATTACTCATAATAAGTGAGAAATTCACATGACAAAAAAAACAAGCCGTCACTAAACCATGAAAATGAGGTCAAGAACAATGAACATATGACAGACGGAAATTTTGTAACATAAGTATCTGCATACAAGGTATGAAGCATCAGGTCTGCTACCTTCTGAAATATAAAGCTTTATACAAATAGTTTACGCCGTCTCCGCTGCCAGATTGTAATCCCTATGTCTCGCATTCTGCTTTCGTTGCAGGCAAGACAAAAATCACATGATCATATACATACCCTTCATCTTGTTTCAAACTTTCTTTATACTTTACAGAAAACTTGGTCTCTGATTCTGTGTCACCAGGAACCCATTTTTCTGTTAAATATATTAAAGTCATGTAGAAATAGGTATTACAAAATTAAATGAAAACAGTAAGGTTTTTTAACAAGCACTAAAATCACATTTAATATGTACATGTAAATTAAATTGTATCTTAATTTATTAAAAGCTGTGTTAAAAAAAATTTAGTAGGAGGACTCTGAAAGTCCAAATAGTTTACATATTGGTAATGTGATAAATAGTACTCTACACTTATTGGGGCTCATATTCTCTTTAAAATTGAGGAAAACACTGATTTCATACAAACTTGCATTTGTATTTGTTCATTTTTGAATACTTAAAAATAAATATACCTTCATGATGCAGGAAATTTCAATTTAGGAATTGTTTGATGTGTTCGAATATTCATTATCATACATGTACAATTCTAATCTTGAAACAATAGGTTACTTATATGTAATATAAGTAATGTTTATACAAACAATATTTCCAGCCAACTTTGATAATAAATCTTTCCAGTAAACATGCTGACATCTTGGATACATTTAATTAACATACACAGACCACTTGCTGCATCTTGAGATTAATTTCTCTGGAATTTGACACTTTAAAGTTACACTGCAATCTCACCAGGGGACATACTAATCTATTCTTAATCTGATACATATTACAATTATTCACTGTGTGTGATGAAAGGCAGAATAATTTCAGTCTCATAAAAATAATTACACTTTAATAAGTATATATAAACTGTCAGTCTCCTCCCACTAGATGATTGATGTACCCAAAATCTGTGTGTTCAGCCATATGCATGGTCTTTGTGCAATCAGTTTCTTGGTTCAAAGCAGTCAAACTAAGTTCAACTTGACAGTTTTACAGTGCTAGAATTCAATTTACCACCCACCAACCCCTTCCAAACACCTTCAATAATGTTCATGACATGAGGAACATCTCAGCTTTTAGCAGTAATATTTTTATTTTATTACAGTCGACTCGTTATCTCAAGTCCGCGGACCAGAGGAATATTTCGAGATACCCGTAGTTCGACTCAAACAAAACCGAAGTTTGACAGACCAAGGGACACAACTCGTGCTTACCTTGGTAAAGCTAAAATAAATCCTAATGAATATGGGTAGAAGATCGATATTATGGTCTCAGATCGATGTATCTATATGTAATGGTCTTTTATAATCACATTTTCATCTCTTATTTATTTCTTTGTACAATTACAATTTTGTCCGGTGGTTTTAAGCCGAGAGAGTAATTTCAATCGATCTAAGCGTTATTTAAAGTTGACAAAATTGTTTATTCTCATATACAAGAAATTAAGAAAATTTAGATTTCTTTTCATTTTCTTTTATTTCAATCTTTTTCTGCAAGAGAAAAACCAAAAAGATCAAAGACGCCGATTGAGTAGTCTTGAGTTGATCACCAACCGAAGTCTTATTCCCTACTTTATACACAACCAAGCTCATTAGTATATGATTACAGTTAATTGTTTTTAAAACTTTTTGAATTATTTTTCATTAACAATAACAAAGTAGAACTAATTATTTATCATGGTGATCAAGGATAATCTTAGGTAAACACTCGTGGATAAAGAATGTCATAAATCAATACAGTGCTCAGTGACTGGAAATTTAATTACACGTGTATTGTCAGATTAACTCTTCAATCCATTTAAATCCCCGAGGTCATGTTTTGACATATGTGTATTAGTTCGAGATAAACAATGAATTTTGAATGCTTTTGTTAACCTTGGGACCGTAAATTTAGTTCGAGTCAACCGAAATTTCGACTCATCAAATTTCGACTCATCAGGAGTCGAAATACATACATTTATATGGAACAAAGTTCGGGACCACGGGAAAACTTCGACTCATCCAAAATTTCGAGACAACGAGAGTTAACTGTATTTGTTTTCCTTGATGGAATTTTATCACTGGTCATTTCTAAAATTTCATTCATCCCCAAGCATTTTTCCGGAAAATTTTATCAAATTTATTCCAGCGCCAGATTGATAGACCCTGCTACTTACTACTTGTAATAGCACCACATGGGCTATCCCCATGCAGACCTTGCACACCCGGCTGCAGATGAGACGCCTAGTCTCATCCCCTTCGTGGAGACCCTCGCTCACATTCCCGGCTGGCGTATTGTCGGGCAGGCAGGTTCTTCCTCACACTACAGGTTGCAATTTGACTTGCTCGGCAGGAACTCCTAAATTCTTAATTATGCTGAGTGTTTCTCAAGGGCCAAAATATTTTGTTATTGAATTTATAGTATTAATAAATATTATTCATTTGAAAGTTCTGTCTGCTTTGAGCCAGTATGATTTATTGGGACTATGTTTTGGTTTACACAGATACCCCACTTATGCTAACATTGCATTATTTGGGAGTTGTTTTAGATCCATAATGCTCAATTTCACTGATGGTGAGTTTATAAAATTTTGACTTGTTACAATTTATTTTTGACTTAAAACTCACCATTGGGGACTTTGTGGATTGTGATATTATATTTGAGCTTGGCTATCAAGAGAGTTACATCAGAGCTAAGAAAATATTAGATCTATAAGGATTTGTTTCATTACCATACAAACAGAAAATAATATGCATATTTACATACCAGGAGACAATTACAGGTAATAAAACACCACCAATAAAAACCTACAAAAAGTATGTTTACATTATGGGACAACTATTAACACAGCACAAAAATTTACACCATACACAACTACAAAGGCAATATTGTTTGTATAAACAGTTCACTATAAAACTGTGCAACAAAGAGATTTAATTAATTTATTTTGAAGCAATATCAAAATCTGAATTAGATAAACTGCCATTTAATAGCATGTATGTGGCTGCAACATGGTCAAATCCAATCTGCCATCTCTGATGGTTTGGCAGCAACCTCATTTTAAAAGTATTTTATTAAAAGTTGTTATGGTGATTGATGTTGCTTTCAAATTTGCTTAAAAGTGACCTGATGACCTGAGACAATTTTTAAATGTGACCTTGACAAGTTGTGACCTAAAGGGTACCTTTCTGGAGCCCCATATATATGTATGGGTGTGTATATTCCTTATTCTGAACTTCTTTTTGCTAAGTCTGATCATTAATTATAACATTTCTTCAAATTAAACAGAGATGACTAAAATACTTTTGTCATACATGTATGCTAGCAAAAGAGATATATAAAAATAAGAATATGTAGTATGATTGCCAATGAGACAACTCTCTACCAGAGGCCAAATGACACAGAAGTTAACAACTATAGGTCACTTATGTATATAATACACTGTCTGAATAGATGCATATATTCAGATTTTAAAAAATCAAAAAAAGTAATGGTTTGTTTTAAGAATTTCGATAAAAAAAACTAACATTTGAAATGATAAATTATAAGTAAAAAGATACAATGACAATAATCAAAATCATAAGTTGACAATGGACAGACAACACCATCATCCATTGTCATTATTTACCATGGTTAAAAGAAAACAAGAGTGCACACTCTGAAATGTCTCGCCTGCTTTTTTTATATTGAGCAAAGAACCATGAAAATGAAGTCAAGGTCAGATGAACCCTGCCAGACAGACATGTACATCTTACAATCATTCTATGATTCAAATATAGTTGACCTATTAGCATAGTATCTAATAAACAAACTTAACCAGGAAAACTTAATATTGATCAATGAACCATGAAAATGAGGTCAAGGTCAAATGAACCCTGCACGACCAACATGTACACCTTACAATTATTACATGCATTAAATATAGTTGACCTATTGCATATAGTATCTTAAGAAATAAACCTAAACAGGAAAACTTAACACTGACCAATGAACCATGAAAATGAGGTCAAAGTTATATAAACCCTGCCAAACAGAGATGTACATCTCACAATTATTCCATACACCAAACATAGTTAACCTATTGCTTATAGTGTCTGATAAACTGACAAAATTACGAAAAACTTATCATTGACCAATGAACCATGAAAATGAGGTCAAGGTCATATGAACCCTGTCAGACATACATGTACACCTCACAATTGTTCCATACACTTTATATAATTGACCTATTGCTTAAATATCTGAGAAACAGACCAAACCACAAAAACTAAACATTGTCCAATGAACCATGAAATTGAGGTCAAATTCAGATGAAACCTGTCAGTCGGACATGTACACCTTATAATCATTCCATACACTCAATATAGTTGACCTATTGCTTATAGTATCTGAGATGCAGACTTCATAACGTAACTTAATCCCTGATCACTGATCCATGGAATATTAAAGGTTGAGGTCAGGTGAACCCTACCTGAAGGACATGTAGACATTGCAAGGAACCTATATACCAAATATAGTTATCCTATTACTCATTATAAGTGAGAAAACTGTATTTTATTCCAAAACGGTTATTTAACCATGAAAATGAGGTCAAGGACAATGGACACATAACAGCCAGAAACTTCTTAACATAAGGTATCTGCACACAAGGTATGAAGCATCCAGGTCTTCTACCTTCTGAAGTATAAAGCTTTAAACAAATAGTTTAGGCCTTTGCTGTCGACGC
Source organism: Mytilus coruscus (assembly GCA_017311375.1). Taxonomy (NCBI): domain Eukaryota; kingdom Metazoa; phylum Mollusca; class Bivalvia; order Mytilida; family Mytilidae; genus Mytilus; species Mytilus coruscus. The sequence continues at coordinate 89,530,375 of CM029599.1, forward strand.
TGTAATCGGATTGCAATACCTATGTCTCACATACTGCGACAAAAGTCGCAGGCGAGACCAAAACAAGTTGGTAGCCATAAGTGTTGTGCCCAAATGATAAATATGTGTTATGAAAATGTATATGAAAATTGAATTTGATTCCAATGAGTATGAAGGAGTTTATATTTTTACTTAAAAAGTTGGTATAAAGCTTGCAAGACAGATGAAATATTAGTTATATATTATTTTTCATATTTGGCTGTTATCAGAATTCAGCACAGCTAATTGAATTAAACCAGATAATATACTATTTTTTACAATTAGACATATGAGGTCAATATCTGTTTTATTCAGATTCCAATATATGTAGAACACATATATCATATATTGTATCTATAGAGGAACACTGCTCAGCACTGTATGTTGTATGTGTTGTAGGGCATTTAGTATTGATTGCCAACAATAAAACATAGTCATTTTCTCCCAAAATTGATGAGTTTAAATATGTGCAAGTGTATCCCTTTTGTTGTCTACCTTTTAACATAATTATTTTAAATTGTATTTTCTAAGCATAATGTTTAGGTTTACAATTTTATAAACAGGAAAAGACTACATACGTGAGAGCAGGACAAGTTTGTCAGAATATGCCACAGCCATGAGATCATTAGCAGGTGAGATGGATATGAGACAATCCTGTAACCAATTATGTTTATTCTCCTCAGTTGACTGAGATGAATCCGAGTCATCTTGTTCCATCTGTTCATCTTCATTCCAACTCCAATCCTCGTTCCAGGCATCATTTCCTACAAACATTTAACATAATATTTTCAATATTTTCTTAACACAAATTTGTAAATGCTTACATAACGATGTAAAGAGGAAATCACAAACAAGAAGATAATATACTGTTGACAGAGACATGTCTCGCCTGTCCGCATAAAATTCAGAAAAAGACAATCTGATGGACAGCAAACATTGCTTATTAATTCAGTCGCTGGACCATGATCTTGTGGACAGGGCCTAGAAATGGTCGACAAACTGATAGTTATGCAACTTTATACAAAATATCATTGATCTGTCACAAGTAGTTCTTATCAAACTGACTTAAGCAGAAAACTTAACATTGAAAATTGCTAATTAATTCAAAGTCACTGGACCATGACCTAGGGGGCAGGGCCTCAAAATAGTCGTCAAACAGATATGTACTGATAGTAATGCAACTTCATACAAATAAAATAAGTTTTATCAATTCTATGACAAGCAGGAATGAGTTTTGACTTGATCGCCTTGTGAACTGTGGTCAGTTTGCCCCCAAGTCGTAAACATGTTCGGGAACCTCATTCATTGTCCTTTGGCCACTTGGATAGTTGTCATCTACTCATAAGGATCAATGGATGAGCACATTCACAGTTGCTTGTTCTACCGGTAGCTTACTTAACAAGGTTGTTACTGTCATAATTCTTCTTTTCTTCTTTATTTAAAGAAAAACATAAACTGGTTGATGATTACTTTCTGGCACATGCTGGTTTTACCCTACAGAATGTTAATAATTACAAATTCATTTTCTAATTTTCATATCAATTTTCTATTTATTATATTTGTGTTTTATAAGTGCAATTTTTCAATTTTTCAATTTTTTTAAAAATTTTGTAAGATAAAACAAGTTATGGATTGTGAAAACACCAAATACGTGTCAACAGCAGCTACTCAAATTCAAACAAGTGACAAGCGGCATCCCTCAGGGCAGTGTACTTGGACCAATACTGTTCGTCATCTATATAAACAATTTACCAGAAATCCTTCACTCAGATTGCTTCATGTTTGCCGATGATACCAAAGTCTTTCGACAAATACAAACAACAGATGATAATGATGCGCACCAAACAGATTTATCTCATCTAGAAACTTGGTCAAATACTTGGTTGCTAAGATTTCACCTAGATAAATGTAAAGTGCTAACAACAGGGAAACAACATGATACCAACCACAAATACAACCTGTGTAACACCACATTAGATCAGGTAGAGAAAGAAAAGACATCGGAGTAACCATTGACAACTAACTAACTTCGAGCAACATATGAATGAAAAGATAAATAAAGCCAACAGTATTATGGGCTTAATTAGAATGCCTCAATGAGGAAATATTCCTACTACTGTTTAAAGCATTAGCAAGACCAAATCTCGAACATGCCAACGCTATATGGAGCCCATATAAAGTTAAAGATACAACAGCAATTGAAAACGTTCAAAGGCGAGCAACAAAATTGATACCAACACTGAAAGATCTAGAGTATGGAACGCTTGAAGAAGCTTAAATTACCAACACTTAAATACAGACGCATGAAAAGTGACATGATAGAAGCTTACAAACTAACATCTGAATATACGATAAAGTGTTGCCTAACTTATTAACATACAACACTACTTCTGTAACGAGAGGACACAACAAGAAACTGGCTATACAAAGGTGCAACAAAACATAAGATCAAACTTTTCACCCAATGAATTGCACCAATATGGAACAGCTTGCCCAGGAGTGTTGTTAATGCACCAACTATTCAGACGCTCGAGAGACGACTAGACAAATTTTGGATAAACACTGACATGACTGAGATGAAATATAACTATAGAGCAAAAGCAGACACAGGAACCAGAACCGAAACAAGTTAGCAAATAACTGAAGATCTGAGCATAGTGGAGTGATCCAGCGCTCAGTTACAGACTATGTAAGACTATGTAAGAATGAATCAGAATGTAGGTATGGGTAAGTATCAAGGATAATTTCCCAGGTGAGTTTCTCCTTGAAGCACTAGTTGTGCTGCTGGCTTTTGGTTCAGGTAAATTGTTCCAGATTTATAGTTTAGCAGAAGAAAGAAAATTTGTAACTCATTTACTGTCTTTGCTACATCAAATTTGTCTGAATGTTTGTTCATGATTAGACCTGGTGTTTGCTTTCTTTTTAATTTGGATGTCATCAATTTGTTGTTGGTGATTTATGGAACATGTTTAGTCTGCTTTTAATGATGGCCAATGAAGTGTGTTTAGTACATGTATGTGTGTAACATTTTCAGTTTATAATTAAGGGACTGGCAATGATCGGCAATGATTACCTGCAAAAAGTTCCAAGACTAATTGCAATAATATATTTCCACAATTGGCAAAGGGATAAAAGTGTGTAATATTAACAGATTCAAATCGGTAATTGGCAAATTCAACACTGTTGACGCCAAACAGGATAGAATCTAAAATATTATTATTTTTTTCATAAATTCACGATTCTAATTGCATGAATATATTGTTATATTTTAATTGAAAATGCAGTCGAACAGACCTTGGGCGAAAGGTCTTTTGGGTAAACGGACCCAATACCTACTAAGATACCCATCCCCCTTTTTTTCAAAACAGTCTCACCACCACTGTCACTCTTCTGTATCGATTCTTCTTTTAAGCAAGGGAAGAGATATTCTCTTAGTGATGAGACATCTTGGAAATGAGCAAATACAGAGAGCTGGCAAGACATTGTATGAATTTCTGGCGTTTCAAACGTCTGTATAAATGAAAATCAATGTTTACGTTTCGCAACGGAAACGGAAGTAGAATATAATTTTGGCGGGAAATGTTGATTTTTCTATCCGTAAATGTCAGCAATAGAACAACTAGATATTAATCCTAGAATAACACATGCATTGATAAAAGGTTAATTATTTTTAAAAGATGTTATTTTAGACCAGTTGTCATCTACTCATAAGGATCAATGGATGAGCACATTCACGGTTGCTTGTTCTACCTGTAGCTTACCACAGGAATCGGAGTTCTATCAATAAAATTCTGTAAATAATAAAGTCGACTATCAATAGAGCTTCTACGAGAAGCTCTATTGATAGTCGACTTTATTATTTACAGAATTTTATTGATAGAACTCCGATTCCTGTGAGCTTACTTTACAAGGTTGCTACTGTCATAATTCTTCTTTTCTTCTTTATTTTAAGAAAACATCAACTGCCAGGTTGATGATTACTTTCTGGCACATGCCTGGTTTTACACTACAGTAATGTTAATAATTACAAATTCATTTTCTAATTTTCATATCAATTTTTCTATTTATTATATTTGTGTTTTTATAAGTGCAATTTTTAAAAGAGAAATTTTGTAAGATAAAAACAAGTTATGGATTATGAACATGGGTAACATCATTCTTAAGTGGTAGAAAACAACAAATACGTGTCAACAGCAGCTACTCAGAATTTAAACAAGTGACAAGCAGCATCCCTCAGGGCAGTGTACTTGGACCAATACTGTTCGTCATCTATATAAACGATTTACCAGAAATCCTTCACTCAGATTGCTTCATGTTTCCGATGATACCAAAGTCTTTCGACAAGAAGATGTTATTTTAGACCAGTTAAAATTTCAGAAGGAGTGTATGTGGACTTTTATAAAAAAAACAAACACACAACAGTTTTGACCCTTTGGCTAAAATTATGGATTTGTTTACACCTCAAAATTTAAGCTGAGTGTAGACAAACCTGTGAATCTGGAAAAATGTTTTCAAAAAATTATATAAATGCATTTTATGTCTCAGAAAATTGAAAACCTAATTGGACTTCGCTGTCCACTTTTATTTCTTTCCTGCCGATAAAACGAGGATTGATTTTTGAGAACTTTCCCTTGTGTAATATTATAATCAAGGTAAACTGTATTGATTGGCATGGACAATAGATCGAGGGACAACAGATATCTGACAACAATTGAAAACCGTATCAAATGAAACTTGGTTGTTTGTTTATTTCATCATCTTCTTCAGGACTGAATACACCTTATCGCTATTTGTCCGCCGTTACTGGACATCACAAAGGTTCTCGTAAAATTTTGACGTCGCAATAGAAAATAACTGACGCCACTATGGAAAAGTGATTTCTGTATGACGTCAATAGTTCAAGCGGCAGATTTCTAAATAGCAATAAGGTCTATACACCTTATCGCTATTTATTTTTATCCGGATAAACTTGTGCTAAAATTACACAACTTGTCAAACCAGTTGAAGCTATCTGGGGCCATGTTCAAACAATGTATTTTAACAGTGCTTAAAACACTTTTCATAGGGACATGTTTAAACCATTGTAAACACATTAAAAAAAGCATCTTCAATGACTTTAATATGTCTTTTAATTGCTTCTTAAACTATCGAAATTATAAAATGTCCACTTTCCAAACTTTTTTTTCTCCCTCAGCTCATTGCTGATGACCTTTGTTCTACTCCACTTGACCTAACAGGAAGTTGTCTTGAGTAACTGTTTTTCCCGGATTGGACTCAAATAGCAATAATGTGTGTCACTATCCGTCACTGGTTGTGCAATGCCAAAATAGAAATAGCAACTTAGTTCCTTCAAGTGGAATGAGTCAAAATAGGTTAATTATAATATTTTTTTTTCACATTTCTTAATTTATAGACCAAGTAATGGAGCTTAGCACTATGGGGCTGTCAAACTAGGATTATCGGATCATAGGTCTGACCCCCTGGTCAAGGACCAATTACTGTCAGTTACCAGTTAATGTCTCCTGCTTTAATTCTGACCGTAACAGAGGCGTTGAGCAAAATATCTCCAGACAAATATTGTTACTTGAACATTTGTAAAAACTCAGTTTTGTTTGATCCTATTAAGATTGGGAAATGCCAAATATTCTGTAAATGAAACACACCTTGGGAAGATTCATGTGTGGAGGAACGACGTCATTTCTTTATGAGGTCCTTGATTCTGGATAACTAACTGTTTTAAGGCAAAGCAATATCTAACCTTGCTTTAGAATTTATAATTTCTTTCAAAAGAATTCTTAAAGAGTTTTAATTTTCAGGGGGCCTCGGTGGCCTGGCCATCTAAGTAGTCTTAACTACTGTATCACTAGCCTGTCAATACTGAGGTTGTGGGTTAAAATCCTGCACATGGCAGGTGCACTCGACACCAATCTTAGTTGATTTGGATTGTCAGTTTTCCTACCGAAGGTCGTAGTTCTCTCCATGCACTCAGTCTTCCTCCGCCAATAAAAACTGACCACCATGAAATAGCACAATAGAGTTGAAAGTGGCATTAAACACCAATCCATCAATCAATCAATTGATTATCAAAATCTGTACGTAGCTTCAATAAGTGGTTGTTTTCAATTGACATAAAGTTTACATTCAGACAAGGAAGAAGACCTTCCAAATAATGGTCAGAACGGCAGTGTGGTAGGTTCAATGGTCATTCCTTCTTCTCTGCTTGCTACATGAAAGCAAAAAATAACATTATTGTCCTGATTGAATGTAAATTCTATCATTTAATGGCAGGATTAAAAATTGACGGTAACTGGTCATTGTGCCTATACAATTTCCCACAAAAATCAGCTAGTAAATTAGTAAACTGTTTTTTTCATTGTTTATATGAGGAATTAAAGTCCAGGTCTATGGTGGTAACCCTTTTTATGCTAAAATTATATTTCCCTGAAAAGTTCCAGGTAAAAATTATTTAAGAAAAACTGCAAATTTCTCATGGTTACTGGTATTAGACCAGTAGGAAAATAATCATGAAAAATTATATTTGACCTTCGGACCCTAAAATATATTGGGTTCTTGTTCTTTCAAAAGGAAACTTTCCAGCTGTTGGGTTATTGTTGGACATTGGTTAAAAATATCACTAAATCAAATTTGTAACCAGATTCAATATATCAGTTGATATGATGACCTTTACCTTTTTCCATTGACCTCAAAATAAATAGTGAATTTTGTCATCTGATGGGTCATTATGAATTCAAGTTTGGGAAATGTTGGATGCATGGTTTTTAAAAATAATATTTAGGAACCGAAATTTGTTCAAATTTTAATCTATCAATAACTACTGTGACAATGACCTCAAATCACTATGTATCCTCCACTTATTGGACATAACAAACTAAGTATATTCAAGATTATTTAACCAAAATTTTGGCCAAACTTTATTTTTTAATAGTTGCTGAGACTGTAAAATACGACCTCTTGATCCAATTCCAATAGGAGTCTTACCCAGATCTTAGTCCATCAGTTGTTGTGGTGACATTTCATCTTTGACCTATTGACCTTCAATTCAATAAAGGTCTTTGTCATATCATGAACTGAAGCATTTTCAAACAAAAGTTGGTAAAATTTGACCATAAAAGACATCCAGAAATCAAACTTTGCCCAAGAGCATGACATCCACCAATAAATAGCTAGTTTTCAATATTATGTCATTTTAGATGTTCCTTTTTGACTAATCTAATTGAAATGTGGTACAAACAAGTCTGATGAAAGGTACTTACTAGATCTTGTTGATGAACCAAGCAAGGCTAAAAGAAATTAAAATTGTTTAGAAAACAACTTTTCTAAAGTTTAGTGGTCAGTATAACAAGTTGAATTTGGCTGATTTAGGGAGGAATTAGTGCATGAGGACCTCTACCTGGCAACAAAGGGGAAGTAAATCTTGCTAAAATTCTGTCGAACGGAAACCTGTTTATAGTTGCTGGAAAAAAACAGTTGATGAGATTTTAATCTGACTTATTAAACCCCAAAATCAATAGGGGTCTTTCTCACTTCATTGTGCTTTACAAAGCCAAGGTTTGATAAAAAATATTCTTTATTGCTGAAAAGATTTTGTGTTGAACTAAAATCTTGATGCCTGAACAGCTGGATGTCCAGATGCCCTGTGATGGCATTGATCATATTTAAGCAGAGTTTGGCATAGTTGCAACTTGGCTACAAATCTGTTATCTATCAATTACATATTATATTGCATAAATGTTTCAATAAAATACACCAAGACCCAGTACTTGATTCACTCCTTATAAACCTGATCAGCTACTGTGTATTTTAGTCTGTTTCCTTTAATTGTGATCTGTTGTGAATTCTTTGGTTTTGCAGTTATTGCTTAAAAATCAGATAAAATAGTCTGGGAGAAAATGATTTATTTATTAGTTCACATTTGATTTTGAATTATGAGTCATTAATTAGCATTTTAACATCAAATTTCCATGGAGATTATTTGGCCCTTCTCTTAAGTCCAGACTTTGAATGTATTGCATATATAGGCATGTTATAAAGTACAGCCATTTTAATTTCAACATTTGCATTTTACTATCAAAATCTCATACAGACAACACATATCTCTGTGTTAACAGATTATATAGCAAATTATACAGTATAAGTTTTTGCTCATTGGTGAAGGCCTTACAGTGACCTGTGATTGTTCTCATCTTTGTCCTTTTGGTGCACGTCTATGGACAGTTGTGTCATGTCACATATCATTACTTTTTTATATAATTAGAGATTAGTTGAGGATAACTAGTTTGGGTATTTTAAATGGATGCATCTTGAAAATCTTTGGTTTGTAGGTATAAATGACCTCCATGTTTACAATTAACTTTATCTTGTTTCAGCAAATATAAAAAAGTTTGACATTGTTTTGAGTCTGTCCAATCCAGATATTCAAAGGTCAACAGGACTGAGTTCAGGAGATGTGTCATTACTAAAGAAGGCAGTTGCTAGATCAGTTCCTAAACTGCCTTGTGTTACAGGTGAACAATTAATGCAGCCTGTTGTTTATCTTTGATTTTACTATGTAAAGAGGTCCTTGGTACATTTCATGATGCCACAACATGTTAAAGGGGAGATAATGGAAATGTTGGACATGGGGTATCCTTGTGTGAATTCACTCTCAGTTCTTGTTTTTTTGTTTGTATTATATTGAATCTTTTTTTAATTCATTTTTTACCTCTAACATGTTATGGTTAATTTTTTCACTTTAAATCTAGAGATAAGTTCAGTTTTAAAATTACTTATAAAATTATATATCTATTCTAATATCTATAGTCTGTTGTATCATTGCAATGACTTCTTTTAAGTTTGATTGATACAAGTAGTTTGATTTTGTTCTCATAGACTTTCAGTCATAATCAATAAAAAACAGGTGAAAACATTTCACCTTCATATGAAACTTTGATATTCATTCAATACTTTGATCTGTTCTATTTTTATGCCTATTAGCTTTAGACATATGGAAAGAAAAATGCCCAAGTCAGCTTACACTTAAGAAATTGACAACAGGATGTAAATCCATGGATGAAGCTTTACGTGGTGGACTATTGTCTCATGGTATAACAGAAATTTCAGGGGAGAGCTCTGCTGGTAAAACTCAGCTGTGTTTACAGCTATGTTTGAATGTGCAGCTGCCATTTACTCATGGAGGATTGGATGGAGGTAAGACCAGGCAATATTCAATGTGCAGTAATTCAATCAAGGTGTTGTTAAATCAAAGTGCTGGATAGCACCTCTGGGAAGTTTGCAACTGTAGATGTGTATTATTTCAAATAGGTTATAGATGTGTATTATTTTAAATATGTATTTAATCACAGCTTTGATGTTTTTAACTAAACCATCTTCTTTTCAGCAATTATCAGCAATTATTTTTTCATTGTTTGTCATTTAAATTTTGATATTTTCTATTGAAACCTTAAACTGTTGTTCTAGAATAATCAAATATACAATAAGCTCTGTTAAATTTCTTTATGTGCCCATGCCATATCTAGGGCCTGTGATTTTATAGTTTTTGGTTTTTATCATTTGTAACTGGGCATAACCCTAACCATAACAGTAAAATGACGGCACAAAATTCAAACTTGATCTTGGTTTTTGGTTAAAAGTATTGTGTATAAGTTTCGTAACATTTGTTTGAGACACACTAAAGTTAGAGCACAGAATTGAAAAATATTTGTAAGTGTTCCATGGAACCCGTGTCTCGCCTACTTTTGCTGTTAATCGCAGGCTCAACAAAAATAAGGAAAACGTTAATATAAAATATTCCTCTCTATACTATCTTTTGATTGTTAGAAGCTTCTGTCCAAGTTTGGTAAAATCCAGGATAGTTTATGAATCTAATAAATGTTTTAAAAATTTAACTGCAGACTGTATGTAATGTTAACTGGAAGAAAAGCCACAGAGTGAATGTAATGTTTCCTGGCAGAAAAATTAAGTCCATTTATAAGTAAAATACTGAAAAATGGATTTTTTTTCAAAATTTACTTCTGGATACTATCGTATGATCATAAACAAGCTTCTGTCCAAGTTTGGTAGAAATCCAGGATAGCTTAAGAAAGTTATCAAAATTTTAAAACTTTAACCATAGAGTGAATATTTGTGGACGCCACGACAATATGTAGGATCGCTATGTCTCGCTTTTTCGACAAAAGTCGAAGGCTCGACAACAGTCACAATTTTAAATTTGTAAAGGGCATAACTCTAGAACAGAAAAACTGACGCCACCAAAACTCAAATCTAAACAGTGTTTTGTGAAAATGAGCTTTGTGTATAAGTTTCATAACATTTGGTTGAGACAAACTAAAGTTAGAGATCGTAAACAAAAATTCAAGCAACTTTTCCATTTGTTAAGGAGCATAACTCTAGAATTGTAAAATCGACGCCACCAAAATTCAACTTGACCTGTGTTATATGTGGAAATAAGTATTGTGTATAAGTCTCATACAATTTGGTTTAGGAAAACTAAAGTTAGAGAACAGAAACTAATTTTTGATGTACGGACGTATGTACAAGTAAGGGACGTACATACTAACAGAAGAAAAGGGTAAAACTTAATACGGTGGGGATATAACAATAGCAGTATGACGAAAGGAATAAAAGTTTATAAACACTAGATTCATAGAGGTGCTTATAACCCTGTAACACATTTTAAAGTTGATGCTGTGAAATTTAGCATTGAGGCAATAACATTTGAGATTTTGGTTCGTCATAATTATTTGGACTAGCACTAAGAGTAAGAAAGTCATTTTGCTATTACATGGACAGATTTTATTTAATCATGTTGCTACAGCACTTGTCTTGATACACTGAGTTATTCTAAGTAGAAGCTGACTTGTCTACCTTATCCTTGTAACGATTTGTGTACAAATGTTATTGTTAATCGTAACACTGAGGACATGGGCTGTGATGTGTACGAAATGTCGTTGAGTCAATGTTTTTCAGCTGTCAGTTTGATCCACGTGACCTAGCATGCTGGACGAGTGAAGGTCCTTAAATTCACACTGGAATGTAAAATAGCTAGTATTTAAATAGCGGAATCCAAAGTTTTCAAATGTTTTGGCATCAAAACCTTCAGATCGATGTTTTGACAAAACATTCACTTTTCTATCATAGCCGGTATTTACCTTTACTCATCCTTGGCATGTGACATAAGCCATATGATTATCGAGTATTTCTGTCACCTGTGTATAATTGTTCAATCAAACTTTTATCACTTGTCAATTATCCGACGGCTTGGTCAAAATATAAACACGTTAAAAATACGTTGCATTCAGTAATGTCAGTCATACAGGATTCTTCGATACACTCGGCTTTTAATTTATATTTAATACTAAACATTTGTAAATATCGTACATAGTAAAATTGCGTTGAAAATGTTCATTCATGAAATATTCATGAATGAAACGATGTCTCGCGAGATTTCTTTGATTTTCTCTTCAGCGCATGGAAAATCCGTGAAGTAGTGTTTGTAATAATCATTTTCAAAATGAAGTTAAATTCACCTGAATTGTCGGTGAATATTCATTCCTTTTTATTCAAGCTGTAATCATTTCAAAAGGACTCAAAATTCCAAAAGCGTCTTCCTAGAATCAGTATTCAAACACTAGTACTACATCATCTTGGAGCAGAACATTTGCGATAGTCTGTCACCGGAAGTTAGAGGTCGACGCCTAAGGAAAGTATTGCTATAGCAAACTTCCCAAAATCAAGGTCATATATATATGTATATATATATATACTTGCCTCACTTTCAATTACTTAGGGTTGTGAGAAGTATATGTTCCTCTGACATTTCGTGGCATTTGGCCTCAGTTTCATGCTCTAGTGGTCTGGTTAAGATTTCAGGATGAGGTGTGCTCCTGAGTTACTATACAGGATAGGTCGAGTTGTCAAGTTAAATTTTCATGTCAGTCAAACATATATCATAAGGTATTCTTTCCATTTTCTCCCTCCAGTTGTCAGATTGAGTTTTCAGGATTTAGTCTGCTATTCAGACAATATTTGGTATGTTAATTGGTTTTAATCAGTATAAGTTTGTTTCTTTTTGCTTTCATTTAATATCCTTTATTTTACACTTATAATATGTTTCAGGGGCTGCCTATATTTGTACAGAAGATGTGTTCCCGAACAAACGTCTTAATCAGATGATCCAATATTTCAGTCTTAAAGTAAATGCATTGTCAAACAAAATACAGTATGGAGACAACATTTTCATAGAACATATTTCTGATGTTGTAAGTACATGTATCACATTTTAATCTATAATAAACTGCTTCACCCAGCGCAGAGGTCCAACCCTGAACAGTTGGGGCAAAATGGACACAATATTCAAGCTTGATACAGGTCTGAATTTGGATTGTAATTGAATATTTGACACATTATAGGTTTCTGACACAGAATAAATGTAGTCAAAGAACTTGAAATTGGTTGTATGATTTGAATTTATATTCAATTGAAGATTTCTTGCTGTTGCGCAATACTTAGTAAATCTGTTTTCAGACTATATACAAAGAATTAGCAAAATAAATTGTGATCCCAATTTTTTCTTTGGAAAATTGACAATTTATTAAATCTTGAGGAAAAAATTGACCCCCAAAAATAATGTTTGAAGAGAATTTTCTTTGAGTAAAAAATTGACCCCCTTTTCCCTTCCAAAAATTAATTTTGAAGAAATTTTCTTTTGTAAAATGTGGTACAAATTAAGAGACATCCATACACTTAAAAGTTATTGTCTGAAAACTAGAAAATGCTTGTTTTAGACCCTTTTGGCCCCTAATTCCTGAACGGTTTTGACAATTACCCCAAAATGAATCCCAACATTCTACTTGTGGTATTGAACCTTGTGGTACAATTTCAGAGCAATCAAAATACTTATACACAAGTAATTGTCCTGAAACTAGAAAATGCTTGTTTTGGCCCCTAATTCCTAAACGGTTGGGACCATCACCCCAAAAACAATCCCAACCTTCCTTTTGTGGTATTGAACCTTTTGGTAAAATTTCATAGAGATCCATACACTTAAACTAAAGTTATTGTGCGGAAACCAAATGACTTGGGACAACGCTTTTTTTGGCGGTCGATAAAAACCAGTCTTGACATAACTTTTAATCAACTTTCTCCTTCTTGTAAATGACCATTACATTTTACTTGTTTAAAATGGAAAACAGCTTGTCCAAATTTAAATTCCTGCTGAAATTTCAAAAATGCCATTGATATTAGCTTTTTGTTTTCAAGAAGAAACTCGGTTGAAGATTATTTTTTCCAGAATCTATCAGTATCTCTTCAAATAGATCTGTGAGAGAAAGAGAATACAAAGCCACATGAATAAACATTATTGTTAAAACAATGTATTTTGGTTATTTTTCTCTATTTCTTAAGTGATGATTAAATTGTCCCATAGGCGAAGTACAGCTTATGATCACCTAACTCATTGTGACTTTCATTTGTTCATAGCAATTGAACTAGCATGTATGTTGTACCCTGACATACTACTGAAAAAAGCGTCTCAAAATGAAAAGTGGAAAATAATGCTGTTAGGGCTGTCCCATTTAGTAATACCGGTACATAAAAAGGTTGTTTTTTTTTTAAAATGCCTCACCGTTCATAGACCACATCAGCTACCAACACCCAACTCCTCTGAAAAACATACATACAAACAAACAACACCTGGTCAAGATAGCCTGACTTGGTACAGGCACAAAATATGGTGGAGTTTTACCCAGTTATACATATAAACAAACCCCCCCTTTTTTTGTCTATCTTGAAAGGGGGCAGGGTTTCTTTGGCAGTCACCAAATTTGGCCCAAAAAAGTAAGTAATTGTTTAAAGAATTTAGGAAAGCATTTTTGTTTCCTATTAAAGATGTTGCCAGTTTCATCTTGTTTACATTTGGATTTCCATCATATTTTCCAATACATAATGGCCATGTATAAAATGGTTGTCACATTTTTCTAGGGAACTTCAAATAAGAGATGCATGAAATTTGTCATCAAGCTTCATGTGAACATGCAATATCTTATGGTGCATTTTCATATCCATTACTCTTCAAACTCCTGTTTCCCAAATACTGGGATTATCATTAGTGACCAATAGCTCACAGTTCTACTTGTTTTTGAATAAAAATATATTGGTGCATGTTCCAGATTTTAAAATTTATTGGATATGGGGTACAATGTAATCCTTCTTAAACATTTAACACTCATTTCTTTGTATAAATACAATGAATAAATCCTATTTGTGTAAGTAAAACATGAAAAGTGTTTATTAGTAGTGTCATTAGTGTAGGTAATCCATACATTTTATGTAAAAGTTAATATTTGTTTATGCTTGCTGTTTTGTTTTCTAGAATGGATTGAAATACTGCATCCAAAAGAGATTACCTATATTGCTTTCAAAAGGAGATATCAAACTAGTAGTTGTTGATTCAGTTGCTAGTCTGTTCAGATGTGAATATGACCAAAAAGATATGGTTCAGAGATCAAAAGACCTTGCATCCATGGGGGCTTCTTTACATCAGCTCAGTAACCAGTATAATATTCCTGTTGTATGTGTTAATCAGGCAAGTTAACATCTCAAATTTAACCTCCATATTTATTATTATTTTGAAGAATTTTAAATCAACTATTAACAAAATGACGGTTATTTGAAATAAAGTCATTTTTGGTTGAAATTTACATAAAGATTGTTCATATGCTCATCTCCAACAGTTTTCCATTTAGATGGATTTTATATTGTTGAACACGTTTAATAACTCAACCTCTTTCTGTATGTGCCTGTCCCAAGTAAAGAGCCTGTATTCAGTGGCTGTCTTTGTTTGCTTTCTAATATAATTGTTTTACTTTATTGTTTTGTACGTAAATTAGGCCCTTGGTTTTTTTCATTTTGATAGTTTTATATTTTGTCATGTCTTTGCCTTTTATAGCCTACTATACGGTATGGGTTTTGCTCATTGTTGGAGGCTGTACGGTGACACATAGTTGCTAACATCTATGACAGTGACAAATACTTATTTGAAGATATTGTGTTGCTGATCATTTTTCCTGTTCAAAGTTTCAGTCTATCTTTTATAGTTATCAAGTTATTTGGTAAACAATAAAATTAGAATAATAATTGCGGGAATTGTTATCAAGATATTAGGTAAAAACAATAAAATTAGAATAATAATTGTGGTAATTCTAATATGAAATGACAGCCATTATATTTTAAATTTATTAATTTCCATTTTGCTTCTTTAATCACAGGTAACAGATTCAATGGATGTGAAAGACAAGCACAGGAAGCATATTCCATCCCTGGGTCTTACATGGTCCAATCAAGTGACTACTAGAATAACCTTGACTAGAACTAACCAGCATGTGACAATTCCAAAACATTTCATAAACAATTTGGTGATTGGTGGATTTGAAACATGTGTTAGAGACTTAGAAATCATCTTTGCCCCACATTTACCCATGTTTAAAATACCTTGCATAATAGATCAAGAAGGATTTAAAGGATGGAGTTGTTAACATATTATTAAAAAAAAATTATTGCTTATAGTTGGTGGTATTGTATTGTTAGGTTTAATAGGACAGTTGCAGTTGCACATGTATTTCTTTATTCTGCGATCAAGCATTTTACTGTTGTACATATTAACTTGTACAATATTTATATGCTCTTTGAATATCATCTGGTGATATTTTTCGAGAGCGTGGCGATCTTAAAATAATTTGGATCAAAGACTTTTTTCTTTCTGTTTATTCTTCCATCCAATACACAAAATTACACTGACCATTTGACAAAAGGTTTTCACACTTGGTAGGATTGTTTGTCATTCTCTTTATCTTTTGATTTGACAATTCTTGTGGGTTATTGGACATTAATTATTAGTTTTAGTATTGTAACACAACCACACCTTGTGTAAACTCCTCATTTGAGATTGTTTGCCCAAAAGCTTTCATATTTGGTGGGGTTATTCCAAAATTAAATGTATGGGGCGGGGTGATGGTAGAAGGCACTTTTTCTCCCCAAGACCACCACCCATATAATTAGAATTAGAAATTTAATGCGTTATTACATGAAACCTTTTTTCAAACACCACTGCCCCATTATTATTATATGATGCCTTCCAAATCCCCCAACCTTTACAATTAATTCTGGAATAGCCCTCTGGATTGTTTGGCATGTCAGTAACTGCTAGTAGTCCTTTGTTAATTTATGTGTCATTGTCATTTTGCTTAGTTTCTTTTGTTACCTATTCTGACATCGGACTCGGACTTCTTTTAAACTGAGTTTTACTGTGCGTATTGCTGTGTGTTTGTTTATATCTACATTGGCTAGAGGTATAGGGGGAGGGTTGAGATCTCACAAAACATGTTAAACCCCGCCGCATTTTTGCGCCTGTCCCGAGTCAGGAGCCTCTGGCCTTTGTTAGTCTTGTATGCTTTTTAATTTTAGTTCATTTATATGTTTTGTGTAACATCCATTTTCAATGAACTAGTACACATTTTTGTTTAGGGGCCAGCTGAAGACCCATTGGTGGCCTTCGGCTGTTTTCTGCTCTTTGGTTGGGTTGTTGTCTTTTTGACACATTCCCCATTTCCATTCTCAATTTTGTATTTACCATAATATACTGTCCTTTTGAACTATGATTCAATGTAGCAAATTTGTTTCTTTTCTATAATAGATATGATACTGATATATATATAATATTTCATTTCCTCATAAATAGGGTCCTCCACTGTTAAAATAACATACACATATTGGGGGAAACAAAGAACTTAGGCTAACGAATATTAAACAAAGAATTAATCACGGACTACCAGCATGATACTACTATTCTTTCTAAGGCCAAAAAGTCTGCAGAAAAAGACTAAACAGTATTTTGCAAACACTTCCTCTGTGGCTAGTAGGGCTATAAAGAACTACTATATGGTATGGGTTTTATAATTTAACTACAAGGTTCAATAGCACAAAAGGAAGTTTGGGATTGATTTTGGGCGTTATGGTCCCAACTGTTTAGGAATTAGGGGTCAAAAAGGGGCCAAAAAAGGCATTTTTCTAGTTTCCGGACAATAACTTGTGTATAAGTATATGGAACTCTATAAAATTGTACCACAAGGTTCCATACCACAAAGGGAAGGTTGGGATTGACTTTGGAGGTTATGGCCCAAACCGTTCAGGAATTAGGGGCAAAAAAAGGGGGGAAGGAACAAGGTTTTTCTGGTTTCCGGACAAATACTTAAGTATTAGTCAATGGATCTCTATGAAATTGTACCACAAGGTTCCATACCACACACAAAAGGTTGGGGTCGATTTTGTGGGTTGTGGCTTTAATCGTTAAGAAACTAGAGGCCAAATAGGGCCAAAACAAGACTTTTCTAATACTGGGTAAGCTGGTTTTAACATAAATTATTTCTGATCTATAAAAGAAACAACAAATACTGATATGGCAGGAGATACACACCAAACAGGGTGTGTAAATTATTATATTTAGTTTGTAAACAGATTTACTAAGTATTGTGCAACAGCAAAATATTGCACAACAGCAAGAAATCTTTAATTGAAAATAAACACAAATCTTTTAACCAATTTCAATGAGGATTAATTTAAAGTCTTGAATTGTTTGGTGTTTTACCATGTATTACTGTATTGGATATTTGGACATTTTAAATAGGTCTACATTGAGGTCCAAAGGGTCCAAAATTAGACTTTGTTTGATTTCATCAACTAGAGGCTCCAAGGACCCTGTGTTGCTCACCTGATATTTTTATTTACAATTGATGCATGATAAATGCAACTGTTGTACTGTCGTTTAGTTTCAGAGATATAAGACTAAAAGTGTGTTTTATTTCAGCCATGTGTGCCATGTTGGCAGGCAGGGTCATCATACACAGTGGTCCCTGGATATCCTAGTGGTGATTTAAACCAAGTTTGGTTTAATTTGACAGTAGTTTCAGGGAGAATTTTGTAAAATTTATCTAACAAGAAATGCAAGTGATGAGAAAGTTTGTTGTGAAGTTTTGTTGTTGCGCAACCCCCTCCCAAAAACAAAAGGTAATAAAAATTATCATTTAAGGGCAATCTTTCCTATTAATAATTTCCATAAAATTCAGTTGATTGTGCAAGGGTTGTATAGCCAGCTGAGGTGGTTAAAACTCTCATTTGTTGTTGCAAAATTCAAGTGGTTTTGAATTGCTTTGTTGATCTTTTTGTATTCAACTTTTAAACAACAAAGTACAACAAATATGATGACTGATACTCATGACACTGAAAATATGGTCTTGAAATATTAATTCAATACCAATACTTTAATTTGTATTGGATTTATCCCAGGAAATGAGGACAAGGGACACAATTAAATTCAATTTTTTCCCTAAATTTCTGATAAAATATAAAATGAAGAACTATATTTTTAATGAGAATTTTTTTTTAATAGTTAATTGATAATTTGAACAATATTAATTAAGTTTTAGATCTTGCATGGTTGATTAATTTTCTCTCAAAATTTCTGATATTCTGTTAAAGTTTTAAATATAATATGAGGCAGGCATTACCTGTGAAAGGAGATGAAGTCTGTATAAATTAGTGTAGGAATTCAAGCATCATTTGCACTTCAGAATCTGTAGAAAATGAAGCCAAAGTACTGAAACATATCTGACATTCGACCTATTGTTCGGGATTATAGTTGTGACATCATTTTCAATGTAAAGAAAGAAACATCATCATCAGGTATTAATGTGGTTTTTATTCATGTTATAGAATTATCAATTATTTTATTGCCAGTACATTAGTAGATTGTTTTCTATATTGATTTTCTACTGCAGTTTCAGAAAAGAAGATTACAAAAGGAAAACATTTTGTAAAACTTACCAAAATTTACCAAATTAATGAAAATTGTTAAAATTGACTATAAAGGGCAATAACTCCTTAAGGGGTCAACTGACCATTTTGGTCATGTTGACTTTTTGAAGATCTTACTTTTCTGAACATTATTGCTGTTTACAGTTTATCTCTATCTGTAATAATTTTCAAGATAATAACCAAAACGGCAAAATTTCCTTAAAATTACCAATTCAGGGCAGCAACCCAACAACCAGTTGTCCAATTCATCTGAAAATTTGAGGGCAGATCGATATTTACTTGATAAACAAGTTAATCCCTGTAAGATTTGCTTTAAATGCTTTGGTTTCAGAGTTACAAGCCAAAATCTACATTTTACCCTATGTTCTATTTTTAGCCATGGCAGCCATCTTGGTTGGTTGGCTGGGTCACCGCACACATTTTTAAACTAAATACCCTAATAATGATTGTGGCTAAGTTTGGTTGAATTTGGTCCAGTAGTTTCAGAGGAGAAGAATTTTGTAAAGATTACAAAATTTACAAAAATTGGTAAAAATTACTTTAAAGGGCAATAACTCCTTAAGGGGTCAACTGACCATTTTGATCATGTTGACTTATTTGTAGATCTTACTTTGCTGAACATTATTGCTGTTTACAGTTTATCTCTATCTATAATTATTTTCAAGATAATAACCGAAAACGGAAAAAAATCCTTAAAATTACTAATTCAGGGGCAGCAACCCAACAACCCATTGTCCGATTCATCTGAAAATTTCAGGGCAGATAGATCTTGACTTGATCAACAATTTTACCCCAGTCAGATTTGCTCTAAATGCTTTGGTTTCAGAGATATAAGCCAAAATCTACATTTTACCCCTATGTTCTATTTTTAGCCATGGCGGCCATCTTGGTTGGTTGGCGGGTCACCGGACACAATTTTAAACTAGATACCCCAATGATGATTGTGGCCAAGTTTGGTTAAATTTGGCCAAGTAGTTTCAGAGGAGAAGATTTTGTAAAGTTAACGGACGACGGACGCCAAGTGATGAGAAAGCTCACTTGGCCCTTTGGGCCAGGTGAGCTAAAACTGAATTCTTGTGGTTCTATGATCTACTGAATCTAACTGTGCATTCAGATTTTTAATTTTGGGCCCTGTTTTCAAATTAGTCCATATTAAGGTCCAAAGGGTCCAAAATTAAACTTTGTTAGAATTCATGTTTTTTTTTATATGCTGAATCTAACCATGGAATTAGATTTTGGATATTGGACCATTAAGTAGATTAAATGTCCTATTTCAAATTTTTAAGTTATCTGACCACATTTATTCTGTGTCAGAAATCTATAATGTGTCAAATATTTAATCACTCCAAACTCAGAGCTGTATCAAGCTTGAATATTGTGTCCATACTTGCCCCAACTGTTCAGAGTTCAACTTCTGCGATCGTATTCAGCTGCTCCAGCCGGAGTGCATTTTTTTCATTGTTGAAGGCCTTACGGTTTCCTATAATTGCTTGCATCCACTTTATTTGAACTTTGGTGGATAGTTGTTTCATTGGCAACCATACCTCATCTCCTTTATTTTTATACACCATATTTTAGATTTTGATTTCGTGTTGTTAAATTTCAGGGGTTTTTACATAGATGATGTTTAAAGAACTGTTCCTCTTCATGATGGTGTTAATTCACAACTTGACTACCAATCTCTTTTTCATGAATTAATATGAAATTTTAATTTTTCATTAAGTCTTTATACAATTCATATTTGACAAATTACCCAATAAAGAAATAAGTCCACATACTCAGCAAGACGTTGTTTCATTAGTAGTTTGAGTATGTTATTTAGTTAGAAACAGAAGATTTGTACTTTTAGTTATATTCACGTACAGTGAAATAATGATTTGTACCAATCAAACAAAATATGAAAGACCAAACCTTATATAAACACAATCACGTATATTCAGTTATAAACCATGTCTTCAAACACAATAAAAATAACTTGAAGAAAAGAATAATTTCTATACATTAAGGTAGATGGGTGGTCTTAATTGAAAAACAAGAGAATTTTTGAATACTTCGCCAAAATGTGTTTTTTTATGCTGTTTTCAAAAAATATAATGAAATGGATGGTTCATAGAGTCTTTTTCATGCTACAGGTTGTGCACAGTTGTCAGATTTTTAAAAGATTATACATGGAAAACTCAATTTTGTGTGAATAGAAAGAAAACTAAATGATAGAATTTTAAAATAAAATATGAAAAGATACTTCTTATAATGTGCTTTCCAAAAAGAAAAAGAAAAATTGGGGCCACATGAATCATTTTCTTGCTTGAAATCAAAAAGGTAAATTTTCGGTATTTGTAAAAACAGTCGTAATAATAAAATAAAACAAACAATTTCCTTCATTTAGATTAAATTTTACAAATGAATTGCATTCCCCTCAAAATTTGCATATTTTAGTAAAGATCTTGATTTTGTGCTACAATAATATTCCCTTTACATATCTTGGTGTAGAGATATGAACTAAATATGTGTCAGTTTGGCAAGAAATGGTCCACCACATAGAACATTTGGTTCAACAAAGATTGATTAACACAGTAACTGTATGACTGGTAATGTCTTGATACAACATAAAACCATCAATATTTCATCAACCAAAAAAATCACTGTATGTGCAAACAGTACTGTGAACCGATACAGAAAGCGTGGTTTATTTAATAGATCGAGGAAAATGTTGCAAACAATAACGGGACACCTTCAAGGCATTAACACCGAAAATCAAACTACACCCGTCTCAAAACATTTCACAGTGAGTGGTCACATATGGAATGATGTCACCATCATGGGCATGTATAACTACCACCTAACAAAACATTGTTAGACTCAGAACTGAAGAAGCTTTAAATCATATTTTGGCAGTACCGAACCTTGGGGGCTAAATAAACTTCATGGCTTAGACTAAGACAAGACTGAGAAAAGAAGAAACAGGAAAATTCAAAGCAAAATTTAATTGCCAGAAGTACATAAAAGAATTTTGCACTATCTCAACCTATCAACATTGCATAAAGAAATCCATGGACCCGTTTCTTCCATGTTTGAATGTAAACACTGTGTTGCAACTTTTACCAGAACACAATGAAAAAGGCTATAGAAGATCACCAAAGAATTCAAAACTAACCAGAGGAAATGGCCAAAACAGTAAAAAAAAATGGAAATCACCATTCAAAGTCCTACAGAAGAAAGAATGGAATGGAAAATATCTAGGACTGTAGCAGAGGGCTCGCCATATAACAAAAACCATCTACTGGTTACTTCAGGACTTCAAAACCCAACCAGCACCCTTGGTCAAGATTTATTCTTATCAGACTCTGATAATTTGTGTCCAGATGACTCACCGCACTACACAACTAATGAATATGGCTGTTTCAAGGACTCGAGAAATCTACAAAGACCTTCTACAAGCAGCAGTGATGAAACCATATGTTTGGATGAACTTCCAGAAAAATTATGGGACAGACACATTTTTGTGCACTCAATATATAACATTTTAAGTAAATGATAACTAACGGTATAAATATTTGAACAAAGACTTTAAACTTGAACAGTTTATTTTACTTTCTTTTCTATGTTGACAATCTATTTATATTGTTTCACTGTCTATTAATTAAGCTTATTTCTTATTACTATTTGTATCCTGTTGGCTGTGCCCTAGGCACCGAAACATGAATCAATAATATTACTGTAGCAATCCCTAAAGTGTTGTTAAAAGACTCTCTACAAAAATCTGATCAATTACTTGTAAATCCATAAAAAAAACAACAATCAAATTACAATTAAGTAGAAATCGATCAAACTACAATTTAAAAAAGTTCTATCAAAGATTCATCCATCAGATATGATGCTGAACATTAATAATCTTCACTTTTGTTATATTTTCATATTTTGGTACATAGTTGTTTTACTGATGGTTCAGAATATAAAAGGTCATGTTTTTTTCACACCTTTCCAACTTAATTGATATCCTTCCTTTTTTGAATCAATCCACTATCTTTTCTCTGAAACTGATATCTGTTAACAGTTGACACTACACAACAAAAGCTTTTTCAAGTGCAATGAATTTCCAGACCAATTCTTTTCTTGCTTAGTTCCAGTGAGATTACTTTAACAGATACTTTATCGCCAAGATTCAATTTTGTATTTTTCATTTTAGATACATGTATCAGTCCATTTTGTCCTACACCTATATCTACAAATGCTCCAAAATGTGTAACGTTTGTTATTTTTCCCGTCAATATTGTTCCATTTTTCAACGAATTAATGTCTTGAATTTCTTTTCTGAATAATGGTTTCTCAAAATCTGAAAACAGTAAAAATACAACTGTTATTTATATACAAGTTTTTTCGTGGCTAATGAATAATTTTTTAACATGAACTTCACAAGGTCCATTTCTTTCAGTTTTGTATTTTTGGCTTGCTTGTTCAATTTTTTGAGACATGGCATAACCCTAAGCATATAATCTTCAATTTTCTATTTTAAAGGAAAATATGGATGTTGCCTCCCTTTGCAAATTTTTTTTTTAATTTGATAATGAAGTGGTAAATCAGGAAAAAATGTAAATAACTTTTAGTCAGTATACCTGACAATCAAACTTCCTGTTATATAAACTTTTAATTAGTCAATCTATCTCAAGTTCTGTGACTCATTTCACAAAAAATCTTTCCAGAAAAAATACTTGTAAGTCATGAACATTTCAGTACAACTTCAGATCAATTTAAGTCATAAGATTGTTTGTGAAAAGAGCCTGATTTTTATGTCAACTTCCATATGAACTTAGTTGTCCATTAATGACCATATTGATAACACAACTCAAAGCAAAAATATTTTCTGTAACACCACACAAGATGCCTATATACACTTTGATCTACAATCAGTGGAACCCTATTAAATCTTTAAAACCATTCACAGCTTTGTTGGCCACATTGGATGGAGGATAGACGAAAAATAGATTGTGAGCACTATGTAATGGACTTGGTTTAAAAAAAACTCATCAAAAGATACCACACTTGTAATTTTGTATGCCAGTTTCGTCTACAAAAGACTCATCAATGACACTCAAATCAGTAATTATGTATTCTTTTAAATCCTTTCATTGTAAAAACTAAATTAGTAAACCAAGATTAATTGTTACCTTCTCTGTAATCATAGGATTGTGGCTTAAGGAATGCTTTGACAATCAGATCAACTGTTGGCTCTCCTACTGCAAGGGTAGCTGACAATTCCTCTGTAGCTATAAAAGAAGATGTGGGGTAACTTTTAATGACTCATCAAGCAAGCTAAAAAGAAAGAGCTCTCAAGGTGTAGTGTCTATATCATAGATCAAAGAGTCTGATAAAAAACCCTTTTCTTGTGGTATAAAATGTTTTGCAAGATGTCGCTTAGATATTTTGGATATTATATCGAAAAGTTATTGCGCTTTTAAAACTCATCTTGTTAAGCTGAAGACTTTTTATTGTAAGAGTTATCTCCCAAACACTGTTTTTAATGTTATTGTATCTCCTCCGTAACCAAAAAGAAAACGACAATTTTTTTCATATTTGTTCGTTACATCCTCAGGAATTTTGGCTGATTTGGATCGAAGTAATCTGTTGAAATCTTATAGGAGTTATCTACCTTTAACAAATAAATTTGTCGTTATGTTTTTGTAACTCATAAAAAGGTAAGCCGTATAAACCTAGAGTCTTTTTATTTGAGGTCCTTGGGTCATAACTTAGAAAATGAGGTCAAGGTCAAAGGTCAAGGTCATGTCCTCAATTTTGTCTATTGCTTGTGTTTGCCTTTTCTCTGATATTTTTAACGTTATATAAAAAAAACTAGTGCAAAATGTTTGCTATATTGTGATGAAGATATGATACATTTGGTCTGAAACAATCCAGTGACATCTTATAGGAGTTATTGCTTCTCAAATGTTTTATTTTAAGGTAAATTGGTTATTACTCCAGATTCGTACATGATAAAGCCATAAGGTCTTTTACAAATTGTTAAGTGACTTGAACTTGAAAAATATCAACCGGAAGTGACCTTGAGTGAACCGGAAGTAGTTATGTTTGCACTTGTTTTATGGAAAAATACCTAGAAACCATATATTTTTTAAATGGGCATACATACACCTATAATTTGAGACCGGAAATGAATTTCTATAATCCGGAAGTGGCAAATTATTTCCTTATTACAGGCAATAGTATATACAAACTGTATATTTTTGGAATTAGTGTGAATATAGCTATCATTTGAGACCGGAAGTGACATTTTCTAAACCGGAAGTCGTCAATTATCTCTCTTTTCAGAGGCATAAGTATATAAAAACCATATATTTGTGGAATCATTGTAAATACAGCTATCTTTCGAGAAGGGAAGTGACATTTTCTTAACCGGAAGTCGGCAATTATCTCCCTTATTTCAGGCAAAAGTATATAGAAACCATATATTTAATGAAAAAACCTATGTTTGGACACCAAAAGTAACTTTAAGTTAACCAGAAGTAGCTTCTTATCAATATTTATAAAATTGAAGTGGAAAGACCTTCAGTTGTTCTCTGAACAATTGGTTTTTAATTAATACATATATTGCATTGTATACTGCAACTGTGCTTCTGTGCTGTCAACATTATAATATAAATGTTGGCTTTAAACTACACACTATACTTTTACATTTCTGTTGCTTAATAATTAACTTTCCTTTTTTGAACAAAATGTATTGTAAATATTTTAAACTAATTTTACCTTAATTTTTGTGTAGCACATAACTTTTTTTTTTATCTGTTTTGTTGTTAAAATATATGATGCATCTAATCAAATGAATTTTCAGATGCCAATGTAACATATTTAAACTGAATAAATTGTCTTACTTTTGGTCTTCATATAATTCTGTATCTCTCTGATAAACACCTCTTGGCCAAGGTCTTCTTTGTTAACTTCTATCATCTGCATTAAACTACAATTAAAGTTTAAAAATCTTTAATCAAATAAGGAACAACATGGATTTTTTTCTACAGTAATGGCTATAAATCTAGGACAAATCAGTGGGAAATCTAGTGAACGAAAACAAAAGAAAATTCACTCTTCTTATGATAGTCGAGAAAGTCAATAATAAAACAATGCCGGTGACGATACTGATCGAAAGTTATTTCTAAATAATAATTGTACATTTTAAAGAAATTATTTGTTTAACTGTGTTATTAGAAATATACATGCGAATACACGATGTTTTATGTTCAGTATTTATCGAGATAATTGCATTAGAAGCTTGTGAAACTGAAATCTAAAAAATGCCAATCTTTGCTGCATATTGATAAAAAAAAATTGGAAAAAATCATGTACATACAAAATCTAAAGATCTTTCTTTCAGGGCACCAATTTCTGGAGTGTTCCACAAAGTCCTTAGCATGTTACAATTTCCCAAAGTATACTTATTTTTTTCACACCTAAGTTATCGAGCACACCGGTCTGCTCTAGATCTTGTCACATGTACATTCAATAGAGAAATATTGTCTTTTCGTGAATATAAAAATTTAAAAGTCTGTCTGTGCAGGTTAAGAAATAAAAGATAACTATTCTTATAAAGTAGGTATCTTTCTACTATTTTTTATACAACTTTAAGAAAAGGTCGTCTTGATTTTTTTACATGTATTTGCGGTCTTCTCGATCTATTCACATTCAATGTTTACATCGTGATTTAGGTCCGTTTGAATTTGCTTAGTAACTTAATTTCGAAAGTGCTGATCTTTGCTGCATATCAATCGATTCCTTTGGAATTTTTTCCCCGACTCTCCTTGATCTAGCTGTATATATATACAGATAAATAGCATGTTCCAGAGAGGTATACAGCCAGTAGAAAATAAATCGAAGTTGGTACTCCAGGAATTTTATTCGCATAGCAACATTTTAAACCAATTTTACATCAAGCTTCTATAGCCTGCTGTACTCGTCATTTGCTACTTAAGGAGGGAAATGATAACATTAAATAAAAGTTTTGTTTTTATTTCAACTTATTTCTATTTTTACTATTTATCAGAATGTTTTCCTGTGAATCCATAATTGATAGCGTCCTTGCTAAAATGGGACAAACATTGAGAACATCTAGTTTTCAGTGTTTACAGGGGAGGTAATATTTTGTCACTAGATTCCCCATTGAAATTATCATTCTGCTCTCAATTTATTAGCCAAATGAAATACTGTTTTAACATAAACATTGTATACAAATTTGATCTAATGCTTTGGGAACTGTAAGGGTGAATGAGGTAACAATACAATTTTCATTTATTTCATGTTTACAAACTCAATTAAGATATTGCTGTCAGACATAAATTTCATACAAATTTTAATGAAATCCATTGAGATTTTATTAGGAAATTTTGACATAATTTGCATTTCCAAGCTGAAAATGTATACATTTCAATTGACACTGGTTTTTCGAACATGACCAACATCACATCTATCAAGAACTATAGAGAGCCATAATGAGGATGGCATGAATTCTTATGTCCCCAGCTTCAGATTGCAATGGGAATGACAATAACCATAGGTTCTGGAAAATGAACCTACATGACAAATTTTATCAAATGCATACATACAGATGGACATAAAAATGGGCAGTATAAATGCCTTGCTAAAAAAGGTAGACAAAAATGGAATAAGCTGTTGTGGCCAATGGAAACTACCAATATTAAAAAATTTTTAAATATATTGATAACAATTTATTCAGTTGAGATAAGAGGATTGGACACAATGCTTCTAAAGTCGTAATGTATTATGGCTATTTTTGTTACATATGTATTGTGTTGCTGTCTCATTGACATATACCAGGGACCGTGCTGGGCTTGGCCAATGTCGCAAATTGCGATTTTTTATTTCATCTGGCTACAAAATACGGCTGCTGGCGATATTTCTGGCACCAACATTTTCCTATGTCGAAATTTTCATTTCTTGACTGTAACGGTAATATTATCAATCTTCGTTTAAATTGGTAAAAGTAAAAAAATTAATTGTACGAAATGTTACCTGGCAACAAATTTATGACTTTGTTTACGACCCAAGCTCATCAACAGTTACAACAGGTGTCATAATCTGTTGTCACAGGTAATCCATTTATTGGATGGGTCATTAATGATCAGGTTCAAATAGAATCGGTCAGTCAGCATTTGTCATTTCATTTGAAGAAATTTTCATATGGCAACACAATTTGCAACATTTACTGTACCGGTAGTTTCATGAAGAAAACATAATTGACAGAAAGATGAAAACCATAACAAGCTTGTTAAACAAGAATGTGTCCCCAGTACACGGATGCCCAATCCGCACTATCATTTTCTATGTTCAGTGGACCGTGAAAATGGGGGAAAATCTCTAATTTGGCATTAAAATTAGAAAGATCATATCATAGAGAACATGTATTCTAAGTTTCAAGTTGATTGGACTTCAACTTCATCAAAATCTACCTCGACCAAAAACTTCAACCTGAAGCGGGACGAACGGACGGACGGACGGACGCACAGACCAGAAAACATAATGCCCATAAATGGGGCATAAAAACATTGTTTTACTTGTATTTGGTAAAAAATGGTAAATTCAGACGTAATTTGTCTTTGCCTGCCCTCACTTTTGATACGAAAATAACAAAACCGGCCGCCATTGTTGATCGTATTTACTTCTGCTGCGTACTGTGTATAATCCTCCGAAGAAGGAGAACACCCAAAATTTTATTTTTTCCTAGTATTGAGATACCTACTCAAAATATGTCTACATACTTCTGACTTTAGAATTTATAGGTTTCGGAGGTCTTTTGAGTTATGGGCAAAATTAAGAGGGTCTTGGTAGCAGGATGGGGAGGGTGCTTGGGTCATCATTTTCTGTATTCTTTATTTTTTATACAAATTTTCACTAATTCTATTTTTCTGAATACCCATTAATCTCTTTTCTTTATATAAATCACATTAGTCACTGTTTTGAGACATAAACATTCAAATATAAACATACAATATGCCAATATGCTGTTTTGTGGAAAAACAGCTGCTTTGTTTCAATCTTTATTGTTATATTTTTATTCGTATACTTATGAAATACTGACAAAGAAAATAAAAGTACATATGTTTTTTTCATGTATATAAACCCTATGCAATAACTACCTTAACCTAACATGTTAAATGATGTACAGCGCATAAGAAATTTAAATTGAACATGGTTTCAATTTTGGTAGAGGAAATCAAGACTAGCTGGCTCTAAAGTTGGCTCCAAGTTGTCAAAACTGGCGACAAAATATAGCAGCTGGCGATTTTTCTGGCTCCTACTTTTTTGGAGCCAGAGCAGCCCTGTATACCTAACATCTCCTTATATTCACATTGTTCAATCAAGGAGTACATACCTTTCAGCTGCACCATATGATTCTGGATGTATCCATGTTGTATCTAGGATGTTAGGTTCAAGACTGATGAAGTCTTTCTTCTTTTTAGCCTTCCCACCACCAGTTGTTGGTTTCTTTCTTTTTCTTCCTGTTTTCGTTTCTTCAGGTTCTTCTTTACATGTTTCGGTCTGTCTAAAAGAAACAAAATCAAGATTCATTCTAGTGTTCCTGTAAAGAACCAATGAAATAAAAAGAACAACTAATATACTGACCAATTTATACAGAAAAAAGAATAAATATAAACCTTGTCCTATATTAAATTATAAAATGGAACTTTCTAGAGAGAGGTTCAATATCTATAAAAAAAATACACCCATAGCATTAGCAATAATAGGACACATATTTCTATTGCAATATCAACATTTAAACCACAATTCATTGAAAAAATATGGATATACTCTGTCCTATGAGGCATTTACAAATCAAGTTTGATAAAAGTTGGGCATAACATTAAAAGATAACATCTGGAAACCAAAATTTTGCCAAAATTTCAGTCTATTAACAGCTGTTGTGACCTTGGCCTTTTACTTTTTGACCCCAAAATCAATATGGGTCTCCTTCTTCCCTTAGAGCATTTTTAAGTCAAGGTTTTCCTTATGGCTAGATATATTTTGTCTGAAAAACAAAATGTGAACATCCAGGCTCCTAGATGGACAGTATTCATCATATTTTAAGCTGATATTGACTTCATCTCTACTCAGCTAAACATTGTTAATATAATTTTTCAACAGCAAACCTCCTTTAAGGTTAAATTGATGCCATCAAGACTTTACATAACTATTCCTATTATTTAACTGATAAGTAGCATAATATAGAGGTTCATTAATTCCTATTTTTCCAGTACATTAACCAATATTATATATTCATGGACTTCTGATCTGTTTTATTAATGTAAAGTTCAATCTAAATTTCATGAGCAGGAGAAAAACCATAAAATATTCAGCTTATAATTATTCAAATTATGTTGAATGAACTTTTAAGTTAATATTACTGTAAAACAGAAGGTTTTTTCAATGTTATGATATTGCATTTTGCTATTATATCTTTCAACAGAGGCATAATGTCCCAGGTTAGGGAAGGGTTGAGGGCTCACAAACATGTTTAACCCCGCCACATTCTTTCTGTGCCTGTCCCAAGTCAGGAGCCTGTAGTTCAGTGGTTGTCGTTGGTTCATGTCTGTCATATTTGTTTTTCGTAAATTGTTTTGTTATCAATAAGGCTGTTATTTTTTGAATTGAATTGTTTCATATTTTTCAAGTCAGGCCCTTTTATAGCTGACTATACGGTGTGGGTTTTTCTCATTGTTGAAAGCCATATGGTTGCCTATAATTGCTAACATCCACTTCATTTGAACTTTGGTGGATAGTTGTCTCATTGGCAATCATACCACATCTCCTTATTTTTATATAACGTTTAAATACCCTTCAAGTGAAGCATTGACTCTGATGAAACCGGCACACTGTTCGTAAGACTTGTCACCAATACCTTTCACACATTTCACTTGTCCTCTGTTGACAAATAAACCCTTACTTTCTCTCCATTCTATGATTTTCTTAGCTCTTGTGGAATTTAAGCCTGCTATTCTCCTGAAAAATTAATATCCATATTTAGCCTTAGATACATGATTTTTTTTATTAGTTGTTATTGGCTTTGAACTAGCTTTCAGTAACTTTGAGTACTCTCAGATCTATACTTTGTGGCTTTTGTTGGTTGTTTTTGTGCTTTGTATTGATCTGATGAGTTAAGCACTTTTCAACTGATTTTTATAGTTTGTTATGTTGTGCTGACACCACTGTCCCAAGTGAGGGGAAGGGTTGGGCCACATTCAGTATATGCCTGTCCCAAGTCAGGAGCCTGTAATTCTGTCGTTGTAGTTTTTTGCTGTATATCATCCCAGATTTTTTTCTGTATACATCTACATTGGCAAGAAATTGTCTATGGCTTCTTATTACTTCTGCCTATGGCTTCTTATTACCAAAAAAAGTATAATTTCACAAAAAAAACTCATTGCATTCAGCCTTCATTTAAGAATCTTATCTAAGGGCCTTTTAATTAAGGAACACTTTGCATTAAAAAAACAGGAGAAAACACCTGTGTGTTAGAAAGTTGTGGTATTTTTTCAGAAAAAAAATCATTGATAAATGATGTTTCAACCAATGATTTTTCTTGCAATTTCGATATTACATTCTTGTAGAAGTTCAAAGATGATTGCAAAATTTGTGCTAGTTTCTTAGCTGGAAATAAAAAAACCTAGATTTTTTATTGCTAGATACCATATCTTGTTTTTGGCGCTAAATAACGTCATAGTGTACCATTGTGCAGCTATTCACATTGTTCATCAAAACAATATACAATTTACTGACTGTCATTAACCAATTGATTGATAGAAAAATTAAAATTTTTTATCTGCCATATTAATTCTATTCCCCCACAGTAGATTTGGCATGCTTAAGCATACAAAATGTTTGTTTTCCTTTGCAATTACTTTCAAATTCACGTAACTGATACGATGACGATTATGATTTTCCTGCCAATTTTGAATGATTATCATTAACAACGTTACGTGTCCTTGCTACTGCATCGTATGCCCTTAAAATGACTCAAACATGCTACTAATTATTATATCTGTATATTTGAATCTAACTATACTTTGGTTTTGTATATATATAATGACCTATCACATCTTTGTCCTTTGAACTTAAATGAATAGTTTTCTGAATATCAATCATACCATGTCTCCTTATTTTAAGATGCAAGAGGAGTGACAGCTCAGTGCTGAAAAGTTCACAATTTCTAAGTCTATATATAAAATTTACTTTTACTAGGGATGTGACAATAAATATTACCTTAGTAAACTCTCACTCCCAGTGTTAACATCTACTCCTACAAAACTTACACATTCTTCAACCACTGAATCTAATGACAGCTTCAGTTGGTTCTCTGGCATGTCATGCTGTTTATAAATAAATTTATAATCAAATTATACATAGTCTGTTGATTAAATTGTCATCTTTCAGTGTTCCAGCTAGGATTTCAAAAGGGCGGTGAGCCAATCATGAAAAGGGCACTTTAGAACGCTGATTGATAATTCAAAAAGGGCATGTCAAACATTGTCTTATGTAAATAAACAGCATGGGTTTCAGCTAGGAGTTTTGAGTGCTTTAGTCACTTTTACGTGAGATGAAAATCAGCCTTATTTTGGGTAACAGTAAGGGACCAAGGACGTATATTACTATAGCTATACATATGCCCAAGACCTTCAATAACCATGATCTTTGAAGGCCTTAAGCATGCTACAAATGTAGGCAGTCTTGGCATGATTTGACTGGTGTGATGCTTAAATAAAAGATAAGAACGAGGATCTACAAATTTAGTTCACAATTTCAGTTATTTTTAGAGGACATCCTGATCACCAAAAGTTGGGTTCCTCTTTTTTAAAACCAAGAATCACAGCATAAATGAAATTGTGACGAATATTTCACTGCATTATCCCTATCCCTATAAAAGCGTTAAAATCAATATTTTAAATTTATCAAGAGTAGATCACGTTTACTTTCGATTTTTAAACGAAATGAAAACAGGAAGTGACAAGAGGATAATAAATTTAGAATGAATCCGGATTCATCTACGGATTGGTTTGTGTTTAACAAAAAGGCAGGAAATTATCATTTCTTAAAATTAAGTTGCTCAGTAGAAATATATTTGTCTCTCTCGTTTAATTTGATACTAAATGATTTCGTATTTTACGTTTTAGTGTCTATTAAATTTATAAAAATACGTTCACGCATGCTCGGTACATGATAAAGAAAGCACATGTTTGACGCTTGAAAATATTTTGAACGTTTTGAATTAAGTTTTAATCTTTATAATCGAAATTGTCGAAAGACTATGTCATCCGAGCTGCAATAAGTGATCGTTTGAGAAATTTTGAAATTAAAATGCCAACCTTCCGTGAAAAACAATTTTGTTCAATTGACGAAACTACAAAAACATCTATGGATAAACGAACTGCAAATTGTGGTCGTTTTAGAAATATTGAAATTGAAATGCCGACTGACCGATTTTACTTAGAAAAATAATTATAATGGTCAATTATGATGTTTAATTAACGGAATAGTGACCCATCCGATGGCGATAAGCGGATTACCTGTAATCACAACTTATAACACCTGCTGTTAATGTTAATTAGCTGACGGTCATATACTTGTCAGAAACATGAAGACAGGTAGAATTATAGTATTTTCATCAAAATATTACGACAATAAAGGCATGGACATGCCAAAAAGGGCAGGGCGTCTAAAAAAGGGCACAGGACGTCAGAAAAAGGGCACAGGGCGGCAGTCGTGAAAGGGCGGGCAGACCGCCCTGTGAAAACGATCAAGCTGGAACACTGTTTTTATTTTCTTTACATGACTGGTCAAATGGTTAGTTGCAAGAAAACAAGATCAGATTCCCGATCTTTTTTTGGTGAAAATATTCAAGAAAAAACTATCTCTTCAATTCTTATTTCAAAAATCTATTGTTTTCTTTCTTATCATCCTGTAACCTGAAAACAAGGACTTATACTATTTTTCATCATTATTCAAAAAAACATAATAATAAACTGTTAACACAGAAATATGTCTCGCCTTTTTGTTATTTTGATAGTAAAATGCAAGTGTTGAAATTAAAATAGCAATACTCTAACATGCAAGTTATGAAAAATATTCAAAGTCAATGAACCATGACTGAGGGGGCAGGGCCAAATAATTTCCATGGAAATGAGATGTGCCAATGCTTATACAACTGCATGCCAAATATC
Source organism: Mytilus coruscus (assembly GCA_017311375.1). Taxonomy (NCBI): domain Eukaryota; kingdom Metazoa; phylum Mollusca; class Bivalvia; order Mytilida; family Mytilidae; genus Mytilus; species Mytilus coruscus. Next base: position 89,564,511 of record CM029599.1, read on the forward strand.
ATTGACCTACCACTAGTGGTTCCCCAGAAACTGACCTAATCACAAACTAATACATGTAAACTAAGTAAAAGTTTCAAAGTCAATAGACCATGACTGAGGGGGTGGGGCCAAATAACCTCCATGGAAATGAGATGTGCCAATGTTTTTACAACTACATACTACATATCATTGACCTACCACTAGTGGTTCCCCATAAACTGACCTAATCACAAACTAATACATGTAAACTAAGTAAAAGTTTCAAAGTCAATAGACCATGACTGAGGGGGCGTGGCCAAATAATCTCCATGAAAATGAGATATGCCAATGCTTATACAACTGCAAACCAAATATCATTGACCTACCACTAGTGGTTCCCCTGAAACTGACCTAATCACAAACTAATACATGTATACTAAGCAAAGTTTCAAAGTCAATAGACCATGACTGAAGAAGTGGGGCCAAATAATCTCCATGGTAATGAGATGTGCCAATGCTAATACAACTGCATACCAAATATCATTGACCTACCACTAGTGGTTCACCATAAACTTGACCTAATCACAAACTAATACATTGTTGACGCCGCAGCCGGAAACAGCATACCTATGTTTCGCTTTTTGACTCCGTCAAGGCGACACAAAAACTACATTTTAGCAAAGTATGAAAAAAATTCTATGGATTCTAATAAAGACCAGAAACTGAGAATTATCATACCTGGTACTGTCCTACACCTATATGTTTGGGCTCTATTTTTACAAGTTCTGCTAGAGGATCCAATAATCTTCTTGCTATTGATACTGAAATGTAATAAAATTAAATCATATGACTATCAACTTAAATTATACAGCAATAAAAGTGCTGTTCCTTTGCTTTTTGTGTTTTTTGCTGTGCATATACAGATTTTGTGTCATGGATGGATGGATACCCCATATCCTTTCTTTTCTATTATTTGAAAGACAAAATTTAATTAGGTGATGGTTTGTGCCTTTAATTAAATTTTTTTTACATTAATAAGACAGCAACCCAACCACACAAACAATTAATGTTGGTTATATTATAAAAGATCTTTTCCTATAGTGAATATTGTAATGGGCCTCATTATATACAAAAACAGGTGGGAAGAATTGACTAGTTAACTTTTTATTATTATGGATTTACCTCAACCTAAAAATTCCTCTCTTTTAGTTATTGAATGTTACAAGAACTATCCTCATTTTGAGCCATCATAAGCTTACTCTGGGATATAACAGAAGATGTTGAGATATTGAAGGTATATAAGAAATGCTATCAAAGCATGGTTTAATTGCTTTATAATTGTCCTTGTTTGCCATTTGATGTTGTTATCTATACATTTACCCATATGCTTTTCATTAACAAAAAGGGTATGTCTGATAAATATTCTGAATTGTTACCTGCTCCTCTGAGTGAAGGATCCAAACTTGGCAATTCCTTCTCGGCTTGATCAGACACACTGTATATGGACGCTCCACTCTCATCTACCACACTGAAATATTTCATAAACATTACATGGTAGTATATTAAATATGACACAAACATGTAAGTGAGAGACTTTAACACTTGAAACTATTTAAGAAAAATTTCATCTTAAATGATGTTATCCTTCCCATAATTCATTGAGAATTCTAATGTTATTCAGTCCATAAAAGAAATCAGCAAACTGCATCAAATTACCGGCTAACAATTAATAGTTATTTTAAAACAAACAACAAACACTGTCGTTAGTCTCATTATCATTTTAGAGAAACTCTTTAAAAAATTATTTGATAATTATCTTTCCATTCAAATTTATAGTTTTGAAATTCTATTCCATTAAGATGTATAAATTGTTTAGTTCTACTTAACACATCAAAATTCAAGGTTAACAGATTATTATCATTATACAGTTACCAGTAATTCATCTTCAGATTTTCTTGTTTAATCAAGTTTGATACATAAGTTTCTGTTTCTCTACAAGCAACACCATTTCCTATGGCAAATATCTCACACCTGTAACAATTATAATGCACATTTTTCAGCTGTGCTAAAAATATAAACCACATAAATCAAAATCTACAAGGTTTATTAATAAAATAAATGTTTTACTGGGAGAATTTAAAACAGATTTCCATTTTTGACAGCATAACCCTTGGCAACAATGAATGCCAAATGATAAGGAGTAAATCTTCAAATACCAGTAAGCTATGTTCGGAAAAAATTCAGAAATCACCAATTACGTTATTAAATAAGCATACAGTACCATTCAAGAGGACCAACTCTCCCACACCCTACACCAAGGAAAATGTCGGAGTCACTCCGAAAACTCCGATATTCCTCCCAAAATGTTTGGAGGAATTTAGGAGTAATCTCTCCCAAAATCGCAGAATGTTTATTGTGATAGCGAGCTCACTCCTACACCGAGGAATTAATTGCCCTTATCCTACTTTGATCTCTACCGCACACGACTGAACCTAATCACAAACTAATACATGTAAACTAAGCAAAGTTTCAAAGTCAATAGATCATGACTGAAGGGTGGAGCCAAATAATCTTCATGGTAATGAGATGTGCCAATGCTAATACAACTGCATACCAAATATCATTGACCTACCACTAGTGGTTCACCATAAACTTGACCTAATCACAAATTAATACATTGTTGATGCCGCTGCGGAAACAGCATACCTATGTCTTGCTTTTGACTCCGTCAAGGCGACACAAAACTACATTTTAGCAAATTATGAAAAAATTCTACGGATTCTAACAAAGACCAGAAACACCTTCAGAAACTGACAATTATCATACCTGGTACTGTCCTACACCTATATGTTTGGGCTCTATTTTACAAGTTCTGCTAGAGGATCCAATAATCTTCTTGCTATTGATACTGAAATGTAATAAAATTAAATCATATGACTATCAACTTAAATTATACAGCAATAAAAGTGCTGTTCCTTTGCTTTTTGTGTTTTTTGCTGTGCATATACAGATTTTGTGTCATGGATGGATGGATACCCCATATCCTTTCTTTTCTATTATTTGAAAGACAAAATTTAATTAGGTGATGGTTTGTGCCTTTAATTAATTTTTTTTACATTAATAAGACAGCAACCCAACCACACAAACAATTAATGTTGGTTATATTATAAAAGATCTTTTCCTATAGTGAATATTGTAATGGGCCTCATTATATACAAAAACAGGTGGGAAGAATTGACTAGTTAACTTTTTATTATTATGGATTTACAAGAACTATCACTCATTTTGAGCCATCATAAGCTTACTCTGGGATATAACAGAAGATGTTGAGATATTGAAGGTATATAAGAAATGCTATCAAAGCATGGTTTAATTGCTTTATAATTGTCCTTGTTTGCCATTTGATGTTGTTATCTATACATTTACCCATATGCTTTTCATAAACAAAAGTAGGTAGTTCTGATAAATATTCTGAATTGTTACCTGCTCCTCTGAGTGAAGGATCCAAACTTGGCAATTCCTTCTCGGCTTGATCAGACACACTGTATATGGACGCTCCACTCTCATCTACCACACTGAAATATTTCATAAACATTACATGGTAGTATATTAAATATGACACAAACATGTAAGTGAGAGACTTTAACACTTGAAACTATTTAAGAAAAATTTCATCTTAAATGATGTTATCCTTCCCATAATTCATTGAGAATTCTAATGTTATTCAGTCCATAAAAGAAATCAGCAAACTGCATCAAATTACCGGCTAACAATTAATAGTTATTTTAAAACAAACAACAAACACTGTCGTTAGTCTCATTATCATTTTAGAGAAACTCTTTAAAAAATTATTTGATAATTATCTTTCCATTCAAATTTATAGTTTTGAAATTCTATTCCATTAAGATGTATAAATTGTTTAGTTCTACTTAACACATCAAAATTCAAGGTTAACAGATTATTATCATTATACAGTTACCAGTAATTCATCTTCAGATTTTCTTGTTTAATCAAGTTTGATACATAAGTTTCTGTTTCTCTACAAGCAACACCATTTCCTATGGCAAATATCTCACACCTGTAACAATTATAATACACATTTTTCAGCTGTGCTAAAAATATAAACCATATAAATCAAAATCTACAAGGTTTATTAATAAAATAAATGTTCTACTGGAAGAATTTAAAACAGATTTCCATTTTGACAGCATAACCCTTGGCAACAATGAATGCCAAATGATTAGGAGTAAATCTTCAAATACCAGTAAACTATGTTTGGAAAAATTCAGAAATCACCAACTACGTTATTAAATAAGCATACAGTACCATTCAAGAGGACCAACTCTCCCACACCCTACACCAAGGAAAATGTCGGAGTCACTCCGAAAACTCCGATATTCCTCCCAAAATGTTTGGAGGAATTTAGGAGTAATCTCTCCAAAATCGCAGAATGTTTATTGTGATAGCGAGCTCACTCCTACACCGAGGAATTAATTGCCCTTATCCTACTTTGATCTCTACCGCACACGACTGATAGGGTAATTGGATTACCTGACAGGTAAAGGTTGACGTAATAAAAAATTATATTTCCGGTCTACTGTACCAGTTTAAGTGTCAAAACAGGTGTATAATTTCAAATGTCTTTTTATACTGGTTAAGTTTAATTTTGTGGTAGTAATAAGTTAAAATATTTTCGTATTTCTTGCTTGCCAATCTAAAAATATCTTTACCTAAATGTACTTGCTTTAAAAAAAAAGGATTATAAAATATAGTGGAAAATGTGAAAAAAACGCAATATTCTACTTCAAAGTTAAAGTCTTTATTTGAAAATTATGTGTCTCAAAGTTTTGTATATGCAAGTAAAAGGAAAATTTATTCACCATTCGTTAGGCATAATAATTATGTAAGTCTACAGCATTTTCTTTTTACGATTATCTCATTGCTTGAATGAATAAAAGATTTAAAAGCAAAATGTTGTTGTTAATTCTTTCAATTGCATTAAAATTTTATAAAAATAAAACTGTACTTAATTTTGACCTCGATGTTTTCACCAGTAAATTGATATTTTATTTACGAAATGGACATACTTGTGTAAAAATAACCGAAACTTCCGCTAAATTAATGAGAGCAGTTTAAAGAAAATCATAAAATTATGTGTAACAAAGTTTTGTATATGCAAGTAAAAAAGAAAATATTATTCACCATTCGTTATGCTTAATATTTACGGCATTTTCGTTTTACGATTTGTTGGCATTACATTAGGATAATAATACATTTCGGTTACAACAGGAATACTTCCACAGCTGCATTAACTCGTCTTTGTATAATATTTATTTTCGCACAATGAATGTAAATTTGTGTATTTTGAACAGTGATCTTAAAAGATTTTAAAAAAATTATTTGCCGTGCGAAGACAATTCCACGATACACATGTCAGTTATCAACAGTTTGGGTTGAACTTGAACTTGACTTACTTAACAATGTTAAATGCTAAAAATAGTTAACATTAATTTTATCCACAGCACGAGATTTTTAAAGGGCGGGAAATAATATCACGTACCAGTAAACTCAGGTGACCTTTCTGGACGACCGTGGGAAAATTCATTCAGGTTTTAAAAAAAGATGCAGAACGAAATTTTTGTGCGTACTTATTGAGGCTCTAGAAGGTCCTTTTACAATTGATTAACCGGAATCTAAAATATAATTTTTTTCCGAATAAACGAGAACACATTTTCTTTAGCTATTTGATTTTTTATGTTTTATCAGTCAAAACAGGACGTAGACCTGAACATTAGTTATACGTCCATGGTCAATAATATAAATTTATGGTTGGTGAAATATTGAAATTATGATGGAAATTGTCCGGGGGGATCAATAGTGTTCAAATGACAAACATACGATAAAGAACTGCCAATTGTGGGCGGTTGAGAAATTTTGAAAATGAAATTCTGACTGATTTAACTGGAATAGAATATTATGATGGGCAATTGAGGTTCAATAATAATTAAAGGATTAGTGACCTATCGGATGGCGATAAGCGGATTACTTATCATCACAACTTTTAACATCGTTTGTAAACGTTAAATGGCTGAGCGTCATAAACTTGTCAAAAACATGTAGACAGATAGAATTATAGTAATTTAATGCGAAAATATTTTTACACTTTCCAAATTTAAATGACGAAATTGATATAAAATACTTTCGTCAATTTGAAAACCGTTTCGTAAAATACGAAAATGACGAGCGCTAGCAAAATCATTTGAAGTTATTCCCTTTGACAGAGTTGTCACTTTACAGTTTCTTTTCGTAATTTAAATTATTCAAGGCTGTATAAATTTACCGAGGTGGTGAAACATAATATTTTACATTGCTCAATAAATTGAGTTTACTTGTTGATCCGATAAATAGATTGGACGATCTAGTTACCGTAAAAACTACATTTTTTTTATAAGCCAGTTGATTTTTATATAATGAACAATTAATGCACGGATATTGCTTATTGAGTAAGTCATAAAAGATTCTAATTGTGGCAAAATCGTCTTTGTTGAAAGAACACAATGTATGACCTGACCGGACTGTAATAGAAACACAAAATAACAAGTTTTTTCTTCATATTTTTTTGTTTGTAAAATTATTTCAAAGATAATGGCATGGGACAAAAACATAAAAGATATAAATGATAATTTCACATCTTTATCTGTCAAAGAAAGGAAAACATTTGTTAAAATTTTAATACCGTGATTTTAAAGCACACCTGTGCAATCAAGATCGATTAAATGTACATAGGTAAATTATCTGGCTAATCCGATGATGTTGTCACGCGTCGTTAATTTTTAGTACATCCGATGGGCAATAAACCAATTAACAGCCACGCGGTGTTGGGAGAGAATCTTTGGAGGAATTTGGGAGTGAAATCCGCGGTACTTGGTGTGGCTTCGAAAACACGGAAATCGGAAAAACGATAGCGAATCGATTCGTTTAAATGGTACTGTATACCAGTAGATGAAGTGAGAGCTTTTTTATGTAGATGGCCTTACTGTGACTTTGAGATGAAGAACAGCAATACAAATGTACAAGTGCTGTTACTTGGCTTTTGGTTTTGTCAAGTGTGTTTAGAGATTTTGTGTCATTATATAATACACAATAATTTTTCCAAATAAGGGGTATATCATGCTGTGTAGAGGCGATCATGCTCTGTAGAGGCGGTAAAAAGGTAACTTTTCTCAAAATATTGATGTATGTTAACTTGGAGTCACGATTAGACATTACAAAAAATGTCTGTGTTTTTAATCAACAAGCCTGGAACTATTTGAAAAATTTCAATAAAAGAAAAGGCAGTTTGTCTCAAAGAAACCCTATATTATGTACTTGGTCAGGATTGCAGAAGAAAACTAAGTTAACAGCCTTGTGATAAAATTAATTGTACATTTCCCTTTTTTGTAACTGTAAATGTAAAAAATTGTCAAAATAAAATTCATGGAGACCTACATTTGCTTAAAAAATAGTTGTAAAGATTTGTTTAATCAAACTCAGCTATCCCAAGAGATGCTTGACAAGACATACAAATAACTGTATGAAAAAGATGTCCTATTCAGTTTGTGTATAAACATAACTTTCAAAGCTAAATATATAAGTATCATGTCTGAATCATTGTAAATACTAGAGAATGCCAATGAAAAGACCCAAAGACTGCCTTGACCCTGCAAACTATATATCTTGGATAGAACAGTTGTGACAAGGATGGCTGTTGTATGATACAAGGTATATTAGGAAAAATGTCAAAAGTTAATTCTCTAATGATTGTTGCCTGTTATTTATTTCTTGCATGAAGAGATATTTCTGGTATCACACTGCAAGCACGGAGTGTGATACGAAAAAGTGATATGAAAACTGCATTAATTTTGATTGGCTTATCCAGCATCAGGAGACGATATTACCACATTTCCATTGGCTATTCGTTAGGTCATTAGTAACTTTCAAAGGTTAAAGCGATGTATATTTCATCCATGGGAACGGACATATGTGATTTCTTCAATGATATACAAAACACACACACTTTTCACCTGGAAATCTTCTCTTTAACAAATTTCATTACATTCTAAAGAGTACAAAAATATTAAGAAATGTCTAATGTTAAAGTTTGATGCCAGATAAGGACATAATTATGACGTCATACTGGTATGTGCAAAAGACTAGATCAACAATTCGCGAAATTTTTTATTTAACACAATGAGAGTGTTGATCATGAGAGAAATAGGTTTAACAACTCGTGAGAATTGGATATCGCTTGATATCAACTCTTGTTATCTAATTTAAATAACTCGATTTGATATCCAGCGATATCCAATTCTCACTCGTTATGAAACCTATAAATATCAACACAGACAAAACTAATCTCTATATTAAGCCTACCCATATTGTTTGATCATCTGTAAAATTTTCATTTTCTCATCATACTTGTTACTTTTATAATCATGAATATAAACTATCTCAGTGTGAACAATCTGGCCTGGAATATGAAAAGAAATTTCTATATTAAGACTTTATAGAATTTCTTCTATGATTTGGATCATCTTCGTACCACTTGTGTAATGACTATAAATTATTAAACTAAACACAAGTTCAACTTCAACTGTAGTTAATTTTGTGTGTGAAATCTAGAAGTTTCAGCTATTTTGAAAATTCAAATTCATCACACCAAAATTAATTTCCTCTCAAAGAGAACTAAATGTAAGAAAAATAACATAGTGATACAAAAATCTAATAAAATAATTTGTCAGTCAATAGAAATGTAACCACTGAATGATCACTGATATGCATTTACGAGTTACCATTATTTCATTTAAGACTTATTAAAATTTTCATTTTCGTTTAATAATTCTATGAAAAGAAAGAAGAAATTTGTATTGATGCATTGTATTTTGAAATTTATCAGTATTTTCATTAAATTATTAAATTACTATTGCATGTCAATATGGATTAGGTATATGAATTTGAAAAAGAAATAAAAGCACCCTCTTCTTTGGCAAAATTAAACATGGGGGAATGAAAACAAACATTGAGCAATCAAGTTTCTATTTTATTTCTTGCTGGCATAACACTACAATCTGCCCCCTGTCAAGCAATTTGAATTTTGGAGTGAAAAACATGGATTATGTATGCCAAAATACAGTAGATTTTTTTTATTGGTATTGTTTAACTTATCATGGTATCCAGTTGCATTGATTTACAGAATAGTTACAACAAATATAATCTTTGCTATATATCTTACACAAGAGACTTTTACCTTTCAGAATACCAATGTACTGAACAAGTATCAATTCATTCATTCAAACTGAGCAAATGGTGAATAATGTCAGCTCATTGCAAAAGAAAATTTGTGGTTAGTATAAATCAGGTGCAGTGTAATTAGTATATTCTTACCATTCATTTCTGATGATTGACTTTTTGGATACTGAAAGGTAAAACCCTCATACATAAGCCTATTAAACTAGTGAAATAATCATTTAGTATAAAATGTCAACATATTTCTTGTATCTATCATTGTTTATGAATAAAAGGAGATGGGGGTATGCATCAACAAGACAGCAAACCCAATGACACACCAAGTAAAAAAGAGATCTAGAGGTCAAGTTCTAGTTGGCAATGGCAACAAATACTGGCCATATATAGCATATCCCTATGTAACATTAAATTCATATTTCATTCAAGAAATTAAAACTCTTTGTAAATCTACACATATTACTATTGGATACAAATAAAATTCATATTTGAAGAAATTAAGTATACCTGTTGCTGTTATTACTGCTCCTTTACAGCCATTTTTGAATCCTGGATCTAAACCCAGAATGCATTTTCCCTTGACAGGCGAAGCTAAAAGTAAATTCTTTAGATTGGTAGCAAATACCTCAATTGATGCTTTTTCAGCCTTTTTTGTCAATTCAGACCTATTAAGTAGAAAACAACATAAATCTACAATCATTTCAAACTTGTATGGTTTTAAAATAAGCCTTGTTATGACAAAGATAATAAGAACAGATTTCGATGGGAAATTGCATATATCTTATTTGTCCAATGGACAATTATTGTTTTGTTCATAAATCAGGATGTTAGTTTTGTTGTTTGAATTTTTACATTTGTCAGTTAGGAGCCTTTTAAAGCTAACTATGTGGTATGGGTTTTGATCATTGTTGGAAGGCCGTACAGTGACCTGTAGTTGTTAACTTCTACATCATTTGGTCTCTGGTGAAGAGTTGTCTCATTGGCAATCATACCACATCTTCTTATTTTTAAAATAAAAAAAACTAAAAAAAGTTTTTTTTTGTACTTTCTAATTAAACACAGTACGCTAGAGAGTTTAAATTTTTTCTTTACATCAAACAAGACCCTTATAACTTTATACCTTACAACCCTTTAACATTACCATATATACTTATGACTAGGATTTATAAACAATTTGCAGTATGCTGTATGGCATATAACAACTGTTTTCCAGGAAAATCCAAAGGCTGTAATTTGTATGTATTAACCTTATCAATCTAATCATTTGAGGATGTGCCAATCTATCATATGCATCACTGATTGCCTGGGTAATAATGTTCATAGCATATGTTCCTTGGTGAGCTCTGCCAACAAAATGTTGACTACATAGCCTCTCATACATTGCTTTTACTTTATCTGGTACTTCTTGAATCAAACTCAGCTATCCCAAAAGATGCTTGACAAGACATACAAATAACTGTATGAAAAGATGTCCTATTCAGTTTGTGTATAAACATAACTTTCAAAGCTAAATATATAAGTATCATGTCTGAATCATTGTAAATACTAGAGAATGCCAATGAAAAGACCCAAAGACTGCCTTGACCCTGCAAACTATATATCTTGGATAGAACAGTTGTGACAAGGATGGCTGTTGTATGATACAAGGTATATTAGGAAAAAATGTCAAAAGTTAATTCTCTTATGATTGTTGCCTGTTATTTATTTCTTGCATGAAGAGCCTGATGAAGAGATATTTCTCGTATCACACTGCACAGAGTGTGATATGAAAACTGTGTTAATTTTGATTGGCTTATCCAGCATCAGGAGACGATATTACCACATTTCCATTGGCTATTCGTTAGGTCATTAGTAACTTTCAAAGGTTAAAGCGATGTATATTTCATCCATGGGAACGGACATATGTGATTTCTTCAATGATATACAAAACACACACACTTTTCACCTGGAAATCTTCTCTTTAACAAATTTCATTACATTCTAAAGAGTACAAAAATATTAAGAAATGTCTAATGTTAAAGTTTGATGCCAGATAAGGACATAATTATGACGTCATACTGGTATGTGCAAAAGACTAGATCAACAATTCGTGGAATTTTGATTCAACACAATGAGTGTTGATCATAAGAAAATAGGTTTAACAACTCGTGAGAATTGGATATCGCTTGATATCAACTCTTGTTATCTAATTTAAATAACTCGATTTGATATCCAGCGATATCCAATTCTCACTCGTTATGAAACCTATAAATATCAACACAGACAAAACTAATCTCTATATTAAGCCTACCCATATTGTTTGATCATCTGTAAAATTTTCATTTTCTCATCATACTTGTTACTTTTATAATCATGAATATAAACTATCTCAGTGTGAACAATCTGGCCTGGAATATGAAAAGAAATTTCTATATTAAGACTTTATAGAATTTCTTCTATGATTTGGATCATCTTCGTACCACTTGTGTAATTACTATAAATTATTAAACTAAACACAAGTTCAACTTCAACTGTAGTTAATTTTGTGTGTGAAATCTAGAAGTTTCAGCTATTTTTGAAAATTCAAATTCATCACACCAAAATTAATTTCCTCTCAAAGAGAACTAAATGTAAGAAAAATAACATAGTGATACAAAAATCTAATAAAATAATTTGTCAGTCAATAGAAATGTAACCACTGAATGATCACTGATATGCATTTACGAGTTACCATTATTTCATTTAAGACTTATTAAAATTTTCATTTTCGTTTAATAATTCTATGAAAAGAAAGAAGAAATTTGTATTGATGCATTATATTTTGAAATTTATCAGTATTTTCATTAAATCATTAAATTACTATTGCATATCAATATGGATTAGGTATATGAATTTGAAAAGAAATAAAAGCACCCTCTTCTTTGGCAAAATTAAACATGGGGGAATGAAAACAAACATTGAGCAATCAAGTTTCTATTTTATTTCTTGCTGGCATAACACTACAATCTGCACCCCTGTCAGGCAATTTGAATTTTGGAGTGAAAAACATGGATTATTTATGCCAAAATACAGTAGATTTTTTATTGGTATTGTTAAACTTATCATGGTATCCAGTTGCATTGATTTAAAGAATAGTTACAACAAATATAATCTTTGCTATATATCTTACACAAGAGACTTTTACCTTTCAGAATACCAATGTACTGAACAAGTATCAATTCATTCATTCAAACTGAGCAAATGGTGAATAATGTCAGCTCATTGCAAAAGAAAATTTGTGGTTAGTATAAATCAGGTGCAGTGTAATTAGTATATTCTTACCATTCATTTCTGATGATTGACTTTTTGGATACTGAAAGGTAAAACCCTCATACATAAGCCTATTAAACTAGTGAAATAATCATTTAGTATAAAATGTCAACATATTTCTTGTATCTATCATTGTTTATGAATAAAAGGAGATGTGGGGGTATGCATCAACAAGACAGCAACCCAATGACACACCAAGTAAAAAAGAGATCTAGAGGTCAAGTTCTAGTTGGCAATGGCAACAAATACTGGCCATATATAGCATATCCCTATGTAACATTAAATTCATATTTCATTCAAGAAATTAAAACTCTTTGTAAATCTACACATATTACTATTGGATACAAATAAAATTCATATTTGAAGAAATTAAGTATACCTGTTGCTGTTATTACTGCTCCTTTACAGCCATTTTTGAATCCTGGATCTAAACCCAGAATGCATTTTCCCTTGACAGGCGAAGCTAAAAGTAAATTCTTTAGATTGGTAGCAAATACCTCAATTGATGCTTTTTCAGCCTTTTTTGTCAATTCAGACCTATTAAGTAGAAAACAACATAAATCTACAATCATTTCAAACTTGTATGGTTTTAAAATAAGCCTTGTTATGACAAAGATAATAAGAACAGATTTCGATGGGAAATTGCATATATCTTATTTGTCCAATGGACAATTATTGTTTTGTTCATAAATCAGGATGTTAGTTTTGTTGTTTGAATTTTTACATTTGTCAGTTAGGAGCCTTTTAAAGCTAACTATGTGGTATGGGTTTTGATCATTGTTGGAAGGCCGTACAGTGACCTGTAGTTGTTAACTTCTACATCATTTGGTCTCTGGTGAAGAGTTGTCTCATTGGCAATCATACCACATCTTCTTATTTTAAAATAACTAAAACTAAAAAGTTTTTTTGTACTTTGTAAATAAACAGTACGCTAGAGAGTTTAAATTTTACTTTACATCAAACAAGACCCTTATAACTTTATACCTTACAACCCTTTAACATTACCATATATACTTATGACTAGGATTTATAAACAATTTGCAGTATGCTGTATGGCATATAACAACTGTTTTCCAGGAAAATCAAAAGGCTGTAATTTGTATGTATTAACCTTATCAATCTAATCATTTGAGGATGTGCCAATCTATCATATGCATCACTGATTGCCTGGGTAATAATGTTCATAGCATATGTTCCTTGGTGAGCTCTGCCAACAAAATGTTGACTACATAGCCTCTCATACATTGCTTTTACTTTATCTGGTACTTCTATTTTAACTGTTAAAAATTTGTTGTGTTCACCTCGATTTATTGCTAGTACCTGAAATGTAAACAGATATCATTGTCAAAATAATATTATTCTAATATAATTTGTATACAAATACTTGAACGTGATTGGTCAGTTAGTATTTTTCAACATTTAAACCCCGCAACATTCTTAATGTGCCTTTTCCAAGTTGCCTGTATAACATTGGTTGTTGTTGGTTCATGTCTCTCATATTTGTCTTTTCGTAAATTGTTGTTATAAATTAGGCCGTTAGTTTTCTAGTTTTAATAGTTTCACATTTTTCATGTCGAGGCCTTTTATACCTATTATACAGATTGGGTTTTTCTTATTGTTGAAGGCCATACAGTGGCACATAATTGCTCACTTCCACTTGATTTTAATTCTGGTGGTTAGTTGAGTCATTGGCAATCATACAACATCTCTTTTTTATACAAATAAATTAAATTGGCTGATGCAGTGTTATGTTACATAAAAGTAAATGCGAGAATCCTGCTGTTATAACAGACAAATAAACAACCTACTGTGGTTTTAAATTACATGCAAACATAAATCATATATTCATAGATAATTGAAATATTTGCCACTGGATATGAAGTAAAAACAACCAAATAATGATAATTTCTTGATGAGGTTTTAAAAGAAAGGTAAATTAAGAGTATCTAGTTCAGGTTTTCATTTAACAGACAAAAGGTAATTTTGAGTTACCATATGCAGTTTTATGTATCAGATAGTAACAGACAAGTAAACTAAAGTTGCCTGGTGAGATTATATGTAACAGACAAATTAATCAGGGTTACTAATTAAAGTTTTATAAGACCATTATATTAACAGATTAGGTTCAGTGGCGGATCCAGGGGGGGTTCCAGGGGTTGGAACCTCCCCTTTATTTTGGACGATCAATGCATTTGAATGGGGACATATAGTTGGAACCCCCCTTTATCCTGGGTTGGGAACCTCCCCTTTTAAAAATGGCTGGATCCGCCCCTGAGGTTTCAAGTGTTAAACAAAAGAATAGTTACCTGGTGTGGCTTTATATAACAGACAAGTAAATTAGAGTTGAAATACTGTTCATATTTATGTTTACTTTCTTCTTTGATGTTCACTTCTTTTTTTACGACTTTCTTCATTTCTGTAGTTTTTACTGTCTTTGTGTCTTCATTTTTTCCAGACTTCTTTGGTTTGCATTCGGAAGTGACAAGCTTAATATCCTTGAATTTTGACCTATTGGAAAGAACATTTCAAAATCTGTGAATATTGTAAACATTTTAGATGAATATACTTGTACACGTATATAAAAATTTTAAAACAATAAAACAATAAATTAGTATTGTTAGTACCATGCTTGCTTATCTTTATCCTATCTACGATTTTGAAAGGATGTCCAACCTGAAAGCTACCAACATCATTTGCAAAAGCGTCTTGTTGGATCTTTTAAAGGGGCTTTGCAAAAAATTAAAATATGATTCTTTTTTTTTTCAAGTATAAATGAAAGCTGAATTTTGAAATAATATTTCGTTATAAGCTGTCAGCTTAGCCCAATTTTGCCAAAATAAGCTCCAAAATATTGCTGATGTATTATTGACCTGAACAGTCAATAATTCAACCTCACTTGAATCCATATTCATGTGACCTTCAATTTAACCCATTAGCCTGAGGTGGGTTACTCATGTACTAGGCGTGTTCAGCTATTAAAGGGAAAAGAATGTCAACATTGAATGTGAAACGAAGATGAACCATTTAGTTGAGTGATTTGTTTCACAAATAAAAGAAGTATGTGTCTGAGGACACGAATGCCCCTGCTCAAGCTTTGCAACTTTCCAAGTTAAAAAAGGGCATTTCTCTAGAACAGTAAAAGATTCACAACCCAAATTCGAACTCTGTCTGCATGTTGTGTTTCTTAGCATTGTGTATGAGTTTCATTAAATTTGGATGAGACAAACTTGGTTTGATAATGCCCCAAATGATGAGTAAACATGCTATTGATTTTGTGGTCAAAATTCAAGATCACAGCAGCTATCGATAGACGTAAATTTAAAAAAAACAATTTGGTTTCGAGATATTACGTCCAACTTTTACCAAAATAAGTTTGATAATGCCCCATGGAGTGAGAAAGAACCTTATTGAATTTTTGGTCAGTAGCTATATATTGATATTGTTCATGGTTCAAAAAATATGTCCGGAAACTGAAAAGTTGATGGTGCAGATTAAGTTCATTGAAATTTGAGACATCTGAACATTTATTTATTAAACCAATTGGCTTAACTGTAAAATTAATGTAAACTAGATAAATTGACCCAATGAATCATCATCAAGAAAAGGAAAACTGATAACTGGGAAGAAAAGTCATTCCATTGTTTTTAAATTTGGTATGAAAATTACTGGGAAAAACTCTAAAATTCAAGCTACCAGTCAAACTTTTTTAATTCTTTCCTAAGGGAGATTCAAAAGACAAAAATTGATAAGACTATACTTACCATCCTCTAATAAAATCCATGCAGTCTTTATGTTTATGTATGATATCTGCTAGTATATGTTTAACACCAGTTTCTATATCTGACAACTTCTGTAAACCTGAATTATATAGTTATTTTAACTTTTTTTTGCTGTAAACCTGTTTTTCATGATTTTCCAAGGATTTCATTATAAAAAGTAATGTTAAATGATAATGAAAAAAACTTTTAATTACATGATTTTAAAGAATATCATTTATGTTTCTCATTCTTATGTACAGGAGATACAAATTCTTCTGAAGGGTATACATATTATTTAAGAATTACATTATCTTTTTATATACTAACGTTATTTTAAAACAGAAAACACTTTTAAATATTTAGTATCTGTTTAAATATGTACAAAAATTCAAGGTAGTGTCTGAAATCAAATGCATAAAATCAGTGGATAAAAGAGGAAAACACTTACACATTAACTGATGGAACTAACCAAAAATTAATGTTAAAATTTAATTTTTTCAAATTTGTTTTACAAGAGCATTAATAAAAAACATATTGGCAATCATTAGTCAAAATACATGTCTAAAAAATTTTAAACAGTCATCAATTTTAAAATGATTACAAAATTTCCATAATTCAAATAAAATGCTCTGCAGGGCGAGCTTGATACGACCGCAGAGGTCGAACCCTGAACAGTTGGGGCAAGTATGGACACAACATTTAAGCTTGATACAGCTCTGAATTTGGATTGTGCTTAAATATTTGACACAGCATAGGTTTCTGACACAGAATGAATGTGGTCTAAGAACTTAAAATTTTAAATTGGACATTCACCTACTATGGTCCAATATCCAAAATCTAAATACATGGTTAGATTCAGCATATCAAAGAACCCCAAGAGTTCAAATTTTGATGAAATCAAACAAAGTTTAATTTTGGACCCTTTTGACCTCAATGTGGACAAAGTTGATAACGGGCCCAAAAATCAAAAATCTAAATACATGGTAAGATTCAGCATATCAAAGAACCCCATATATTCAATTTTGTTGAAATCAAACAAAGTTTAATTTTGGACCCGATTTGGACCAACTTGAAAACTGGGCCCATAATCAAAATCTAAATACATGTTTAGATTCAGCATATCAAAGAACCCTAAGAATTCAATTTTGTTAAAATCAAACTAAGTTTAATTTTGGACCCTTTGGACCTTAATGTAGACCAATTTGAAAGGACCAAAATTAAGAATCTGAATACACCGTTAGATTCGGCATATCAAAGAACCCAATAATTCAATTTTGATGAAATCAAACAAAGTTTAATTTGGACTCTTTGGACCTCAATGTGACCAATTTTAAAGGGCCCAAAATCCAAAAACTTAATACAGGTTAGATTCAGCATATTAAAGAACCCAAGGTTCAAGAATAAAACCCATTGAAATTGGTCAAGAAATAAGCAATTTATACAAAGTATAATACTGTGCAATTGAATATTTCTTGCAATTCAATACTTACAATTGACAATTTCTTGCTATTCAATATTGTGCTATTGATATTTCTTGCTATTCAATACTGTGCAATTGAAGATTTCTTGCTATTGCGAATACTGTGCAATTGAAAATTTCTTGCTATTGCACAATACTTATTATATAATTTACACATCCTGTTTGGTGTGTATCCTGCCATATCATTATTATTTGCTTTTAAATATAAATCAGAAATAACCAACTTAAAATGGAAAATTTTAAAGAAAAAAGGAAAAAGGAAAAAATCCCCAAATTTTTGAACCCCTTATGATTCATCACCCCAAACTCAATCCCAGCCTTCCTTTGTGATATGGAACCTTTAGTACAATTTCAGAAAGATCCATACACTTACACACAAGTTATTGTCATGAAACTAGAAAATGCTTGTTTTTCCTTTTTGGCCCCTAATTCCTAAAATTTTGAGGCAATTACCCCAAAAATCAATCCCAGCATTGCCTTTGTGATATGGAACCTTGTGGTACAATGTCAGAGAGATCCATACACTAACACACAAGTTATGTCTGGAAGTTACAAAATGCTTATTTTGGCCCCTAATTCCTTAACTGTTGGTACCATAACCCCAAAATCAATCCCAACCTTCCTTTTGTGATATTGAACCTTATGGTAAAATTTCATAGAGATCCATTCACTTAAACTAAAGTTAGAGTGCGATAACCAATGTGTCTTCGGACGAGACGACGACAACGACGACGACGACGCGCCTAACGTCATACCAATATCGACCACAAAATTTTTTGCGCGTATAAAAAGGGCATGGTAACATGTTATATTTCATGAAATCAAAATATCTCATCTTGTCCAACAACATCTATCTCAAATTAATAAAAGAAAAATCTACAATGTAATTTTGAAAATGTAGAATCTAATTCCACAAATATTGCTTGGCTTGCTGTATGCGAGAAAAAAGAAATCCAACCAAAGGTTAAAATTACAAGATATATATTTGGTCAATCAAACACCATTTGCTGTTACAGGTCATTCAAGTATTCAATAGTATTTTAGAATAATATGTTTATTTCACTCTTTTTAACTGTTATTCTAATTCTTGGTCAATTTTAAATATAATTTGACATACCTTTAACATTTGGATCCACATACTGCTGAACATTACCTTCCCAGGGTCTGTCAAGGAATGTTATAGCTAGTGGTTCTAAATTCAGAGCTCTAGCTCTTTCTGCTAGTGTACCTTTATGTCCAGGTTTGAAAGGGGCATACTAAAAAATGTAAAAATGTAGAATACCAAAATAACTATAGAGTTATTGAGAATAAATAGTTAAAGTGGTCAAAATCACTGGTGGAAAGATTGAAAGAATTGTGTACATAATTTCAACCCAACCTTTAGTCTTCCGTTGATGTGCTGATGAACAAAAATAAAAATGGTATAGTAGATAGTACTATTGCATATAGTAGCATTACTGTCATTTTTCAGAAAGATAAGCAATTTGTTCAATGCATCACATTTATAATGTGATAAATGTACATGTGTCAAAGGTCACTAAATTAAAATGTCAATTTATTTTCAATTTCAATTTGATATTTTCATCAAATCATGTTCACAGACTTCGGGTAAGTTCACTTTTATCAAACAGAAGAAACCACAAATAAAGATTCCTCTTGAAAAGCTGGGTCAACATTTGTCTTTGTAGTTTCAAAGGGACATAACTACCGTAAAAAGTATTGATCAGTGCTGATTTTCAATCTTGTCCTTGACATTACTGGTATAAACCTTTGGTGTAAATTTCATAACATTCTGACAAGAAATGTAGACGTGAAAGGGGCTATAATGCAATTTTCTACATAACTCCAAGGGGCATAACTCCTTTAAAAATAGTCGATCTGCACTGATTTTCAACTTGTCTGACATGTTAGTCATATAAACCTTTGAAATACATTTTATAAAAAAATCTGGCTAGAATTGTACACTTCAGAGAGCTAATAGCAATTTCCTGTAGAATTTACATTTCCAAGGGACAGACCACCCTTAAAATAATGATATTAGGGCTGATTTTCCAATTCTTCCCAGACATTGTTGATATAAATTTCATAAAAAACTGGCATGAACTGTACATTTGAAAACGATTACAGGATAGGATAAGATGGACAGACGAAAAGACAGACAGACACCCAGTATTTCTATGACTTTGCACTGCACAGCTACTTTCTGTGAGTCCAATTGGGAATCCTCGAGTTTTTATATAATGGTTCATAACTTCAAAATTTTAGATGTTCTACAAGCAAAGCTTCCAAAATGATCCCTCTAGCCCTTGATTTACAAACAGAAAGCCTAAAATGAAAAACAAAATAGGGGGTGCACAATGACATTATATGTTGATTTTTCTGAGAAAGTAATTTAAATCTAGGGTTTAGAAAAAGAGGACAAAAAATGTTAAATGTAGAGTACTGTGTATAGATAAGACAAATTCCATGTTATGCCAGAGTAAACCCCAAAAAGTTATTCAGATAAATAAATTAAATAGGAGAAGCAAAAGTATATCAATCTGTTTATGCGAGTAAGATTCTGTAAAAGTTTCATAAAATTCTGCCCAGCTGTTCAGGAGCAGTAGTGGACACAAAAGTGAGATGGATGGACAACTGAAGAACTGACTGACATCTAATCAATATATACAGAATGATGACATTTTGTTTTGATACTGACTTTATCAGCAAGAATAGCAAGCGACAAAATGCTTATTTTTGGCCCCTAATTCCTTAACTGTTGGTACCATAACCCCAAAATCAATCCCAACCTTCCTTTTGTGATATTGAACCTTATGGTAAAATTTCATAGAGATCCATTCACTTAAACTAAAGTTAGAGTGCGATAACCAATGTGTCTTCGGACGACGGCGACGACAACGACAACGACGACGACGCCAACGTCATACCAATATCGACCACAAAATTTTTTGCGGCCGTATAAAAAGGGCATGGTAACATGTTATATTTCATGAAATCAAAATATCTCATCTTGTCCAACAACATCTATTTCAAATTAATAAAAGAAAAATCTATAATGTAATTTGGAAAAATGTAGAATCTAATTCCACAAATATTGCTTGGCTTGCTGTATGCGAGAAAAAAAGAAATCCAACCGCAAAGGTTAAAATTACAAGATATATATTTAGTCAATCAAACACCATTTGCTATTACAGGTCATTCAAGTGTTCAATAGTATTTTAGAATAATATGTTTATTTCACTCTTTTTAACTGTTATTCTAATTCTTGGTCAATTTTAAATATAATTTGACATACCTTTAACATTTGGATCCACATACTGCTGAACATTACCTTCCCAGGGTCTGTCAAGGAATGTTATAGCTAGTGGTTCTAAATTCAGAGCTCTAGCTCTTTCTGCTAGTGTACCTTTATGTCCAGGTTTGAAAGGGGCATACTAAAAAATGTAAAAATGTAGAATACCAAAATAACTATAGAGTTATTGAGAATAAATAGTTAAAGTGGTCAAAATCACTGGTGGAAAGATTGAAAGAATTGTGTACATAATTTCAACCCAACCTTTAGTCTTCCGTTGATGTGCTGATGAACAAAAATAAAAATGGTATAGTAGATAGTACTATTGCATATAGTAGCATTACTGTCATTTTTCAGAAAGATAAGCAATTTGTTCAATGCATCACATTTATAATGTGATAAATGTACATGTGTCAAAGGTCACTAAATTAAAATGTCAATTTATTTTCAATTTCAATTTGATATTTTCATCAAATCATGTTCACAGACTTCGGGTAAGTTCACTTTTATCAAACAGAAGAAACCACAAATAAAGATTCCTCTTGAAAAGCTGGGTCAACATTTGTCTTTGTAGTTTCAAAGGGACATAACTACCGTAAAAAGTATTGATCAGTGCTGATTTTCAATCTTGTCCTTGACATTACTGGTATAAACCTTTGGTGTAAATTTCATAACATTCTGACAAGAAATGTAGACGTGAAAGGGGCTATAATGCAATTTTCTACATAACTCCAAGGGGCATAACTCCTTTAAAAATAGTCGATCTGCACTGATTTTTAACTTGTCTGATATGTTAGTCATATAAACCTTTGAAATACATTTTATAAAAAACTGGCTAGAATTGTACACTTGAGAGAGCTAATAGCAATTTCCTGTAGAATTTACATTTCAAGGGACAGACCACCCTTAAAATAATGATATTAGGGCTGATTTTCCAATTCTTCCCAGACATTGTTGATATAAATTTCATAAAAAACTGGCATGAACTGTACATTTGAAAACGATTACAGGATAGGATAAGATGGACAGACGAAAAGACAGACAGACACCCAGTATTTCTATGACTTTGCACTGCACAGCTACTTTCTGTGAGTCCAATTGGGAATCCTCGAGTTTTTATATAATGGTTCATAACTTCAAAATTTTAGATGTTCTACAGGCAAAGCTTCCAAAATGATCCCTCTAGCCCTTGATTTACAAACAGAAAGCCTAAAATAAAAACAAAATAGGGGTGCACAATGACATTACATGTTGATTTTTCTGAGAAAGTAATTTAAATCTAGGGTTTAGAAAAGAGGACAAAAATGTTAAATGTAGAGTACTGTGTATAGATAAGACAAATTCCATGTTATGCCAGAGTAAACCCAAAAAAGTTATTCAGATAAATAAATTAAATAGGAGAAGCAAAAGTATATCAACCTGTTTATGCGAGTAAGATTCTGTAAAAGTTTCATAAAATTCTGCCCAGCTGTTCAGGAGCAGTAGTGGACACAAAAGTGAGATGGATGGACAACTGAAGAACTGACTGACATCTAATCAATATATACAGAATGATGACATTTTTGTTTTTGATACTGACTTTATCAGCAAGAATAGCAAGCGAGCCCGCTAGCTGATGAAGTCAGTATCAAAAAATAAAATGCCATTATTCTTTTTATCAGCAATTTGTCTCAGCAAAAATTTTTTTGTTGTTGAGAATATGAAATAAAATGAATAAGTTAGTAAAACTACTTTTACGCGTACAAAAGGTTGTGATAGTTGTTCGGTTGTATGAATGAAGTCGCTTGCATTTCATTGATAAATTAATGCGGATGGACATGAAATCTCGATGTTGCAGCACTGGTACATGACGTCATTGCCTTATATTTTCGAGTATCAAGTCCTGTCCATAATCTTAACAAATATTAGGCAGTAAGATCAAAGGAAAAATGTGCAAATTGCCGATAAACTGGTATACATTCTGCTTCAAAAAGATGAGGGGTTAACAATAATGTATCAAAAAATACATGCAGTTACTGAATACAAGCTCAAAAGTTAACTTCATGATTCCAGAGACCCATCTTCATAACTCCATAATATGCTGTATAAAGTTCCTTACCAAAAGTATGTGCAAAGAAACTAATTTTTTACAACACTTTTCAATTATCCTGAACTTACCAAATCATCGATCTCTGTTATCGTTTTAGAATTCTTCAGACATTTTTCTAATCCCTGTGTAAGCTTGCCTAGTTTATTGATAGCTTTCAATACAGTTGCAATTTTATTCTGGACATGTCTGAAATTATCAAATGAACAAACATATACACAATATCCAAAAAGATGAAAATATTTCATAATGATTGAGTAGTACCTAGGTGTCTGGTTTTATTTTTATTTTGTTACCCATTTATGGTATACAATTTTTATGTAGACTTAAAATATCAAATAACATATTCATTTTTATTATGAAAGTATTTGCTTTGTTTTAATGATCTAAGTTGTTCTAAATGAAAATATATTGATAAAGTCTAATTGTCCCACACTCTTTGTAGCAATAAACTTAGCCAAAAAAGAGATGTCTGTAACCTGGGACTATTACACTAACAATATTAGTCCTAGGTGTAACTGCACTTCTTTAAAGATTTTTTTAATACACCTCCATTTTGTAGTTTCCACTGAATAATTATTCATGAACATATATATATTCAAAAACAAAATAATACTTGAGCTCTTCTAAAGATGACTGAATATCTCTGAGTTTATCAACTTCCATTCCTCCTGTCATTTCTTTACGATATCTTGCTATAAATGGAATTGTGCAACCTTCTTCCAACAGTTTAACAACATTTTTTGTAGACCACTTTGGAAGATCTAAGTTTTCAGCAATAGCTTCTTCTGTCTCCCAATCTGGATCTGTGTTTTTTATCTCTTCACAAGCCATATCTGTATAATAATTATTAAGATGACTTTCATGAATAGAATACCAAATATGAACTTATTTAGTTTTTTTTTTTTTTAAATACACATGTATGTACTAATGTAATGAACTTATTTTCAACAAATGGCTCCAATCAAGATAGCCTTAATAAACAGTTTCTGTTTGATAAACAGGAACAGGTTATCTTTTAATGGCAGGAAAATTATCTAAATTTTCCAAAATGATTAACACCTCGTAATACATGCTAAAATATTATTATTGATAAATAAATTTGCAAGATCAAATTATGATTATTATACAACTTATTTCTACAAACCAAGGGTCTTTAAACAGTCATATTTGCTAATTAGTGAATTTCACAATTTGAACATATATGACCGACATAAATTCAAAACTTATGCATTATGAAAAATTATGAAAATCAGTCATTTTTTTTATTTAGAATTGGACTGCTACTAAATGAATACAAAAACAAGAAATGAGCTGTCACACAGACACTAAATCAGGTTTTCTATTTTGTGAAGGTCACACGACAAATCATACCTTTGCCAACTCGTACTCAACCAACTCATACTTTTATCAACTTGCACTTGAAATCTGAAGAGAATTTTGGAAAATCTATTGTTTGATTTTTTGTTGGGTTTGTATTATCTTTTTTTTTTTTATCTGGGAGGACTTCACCATCCTTTTGATATTATAAAGCTACTACATGAATTAAACAAATCCAAATGTTTATACATATATATTAGATTTTGTTCAGTCTTTTTGGTTTTTTTATTGATTTTATATGATCATGATGATAGAAAATAACTAATATAGTGCATATGAATACAACTGAAAATTGGGTACTAGTTGGCACATCTACAGCATAAATAATCAAATTAAAAAATAATCTGAGCAGACGTCATGATCTTTTACTTTGGGGTCTCAACTTCCTATGGATAGAAAACAAGTGCCTGTGTTCTGATTCCATATAATATAGAGCTATCAGCAGTGCATCCAGAACCTCAATTTCTGGGGTGGCACAATGAAATCAAAATTAAAAATTTGTTTAGATATGTATATATGCGAGTATGGGTGGTGGTGGAGGCGCGTGTTGGGCATTGTTGTTGGGGTGGCTTCATTTCTAAATCTTTTTTATATTTTTGACCATTTGTTCTCTATTCCAAATATTGAAACTACAGTATATTGAAAATATACAGTTGCAAGTAAATGTCATTTTAATTTAATGACAGAGCTGGGCCTTGAAAGATTCAGGACTCAGGTCCGAGACAGTACAGTTTCAGTGCTGTCAAGTCTAACGTATTTTCATGCCTATTTGGCAGTATTTTACTTTGATCTATTGTTTTTTCTCTTTAATCTTTACAATTTTTGCCAAATCTCATTCATTTGCTTCAAGAAAACTTAATTGACAGCCCTGCAGTTTGACAAGGCGATCCACTCTCTGATCGTTTTCCGTACTTTTGTTTTGCATGATGGAATTCCGAAGGCCGAACTGGGACCCCTATTCACAGGCACTTGTTTCTATCCATAGGAAGGTCGACTATTCATATATTATATATGGGTAGCCGACCTTCCCATGGATAGAAACGTGTGCCAGTGTCATTAAAGTAAAAGCCAGTGTCACTAAAGTAAAAGAAGGTCTGATTATCTGGACAACTTCTGTAGTTACACAGAACTGGGAACAGTATATCAATATATGTTCCTGCACAGAACACTCATTTTTTGACATTTCATTTGTCGATTTTGTTGTATCTTTATAATATCACTAGAGTTTTTCAATATTTTTGGTTCTAAATGCGGCTACCAGATCATGCTCAAAATAGCATCTGCTGTTGTCTATTTTAGGAAACGAAACTGGTATCCCCACATAGAGGACTTGTCGAGATGATAAGATTAAAGATTTACAGGGAACTAGTCTTTCAAAACTTTTTTAGAGGGAAATTATGAAAAGCTGTTTTCTTCACGAAAATTTTAAGAGATAAAAAAATGATATCTCATGAATACTTAGTTGTCCTTTTTTTAAAGGGAAACTCCATACTAAAATTTACGATAAAACAGACGATTTTTCATTCCTATTGTTAATTTTCTCGCTTTTTAGACGGCTCCATCATACCAGAGACCTGAGACTACTATAACACAGAGATTGGTCACTATCGATTTATTGGATTATCTGAGTCTCCGGTATAGTTAGCTACGTTATTTTAACGTAGTTTCGTATTTAACCGTAGTTTCGTATTCGACCGTAGCAGACGACATAAATCATTAGACTGGTTCTCCTGTCTAGATAAATGTGCATATTGCATATTTCATATATCAAGACAGGTAGGGTTCAACGCCATCTTTTTTTTTGAAATCGAGGTTGTTCTAATTTTAAAAATATTGACGTCATCAAAATAGGAAAGCCGGTGTTTTCTCCCGGCATGCATTTGTAACTAACAACAATAAACAATATGGCAGCAGACGATACTGTGAAAGATTTTAAAGAAAAACTAAAGAATATCTTGACACATAAAATAGCATTAACTAAAATCAACTCTACACGAAAAGTGAATTTAACGTTCTTGAAACCTTTGCAATTGCAAAGTATTCAAGGTGCAATGAAAAGTGACGCATTGATCATGCTACCCACTGGATATGGAAAGTCTTTGATTTTCGAAATGCTGGCAAAAATGAACAACACAAAATGCATTATTATCAGCCCTTTAAATGCCATAATTGAAGAGCAAACAAGAAAGTTGGGTTCAAAGGCTGTTAACGTTCATGCAGCGCTTACCAATAGTCTTGAAGGTATTTTTAATATTCATCTCCATATTCTCGACCTCAGTGAGACACTTTTTAAGTTCCATAAGAAACTCAAGTATGATAAACATAGACACCAAAATATTCATACAGATATATGTTTGATATAATGTGCATCCATTTATTGAGTTGTTTCATCACCATTGTTTGTATATAAGGCTTATACTAATGATTTCAATGTATAATATTATACAATTTTTGTTCCAGTTTTGTAGAATATTATAAATATTTTTGTTCTAATTCCTTAGAAAGTAGCTTTTCATCATTGCAACAACTGATAATCAGAAAATGTGTTGTGTAACAGAGACATTTTAAATTACTTTTATTAAAAATTTGGATTTTATTTCTACTGGAATTTCAGTGATATTTTATCTTGGTGCATAACATAATATAATAACATAATATGTATAGGAATAACTCAATTTTACAAAATATCTATATATAGTGCATGTTTTCTGCTGGGTGCATAAGGTTTATTATGGATTAGATAGTGAACACGATTGCTTTAGTCTTGTATAAGTTGTTTATATATAATTATTAGGGTAAATCAAACAAATTTTGTTAAAAATATCTGAAAACCAAATTGAAATAATTTGACTTAGTTCAAATTTCTTAGGCATGTCTTCTGCTTAAGCTTGGATATGGTTTATTGTGGCTTAAATAAAGTCTTTACATTAGTTATAAGGGTGACATAGATCAAGTAAATTATTAAAAAGTAACTATATACTGAGAACATTGAAGAATAGAAACAAAAATCTGTTTTCATTATGCTTGATACAATGTAACTTGTAATACATTGTGACTTGGATGGATAGTTGTCTCGAATCCATGACAAATCGCCCCACTGGCAAATCGCCCCATACCTAATCGCCCCACTTTCTGAAAAATCGCCCCACTTTTGTTTACCAACTCACCCCACTTATGAAAAAGGGTAAAATCCCATTGAAAATAGGTTGTATGACTTGCTTCATTTATGAAAAGGGTTAAAATCCCTCTGAAATAAAGTCTGCCAATTCGCCCCACTTATGAAAAATAGATAAATCCTGATGAATTTTGTAAGGCAAACTCTCCCCACTTGATGCAAAAGATGCATTCTGTCCCACTCATAAATAAAATCAATACCTATGAAAACCTTAGATAAACATGTTTTTCCCGTTTGAATGGTTTTACACTAGTCATTTTGGGTGCCCTTTATAGCTTTCTTGTCTGTATGAGCCAAGGCTCCGTGTTGAAGACCGTACTTTGACCTATAATGGTTATTCTTTTAAAAATTGTGACTTGGACGGAGAGTTGTCTCATTGGCACTCAATTTACCACATCTTCTTATGTCTAATTTGTAGTTCTTTTCTTTTTGTTGAAGTAAAGCACATCTTCTTATATCTATTTTGTAGTTTTTTTAGCTTTTCTCATCACTTGGCGTCCGTCGTCGTCCGTCGTCGTTAACTTTTACAAAAATCTTCTCCTCTGAAACTACTGGGCCAAATTTAACCAAACTTGGCCACAATCATCATTGGGGTATCTAGTTTAAAAAATGTGTCCGGTGACCCGGCCAACCAACCAAGATGGCCACCATGGCTAAAAATAGAACATAGGGTTAAAATGTAGATTTTGGCTTATATCTCTGAAACCAAAGCATTTAGATCAAATCTGACCGGGGTAATATTGTTAATCAGATCAAGAACTATCTGCCCTGAAATTTTCAGACGAATCGGACAACTTGTTATTGGGTTGCTGCCCCTGAATTGGTAATTTTAAGGAAATTATGCCGTTTTTGGTTATTATCTTAAATATTATTATAGATAGAGATAAACTGTAAACAGCAATAATGTTCAACAAAGTAAGATCTACAAATAAGTCAACATGACCTAAATGGTCAGTTGACCCCTTAAGGAGTTATTGCCCTTTATAGTCAATTTTTAACAATTTTTCGTAAATTTTTGTAATCTTTTCCAAAAATCTTCTCTTCTGAAACTACTCAAAGCTTAAGGCTTCTTCTGAACATTTGAAGGTCCCTACTATGTATTGGCTACCTAAACTACACAAAAACCATTTAAATATCGTTTCATCTCGGCCTCTAGTAAGTGTTCTACAACTAATCTTTCAGTGCTTTTAACAAGTTCATTAACTACTATTAAAGAGCTTATCATAAACTATTGTAATAAAATATATGAACATAGTGGTATAAACTATTTTTGGGTGTAAAAATTCTTTGGATGTTTTAGATAAATTACATGCTGATGGTCCTTTTGATTCTGTTGACAGTTTTGATTTTCTACTCTTTACACTACACTCCCACACTATCTCATCAAACAAAAGTTTTCCTATTTAATTAAATGGTCGTTTGGTAAAGCTGAATGCAAATATATTTGCTGCAACTCATTTAAAGCCTTCTTCTCTAATGAGAAAGGCAAATATGCTAGATATACTTACTGGAGGTGTGATGAGATGATTGAAGCTGTTAATTTTCTCCTTGATAATATTTATATACGTTTGGCAACAAAGTTTATCGACAGGTTGTAGGTATCCCTATGGGCACTAATTGTGCCCTTTAATAACAGACTTGTTTTTGTACTGTTACGAATCACAGTTTATGACTAAACTCAGTAAAGACCCGTCGAAATTGCATTTAATTGATAAATTCAACAACACTTACCGTTATCTTGATGATATTTTTCGTTAAATAATCAAGAATTTTCTCAATATACTGCTGAAATTTACCCCAAGGAACTTACTTTAAATAAATCAAATTTAAGCGGTAATAACTGTCCTTTCCTAGATTTAGATATTTCGGTTTTAAACGGAAACTCCACACTAAAATTTACGACAAAAGGGACGATTTTTCGTTCCCTATTGTTAATTTTCCATTTTAGATGGTGATGTTCCTTTGGCACCATCTTACGGTGTTTATATTTCACAGCTCGTTCGCTATTCCGTGTCTGTTGTGACGTTTTGATTTTAACGAACGTAATCTATGTATTACTGGTAAATTATTAAACCAGGGATATCGTTACCATAAATTACTTAAAACCTTTACTAAATTTTTCCATAGATATAAGGATTTAGTTTTGAAGTTTGGTTGTACCTGTAGAAAACTTATTTCAAGCGGGATAGCACATCCTCATTTTACGGAAATGTTGTTAACAGCGCCGGAAATTTAGAAATGATCCTTGTAAACTTATCGCTCCTTTAAATAAACTTATTCTAAAGGTTACCAATTCAACACTGTAATAAGATCATTGAATATTGTTTTTATTGGTATAAATATTGATTTTGTTATCAGTAAATTAAAAGCAAACTAAATACTACTAGTATGTTTTATACATATACACATTCATGGATCTACAATCTGTCGATACCTGTATCTTGGCATTGCACAAGGTCATGTTTTTCTCTGACTTTTATGACGTCTTTACACTAAATCCATTGGATGTTGGATGTGTACGATTGATAATTTAGTCTTAGATGCATGATTTTTATTAGTTGTTAGTGGCTTTGAACTAGCTGTCAGATAACTGCAGTACTCTCAGATCTGTTCCTAGTGTCTTTTTGTTGTTTGGATGTACAAGTACCCTGCCACGTCCACTTGTATTTTTGTCCATCTGATGAGTTAAGCCTTTTCAACTGATTTTTATAGTTCGTTCTTATGTTGTACTGTTATATCACTGTCCCAGGTTAGGGAGGTTGGGATCCCGCTAACATGTTTAACCCATACATTATGTATGTATGTGCCTGTCCCAAGTCAGGAGCCTGTAGTTCAGTGGTTGTCGTTTGTTTATGTGTTACATATTTGTTTTCGTTCATTTTTGTACATAAATAAGGCCGTTAGTTTTTCGTTTGAATTGTTTTACATTGTCATTTGGGCCTTTTATAGCTGACTTTGCGGTATGGGCTTTGCTCATTGTTGAAGGCCGTCGGTGACCTATAGTTGTTAATTTCTGTGTCATTTTGGTCTCTTGTGGACAGTTGTCTCATTGGCAATCATACCACATCTTCTTTTTATATCAGCCACATTTAACCAAACTTGGCCACAATTATCACTAGGGTATCTAGTCTAAAAAATTTGTCCGATGACCCCGCCCACCAATCAAGATGGCTAACATGGCTAGAATAGTACATAGGGGTAAAATGCAGTTTTTTGCTTATATCTCTGAAACGAAAGCATTTAGAGCAAATTTGACAATGGGTAAAAGTGTTCATCAGGTTAAGATCTATCTGTCCTGAAATTTTCAGACAAATCAGACAAGCCGTTGTTGGGTTGCTGCCCCTGAATTAGTAATTTTAAGGAAATTTTGCAGTTTTTTGTTATTATCTTGAATATTATTATAGATAGAGATAAACTGTAAATAGCAATAATGTTCAGCAAAGTAAGATCTACAAATAGGTCAACATGACCAATATGGTCAATTGACCCCATAAGGAGTTATTGCCCTTTAAAGTCAAATTTAACAATTATTCGTAAATTTTTGTAATCTTTTACAAAAATCTTCTCTCCTGAAACAACTGAGACAAATTTAACCAAACTTGGCCACAATCATCACTAGGGTATCTAGTTTAAAAAATTTGTCCGATAACCCTGCCTGCCAACCAACATGTCAGACATGGCTAAAAATAGAACTTAGGTGGAAAATGCAGTTTTTGACTTATATCTCTGAAACTAAAGCAAATGTATAACGGTTGCATTATTTCATGCAAAAAAGTGGTGCGAGTTGGTGAAAAAGTGGGGCGATTTGCCAGTTGGGCGATTTGTCCTGCTTCTGTTGTCTCATTGGCCTTCATACTACATCTTATTTATAATTAGTACAAATACTGTTTTGATGACACATTTAACCTGGCAACAATGAGTTGGGTGGTGCCCAATGATACCCCTGCCATTATGGCAGATAATACAGATTCTTGATATAATCTGGGGGACCAGGAACCATTGATGTGTCTTTTGCTTTATGTACTTCCCATTACTTTTTTTGTGTGAATTACTTTGGTAGCACTTTGAATTATCTACCAGATAATACATAAATTGAAAAAACAAAAATTGATTAGTTCAATATTATATTTTAGGTTAAAATATATGAATTCAATCATTTATTAAGTCAAGAGTGCACATGCTGAAATGTCTCTCCTGCTTTACCTCATAAATATAAAATTTTACTACAAGTATCACATTATAATTCAATTTTGGATGTAACAAGTCTTCTGATGCGCTGACAGTGTTTTGTCTATCAGCTCATAGACATAATTTTGAAATGTGACTGTGACGTCATCAACTTTTTTTCATGATTTACTCCAGTTTAAAATGGAAATTAGGATAAAATTATAAAGAAATAACATAAAAAATGTGGTGCACACCTTAAAATAACACACTTGAATATATATACAGGTTATTCAGTGTGCAGCACCGTTTTTATGACATCGATTTCTTCATAGACAGAAAAAATGTTACAGTCATAAAATTCTGTAAATAACATAAACCAAGATTTTAAGGTCAGATAAACCAAGACGGAAATACATGTACACCTTACAATCATTTCAAATACAGAATATAGAATATTGCTTGTAGCTAGTTTACAAGAAATAGACCAAACCATGAAACTTAATTTATACTGACCAATGAAACATTAAATGAGGCCAAGGTCAAATGAACCCTGCAAGCAAGACGTTACCTTAAAATCATTCCTCTGTTTTCTAAAGTTTAAAACTGGTTAATTATTTTTTTACATTAAATCTGTAAATACATGTTGATCTTATTAATCAATGTCTAAAAATAAATGGTGTTTATGTACCAAAAGGTGTTTCATTTTTATATTTTAGGACCAGAGGGAAGAGATTTTAAGAATGGTAAATTCGTATGCGTTTTGGCCACCCTGAACAGATTCTGAAAAAGAAATTTGTAATGTTTTTAAGCAGAAAAGTTGGGAAAATGTTTCACACATTGTAGTAGATGAGGCTCATTGTGTGGTTCAATGGGGACATGATTTTCGTCCCGATTTCAGACATATTTCGAAACTGCGTGCAATACTACCACAAGCTAAAATACTAGCATTAACTGCAACAGCTACACCAAAAATTAAGAGAGAAATTCAACAACAGCTTTGTATGAAAGATGTTTTTACACTATCAGGCCCAGTTGATAGACCCAACATTAAAATTATAGTTAAAAAGCGTCTACCACTTACTGGAGGAAAGACAACAGCAGAGGGTTCATTCCACGATGTACTTAATCCTTATATTGAGGAACTTTGTAGTGAAATTGGGAATGTTCCAAAAACTATAATATATTCAAAGCTCAAATGGTGTGGTATAGGCTATGACATGGTATCACAGGCAGCCCGTCTTGTAAATAATACTCAAGAGATACTTTCAGCAGTGTCACAGTTCCATGCACCTTGCACAGATGAGGTAATTAATATTAATATAGCATTCCTTTTTGAACGTACTAAGAAATCAAACACAGACAAGTAAAATGCAGGCAAAATTTCAAAGAAGTAATGGATAAAAAACCTAAAATCTGGTAAACTGACTCCAGGTGTACATATTTTTTTTCTATTTTCATTCTGGTCTGATGTTTTTGTACATATTTTTGTATTGAATTATACTTTCATTCTTAAGGTAGAAGATTTTTCTTTAATTGTTATAATATGGTTTGCAAGAAATGGGCATATCTTAGAAATATATCTTTTAAAGAGTTAAAAAATAAACCAATCGTTAGATGTGCCCATCCATAATATTGTCAAACAGATTACGACATTGACATCCACTGGTTACTACATGTATTCTGAATTTTTATTTTAACTAATGAGGTCGTATACTCGTAGCCATCGTGCATATAGTGCTCTTGACGTTGATTTAATTTTAATATTTGGCCTTGGACAGCTGAGACCTTGTTCATCTTTGTACATGCATACATGTTTATATAAAAATAACAGTTTAATTGTGACATAATGTCAATGGCCATGTCCACTTTATTCAAGATATTTCAAACATTAGTATTAAACAATAAACAATGAATTGAATAAAATAGTATTTGACACATATAAACAAAATGAAAACATTATATTATCATTTGCATCTGTAATTAATGATATAATTTTAGATGAAAAAAATATAGCACAGAACATGGCAGATACAATGGATCCATAAAGTTGCTTTTGCAACTCAAGCCTATGGTATGGGAACTGATGCCCCAGATGTTGAAAGGGTTTGTCACATTGGACCACCAAGTTCATTAGAATGCAAGTATTATGGCTATATTACATATACTAAAGGTTATAGAAACAGAAATACTTCATTATTCCAATTATGGACCCTTGTGGGTTTTAAATTTCATACAATGATAATAATAATTTTTGTTATAAATGACAATGAAATAATAATAAAATAAAATACAACATAATATAACACTGAATACATGGAAGAAAGCTAATATGGGAGACAATCAATAAATATGTAAGGATTATTCCCTTTAAGCAGTATCTAATAATTTTAAAGAAATGGTGTTCAGTGTTGGATAAAAAAAGCCCCAACTGATTAAATATAAGGATAGTTTTCTCCCATGTATACACAGCAACAAATAACTAAATATTTATGTATATAATATTTAAATTGCAAGAATTTGATAAGCACCTTTACAAGTTTGACTGCCGTCTAACACATATATCAGGCATTAACATATATATATATATATATACATGAAATATGCATACACATAAACAGAGTAATGTGTATTTTATTTATACTTTTTTTATTTTAAAATATATATAGATAAACTAAAGAGATTTAGCCATTTGTATAATTTTTGGAACTCAATTCAAAATGCTGGATAAGAAAATTACATAAAAAATATAACTTTTCAAGTATATATTTATCTTCAGTGGTCATTAACCATAAACATTTTGATTTGCAGTCTAAGTTATTAAAATTTTGATAGTGCTCATGAGCTTGTGTAATCAATAATTCTCAAAAGTTATCATATAATGGACAGTTATTTCAAAAATGAAACTCATCTTCTATATCATTATGAGAACAAAAATTACAAGATTCTCTGTGACCTATCTATAGGTTTGTTTTTTAGAATGCTCTTTTTCCATTCGTAATTGATGGGCACATATGCGAAATTTACATATTTATTAATATTTGTCCTAATTCAAAACTTTGAATTTCAAGATATTTTTCCATTTTGAAATTACTTTTATGAGAAAAATATGTATCCAGCTTTCCAGTAACATTACGTATCATCATCAGTGTAGCATGCTTTCAAAAACAATGTCTTTTAACTTTTTCATAATAAGTTGTTTTAATCTATTAATTGAATAATAAATATGTTTCTATTAATTCAAGCTTTTCTAGAATAAATTTAACAGAGTAGTACCAATAATTCAGTCATAGTGTTATTTTCATGCATATTTTTGTTACATATAAAGGCTTCTTTCAATAAATTTGAGTTACAACGATTATATATGTCTCCCCCTTCATTTTTTGGAAAATCTGCATTGTACACCATCAAATTTAATAAGTCCAGCACAAGACATTTTGACTTTGAACAATGTATCACTGATAAAAATTAAATTATTTTACCTCAACATTTAAGTAAAATATTAGGGTAAGCCCATTGTTATAAATAACACTCATATCATAGGACTTGTGCAAAGTACAAAAAGTTTGGTTCCAGATATCACATCTTTGACAAAAACAAAAAAGAAGCTATAATTTGACCTTGAGGTAAAAAATCAAGCTCACATATAAGTTATGATGGTACCCTACACATCATCTTGTTGTGATATACCTACATTCCAAATATCATAACACTTTGTAAAAGATGAAAAGTTATAGGGGTTACAAGTATGTACAATACAAAAATCAATAATTTCACCTTGAGGTCAAAGGTCAATGCTATATGTTGGTCACCTCTTCTAATGGTGATACACCAACATTAAAAAAAACCATGAGACTTTCACACAAGATGAACAAAAATGATCATGAGGAAAACAATTTCACAATGACTAATTGCACCACTAGCTCCTCAAAACAAAATTGCAGTTCAAAGATTTGTAATATGTAATATTTTTTTTTTTTTTTTTTCATGTCAGAACAAAACATTTGAAAACTGAAAGGCAATGATTTTACAAATACAATAATTGTTTACTCATTTAGGTTATCTACAAGAAATTGGAAGAGCTGGTAGAGATGGTCGACAAAGCAGTGCATTTATGCATTACAATATGAGTGATATTGCCACCAACACCATTGTACAACCAGAAGTGAGAGAATTCTGCCTCCTAAAAACATGCAGAAGAAAATTTCTGAGCCAGTATTTTGAAACAGAAGCAGATTTAGATTCAATGCTAAAGCATAACTGCTGTGATGTATGTGAAAAAGAGTGTGAATGTGATCATTGTCTTGTAAGTGAAGTTGAAAAGTGTGAAGTTATAGATAATTGTCAATGTGCTGATGAACCTGATTGTAAACAATTAAAGGAAATGCTGGAATCTTATTTTAAGGCAGAAAATGATCAAATAAACATGTTAAACCAACAGCTTGTGTCGGGATTGACCCAAAATTTGTGTGACAAAATTGTTTTGTACTACAAAGACATTAAATGTGAAGAGGACATTCAGGGGTTATGTCCTTATGTACACCTAAAGCAGCATTATTTGAGTAACATTTTACTCATTGTACAAATATTGAATTAAATAAACCCAATTTTACACTGCATATTTATCAATTAAGTCAGTGAACAAAATTCTGTGCTCTTTGAGCAGTTAACATGCATTGACTGGGCCATTTCAGTTTAAAAAAAATATTTATGAAAAAAAGCAACAACAAGAAAATGGACCTATCTTATTATGATTTTCAGAAGTGCACAAACTTTGGACTTACTTCTTAAATATTAAAGAACACTTTATTTGCCACATTTTTATTAAATTGTTTGACTGTAAGAAATAAAATGCACCTCTTACTTTGTTCACAAATAGTTGTTAAAACAATGGGAATTACTCCAATTATGCAGGAAAGTAAATATTTTAATTCCAAACAAAAGTATATTGCCAAAAATGGAATAACCAGTTTATGAAACAGAAATGGAAAGAACCAATATTCTGTACATTGCATATGCTAATTGTAAATTTGAAAAATAAAGGAAACAGTGTAACTGATCATGCATTTTCTTTTATAGTAGGTAAAAATATTTCATGTAACTAATTAAAAAGTTGAAAATATTTATAGATTATAAGAAGTTGCATATTGTATGTTAATTCCATTGATTTTACATGTACCAGAAACCAGCTTTTAAAAAAACCTCTACTGTGGACTGTTATATATCAAATATCACTACAAACCATAGGTGGACTATATTTGAAAAAATAATGATGGATTGGACAAAAGCTATAGCAGTTTTTAATTAAGAATACCTATCATAAAAATATGGAGAATTGGTAAGATTGCCAATGAGACAACTCTCCACCAAAGTACAAAAGAAGTAGATGTAAGCAATTATATGCAATGCAACCATATATATAGCCTTCAACAATGAGATAAACCCATACCTCATAGTCAGCTATAAAAGGTCCCACTTGAAAAATGTAAAACAAAAAATAAATTGAGAAAACTAACTGCCTTATATATTTATATCAAAACAATAAAAAAAAAAACAAATATGAGAGACATCAACCAACAACAACAGGCTCATGACATGTGACAGGCATATATTAAAGACTGTGGTGTGGTTTAACATCAAACCCTCCACCTAACCAGGGAAAATGGTGTAATTATCAAATACAACATAACAACAATCTACAAAAATCAGATGAAATATCTTCACTCATCAGATCAATACAAACAAAAATAAAACAAGTAACAAAAAAACAAACTGGACCTGGCAAAGGAATTTATACATCCCTCACAACAAAACAGACACAAAGTACAGATTTGATAGTCATTATATTATGTCAATGTTTAGTTCCCATTTTCCAAAGCAAATTTAACTTTTCTTGTATTGATCCAATTGTGATAATGGTCAACATCAAGGTTTTGAACAACAGATGATGAAATATCTCCAAAAGATGAATGTTTCCTACCGGGTTGACAATGAAAAGGTCTTATATCTCGTAAATCTGACAAAATTGCCAGTTCATCTGCCTTAGACGATTTGTCGGAATGTTTTTTGGAGCGTATAATTACCCCTGACTGTTTGTCAAAATTTTCTGAAATTTCGTGAATTCCAGATATTGCCCTGGTACGGTTTGAAATGTTCTCTTCAGTTTTGTTGGAGTACATATGTTTAACATGTTTTTTTTACTTCTTTGACAAGGTACTCCATCCTTCGGTCAGCAGGAATATGCGTGTCAAATTTGCCTCCTGTATTTACAAACATGGAGTAGAATTCCTCATTGGAGCCTTTCTCAGACAAAGTACATAGTTGATGTACCAGAAGTCTGAGTATTTCTAAGGCGTACTTAGATAGATTGTTATAGACTTTGAAATACATCATAGCAAGTTTTAACAAGCGTATCCCTCTTACTCTTTCGGGCATATGTATCATATCTATCAAGTCTTTAAACAGCAATCCTAGCTGGAGTATTTGATTTCCATAATTACTAATTTTATCACCTTTCTTTGACTTTGATATTGTTTTCTTCATGAGTGTGATGGTTTTCCCATTTTCCAAAACTAATCGGAAACACTGTCCATCAACTGTAAAGAAATAGTTTTCAAAATTAGATATATATTTTAAATCAATATCACAATCATATTTGAAAAAAATTACTATCCAATCATTTTGCATTTAAGATTTGAATGCATGTCTTGTTTGTTGTTTAATAGACTGTAAAAGTGTAAATTAAATAATATGTGCAGCAAATGGTATAAATAAAACCATAAGGAGTTAACTCTCCAAGCTTCTGAAAGACCAAAATTAGTGTTTGTCAAACTGCTAATACAAGTATATCCAATAAAATTATTCCTAGTTGTTAGATGAAAAACAGAAATCTACTTCATATATTAAGTTACAATTTGATTGCACATTTGTGCTCATATTTCCATGTAGCAGTATATAATCACAATAAGAACAGATTTTGAAGTTTAGAATTCTGTCATAATTAATTTATTAAAAAAAATCAGATTTTTTACTTATTCATGCTGAAAGTTAGCTAGTTTATAATTTGACCAGTGTTAGTTGTAACATTTATAGTAAAAATCAAAATCCTCCCACCGCCCAATTTATTTAATCCTTGCATCCTGTCCAAACCTGCTTTTCATATCAGTGTGTCTGATCCAGGATTCAAGGATATGTTTATTTTGATCAAGGTGGATAGTAATGTACACATCAAGTTTATTTGGTCAAATAGTTGCTTTTAATGTTTCAGGTTCATATATATATATATACCTTCCAGCATCTGTTGTTTTGCACCAGTGGTTATAGTTTGGAGGAAAACATGTTGTTTGACTATTATCTCCACAGTACTGAAATACCATTCCTTCATTTCGTCATTTGTGTTAAAGGTTGGTGGCACATGTTTAGTTGGCATTGAATATTTATCTCCCATACCAAAAAACTCCAAGAAACACTCCACAATATACATGTCAGTAACAGAAATAAAAAAGTCTTTATTTGCTTCATAGTGATCATTAACATTGTCACCAATATTTTTTCTGGAAAGTCTATCTTGGAGAGATTTTAATGTTCCAATATCTTGACCACTTTCTTGTTTGTATGTGATGTTCAATGACATTTTGAGGTAAGCCATCAACATATGGAAGAGTTCAAAAGTTATTGGACTCAAGTGGCTGAATTTGTCAGCAGGGTTAAGATGGTGTGCTCTGAGTGACTTTGCTCCTGAGAATCTCTCTCTTGTAAGCTGGTCACCTCCTATCTGAAATGTTTGATCACTGAGTTGTTTTCCTGCTTCATCATGAGCATCTTTCAAACATTTCTCATAGAAGTCAAGTATCCCTACAACATCTTGATAATATTGCTCATTTTTGAACAGAACAGGTAACGGTATGTCTTCTGACTTTTTTTTCAAGTTAGGACTGCATGGTGTACTTATGTTAATTGGAATAATATCTGAAAATCTTTTGAAGTAGGGAATGTGTTCAAAAACAACCCTTGACATTAGGATGATATAGTCAGTTGTTATATGGTTGTAGTCTTCCTCTGATGGTATGAAGTTTTGAACCGGTGTGTGACTATAAAGCTGTTGTGGTACAACTCTGTCTAGATTGGTAAAGGTAAGGTTTTGAACTATTACTGCTGAACCAAAGGCATGCATCATTTTCTGTTTGTTGTTTATTCTTTGGTCATGAACACCAATAGTCCAATTGATGTTGTCACCAATTATCCTGAAACGAATGTTGTTCTTTACCAGCGTCACTACCTTATCATTGAAATGGCCTCCAATCAACTCTACAATTTGTAAGCTTCTTTCATAGCTTAGGCATACTCCCACTGTCTGAAGCCTATCAAACACCTGCAAGTTAAATGAAGCTTCCTTAATATGATTTATATTTTAAAACTAATAATTCTGTTAAAATCAAATTAAGTGAGTAAACAAATTAGTATTATGTGTATTGAAGTTTAATTGTATTCACAGTTATTCTGTTACCTAAACTTGAACAGAAAACACATTAAAACTAGAAGTGTAACATGTCCCAAATAAAACCGCCTTTTTTCATGAAAAAAAGTTGTGTTCAGCTAGTAGGCAGTTTTTGCTGTACAGTATAATTATAACATGAGGCTACCAGGTTCCATTTATACCTCACATGGTACCATACTGAACTGCTCACTGGTTCAAAGTACCCTGTAAGTATTTAATGTTTTGTAATACTATAATTTTCCTAATTTAGCCATATTAGATGGTGGTCATCAACTTCTATAAGAAGATCTAGATCATTATATACATGATAAATTATCATTTAAGAAAATTAGTAGCAACTAGATATCATTGAGATGGGAGCCATCTCTGAGGGCCCCGCTGTGAATAATGTGTGGTAAAAAATTTGTATCTTTATCATTGGAAATGGGGTTGTCAACTGAAACCATAATTTTTGACCTTGTCCTTTGACCTAGGAAGTTGTACATAAATTATGACACACCCTCTGGTGTTGGTTAATATACATGTCAAGTATAAACTTTGAAATCATAACGGTTCTCAAGGTATAGAGCGGACACGATCTTTACCATGGGACATGGGGTTGTCAACTAAAACCAAAGTTTTTGACCTTGACCTTTGACCTAGGAAGTTGTACATACATTATGACACACCCTCTCGTGTTGGTTAATATACAAGTCAAGTATAAACTTTGAAATCATAACGGTTCTCTAGATATAAAGCAGACAAAATTTATTACGGACGGACAGACGGACGGACAGACGGACGGACGGACGGACAGACGGACAAACGGACAGACAGACGGACAGACGGACAAACGGACGGACAGACGGACGGACAGACTGATCACTATAGGGTGTCCACCATTCGGCGGGGCCCTAATTAATTGTTTACATATAGTTTTTTACAATTATTTATAGATTTTTAATTTCATTAATGATTTTATGTTTTTAGTATTTATAAAAGTTGGAGTGGAGACTATGTGGTATTGTTAATTGCTCATTGTTGAAGGCTGTATCCTGACCTAAAGTTGTTAATAAAGGTGCCATTTGGTCTCTTGTGGAGAGTTGTCTCATTGGCCATCATACTAAATTTTTATTTCATCAACACCAAGGTATATTCTCCATCTTCTTGTTTAACTATTACCAGTATAACAGCTAGAAAGAACAATACTGGAATGATCACCATTGCATAATATAGGAATCAAAGATGAATTCCCGTTACATTATTAGTATTAAACCTATAAA
This sequence comes from Mytilus coruscus, assembly GCA_017311375.1. Lineage (NCBI taxonomy): Eukaryota > Metazoa > Mollusca > Bivalvia > Mytilida > Mytilidae > Mytilus > Mytilus coruscus. Next base: position 89,606,133 of record CM029599.1, read on the forward strand.
TCATTTATTTACCTTTTGATCACATATGTTGTCAAACAAAACAGTGATGTAACACATTGAATTCTGCTGAGCTCTTTGTTTCTTCCTGCATTAGCATGCTGTAAACCATTCCTATTCTTGGAATAATACCTTCTATTTTCTCTTTATTCTCCATCTCTTCTGGTGTTAAGAACATGGTTAATATTAAACTGAAAACTGTTGGAAACTTTACCATGAACTCGCTAATAATTTCATTCCATTTAAAAGATTTCAAATCCTCTGGGTTTTTTCATCAATTCACTGACGTAAAATAGTTTCCTATTTCTTAGAAGATTGGACATTGAATTCATTTCTTCCATAAAAAGGCACAAAATGTTCTCTTTAAAACCCTCAGTTGTGAGAAGTTGTTTGATAATTTCTCTTTTGTTTTTTGTTTTAATGACTGACATGAGAATTTCGGTGTCTGCTTCTTTCATAATTGTTTTTGCATTGATATCTAAATTGTTTTTAAAATCCATGATTTTCTCTACCATTAAATTTTTCACAACAGAAGTAGGCTTTGATACAATGTAATCATGATCTATGGTGGCTGGAATTGTTGATCTTTGTTTATCTTCTTTACATTTAGATTTTACAAATGAAGATTTCTCGTTATTTTTGGAATACATATGATCAACAGATGTTGAACATGAACCTGTTTGATTTGATGTTGCAGAATCAGATGAAGCCAATGAAGATGTTAGGTTTGATTCTGATTCAGATGTAGCCGTAGAAGTCAATGAATCTAATGCAAATTGATGAGAAGATGATGCTGATAATGATGATGCAGACTGCAAAGTTAGGATACCTGATACATGTAATTGGTCTGTTTCTGTATCTATTTAAAAAGTGAAATGGAAAAATAAAGAAGAGCATACAAATTTGTGCCATTTAATAAAACTATTTTCAGAATAGGAAAATGTTGATTCCTCAAACCAAATTTTAAAATAAGATTATTACTGTCATACACATTGTGCCTGTCAAACAGAATTTAACTGATATTCTTAGATAAGTTAATGTAAGTCTTGTACGAGACCTCACACCAGTTTTGATACTGAAAAGAAACATGGCAGGTGTTAAATGTAAAACAGGATGTGCTCACCCTTCCACAACATCTGATATCACTTTATGTTCATAGGATTTTGTTTACTCCTTTAGAATGTTTGAATATTGTCTGCTTTGGTTGATTGTTGTTTTTATGAGTTTTCTGGTGATTTGCCTCTTAAATTGCATTGTAACCATATAAGATTGAGAACAAGAGTCTGTCAGAGTGACAGCAAACCAGAATTTCCTGCATGAAAATGATATTTGCAAATCTTGAAACTCAAACAGGATCAAGTAAAAATTAAACATTAACACACACACACACACAAAAAAAAAATACCACATAACAATTTTTTTACAACTCCTGACTAAAATCATTTGAAGATACAATCATTGATATACTACATGTACCTATCCATATACTTATTAATTACACCATTCCTGTTCAAACTCAAATAACTCAAAGATAAAAATAGATCATATCATAAGTACCACTTTTGACCATCTATCCATAAAATTATTAATTTTACCATTTCTGAGCAAAGGGAAATAACTCAAAATAAAAGTAAATAGTATCATAAATATTGCATTTCGCTACTGAAAGCTAAAATCAGAATATGAAATAGACCTACATTTCGTCACAGGAAACCACATATTTAAATTTGAAAAGATTTCATCATAGCGTTTCCATGTTAATAAACGGACACTGTTTGGCAGCCGCCCGTCCACCGTACATCTCCTTATCAATAACCAATTTTTCCTTTGGTTAATAATTGAAGGAATCCACGATTTGTTGTTGTTTTTCCAAAATTGTTATCCCTTGGTTATGCTCAAGGTACAATGTCAAAAAGTTAAACCAGCACAATATCGTGGCTACCATAAATTACTTCTTAATTTTTTAATAATCTTAGTTAGCTATTGTGCATAATAATTCAATTTTAAAGTAATTAATTAATAGTTATACAAAATTACAATTATATGTATTTACAATGGTTCCTGGTCCCCCAGAAACTTTATAGTAAAGAATCTGTATTATCTGCATTTTTGCAAGGGTTTCATTGGGCACCACCCAACTCATTGTTGCCAGGTTTAAGTAAACATATATTTTAAATTAATTACCTTCATCTGATAAATGTAAACCAATGATTGAAATGTCATCTTCATCTTCACTTTCACTGAAAACTGTTGCATATTGAGTAGATGGTTTGGGTGTTGAAATATTTATTCTTTTTGGTGGATTTATATGTGGTGACGAAGCCATTCGTTTCGACATTCCAGCATTTCTTTGGCATTCATTGTAAAAATCAGTATTCTTTTATTGAAGAGTGTCAACTTTTTTACTGCATTTTCTACATACTGTCCCACTTTCAACATTAATTCCACCATATTTCTTCAATAAATCTTTTAAACTGTAATCTTTCCCTTTTAACTTCCGGATGGTTTCTACTCTACGGGCCTCCTTTGCAAATTTTCCACACACTAAACAAATATCTCTATCACATTCTCTCTGCTTGATAGGTGTACCTAGGCCTACATTCATCCTTTTGTGCCTGTCAAACAGAATTTAACTGATATTCTTAGATAAGTTAATGTAAGTCTTGTACGAGACCTCACACCAGTTTTGATACTGAAAAGAAACATGGCAGGTGTTAAATGTAAAACAGGATGTGCTCACCCTTCCACAACATCTGATATCACTTTATGTTCATAGGATTTTGTTTACTCCTTTAGAATGTTTGAATATTGTCTGCTTTGGTTGATTGTTGTTTTTATGAGTTTTCTGGTGATTTGCCTCTTAAATTGCATTGTAACCATATAAGATTGAGAACAAGAGTCTGTCAGAGTGACAGCAAACCAGAATTTCCTGCATGAAAATGATATTTGCAATCTTGAAACTCAAACAGGATCAAGTAAAAATTAAACATTAACACACACACACAAAAAAAAAATACCACATAACAATTTTTTTACAACTCCTGACTAAAATCATTTGAAGATACAATCATTGATATACTACATGTACCTATCCATATACTTATTAATTACACCATTCCAGCATTTCTTTGGCATTCATTGTAAAAATCAGTATTCTTTTTGTGAAGAGTGTCAACTTTTTTACTGCATTTTCTACATACTGTCCCACTTTCAACATTAATTCCACCATATTTCTTCAATAAATCTTTTAAACTGTAATCTTTCCCTTTTAACTTCCGGATGGTTTCTACTCTACGGGCCTCCTTTGCAAATTTTCCACACACTAAACAAATATCTCTATCACATTCTCTCTGCTTGATAGGTGTACCTAGGCCTACATTCATCCTTTTGGTGTCGGAAGTCAACTGTATAAAGGAAAGATTAAAAGTATGCATCATTAACACAATTTTCCTGTAAACTCTGAAAAGCCTGTATTACATGAAATCGAAAGGGATATGCAATTTACAAAGAAGCTGAGGTGTGTAATTGGGATGTAAAAGTATCCATCAACAGCCATATATACTGTCTTTATTTATTCCATTAGACAAAGAAGCAATATTCTTTTATAGCCCACCATAAGGTATGGGTTTTTCTCATAGTTGAAGGCTGTACAGTTGCATGTAACTGCTTACATCGACTTCATTTGAACTTTGGTGGATAGTTGTCTCATTGGCAATCATACCACATCTCCTATTTTTTTAGCAGTGTTGATAGCATACTTGACGATAATGTACCATAATCTACCCCTAAAATTCATGATTTTCAAATAACCATGATTTTTTTTTAATTTCAATAAAAAGAAGCTGGTTTAATATATTTCATTATTCTGTCCCTTTTTTTTTTATTGATGTTCAAACTGCAGCACAAATTGAACTTACCTTGGTCTTTGTTAAATTTCAAAAATCTACATATATAATTCATTTTTGTCTTGTTGTTCAGGTTGGTGCTTAAAGTCTCTTCACATCTATAAATAAAAATATTTAATACAATATTTTATCCTGCAATCAACCAATTTGTATTCAATTAACAGGTGCACATGTAAATGTTTGCTTTATTTATATACTAGACAAATAAAGTTTTTGGTATCATATTTTTAATTAGAGTTGAGGGTGCAGATAAGGAAGAAAAATAAACCAGTCTAAGATGGACATGATAGATTAAGAAGACACCACTAAATCTTTGAGATAGTGTGCAAATGTTGCTTATTTCATCTGTATTACTTAATTTGAAATATGGACCTCAAGCTCATACAAATAAATTTTAACAATTAAAGTATATTGTGTTTTTATCCTGCACCTATTCGAGGTTCCCTTTTTTTCAAGTTTTGTAACCGTTGCCAATATAGCTTTTATTTTCAAACAATGACCACATACATGTACTGTCTTAATTTTTTCCATTAGACAAAGAAGCAATATTCTTTTATAGCCCACCAAAAGGTATGGGTTTTTCTCATAGTTGAAGGCTGTACGGTTACATGTAATTGCTTACATCGACTTCATTTGAACTTTGGTGGATAGTTGTCTCATTGGCAATCATACCACATCTCCTATTTTTATAGCAGTGTTGATAGCATACTTGACAATAATGTACCATAATCTACTCCTTAAAATTCATGATTTTCAAATAACCATGATTTTCTTTTAATATCAATGAAAAGAAGCTGGTTTAATATATTTCATTATTCTGTCCCTTTTTTTTATTGATGTTCAAACTGCAGCGCAAATTGAACTTACCTTGGTCTTTGTTAAATTTCAAAATCTACATATATAATTCATTTTTGTCTTGTTGTTCAGGTTGGTGCTTAAAGTCTCTTCACATCTATAAATAAAAATATTTAATACAATTTTTTATCCTGCAATCAACAAATTTTTATTCAATTAACTGGTGCACATATAAATGTTTGCTTTATTTATATACTAGACAAATAAAGTTTTTGGTATCATATTTTTAATTAGAGTTGAGGGTGCAGACAAGGAAGAAAAGTAAACCAATCTAAGATGGACATGATAGATTAAGAAGACACCACTAAATCTTTGAGATAATGTGTAAATGTTGCTTATTTTATCTGTATTACTTAATTTAAAATATGGACCTCAAGCTCATAAAAAATAAATTTTAACAATTAATTAAAGTATATTGTGTTTTTATCCTGCACCTTTTAGTGGTTCCCTTTTTTCCAGTTTTGTAACCGTTGCCAAAATAGCTGTTATTTTCAAACAATGACCATATACATGCACTGTCTTTATTATTCCATTGGACAAAGAAGCAATTTTTCCAAAGAAACAATTCCGTTAGTTTTTTTATTTGAAATGTATAATATTTTTATGTTGTGGTCTTTTATAGCCAACCATAAGGAATGGGTTTTTCTCATAGTTGAAGGCTGTATGGTAGCATGTTATTGCTTAAATCGACTTCATTTGAACTTTGGTGGATAGTTGTCTCATTGGCAATCATACCACATCTCCTATTTTTATAGTGTTGTGATAGCATACTTGATGATAATGTACCATAATCTACTCCTTAAAATTCAGGAATATGATTTTCAAATAACCATGATTTTTTTTAATATCAATAAAAAGAAGCTGGTTTGATACATTTCATTATTTTTTCTTTTTTTTTAAATGATGTTAAAACTGCGGCACAAAATGAACTTACCTCGGTCTTTGTAAAATTTCAAAATCTACATATATAATTTATTTTTGTCTTGTTGTTCAGGTTGGTGCTTAAAGTCTCTTCACATCTATAAATAAAAATATTAAATGAAAGTTGGTTGATTGCAGGATAAAATATTTTATCCTGATTTAGAGTAATTTCTCGCAATTTGATGGCTGATATTGTCCGAATAAATTTCAGTCCAATTTTTTTTTCATCAATTGGAATTATCTCCCTTATACCATTGACCTAATAAATTATTTTTTTTAGTTGCTTTATAGTCCTTATATTTTTCATTTTTCACAGTTTTAGATTAAATATCTAAATATATTTGGTTGATATTGTCCTAATAATTGAATTTGAATATAATAATATGTAATATAACAAAATCAGGATAAATTCTCCTGCAATTAACAAATTCTTTATTCAATGAACAGGTGCACATATAAATGTTTGCTTTATTTATATACTAGACAAGTAAAGTTTTTGGTATCATATTTTTAATTAGAGTTGAGGGTGCAGACAAGGAAGAAAAGTAAACCAATCTAAGATGGACATGATAGATTAAGAAGACACCACTAAATCTTTGAGATTTATTATATTCCTCTAGAGAGGTTTTTAAATGAAATGTATTTCTCTGAGTTCGTGTGTTCCTTTAAATAATTTTTTAAAGCATTCAAATTTGGCAATACTTTTTGTAACTTTGTTTTTCGGTAAATAAAGTATTTTTCTTTTGCAAAAATACATATGTTGCTACTATTTATTTTCATCTTGTAAAGTGGTGAATCAGTTCCTAAAATTCTATGAATAATTCTACATTGAAACCAGCAAAGCTTAGCGCTTCTAGTATATTTTGTACATGAAGTGTGTATTTTTTTTCAAGTAAATTGAGCTAATACCAGTCATATTAAGATGGTTTTCTCATGTCTTTGGCGGATATTTGTCTCATTGGCAATCATACCACATCTACATATTTTTATACTTGAGGACTATATTATCCAGAAATCTTCTTCCATGACTCAATTTTGGGACCATTACTATTTTTACTTACTCTAATATATGTTGTTCTTATTAACTTAATAGTGGTCCATCATGTTTTGTCTTGTCATTCTAATTGCTGCTTGATGTCAGCTTTCCATCTGTAAAAAAAATATCGATTTTATGACGATTGAGCATTTAAAAGAAAAACAGTTCCTTATATTTAATTGCAAATATTTTTCATTGTTTAAAAAGTGATATATTTAGCAAGGCTGCAGTGTATTATCATATTCATTAATGGTTAAGTGTAATTAAATATCAGCTGTATTTTCACAAGGCTAAGAAACAGGTGTAATGCATGCTGTAATCGTTAAATTAAATAATAAACACAAAACATTCATTTGAATGATAAAAAAGAGTTTTTGTAGTTAATTTAAATCAGAGAGCAAATTTCATTGAGTACATATTTTTGCGTTAACCAACAAATATATTCATGCGCCAGGCCAATTCAATGACACAAATATATACATTTACGTGTGATAGAGGTTATGAGTGTGGAAAAATAAATTCCTTATCTCCTATTTTAAGAATTTCAGACTTTTATTCAGTTTGTGAGTTAATCGCCCCTGTTAAAACACATCAATAACCTCTAGAAAAAATGTGTTTAGTCCTATAATAACTGGACCAAGTCACTCACAAACATATCATAAAAGTCCTTAGGACTTTTATTTGTTTGTGAGTGAATTGGTCGAGTTTATACACCAATAAATTCCTATAAATATAAATAAATATGTAAACAAAGGACATGCTTACATATCTATAATAAGTCAACACAGTATTAGAAATAGGTAAATATGAATAGAGTTATTTCCCTTATGCTGTATATTTCATATTGTGTCCAGTTTACAGGGAATTAAATTTGATATCAGAAAAAAACGTTTAATTCTTTTTTTTGTTATTGTTTAGAACAGTCTAGTTTATGACATAACTTTATTAAAAACTAAGTTAAAAAGAAAACTTTCTGCATTGTCTAACCAAGAGAAGATTACTAGTACATGTATGTGTATGATTGAAATCTATCATTTTGTTGAAAACTTTTGATTAATGGTTTCATAATGGTATGGGCTTTGGAGATAGATGATAGAGCTACTTACAAATAAAAGGGCCTTGAATGAAATCTGCAATTGGGGGAAAGGGTTGGTATAAACATAAATCTAGAAATGAACTACTATGTATTTAAGAATTTGAAAGTCTATATTTACTTGAATGTTCCGTTTATTTTGGTTTAGAGAAAGTTTCATCAATTCTTTAAATCAAAATACTGGGAAACAGAGGTCAAAATTTTGTTTACCTAAAGAAGAAAAAGTTATGAACTTGAAGAAACTAGCTAGCTGGGAAAATGATGAAATCTTAAAAAAGACAGTATTTTACATATTCATTTGTTTTAGATGAGAGAAAATTTCCAATGGTCACCTTGTTAGTTCATTAGAGATGAAACAACTTACATGTATAATATATTTGATATTATACTGCTTTCTACAAAGGAGGCTGTGTCATCTTTTGTAAATTGAATTTGAAAATGTTTGTTGTGACTGTTTATTTTTTGTTCCCCTTTATATCTTGGCACTTTGTTGTTAGTTTCTTTAGTTTTGTTTTGTTTCTTTGTTAGTTGTTAATTTCTGTGTCATTTGGTCTCTTGTGGAGAGTTGTCTCGTTGGCAATCATACCACATCTTCTTTTTTATACTTAAAATTAATATGGCCTCTAATTTGGTTGAAATAATTATATGAAATATTGTTTCATCAGACCACAGTAAACAGACAATGGTATCTACATTGTAAATAAAGTGAGATTTGCATGTACCTCAACATTTAGATATGTGTTGAAATTGTTGTTTATTTGTTGTTGTTTCTCAGCTCAGTGTTAAGAAATAATTGGAAAAAAAATACAAAAATGAAAAATTTTGGAGCAGTCAGGAGTAGAGCTTGTAAAAGTTTATAAACAAAAGACACTGAAGAATATTCATTTATGACATCTGGCAATCTATAGATTTTATCATTTCAAGTTAAAGACTAGACATGTTTGACTTTCTGACTCCCTTCACTTTGTTTTAATATTAGTATGTTATTTTGCACATTTAAAAATATATTCTCGATTTAATCCTGATCTTTCTTGTTTTAAGCTGCAAAAACAAATTTCTTTGATTAAATTCTGACTTCGGAAACCTTTAAATTATAATCTAACATTCCCCGAACTGTAGACTGTTGTCTGTTTGTATGGTACTTAAATTGGTAAAAATAAAGGCAGTGGCTATTTTGCCGGCACTGATTATCTTAATACAAGCCGGCAAAATAGCATATTTATATAAAAATAGTTATATTTTTTGTTAACACATACATGCAACTCAAAGAACTGACTATTATTTCAAAAGCAAGATATTAATTTAAACATTTTTGATATTTTAAGCTACATATATGTGATTGACTTTATGTTAGATTGTATAATGTCTTATCAAAAAAAATTTGCAACAAGGTTTTTAACGTGTATTTTTTTTATAACATACTGTTAAAAAATCTTAGAATCAATTCTTATGCACACATGTAGAATTTAATAAATTGACTGATTTTAGAAATAATTTCAGCTACATGTCTAGATTATAGTAAGATTTCATTGCTACAAATGGATGGTTAATATTAATTTTCATCTTGTTAATAATAAATTCCTATTTACTACTACTTCTACTATGTAATGACCGCCTTCAACACGTTGAAGTTTATGTCACTTGTACTGCACATTGCTTTGTATATACAGTGAAAAATTAACAAATTTGAAATTAATAACAAAAAAATTGATAATAACATTTTTACATAATGGCAGTGCATATTTTTAATTTATTATTCTTTTAATATTAAGATAAAACTATTTACACATGATGAATTTACTGACTGTAGATGTAGATTGTGACAGCTGCTTTGAACGACTCTACAGAGTCGCTCATCACAATACTTAGAGGAAGGCTGTTCCAGTTTTTAATTGTTCGTGAAAAAATGATTGTTGCCTCATTTGTGTAAGAATTTGATATGAGAGTGTGTGCATGTTCCGGGACTGTCTTTGCGGTTGAATTAGTCTTTCTGTTGTTGTGATTGCAATGAGATGATATGTGATTTTATAAAACTGACCAGGCATGCATCTGTTCTTCTGTGTGTGAGGTCTCTCCATCAGTGGCGGATTTACCAGGGGGCATGTGCCCCCCAAGTCGGGGTCACCAAAAAATTTTCAAACATAGTTTTATTGCTACTGTATCTGCTTATCTAGATATCTAGATCAAAAATCAGGACACAGCTTGATTTGACTTCCTAAACTGGTCGTTAATTAACCCCAGCTTCAACATGTTTGATTTTTGCTGTGCATGTGTCATGGATGGATACCCCATATCCTTTGTTTTTCTATTAAAGTACAGTAATATGTGTATATTTTTTCTTGTTTTAATTACCATGTATGAGGGTATGAATAGGCAGGGACTTTCTATACTAGACTATCCTTGGAATGGGTTACCATGAATGAGGGTATGAATGGTTTACCGTGAATGAGGGTATGAATGGGCTTTACAGATTAGAGAATAATGGTCAAAAAGTTAAGGCTAGAAAAAAAATGGCCCAAATAATATAGAAAACAGATTAAAGCTGTGATGAACTGTAAAGAATAGAGGACAATTGGCAGCAAATAAAAGAGTAGAAAGAAATGGACCCAAAAATAATGAAAAGATATAAAAATGAAGACCCCCAACAAACAACCACCATCATCCCCAATACATGACACCACCATCTCCCACACTTGCATATATGCATATAAAAAAAAATCTTTTTAATTTTGGTTTCATGGTGCCCCCCTCCCCCAGACATCGAGGTTCTGGATCCGCCCCTGCTCCATTTTAAGTGATCTATCATGTCACTAATGCTTGAGGTGTTTCTGTGTCGGTTAGTGACAAATCTAGCAGCCCTTCTTTGTACTTTTTCTATTTTGTTTATATCCTCAGTAAAGTAAAGGTCCCAGACTGAACAGGCATATTCTAGTGATTGTCTGACTAAAGATTTATATGCCTGTTCCTTTACCGAGGTGGAACTGATGTTTTCACTTTGACTGATAGATGTTAAAAGTTTTTTAAGAATTACATGTATCTCAAATATTGTTGGTTGTTTTCTTATTTAAATACTGGTATATCAGTAATTATTTGATTCTTTTAATATATTGACTGCACATTTTCATAGATCTTTCCAAGTAAATATTAAACTTCCATCGGCAAAATAACAAGTTCACAATATTGCTGGTGCCGGTAAAATAGCCATTTCTATAGAAATATGCTATTTTGACGGCTCGAATTAAGAGATATTTTAATCAGTGCCGGCAATATGGCATATTTGCTATTTTGCCGGTGCCGGCAAAAACGCCACTGCCAAAAAAAAAATATCTATATAAATCCTCATTTTTTGTGTAGATCTTTTTTTATAGTAATGATATTTATATATATTTTTACATGGTATTCAATTCTTCTGTGAGGATATCATTTAAATGTGCTTATGTGTTATATTGTCGATCTTCATTGTAGCAGACGTTCTACCATTCTGACAGCTGTATTCATCATAGGGAAATTCCTATAGAACTTCCGGAATCTCCTGCGCGACTGACTGCGCAGTAATTAGTTAAAAAAAGTACTAAAATGGAGTCGGCCTCCACCTGTCTATGTATAGAACAAGGTGATTATACATAGCGGGATCCCAGTCTACATAAATCATCACCTAATCACTGAGACTGCTATAAAAGTATCGGATATTATTATTTTTCTTTTAAAAATAAATTAAAAACAAAATTTAATTAATCAAAAAAAAGGAAAATAGTTTTTATCTTTTAAATGTAGTTATCTCTATTAATATTTAAATTTTGTTTTTAATCATTAATAATTTGTTAATAGTTTCATGTTGTTATTATGCGGCCACTCTTGAAAATGTGAATGTGATTAATCTTATCAATCTTACAATCTTGTGTTATAGTAGTCTCAGTAAATTGCTTAAAACTTTTACTAAATTATTTCATAGATACAAAGATTTGATTAGTAAATTTGGCTGTACCTGTAGAAAACTTATTAAAAACGGTATTTCACATCCTAAATTTTACGGTCATATTGTACTAAAAGCGCGGAAATTACTCTATGATCCGGGAACTCATCGAACCTTTAAACAAACTTATTAGCAGATTAGTAACGGTTATCTTACCAATGTTGTAATTAGATCTTTGAATATAGTTTACATTGGCACAAATATCGATTTTGTCATCAGCAAATTAAAACATAACTAAATTTGTATACTTTTCAATTTTTTTTGGGATGTATAAATACACATCCACGTTCATTTTCTAATATATATAGGGATTACTCTATCTATCATGATATTACATTATACATATTTATTAACAGGTTAACTCTTAACTATCCTACTGCCTGTCGATACTTTTATTTTGACATTGCACAAGTCATGTCTTCTTTGACTGTCTATGACGTTAACATACTAAATCCCTAGGATGTGTTTTCGTTGATTTTAGTCTCTGATGCATGATTTTTTATTATTAATTGTTTTTGGCTTTTAACTAGCTTTCAGTAACTGCGAGTACTCTCAAATCGTACTTTCGTGTTAATTTGACCTGTTATACAATTTGTTATGTATTTTTGTTATTTAATGTTTACTTATTCAGTGTCATATCTAGTCAGTGGCGGATCCAGAGGAGGGGGTCCGGGGTTGGAACCCCCTCTTTTTTTTTTGGACGATCAATGCATTTGAATGGGGACATATGGTTGGACCCCCCTTTTATCCTGGGTTGGGAACCCCCTTTTAAAAATGGCTGGATCCGCCCCTGCTAGTCTCACTATTTTTAATATATACTACCTTTGATAAGTGTTTAGTATGACGATAAATTTTCACTTTTGGTCTCGTGCTAGGAACAACAAAATTATTTATTTTGAAAAAATTATTTCCGTACTCCATATAAAGATATAAGAAGATGTGGTATGAGTGCCAATGAGACAACTCTCCATCCAAGTCAAAATTTATAAAAGTAAACCATTATAGGTCAAAGTACGGTCTTCTACACGGAGCCTTGGCTCACACCGAACAGAAAACTATAAAGGGCCCCAAAAATTACCAGTGTAAAACCATTCAAACGGGAAAATCAACGGTCTAATCTATATAAAAAATTCGTAAAGGTTCCTACGGAACCCAGTGTCTCGCCTACTTTTGCTGCTAGTCACAGGCTCAACAAAATGGGGAAAAAATTATTAAAAATTTTCTTATAGATACTATCTTTTGATTGTAACAAGCTTCTGTCCAAGTTTGGTACAAATCCAGGATAGTTTAAGAAAGTTATTAAAATTTCAAAAACTTTAACCACAGAGTGAATGTAATGTTAACTGGCAGAAAAACTAAGTCCATTAATAAGTAAAATACGGAAAAACAGGATTTTTTTATACATAATTTACTTTTGGATACTATCTTATGATCATAAACAAGCTTCTGTCCAAGTTTGGTAGAAATCCAGGATAGTTTAAGAAAGTTATTAAAATTTCAAAAACTTTAACCACAGAGTGAATATTTGTGGACGCCGCCGCCGCCGACGACGACGCCGACGACGGAATGTAGGATCGCTATGTCTCGCTTTTGCGACAAAAGTCGCAGGCTCCACAAAAACGAGAAACGAGAAACACTTGTGAACCACATCAACAAACGACAACTACTGAACATCAGATTCCTGACTTAGGACAGGTGCGAAAACATTGCTAACGTCTCAGTACCCAAATTGCATGCACCTATTCAACAAAAATAGCTGCGGAAATCTTACAAGTTTTCTTTGAGACTAAACCATTTGTATTTTTATGATTTGACATTATACGTGTCTTTCAACATAGGTAAATATATTTAAATATACACAAAAAGTTCACAGTATATATCAACATATGAAGCATTCACTGGAAAAAGTAATATCTACGGAAACGTCGCCATGCGACGTTCACAAAATGTCGTCTTTTAAAAATGAACAAACAAAATATGTTACAAGATCCATTTCTTAAAAAAATAATAGTTTAATAGTAAGCATGGACTAACGTAAAATTGTTCTAAATATTTGAAGAAATGAAACAAAACATCTGTTATTCGTTTTTTGAGGATGTGAATTTAAGCAAGGGTGCAATATTCAGGTACTCCTCACTACAAAATTATGGATTGTTTGGAAGTCGGTTCAAACTCATTTTCTATGATTTAATATAGATTTAAAATTAAATTGGTGAAACTATATAGTAAATAAGGATACGTATACAAAATAAGCACAGAATGGAAACTTTTGTCTGGATCACAAAAAACGTAGGTGAAAAAAACTGTCAAAATAGATGCAATTTCAGTACCCTCACGTCAAATGAAACTCATAATCAACTTTATCATAAGAGTTTTTACAGCATGTATACTGCCTAGATTTTATCACTATTTGGCATGAGTACTAGCAGTACTGCCAAGTTTTCATGAAACAAATGCGTGAGATTTGGCCTAAATAGTAAAGATCAAAGAGAAAAAACAATAGATCAAAGGAAAATGCTGCCAATTAAGCATGAAAATGCGTGAGACTTGGCAGCCCTGTACTAGCTAGGACCAGAGACATATATATGTATATGTCTCTCCGTGGACTATTCAGAGACATATGTATGGTCAGATCATATATTTTCGTACGTCATATGAATTCGTATTATGCATGGTTTTTCAATGGAAATTGTGACGTCACAATGCATTCTTAATAACAAGAAAACCCATGAGACGAGGATGTATATATTTATATCTCTGGACTATTATACTAACTTTAGTATAATAGTCACAGGTATTAGGACATTTCACCACGATTAATCTTTCCCCTTAGGCTCGTTTTGCGCTTGGTCAGTTTGTCGCAATAAAACAAAATCCAAAGCCCGGGGAGTCTCCAAGGCTTCCTTATGTAGAAAATGGTGGATTAAACCTGGTTTTATAGCTAGCTAAACCTCTCACTTGTATGACAGTTGCATAAAATTCCTTTATATTGACAACAATGTGTGAACAAAACAAACAGGCATATAATAGGTAAAAATGTCAAAATTAGGGGTACAGCAGTCCACACTGCGTTATAATCTTTATCACTGTAAATACAAACAAATATGTCAACAACAAAAAACAAACTAACATATAGACAAAGCACATAAGCAAAAAATGAAAGACATGAATACAAAAAATGACCATAGAACAATAACACAATGGCGGGATGTATAAGTACCGAGCCACGCCAAAAGGATATTACAAAAAATGGACTAAACAGTAAAGGTTAATAATTTACAAAGACAAATAAAAGAACACTATAACACATAATTAAGATGATAAACAACGTCAGTACTTAATCAATACTTCAAGACCATCATGTATTATTTGTGAAGTTGATACGGAATATTTATCAACAAGGTCTTGGTATCTTCCGATGAACTGTTTTAGAAAAAGGACGAGACGTTCTTTGGCATAACCCTGATTCATCAACTTTCTGCTCAGACACTGGTGACGTTTTATAAATAGATAATGATTAGCAGCTGCAAGCTCTTGAATACCGAATAAGTTTGGAAATGTATATCCTTTATGCAGGTGAAGTTGTAATATTGCTACTGAGGTGAGGGAAATTGATAATTTCAAAATCAAAATCGTTTCGTTTGTCGTAGATTCTGGTACTGAGATGACCACTTGTGTCAAATTCAAGGTATAAGTCTAAAAATGAGGCGGAGGATGCGGTGTCTGTTGTTTCTTTAATTTCTGGTTAAGGAAGATATATTAATGGAACCCAATCAGAAAAGTTTGGATTATAAAAATAGAAAGAGAATTATCAATATAGTGTCTTGTCTCTGAAAAAAAATTCCTATTTACTTTATAGGAATTTTTTTCAGAGACAAATGCCTGTGTGTGTAAAAGTTGGAACAACACTAAGTGACTAGCAAACCATCTATTAGTATTATCTGGTTCTGTCCTGACCTTATATAACAGTTATTGTAAAACGTGTTGTTTTCTTTTTATGTTTCTCAATTTATGTCTAATCTTATGTATTTGTATGTAATGTGATAAAAGCTCTTTATAGGGCCCTTTAATTGGAAAATAAAATATTCTTATTCTTATTCTACAAAGGAGTACCCCAAGAATCCATACTGGGACTACTACTGTTTAATATCTTCTCAAACGACATCTTTCATTTCAAACACCACACTATAAAATTATGTTGATGATATAACACTTTAACATGCAGACGACGCATATAGAAAAAGTGACCAAAGTATTAGAAACAGACAGTAGCAGTGGCGGATTCAGAAATTTTCATAAGGGGGTCCCAATGACTGCCATAAGAGGGGGCCCACTTAGTCATGCTTCAGTGATTCCCTAAATAATCAACAATTTTTCCCCACTAAAGGGGGGGGGGCGGGCACCTTGCCCCACCCTAAATCCGCCTCTGAGTAGAACATTTCGTTATTGAATGCTCTGCATGCAACCAAAGATCACCAAATGAAGGAGAATCCATATAAATTTCAAGTTTTAACTTTAGGGGGGACAAAGGATGAAACATTATTATAAATTGGCAGAAAACAAAATATAATGTGAGAAGGAATTAAGACTACTTGGTGATATAATTGATTTTGAACTAAAATTTAATTCTCATATTTCTAACATCTTTAAATAAAACCTTCAAAGCACTTAAATGTTTTTAAAAAGATTGGAAATTCACATAAACAAACTGGGGAAAATAATTGTATTTTCAAATTTGAACTTCTGTCCTCTCTCATTGCATTTTTGGAGTTAAGCAAAAATGTATAAAATAGAAAAAAATCCAAGAAAGACCCTTTAGTGTATCTTAAAATGTTAAATGACCATAATAGTTCATATGATGAGCTTCTAATAAGATATAAACTTGTCTTCCAACTTTAAAAGTGAGAATACTGAAAGACTGAGAACACAGACAAACTATATAGACATATAGAATGTCGCATAAAGGAATTCCCTCTTAAGTATGGTATAACTATAAAAATAGATACCAATATTGTTTTAGGTATCAGAACATTACAGAAATTTCGCCAATACGAATCACAAGGTATGGGATTAAATCATTTCGATATGCGGCTGCTAAATTATGGAACGAGTTGCCAGACCACTTAAGACTACAAATATCATTTGGCTAGTGCAAAAATTAAATGAACTCGTGGAATGTCAACTGGTGCCACTTCAATGCTTGAAAGTCGCAGAATGCAAGACACAGTGATTACAATCCGGCAGTAACAACGGCGTAAACCATTTGTAAAAGCTTTATATTTCTGAAGGTAGAAGACCTGGAGGCTTCATACTTCCAATGCAAATGCCTTATGTTACGAAGTTTCCATCTGTTATATGTCCATTGTCAATTAACTAATGACCTGAATATTATGTACAAAACAAAACAAAAAAAAAACCGAGAAACAAAGATAATATACAGCAACAATTAACAATCACTGAATTGCAGGGTCCTGACTTGGTACAGGCACACACACACACAGACAGCTCTCTCACAAGCAAAACACCTATCTGGCAATGTTCATCTGACTATGACCTGATTGTCATGGTTCATTAGTCAATGTTAATTTTCATGGTGAAGGCGGTTTCTCATATATACTATAAACAATAGGTCAACTATGTATGTTGTATGGAATGGTTGCATGGTGTACATGCATATTGTCTGGCAAGGTTCATCTAACCATGACGGTCACCTCATTTTTTTGGTTCATTGGTCAATGATTAATTTTCGTATTTGTGTCTGTTCTTCAGATAAGTAAGCAACAATTAAGCTAACTATATCTGATGAAAAGTATGATCACAAGGCGTACATGTCAGTCTGGCAGGATTCACCTGACCTTGACATCATTAACATGGATCGTTGATAATGGTAAGTTTAAGTAATACTTGAAGTAAAACCTTCATATTAAAGAGGTTCAATATAAATTCAATCATGATTATAGCAGGCCTGACAATTCAGCGTGTGCACTTTAATCTTGTTGCTGCTTTAGTTTAGTGCATAAATATGTTTTGGTGCTTTAGCTTAAGGATGTACACCTCTGAAATATGAGCTTAATTGTTTTCTTTACTGATTCTAAATAACTCTTTAGAAAATAAATGGGGATTGCATCCATGGGACACAGATGATGCCACCGCTTGCATATAACGTTATAAAGGGACATAACTGAAGAACTGTAAAAGTGACGTTACCCAAATTTGTACTTGATCTCAGTTTTGTGGTAATAAGCATTTTTTATAAGTTTCATAACATTTAGTTGAGGCAAACTTAAGTTAGAGAACGGAAACGAAAAATTCCAGCATTTTTTCCATTTGTAAAGGGGCATAACTCTAGGACGGTAAAAGTGACACAACCAAAATTCAAACTTGATCTGTGTTTTATGGTAATAAGCATTGTGCAGAAGTTTCATAACATTTGGTTGAGGCAAACTAAAGTTTATAGAGAACAGAAACGAAAAATTCAGCAATTTTTCCCTTTGTAAAGGGGCATAACTCTGGAACAGTAAAAGTGACACCACCAAAATTCAAACTTGATCTGTATTTAGTAGTAATAAGCATTGTGTATAAGTTTCATAACATTTGGTTAAGACTAGCTTAAGAAAGAGAACGGAAACGAAAAATTCAGCAATTTTTCCATTTGTAAAGAGGCATAACTCTAGAACGGTAAAAGTGACGCCACCAAAATTCAAACCTGATCTGAGTTTTGTGGTAATAAGCAGTGTGTATAACTTTCATAACATTTGGTTGAGGAAAACTAAAGTTAGACAACAGAAACCAATTTTGGGACGTACATAAGGATGGACGGACGTACAGACCAACAAGGGTAAAACTTAATGCCCCTCCGCTATGGCAGAGGCATTAAAAAATGAATCAACTTATGGATTTTGACTGCCCTTGGTTTCTCCTCCTAGGTCATTACTGTAAAATTGGGGATCAGGATTGGTAACTGTTGATTTCTTTGTTGTTGTTGAACAAAACAAAGATACACCAAAGTATGATTGGTAAATTTCTTTTGAGCTAAGTATCATTCTTTTTTTAATTAGTTGATCTGTCACATAAATGTTTTTATTTGCTGTTTTGAAAACTGGTGTATAACAACAGAAGTTGCCACTTGTTGGGATGAGAGGTTGAACATGGTTAAAGTTGAAGTGCTGGTGTAGTAGACTGTGGATGGTGACTTGTGTTTACTTCTCGATGAATGGTGACATCAGATCATGCTTTCTTAAAACAAACCATATACCTGCCAATATTTTTACAGGAATTTTATTCAGCAGATTTAAAGGGACATTAGCTGTCAAAATCATGCTCACTGATTTGACTCAAAATTCTTATATTTGACTTATAACATACTAAAACACATATCCAAATTATAAAAAGTCTAAAATAAACAATTTACGATGCATAGACTCGATAGTATATGTCAGCATTTCGTGTGTATTTTAGTCTAGACACCATCTAAGGGAGCAACTATTTAACTTCAAGGGGGGGTTATGGTTTTTTGTCTGAGTCAGAAAATTTTTTTCCCTAGTGGTTTTTTACCTGTATAAGAATGAGTTTTTCTAGATAGAACCAGTCAACCAAATGGTTTACCCTTGTTTTACTTTCAATGTTTACTTTCTTATCCGTTTAATAACTGAACATGCCTAGTTCATGCGTAACCCATCTCTAGCTATAGGGATCAATTAGAGTTCACATGAATACTGATTTAATGAGGTTGAATTATTCCCTTGCAAGTGAATAATTCATTAGCGATCTTTCTTTACTTAATTTGACAAAACTGAACCAAACTGGATGTAACAAGCGAATTATCATTTCACTACTTCACTTTCATTATCTTGTAGCTAATGCCTCTTGAAATATGCATCATTTGTGGAAATTCTGGAACAAAGATTTTTAATATACTAATTACTTGATCTATTCATTGATAAGATTTCTTGCTTATGTCACATATACTTCGCATCAACCTACCTTAAGGTTCATCTGGACCCTTTGGCTAAAATGGCTGCGTTTCCACCTCAAAATTTACTCTTTATAGTACAGACAAACCTGTGCGTCTGGAAAAGTTTTAAGACATAGCATGCCCTAGATAAATTAAATTCAAATGCATTGTATGTTTTAGAAAATTTAAATCTTAACTGGATTTTGCAGTGCACTTTTTTTCGTCTCTGCAGAAGATGATAAAATTAACAAACAGTTGAGTTACACTTGATATGGTCCACTCAGGTACACAGTTTAAATCACCAATTATTGTCAGGTATCTAATGTCCATCTATTGTCCATGTCAATCAATACAGTTCACTTCAATTATTACCTGTGGGGGAGTTCTCAAACCTCTTTCCCAACTTAGTCTATTTTGGCACCTTCTGGAGGAATGAAAAAAAGTGCACTGCAAAATCCTGTTAAGTTTTTAATTTTCTAAAAAACAAAATATATTTGAATTTTATTTATCTAGGGCATGCTATGCCTTAAAACTTTTCCAGATACACAGGTTTGGCTGTACTCAGAGTAAATTTTGAGGTGAAAATGCACCCATTTTAGCCAAAGGGTCAACATTAACCTTAAACTTTTAATTTAACCTTTCTATTTACCAATGCCTAAAATCAAGATCATTCAGCCATGAATCTAAAGTCAAATCATCCTTTGAACATTACCGGTAATATTTATTGTTTATTTGTGATATTGTAAAATGGGAATCTTGGTGTAGAGATATTTTGGCAGTTTTTTTTTTTTTCTTCCCAAAACAGCAGTAGTTAAATTTTGGTCTTTGTGCCAGTACTGTATTTTAATTTTGGTGTAATGAAATTTGTTCGCTGTTCTAGTATTTATTCCTGTTTGTATTTTTATCATTTTTTGCAATGGTATCCTTGTTTTCACTTTGACTTATTTATTTTGAATCTCTCTTTGGTATCTTCCCCTCTTTTTTTAAATGTGTTGTCGATACTGATTATTTAATAAGGGTAATTGGTTTCTTTCTCATTTAAAGTAAATTTAAATATAAAAAAAATTTTGCCACCTTCATCTTAGCCGCCAGATAAAACAACATATGACTACATAAAAAATATTCCAATTTACTACATATTTACAGATGGAGACTCTTGTTGTTTGATCTTCATCAGAGAACAATAAATAAAATTTTAAACTAAACTAATCGCAATTTTAAATTTGCTTTATTGATCTAACAGCAGTACAAACATCTGTATAACAATTAATGAGTCACAACATGTTAAAGAAAATAAATAAATGTTCAATATTTTGTCATCTCAAAACAAATGTATCAGTGTAGTTTTATACCATAGAAAATATCCATAATTGATAAAAAAAAAAGAATGAATCAAAATCTCCCTGCCTTTTTTTTAAGAACTGTCCTAAAGCTTATTGTATTTATTATGATTTGCATTTTCAGTTATTAACAAAAAAGTACTTCTCATATCACACTTTCAGTAGTACAGTACTTTTCTGCTTGTGTTTTTTTTATATATATATAAAGTTAATACTCCACTATTCTTCAGTGGTCCTGTGGCTTACATTAATGCATTGGACTAATATCACATGTAAAAATTGGAAGCCTAATCATTTTTTTTAAATAATTTAAATCAAATGATTAAACAACTATGGCATAAATTGTTGTTGTTTTTTGGCAGGTTGAACAATGATTAATTTGGGTTATAGTATGGCAAATGTCAAGTGGACAGGCAGGGGAAAAAAGCCTTTTTTCATTGATCAAGTAATGCAAATCCCCTTGAGTTTTTCATCCATTTTAAAAAGAATTAAATGATAAATATCTATGTCATAAACTGTCCTTGGATGTCTTTTACAGTTTTCATACCATAAACTTTATTTTAAATATATCTCATATGAAATAGTAAACAACACAATATTCTTAATAAAGACAATAAATAATATAGAAAAAATACACAAATATTTTTGTATAACAATAAATAAGGTTGTATATAAATGTATACAACATAAGTTTAAAACAATGGATTTACATCACACACAAAATAGTTCAATAGATTGATGCACATCACAGACAGGCAAGGAATTCAAATAATCAGTCATTTGTTCTAAATATTTTAACATAGAAAAAAACCTTATAAATACGACACAACTAGACTAATAAAACAAAGCAAAATTTTGAAACATTTACTTATAAATTATTATGATGAACATTTTAATTTAAACTTTATAAATAAATTAAAATGTAAAGTATTGCAGCATCATCAGATCATCATAGAAAAGTAAAGCTATACAATGGAGGTTTATTGATACTTTTTATTATACATGCTCTAATTCTAGTGGTTGCAGTTTATTAAAGAAGCTATATATATATATAATGCATGTATAGTTGAGGAAAAATGTCTTTTTGATTAATACATGATTGGTTTCCTCATTCATTTAACTCCACTAAAACTATTGGTCCAGTAGTTTCAGAGCATATTTTTTTTAAGTTAACTGACGACAGAAGCCAAGTGATGAGAAAGGCTCAAATAACCCTTTGGTCCAAGTGAGGTAAAAAGTAAGAGTATAAATAAATGTAAAGAAAACTATCACATTTTAAAATGATTTTTTGATTTAGATCATGTGACAGTGATTTTAAACACTACATAAATCATGCCACAAAATGCATGGATTATTGGTCAATAGGCTTTGCCATATTGTGTAAACTGTGAAACTATATTAAAAAAGGAGATGTGGTACAATTACCTTTTATAAAGGAGATTGATGATTGAAGACAATCACTTACCATGCATGTTGGAGTTGTGGCAAGTAAAAGAGAGAGATGTGTTATCACTGGCCTTTGATTCATATACATTGTATGTATCTATATAACTGAAAATACAAAAGTACAAAAAGAGCAAATATTCAGAAACAAGCAAAACCTGATGTCTAGAGACAAGGTTTCTTACATTTTTGTAAATCTACAAATCAGATTTTTGTTTTTTTTTAATCTGACCTGTTTTGAAACTTATAAAAAACATATTATAAATACAAAACTATAATTCTGAACTCACAGGGAAAAGATATGAATGGTACTCAAAACAAATAAAAATATGGCTTGGTCTATCAGAAATAATTCATATTCTATATAATCTTAAAAATCTGATTTCATTAAAATGAAAAGTGACAGAAGATGACTGAGGAGATATACTTCACAACCTGTATTTGTATGGAATTTGTTTATAATTCAAAATCACAAAATAACATCACTAACCTTTCAACTTAAACATGAAATTAAGTATTTATAAGTAATGCAACCCTTTCTCATTCTGTAATGAAATCATTTTTACATAAAGTTATCATGGCTGGTAAAAGTTTGCATAAAATTTGTTTGGGTCTAAGCAAATCATTCTTTTCCTTGTCTTTCAAGATTACCTCATGAAGAGGTAAATTTTTGATACTGCATATCAAACATGATTAAATAAATAAACAAGAGTGTACACGCTGAAATGTCTCACCTGCTTTACTGACCATTGATTTTATGTTGATAGTCCTAAATATAAAGCTTTACTACGAGTATCACAAAAAACTTATCATGATCCAAGAAAATGAGGTCAAGGTTAGATAAACCAAACTGGAAATACATATACACCTTACAATCATTCCTAAACCAAATATAGTTGACCTATTGCTTACAGTTTCTATAAAAACCAAACTTAACCAGGAAAACTTAATATTGACCAATGAACCATGAAAACAAGGTCAAGGTCAGATGAACCATGCCAGACAGACATGAACACCTTACAATCAATCTATGCATTAAATATAGTTGACATATTGCTTATAGTATTTAAGAAACAAACTAAACTATGAAAACTTAACATTGACCAATGAACCATATACCTGCCAGACAGACATGTACACTTTACAATCATTCCATACATCAAATATAGTTGACTTATTGCTTATAGTATCTTAGAAACAAACTTAACCATGAAAACTTAACATTGACCAATGAACCATAAATATGAGGTCAAGGTCAGATGATACCTGTCAGACAGACCTATACACCCTACAATCATTCCATACACCAAATATAGTTGACCTATTGCTTATAGTTTAAGAAAAATAGACCAAAACACAAAAACTTAACACTGAGCAATGAACCGTGAAAAAAATGATGTCAAGGTCAAATAAAACCTGCCAGACTGACAGGTACATCGTAAAATATTTCCACACACCAAATATAGTTGACCCATTGCATATAGTATAAGAAAAACAGACCAAAACACAAAAACTTAACTTTAACCACTGAACCTTGAAAATGAGGTCAAGATCAGATGACACCTGCCAGTTGGACACATACACCTTACAATCATTCCATACACCAAATATAGTAGACCTGGTATTGCTTATAGTATCTGATATATGGACTTGGCCACGAAAACTTAACCTTGTTCACTGATCCATGAAATGAGGTCGAGGTCAGATGAAAACTGTCTGACAAGCATGAAGACCTTGCAAGGTACACACATACTAAATATAGTTATCCTATTACTCATAATAAGAGAGAAATTAACATTACAAAAAATCTTAATTTTTTTTTCCAAGTAGTCACTGAACCATGAAAATGAGGTCAAGGACAATGGAAATATGACAGATGGAATTTCATAACATAAGGCATCTATATACAAAGTATGAAGCATCCAGGTCTTCCACCTCCTAAAATATAAAGCTTTTAAGAAGTTAGTTAATGCCACCGCTGCTGCCGCCGGATCACTATCTATATGTCAAGCTTTCTGTGACAAAAGTCCCAGGTTCAACAATAAAAATTAACAAAATCAAAGGAATGAAAGCAAGTTTCTCAAAACATTATGATGAGGCAAGAAGTAAACATAATATCACTACACAACTAAAATAAAAAAGCACCAGCATTAGCATTATGTATACATAATTATACTAAGTCTATAAATATTGACATGATAAAGATACACAAATATAAATGCATAAAGAAGAAATGGACGAATACTATTTCATATTGTCTAATTATATCGAAATTTACAGTACTGCCATTATCTTAGATAAAAGTAAATACTAACCATGCTAACAGAAGTAACATAAATGTACTGTTTGTACATGAACAACATATCCACGAAACTTAAAAATTACACAAATTTGGAACACCTGCTGAAGATGACATGTCAGATTCCTCCATTATATTCTATGTCTTCTATATAAAGTTAATATTTATGAAACAGAAAGAGATATTAACTAGAAATTTTGAATTTCTTTAATTGTCTTGTTCAGATATACAAAGTTTTGAAATATTTGCAATCACTTTTCCCTATTAGAGTAAGACACAATTTTTCCTGAATAAAAATAGAAAAAACTTTATATATAGAAAATATAAAATAACTTTGATGTTGGAATGTATGGTTTTAAAACAATAGACAACATATCTACACATATGAGTCAATATCCCTAATGGCCCTCAAATTCAGGTACTCAAATATAATGTGTAAACATAAAATCTCTGTGCAGGGATATTGGACATGTTGCAATTTTTAACAAGTGACTGAGCTTAACCATTTATGCTGATTTCAAGAGCAGAGGACCATAGAATAAAAGTGTGAAACTAAGGAGTTATTCAAAAATGTATGCAAAGAACTGAATTTCTGAAGAATTTTTGTATTAAAAATAGGCATTTATTACATTGAGAAGCCGCCTCAAAAAGGGCTTTATTTAGGGTATGAAAAAAATGAAAATTTAATCTCACTTTAGAGTTCATACCCTGAAAATTTAACCACATATGTGAAAATGTCTCAGCTTTGAAACAAGCCATCATACATACCCAAGTTTACCATAAATCATATGGGCAGAGGAATTGAAGAGAATGCTATCATTACCACCTAACTGAATGAATTGCGCATATTGGTCATGTAAATATATATATTTGTTTTGCATGCACACGTATAAAAATCACGGTTTTTATCCAACGCAATAATAGGTTTGAACGTTATTTTCAATTTAGACTTATTTATATTTTTTCGTTTGGGCTTGTATTATATTTGCTTTTGGGTTTATATGATCCGTTCATCCTATTTCGACTCAAAATTCAAGAGTATCCTAAATTGGGTAAATTATATGGCCTTCCAAATACCGTTTAGATTCCTAACATCACTGAAGAGACATTAATTGTCGAAATCTGGATATGGTGTACAAATTTTTGCACCTCATGTTTGCGGTAAACCATCTTTTCCGCAAGTTTATTGTTTTCTGTTAGGTATTAAATTAATAATAAAGATCAATTTTGTTACATCTTGTGATCTGTTTATTTGGCAATCGCCAATGGCAGTCAGCAGGGTTTAAGAACATCTCTTGTTCGAACTGTTAGTCAAATGCGTTTTGTTTAAATATACTGTTTTCACTCTTTTGGCCTTTTGGAAAATGTTGTTTGTGCTGTATTTAGACCAAGAAATTTGTTTTGCATGCACACGTATAAAAATTGGGGTTTTTATCCAACGCAATCATAGTGTTTGAATGTTGTTTTCAATTTAGAATTATATACATAGCATTTAAGGGAAACAAGGCTGCTGGGATAAAAATCTATAATTACTTAACAACTTATATTATATGAACTATCTTCTTGTAGGATTCTCCTATTTTAACTTAATACACAACAATCTTAAACTTTAATACAAAACTTCTACTGCTCTGTACTTCTTTCATTTGTTTCAGCCTGTACTCCTGTTGGTTGCTCTTCATCCACATGTTTGGTATATTTAGTACCAGTCTTTTCTATAGAACTTTTCAGTGCTGTTCGCTCTTCATCCTCATCCTTGTCAGACTTCATATAGAAATGGAATCCAATGTTGAGTTCAGGTATATCGTACAAAACACTCATTAACAGCATCATAGCCCACAATCCAATCACTAAATAGCCTATCAAAACAATAATAATATACATGAAGTAAGTTAACTTATTTGTTATCTACATCATTACATTTGTATACATTCTCATTACAAAGTCTGGTGTAATCTGACTGCAAATTCCAAGCTAAAGGAGTTGAATATACAATTGGTTATTAATATTTGAGTAGCTTAATTTCTACATACTAGTTATAATAAACTGGGAATATATCCAAACCCATTGTTTCAGTTATCATTTATATATATTATCAATAGATGTATTATTTGTCAAATGCCATATGTATAATTAAAGTGCCTAGAAAATCAGCCTAACAATGTTAGAGTAGATCTGATTCTTTACTTCCTCCCCGAGTGGGGCTGGAACCTGTACTTTTCACTTCTCACATCTACGACAACACCGCCATTGCGCAGACGCCTTATCCCCTCCTCTAACTATAGCTGATAAAAATCAGCTTTCTTTTGGGGTATATAGTGTATAGTATACACTGATAAACCATTAAGATCTTACTGAATAAAGAAATTAAGTTCAAATTATCCTAGCACAAAAAAATAACCTATTAAATAAGCTATGTATTAAATATCAAGTCTATAGCAACACTGAATCCAAAGGCAGAGCACTACATAATATTAAAAGTAATTTTAATTTATTTGTAATAATTGATGATTTTATACTGTATTATGATTTAGATTACTTTCTCTTTTTTATAGTGATTTGGACTCAAATTATATATTTTCTGTTCTGGTGAGTCCAAAGATGTATCAAAATAGTATCAGCTGAGTTCTGTCATTGTTTAATTGCAAAAGACTGAAAAGTTGAAAAAATAATCTAAATTTGATACTTTTCTCATTTTGTTTTGATAAGATGATTTAGACAATGAATTATGGTATTGAGATATATTATTTCTCTTCAGACATATGAACTCCCAAGGCCAAAGATGTAGAGGCCCTTGACTGCTAGTGAGAACACTATTTGAAAGAGCAATTACTGGAGAACCAAGTTTTTAGATCATGTTTTTTAAGTCATCTATACATCACCAAGTACAAATGTATACTATAATTTCTAATCTATAGAATTGGCAATAATTAATGCATATCTATAACTAGAGTTAAAATGAATCATCTACTTTTTATGTCACAAATGTTATTGATAAATTCTAAATCTTACCTGCTTACAGCATGTTAAATTTACCTTATGTAAATTAAGCATATTTATTTAAAATTCAATAAGCTAGAAATAATTTCAAACTTACATGTGGTAATCACCTTATATAGCGGTCTTAATTTCTGCTCTGGGTTGTCTCCAGGTATGTAGTCTCCAAGGCCTATTGTTGTCATGGAAATGAAACAATAATAGAAAGCATCAAGGTAGTTCCATGTGGGTTCCAAAGTTGAGTAAATGGCGGCAGGAATCAGAAAAATAAAGACAAGCAGCACAAGTATCACGAAAAAAAGGTGCAAAAGTTGTATATGGAACACTTTGTACAGGTGTCCTAATTTACGAAACAGAAAGTACAAGAATACTTTAGTTGGTATCATTAGTCTTTCAACTATTGCACTAAATAAGATCAACGTCAGAGGTATACCGATTACGGTATAAACAATAATAAATCCTTTCCCTTCATCTGATAAGGGAGTAACTCTTCCATAACCTATAAAAATAACAGATAAATGTTATTTATAAATATACAGGTACATGCCATGATGGTAATAAAATATAAAACAATGTTGTATACTATATATAAATAGCAGTGTGTGAAAATTTTACATAAGCCAAAGAAATTGCAAATTTTGTATATTTCTTAAATCTTTTAAAAAGTATGTTTGTTATACAGGGTTAAATAATCTCTTACAAATGTTTAAGTATGAGCAGTAAAGCCTTGGACAAAAAGATTTTGATGCAGGATATTTATTAAGTTTATACAAAGATACTGATTTTAGTCAATTGTAATTTTGACATGGATGTTGATCATCTTTAATTGGACTGAAAATTACCAGTAAATGTAAAATATCATTTTTTGTTAAAGTCAAACATCTTTTAAAAGTATGACATGTGTTATTTACATTAGGAATGGGAGATGTCCAACAACCAAAAGCTAATATGTGAAACAGAAATTCAAATGAAAGGATAATGGATAAAGATGAATATACTAGAGAAATGAATAGATGATAAACACCAATATGATCAAAGAATGGAGAAGCGATGGCAAATGATTCCAAGGCCTAAATATTATGTAAAGTAATCCAATACCTATAGTTGTTAGCACTGTAACAGAGAAAAAAATTGACTGTCCAAAGCTCCAGTTAGGTTCTGCCATTGTTACATTTCTAGTGGATGATACACCTTTATGAGCAGCATTGTTAATTTCAATCAGAAACTTTTCCAAGTCATCATCTAAAAAATGAACAGTATTTAAACTTTTGCTGTTGCAACTGCGTATAGCAATAGTACAGGTACATTTACATGAATATATAGATAATTTAAGACATATAGCCCCTAATATAGATAACTATAGTGTGTCAGACATTCTTTATGAGAGCTTGAGCCGCAAAGAAAATATGCCTGAAAGACAATCTGCCTGACTAATTATAAGGTTACATGTATTAGCAATTCTTATCTTTTCAGACTTTTGCTTTTTTTTGTGCCCTTGTTGTAGTCTAATTTACATATTTATATACATCATGTAACCTAAATGTACATCTCCATTTATTCGTATTGTGATACTCAATTTCTGTAGGACATTTCATCAGACAACTTGCAAAATAATATCTCTCCAAAACCCAAATTTGCCTGAAATGTCTTTAGACTCATTACTTTTGACGTCAGCTGATTCTGATGAGTCCATATTATATAAGTCAAATAGCCCTTATCGGAACAATCTAATTTGGCTACCTGCATTTTCTCGATGAAAAGGATGTTTTATTACAAGTTGAATAAGTCAGATTAATATAATACAATGGTCATATGATTTATCTCCTTATATTTAGATATACAATTTATATCTTAATTTAGTGCAACTGTTGAAAAATACATTAAATTTCATTTCAAATAGTTTTAATACAATGAAAAATACTCAAAATACAAACAATGGAAATGTACAATTAATGGATTTTTATATATATATATACATCCTAAAATGTATGTCATGTATAAGTGAACAAGAGTGCACATGCTGAAATGTCTCGCCTTCTTTACTAACCATTGATATTATGTAAATAGTCCTCAACATAAACTTAACATGATCCACCTTACAATCATTCCATACACCAAATATGCTTTAAATATAGTTGACCTATTGCACATCTAAGAAACAAACTTAACCAGGAAAACTTAACATTGATCAATGAACCATGAAAATGAGGCCAAGGTCAGATGAACCCTGCCAGACAGACATGCATGTACACCTTACAATCATTACATGCTTTTAATATAGTTGACTTATTGCATATAGTATCTAAGAAACAAACTTAATCAGGAAAACTTAAGATTGACCAATGAACCATGAAAATTAGGTCATGGTCAGATGATAATTTCCAGACAGACATATATACACCTTACAATTATTCCATACACCAAATATAGTATAGTTTTAGAAAAACAGACCAAAAACAAAAACTTAACATTGAGCAATGAACTGTAAAAATGAGGTCAAGGTCAAATAAAACATGCCTGACTGACATGTACATCGTAAATTTATTTTCATACACCAAATATAGTTGACCTATTGCATATATAGTATAAGAAAAACAGACCAAAACACAAAAACTTAACTTTAACCACTGAACCATGAAAATGAGGTCAAGGTCAGATGACAGGGAAAAAAATTAACAGTCGCCCAGGGCGACCAGAAATTGACCTGGGCGATCATTTTATTCATTTGTGGTAGCCCAGGTGGCGACCAGAAATTGACCTGGGCGATCATTTTATTCATTTGTGGTAGCCCAGGTGGCGACTTGAAAAAAATACTCGACTGACGGAAATCCGCCGTTTACCGTGGCTCCTAGCGCCTGCTACTTCACTGACAAAAATATAAATTCAAAAAGAAAACAAATTCTTTTTAAAATGTATACAGGCAAGTATGTATGTATGTATGTAGATCCCTCCGTTTACGGAGCACCCCTCGAGAGCTGCAAGGGTACAGTGGAATCCGTGTACACTCCCTATCGGGATTAATGGAGATGTGTCACTAACGTATTTACAATGTTCAATATTTACAAGGACAATCCCCACCCCAACACCAGGGAGTGTTAGGACACCGGGCAGAATCTGTTATTATGGTGGAGGAAGCCGAAGTACTTGGAGAGAACCACCGGGCTGCTCGGTGGGAACAGACAAACCGAAGAGATATCACCAGATTGATCTCCAGGTCAAAGTCGGGAGCAACTTTGAACAACCGAGGCCCCCATCAGTACCCATTCTAGTTTAAACTCCGGTCTGGGAGATGTGTGTGAGAGGGTGAAAATCACCCTTCTGATATACTGATATTTTTTTTAGCACCCCAAGGAGGAGTGTCGAGTGTCGTATTGTCGCAAAGTCGCGATTAACAAGGATGTAAAATCAGTGTTTACCTTTGACTAAATATAGTTCACGTTAATTCAGGTCACTGATTGGTCGTCTTTTTAAAGTCAGACAGTATTGTATGTTTGCAAGGATAACAAGAGAGACGTTCCGATGGCTAGAACTTGTGATCATTTATTTATTTTGAAATGTATTTTAGATGAATATTGTATTTCAAAAGATGGTAGGGTGTATGCCTGCTTTGTTGACTTTCAAAAGGCTTTTGACACTGTTATTCACACCGGATTGAAAATTAACCTTTTAAAAATTGGTGTAGGCACATCATTTTACAATATCATTAAGCAAATGTATGAGGTAAGCAAATCCTGCATTCGAATTAAGAACAGCATTACTGATTTCTTCCCTATACAGCTTGGAGTTAAACAGGGAGATAATCTAAGTCCTAACCTGTTTAAGGTTTTCATCAATGACCTTTCCAACTATTTGGAAAAATCTCTAGACCCTGTAAATATAAATGGGCGACCTATCCATTGTCTGATGTATGCTGATGATATCATT
Organism: Mytilus coruscus; assembly: GCA_017311375.1. Classification (NCBI taxonomy): domain Eukaryota; kingdom Metazoa; phylum Mollusca; class Bivalvia; order Mytilida; family Mytilidae; genus Mytilus; species Mytilus coruscus. The sequence continues at coordinate 89,637,870 of CM029599.1, forward strand.
TTACTATCTACTACAGCTACTGGTCTTCAGTCAAAACTTGATATTATGGGAAAATATTGTCAAGATTGGTGTCTTACTCTCAACCCAAATAAAACAAAAATTGTGATTTTCAACAAGGCGGGCAGACATATCCGCCTCAAATTTAAATACAAAGAATATGATGTAGAATGTGTACAACATTGTAAATATCTAGGTGTGTATTTTAGTGCTTCAGGTACATTCTCCTATGCTCAGAATGAATTATACAAGAAAGCTTTAAAAGCATATTTTAAACTTAGAAAAGATTTATTATCTCTAAATCCTAGCTTAAAAACTAGTATACATGTTTTTAATCATACTATTAAGCCTATTCTTCTTTATGGAAGTGAAATTTGGAGCTCATTTAATCCCTTTATAGCAAAATTTAGATCTGGAAACCAGTTAACATTAGATAAAATTTATTCAAATTTAACTTGTGAAAAGCTAAACAGTAAATTTTGTAAATTTATTCTGGGTGTGCACAAAAAAAAACACAAATTTTGCAGCCTTATCTGAACTTGGTCGGTTTTCACTGTACTTTGACTTAGTCAAATCTATTTTGAATTATTGGCTTAGACTAGAAAATTTAGACTCATTTCCTTTATTACAAGATGCATACCAGCATTCAAAAACTTTATTTTCACAGCATAAATCGTCATGGTATGGCTCTCTCCAACAAATTTTAAAAACTCTTCCTGGGTTTGCAAACCTAAATGATGGGAAAAATATTTCAAAAAATACTATCAGGAAAATATTGAAAGAGACGTGCATAAAAATTTGGAAGGATCAACTGACCAAGAATTCAGAAGGGAAGCTGCGCACTTATGTAAAATTTAAGAATAATTATGGTTTCTAAAAATATCTAAATATCATGTCCAATTTTGAACTTAGGAGATCATTAACAAAATTTAGGGTGTCATCTCACCATTTGCAGATTGAAATAGGACGATACCAGGGTACTCCTCCACACCTTAGACTATGTCAGCAGTGTAACTCTGGTAATATTGAAGATGAAGTTCATTTTCTTTTATTGCAAAAATATAACGAAGACAGACACCATTTATATCACATTATTTGAATCATGTCCCAATTTCATTAACTTATATTCCCAAGAGAAATTGCTATGGCTGCTGTCTTGTGAGAACTCAACTGTATTAAAAGAGTTGTGTATATTCCTGGTTAAACACTGCAAATAGCAGATTTATATGTCATGTTTTGCATAATTAGCAATTGTTGTTATGTAAAAAAAAAAAAAAAAATATTTGTTAATTGACCAGATTCAGTTTCTCTATTTATTTTGTTCATCTCCTTCTGACACGGGGAGGATTGCTGTTATTGCCTATCGCAATCAACTGTATATCCTAGAGCACCGTCCCTTGGTGTCTCATGCAGATGAACAAATTTCCATCTTTATAGATAATAATTTAAGTTTGTTCAAACTTTATTATTAATATTTTTTGTTTTTTTTTTATTTTTGCACAGCTGGACATAGAAATAATAATGGTACTACATGTAATAAGGAAGGAAGGAAAAAAAAAAAAATACTCAAGAGTACTTTTAATGTATTTTTGTTATTAATGCTATTTTCATTTGTCTATTATAATATCTGTCACATTATATACTGTACAATGTCTCATGGTTGTTGCTTATACTATCATAATTGTTAATTGTAAATGCCCCCTGTGGGACCTTGATTGGAATAATAAAATATCTGATTTGATTTGATGGTCATTAACAATATGAAGCGATCAAATACCCAGTTCGGTTTTGGCTTCAAGAAAGCAAAAAAAGTCAGAGAAGATGACAATAGCATGTTATGAAATAATATCAGTCAAATAAAAGAAAGTATAATATATAATGTTGTTAAGAATCGGGAAAACAGTACCTTTTGGTAGTTCCCTTTTTAAAGCCCACATGGTGTCCACAGAAAGAAGGTCAAAAACGAAAGTAGAATATTGTCGACCACACATACATAACATTAGTTCAAAATGAATCGATTTTAGTTTCCTACTCACTGAACAGTTTACAAAAAAAAAAAGAAAATCAGAGGAGATATCAGTTTTATGACAATGCTTTTAAAATAAGTGTACAAGTCTTTTGAGAAAAAAGGGGGGTCATAAGACATTTGTTTACAAATGTACGTAGTTACGCAAAATAAATCGACCAAGATATTTAATAAATTAGATAATTATAGAAATAAAATTAAATATTTCATCAATCATCTACATGTATTCAAGGACAGAGAATTCTTTAGTTGTCTTAAAAAGATATGTAAAATAAAATGCTCCGCTGGGGCACAGCATGATACGACCGCAGAGGTCGAACCCTGAACAGTTGGGGCAAGTATGGACACAACATTCAAGCTTGATACAGCTCTGAATTTGGATTGTGATTAAATATTTGACACAGCATAGGTTTCTGACACAGAATGAATGTGGTCTAAGAACTTAAAAATTTTTAATTTACCTATTCAAACCATATCATTTTTATTTGCTTTTATATATAAATCAGAAATAACCAATTTAAAATGGAAAATCCTAAAGAAAAAAAAAAGGAAAAAAAGGAAAATAAAATCCCCCCCCCCCCAAATTTTATGAACCCCCTTATGATTCATCACCCCAAAACTCAATAACAGCCTTCCCTTTGTGGTATGGTACCTTGCAGTACAATTTCAGAGAGATCCATACACTTGAACACAAGTTAATGTCTGGAAACTAGAAAAATGCTTGTTTTTTGGTCCCTTTTTGGCCCCAAATTCCTAAACATTTAGGGCAATTACCCCCAAACTCAAACCCAGCTTTCCCTTTGTGATATGGAACCTTGTAGTACAATTTCATAAAGATCCATACACTTACACACAAGTTATTGTCCTGAAACTAGAAAAATGCTTGTTTTTTGCCCCTTTTTGGCCCTTAATTCCTAAAATTTTGAGGCAATTACCCCCAAAATCAATCCCAGCCTTCCCTTAGTGGTATGGTACCTTGCAGTACAATTTCAGATAGATCCATACACTTGAACACAAGTTATTGTCTGGAAACTAGAAAAATGCTTATTTTTGGCCCCTTTTTCCTAAACTTTTGGGCAATTACCCCCAAACTCAATTCCAGCTTTCCCTTTGTGATATGGAACCTTGTAGTACAATTTCAGAAAGATCCATACACTTGCACACAAGTTATTGTCATGAAACTAGAAAAATGCTTGTTTTTGGCCCCTAATTCCTAAAATTTTGAGGCAATTACCCCCAAAATCAATCCCAGCATTCCCTTTGTGATATGGAACCTTGTGGTACAATGTCAGAGAGATCCATACACTAACACACAAGTTATGTCTGGAAGTTACAAAAATGCTTATTTTTGGCCCCTAATTCCTTAACTGTTGGTACCATAACCCCCAAAATCAATCGCTGCCTTCCTTTTGTGGTATTGAACCTTATGGTAAAATTTCATAGAGATCCATTCACTTAAACTAAAGTTAGAGTGCGAAAACCAATGTGTCTTTGGACGACGACGACGACGATGATGCCAACGTCATACCAATATACGACCGCAAAATTTTTTTGCGGTCGTATAAAAAACCTGGTACAAATGATTTTTTTTTAATTAAATTTGATTGAAGTCAACAACAAAAATAAGACAAAATTTACATTTTCCCAAGCATCTAAATCCCCTCCAGGTATGCTCAGAATGCAGGGTTTTGAGTCTAAAATTTCAAAATTTTCTTGGGGGGGGGGGATGCCCCCAAACCCCACTTGCAAGTTCAGCCCACTTTGCGGGCTTCACCAGTGATATTGAAATACAGTTGGCTACTAACTTTTTGTCTGGGCTAACTGATTTTCAAGTCTAGTAGCCCAGCTGGCTACTGGCCTTAAAAAGTTAATTTTGACCCGTGGATGACACCTACCAGTTGGACATGTACACCTTACAATCATTCCATACACCAAATATCAACCTATTGCTTACAGTATCTGAGATATGGACTTGACCACAAAAACTTAACCTTGTTCACTGATCCATGAAATTAGGTTGAGGTTAAGTGAAAGCTGTCTGACAGGCATGAAGACCTTGCAAGGTACGCACATACCAAATATAGTTATCCTATTACTCATAATAAGAGAGAAATTAAGAATACTAAAAATCTTACCTTTTTTTCAAGTAGTCACTGAACCATGAAAATGAGGTCAAGGACAATGGACATATGACAGACGGAAACTTCATAACATAAGGCATCTATATATACAAAGTATGAAGGATCCAGGTCTTCTACCTTCTGAAATATTAAGCTTTTAAGAAGTTTGTTAATGCTGCCACCGACACCGGATCACTATCCCTATGTCACGCTTTCTGCGACAGAAGTTGCAGGCTAGACAAAAATATTAAAAAATTTTTTTAACTTCATATTTCATTTCAAGTTTTACTGTCAGAACCATACTATATGGTCAGTCAGGAAATCATGAACAGATAATTCTTCTTGGTGTTTATGATCAAGTTCTGCAATTTTCATGTACAATGTATTGCCTAACATGCCTAATCATGCTAATTTATAGGGATTATAACCTGCTATTCCACCATTAAAATTAATTCAACTGGTTCAAAGTTTTGGTTTCCGACCATACTTAGTAAAGGTAAAACAGCAATGAAAAGGAATTTAGTATCAAATGATTTGACAAACTACCCTGGTGTCCCAAAGTTGACGAAAGGGACCACAACAACCCTTTTTGCTGTTCGAAACAGTTGGATCGGCTCAAACATGAAATAGACAGACCTTGAGAAATTTTGGCAGTCAGGACCAACTGAGTTTCAACATTTTTCCCAATGTCTGACATACATTTGTGTGGTAGAGTGGATTTTCTGTCATTTCTACCGGTTGCATTGATTATATTATATGTACTTATTTCAAATATCTCTTGCAGGCGATTTATTGTAGTATCTAGTTGAATGTGATTTGTTTGCTATCTTCCAGAGTTCTTGAAATCTTTTTTTCTCTGGTGGTCCTAATGTTGAAAATATGCTGGTCCTCACCACCACTTTTCGAGAACTCTGAATCTTCTTGTGATTAGGTCTAATTTATTGGTCATTTGGTGGTCTTGTGATTAATTAGACATCATTTGCATTTAAAAACAACAAATCAACTGACAGACTTTTTTGTTTTAAGCATTTTTTCTGAAATGTAAAATATATAAGGCAGTGGCTATTTTGCTGGCACATGCTCTGATTAAAAGATCTGAATTAACTCTGAGTACAGACAAACTTGTGTATCTGAAAAAATTTTAAGGCGTAGCATGCCCTAGATGAATAATATTCAAATGCATTTTATGTATTAGAAAATTAAAAACTTTACCCACTGGATTTTGCAGTGCACTTTTTTCGTCCTTGTAGAAGATGATAAAATTAAGAAGCAGTTGAGTTTCACCTGATACATGTGATATGGTCCACTCAATGACACAGTTTAAATCACCAATTATTGTCAGGTATCTATTGTCCCTCTATTGTTCATGCCAATCAATACAGTTCACTTTAATTATTACATATGGGGAAGTTCTCAAAATATCTTTCACAACTTTGTTTTTTTTTTGCATCTTTTGTAGAAACGATAAAAATGCAGTTATATGTTTTTAATTTTCTTAAACATGAAATGCATAAGAATTTTATTTTTCTAGGGCATGCTATGCCTTAAAACTTTTCCAGATACACCAGTTTGTCTGTACTCAGAGTAAATTTTGAGGTGAAAACGCAGACATTTGAGACGGAGTGTCCACATCACAGGCACTTGTCTCAGAAAAAAATTTCATATATACCTTAATATAACACAAGGTACTTAACTTGCATTTCAGAAAAATGTCAGGGGGTGACGAAATTCCGTTATATGCCGCTTTCTAGGCTGTCAACCCCACTAAAACTTGTTATATCGTAAATCTAAATTGATTTATCTTTACAATGGTGTATAACATGCCTACATTTGTTGTCGAAATCATCCGTAGCAATCCTACCCAAGTATGTCAATCGTAATAATTTTGCCAACCGCTGATGAATTGGCAATAAACGCGTCAAGTCTCCTTATATATCTCGGTTTCCGATTGGTCAATTTTATGGGAAAGTCTAAATGATTCTCGGAGTTATCTGATCTTGTTTCATTTTCATACGTAAAGTCAAGAGAGAGTCTGAATGACATTGACGTCATGGGAAAATTTGTATCTAAAAAAGGAAACTCGTAACTTATTAGACATACCGCAAATAACACTTGTTAGGGTTTTTTTCACGGTATCTTATACAATTTTACTAACTGGGTGATAAGTTCTATTCAGACAAAAATAACAGTTTTTTCTGAAACAGTTTTTATAATTAATCATTTACTGCGAGACGTTTATTTCCAAATTTTCAGCAGTTGGCAAAATTATTACGATTGACATACTTGGGTAGGATTGCTATGGATGATTCCGACAACTAATGTAGGCATGTTATACACCATTGTAAAGATAAATCAATTTAGATTTACGATATATATAACAAGTTTTAGTGGGGTTGACAGCCTAGAAAGCGGCATATAACGGAATTTCGTCACCGCCTGACATTTTTCTGAAATGCAAGTTATTAAGTACCTTGTGTTATATTAAGGTATATATGAAATTTTTTTCTGAGACAAGTGCCTGTGGTCCAAATGAACCTTAAACTTTAACTAGTTCCTGTCATGCTATAAAACTTTTCCTGGTGCAGAGTTTTGTTTGTACTCAGGGTAAATTTGTGGTCATATTTCTTAATTCCTTCTACAGTAATGAACTTTTATATTTTAAGGCACTGTGTTTAATGAAAAATTATAATTACCAGTTAGGCATCTACTATGGTCTTTCAGAAATTTTTCCCTCACATCACGAACATATACAGTCAAATCTCTTTCCCTAGGTCCTTCTATTGCTGAAAAAACAGATGCTCCGATAACAATGTAAAGCAGATAGAACCCAGACAGTGCTAGTAGTCGCACTGTACTTTTTCTGAATGATAATGACATGGTGAATATTGATGGAACCTTGTGAAGAAAGTTGAGTTGCAAAAAAACCCAAAGTTCTGCTGATTGAAAGGATTGATCAATCGATTGTTGTGCGCTTTTCTGTTTTTAATTCTCTGACTTACATGCAACAGAGTAAATCATTGAAATATAACATATTGTAGCACAATCGTCCTCATTATGGTGACCGTGGAACGCAGATTGATTGGACACCGGATAAGAATACCCTGCGATATATTCCACTGTATCTACTTGATCAAATATTCCATATAAGCCGATATTATTCAGTAAGTTGCATTGCTGTATGTGTACACTAACTTAGTTTATAGCTGTTTATAAATAAAATAAAAAAATAAATAAATATAGTGAGTGATACTTTTCGCTTTTTAGCAGAATGCGCCTGAATATAACAGGAAGATGAAACGTCAAAGTTGGCGCATTATTTGAAGATCTCTAAAGTAATGAATGTGTGGAAAATATACATATATCCTGTACAATCCTATCACTTTAAGTCTTAATTTAGCTAAAAACCTATCCATTTATGCACTTCCTTTGATATAAAATGCCTATTGCTTGCATAAGTATAAAAATGTAGAGATATACAGTAATTTCCAACAACTCACCACTGTCAAATATAATTTATAGCCCATTATTTTTTTTTACTTTGCCTTAAGGCTTAACAAAAGGTGTATATATATCTCTGACAAAAGCAATTGGTTCAATATTGTACAGAGATGTAGACGATTACTGTCAAAAGTAATCTATTAATAATTAATTGAAGGATATTTGTGTAATGGATTAATAATCAATTACTTGAAAGATATTTCAAATATTTGTGTATCCTGATCCTGTGTAAATCAATTAAGAATAGGCCCTTCACGGTTAGTTCGGCCATATTGAATAGGGGCAGATTTTCATAATTGAGGTAAAAATGGTCTGAAAAATACGGGAAAACATCATTAAAACAGCAGTTGCTTGGAAACATGCATAGGATTTCCCATACTATCATACTATTTCCACCTCTTTCAAAAAAATCTGCCCCCTATTCAATATGGCTGAACTAACCGTGAAGTGGCCTATTGATAATTCTGATTTTTGTCCTGCCTCCTACAAAAGTTTCAGAAAACAAGGCATATACGTGTTTCTCGTTTTTTATATAGACTAGACCGTTGGTTTTCCCGTTTGAATGGTTTTACACTAGTAATTTTGGGGCCCTTTATAGCTTGTTGTTCGGTGTGAGCCAAGGCTCCTTGTTGAAGGCCGTACATTGACCTATAATGGTTTACTTTTATAAATTGTTATTTGGATGGAGAGTTGTCTCATTGGCACTCACACCACATCTTCCTATATCTATAGGGATTACAATCTGGCAGTGGCATAAACTGTTGTATAAAGTATAAAAATAAGATTGGTATAATTGCCAATTGCCAATGAGACAATTCTCCACAAGGGACCAAAAGACACAGAAATTAACAACTATAGGTCACCGTACAGCTTTCAAGAATGAGTAAAACCCATACCGCATAGTCAGCTTTAAAAGACCCCGAAATGACAAATGTAAAACAATTCAAACAAGAAAACTAACGGCCTGATTTATGTACAAAATAATGAAAGAAAAACAAATATGATATACAACAACAAACGACAATCACTGAATTACAGGCTCCTGACTTGGGACAGGCACATACAGAATGTGGCGGGGTTAAACTAGTTTGAAGGCGTGCCAACCCTCCCCCTAACCTGGGACAGTGGTGTAACAGTACAAAATAAGAACAAACTATAAAAATCAGTTGAAAAGGGCTCAACTCATCAGATCGATCCAAAGCAGAAATAAATCTAACAAAAGTTTATATTTCAGAGGGTAGCAGACCTGGAGGTTCATACCTTGTATACAAATGGCATATGCTACAAAATTTCTGTCTGTCATATGTCTGTTGTCCTTGACCTCATTTTCATGGTTGAGCAACTGCTTGAAAAAAAAGTTTTAATTTTCTGTCATGTGAATTTCTCCCTCACTATGAGAATTAAGGTAAATATTTTTGGTATATGGGTTCCTTGCAAGGTCTACCAGGGTACATGTCTTTCAGACAGGTTTCCTTTAACCTCGATCTCATTTCATGGATCAGTGATCAACGTTAAAGTTACATGATTAAATCTGTTTCTCTGCAAGACTAATGTCAGAAAAATGTGTCCGGATAAGGTGACATGTCTTCCTGGGGACTGATACGAACTAGCACATTAAAAATCCGGTTCAGTGTGTCAGTCTAGTACAAAGCAGGGCTAAATTTCATATTACATTAACATGTTCTCGTCCTGAGTATGCATATTAATTTGCCGCTGGACGTTAAGCAGCCATCCATCATCATCAGCTACTGTAAGCAGTAGGTCAACTCTATTCGTTGTATGGAATGATTGTAAGATGTACATGTCAATCTGGCAGGTTTCATCTGACCTTGACCTCATTTTGAGGGTTCATCGGTCAATGTTAAGATTTTGTGTTTTCTTCTGTTCTTCTTATACTTTAAACAATGGGTCAACTATAGAATAGAATAGAATAGAATAGAATAGAATAGAATATTTTTATATCCCAAATTACTGGGCTTATAAAGGGCATAAAAAGTCAGTTACAATTGATTGATAATTACCATGATTACAACAATAAACATCACAGTGTGCATGTATATTTAGTAGATTAGCATCAGTCTGAATCAGATCCATCAACCATATATAAATAATGGATACACAAATAAATAATAAAATTATTTACTAGTACAAATGTATCAATATTCAGACCTGATCTTAATTCAGAATATTCGCCATTATAACAGCCCATTTTTTCCATAAGAGATACATCTCTTGGGTCAGGAGCTATTACAATTTGGAAGATTTATTTAAGTTTTTAAAATTATATCAAATGTTAGAAATGATTGAAAAAATTCTTCTCTTTTAATATCATATAGTGGACATTCTAATAAAAAATGAAGCTCATCCTCAACTTTACCAAGTGAGCAGTTTAAACAAGATGCTTAGATCTATAGTGACGTACAAAAAGTATTCGGTCACAATGGTGGTGTATTTACTTTCTTACAACTGACTCAGTTATAAATGACCTTGCCCCACGTCACTGATGATTAACATGATTAATGTATTTATCTTTAGCGTTGTGCATCACATGGTCTACCATCATGTGATGTTTGTTGTAGTCTGCCATTTTAGTTTTGTTGGAACAAGTAAAAAAACAAGATGGGTAGAAAAGGTCAGGAACTGTCAATGGATGTGAAAAACATGATTATAGAATTATTCTAGAATGGGTATTCCTGTCGAAAAATCGGGGACAAATTTAAAATTCCTAATTCAACCGTCATTGACATTGTTTTTAAATTTTAAGTTGCCGATCATTATTTGTAAAACCGCATGATTACCGCAAGATCGAAAGCATTGTAAAAACAAGTCGTAGGAGTTCCTTGTGTGACATAACTAACATGTTTAACAAGGAAAATGGTGTTCCTTTGTCAAAAAGTACCCTTCAGCACCATTTACATAAACATGGGTATCACAGGCGTGTTCATAAGAAGAAAGTGGTTATTAGGAAAGTAAATCGTAAAAAGACTTGCATTGTGCAGAGAAAAAAAGGGGATGGACGGTTAATGGTAACTGGAAAAAGGTAATTTTCTCAAATGAGTGTAAAATTATCAATTGGACATGATCAACGTGTGTATGTATGGCGAAAAAGAGACAAGGGGTGGAGACCAGACCTTGTTCAACAGTGGATATCACAAACAGTCAGGGGACTTACTTAAATGAGTGATTTTCTAAATCACTGATTTAAGTAACATTATTTCATAAAGATTGGAAGTAAGAGTTGTCTTTCTTTAATAATCACCTATTTAAGTAGTACAAATTAATCACTAGAAGAAGTGATTTAATTTTATTATAGCTTTAAATATAGAGTACTAATGATCCAGGGACTAATTATGTTTCTAAAATTATCAGAACCAACATCTGTGTTGTCTAGGATGACCAGGTCATTTCAGGTGATGACCTTGTACTGAATCTAGGATAATGACATTAAAATCACTTGTTTAAGTATCATACCTCAATTTCCTTCCCAAAAATCACTTATTTAAGTATCATTATTTTAATAACCCCCACTAATTTCAACACCCCCGAACAGTGAAATTTTTATCGCGAACAGTAGAATTTTATTACATAATCTGAAAGATGAAACCTTGAACTTTACAGGAAAAATACTCCCACTGCTGGGAAAAATCTGTTAAGAAAGTATCAGTTCATTATGTAAAGCCATTATTATAGCATTTTTTTTGAAAAAATAGAATTTGCAGATAAATGATAGCATCAAAGGCATAATAAACCTTGCTACATAAAAGAAGCAAAAAGTTCATTTTTTCCAATTTTATTAATGAAAAGATATTATTTAAACCTATGTGTTTAAAATTTTGGTAAAACTACAAAATCACAATTTGTGACAAAACTTCAAATTTGCTACTCAAATAAGTGATTTAAAAATCACTCATTTCAGTAAGTCCCCTGACTGACAAACCAAATACCAAGTCAGAGTTCTCGAAATGTGTCGGTCCTAGGGATTTGACCACCACATTTTTGGGAAGGACCAACACAATTTTGGTAATTTGCAATAGAAATGATAGTGAGGACCGGCAGATTTTCTGCAAGGACCACCAGGTGAAAAAAGATTTTGAGAACTCTGCCAAGTCATGATTTGGGGATGTATTTACGGGAACGGTGTTGGTACACTTGCTCCTGTAGATGGCGATATTAATGCTGTTAAATATCAAGAAATACTCGATGAACATTTGTGGCCAGTGATAGCGCGACATTTTCCGGGAGGTGATTATTTTTTCCAAAATGACAATGCCCCTGTGCATCGTGCAAAATTACGGAATTAAAGGTATGAGCTGGCCTGCCCAGTCTCCAGACCTTAATGTGATTGAATACGTATGGCTATTTATCAAAAGAAAACTTCAAACACATACTGGGATGATAAAATCTAAAAACGATTTGTTCCAAGAAATTAACCGTATTTGAGTCAGTATTACGCCTGCCTATATTCAATATTAAATGTAATCAAGCTATAAGAACACCTCACAAAGTATTAAAGGTAAGTTTTTATCTTTGTTGTGTTTTATTGGTTCATTCATTCATAGCACAAGTTTGAACTTTGCTAATTCCATTTTCAAAGGTAAACACGCCGTCACTGGGACCAAATACTTTTTGCACGTCTCTGTATCTATACATTTTTTGGTGTATGGAATGATTGTAAGGTGTATATGTCTATGTGTCAGGCAGGTATCATCTGTCCTTGACCTCCCTGGCCAGGTTAAAGCAAAGACTTTAAAATTGGTATTTGCTGCTTCTCTGCTAAGCATGTAATGCAAAGAGTTTAAGACTGGTCGGCTCGGAGTCAGAATAATGTGTCCATTAATATGACGTCTTCCTGCTGACTGTTACCATGTGAACTAGCACGTTAAAAATCAGGTTCAGCGTGTTGGTCTAGTACAAAGCATGGTTAATATTCATATTACATTAACATGCTCTCGTCCTGAATATGCATATTAATTTGCCGCTGGACTTTTAGCAGCCATCCATCATCATCATCATCAATGTTAAGTTGCAGTAGTTAGTCCTCTTCTAAGTCAGAGTATGATACTATAAGCAATAGGTCAACTATATTTGGTGAATCGAATGATTATAATCAACATAAAATCAATCGTGGTAAGTAAAGCAGGGGAAACATTTCAGTGTTTTGCACTCTTTTTGTTTTGATCTATTACAGTTGATTACTTAAAAAAGAATTACTTTAGGATAACTGTCAGTTACATGCTTCAAAATAAAAAGAAAGTTAAACACAATTATGCATTTACAGTGAAAATTAAGACCTTTAAAGAACCAACCTTTAAAGCATTACAATAACAATGACTAATGCATCAAACACTTCATTTTATTAATTAGAATCATTCGCTCCATTGAAAGTTTTTGCTGAAATACTGACTTAGATTTTCAGTTGAACTAAAAGAACTTCATGAATCATCATCAAGAAAGTTAACCAGTGAAAATGTAATTTGACACAATTTTTATTGAAAAAAAAGTTAGGGTCATGCTGGGAACCATAAACATGCATAATTTTTTTATTGGCCTAAATTGACTCCCGTGGTTGATTGGAATGAAACTAATGTAGAATGAGAGATGGAAGTTATAGATAAGAGGAAGAAGCCTATCATTTGCCTATTGTTGTTTGAGGTCAATAGTTCAAAAGAAAGTCACTGTTATTGAAAATAGAAAAAAATTGGAAGAATGGTTTTTTGACAGTTTCTTGAGTGTTCCTTGCTGGATTGAAATGAAACTTTTACAGATGGATGATATTGGGAAGAAGTCTATAGCTTTTTGGGTCAATAAGTCATTGTTACTAAAAACTATTTTTTTTAAATGGGTTTCCAGATGGGAGTTGAGTTTCCTTGCTTGATTGAATGCAATATAAACAGAAAGAAGATATAGAGAGGTGGAGAAGTCTATTGAATTTGGGATCAATAGGAAAGTTCACGGTCACTTTAAACTAGGGAAAAAAATGGAAAAATGGTTTCAGGATGGAAGCTTGAGTTCCCCTTGTTTGATTGGAATAAAATTGTTTCAGGATGGAAGCTTGAGTTCCCCTTGTTTGATTGGAATGAAACTTAAAACAGATGGAATATAACGGGTAGGGACAGAAGCATATCAATTTAAGGGTCACCAGGGCAAAAGTCAAGGTCACTGTTACTTACAAGAGAATATTCTTTTAAATTGGGATAGTATCCCAATATGAATTGTAACACAATTATACTAAAATTAGCAAGAATATATATAGTACATGTTTATTTGTCCCTCCAAGCATATTAGTCAGTATTTTGAACATGTTGAAATAAAAATGTTGTCTCTCAATAAATGTGCATTTCAGCCAGCATCAGTTGTTTACTTGTTTTTTCCAATAGCCTTTCCATGTATTTTGAAAGCATTCCTATTTTACAGACATACATGTTCATTATGTTGTCCATATTTTCTGTTGCTGTAAATGTGTAAAATGTAAATGTGAATCTTTTAAGGCAATGTACTCTGTCCTTTTGGAGTTAATCCACTAGTCACTTAGTGTAATAAAATGCTCCGCAGGGCGCAGCTTGATACGACCGCAGAGGTCGAACCCTGAATAGTTGGGGCAAGTATGGACACAACATTCAAGCTTGATACAGCTCTGAATTTGGATTGTGATTAAATATTTGACACAGCATAGGTTTCTGACACAGAATGAATGTGGTCTAAGAACTTAAAAATTTTAAATTGGACATTCACCTAATATGGTCCAATATCCAAAATCTAAATACATGGTTAGATTCAGCATATCAAAGAACCCCAAGAGTTCAATTTTTGATGAAATCAAACAAAGTTTAATTTTGGACCCTTTTGACCTCAATGTGGACAAAGTTGATAACGGGCCCAAAAATCAAAAATCTAAATACATGGTTTGATTCAGCATATCAAAGAACCCCATATATTCAATTTTGTTGAAATCAAACAAAGTTTAATTTTGGACCCGATTTGGACCAACTTGAAAACTGGGCCCATAATCAAAATCTAAATACATGTTTAGATTCAGCATATCAAAGAACCCTAAGAATTCAATTTTTGTTAAAATCAAACTAAGTTTAATTTTGGACCCTTTGGACCTTAATGTAGACCAATTTGAAAACGGGACCAAAAATTAAGAATCTAAATACACGGTTAGATTCGGCATATCAAAGAACCCCAATAATTCAAGTTTTGATGAAATCAAACAAAAGTTTAATTTTGGACCCTTTTGACCTTAATGTGGACAAAGTTGATAACGGGGCCCAAAAATCAAAAATCTAAATACATGGTTAGATTCAGCATACCAAAGAACCCCATATATTTAATTTTTGTTGAAATCAAACAAAGTTTAATTTTGGACCCCGATTTGGACCAACTTGAAAACTGGGCCCATAATCAAAAATCTAAATACATGTTTAGATTCAGCATATCAAAGAACCCTAAGAATTCAATTTTTGTTAAAATCAAACTAAGTTTAATTTTGGACCCTTTGGACCTTAATGTAGACCAATTTGAAAACGGGACCAAAAATTAAGAATCTAAATACACGGTTAGATTCGGCATATCAAAGAACCCCAATAATTCAATTTTTGATGAAATCAAACAAAGTTTAATTTTGGACCCTTTGGACCTCAATGTGGACCAATTTAAAACGGGACCAAAATCCAAAAACTTAATACACAGTTAGATTCAGCATATCAAAGAACCCCAAGAGTTCAAGAATAAAACCCCATTGAAATTGGTCAAGAAATAAGCAATTTATACAAAGTATCTTCTTTTGCACAATACTGTGTAATTGAATATTTCTTGCAATTGCGCAATACTGTGCAATTGAATATTTCTTACTATTGCGCAATACTGTACGATTGACAATTTCTTGCTATTGCGCAATATTGTGCTATTGGATATTTCTTGCTATTGCACAATACTGTGCAATTGAAGATTTCTTGCTATTGCGCAATACTGTACAATTGAAAATTTCTTGCTATTGCACAATACTTATTATATAATAATTTACATATCCTGTTTGGTGTGTATCTCCTGCCATATCATTATTATTTGCTTTTAAATATAAATCAGAAATAACCAACTTAAAATGGAAAATTTTAAAGGAAAAAAAAATCCCCCAAATTTTTGAACCCCTTATGATTCATCACCCCAAACTCAATCCCAGCCTTCCCTTTGAGGTATGGTACCTTGCAGTACAATTTCAGAGAGATCCATACACTTGAACACAAGTTATTGTCTGGAAACTAGAAAATGCTTATTTTGGCCCCTAATTCCTAAACGTTTCAGGCCATTACCCCAAACTCAATTCCAGCTTTCCTTTGTGATATGGAACCTTGTTGAACAATTTCAGAAAGATCCATACACTTACACACAAGTTATTGTCATGAAACTAGAAAAATGCTTGTTTTTTGCCCCTTTTTTGGCCCCTAATTCCTAAAATTTTGAGGCAATTACCCCCAAAAATCAATCCCAGCATTCCCTTTGTGATATGGAACCTTGTGGTACAAAGTCAGAGATCCATACACTAACACACAAGTTATGTCTGGAAGTTACTAAAATGCTTATTTTTGGCCCCTTTTTGGCCCCTAATTCCTTAACTGTTGGTACCATAACCCCCAAAATCAATCCCAACCTTCCTTTTGTGATATTGAACCTTATGGTAAAATTTCATAGAGATCCATTCACTTAAACTAAAGTTAGAGTGCGAAAACCAATGCGTCTTTGGACGACGACGACGCCAACGTCATACCAATATACGACCACAAAATTTTTTTGCGGTCGTATAAAAACTAAGTACATGTTTAGATTCAGCATATCAAAGAACCCCAAGAATTCAATTTTTGTTAAAATCAAACTAAGTTTAATTTTGGACCCTTTGGACCTTAATGTAGACCAATTTGAAAACGGGACCAAAAATTAAGAATCTAAATACACGGTTAGATTTGGCATATCAAAGAACCCCAATAATTCAATTTTTGATGAAATCAAACAAAGTTTAATTTTGGACCCTTTGGACCTCAATGTGGACCAATTTAAAACGGGACCAAAATCCAAAACTTAATACACAGTTAGATTCAGCATATTAAAGAACCCCAAGAATTCAAGAATAAAACACCATTGAAATTGGTCAAGAAATAAGCAATTTATACAAAGTATCTTCTTTTGCACAATTCTCTGCAATTGAATATTTCTTGCAATTGTGCAATACTGTGCAATTGAATATTTCTTGCTATTGCGCAATACTGTACAATTGACAATTTCTTGCTATTGCGCAATATTGTGCTATTGGATATTTCTTGCTATTGCGCAATACTGTGCAATTGAAGATTTCTTGCTATTGCACAATACTGTGCAATTGAAAATTTCTTGCTATTGCACAATACTTAATATATTAATTTACACATCCTGTTTGGTGTGTATCTCTTGCCTTATCATTATTATTTGCTTTTATATATAAATCAGAAATTTAATAATAAAGTTTTGGCAAATTTCAATATACATAATTTAAAAGCAGTTTAGGTGAGATAAACAAAAAGCTTCATCAGCAATATTTTATATTGGCAAATTTCCAATGAAGTTCATTAAACTAAAGTTATTGGCAAATTTCCAATGGAATTTATTAATAATAAAGTTTTTGGCAAATTTCCAAAATAAATAATTTAAAAGCAGTTTAGGTGAGATATTCAAATGAGTTTCAATTACCAACCTTACATTGCCTTTTAAATTATGTTTTGTACTTGAGTAATTGTCCATTAACCTGCAAACCATTTTCCCCCCTTTTTTGCACCTTATTCCTTAACACTTTGAGCCATAACTCCCAAAGACAATTCTTACCATCCCTTTGTGGTATTCCAATATCCAAAATCTAAATACATGGTTAGATTCAGCGTATCAAAGAACCCCAAGAATTCAATTTTTGATGAAATCAAATAAAGTTCAATTTTGGACCCTCTAAACCTCAATGTGGACCAATTTGATAACGGGCGAATATCAAAAATCTAAATACATGGTTAGATTCAGCATATCGAAGAACCCCATATATTCAATTTTGTTGAAATCAAACAAAGTTTAATTTTGGACCCGATTTGGACCAACTTGAAAACTGGGTCCATAATCAAAAACTAAGTACATGTTTAGATTTAGCATATCAAAGAACCCCAAGAATTCAATTTTTGTTAAAATCAAACTAAGTTTAAATTTGGACCCTTTGGACATTAATGTAGACCAATTTGAAAACGGGACCAAAAATTAAGAATCTAAATACACAGTTAGATTCGGCATATCAAAGAACCCCTATAGTTCAATTTTCGATGAAATCAAACAAAGTTTAATTTTGGACCCTTTTGGCCCCTAATTCCTAAACTGTTGGGACCAAAACTCCTTTTTGGCCCCAAATTCCTAAACGTTTAGGGCAATTACCCCCAAACTCAAACCCAGCTTTCCCTTTGTGACATGGAACCTTGTAGTACAATTTCAGAAAGATCCATACACTTACACACAAGTTATCGTCCTGAAACTAGAAAAATGCTTGTTTTTTGCCCCTTTTTGGCCCCTATTTCCTAAAACTTTGAGGCAATTACCCCCAAAATCAATCCCAGCCTTCCCTTTGTGGAATGGTACATGTACCTTGTAGTACAATTTCAGAGGGATCCATACACTTGAACACAAGTAATTGTCTGGAAACTAGAAAAATACTTATATTTGGCCCCTTATTCCTAAACGTTTTGGGCAATTACCCCCAAACTCAATTCCAGCTTTTCCTTTGTGATATGGAACCTTGTAGTACAATTTCAGAAAGATCCATACACTTACACACAAGTTATTGTCATGAAACTAGAAAATGCTTGTTTTTGCCCTTTTTGGCCCTAATTCCTTAAATTTTGAGGCAATTACCCCCAAAATCAATCCCAGTATTCCCTTTGTGATATGGAACCTTGTGGTACAATGTCAGAGAGATCCATACACTAACACACAAGTTATGTCTGGAAGTTACCAAAATGCTTATTTTTGGCTCCTTTTTGGCCCCTAATTCCTTAACTGTTGGTACCATAACCCCCAAAATCAATCCCAACCTTCCTTTTGTGGTATTGAACCTTATGGTAAAATTTCCTAGAGATCCATTCACTTAAACTAAAGTTAGAGTGCGAAAACCAATGTGTCTTCGGACGACGACGACAACGCCGGACGACGACGATGACGCCAACGTCATACCAATATACGACCACAAAATTTTTTTGCGGTCGTATAAAAATTCTGTGATAACTTTTCCCCAGGGTTTTACTCCTGATGGAATAAATACACTAGCAGGAGGAAGATAACACATGACATTTACATACAGGAAATCCTCATCGGAATGATGTTGTACAAATGTACACTTACGCTCAAGTATTAAATTGTTTTTCAGATAATAACTATGCGGTTAACATGCAATGTAGATGTGGTGAATAGGAACCTTCCATCAGCTAATATTAAAAAATCAAGTAAAGCTCAGCATACACAGTTGTCTATTGGTAAAAAACCAGGTGGGGGGTCAAAAGAGGCTCCATTATTTTTGATGATGTGTACAGCCAAAGATCGTAATGGTACAAAGTTCAAGGTCAGTATCTACAGCATCTCAATTTTAGCTAAATTTTTCTTCGTCCTTGTTCACATCCATTGTCGTAAACCTCTACAGGTAGGTCAGAGATATTTGGTATGCAGTTGTATAAGCATTTGCAAGTCTCATTTCCATGGAGATTATCATGTTTCATTGACTTCAAAACTTTTGCATAGTTTACAAGTTAAAGTTTGTGTTTAGGTTAGTTTAAAGGGAACCACTTATGATAAGTCAATGATATTTGGTATGTAGTTTTAAAGGCATTGGCATTTTTCAGTTTCATTGAGGTTATTTGGCCCTGTACCTTTAGTGATGGTTCATTGACTTTGAATGTTTTGCATAGTTTATATGTTTAAATATTGCCATTTTAATTTCAACATTTGCATTTTACTATCAACTAGATTTGGGAACTTGGTAAGAATGTTGAAAAAATATTGATTTAAAAGGTACATAAACATGGTGAGGGATGTTTGTTGCATTGCAGAATTTTTTTTTATGAATAAGTATTAAAACAACATGGTTCAGTGTTTTCCCTAGAAATTGTTTGAAGAATGGGGGCTTGATTTAAAGATAGTGGCTGTGAATTTTGAAGGATTGGGGGCTTATATAGACTTATTAGGCATTTCAGTTTTAAAGGATGGGGGTCTAAATTTAATGCATGGGGCACCACCATGCATAAATCCTCTAGGGAAAGCACAGGTGGTTTTTCCAGTGATGCTAGAATGTTATTTGAATCATTTGAGACTAGCCCATATTTTAGATAAGTTAATTTCACATTCAATGCATAATATTATGAATTTTCTCCCCAAGACCATGGTGCTATCAAAAAAGATTTTATAATAGAATGTATTGTAAATGTAGTGCTATAATTTTAGGGAAACCATGCAATTTGCAAATAGGGGAGAGAACACTAAATATACATTCACCTAATGCATACAATTATGATATTCCAGATGTACTTAAGGTACCTTTCTACTAGGCAATAGAACTCTATTACGGTAATTTGCATAGAGATCAGCGTACACCTACTAGTTATCAACTGCCATTAATTTACCTCAAAGCAGGTCACATTTTATATACCATAGGTAAAAAGAAATGTCTGGGTGAATTTCAATAAATTTTAGCAGTCATATTTATATCTAGACATATGCATTTTGTACATGTTCCAATTTTGTAAAATTATGAAAAAAAAAAATTCATTTTTGAGTGTTAAAAGGCCTATTCCTTTATTTAAGTCTGATATGTCTACCCATTCAGATAACTTTAAAAGAAAATCAATTTTTGTATAAGAGTTTGAACTATATACATTAAGGAATTTGCTTGTTCAATGTGACTAAAGTTTTCTTCATTTTTGGGTAAAGTAAACTGTTTCTACTTACAAATCCTTCCAGATAATTTTACAATGTAATACCTAAAAGTATTTGACAATAATTTGCCTTACAAGTGCATATTATACAATTATAAAATTTTACTATACAAGTATTATCTTTCAGATTAAAGATAATGTTCAGCAAATTTTTGGGAAATTCCTCAATGAAGGGAAAGCTACGATTCGCTTTAAAGAACCTGAACAGGATTTGTGCTTAAGCAAGGTAGAGAGGAAGATATTAATTTATAGATTACTGTGAAAGTACTTTTATTCATGGGGAACCAATTTTCGTGGTTTTCGTGGACGACTTTATCCACGAATTTAAGTGTCCAACGAAATATAACAATAATTTTTATTGTCCAAATCAAGACATGGAATGGAAAGATCCCCATGTAGGTTTGACTACCGATATGATATAGAATACATTGAATATCGGCAAATCTGAGAATACTATATATAATAGTAGTCTCAAGGCAAATGCACTATGAACTACAACTACAGGCAGTATTATACCCATTTAATCTTTAAAAACCTAAACTGTACAACTTTTGATCTTTAAATTCTCATAAAAAAATATTTTTGATCGATGAAAGTCAGATTTCCGGTGATGATCTGCTATGATAAAGTGTTCATTTTATATTCGTACGGAAAATAATAATTTCATGCTGGGCTTGCTTTTGATAAGAATTAATTGATTCAAAGTACATTTATAGCATCTGTAGATCACTCGATCTCGGGTTAATTAGTGTCATCACAACAATTGACACGGGTGCAACAGTTTAAATGTTTACTTTGCAATTTCCTTCAATCAAGACAATTTGTAATCTTTGTTTCTAATGGCTTCAATTTTTGATTCATTTTTTTTTTTTTTTAAACTAAAATCCACGAATTTAAAAACCCACGAATTAAAGTACTTTCACAGTAATTGATATAACATGTAAAATACTTTATTCTCTAAAAACTAACAAAGTCAAAGGTACAGAGAATGACATGCAAAAAAATATACAGATAATTTATAGTATGGTAGAGTAAACATTAATGTAGTAAAAAGAGAGGCAATATGAAGGCAACATGATAATGGAGTTTAGCCAGTAGGATCGATTTTGGTCTCATCTTAGACAAAGTTAAATAAGTAAGACTTAGACATGCAGTTTTCAGCGTCAGTGGCAACAATGTATTGATTTGTGATTACATGTAGGTCAGTTTAAGGGGAACCTCTAATGGTACATGTAGGTCAATGATATTTGGTATGTCATGGTCTATTGACTTTGAATGTTTTGCCTAGTTTATATGTTTAAATATAACCATTTTCATTTCAACATTTGCATTATTATACTATCAAAATAACATAAAGGCAAGACATATCTTTATGTCAACAGTTTATTAAATGCTATTATATTAACACATGTGCAGTCTTTGAGATGAGAAATTTTCTTTAAATGAAGGTGTAAATGATCATCACACAGCCAACCACCAGACAAATTGCTTAAGAAAATAAAGGTTAATGTAACCATCTCCAGATATGCTCATCTTCGTTGTAAAAATATGAAACAAATAATATTCAGAACAAATTGCCTCAGTCTAGGTTTAATAAACCTGATTGAAATGAGAAAACAATGGAAAGATGAGGTAAGCTCTCATCAGTTTTTGTTGATTTGCAAGCCTATAGACATGATTAATAAAGTATTTTTTTTGTTAAACATTGTTAAATGAACACAACTTCATGACTTACCACACATAAGAGATCTATATTTATTAAATTTTCCTTGAAATTTTAGCAAAAAAATCAAGTTTGGTATGAACTCCTGAAACATGCAAAGAAAAATATATCTTCATGACTTGCTTTTCCAGATATTTCAGTTTGAGTTAAAAAAAAAAATCGTGTTTAGATACTTTTCCCATAATAAACAAAAAGACATCTTCATCCATTTTATTTTGCAAAGCTCTCCTTAGTTTATGTGCCAAGTTGGTTAACAAAATGAAGGTTAAATGCAATAAATTGCTATTATTAGAGAGATAAAGTCATAGAAATTTTTCTTGCCACTACACATGCTGAAAAAAATCTGTCATTGTTTTTTCATGAAAGGAGGAGGTATTATTTGGCCTCTGAAATTGCAAAAATTGTAAATTATTCAGGTCTTTCAAAACTATGATAACTTAATGATAAATGAACAGGTTATTTAATCTGGACACTACAGTTTTCAAACCTGGTTACCAGATACCTGAAACTTAACAAAGATTGCACACATGTTGAAGTTGTGCACCTGCTATTATGGTATTGTTTTAGGAATTTTACTCCTTTTACCAGACTTGGGAACTTAGTAGTTTTTTGCAAAATTTACAAAAATATTGTATTAGTTTTGTGTTATCAAATAAGTTTTCAGGATAAGTTCAGTTTCTCATTTACTTTTAAGTATTTGGTTAATTTATTTGGTCTGTTTAATGGTAGTAAGGTGTACATGTCTGTCTGACAAGAATCGAGTGACCTTGACCCTTTTTCATTTTTCAATGTTCGATGTTTTAGGTCATTTTCATTAGTACAGCTTGTTGTATAATACATTCAAATATAAAATATAGATTAAGTTCCTATTATTACTTTGTAGGCAGATCCTTTGCAGTTAAAGAATTTTTTGAATCTCCTGAAAAAAGCTGCCCAGGGCCAGAGTATAGATCACATCACCTTATCTGTTCTGGCACCAGCATCAGCAAAAAATGTGGAGAAGCCCAAAAGTAAAATGATAGTTACCTCCAGAAAAGATTATCCTTTAACCACTAACTTTCCATCATCATTAATTAGTCTCCAGGTTTCTAGTTGTAAATTAAAAAGAATCGATTCGAGGATATTTGATTTGAAGAAATTGCAAGTTTTGAATTTAAGTGAAAACTGTGTTGAAGAAATTTCAACAGATTTTGGAAAGTTTACCACATTAGGAGAACTATACTTGAACAACAATTTTATCACTAGTATAAATCCGCGATTTTGTTTACAAAAGAACTTGATTTTAACATTGAGTATTTTAGACTTAAGCTACAATCAGCTTAAACTTCTACCTCTACAAATATGTGAGTTGTGTAACCTGTATAATCTCAAGTTGAATAACAACTTGCTAGAAAGTTTACCTCCAACTATAGGCAGACTCAGAAATCTGAGACTGTTTTCAGCTTCTCAAAACAAAATTGCACTTTTACCAGCATCTTTTATGCAGCTGAAGTTGGAATATGTTGATCTTTTTGGAAATAATTTCCCTGATGAAGTTGAGGATTCTCTTTTAGAAGACAATGTTGGAGTGCCATCACTTGTAGAAGCATGTGCCAGATCTGTCAAGAAATATAGGTAAACTTGTACAACAATGTAACCTTAAATTATCCAAGTTTATATTGAAAATGTTAGTTACATTTAAGGATTATCTACCCCAGGAATAGATTACCTTAGCTGTATTTGGCAAAACCTTTGAGAATTTTAGGTCCTCAATGCTCTTCAACTTCAAATTTATTTGGCTTTTTTCTCTTTTTTGAAACAAGCATAACTGATGAGTCTTTAGTAGACGAAATGCTTGTCTGGCTTACAAATATTTAAAAATTGTATCTGTGTCAGACTGATGAAATTATTAAAAAAAGTTGTGAATGTGTTTTATTTTCTAGACACACGGGTCAGATCTATGTATAAAAAATGTATCAAGATTGATGAGACTTGACTCACTTGAGAGAGGGGGTAGGAGGGGTTGTCATCCCGAATTCCCACAAAAAATTAATGCTGAATCCTGAATTTCTGATAAAATATAGCATTCTTTTCTGAATCCCAAAATTTAAGTCATTAATTCCAGTCTCAATAAGTGTAAATCCTGAATTCCCGCAAAAATAATGGCCCAATCCCGAAGTCCCAAAAAGTCCTTACACCCCTCTTGAGAACAGTCTGTGTCTACCCATTGTACAATGGAAAAAGAAGTTTAGTTTGTATATTTTTTCAGTATAAATTTCTGATAAAATTCACATCTTACTTAATGATTGTTTAGTATTTATGTAAGTATGCTCTTTTAAAGTGACCTACTGATGATCTAGATATTGATTTCTCATTCATCAGTTTAGGTTGTCTCAATGTTGCATTCATTATTTTCCAGAGTGCCTTATACAGATGAAGATTTACATGGACATTTGTGTAGATATTTAGATTCAGCCAGATTGTGTTGGTGTGGTGCATATTGTTTTGAGTCAAGTGCCAGATACATTCATAAAGTGTCTTTGAAAGACTTGACCTCTACTTCAACTTCAATAGGTGATGCAGGAAGAAATGAGGTTCCTATACAGGGATTTCTCTGTTCACCTCAGTGTTTGAATAAGTTCAAGAACAATCCCCGTGCATATTGGAAATAAGATAGAAACTTTCCTTATTTATTAATTTGCAATTTTAGTTTTGAACATTTTTGTAACTGTATATATATACCAAGTATTTGAATAAAATGAAGATTTGATTATAGAACATTTATATACCTGTTTACAAGATTATATTTTTGTATATTATAGATTTTGAAATTTGGAAGTCCATATTGAATTAATTGCTTATTTTTGTTGACCTTTATGAAATTTAAGTGGACTACATCCTGCCCCATGCTTTAAGAAACGTAGGAGAATTTTCTCTGGGTGCAGATCCTTGTGAATATCATCAAATGTTTCAGGAACTGATTTACATACCCCAACATGATAAATACAAGTATGATTTGTTTATAGATGTATTTTGGAAGAGTAACAATGTGGCTGAATATTCTCTTCATGCCAGTACAGAAAGCCTCTTACCAATTACAAAATATTTAATTATTAGTCTAGTATACAGCCTACAATTTTTGTTTCTGGTCATTGAAGTCAAAAAGCAAGACTAAGGAGTGCTGTTTCAGGTGTCAGCGGCAGAGGTGTCATGTATTTGTTTATGATTAAGGTAGGTCAAGGGGAAAGAACCATAAGTGGTAGGTCAATGATATTTGGTGTGCAGTTGTATAAGCATTGGCACATCTCATTTCCATGAAGATTATTTTGACCCACCCTCTCAGACAAGGTTTATTGACTTTTAAACTTTTGCTTAGTTTACATGTATTAGTTTGTGATTAGGTCAGTTTAAGGGGAACTAATAGTGGTAGGTCAATGATATTTGGTATGCATATGAATTAGCATTGGCACATCTCATTTCCATGGGGATTGTGTGGTTCCCCTTTTTTTTCCTTCTCAGTCATGGTTCATTGACTTTGAATGTTTTGCATTGTTAACATGTAAAAGTTTGTGATTAGATTAGTTTAAGATGAACAACTAATGTTAAGTCAATGATATTTGGTATGCAGTTGTATTGGCATTTGCAAATCTCATTTCCATGGAGATTATATGGCCCAACCCCTCATACTGGTTTATTGACTGAAACTTTTACATAGTTTACAAGTTTGTGTTTAGGTAAGTTTAAAGGGATCCTCTTATAAGTCTATTGTATTTGGTATGCAGTTTTATAAGCATTGGTATTTCATATTTCCATGGAGGTTGTTTGGCCCTGCACCTTCAGTCATAATTCATTGACTTTGAATGATTTGCATATTTTACACGTTTAAATATTGCCATTTTAATTTCAACATTTGCATTATACCATCAAAATTACAAAACACAAGACATATCTATCTCTGTGTCAACTGTTTATTGTTTAATGGTTTCATCATGTAAGGCAGTGTTACACGCTGAAGGTTGATATGTTGTCAACATATCTAATTTGCAAAATTACCAACATGAGATTATAAATAAGTAAGAGTCAATTAATTAATTCAACAGGCTGCTTCATCTTTTGAGCTTTGTGTTGTCATTACACACAATTATAAAGAAATCAAAAGTATTAATGTACTGTAAACTCGGATGACCCTGCTAATTGATGTTTGGCAGTAATTGATACAGATTTCCATCACCCTGAAGACTGCTAGCAGTTGTTTTAATTTCTTGTGTCCAGTGGTGAATATTGGGGATGATTTTGATATGTTCTGTTTGAACAATTGGTCGCCAAAAGGGGCACCTGGAAAAACTGAAAGGGGCTAGGCATGATTATAAATTAATGAATTGTCCTATTCTGGTCAGAAGTTACCGTATATATTTTTCAAAACCAGTGTCAGAAGTAACTGTATAAAACGAGTCTATCAGATACCCTCCCCTGAATGGTTCTTCTTACAAGTCCAAATGACCATGAATTATACCATACTCATATATGACTTGTTTGTGTATACAAGATTTGGTGGTTGCCCAAGGACCCTTTCTTACTATTTTCGTTGAGCCTGCGACATTTATGTTGCGAAAGCGAGACATAAGGATCCTAGATTCCATCGTCAGCAGCGTCAACATTTAGGTTCAGTCTGTGGTTGAAGTTTTTTTAGACATCAATAATTTTGTCATACCTTCATGGAATTTTATGAAATTTGGACAGAGGCTTGTTTATGACCAAAATACAGTATCCAGAGCAAAATTTAAAAAATTTTTTTTCATTTTTCCGTCTTTTACTAATAAATGGACTTAGTTTTTTTTTACAGTTAACATTCAGATTAAGTGGACTTTAACATTTACAGACAGTCTGGGATTCAATTTTTTTGACATGATAAATTTGTACACCTTCGTGGATTGTTATGAAACTTGGACAGAAGCTAATCTTCAAGACCATGAAATAGCATCTGAAGAAAAAGTTCGATTTTTTTTTAAATTCTGTATTTTACTGATAAATGGACTCACTTTTTAAGTCAACATAACACTTTTACACTGACAGCAGCAATCGCAGGTGAGACACAGGGTTCCACGGAACCCCTTACAAATTTTTATTAGGACCCTGCTGATTGATATTGGCGGAAGGCCTATGTTCATCAGGCCCTGTGTGTGTCAGGCTTTCACAAATCGTTTCTGCTCTCTTACTTTCAAACTTTGGAGTTAGCTAATGAAACTTGGCATAATTATCCATGCTTAATAGAAGGTGTACAAATAAGAAAATCATACATTTAAAGAATTGGTCACAAACTCAGTATAGCTTAGACATCTCTATGCATATGTACAAATTAGAGGGAACAGTAGTTTACCAATTTTCAAATTAGAAGATTCAAATCAAAGTAAAAAACAAAAACTGATGGACACATGACCCAGACCAGGTGTGTGGACAGAGTAAGAGTTTCTTGCTATGCATGCTTTACTTATTGTTTCAGCTTTCCTTGGGGTTTGGGAATATATTAGTGGTGTATCAGAAAATTGCAGTCTTATGTGGGTATATGCTTTATTTAAATCTAAAAACGAATTACTTCTAAGTAGAGTTCTAATTTGCATCTCAATTTCCTTGTTTACTTTAGTGGGGCCCTCTGTCATGTCTGTGATGGCATCCATCACTATCCTCTAGTTTTCCCTATTCCATAAAAATCCACTATGTTGGCCTTTCTCATTTTAAACATGGTCTTTTATGGTTGTGTAATTAGTTCTTTTAAAAAACTCATTTTACAGCAAGAATCATCCTCTTTATAGCTCACCTGGCCCAAAGGGCCAAGTGAGCTTTTCTCATCACTTGGCGTTAACTTTTACAGAAATCTTTTCCTCTGAAACTACTAGGCCAAAGTTAACCAAACTTGGCCACAATCATCATTGGGGTATCTAGTTTAAAAATGTGTCCAACGACCCGGCCCGCCAACCAAGATGGCCACCATGGCTAAAAATAGAACATGGGGTAAAATGTAGATTTTGGCTAATATCTCTGAAACCAAAGCATTTAGAACAAATCTGACATGGGTAAAATTGTTCATCAGGTCAAGATCTATCTGGCTTAAAATTTTCAGACAAACCAGACAACCCGTTGTTGGGTTGCTGCCCCTGAATTGGTGATTTTAATAAAATTTTGCAGTTTTTGGTTATTATCTTCAATATTATTATAGATGGAGATAAACTGTAAACAGCAATAATGTACAGCAAAGTAAGATCTAAAAATAAGTTAACATGACCAAAATGGTCAATTGACCCTTAAGGAGTTATTGCCCTTTATAGTCAATTTTTAACAATTTTTCGTAAATTTTTGTAATCTTTTACAAAAATCTTCTCCTCTGAAACTACTGGGCCAAATAGAATCAAACTTGGCCACAATCATCATTGAGGTATCTAGTTTTAAAAATGTGTCCGATGATCCCGCCTGCCAACCAAGATGGCCGACATGGCTAAAAATAGAACATGGGGTAAAATGCAGTTTTTGGCTTATATCTCTGAAACTAAAGCATTTAGAGCAAATCTGACAATTTGTAAAAATGTTCATCAGGTTAAGTTCTATCTGCCCTGATATTTTCAGACGAATCAGACAACCTGTTGTTGGGTTGATGCCCCTGAATTGGTAATTTTAAGGAAATTTTGCAGTTTTTGGTAATTATCTTGAATATTATTATAGATAGAGATAAACTGTAAACAGCAATAATGTTCAGCAATATAAGATCTACAAATAAGTTAACTTGACCAAAATTGTCAATTGACCCCTTAAGGAGTTATTGCCCTTTATAGAATTTTTTTTTTAAATTTTCATAAATTTTTGTAATCTTTTACAAAAATCTTCTCCTCTGAAACTACTGGGCCAAATAGAATCAAACTTGGCCACAATCATCATTAGGGTATTTAGTTTTAAAAATGTGTCCGATGACCCCGCCTGCCAACAAAGATTGACGACGTGGCTAAAAATAGGGGTAAAATGCAAGTTTTGTCTATTATTCTGATAACCGTTATAAATAGAGGAAATCTGAAAGGGTAAAATTGTTCAGAATGTTGAGCTCTACCAATTCTCCATATACGTCAAAATTGTCAGATGATTTCCTGTAGGAGTTATTGCCCTTAAATGACAAATTTTACCACTTTTTTCAATTTTTGCCTATTATCTTGAAAACTATAACAGATAGAGAGAAACTTTAAATTGCAAAAATGATCAGAAGGACAAGGTCTACAAATTAATCTTATAGTTGGAATCGTCGGTTGACTCCTTATTAGAGTTATTGCCCTTTGATAACGATTTGTACAATTTTTTTTGTGTTTTTGTCATATCTTAAAACTTATAATAAATAGAAAGAAACTTAAATATACAAAAATGATAAGCAAGACAAGACCTACTAACAAGTCAAATTTTGTTGGAATTATTGCCCTTTAATGATGATTTTTACCATTTTTTTTGCGTTTTACCTTATATGATAAAATTATAATAGATAGATAGAAACTTAAATAATCAAAAATGCAAGACAAGCAAGACAAGCCCTACTAACAAGTCAAATTTTGCTGATATAATTAGTAGCCTGTTACTTTTTATAGGAGTTATTGCCCTTAAATTAGGATTTTTTTTTACCCTCTTTTGTGTTTGGAGCAAAAGCTAAATAAGATAGAGAGAAACTAAACAAACTTCAATGATCAGCAATATAAGATAAAAAAGAAAACCCAGATATTTTTGTCATTAATTCTATTCTCGTCTACAATGTTGGAGAGTGTCCTTTGTTGAATATGCATATAGACCAAGGTGAGCGACACAGGCTCTTTAGAGCCTCTAGTTTAATCTTGCCTTGATCCAATCATAAAATGTATTTTATACAATGTTTATAATAACATTTGTTTTATTTGTAAATTAATTGTTTTAATGTAAAGGTAATTAACAGTAGCCTATTTTGATTTGCTAAGCTCAATCAGTAGTGGATCCAGGAAGTATTGAAAAGAGGGAGAAGTGGTTACATGTGAATGAGAGGAGAGGGGAGGGGGAAAACCTTTTTTGTACTAATTTATATGCCATTTCATAATCATTTGAAGAATTGGGTCTACCAAATGCTAAACTGACTTAGACAGGTATATTTTTCTTACTAGTAAATAAATATCATGTTTAAATACTGATTTGATTCATCATTCAAGTTGCCAGTATAAGTAAGCATTTGTGTTTTAATATACCTTGACACCTATTGATATTGAGGTCAGGGGTCAGGTTCATTGTTACTATAAATAGAATAAAATGGGAAAATGGTTAGTTGTTGTGGATGGTAACTTTTGAATTTCTCTTGCTTGATTGCAATGAAACTTAAATAGATGGAAGATATAGGAAAGGAGAAGAGAAGACTATTGATTTTTCTTTGGTCAAAGGCCATTGTTCTTGTTACTAGATTTGTTTTTTTAATCCGAACAGCATTGTTAACCATATAGTTAATATTCCTTTTTTGTCAATTTTTTTTTATTTTGTTGAGGTATTATGGTGGATCAACCTCTGAGACAAGATTGGAATGTAAGTTATCGGAATATTTGGGGGTCAACTTGACACAGGTCAAGGTTAGTGTTACTGAAAAAAACGTTGATTTCGGGATGGTATCCCACTATGAATTGCAAAATCTTGATACCAGTGAAAAATAAAGATGTTAGTGTGTTCCTTCAGACATACTAGTAGTTTGAATCCTTGAAATAAAAATGTTTTCTGTCAATAAATGTGCAGTTTGGGGAGTATTAGTAAGCAGTGCAAGCTCTTTACATGTTTTAAAATTGCCACATATTGTTTAATTAGCTTCTTCATAAAAATCCACTTCAATGATCTAAAATTAAGGTAAAGATTTGATTATTCATTAAATTTAGTCTGGTTTAATTTTATTAAATTTTGCAAAATGTCAAAGCTAAAACTTTGCTAAATATCGTGACGTCGGTTGAGAACTAAACTGTACGATTTTTTGGGTAAAGATTGCATAAAATGCAATCAAAACCCTATGGTACTGACTTAATATCTAAATCTTCACTCTGCTCTAGATATTGTAAATCTTTTCGAAAATCATTATTTACTGTCTAGCATAAATATTTATCATATAGGTCACCAACATCGTTTTTCGGTAAAGAAGAACTTGGCCACAATCATCATTGGGGTATCTAGTTTAAAAATGTGTCCAACGACCCGGCCCGCCAACCAAGATGGCCACCATGGCTAAAAATAGAACATGGGGTAAAATGTAGATTTTGGCTAATATCTCTGAAACCAAAGCATTTAGAGCAAATCTGACATGGGTAAAATTGTTCATCAGGTCAAGATCTATCTGGCTTAAAATTTTCAGACAAACCAGACAACCCGTTGTTGGGTCTGGTTGCTGCCCCTGAATTGGTGATTTTAATAAAATTTTGCAGTTTTTGGTTATTATCTTCAATATTATTATAGATGGAGATAAACTGTAAACAGCAATAATGTACAGCAAAGTAAGATCTAAAAATAAGTTAACATGACCAAAATGGTCAATTGACCCTTAAGGAGTTATTGCCCTTTATAGTCAATTTTTAACAATTTTTCGTAAATTTTTGTAATCTTTTACAAAAATCTTCTCCTCTGAAACTACTGGGCCAAATAGAATCAAACTTGGCCACAATCATCATTGAGGTATCTAGTTTAAAAAATGTGTCCGATGATCCTGCCTGCCAACCAAGATGGCCGACATGGCTAAAAATAGAACATGGGGGTAAAATGCAGTTTTGGCTTATATCTCTGAAACTAAAGCATTTAGAGCAAATCTGACAATTTGTAAAATGTTCATCAGGTTAAGTTCTATCTGCCCTGATATTTTCAGACGAATCAGACAACCTGTTGTTGGGTTGATGCCCCTGAATTGGTAATTTTAAGGAAATTTTGCAGTTTTTGGTAATTATCTTGAATATTATTATAGATAGAGATAAACTGTAAACAGCAATAATGTTCAGCAATATAAGATCTACAAATAAGTTAACTTGACCAAAATTGTCAATTGACCCCTTAAGGAGTTATTGCCCTTTATACTAGTAGTTTGAATCCTTGAAATAAAAATGTTTTCTGTCAATAAATGTGCAGTTTGGGGAGTATTAGTAAGCAGTGCAAGCTCTTTACATGTTTTAAAATTGCCACATATTGTTTAATTAGCTTCTTCATAAAAATCCACTTCAATGATCTAAAATTAAGGTAAAGATTTGATTATTCATTAAAATTAGTCTGGTTTAATTTTATTAAATTTTGCAAAATGTCAAAGCTAAAACTTTGCTAAATATCGTGACGTCGGTTGAGAACTAAACTGTACGATTTTTTGGGTAAAGATTGCATAAAATGCAATCAAAACCCTATGGTACTGACTTAATATCTAAATCTTCCAAGGTTTATCACTATCTTTAATAGTTCAAACAAAATAGTGTAGTCAATGTCATGCAATTTATTAATGATATGTTATACTTAGATATTCAAGTTACAATATAACGTGTATTTTGAATTACCATACATGTCAAGAGAAAACTTTTCCTTATTGAAAATTACTTAAGTAATTCATGGTGTATGAATCTGTTATAAAAATAGACTCAACTACAAATGTACAATCATGAACAAAGGAAGATAACTCCAACTCAAATTTATAATTTGCCTTTCTAATTACAATTCAGTGTTTAATTTTAAATTCACAAAATTGCAGATGAAAGCAATCTTTACCCTTCAGTGCTC
Source organism: Mytilus coruscus (assembly GCA_017311375.1). Lineage (NCBI taxonomy): Eukaryota > Metazoa > Mollusca > Bivalvia > Mytilida > Mytilidae > Mytilus > Mytilus coruscus. The sequence goes on from CM029599.1 coordinate 89,670,960, forward strand.
ACAAGTACTTTGATTAATACTTGCCAAGTTGGGACGATTTAGAGATTGGCATTTAGGTTATTAATCTGTCTGTGTCATTCCGTGTGTGTGTGTGTGTGTAGGTGTTTCTCTTTTGGCCTGTCAACATCTCAATGGCATAATGAATCAGTAACTTGAAACGATCGCTAATGACAAGTATAATTAATTTAATATACATTATATGTACTGGACTTGATGGTGATACCAAAAAATCGCTCACATTCGTCTTCGTAAAAAATGACGGAACAAAGGGACTGCTGGAAAAAAAGAAATTCTACGTTCAAGTTGCTCTCTCTCAATTGCCGATCTCCGTATATGCATACCCTTGCCAACTAGTTCTGTGTGAATTGAACGCAGAACTTTGCTATGCCGCTAAAAAAATTGTGTTTCACATTTTTTTATTGATAGCACATTGAAGAACAGAGGTCAATTACTATAGGAACCCCTTAGTAATGGACGTCTGATTAGATTAACGTGAACAATATTTGGATTATAATCTTTCTTGGAACAGATAGGACCAGTTACTGGTGGGAAATATTCAAAATGTCACACATAGGTTGATGGGTTTTAGACTTGTTTGTAATAATAGCATATTAACATTTAAATCTCCAATACTTCGTGTAACACAATTTTCTTAGTATGCAAAACACTTTACTCTACTCTAGATATTGTAAATCTTTTCGAAAATCATTATTTACTGTCTAGCATAAATATTTATCATATAGGTCACCGACATCGTTTTTCGGTAAAGAAGAATCGAACTTATAAATATGTGAATATTTTATAAATTTATAGGTAATACGTGACGCTCAGTATCTGCAAATTGGATACTGAAGGAAAAACATTTTTTTTATGCGAACTTAGATATCAATAGGTTGTATATAAGTTAAGTGCATGTAATATAATTAATATTTGTGTAAACTTTAGACAATTCGGAAATATAAGAACACATCTTAAGTATTTGTAGACTCACTGTGTTAAATAATAATTTTTAATCATTATGGATATTTTTAAAATATTGATAAATAGTACTTTTGTTTCAAGGATTTCTCGTTACCTTTTATAATTTTGACAATTCTACATGAAGTTGTTTTCGTCTTCAATTTTATTTTGATATTTATGATATTTCAAAAGCTACAGGGCCTGATTTAATCAGTCCAAGACTCCTGAGGTCGGCAGCAACTGTCTTGAAGTATCCGTTTACAAAACTTTTTAATCGATCCCTACTGACAGGGAGGTTTCCAGATGTGTGGAAACTAGCAAATGTTATACCTGTCTAAAAGAACAAAGGTGGCCTAGAATTTTTACTTAATTATAGACCAATATCTTTGCTGTCTGACATTGGTAAGACAATGGAGAGGTGCATTTTCAAATACCTTTTTAACTTCATTATCACAAATTATTTATTAACAAAATACCAGTCTGGTTTTATCCCTGGTGATTCGACGTTAAACCAACTGCTATGTATTATTAACGATTTTAGTAAAGCATTAGATGCAGGAAAAGAGGTAAGGTTAATTTTCTGCGACATAAGTCGAGCATTCGACCGAGTTTGGCACAAAGGCTTACTTTATAAGCTTTAAAAAATCGGAATTAATGGAGTATTGCTACTTCGGTTTGAAAGCTATTTGAACTCAAGAAGGCAACAAGTTGTCATTGATGGAGAAACGTCAGCTGGGGTACCCCAAGGGTCTATCTTGGGTCCTATTTTATTTCTAAATTATATAAATGACATAGTCAATGATATAGAATGTGATATTAAACTTTTTGCTGACGACACTTCAATTTATATAGTGGTTGATAACGAATATGAAGCGGCAGAAAAGTTAAATAAAGATATTGAGAAGATACATATTTGGTCTAATCAATGGCTTGTTAATTTCAACCCAAACAAAACAGAAATAATAACCATTTCAAAAAAGCACCATAAACCTCACCAGTTTATATGAATAATAATATCATAAAAGAAGTTGAGTCACATTAGCATTTAGGGGTTATTATAAATGAAGACGGAAGCTGGAATAATCATTTAAAAAGGATTATTGATAAGGCTATTCCACGATTAGCATTATTCCGAAAGCTGAAGTTTAAACTAAAAAGGAAGAATTTAGAAACTATTTGTTTATCTTTTATACGCCCAGTCTTAGAATATGGTGATATTGTCTGGGATACTATCCCTGATTATTTAAAAACATCTTTAGAAAACTTGCAATTAGAAGCAGCAAGAATCGTCACAGGTGGTACCAAGATAACATCGAGACAGTTGCTGTACGATGAAACAGGTTGGGAAACTCTGCAGTCTCGGCGTAATAAACATAATTTGTTAAAATTTCACCAAATGTTTCACAGAGATTGTCCTGATTATCTTTCTGTATTAGTTCCAAACCAGAGGATAGATCTACATGACTACAGGACTAGGGGGTCTTCAAATTTACAAACTATATTATGCAGAACAAGCTATTACCAGAAGTCATTTTTACCAGCCGTTATAAACCTTTGGAATAATATTCCAGACGACATTCGTTCAAATCAATCAAAATCTGTTTTTAAGACGTATCTCTTTCAAAATATTAATAAAATCCCTTTGTATTTTCACCTAGGCTGTAGAAGAGAACAAATATGATTAGCAAGACCCAGACTCCAGAGTAGTGTTCTAAGGGACCATCTATATATTTTAAAAAAATCTTATCGAAAACGCACTGTGTTCCTGTGGTCACGTAGAAACTACCTCTCATTACTTCTTCAAATGTCCAAACTAGAATGAAATTCGAAGGGATACTATCGGGACAGTCTCTTGTATTAACCTTAAGATTATCTTATATGGGGACAGTTTAAAGTCTGATGAGGACAATAGGCAAATATTTCATAAAGTTTCTGAATGTATAAATAAAACAAAACGTTTTGAAAGTTGACTTGGTATATGTTTTTATTAGTTATATATATATCGATGTCAAATTGAGTGGATTGCCCGTAATCGGACATGTGTGGTGGTTCCAATGACTGTCTATCAAGAAAGTAAAAGTTTACTGTTTCGTTGTTTTTTATTTTATTTTGTTTTGTTTGTTTGTTTTTTTTTTTTGGTATTTATTAAAATTTATTATATGTTACCTTAAACTGAATATAAGTGTTGGCACGTCATATTGTTTGCTAAATAAATGTCATTTTTTCGAGAGACGGATTTATAAAAGTTTTTCCAAACTTGTTTCCGAATCCCATATTTGAATTTCATGTAACATTGTACTACTTCATTGTTATAATTTTTCATTAATAAATACTGTTTAATATTACATCTTGTGGGCTCTTTAGATTTCGAGGGTATGAGTGCTCAGTCTTTATTTTAGCTATAATAGATCAGAATTTTTTTTCTGCTTGAGGTTTGCTCTATAGCTCGCTGATGTAATTGATACAAATGGCTTAAAAGTTAATTTTGAATTCTGGGCCAAAAAGGGAAACCTAAGATTTTGAAGACATGAACCATTATTAAGAACCCAATGGTTTTCTTTCCACTGGGAAGTTGCCTTAAGTTGAACGAATGAATGAATCTTTATTGCGTTAGCGACAACATTGCTAGGTATATACATAAATGACAAAAATGACAATATAGAGAACAATCAAATTTTGCAGAGATAATTTATTACAACGCATACAACATATTTACTGATAATTTGTGATCTTAATTTCCATGACGTCTTTAAATAATTACATAGTTTCTTTGTTAAGCTTTTTTGACCCAGGTTGTAACAAAAAAATAAGCTTTCTTGTATTTGGCCATGAACAATCGGAATATTTTGGCAAAAAGTTACATCTAAGAGTTCTATATACAGGACAAATCAACACAAAATGACATTCATCATCAATATTGTTCATATTACAACATTTTCAAAAACTATGGTTTCATGGAATATTGTCATAGCGACCTGTTTCTTAATTCAATTTTAAACTTACATGCGTAGTTTAGTAAGTATTGGTATTAAAATAGTATTGCAAATAATTCTCCATTTACAGAGAGACAGTTTTTCTCAAACATTTACATTAGCATAAAGTAAAATAACAAAAATACCGAACTCCAAGGAAAATCCAAAACGGAAAGTCCCTTATCAAATGGCAAAATCAAAAGCTCAAACACATCAAACGAATGGAAAACAACTGTCATATTCCTGACTTGATACAGGTATTTCCTTATGTAGAAAGCATACCAGCTTTGATAATATTGATAGTTGATACGAGATTTAATAAGGCAAACGATTCAGTTATGTTATCTTGGTTAATCCATATATTATTCGGCGCGTTACGTTTGCGCGAATCTGTTCTACGTTTGCTCGAATTTGTCCTTCGTTTGTGCGAAATTTACCCGTTAAAAAGTTACTATGTTTGCGCGAATTAATTAAATTTTCGAAAAAAAAAATAATTAAAAATTCGTCATCTGAAATAGAAAAGTGGTTTTAACACAACCAGGATTTGTGATTGCCAGTTCTTCCGGCGGAGAGGGTGGAGGGCAGTTTTGTAGATGATTTAATGTCAAATGATTCTGAGCATGAAAGCCGCAAACTATTTGCCAACTACTTAGTTGCAAATTACGTCACCAGTGAGTTTACAATACCGCCAAGAATGTGAACGACTGTTCCAAATGAAAGCACAGAACGTACCAACAATGGTTCATCGTCTTTTCACAGCGAGGGCTGACTTATATTGTTCCTGTCGAGATAATATACTGTGTTTTATTCCAGAATATGCATGGTTTTTGTCGAGCCTGTGACATTTATGTCGCGAAAGCGAGACATAGCGATCCTAGATTCCGTCGGCGGCGTCAACATTTAGGTTCAGTCTGTAGTTGTTTTTTTTTTTTTTAATTTTAAGACATCAATAACTTTGTCAAACCTTCAAGGAATTTTATGAAATTTTGACAGAAGCTTGTTTATGACCAAAACACAGTATCCAGATTAAAATTTTGAAAATATTTATTTTCATTTTTCCATATTTTACTGATAAATGGACTTAAGTTTTTTTTACAGTTAACATTCAGATTCGGTCTGAGATTAAAGTTTTTCAGTCATCAATTACTTTGTCAAACTCTTCATGGAATTTTATGAAATTTGGACAGAAGCTTGTTAATGACCAAAATACAGTATCCAGAGCAATATTTTGAAAATATTTATTTTCACTTTTCGGTATTTTACTGATAAATGGACTTAGTTTTTTTACAGTTAACAAGTTGATACAGTCTGGGGTTAAAGTTTGTTACACATCAAATACTTTGTCAAACCTTCATAGAATTTTATGAAACTTTGGCAGAAGCGTGTTTATGATTAAGAGATAATGTCTGAATCAAACTTTTGAAAATACATTTTCATTTTTAACCGAATTTCCGAAGGAAAAATCGGTTATTGATTTGGGGATGTACGGCTGGCGGGCGGGCGGCTGCCAAACAGTGTCCGTGCATTTACTCATGAACCGTTCAACCAAAGCTTTTCAAATTTTAATATGTTGTTACTAATGACAAAATGGAGGTCAAGTTCAATATTGACGATTTTCACTCTCACCGTTCAGGAGTTATGATTCTTGAAAGATTGAAAATGGTCTTTCCAGTCGTGTCCGTGCTTTAACTCATGAAGCATTCAACCAAAGCTTTTCAAATTTAAATATGTTTTTACTGATGACAAAATGGAGGTCAAGTTCAATATTGACGATTTTCACTTTCACCGTTCAGGAGTTATGGTTCTTGAAAGACTGAAAAATGGTTTTTCCAGACGTGTCCGTGCTTTAACTCTATGAACCGTTCAACCAAAGCTTTTCAAATTTTAATATGTTGTTACTGATGACAGAATGGAGGTCAAGTTCAATATTGATGATTTTCACTCTTACCGTTCAGGAGTTATGGTCCTTGTGATATTGAAAAATGCCAGGAACAAATAAATGTTAAAAAATCCGGTTTGCTGTCGCTCTGACAGCCTCTTGTTAGTATTTTTCTGATAGATTGACTTAGTTTTTTACAGTTAACATTTACAGAAGTCTGGGATTCAATTTTATTGACATGATAAGTTTGTAAACCTTCATGGATTGTTATGAAACTTGGACAGAAGCTAATCTTCAAGACCAAGAAATAGCATCCAAAGAAAAAGTTTGATTTTTTTTTTAAATTCTATATTTTACTGATAAATGGACTCAATTTTTAAGCCAATTTCAATTTTACACTGAAAGCAGCAATCGTATGCGAGACACAGGGTTCCGCGGAACGCCTTACGATTTTTTATACTTAAAATATTCCTTTCCAAGAAAAACAAGCTTATTTCTATTCAAAACTTTGCTATTCGACACATGTAGTGCTTTTTAATGTTTATATAAACGAAGAAACGACGTCTTTAATTATATAAATTATCTGTCAGTATAATTATTTTTTTTTTAAATCATAAAGTTCCGGATATTCTCAGGATTAAAACACAGATAAAAATTTACACAAACAAATTATAAGTAAATTCGCGCAAACGTAATTACCATTTGTTCATGCAAATGTAGGTCCACACTGAGACTACTATAACACATAGTAGTAGTAGTCTCAGGTCCACATAATTCATACATAGAAAAAACAATTAATGGTCATGTACGTTAGACAAAGTACATATTTATTTATGGGCCCTTGTCGGGCAAGATACATAAACATCATATTACACATGCATGCGAGAATAAGAGTTTTCAGTGAAAATACACAATACACAAAGAAATAAAATAAAATATGTGCAATGTAGGATTATCCATATTACAGTTTAAAGTGTGTAGTGTAATGAGGTAGCTTTTATAAAAATAGATATAAAATATATTAAAAGGAAATAATAGAACAAGAAATATAGTTTCATATTTTGTAGTACATGTAGTTCTCATGACCAGTGCACAGCAGTGGGGAACTTTAAATCACCACAATGCAGATGTCATCAAGGGGCTGTCGTTTAGAAGCAACTACAAATATTAATAGAAGCTTATCACCAATAGTGGGTTTTTTGACTAAATAAATGCACAGAAGCGAGGGGTTAGACACTGCTAACGAGGATGCCCATTTTTTTTTAATTTTTTTTATTTTTGCCATTATAAGCACCAGTACATAAGAATATAATGTTGATCATGAATTTAATGCAACAAATTTTTAACAATTCTATATTTTCTTAAAATACACATCGGGAGGTGTCCAAGTTCTACACATAAGTACGAGTTTTACCCAAGTTGAGTATAACGACAAAAACGGTTATGAACAGATTCTAGATCATTCTAGTAAATCATTTGCTAGGATGTTCAGACATAATCGAATGGTACAAATAATACATGAAATTTGTATTTAAAGAAGAGAAAAACGTCGAGCAGTCAGCCAGTATTTTAGGCTAAATGCTCATTTAAACGCCCATCGTTTCAATGAATATTCCGACACTATTGTGATCTATTGTGAAAGTACTGTCGAGGAAGCAAGAAAATTAAATGTACAAAGAGAGATAACCAATCTGTTTCAGATTGCTATTTCCAGGAACAGTTGTCTGCATTGACCGACATTACAGAAAGCTGTTTTACAACGAAAAATAGAGATGTCATTGCTTGGTAGTGTTATGAATCCGGTAAGTTTTTTGTTTGGGGACACACTGACTTGTAGGTGTACACATATATATGTTAGTGTTAAGATAATGATTGGATATGTTGTAATCATATATCACACACTTAAGATTTTTTCAGGTTTCACTTTCAGTTTTGGTTCATTTTGTCTTCTGTCATACGTGCTACTATAACATTTCGATAAAATGACAGGAGGTATTAACATGCCCTTCTGGAAATAAGTATAATGCTTGCTTCTTCTTGTAGTTGAAATATGTGGTATACATTATCTTTTACGATTGATTCAGTAAAATATCACTTCCCTTTTCGTCTTAATTCTAAAGTATTGGATTTTTTAGTTGAACGCGTGTCAGTTTTATTGAAATTCTGGTATTTGATTAATATTGTTCAAGCTTGTTGACAGAATAAGTGATTACGGTCACAGGCGTTTGGGGGAATGGACCCCCTTTTTTCTAAATATTTTTTTATAATAATAAATAAATAATAAATAAGCTTTATTTAGAGTCGGCAAGGTATACAAACAGAGACAACATAAGCTCTAATGAGCTTTTAACCGACATACAAGACATTTATAACAATACAACATATAACAATACAACACATAATACACATGCAATAAATTACACAGCACAAAATGAAGCACTAAAAAGCATGATGGTAATAAGCAGAATATAAGCATAAGCTAGGTATAAAAGCTAAAAGTACATAAGTGTAAACTAGGCATAAAAGCTGGTAAAATGCGTAGCATAAAATGTTTTAAAGAAAAAAGGGGGTATGATCTAAATGGTAAATAATTTTAGCATAATATATTCACTAAAAATCTGCACAAACTGTGCACTTACAGTCATTTCCATTCCATGACTTTAAAATATTTTTGAACTGACTAAAATTAGCAATTTTTCTAAAATCATCAGGTAGATCATTCCATAAAACAGCAGCTGTGTATTTAAAAGAGTTCTTACCATAGGTTGATGTTCGGACCCTAGGTATATCTACAATATTAGAATATCTAAAATTATATTTACAATCTTTCAATACAACTAAATCATGTAAACATGGTGGTGACAATTTATATAAAATTTTAAAACATTCAATAGCCATGTTACGCATACGTCTTATTTTCAGTGATGGAACCTTTGCTCGTAAAAGTAGTTCATCATATGAACTAGCATAGTCTTCATATATGAATCGTAAAGCCCTTTCCTGAATTTTTTATTTTGTGTATTAAGTTTATCAGTAAATATTCTTAATATCTGAACTTATTTTCAGTTATTTAATGTGTTCTTGCTCTTATCCATATGACATTACAATAACAGCAGTTTATAAGATAAGATAAGATAAGATAATCTTTATTTCAAACTCGAAAGGTCCATATGTATATATATATTTATCGCTATTTTGTGCATTTTTCCTTTGATCTTTTTTTGTGATAATTTTTCATATCATGCTACTCGCTTGAGATGGAAAATTATCGCTAGAAACTAAGGAGGCACGTGGCGTTGCTAATGAAATTGACACGAAATTGACAACGTCGTCATAGGTAAAATAGCGATAAACAGATTATCATTGGTCATCTCAACTTGATTGCTTTTCTCGCTTTCGCCGTCCCGGCTCAAGCGAGAACATCAATCTCGTTGAGATGATCAACGATAATCTATAAATACATGAAACAAAATATTCTGTTCAAACAGAATATAATGTTAAAATATTTACAGTATTAACACCCAGTCTACCATAAAACCATGCAAAACAGTCCACAAGGGGGGTCATCAGATTTAATTAAAACTTTGTTTGCTTAAACAACATTATGAAAGAAGTCCAAAAAACAAATATTTCAGCTGGTTCCCATGCCTTTCAGTTAGGAGATGCTGTAATGTACCGGGAACCAGTTTCCCCAGTTGGATGCAGTATTTTTCTATGAAAATGACCAATTTCAACACCCTCAAACTTATGAATGCAGAAAACAACGAGATAAAGAACGATGATTTATTGAATAATAAAGTGTTGAAGCCTTATTAACTCATCAGTACTTGAATTTACGAGAAACAGTTTGTGGATTATTCCCAGGGAGATAATCCAGTTAAAAAAATATTTTCAGAAAATCATAAAAAGTACGTATTTTTAAAATTATCTAGCCTTTGGTCCATTAAAAATATAAAGATAACTCCCTATGTTTTATCAATTGGAATACTTAATTATGCATTTTAGCTAGTAAACTTGCTGGGGTCTCATTGTAGTACGTTCTAAAATTCTAATCTAAAAATGCCTAAATTTACATTTTCTCTCAATAAATCAATGAATTTAAGAAAGTATTCTGTAGATAATTTTGGAAATGTAAGTGTTTCTTTTTCAAAAGTACTATAACATTTAACAAAATAAGTCAAAGTAACGATGACCATAGTTTAGTTACAATTTATGATGCCATAGATATTGAATTTCTGTGATACAAAGGGAGATAATCCAGTAAAAATGCAATTTTAAAAATCTTAAAATCACATTTTTGTAAACTTACCAGCTCTCTGCCCATTAAAAAATAAACATATTTCTATTTGGTTATTTTAAGTTACAGAGTTAAGAACGCATTTTATCATATACGATTGGTTGACTCTTGTTTTAGTACTTTTCAGAATTTTCCTTTAATAATGTCCAAAGGAGAAAGTCCGGTAAGGGCTAATTTTGGCCTAAAATTCGAAGTACATCTGATGAAAGATTTTTGTCATTTTTTATACAATTAAGTGTCTTCTTCGGTCGATTCAATTAGATTATGTTAAAGATTTTAACTGAATTGGTCATCAAAGAGGCTCAAATTCAAGCTTAAATATGAAAAATCTTTCAAATATGTCATAAAAAGTCACTTTTCAGATGGTTTTTGTCTAAAATGGAAGTGGCCGCATTCGTGTTCAGTCTCAACATTTTTATATGTTATGTATTATCAATAAATACAACATATATTTAAATATTAAGACTGAACACAAGTGCGGCCACTTCAAATTTAAACAAAAAGCGTCTTAAAATTAGCACAAATGACAATATTGTGAAGATTTCAGTATTTTTGCATGAAATAATGATGCTAGTACCTGATGCATGTCCATTGTACTGTCAAAAAAGCCCATATTTATATAACAAAAGTATTCTACTTTCCAATAAATAGCTAAACGTTTACATTTTCAACAACTTTGAAAAACACTGTATTTTGGGGTCAAAGAGGGGTCTTACTGGACCTACTCCTTTACAATTTCTCTTACAGAATCAATGAATTTTAAATATCAATCTGTAGATAATTTTGGAAATATATAAATTTTGTTTTTTTTAAACTTACGGAAGCGTATTAGGGCCATGCTTTTTTATTTATTTTTTTTTCAAATTGTCGACTTTAATCTAGGAATTATCAACTTTAATCTTGGAATTTCCAGCTTTAATCTTGGAATTATCAACTTTAATCTTGGAATTATCAACTTTAATCTTGGAATTTCCAACTTTAATCTTGGAATTATCAACTTAAATCTTGGAATTATCAACATTAAACTTGGAAATTCTTTTTGCAACTTTAATGTTGATAATTCCAAGATTAAAGTTGATAATTCCAAGATTCCAAGATTAAAGTTGGAAATTGCAAGATTAAAGTTGAATTTTTTGGTAGTGGTGTGCTATGTTTGTCTAAAACAATATACCTATTTTTATATAATATTAACTAATATTTGGTACCTTTATTTATTATAAAAATTGTGACCCGCCATGACATTTCCAGGCTTATGGAGGTAGAACGTCATTGTTAGAAAAATTATAAACATGATAAATATCGAGATTCAATGGAATACGTATTTGTGAAGAAGAGATAAACACTTTACCTTGGCTTCTTTTTTGCGGAAGCCGAACTATACATCATATATAAGTTTTTATGAATGGTTTTACACTAGTAATTTTTGGGGCCCTTTTTAGCTTACTGTTCATTGTGAGCCTAGGCTCCGTGTTGAAGACCGTACTTTGACCTATAATGGTTTACATTTATAAATTTTGACTTGGATGGAGAGTTGTCTCATTGGCACTCATACCACATCTTCTTATATCTATTTGAAGAAGTTTTACGTTATCGTTTGAAGTGAAAAATATTTGAATCTACATTTTGAATTGATAGAAAAAAAAATCTCTGCTCTGTAGATTTTCTTTCATAAATGGAGTCTGAAATTTATCCATAATAAATGCACCGTATCAAATGCATATAAGAGAACACCTACTTATAAACTGTTACGCGTCGCATACTATGTATAGAGACATGCATAATAAATCTAAATTAAAAGACAAATTTAAAGAAAGGAATTCTTAAATTCTCTGCTCTATAGATTTTCTTTCATAAATGGAGTCTGAAATGTATCCATAATAAATGCACTGTATCAAATGCATATAAGAGAACACCTACTTATAAACTGTTACGCGTCGCATACTATGTATAGAGACATGCATGATAAATCTAAATTACAAGACAAATTTAAAGAAAGGAATTCTTAAAGCTCATGGATCTACAATCTGTCAATACCTGTATCTTGGCATTGCACAAGGTCATGTTATTCTCTGACTGTTTATGACGTCTTTACACTAAATCCATTGGATGTTGGATGTGTACGGATTGATAATTTAGTCTTAGATGCATGATTTTTTTGTTAGTTGTTAGTGGCTTTGAACTAGCTGTCAGATAACTGCGAGTACTCTCAGATCTGTTCCTAGTGCCTTTTTGTTGTTTGGATGTACAAGTACCCTGCCACGTCCACTTGCATTTTTGTCCATCTGATGAGTTAAGCCTTTCTCAACTGATTTTTATAGTTCGTTCTTATGTTGTACTGTTATATCACTGTCCCAGGTTAGGGGAGGTTGGGATCCCGCTAACATGTTTAACCCGCCACATTATGTATGTATGTGCCTGTCCCAAGTCAGGAGCCTGTAGTTCAGTGGTTGTCGTTTGTTTATGTGTTACATATTTGTTTTCGTTCATTTTTGTACATAAATAAGGCCGTTAGTTTTCTCGTTTGAATTGTTTTACATTGTCATTTCGGGCCTTTTATAGCTGACTATGCGGTATGGGCTTTGCTCATTGTTGAAGGCCGTACGGTGACCTATAGTTGTTAATTTCTGTGTCATTTTGGTCTCTTGTGGACAGTTGTCTCATTGGCAATCATACCACATCTTCTTTTTATATTTGACAAATTTTAAACTAACTTCATTTCAACAAGTTTAAATTACATGTTCTAAAATAGAGCTACAAAAAATCAAAATTCTCTGCTCTATAGATTTTCTTTCATAAATGAAGTCTGAAATATATCCATAATAAATGCACCGTATCAAATCATATATGAGAACACCTACTTATAAACTGTTAATTGTCGCATACTATGTATAGAGACATGCATGATAAATATAAATTAAAAGACAATTTAAAAAAAGTACTTCTTATGGCTTACTTTGACAAATTTTAAACTAACTTCATTTCAACAAGTTTAAATTACATGTTCTATAATAGAGCTAAGAATTGTTTGTATTGCAGTAAATTTAATTCTTTGAATTTTATACAAATACGCTATAGAACATTACTAAGGGCCAATAAATACAATGATTTTGTACTTTATAAATTAGTGCCTTCAATAAATAAAAGTCGTCATAGAACAGTCTCATTTTCATACCGGTATTCGAAATGACTCGTTTCATTGCTATTACAACAAATATGTCGTAATAACATGACAGAGAGTTTTGTTTCGAATATTCTAGATAAATAAACAAAAAGCAAATTTTAGACAATGCATCCTCTTTAGCCTATAAGTGTCTAGTCACATATAGTTAACCACGTTATTCTCACAATGACGTTCTACCTCCATAAGTCTAGATATGTCATGGTTAGTCACATATATGTAATAAAATATGTACAAAGAATGACCTTTACTTGTGTACAATATTTTAATGTAAATATAAAGTCCCTGATTGATTCAAATACCACAATTGGCCATTAATATAAGATTTCCATAACATATTTATAGAAGAAATGTAGAACATACTCCAAATCAATATAAAATTATGAAAGAACTATGCATATCAATATAGAATGTCATTAAAAAGTAGCGTCATAAATATAAAATCTCGCAAAATTATGGCCAATATTTTTGGCATATCCACATATACCCATTATTGGGAAGTTACAGCTCCCCCTTTTCAAGGATATTAGACTACGTGAAACTATACAAGACTTTAGATACACGTCTATTTTTCTGTAACATTTGACAAAAAATGTAGCCAAGAAAATAATTATAATTAAATTGAGTATACGGAGAAACACAATAAACTATGGACTAGAAGTAATATATCAGTCATTTTTAAGATTAAAGTTGATAATTCCAAGATTAAAGTTGGAATTTCCAAGTTTAATGTTGATAATTCCAAGATTTAAGTTGGAAATTCCAAGATTACAGTTGATAATTCCAAGATTAATGCTGATAATTCTAAGATTAAAGATGATAATTCCAAGATTAAAGTTGATAATCCCAAGATAAAAGATTAAAGTTGATAATTCCAAGATTAATGTGGACAATTTGAAAAAAAAATAATAAAAAGGATGGCCCTAATACGCTTCCGTAAAAACCATTATTATACTTAACAATTTAAGTTAAACTAACAATGAAGATAATACAACTACAATAAATGAAGCCATAAATATTGATTTTCTATTGTACAAAAGGAGATTATTCAGTAAAAAATGCATTTTCTAAAATCTTTAAAAAGTATCTATTTTTTCTTCAAATTAAGCATTCTGCTCTTGATACATTATAAGTGTTTCGATATTTCTTTTCTTTACATAAAGTAAAATATAAAACAAAGCATACCAAGGTGCAATAAGTGAATGTTTAGACCAAAAAACTGATTGTGATTTTTTTCTATGATTCTGTTGAAAAATGTCAACATTTGCAATTTCTGAAAAAAATAAAAAAAATCAATCTGTATATCCATGTTGTTTTAAAGTGGTTTTTTAAAAAAAAGAGCAATAATCTAACAAGGTGTAGAAAGCTAACAAATTACAGTTATCATAACATTGATTTTTATATAACCAAGGGGATATTACAATGAAATCTAATTATAAAAACAGGCTTCTAAAATAATTTGTGCTGTCATATTTTTACTAGAGTTAACTCATCAAAATTAAACTCATCTCATGTATTTAACTGTTTCTTTCTACGAAATAATTGTAAATCTAGTTTTTCTTGCTTTTTAAAGTTTCTATCTATAGATTGTAGTTTTTAAGATACTTGGCAAAAATGCAAAAAATTGTAAAATATCTTCATTATTTTAATATTTATTTTCATTTTACGTATTTTACTGATAAATGGATATAGATCTTTTTACAGTTAACAAGTAGTTACAGTCTGGGGTTAAAATTTGTTACACATCAATTACTTTGGCAAACCTTCATACAATTTTATAAAACTTTGGCAGAAGCCTTTTTATGATTAAGAGATAATGTCTGAAGCAAACTTTTGAAAATATATTTTTTTCAATTCAGTATTTTTCCGAAAGATGGACTTAGTTTTTTACAATTTACATTTACAGACAATCTGGGATTGAATTTTTTTGACATGATAAATTTGTAAACCTTCATGGATTGTTATTAAACTTGGACAGACGCTAATCTTCAAGATCAAGAAATAGCATCTAAAAAAAAATGATTTTTTTCAATTTAGTATTTACTGATAAATGGACTCACTTTTTAGGTCAACATTATACTTTAACACTGACAGCTGCAATCAAGGGCGAGACACAAGAATCCGAGGAACCCCTTACGAATTTTGTATTGTAAAGTATCTATCTATTGCAGTTGTCTCATAAGCAATCAGTCCATATCTCTTCATTTTCATATTGACAGGACAAGAAAAAATATGTTTGGTTTTAGGGTGACATATGAATTTAGATATTTTACCTTGACTTTTTATTTGACCTTGAAGGTCAAAGATCAAGGTCATCATCCACAGTACGTGACACATGATTTTGAGGTGCTGCACTTGTGTGTCAAGTATGAAAAGACTTTGTCAAGGGAGAGGAAAAGGTGTGCTCAAGATAAGAAAATGTAAAAAAAAATCAAGTATTTTGACCTTGAGGTCAAAGGTCACGGTCATTTGACGGTTTTAATTTTTATGAGATACACTCTTATTGTAATACACCTTCATGCCAAAAAATATCATAAGCCAGTGTCAAAAGATAAATAAGTTTTCATTATTAAATACACGGATTATTGTGAAAAATATGTTAAAATTACTCATTTTTATTCCGTTGCCATGGTAACGGTGTAGGAGACCCCAGCTCAAAAATCATAAAACTTGTAGCACATATGTAAACCTTTATCGAAATATTTAAAACCTTAAAAAATGCATTGTACTTTACAAGATTTCCCGTCTTTTTGTTGACCTTTTTAGGAAGTATCTAAAAAATGTCCAAAATGCCCTTTTTAGACCGATCAGCCCCAAAATGTAGCTGTACTCAAGCAAAAACATTTTGTCAAGTTTCGAAGGCCGAATGATGTTTGTTATAAAAATAAATTCAAATATCAGCTAAACATAATCATTTCTAGCATATTCAGAGTAACAAAATTGTGACATTTTTGTGGAAATTTTGGGAAATTAAGCCTTTTCCAATAGATGGCGCTGCAAAATCTAAAATAAGCCTTAAATCAAATTTTAAAGCTAGAATTTTTTTTCTCTTGACTATCATAACGTATGTGCAAAATTTCATTACATTTGGTTGACAGGTCATGTGGACCCACTTATAAGCTTTTTGCATTGTTCTATCAAAGACTGGGTGTTAACTATAATTAAAGATTTAACTCATTGTACCATACTCTTACCAATATATTTGATCCTCTATTCTTATTTTCCATCAAAATATATAAACTCCTGTAGGCTCCTATTCATTATAAAATGAATAGTTAAATAGTTTGCATCTAGAAGAAAAAACTTCAGAAATATGATAAACAACACTAAAATGTAGTTTGGCAGTATAAAAATATGCTGGGAATACTACGTGATCTAAAACATTTATAGGTCTCATGTTATTTTTTATCGACCGCAAAAAATTTTGCGGTCGTATATTGGTATGACGTTGGCGTCGTCGTCGTCATGTGAAGACGCATTGGTTTTCGCACTCTAACTTTAGTTTAAGTGAATGGATCTCTATGAAATTTTACCATAAGGTTCAATATCACAAAAGGAAGGTTGGGATTGATTTTGGGGGTTATGGTACCAACAGTTAAGGAATTAGGGGCCAAAAATAAGCATTTTTGTAACTTCCAGACATAACTTGTGTGTTAGTGTATGGATCTCTCTGACTTTGTACCACAAGGTTCCATATCACAAAGGGTATGCTGGGATTGATTTTTGGGGGTAATTGCCTGAAACGTTTAGGAATTAGGGGCCAAAAAAGGGGCAAAAAACAAGCATTTTTCTAGTTTCATGACAATAACTTGTGTGTATGTGTATGGTTCTTTCTGAAATTGTACTACAAGGTTCCATATCACAAAGGGAAAGCTAGAATTGAGTTTGGGGGTAATTGCCTGAAACGTTTAGGAATAAGGGGCCAAAAATAAGCATTTTTCTAGTTTCCAGACAATAACCTGTGTTCAAGTGTATGGATCTCTCTGAAATTGTACTGCAAGGTACCATACCTCAAAGGGAAGGCTGGGATTGAGTTTGGGGGTGATGAATCATAAGGGGTTCAAAAATTTGGGGGATTTTTTTTTTCCTTTTTCCTTTTTTTTCTTTAAAATTTTCCATTTTAAGTTGGTTATTTCTGATTTATATTTAAAAGCAAATAATAATGATATGGCAGGAGATACACACCAAACAGGATGTGTAAATTATTATATAATAAGTATTGTGCAATAGCAAGAAATCTTCAATTGCACAGTATTGCGCAATAGCAAGAAATATTCAATAGCACAATATTGCGCAATAGCAAAAAATTGTCAATTGTACAGTATTGTGCAATAGCAAGAAATATTCAATTGCACAGTATTGCGCAATTGCAAGAAATATTCAATTGCACAGTATTGTGCAAAAGAAGATACTTTGTATAAATTGCTTATTTCTTGACCAATTTCAATGGGGTTTTATTCTTGAACTCTTGGGGTTCTTTAATATGCTGAATCTAACCTTGTGTTAACTTTTTGGATTTTGGGCCCCGTTTTTAAATTGGTCCACATTGAGGTCCAAAGGGTCCAAAATTAAACTTTGTTTGATTTCATCAAAAATTGAATTATTGGGGTTCTTTGATATGCCGAATCTAACTGTTTATTTAGATTCTTAATTTTTGGTCCCGTTTTCAAATTGGTCTACATTAAGGTCCAAAGGGTCCAAAATTAAACTTAGTTTGATTTTAACAAAAATTGAATTCTTAGGGTTCTTTGATATGCTGAATCTAAACATGTATTTAGATTTTTTATTATGGGCCCATTTTTCAAGTTGGTCCAAATCGGGGTCCAAAATTAAACTTTGTTTGATTTCAACAAAAATTGAGTATATGGGGTTCTTTGATATGCTGAATTAACCATGTATATAGATTTTTGATTTTTGGGCCCCGTTATCAACTTTGTCCACATTGAGGTCAAAAGGGTCCAAAATGAAACTTTGTTTGATTTCAGCAAAAAATGAATAATTGGGGTTCTTTGATATGCCGAATCTAACCGTGTATTTCGATTCTTAATTTTAGGTCCCGTTTTCAAATTGGTCTACATTAAGGTCCAAAGGGTCCAAAATTAAACTTAGTTTGATTTTAACAAAAATTGAATTCCTAGGGTTCTTTGATATGCTGAATCTAAACATGTATTTAGATTTTTGATTATGGGCCCAGTTTTCAAGTTGGTCCAAATCGGGGTCCAAAATTAAACTTTGTTTGATTTCAACAAAAATTGAGTATATAGGGTTCTTTGATATGCTGAATTAACCATGTATTTTGATTTTTGGGCCCCGTTATCAACTTTGTCCACATTGAGGTCAAAAGGGTCCAAAATTAAACTTTGTTTGATTTCATCAAAAATTGAATTATTTGGGTTCTTTGATATGCCGAATCTAACCGTGTATTTAGATTCTTAATTTTTGGTCCCGTTTAAAATTGGTCTACATTAAGGTCCAAAGGGTCCAAAATTAAACTTAGTTTGATTTTAACAAAATTGAATTCTTAGGGTTCTTTGATATGCTGAATCTAAACATGTATTTAGATTTTTGATTATGGGCCCAGTTTTCAAGTTGGTCCAAATCAGGGTCCAAAATTAAACTTTGTTTGATTTCAACAAAAATTGAATATATGGGGTTCTTTGATATGCTGAATCTAACCATGTATTTAGATTTTTGATTTTTGGGCCCCGTCATCAACTTTGTCCACATTGAGGTCAAAAGGGTCCAAAATTAAACTTTGTTTGATTTCATCAAAAATTGAATTATTTGGGTTCTTTGATATGCTGAATCTAACCGTGTATTTAGATTCTTAATTTTTGGTCCCGTTTTAAAATTGGTCTACATTAAGGTCCAAAGGGTCCAAAATTAAACTTATTTTGATTTTAACAAAAATTGAATTCTTAGGGTTCTTTGATATGCTGAATCTAAACATGTATTTAGATTTTTGATTATGGGCCCAGTTTTCAAGTTGGTCCAAATCAGGGTCCAAAATTAAACTTTGTTTGATTTCAACAAAAATTGAATATATGGGGTTCTTTGATATGCTGAATCTAACCATGTATTTAGATTTTTGATTTTGGGCCCGTTATCAATTTTGTCCACATTGAGGTCAAAAGGGTCCAAAATTAAACTTTGTTTGATTTCATCAAAATTGAATTTTGGGGTTCTTTGATATGCTGAATCTAACCGTGTATTTAGATTCTTAATTTTTGGTCCCGTTTTCAAATTGGTCTACATTAAGGTTCAAAGGGTCCAAAATTAAACTTAGTTTGATTTTAACAAAATTGAATTCTTAGGGTTCTTTGATATGCTGAATCTAAACATGTATTTAGATTTTTGATTATGGGCCCAGTTTTCAACTTGGTCCAAATCGGGTCCAAAATTAAACTTTGTTTGATTTCAACAAAATTGAATATATGGGATTCTTTGATATGCTGAATCTAACCATGTATTTAGATTTTTGATTTTTGGGCCCCGTTATCAACTTTGTCCACATTGAGGTCAAAAGGGTCCAAAATCAAACTTTGTTTGATTTCATCAATTATTGAACTCTTGGGGTTCTTTGATATGCTGAATCTAACCATGTATTTAGATTTTGGATATTGGACCATAATAGGTGAATGTCCAATTTAAAATTTTTAAGTTCTTAGACCTCATTCATTCTGTGTCAGAAACCTATGCTGTGTCAAATATTTAATCACAATCCAAATTCAGAGCTGTATCAAGCTTGAATGTTGTGTCCATACTTGCCCCAACTATTCAGGGTTCGACCTCTGCGGTCGTATCAAGCTGCGCCCTGCGGAGCATTTTATTAAATATTTACAAAATGACTAGTTCTTTTATGTTTTGCTAAAATGACTATTATATAAATCATAATAAATATTCCAGTTAACACAAATGTTATTGAGGTAGTGTTTAATTTTTCGGATAATGCATTACCTGTGTTTAAATCTCCATTAAATCATGGTGTCCATTATTTTGATCCTAATCTAATTTTGTTTACAAAGTAAAAGAACAGATTCATATTTAACCCTAATAATTCAGTCCCTCCCCGGAATCAATCTCTCCTACTTGTTAATAACCCGAATAATTCAGTCGTTATATTCCACTGCTCTACGATGGCTACATTAACGCCCCTCCCCGGAATCAATCTCTCCTACTTGTTAATAACCCGAATAATTCAGTCGTTATATTCCACTGCTCTACGATGGCTACATTAACGCCTGAAGTCCTTGTCAATAAAAAATCGTCAAATTATCATTTGGAATTAGCTCGGGATTTACCTACCTCGATAATATTGTGCTATTAGCTGATTGGCTCTCTCTCACAGAGGGCACCAATCAAAATCCTGGATTTGTGACGCGTTTTTATTGTATAAAGAATTCAGGCCCTCGAGAGTGGGAGAGTCGATCACGGGGAGGGACTGAATTATTCGGGTTAGCTTGTTAATGGAGTAATCGTAGATCAGCGAAATATAACGACTGAATTATTCGGGTTAATTCGTAATATAATATTCTATAATGTGAATGAAAAAAAAACTAAATGATGGAAATTGTAAAATTTTTTATTAAATGCTCTAAGAAAATGGTAATAATAACAAAAAAATGGGGTCACTACACTCATTTTCTTGCTACTTTACTAAAAAAATTGAAAAGAGAGAAATTTAACTTTTTTTATAAATCTGAATAATCTGAGTTATCCACCCTTTTAAAAGTAGAAGGCACATTTTGGGGCTCCTGCAAATTGACAGAAAACACAACATTGTATGATACTATTACTAATCACAATTTTTAATTATTAGAAGTCAGAAATACTTTTAGGAATTTGAATATTAGCCTTTGAAGACACTATTTGACTACAATGTCTTTAAAGTGATTGGTAAGCAAGAATTGTCACAATATAAGCAAATATACTGGTAGGTTTATTTTAAAAACATTTTGGTTAAATTGCAACCTATGTACTTTGATAAAAAACAATTCAGTTTTGTTTAAAATATTCCCTTGTCTTGGGATATTCTGATTAACTATAATTTTATGACTATATAACATGTATAACCCATGAAAAGGATATATTTTAAATAGAACTGCAATATTGTTTTTTTTTATAAGAACATAGATTCAATATTTGATTCTAAAAATCAGATAGCTTAAAAATATTAAGGTCCCAAATCCTACTTTCTCCTTTTCAATCAATCAAAAGTTTTCTATATTTGTTACAAAAGTTATTAAAATAGGTATTTGGTACAAAAGTTATTAAAATAGGTATTTGTTACAAAAGTTATTAAAATAGATGAATGATGAGCCGAAAATAAATTGTACTTTTTCATAAAAATATGCATATCTATTTCAGTAAAAATCTGATCAACTCATTTGTGGTAATTAGGAATTCAATATAGAAGTAGTATAGAATATTCCCATACTATAGCTGTTTCAGTGGTATCCTTTGTTTCAAGTTCAATTGAATAGATGTAAACAAGATCATTACCAAAATTATTCAGTGAAAGCCATATCATCCATATATCAGAGTGGGGAATTTACAGGATAATGCTTACTAATCTTTACATTCTTCTTCATACAAATAAAGGAGCACATGAAGTCTTTAAGAAAAGGAGCACAGTTGGTTCCAATAGGAAAAACATTCCCACAAATATTAACGTGTAGTCTTGTTATGAAAAATTCCAAATTAGTTGAGGTTTGATGATAATACCAAATCTGGCAATTTTTGCCGTAAAACATATCATGTCGGAGGCTCCTCTATTTTCTGATTCTAATGTTTACCATCATTGTTTTCCATGACTTATCTTAACTAAATACTGTACCGGTATCAATTGTATCAATGCTGTACTGAATGTGTGCAGACTTATATAATATTTGGGTAATTTTAATTCCTTTATTGCAGCCTATCCCTTATATTGGTAGTATTCCTGGAGGGAAGTTGACCCCAGGGTTTCAGATTGTAATTCAAGGTGTTGCTCCTGGCCATTCTGAGGGGTAAGAGTATCAAATGATTAGATTTCTAGTTATTTTAACATTTTATCTGTTGTAAAAAATCTGTTGATTTGATTTTCATTTATATATACATAAACAGTTACAAAGATGATTTTATGCTACAATGCCAACTGAAGTTACATAGTCAGAATATGATAAATAGAAAAATGCATTTCAAAGCTTTAATGTGAAATTCAAATGCTATGAAAATTAAGCATATCAGCAGTTCTTATATTAATTCAGTCATATTCTTGTATCTTTAAAATGGTTATGTAAATTCAGAAATTATTGCGTGCATTTATTATTGCGATTTTGTCATTTTAGACTAAAATGCGATTTTAATTTTTGCCATATTGAATTTACAGTACTTTGAATTAATCCATGAAAAGGTTATTTTAAGCTATATTTAATGTATTTGTTTGGTATATTTCTTTTAGATTTTAAGCAACAAGTATATATGAAGACTCCTGTCTGATATTTTTTTTCAGCTTTTCCTTTAATTTAGCATATGGATCAGCTATTGGCGCACCTCGCTCTGACACTGCTCTGCATTTCAACCCAAGGTTTACTCAGAATTGTGTAGTGAGAAATTCTTACAAAAATAACAACTGGGCTGGTGAGGAGAGACAAAATGGAATGCCATTCACAAAAAACACTCCTTTTGAAATTATTGTCTGTGCAGATGTTAATTGTTACAAAGTAAGTTTGACTTTATTTGGTCTTTAATGTTTTTCAGTTTTGGGTTTTGTTTGAAACATTTTTCAAAGAGCAGTTCAAACGTTATTTGCTAGACACAAATGTTTTACAGACAGATGTTTGTAATAATCATTATAGTCCAAACAATACCATAAACTTTCCCTAATATTATTAGAAACAATCATGCCAATTATAAGCAGTTACAAAATTCCAAAAGGCCTTAAAGCAGAAGCTGTCATGACTATGAAATTAAGTATCTCTGAACATACCTTTTATTTTACTTGTAAATCTATGAAAATTGGTACCAACACAAATAAATGAATTCACAGTTCATTCTTCAAAAAAAAAATCAGTCTTTATTAAATATGTTTTTCTTCATGGCCTGAGATGACTTTACCTGAATTCTGAATTGTTAGAAAATTTTTACTGGTCTTGACTTTAACTTGACCTTTTAAAAGATAAAGACAACAACCTTTCTTTGTTAGGGAATGAAATCCATATCTTGCAGACACATTTTGTAGTATAATGTATTTTTTTATTATTTAGATTTCAGTAAACAAGAAACATTTTTGTGATTTTCAACATAGACTCCCCATAAATGGAGTCAGCACATTTACAGTTGAAGGCACAATAAATGTCAGCTCTGTCCAGTTTATTGCTCCAAATATGGTAAGTTGGGAACTAATAGAAAATTGTTTCAAGACACTTACAGATGCAACTGAAAATTGAACGTTTAATTTATATTACCCTTCCAATGAAAAATCAAAGGGAATGTCTGTCTGTCTGTCTGTCTGTCTGTCTGTCTGTCTGTCTGTCTGTCTGTCCTATCTGAAATACTGGGTTTTCAGTTGATTACTCAAAGTTATATTTAGGGTAGGACCTTACAATTTTTCAATGTTACTACCTACCATAAAAAGGAGGTACCGATGCAGTGAAAACCATATTAGATTTAAGCCTTTGAATTATCTCAAAATGGTGAAAAAATATTTCCAGATGATAGATTTTAAAAGGTTGCATTGGATTAGAATTTAGAATATAATTTTTGACCCTTCATAAAATGCTTTTGTCTGTTGCAACTATTTCTGTTGAGAGTTAATGTTATAACTAAATTGAATTATTTCAAAATGGTAAAAATGGTTTATGGATTGCAAATTAGGTCACTTCGGATTAAGATTTTATAACATTACTGCCTACCATGAAAAACAGGTCGATTTTCATTTTCATTGTTGTCACAATTACTGTTCCAGAGTAATGTCCTTTTGTTTCTTTCAAAATAGAAAACAAATATTTGGTTTAAACATATAAAGTTGGACATGTTGGATTAGAACTTTATAACTTTCCATTATTATTATGCACATGAATGTTTAATATTTAGTTTGCTGCAAACATCTTTCCAGAGTTATACCCCTTTAATCATCTCAAGTTGATATTTTGAATTAAATTTGGTTTGGATTATGACCTTATTACTTTAGAACATTTCCATTACTCCCTATCATAAAATGATGGTCAAGTTTGATATTCCAAATGATAAGGATGTAGGCAACTATAAGTCTATATGTCACCCTCAAAAATGAGCAAACCCATACTGTATATTCAGCTATAATAGGCCCAGACATCATAGAAACAAGTCAAATGGAAAAAAAACAACGGCCTGATTTATGACAAAACAATAAATGAAAAAACAAATATGACAGACAGCAACCAACAACAACCACTGAATTGCAGGCTACTGACTTGGGACAGGCACATATAAAATGTGGCGGGATTAAACATGTTAAAACTTTGTGAGGGTTCAACCATCTCCCTAACCAGAGACAGTGGTGAAACAGCATAATATAAGAATAAACTGTAAAAATCAGATGGAAATGGCTGGACTCCTCAGGTCTTCACAAAGCAAAAATCAACCAACGTTAAGACAAATGACACAAAGTGCCGATCTCAGAGTACTCAAGTTATTGAAGCTAGATCAAAGCCAATAACAACTTAAAGATAGATGCACAATTAATTATCTAGATATGGTAAAATTGCTTTATAGATGGTGACATAAGATCAGTTTAATAGTAAGACTACATAAATGTATAGCATTTCATGAAATTAAAGTAATTTGGGAACAGAATGGTTAACTGTGAAAGCTTTATGCTCCTTATAGTTCACACTTCAGATCTTCCGCAGTCAGTTTGCACTACCGTTACATAATAATAATTGTATCCAGCAGAACTTTCAATTGAATCCCACTTTCATGTATGCTGATGATTATTTTGTCATTAGTGGGGGTTAAAAAAAGTCCTTCCTTTTATCCATCTTGCACCACACACCCGTTTTGTACTGCAATACTGGTTTTATCTTTTTTGTCTACCACTGGGCTGTTCAGTAAACATCTGTAGGCTGTGCCAATTTTTTAGTAGTTTTATTGATAAGTTCTCATGAAAGAGGGAATATAAATATCTAGAATATTTCCTGATTTACAGCGTAATTATTTACTAGATTCATCTACCTAGGGGCAAAAAATTATCTCCCCTGCAAACACTGAGAAATTCAACTCTTAGGTACTGATTATAAGTCAACATTCTGGTAAATATTTAGTGTAGAAAAGATAAAAGTGAAAAACAAAATTACCATATAATATTATCATTTCCTTCTTAACACACTCTTCAGGGCAGCAGGTTATAGGAGTTTGGTGTAAAATTGGTTTGAAATGTTGCTATGGGAGTTAATTCCTTGCATACAAACCTCAGTTTATTTTTCTACTCACTGAATAAGTCACTTGAACACGCCAATTCTCTGTATATATAAGCAGTTACTAGAAAGGTTTAGGAAAAAAACATTAGCAAAATAAATTGATTTGCAGCAAAGATTAACACTTCTAAATTTAATTCACTAGGCAAATGCAAACTGACCTTTTCCGATATAAATTTTACATGAAAATTCCATAAAAAAGACGCTGACCACAAATGTATGTACAAAAATAGAGAAGACCTGTTCTTAAAAATTAAAATTAAATATCGTCAAATTCACCCATGCTCGTTTTAAGGACTTACACGTATCATTCTTAAAGACCTCATTATGATACTACAGTAGTCATAAATGTTTTATTAGGAATGTTGATATGTCAGATCAACAGCATTTGGTATGTGAATTGATATATCCAAGCTGATAAGTGTCACATTTGACTTTCATCTCGATGATTTTCACACTATATTGTTCAGGTTAAAGATTTAGAATTTGGTCTTTTTCTCAGAAAGTGTTCATTATAGCTCAATACTTTTTTTATATGTGAATTAAGGGGTAATTTGACCTTGACCTGAATTTCATAGTCGGCTATCTATCTATACACATATATTATAAATAAAAAAGATGAAAGGAATCTCAAAAATCGTGGACAGTACAACCTTTTTGTTGTTGGTTTGTTTCTTGGAATACTTACTGCTATTCAAAGATTTTGTAAGCAGACAAGGCATTAAGCCTGTCAAAATGTGTGATTAAATGAAATGCTGTATTCTTTCAGAAAAAAATATATATATATTGCAGCCTTCTGTTCCTGCTCCTGCACCGTTCATGAATTACCCTCCTATGCAGCCACCTGTACCATTAATTAATCCAGTGAGTATTACGTTTTAACTGATACACCACGAAAACATACATATATAGAATAATAGGGAAATCAGTTTTTATTAAATTTTGGTCTGATCTGAAAAAAATAAGTTAGTTTTGTTATATGATACATGCCTAGTCTCCAATGGAGCAAACAGAAAGAGTGATAAGATTTTTTGTTCTGGTTAGGTAATGTGATCAATAAAAGTTTATTAGCTCGTAAGATTTGCAGTCACTAACTACTTGAAGATGAACTTCATGAAAAGATTTTGAATTTTTGGGAGTGAGCTTCTTCAAGATCAAATATAGCATCTGAAGAAAAAAAATTAAACTTGTAGGATCGTTTCTGTCTTTTACTGATAAATGGACCTACTTTTTGGCAATCAACATTTACACTTTTACCCTGACTTTAGCAATAGCAGGCAAGAAAACGTGGCCTTGAATTTCAACTGAACATAAAGTAATAAAAAGTTCAGTTTGGTTGTTATATGTATCCATTTCAAAAGCCTTTCTTCTAGGTTAAACAAATGTCTTCTCACGTGTACATTTAAGGCCTTTAAGTCAGCAGATTGTGGATATGTTGTCAAAATACTAAGATTTTTTGCATTTTTTGGATCTAAAAGCTTGTGACAACCCTTGGCTGCTACCTACAATTCAAAATGTTCTGTAACCAAAAGATCTTTATGATGATACTGAATCCCTTGACACAAAAATTTCTGGATCATGGGTGGTGGCCAACGTAAATTATGCTAAAAACGGTTAAGAATTATGAAATTTTTATACCAAAACTGACATTACAACACAAATAATGAATAATTAAGAGGTCATTACTTTGTCATTTATAATTTGATGTGTTAAAAAGAAGTTATTTTGTATTTATAGTAATATCACAACTTTTTCTGTGTGAAATGCATAGTATTTTGACTTGTAAAAAAGAATTTAAAATCTTGTGGCTAATTTTGACCTTTCGTGAACTTAATCCTTTTGTGGCAATAGTTAGATCAGGCAAGAGACATATAACTGTGGAACCCATTGTGGATTTTTTTTTAAATCTTCTTTTAACCTGGGACACATTAGGGACGACATCAAAAGTTCAATGTAGGATAAAAAACTTAATTCACATAGTTTTTTCACTGACCCCCCCACCCCCCCTCTTAACTTAATTTGGGAAAAATTGATTGACCAATATGGATATATGTAAAATCGATTTTGGATAAACAAAACTTGCAGCAATTTTAACCCCCCCCACCCCCAAACTATTTGATTTAAGTTTTTTATCCTACATTGATCTTTTGATGTCCCTTAATCATCTGGGCATGTTTTTATTTTGTCACAACATATTTGTTATAAATTACATCTGTTCATATCATGTTAAAGGCAATGCCGCTGACAACAATGGTACCAAATGGACTACACCCTGGTAAAATGATCTATATATCTGCCACACCAGTGGGTGCTGAAAGGTAATGAAGTTTAAAAGATAATTGAAGTTTTTAATTGAACATAAAAGAAAGATTGAATGAAAAAATAACAATTTGATTGGAATTGAAGTACATACCAATCTGAGTACTAAGAACAAACTATTACAATTATAGCCAATAAGATTGAAAAGTATTTCTCAATATTGTTGAATTTCCCTTGTTACCTCAGAAAATATTTGGAAGAACTGTTATATATAAAATTCCTGAGATATAAGTTTTCAAGACATTTAAACCTTGGTTTTAAAATTTGATATCAACAACCTGAAAAGAATCTGACAATTACTGAATTTGTTGTAAGATGAAAAAGTGTCATACATCAAATCAGGCAACTCCAAGTTATTTCAAAATATGAAAAGTGGCATAGAAAGGCATAACTAGATGATCATATCTTATAGGGAAGTTACCAAAGTTTTTTTTTTTGGCAATAAAACTCTATGCATGTTGGCTTGGTTGTATAGCAATAGTGTATAGTTAACACAGATCTATGACAGCATTGGTGGCAAATAGTTCCAATTGAAACATTATGAAAAAAAAACACCTTTTCATTTTTATTAGGATTTCCGAAGGAAAAATCGTTTATTGATTAGGGAATGTATGGCAGGCGGGCGACTGCCAAACAGTGTCCGTGCAATTAATCACGAACCATTCTACCAAAGCTTTTTAAATTTTAATTCATTGTTACTGATGACAAAATGGAGGTCAAGTTCAATATTGACGATTTTCACTCTCACCGTTCAGGAGTTATGGTTCTTGAAAGATTGAAAAATGGTCTTTCCAGTCATGTCCGTGCTTTAACTCATGAACCGTTCAACCAAAGCTTTTCAAATTTTAATATGTTGTTACTGATGACAAAATGGAGGTCAAGTTCAATATTGACGATTTTCACTTTCACCGTTCAGTAGTTATGGTTCTTGGAAGATTGAAAAATGGTCTTTCCAGTTGTGTCCGTGCTTTAACTCATGAACCGTTCAATCAAAGCTTTTCAAATTTTAATATGTTGTTACTGATGACAAAATGGAGGTCAAGTTCAATATTGATGATTTTCAGTTTCACCGTTCAGGAGTTATGGTTCTTGAAAGATTGAAAAATGGTCTTTCCAGTTGTGTCCGTGCTTTAACTCATGAATCGTTCAACCAAAGCTTTTCAAATTTTAATATGTTGTCACTGATGACAAAATGGAGGTCAAGTTCAATATTGACGATTTTCACTTTCACCGTTCAGGAGTTATGGTTCTTGAAAGATTGAAAAATGGTCTTTCCAGTTGTGTCCGTGCTTTAACTCATGAACCGTTCAACCAAAGCTTTTCAAATTTTAATATGTTGTTACTGATGACAAAATGGAGGTCAAGTTTAATATTGATGATTGTCACTTTGACCGTTAGGAGTTATGGTCCTTGTGATATAGAAAAATGCCAGGACACAAATAAATGTTAAAAAATCCGGTTTTCTGTCGCTCTGACAGCCTCTTGTCATCTCTGAAACTTCAAATTGCTGAAAGGCCCTTATTAGATAATTCTTGTTTGAATGCCAACGGATGACAAGATGGATACATGAAGCAATCTTTGATTCTGATAGACCAATTTTAAATAAATACCTGTAATCTCCCCTGAAACTTTAGGGGATTGATGAAAAAAACCTAACCATCCACTGCTTTTGAGCAAATTTAAGGTTGGTAATTTACATGGTAAGCTATTTAGATTGGAATCAGATGTGCCAACTTTCACAATTTCCGGGGGATTCCCCCATGAGAGGTATTGACCTGAATTTTGAAATTCTTTATTTTATAAACAACACCTCAAAAGAGGCATTCAAATGAGTTCAAATGTTATTTAAGCACATACATACTCAATCAAACAATATAAAAGTAGATTAAAAACACTTATTACAATATAAGAGAAGCATTATGTCCTCTTGCACTTAAAATCCCCCATAGAGATTTTGAAAAATTGACAGATATGAGATCCTAGTTACCTCTATTATGATGTTATTGTTTTTCTGAGTTTGTTGCGGTTAATAACTACATGTACCTTATATCTGTTGACAAATATATTGAGATAAGCTATGATTTCATCAGTACAATTATCTTTTAAATAAAATAAATGTTTATTGTAAGATTACATGGAAGTATTATTAGTTTTTAACCGTAAAAGTTTTTATTATTTTCAGATTTACAGTTAACCTACAAGAAGGTTCATACCCAGATTGTGATATTGGAATGCATTTTGATGTGCGCTTTAATTTTGGTTCAAATATTAATCAGATTGTACGTAATAGTAAGTCACGTGGTACATGGGGACAGGAAGAAAGATCTATCCCATACTTCCCATTTGCAGGATATGTGCCCTTTGAAATGATTATTTTATGTGAGAATGGATGTTTTAAGGTATGTATTCAGATCAACAGTATTTAAGGATGTATTCTTCTGATGTTTTAGTCTGGTTGAAATCTTGTTCGGGAATTATTTTCAAAACATGTGATACAAGACGAAAATATTAATGAATTCAGAAAATATTAGTCAAACTAAACTCTGTGAAAAAATTATTACTTTGGTCAGTCCATTCACACAGTGCTTTAGTGGTATAGCAGGGAAAACATATTATATTTTTTTGTAAGGAGCAATTGAATGCTACAAAATGGGCAAACATGTTGCTGATATAATGAAGATATAGAATGAATAATTATATTTTGGTTGGTTGTCAACTTTTTTGGGCCTCTTATAGTACTGCAGAATGGAAGTGGAACATCATAAATATTGTCTCACTGTGATATTAAATACTAGATTATAATAAATATGCATTTAATATTGAATTGAAACTATGAATCCTAGGATAAATATACAAACTTAATTAATTAGCATTTATGATTAAATTGAATCTAGAAAATCAAACGATAATAAAATATAAATGTTGTAAAAAGTCACATATGTTATATCAGATGTCAAAATGTCAAGTCACATATGTTGGAAAAAAATAGCTTTTTTTCCCTTTTTCCTTCATAATTTCATTAAACCTGTGTTACAAATATAATTTCATTTACATTTGTAAAATATGAATTGTCACTTTATGGCAATACTTTTGGGAGGATTTTTTACAAATAATAAATCAATTGCAAAAATATCGGTCACATATGCTATAACAAAGAAATAAAAAAAAAATCATTGCACTATATTCATTTGGTTAATTGTTTCAATTTAAATGAGATCTACTTTTGTTTCTTAGCATTGTTGACACTGCTTTCAAAGTGAAGAAGATTTCATAGCTAATATTTTTTGAAATGGATATTTGACATGTCACATATGTTACAAATGTTTATTGGTAAAAGAAGGTGCCAGAATCAATTTTATAATGGTCAAACTATCTTCTGTTGTATTTTTCTGGATGCTTTGGTATATCCTCTTTCTGAATCATATTTTTTTTTATGCCCGCGCCGTAGAGGAGGGGGCATTAAGTTTTACCCTTGTCCGTCTGTACGTACATACGTCCCAAAATTGGTTTCCGTTCTCTAACTTGAGTTTGACTCAACCAAATGTTATGAAACTTATACACAATGCTAATTACAGCAAAATGCAGATCAAGTTTGAATTTTGGTGGCGTCACTTTAACCGTTCTAGAGTTATGCCCCTTAATAAAAGGATAAATTGCAAAATTTTTAGTTTCCGTTCTCTAACTTAAGTTTGCCTCTACCAAATGTTATGAAACTTATACACAATGCTTATTACCACAAAATACAGATCAAGATTGAATTTTGGTAGCGTCATTCTAACTGTTCTAGAGTTATGCCCCTTTAGAAATTGAAAAATTGCAAAATTTTTAGTTTCCGTTCTCTAACTTAAGTTTGCCTCTACCAAATGTTATGAAACTTATACACAATGCTTATTACCACAAAATACAGATCAAGATTGAATTTTGGTAGCGTCATTCTAACTGTTCTAGAGTTATGCCCCTTTATAAATGGAAAAATTGCAAAATTTTTAGTTTCCGTTCTCTAACTTAAGTTTGCCTCAACCAAATGTTATGAAACTTATACACAATGCTTATTACCACAAAATACAGATCAAGTTTGAATTTTGGTGTTGTCACTTTAACCGTTCTAGAGTTATGCCCCTTTATAAATGGAAAAATTACCAAATTTTTAGTTTCCGTTCTCTAACTTAAGTTTGCCTCAACCAAATGTTATGAAACTTATAAAAAATGCTTATTACCACAAAACACAGATCAAGTTTGAATTTTGGTGTTGTCACTTTAACTGTTCTAGAGTTATGCCCCTTTATAAATGGAAAAATTGCAAAATTGTTAGTTTCTGTTCTCTAACTTAAGTTTGCCTCTACCAAATGTTATGAAACTTATACACAATGCTTATTACCACAAAATACAGATTAAGATTGAATTTTGGTAGCGTCACTCTATCGGTTCTAGAGTTATGCCCTTTATAAATGGAAAAATTGCAAAATTTTTAGTTTCCGTTCTCTAACTTAAGTTTGCCTCAACCAAATTTTATGAAACATATACACAATGCTTATTACCACAAAATAAAGATCAAGTTTGAATTTTGAACTTTAACCATTCTCGAGTTATGCCCCTTTATAAATGGAAAAAAATGCAAAATTTTTAGTTTCTGTTCTCTAACTTAAGTTGCCTCAACCAAATGTTATGAAACTTATACACAATGCTTTTTACCACAAAACACAGATCAAGTTGAATTTTGGTAGCGTCACTTTAATCATTATCGAGTTATACCTTTCCGTTCTGTAGCTTAAGTTTGCCCCAACCAAACATTATGATTCCTATACACAATACTTATTACCTTAAAACTCAGGTCAAGTACAAATTTGGGTAGCATCACTTTTATCGTTCTTGAGTTATGTCCCTTTATAATGTTGTATGCAAGCGGGGGCATCATCTGTGTCCATGGGGACACATTCTCCATTTATTTCAACCTGTGTCACATTTCTAAAATATAACTATGATGTCCCTTTTTATGTCATGGCTTAATGGACAGACCCACTTACAATAAGTGATTTTTGAGTTATAAAATTTTCAAATTTTATAACCAATCCGGTCAGTGTCATCAGCCAAAATGTTGAGAAAATGGGTGAGGGATACAAAGAAATGATTTTACCAAAAATATGTACATCCCATATAATTTTTTTTCTTTTCAAAATTCTTAGATATGTATTTTTTCAATCATTTTTAAGAAAGATGTTGAAATAATATGCTTTTCGTTCTAAAAAAAGAGAAAAATCCCAAATTTACAAAATTAACAGCATGGTCAATTTGACACATAAAAACAACAAAATTTTTAAAACTTTCTTATATAAACACTAACCTACAGTTTTTTAAAGTTAAATTTATTCAGGTTGGTCCACTTCATCTTTTGTGAAAGTATGAAAAAAAGTGTGAATTAATTGTGAAACTGTGATTTTTTTAATGATAATAGCCCAAAAATGGGTAAAAATTGATGAAAAATGGGATAATCATTAAAAATGGGTACTTTCAAATAGCCGTAGCAAAAAATGAAGTACACCACCATATGATTTTTTCTTCATCAATTACTTTCTTACAGTAATATAAACCAAAAAATCAGGTTAAGAAAAAAAGTTTAATTCTGGAAGTTTTCTCATAGGTGTAAATCCTTAACTGAAAAAGATTAAGTTATACATCAATCATGATTAAGTTTAAATAATATTCAGAATTGAATAATGGCAAATAGAGAAAATAAAAGGATAAAAGTTCAGTCCATGTCTTGAAACAAAATCTAAGTTGATATTTTGTTACCTGTGTTTGAGTTTTAGCCTTCGTAACTTGGTAGTTTTGTACTGTTAGTTACCAGCAAGTGATAAGGCTTATAGGTTTATCTGTTTCCATATCTGTCAATATATGTATACCATAATTGAGGTTCCCTTTCATGTTGACTTATTATATGCCCAGGAGGGATGTATTATGGTATAGCGTAGTCCATATGTCAATCCAAATGAAAATACTACATACAAGAAATCAAAGCTGCTTTAAACAATTCTTGTGAAATTTAAACACAACATTAGAATTGACAAAAGAAAGATCCTTTTTTAGCTCACCTGGCCCAAAAGGGCTAAAGTGAGCTTTTCTCATCACTTGGTTGACCGTTATGGAATATCTGTTTCACAGATGACGACGGTTATGTTCCAATTGTCATTACCACAATCCTGCCCCCTTTTTTCGTGATGTCACGGACTCGCCTACTGAATTAGACTTATCACTGGGTTTGTACTTACATGAGCAACACAACAGATACCACATGTGGAGCAGTATCTGCTTACCCTTTTGAAGCACCTGAGATCACCCCCGATTTTTGGTTGGATTCATGTTGCTCAGTCTTTAGTTTTCTATGTTGTGTTTTGTAGACTGCTGTTTTGGTTTTTGAACTTTTTTTCTTTTTTTGCCATGTCATTGTCAGTTTGTTTTCGGCTTATGAGTTTGACTCTCCCTTTGGTATCTTTGGTATCTAAAAGTTCAGTCCATGTCTTGAAACAAAATCTAAGTTGATATTTTGTTACCTGTGTTTGAGTTTTAGCCTTCGTAACTTGGTAGTTTTGTACTGTTAGTTACCAGCAAGTGATAAGGCTCATAGGTTTATCTGTTTCCATATCTGTCAATATATTATACCGTAATTGAGGTCCCCTTTCATGTTGACTTATTATATGCCCAGGAGGGATGTATTATGGTATACCGTAATCCATACGTCCATCCAAATGAAAATACTACATACAAGAAATCAAAGCTGCTTTGAACAATTCATGTGAAATTTAAACACAACATTAGAACTGACAAAAGAAAGATCCTTTTTTAGCTCACCTGGCCCAAAAGGGCCAAAGTGAGCTTTTCTCATCACTTGGTGTCCGTCGTCCGTCGTCGTCCGTTAACTTTAACAAAAATCTTCTCCTCTGAAACTACTGGGCCAAATAAAACCAAACTTGGCCTAAATCATCCTTAGGGTAGTTTAAAAAATATATCCAACTACCCCACCCATCAACCAAGATGGCTGCCATGGCTAAAAATAGAACATGTGGGTAAAATGCAGTTTTTGGCTTATATCTGAAACTAAAGCATTTAGAGCAAATCTTACATGGGGTAAACAATTTTATCAGGTCAAAATATACCTGCAACTGCCCTGAAATTTCAGAAGAATCAGACAACCCCTTGTTGGGTTGCTGCCCCTGAATTGGTAATTTTAAGGAAATTTTGCAGTTTTTGGTTATCTTGAATATTATAATAGATAGAGATAAACTGTAAACAGCAAAAATGTTCAGCAAAGTAAGATCTACAAATAAGTAAACATGACCAAAATTGTCAATTGACCCCTCAAGGAGTTATTGCCCTTTAAATCAATTTTTCGTAAATTTTTGTAATCTTTTATAAAAATTTTCTCCTCTTAATCTACTTGGCCAAATGAAATTAAACTTAGCCACAATTATTATTAGAGTATCTTGATTGAAAAATATATCTTATGACCCTGCCCTACAACCACCATGGGTAAAAATAGAATATAGGTGTTTACTATAGAAGTCTATGGGAAAAATGTAAAAAAAACAATTTCAAATGGTCACAACTTGAAAACTAATTTAAATAATGATGAGGGGTCTTCAGTAACAATTGTAAGACTACAATGGGATGATTTGATTTTTTTTCCAGGGGGAATGCAATTTTTTTCAGGGGGTGGGGGGTGGGGGTGCTAATAATTCCTCCTTGATATGTTCCATTTTCAGAATTATTCAGTGTTACTTTTTCTAAGAACCATTATTAATTTAATTTATATCTTTTCTTTCAGGATACTTATATTGGGTGAATGCCCCCCAGACCAGGCAGGTTAGTCGGGGTCAAGACCCTTGCCCAAATTTTTTTTGAAGGGTGTTAAAAAAAAAAATTTAAAGGCATTTCCAGCATTATTCAGGCCCTGGGTGAAATAAATTTTGGAGCAGAGAAAAGGAAATTTTGCATTTTTTGTTAATTATCTTGAATATCATTATAGATTGAGATATACTGTAAACAGCAAAAATATCAAGCAAAGAAAGATAAAAAAATAAGTGAAACATGACCAAAATTGGCAATTGACATCTTATTGGAGTTATTGTCCTTTAAAGTCATTTTCTGCAATTTATTGGTAATTTTTGTAAATTAAAAAAAATATTCTGCTTTTAATTTAACTACTGGGCCAAATTATACCAAACTTGGCCTCAATCATTATTAGGGTATCTATTATGATTTTAACCGCATTTTACATGATTTCCAAAACCACAGTAGATACAGGTGAGCGACAAAGGCTCTTGAGAGCCTCTAGTTTATTTCTGAGTAATGGGACGTTAAGTCAGATTCAAGGTGATTTTTCACATGTCATGCACTAGCTCTGAAATGCTTGGATCAAAACTTTGTATTGTTGTTGGGATTGATGAATGTACATTGGCTTACTTTCTATTTTCAAAATTTTCTGGTCTGATGTTCAAGATCTATGGAACTATGAAGAGTCATATTTTAGGCAATATTTATGCACCTTAGGATATCACCATGCAAGTTAGCCAGAGCCATTTTACTACATTCTGATTAAAAACCTAAACATTACATTTTCTTCTTGCAACATGCAAAAAAGGTTGTATTGTGTGCTCTTGGATGATGCGGTTTAAATTTTTAATGTAACTATGGCCTTTGTCATGCCTCACTTGCTTTAAGTTTAGGCATTAATGTATTAAACTGACCTATCTGATTTATTCTTATCTTTGTTTAATTTTCAGCATTATAAGCTTTCTTTGATTGATTTAACAGGTGGCAGTAAATAACCAGCATTTCCTGGAATTTCGACACAGATTGACACCATTTACCAGATTTAACACTCTGAATATCACTGGAAATGTTACTATCCAACAAGTCAGATTCCAGTAATACCACAAATAAGAAACCGTATTAGAAAAACAAACTGTCTGCAATATCGGCAATAATTTCTTATTTTGTAACAAAAAATGCAGATCTTATATCAGATTATAAATATTCTTTGGTATTGTTTTTTTAATAAAATTATGAAAAGAACATATTTATTCACGACACCAGAAAATAATTTGTTGTTTTGATAGTTTTAATTTCAAGTTTAAATTTTTGATATAAAATGTTGCAAATGCTTAGAAATGGATATTTTTCAACAGAAATATATTTTTATATACTTTGAAGGTATATCATATACAATTGAAATGGAAAGATTGTAAAATCCAAAAGTTTTTTTTTTTTTATTTTATGATGCCAAGCTTGCTTTGTCATGCTTTTTGTGCCAGCATGAAGATTTTTCTTATTGATAAACATTTAATTTGATTATATTATTTATAAAAACATTTTGATGACTGAAGCTTGTACTTAGCACTCATTTACTCCTTTGATTACATTTTGTGTAGAAAATACTATGCAAAAACATTTGATGACCAATCATGAACATATATGATAACTGTAACTGTCTTTTCTTTTTTTCATGGTGATTTAATGTTCATAACACAATAACAATACTTTATAAGTACCTTTAGAACAAAGACCTTGAACTTGGTTGAAAATGTTTAGTAAAGGAAAGTAGAATAAATGTTAATTTGACCTACTTTTTATGCTTTAGTGATGATTAAGTACATGTAGCTTATCAGAAGTGGCTGACAGGAACTTTTTTCATACAACCACAAATTTACCAGTATGCATTTGTATTATGTCATTGTTATCTTCTTTGTTCCTCTGTAGACAAAATATTATTTCACAATATCCAGTAGTTTTAAGAACAGTTAAACTATCCTTGTAAACTTTTGTATAGTGCCCATCATCACAAACCAAAGTCAATATTGATTTCGAGCCTAATCAATTTTTTTAATTCAAAAGTAAGAGAAAACAGTATTTTCCTTTTATTGTTTAATTTCATTGTCAGATTTTGATGTAGTTTTTATCGACCGCAAAAATTTTTGTGGTCGTATATTGGTATGTTACGTTGTCGTCGTGAAATCGCCGTCGTCGGCTCGTCGCCGTCGTCCAAGACACATTGGTTTTCGCACTCTAACTTTAGTTTAAGTAAATGGATCTCTAGGAAATTTTACCATAAGGTTCAATACCACAAAAGGAAGGTTGGGATTGATTTTGGGGTTATGGTACCAACAGTTAAGGAATTAGGGGCCAAAAAGGGCCAAAAATAAGCATTTTGTAACTTCCAGACAATAACTTGTGTGTAAGTGTATGGATCTCTCTGACATTGTACCACAAGGTTCCATATCACAAAGGGAATGCTGGGATTGATTTTGGGGTAATTGCCTCAAAATTTTAGGAATTAGGGGCCAAAAAGGGCAAAAATAAGCATTTTCTAGTTTCAGGACAATAACTTGTGTGTAAGTGTATGGATCTTTCTGAAATTGTACTACAAGGTTCCATATCACAAAGGAAAGCTGGAATTGAGTTTGGGGTAATTGCCCTAAACGTTTAGGAATTAGGGGCCAAAAGGGCCAAAATAAGCATTTTCTAGTTTCCAGACAATAACTTGTGTTTAAGTGTATGGATCTCTCTGAAATTGTACTGCAAGGTACCATACCTCATTGAAGGCTGGGATTGAGTTTGGGGTGATGAATCATAAGGGGTTCAAAAATTGGGGGATTTTTTCCCCTTTTTCTTCCTTTTTCCTTTTTTTTTTCTTTAAAATTTTCCATTTTAAGTTGGTTATTTCTGATTTATATTTAAAAGCAAATAATAATGATATGGCAGGAGATACACACCAAACAGGATGTGTAAATTATTATATAATAAGTATTGTGCAATAGCAAGAAATTTTCAATTGCACAGTATTGCGCAATAGCAAGAAATCTTCAATTGCACAGTATTGCTAATAGCAAGAAATATCCAATAGCACAATATTGCACAATAGGAAGAAATTGTCAATTGTACAGTATTGCACAATAGCAAGAAATATTCAATTGCACAGTATTGCGCAATTGCAAGAAATATTTAATTGCACAGTATTGTGCAAAAGAAGATACTTTGTATAAATTGCTTATTTCTTGACCAATTTCAATGGGGTTTTATTCTTGAATTCTTGGGGTTCTTTAATATGCTGAATCTAACCGTGTA
This sequence comes from Mytilus coruscus, assembly GCA_017311375.1. Lineage (NCBI taxonomy): Eukaryota > Metazoa > Mollusca > Bivalvia > Mytilida > Mytilidae > Mytilus > Mytilus coruscus. Next base: position 89,710,120 of record CM029599.1, read on the forward strand.
TTAAGTTTTTGGATTTTGGGCCCCGTTTTAAATTGGTCCACATTGAGGTCCAAAGGGTCCAAAATTAAACTTTGTTTGATTTCATCAAAATTGAATTATTGGGGTTTTTGATATGCGAATCTAACCGTGTATTTAGATTCTTAATTTTTGGTCCTGTTTTCAAATTGGTATACATTAAGGTCCAAAGGGTCCAAAATTAAACTTAGTTTGATTTTAACAAAATTGAATTCTTAGGGTTCTTTGATATGCTGAATCTAATCATGTATTTAGATTTTTGATTATGGGCCCAGTTTATAAGTTGGTCCAAATTGGGGTCCAAAATTAAACTTTGTTTGATTTCAACAAAATTGAATATATGGGGTTCTTTGATATGCTGAATCTAACCATGTATTTAGATTCTTAATTTTGGTCCCGTTTTCAAATTGGTCTACATTAAGGTCCAAAGGGTCCAAAATTAAACTTAATTTGATTTTAACAAAATTGAATTCTTAGGGTTCTTTGATATGCTGAGTCTAAACATGTCTTTAAATTTTGATTATGGGCCCAGTTTTCAAGTTGGTCCAAATCGGGTCCAAAATTAAACTTTGTTTGATTTCAACAAAAATTGAATATATTGGGTTCTTTGATATGCTGAATCTAATCATGTATTTAGATTTTTGATTTTTGGGCCCCATTATCAACTTTGTCCACATTGAGGTCAAAAGGGTCCAAAATTAAACTTTGTTTGATTTCAACAAAATTGAATATATGGGGTTCTTTGATATGCTGAATCTAACCGTGTATTTAGATTCTTAATTTTGGTCCCGTTTTCAAATTGGTATACATTAAGGTCCAAAGGGTCCAAAATTAAACTTAGTTTGATTTTAACAAAATTGAATTCTTAGGGTTCTTTGATATGCTGAATCTAATCATGTATTTAGATTTTTGATTATGGGCCCAGTTTTCAAGTTGGTCCAAATTGGGGTCCAAAATTAAACTTTGTTTGATTTCAACAAAATTGAATATATGGGGTTCTTTGATATGCTGACTCTAACCATGTATTTAGATTCTTAATTTTTGGTCCTGTTTTCAAATTGGTCTACATTAAGGTCCAAAGGGTCCAAAATTAAACTTAATTTGATTTTAACAAAATTGAATTCTTAGGGTTCTTTGATATGCTGAGTCTAAACATGTCTTTAAATTTTTGATTATGGGCCCAGTTTTCAAGTTGGTCCAAATCGGGTCCAAAATTAAACTTTGTTTGATTTCAACAAAAATTGAATATATGGGGTTCTTTGATATGCTGAATCTAACCATGTATTTAGATTTTTGATTTTGGGCCCGTTATCAACTTTGTCCACATTGAGGTCAAAAGGGTCCAAAATTAAACTTTGTTTGATTTCAACAAAAATTGAATATATGGGGTTCTTTGATATGCTGAATCTAACCATGTATTTAGATTTTTGATTTTTGGGCCCCGTTATCAACTTTGTCCACATTGAGGTCAAAAGGGTCCAAAATTAAACTTTGTTTGATTTCATCAAAAATTGAACTCTTAGGGTTCTTTGATATGCTGAATCTAACCATGTATTTAGATTTTGGATATTGGACCATAATAGGTGAATGTCCAATTTAAAATTTTTAAGTTCTTAGACCACATTCATTCTGTGTCAGAAACCTATGCTGTGTCAAATAGTCAATCACAATCCAAATTCAGAGCTGTATCAAGCTTGAATGTTGTGTCCATACTTGCCCCAACTGTTCAGGGTTCGACCTCTGCGGTCGTATCAAGCTGCGCCCTCATGGAGCATTTTATTGTGATATGCATGGAGTATTCCTAAGATGTAATAATTTTTTTGTAAAATATCTTCCTACATTTCCAGTCAGATTTATGGAAAAGCTTAGACTCTGATCTTTCAGTTGTCAAAGGAGGAATAAATCACACTTTCATTCCCTCAATCATGAATGCGATTTTTTTTTCATTGGCTTGCTCTAGACAAGAATCTTGTGAGATGTGTATAAGAAAATAACAGTATATACAGTTTTTCATTTCACCAAAAAAAAAGTACTCATGTTATCTATCTTTTTCAATGTTGCATGTGTTAGATTTTATCACTTGTTTATACATGTCATTTTATTCATGCAATGCCTTACATTACATATTTTGAAAGATGAGATGTCATTATCAGTATTCTATTGTCATAACATGAAAGGTTTTCAATGAAACTCCAGTGATGTATTTCATACAGTATATACCCGAACAAGAGGTTTAGACCTTTTTTTCTTGTCCTCTTTTCTTGTCATTCTGATTAGTAATTGAAGATGCAGTTCTTCAGGGGGGGGATTTATACACTATATCAGAGACATATAATAAACAAGATTGGCAATATTGAAATGGCAAACAGCATTCTAATTATTTTTCATATACAGACATATTCCTTTTCTTTTTTTTTCTTTTTCTGGATATGGTTTTAAATATTTAAAAACATATCTTGTTAAATAAATATTTTATGATTATAGAAAGTCGAAAATTGACAGAAAAAAATGAAAATTTAAAGAGGTGACAGAAAGAGGGGCAGTGTTGGTATAGCTTATACAACTTTTTCTTTTTGATTGTATGAATATGATGTTATTAAAAAAAATGAAATCTAAATAATTTCTTGGTAGGGTATTGAAGGTATTATTTAAATTTTTTGGGGTGATTTTTGAGAAAATAAGAGTTTAATTTGTACTTAAACATTTTCAATGAAATTATGAGGGCTGTATTGTATCACGTGACTTCTCATAGTTACCAATCTCTTGTATTGTCTGTCTCTAACCACATCCATACTTATCCATTATGATTATACTTAAAAAAATTATGACTATTTTTTTTTTATCGGTAAAATGTTTTTATAATTATTTTGCCTCTCTTTGTTTTTATACGACCGCAAAAAATTTTTGTGGTCGTATATTGGTATGACGTTGGCGTCGTCGTCGTCGTCCGAAGACACATTGGTTTTCGCACTCTAACTTTAGTTTAAGTGAATGGATCTCTAAGAAATTTTACCATAAGGTTCAATACCACAAAAGGAAGGTTGGGATTGATTTTGGGGGTTATGGTACCAACAGTTAAGGAATTAGGGGCCAAAAATAAGCATTTTTGTAACTTCCAGACAATAACTTGTGTGTAAGTGTATGGATCTATCTGACATTATACCACAAGGTTCCATATCACAAAGGGAATGCTGGGATTGATTTTGGGGGTAATTGCCTCAAAATTTTAGGAATTAGGGGCCAAAAAAGGGGCAAAAAATAAGCATTTTTCTAGTTTCAGGACAGTAACTTGTGTGTAAGTGTATGGATCTTTCTGAAATTGTACTACAAGGTTCCATATCACAAAGGGAAAGCTGGAATTGAGTTTGGGGGTAATTGCCCTAAACGTTTAGGAATTAGGGGCCAAAAAGGGGCCAAAAATAAGCATTTTTCTAGTTTCCAGACAATTACTTGTGTTCAAGTGTATGGATCTCTCTGAAATTGTACTGCAAGGTACCATACCTCAAAGGGAAGGCTGGGATTAAGTTTGGGGGTGATGAATCATAAGGGGGTTCAAAAATTTGGGGGATTTTTTTTTCCTTTTTTTTCCTTTAAAATTTTCCATTTTAAGTTGGTTATTTCTGATTTATATTTAAAAGCAAATAATAATGATATGGCAGGAGATACACACCAAACAGGATGTGTAAATTATTATATAATAAGTATTGTGCAATAGCAAGAAATTTTCAATTGCAGAGTATTGCGCAATAGCAAGAAATCTTCAATTGCACAGTATTGCGCAATAGCAAGAAACATCCTATAGCACAATATTGCACAATAGCAAGAAATTGTCAATTGTACAATATTGCGCAATAGCAAGAAATATTCAATTGCACAGTATTGCGCAATTGCAAGAAATATTCAATTGCACAGTATTGTGCAAAAGAAGATACTTTGTATAAATTGCTTATTTCTTGACCAATTTCAATGGGGTTTTATTATTGAATTCTTGGGGTTCTTTAATATGCTGAATCTAACCGTGTATTAAGTTTTTGGATTTTGGGCCCGTTTTAAATTGGTCCACATTGAGGTCCAAATCAGGGTCCAAAATTAAACTTTGTTTGATTTCATCAAAATTGAATTATTGGGGTTCTTTGATATGCGAATCTAACTGTATTAAGATTCTTAATTTTGGTCCCGTTTTCAAATTGGTCTACATTAAGGTCCAAAGGGTCCAAAATTAAACTTAGTTTGATTTTAACAAAAATTGAATTCTTAGGGTTCTTTGATATGCTGAATCTAAACATGTATTTAGATTTTTGATTATGGGCCCAGTTTTCAAGTTGGTCCAAATCAGGGTCCAAAATCAAACTTTGTTTGATTTCAACAAAAATTGAATATATGGGGTTCTTTGATATGCTGAATCTAACCATGTATTTAGATTCTTAATTTTTGGTCCCGTTTTCAAATTGGTCTACATTAAGGTCCTAAGGGTCCAAAATTAGACTTAGTTTGATTTTAACAAAAATTGAATTCTTAGGGTTCTTTGATATGCTGAATCTAACCATGTATTTAGATTTTTGATTATGGGCCCAGTTTTCAAGTTGGTCCAAATCGGGGTCCAAAATTAAACTTTGATTGATTTCAACAAAAATTGAATATATGGGGTTCTTTGATATGTTGAATCTAACCATGTATTTAGATTTTTGATTTTTGGGCCCCGTTATCAACTTTGTCCACATTGAGGTCAAAGGGTCCAAAATTAAACTTTGTTTGATTTCATCAAAATTGAACTCTTGGGGTTCTTTGATATGCTGAATCTAACCATGTATTTAGATTTTGGATATTGGACCATAATAGGTGAATGTCCAATTTAAAATTTTTAAGTTCTTAGACCACATTCATTCTGTGTCAGAAACCTATGCTGTGTCAAATATTTAATCACAATCCAAATTCAGAGCTGTATCAAGCTTGAATGTTGTGTCCATACTTGCCCCAACTGTTCAGGGTTCGACCTCTGCGGTCGTATCAAGCTGCCTCATGGAGCATTTTATTTTGGTTTAAAGTTCATGTATATAAAGTTATAATAGTCCTACTATGTAACAGCTCCTGGTCATTCTTTACTGTAAATATGTTTCTGCTCTAAATAATATTTAGTTAATTAATGTCATATTGATGGCAGTTAATTGTTGTTTCAATGTCTAGTGTATGCTACTTTTTTAAATGCATAATTGCATTCATCCCTAAACAGTCAGTAAGTTAGCTTTTTATTAGTTATTTTATGTTACTTGTTATAATGAACTGTTATTGATCAATTACCAATAAATAAATTAGTTATAACACTTTTGTTTTTGTTATTTTTATTATTGAAACTTATGAATTCTGAAGAATAAACAGGTTTTTATACGCTTAATGAAAAAGTTACAACAAAGGCAAGAACCTTCTTCTGCATCTCAATTAACTTCAATTAAATTCATGTTAATTGGGTATGAATGTACTCTCTTTTAAACTTGACTTAGGTAACAATCCACAGGAAAACTGTCCAAGACAAAATGGTAAAGATGGGAATCTTACTCAGACACATTATGTCTCTACTCTTACTTTATGGATTGGTTTGGCCATCTGTCGGATCTAGCCCACAAGCTCTAGCACTTAATGTGAGCACCAGGGTGGTCTGAATACATGAGACATCTAGGAGCCTATATCACATACCTGGCATTTTTGCAAAAAAGTATATGACTGACAAAAAAGTAAGTAGAAAATCATCGTTTAAGGCTAAATTTCCTTAAGGAGTGCTACAATTGTTTTGGTTGTTTGGCATTTTTTTATTATTTTTTGCAATTTTCTACTTATCTATTACACATGTAGTTTTTCAAGATCATAGACAAAAGAATTAAAATTAGTCAAAAATCGTAATTGACAGGTACATGAGGTAATAATTCCCTATGGAATCATCCAATGGATTCAGTCATACTGGAATTTTTGTAGATCTTGTATTTCTTTTTTTTTGACGATCAATGCATTTGAATGGGGACATATAGCTGGAACCCCTCCTTTTAAAAATGGCTGGATTCTCCTCTGGACTTATTGGAGTATCGTTGGTGTCCATGTGTGTGTGCATTGTCCTAATCTGAGTTACTAGTTGGCCAATATTATTATCTTGTAATTTTATATGAAGGTCCATAAATGGGAGTCTTTGTGTCATATTTCTTCGTGCTATGACTTGGTGAAGTTTGATGCCAGAGCATCCATGTAGGCACAAGTATTTGACTGAAATCATGCTTCACTACTTAGGTTAAGTTTTATAGTTTAGTACTACAAATCATAAACTTGTGTCGGAGTCCACATGTTTTTTTAATGATACAATGGGAGTGGGTCTGCTATCCGACAAAAATAGGATAATGTGACCTACATTTCACGTTTCATTGACCTTGGTTTAGTTTTGCATCCCAGTTTATAACTCAGTAACTATTGTAATAGGATCATCTGAACTTACGTAAATATGTATTTTGGGGAGTATGTCAGCATTTAGTCAAAAGTAGGCCAATCTGACCTTAATTACACGCTTTATTGACTTTGTTTAAGTTTCATGTCTGAATTGATATCTTGTCAACTATGAGTAAAACATTCGGATCATGTAAACTTATGTAGAGATGTATTTTTGAGACTGCACCGATAGTGCATCATCGGGGCATATTGTTATGATATTGTAATTATTAAGTTTATTTAGCTTGGCCCAATTTGTTTTGTGTAGCCTTATAGTTGTTTACAAAATATTGTGCAGTTTAGAAATCACTGGAACAATCATAGATAATGATGGAATGATTAGAACTTTCTATTTGACTTACCTAATAATTCTGGAATGATCATAATCTACGATGTGTAATTCAAACTTCTATCGTATTCTAGAAGTTTCTGTTCTAAAGTTTTCTAGGAGATTCTTTTCCACAATGTTCTAGAGATTTCCGTGACAACTATATATATACACACTAAAGTTAAACTTTCAGACATAGACATAGACATTAATATTCTCAGCAGTTGGATTGAAACTTTTATTTACGAACAACATCATACTAGATTTTGACCTATTAGACGTAATATTCTGTTTGGATTCCCGAGAAGAATTCCGGATAAAGAAAAGACAAAAGATCGGACATATATTTTGACAGTTAAGTTGACGTTTCTATTTGTGTAATATTTCTTGTAAACTTGTGTATAATGAATATTGTAAAATTTTATTATTGATTTGTGTCTTTTGTTGGCTACAATTTAAAGATGATTTCTGGCTGTAACAATATGTAGGACACTTTGGCCTAGATTTGATGAGGAAAAAATATTCAAACTATTCTATATTAGCAGGTGCACAACTTCAAAACGTGTGCAATCTGCTTGTGAAGTTTCAGGTTTAAAGATTGAAAACTAGAAGTTGATTACACAAATTAAGTAGTCACTCGCAATCTACTTTTATGTTTTGGATATAACCTTGAAAACAAAAATAGATTATTACTGTCTCGCCTGGTTTAAATCATTCAAAATAACTTTTAACTTATAATGTTCACAAACTATCTTTGTTAATTTCCTCCTCTATTAATATATATTAATTATTATTATAATCAACTATTCAGGGTAATTTTTATTATCACTCGTATTTTTACCAATTATCTGTCTGCACAAAATGTACAAACCTATAGTGTTATTGCACTAATATTGTGGAATATTATTCGGAGCAGAATATCATATCGCACGAGCTTGTAATATTCCTGAATATAGGTTCAATGACCTTTTTGTCATGTGATATACTGCGAGGGACAATATTCGTCAATTTTAGTGCAATAATGCTTTTGTCAGGTGATACACTCCAAGGGACGATATTCCTAAATATTAGTGCATTAACCCTATTGTAATATGATATAATGCGAGAGACAATATTCTTCAATACTATAGTACAATAATCCTTGTATAATATAGTACCAAATATTTCAGCAACTTTGATGATACTTCGTCCAATTCCTGCAGCTACCGACACATATTTAATAAAATATATTGATTGATCAAGTATTTAAATTGTTTACTTTTAGAAACTGAAATTAGTTATGATGTAAGTTTAGATTTGGCAAATACGTGATTGATTATAATGCATGACTACGAATTTTTCATAATATATCAACAAAAAACTTATACAGCCCTTCACATAATGATTTTAATATTTTTCGAATCCCTATACTGTACAAATATATATATATAAAAGAAATCCCCATTTCCGATTTCCTGGTGCATAGATTTTTTTAATTTAATTTTTACAAGAAGGAATCAAAAGTTACACAAGGAAGGAATTGTGTATGATTTGTACTAATATGAACAATAAGGTCAAATAGGTTGCCTTTAAAGGAAAACAATTAGACTGTATAAGTAATATATATACTATAATATTATTTGAGTAAACAGAATGGAAAACAGAAAGTGAAGTTGATAGAAAACCATGTCGCTTTTGGGAAATGTGATTAATCCAGTAAGTTATTATGTATTTCAAATTGCATATTCTTAATTGAATCAATATTTTTGGAAACCTTAATTTCTTATCTATTTTTAAATTTATAAGTTTTATTTGTAATTACAGAAAAAAATGTTGTGTGGTCATTAATAAAAGTTGTACCAATATTTATTACAAATATAAACCTGATTAAATTCCAATGATATTTATCAAGACAATTCCTGTGGTAGTAAATGTCAAGTTTTATTTTGTAGATTCTCTTCTTTTAGCAAGATTTTTTAGTAATTTATAAGACCTTTTAGGTTACCTATGGTCTATCGCCATAACTTTTGTGTCTTGACACAGACTGTAAGCTCCTTATCCTTTTCTTTGAACTAGTTAGAATCTCATTAGTCAGTAGGGTATAAAGCGGAACTGTTCTTTATAAGATTGATGATCAAAGTGTCCTGACTCCCAAACTCGAAAGATTTTCTTTGAAACTGCGTTCGAGTCATATTGTTCCCTGAACAAATCTGATCTAGTATCTATATTAAGTATGACGTATGTAAATACGGATGAATCAGAGAAAGAATTAAGTAGATATGATTTACTTTAAACAGCCAACACACATTCCAATGAAACACCTAAAACACATTGTGATGTAGAGAATACAGTTAGGTATTTACGAGGTCTGAAATATTTCAACATTTTTCTGTTATTAAAATGCTTAAGTATAAAATCGTTTAAACAGTGCGGTTAGGAGAACTGGTTGGTTAATGAAATTTTCTGTCCATTTTAGAAATGTTGAAACCAAAACTGAATGTTTTTTATGTTGAATATTTAGATTATTCAAAATGTCCACAGAAATATTTCTTGCTACTAGGCAATATTGTTACTTTGGTGTTGATCAACAAACCAGTATGCCTGCCAAGGGAGGGGGTTAATTTACATGTAAAACTATTGGAAATACTTGTAAAATCAGAATTGCTCGAACAACGTAAACAAAATATGAAAACCAAGATTTCAATTCGACTTTTTGGTCTAAAAAAATATACCACAAGATGAAATTATGCACATCTAATACAACTGTAGCTTGGAACAAGGTAAGCGATAATGAGTAGAATATGTACCTCATCCACGTATGTGTCCGGAAGAACATTGTCTTTGTGTGCCCGACTGTCAGTCAGAAAAAGTGGCATCTTATCAGTTGACGGCATACTTCTCACGCTATGTAGTTGTAGATCTCTCTATTTGTTGTTTACCAAAGTTAAGTTTGGGGACATCCCATTGAAAAACGTAGACATTCATGACGAGAAAAAGGACGAAAGACAAACAATCAGTTTTCAAAACCTTATACAGAACACTTAAAATTGAGCACCGCGATACCCAACGATCAATTGGGGGTACGCTCAGGTTCTGCGACAGAATAGCAATTAAAAAAATAAGAAATGTTAATAAAAGGTGGTGTCTGGGATATATGGCAATGATAACCAACGATAAGACCAAATTAAATCACTTACCGATTGAATGCCAACTAGAAATGTTTGATAAAGCCGTTGTACCAATTCTTCTATACGGGGCTGAAATTTTGGGATACGAAAATTTTGATATACTTGAGCGAGTGCATTTGAAATTCTGTAAGCATATTTTAAAACTTAAAAACTCGACTCAAAATTTTATGATTTATGGAGAACTTGGGAGATACCCTATTTCTTTATATGCTAAACTACGAATGGTCAACTTTCGGTGTCGCCTTATTGACAACACAAATGAAGATAAATTGTCCTGTATACTTTATAAACTATTATATGGCAAGCCGTTCTCGTCAAAACTATGTTTAAACCATTTTTCGAAAAATTTACACACTGAGAATTTAAAAAAAACACACTGAGATTAAAAAACTTAAAAACACACACTGAGAATTAAAAATTACACACTGAGATTTCATAAAGACGCACTGAGATTACAAAAAATGAAAAACACACACTGAGAATTAAAAATTACACACTGAGAATTGAAAATTACACACTGAGATTTCAAAAAGACACACTGAGATGAAATAAACTGAAAAACACACACTGAGAATTGAAAATTACACAATGAGATTTGTGCGCACATTTTATGCGCACAGATCTAATTAGCATAGTTATTCTGATTCTATTACAAGCTTAAACAACTAGGGGACAGAACTCGCTTTTCATCTGTAGCCTGGGTTCCTGACTCAAATTGACATTGCGATGTGAAGCTCAGAATAGGCCGGGATCCCAGACTATTTTTATTTGGCGCCATGGAATCCGCAAGGAAACTTGTCACAGAACTCGTGGATAACGAAGCGATGATGACCCGGCTTGCCAATCAGTTACAAAACAGATCTAACCGTACGAGTCCTGTCACTAGTCTGGCCAATTTTGCATTCCACAGTGGGAGTTGGAAGGCAAAGGGAGGGAAATCCCCTAGAAGCAAATCCTTCAAGATGAGGTACTTTTCTTGATTATGATATAAAATATAATTCTAAGCTAAATGATCAGTTATGTCCGTATACTCTACGAGGTACATGTACCTATTTGGATTGGACGGTGTGTTTATGGGCGATGCAGGGCGTGACGTCCATACTGCTACGTCGTCCATAGGATGTATCGTCCATACATTGAAAGATGCATCGACCATAGCCTTAGCTGCGGAACCGTAGCTCTTAGGTCCTTATGTTATTTTTTGACTATTTGCGGACCATAGAAATAGGAAAAATCCGTAGCTCTATGGTCCGCAAATAGTCAAAAAATAACATAAGGACCTAAGAGCTACGGTTCCGCAGCTACCATAGCCTATGACAAAATCGTCCATACTTTGTGAAGTCCATCGTTTTTTTCGGAAATAAATTAATGGTAAATATAACTTGTAAATGTATAGTTCGAGATTACTCTGACGTCCAACGGCTGTTTTGCCAGACAAACTGGGGCCGTGGGACGTCCGCGTCATCCCATATCAAAAGTGGATATTTGCCCATCCAAAATAGATGCGCTGCTTCGTCGCTTCTGGTGTCAACTAACGGCCTTGGAATTATATAAAATACTTGGAAAATACCAAAGCTTGAGTGTGGAATTCATGTACTCAGACACATTCTTACCTTTTAATGCAAAATTCAATGGGAACCAAATTTTTTTCAACTTAAATTTGCATGGGACATTGACTGTTTTATTAAGGACCATTCAATGTTTATCTGAGAGATGGGCCTGTGCAAAAATTCAATGGGAACCAAATTTTTTTCAACTTAAATTTGCATGGGACATTGACTGTTTTATTAAGGACCATTCAATATGTTTATCTGAGAGATGGGCCTGTGCAAAAATTCAATGGGAACCAAATTTTTTTCAACTTAAATTTGCATGGGACATTGACTGTTTTATTAAGGACCATTCAATGTTTATCTGAGAGATGGGCCTGTGATCATGAGGAAGGGCAAATACATTCAATTTATTGCTGTACACAAATGTATATATTTGGCAGGGCAAAATCATTATTTACTAAGAATAGTGTTGGGGCAGGAACTTTTTCTGTTAATGATAATCATATGCTGTTAATGGGGGACTCAACCTCATTTTTGTCTCGCCTGTGACGAAAGTCACAGAAAGTGAGACATAGGTATTACTATCCGGCGGCAGCTGCGTAAACTATTTGTATATAGATAAAGCTTTATATTTCAGAAGGTTGAAGACCTGTATGCATCATACTTTGTATGCAGATACCTTATGTTCTAAGTTTCTGTCTGTCATATGTTCAATGTCCTTGACCTCATTTTCATGGTTCAGCGACTGCTTGAAAAAATTTTATAGTATTTTGTTTTGTAAATTTCTCACTTTTGAGTAATGGGATACATGTAACTATAATTGGTATATTGGTTCCTTGCAATGTAAACATGTCCTTCAGACAGGGTTCACCTGACCTCAGCCTCATTTCATGGATCAGTGATTAAGGTTAAAGTTACATGATTAGGTCTGTTTCTCAGATACTACAAGCAGTAGGTCCGCTATTATGTGGTGTATGGAATGATTGTAAGGGATAAATGTCAGTCTGGCAGGTGTCATTTGTCCTTGACCTCATTTTCATCGCTCAATGGTTAAAGGTAAGTTTTTGAGTTTTGGTTTGTTTTTCTAATACTATAAGCAATAGGTCAACTATGTTTGGTGTATGGAATAATTGTAAGGTGTACATGTCTGTTTGGCAGGGTTCTTCTGACCTTGACCTCATTTTCATGGTTCATTGATCAGTGTTAAGTTTTCCTGTTTGTCTGCTTTTTGATACAATATGCAATAAGGTCAAGTATATTTGATGCATGGATTGATTGTAAGGTGAACATGTATGTCTGCCTTGGTTTATATGACCTTGACCTCATTTCCATGGATCATTGATAATATAAAGTGTATGTGATACTTGTAACCAATCATGGTTAGTAAAACTTATAGACATTTCAGCGTGTACACTCTTGTTATTCATCATGTCCATTTGGGACAATAACTATTTCAGCAATTTTTGTAACAATATTTGTTTCTTATCAAATAAGGCTTAAATTCCATTTGTATTTAACTTAAATTATCATATCTGATGTAAAGTAAGCACAATGATTTGTATTGAGTATGTAACAATCTTAAGATTAAAAAAAAATGACAATTTCTAACATTGACAATCATGATTTACTGAAAACAATTATATAATTTGCCTTTTTTCAACACGGTAGATCTCCAAACTAATTAGAATTTGGCATTTTGTAAGAACAGTATAGACATGACATAATGGCCCAATTTTATGAATAATCTTGGGTCATTTTAAAAAAGATATACATGTAGAATCTCTCGAAGTTGACTATTGGTATCTCAATTTATTCCCAACTGAAGATTCTTATTTTTTTCTAAAGCATAAACTTTGACACTGATAAATTTACATGAAAAACAGATTTAACAATTTTGTAAGAACAGTATACAAGGTAGATACCTGTCAAGTTTTATGACAATCCCAGATGATTTGAAACAGTTAAAGGAAGTTTTTAAAGTCAAGTACATGAATTTAATCCCAACTGAAAAAACTATTTTTTTTCACATATATTGATTATAAAGTTTATAACATTTGAGAGCAAAAAATCTTAATAAAAATAAAATTTGCCATTTTTAAGAACAGTACCTAATGAAATAGCTTTAAAGTGTTATGAAATTGAAGAAAATCCCACTTGATTTGAAAAAGTAATGGTCATTTTCTGTCGTAATTAAATGTATGGCAAGCCGTTCTCATCAAAACTATGTTTAAGCCAATATTCCAAAATTTTTTAGACAGACTAAATAAACTGGAAAACACACACTGAGAATTGATAATCACACTTAGATGTGAGTATTATTAGAACTTTAATATTTTTAAATTAAAAGCTACAAATAACGTTTCATGGGAGCAAATTGCAAATCAACTGACACACATGGCCACATACTGGGGAAAAATCTGTCCGTATTTTATTTCAGATCCTAAAATTAAGAAAGGAAAAATTATTCTTATAGAGATCAGCAATATTACAGAGCCATCAGAATTAGGTTGAGGAAAAAATGAAAAGAAACTTTCTTTATTGGCAATACATTTTGTAAGTAATGGTAATCCACCTCATGCTTATGAATTAGGAGGGTTTGATTTTAAACATATTTTGATTTTGATAAATTTAAATAAAATATTCATCGATCAAGACCTGTTTATTTCCTCTTTAGGGTTAATGCCCTGGTGTTCAAATTTCTGGCGTTGTTTGGATATGTTTTTAGAGATGGCAGTTATACATTTATATCTAAAAAAGGTTAGTGTTAACCTGGAATGTGATTTTTTTAACTTAAAAGTTCAAATTATCAAAATGCCTGAAAATTTAAAGAACTAATTAATTTTATACCTGAATAAAATGCAATATTTGTGGATTAAGTAGTCCTGTAATGTTGTCTTTTGTGCCAAAGATGTAGTAAGGGGACTATTTTATCATAGCTGGAATGAAGAATATACAAGTGACATTTCATTTACAGTAAGAAGTCAAAAGGTGTGTTCATGAAGGAGGTGGTTCTTCTGGCAGGGCCTAATTCAAGCCTACCAAAACAAAGCAGAAAAGAAAAACTCCACCAAAATGGCCATGTTATGGCAGCTATGATATTTGAAAAAGACTGGGAAGAGGAGGAAGTGATGGCATCATTCTACTCAGCCTTCAGTTTCCTTCAACAAACAGTAAAGTGAGTATACATCATGTACATGTAGAAAGTCTCCCATTACTGGACCTTGTTATTAAGCTATGTTTATAAAGTCACTGAGTTAGATATAGTTGTCATGAGGTCCATTTTGTCGGGGTTGATACCAAAAGAATCATTATCACCATTTACTATAAATAGAAACTTATTTCGATTCCATAATACATATGTATATATATATAGGATATGAACCAAACTTTCACAGGAGATACATGTATGTCCCTAGATACATAAAAGTTGAATGCACATAATATTGATAATAAGGAACATGAATTATTATTTAGATATACTTATACAAATCATTGAAAATAAACTAAATTTGATCCATGTACATTGAAGGAGACAATTCAGGCCTCTACATTAACATTTTTTCTAACTTGTCCCTTCGGACAAGTGGTAATAAAATCAGCTTGTCCGAACTCTTAACTTACTTGTCCGAATTCATAATTGAAAATCTAACATATTGATGATTTATGCAATAATAACACTTGGGCTTTGATTGTACCCAATAAAAGGAGCATTTTGTAATGTTATATGAATACCGCATCAAAATACATTTCATTATTTCAGAATGAAAGTTTTTGCAAGACTGTGTTCTCTGACTCAATGTCATTATCATTTGTCAATCATTAAATCATCATTTCTTCCCAAACCACTACGCTCCCCTATGGACCTATTCATTCTTTAGTAGTGGTATGGGTTAAACCAAGGATGTAAATACACCTGGCCACCTTGAACATGTATATGAGTAAACCTTTTAATTTATTGATGATGTCAAACAAGCTTTAACAATTTATTTTGATTTGTATATACCAGAGTTCGCGAAAACTTGTTTTGACCCGTCGGTCATGGGACCGACAAAGCAAGATTATTTGTCAGTCCTACAAAATTTTAGCCAGTCCTAAAAATCCGTCAATTTTATCCTGAAATAAAAATAATAACATATTTTATCGAAAATAACTTTATTATTATTAGTTTTATTTTTCACAGCCACAGACAAATAAACAATGAATGGCCACTTCCTTTCTTCTGATTGTTCTTATTTAAAGTAATCTTCACTATCCATTTCATCATCTGAATCACTTTCTCAGTATTTGTTATCTCCATCAAGGGTTCAATCGCCGATTGTTTGCCTGGGATGGCTACATGAACAAATTTAGCAGGCTTGTGTAGATCTGCGCTTTGGTTTCCGTGGGTTTCCGTTTGTTTATAATGGGAAACCAGTACCGAAATTAGCAGCAGGTACATCTGATGACCGATGTAACGCAGATTGGAATTAGTTGCGTACAACTAATTACCTATAAAAAGGCACTGCAACGGCCGCTTACATCGGTCATCAGGACCGCACTAGCTTTCAAAATACTGGTCCGAGCCTTATTTTGACCGACAGGACCGACAGGACCGACCATTTCGCGAACTCTGATATACATTGATATATGATCATGAAGTACATACATTTCACTAAAAATCTGCCTTTAGTTTTAGATTTTTTTTTTTTTGTTTGTTTCATCTTAAATTTTATATCATAGATCTTATCAAATAAAACCTCTTTTAATGTATTGTTATGCATAAAAGCAAAATCAAATGAAACATACTTTAATTTAATATTTTAAAGTTTAGGTAAAACTCCACATGGAGGTGCTCCTAATTCAAGGAAGCTTATACTAATTAGATACATTAACATTGGTTTCTTTCCCCTTACTTATATCCCCATGGTCAATGGCTGCCAGCATGTTCAATACTTAATCAGAGACATATTATACAAGTTTTATATGTCTCTAGTTCAATCAATGAATAATTATTTCATTAAGTATAATCAATAAAACAATCATTCATATTTGTGGGAATGTATAAGTCTTGAATTTGATCTATTTTATCTGACCTTGATTTTCACTTGTCCCATCGGACAAGTAGTATGGTGAATGTACTTGCCCGACACCTGTGTCCACTTGTCCCGGACAATCGGACAAACGTTAATGTCGAGCCCTGCAATTATGGCAAGCCGTTCTCGTCAAAACTATGTTTTACCCATTTTTTTAAAAATTTACACACTGAGATTAAAAACTTAAAACACACACTGAGATATTAAAATAACGCATGAGAAATTAAATTACTCACTGAAAATTTAAATTACACACTGAGATTTCAAAATACACACTGAGAATTGAAAATTACCCACTGAGATTTGTGCGCATAAAATGCGCAAAAATCTCAGTGTGTAATTCAATTCTCAGTGTGTGTTTTCAGTTTATTCATCTCAGTGTGTAATTTTAAATTCTCAGTGTGTAATTTTAATTCTCAGTCACGTAATTTTAATTCTCAGTGTGTGTTTTTAAGTTTTTAATAAGTTTTTAATCTCAGTGTGTTTTTTTAAATCTCAGTGTGTAAATTTCTCGAAAATGGCTTAAACATAGTTTTGATGAGAACAGCGCTATAGACAATCATCATGAATCCTATTGCGAAATTGATACAGTTGTTAATACTGGAAATATGTTTTACAGAAACTTAGAAGTTCCACTGTAGAGATTAGTCTTTATCTGTCCCTTGAGCAAAGGGCCAGGGGACAGCACTAGTCAGTCTAGTCGGCCTGGAGTCAGAATTATGTGTCTGGGTAGGCCAAGGGTGACATGTCTTCCTGCAAACTGTTACCTTATGGGCTAGCATGTTAAAGATCCGGCTTGTACAAAGCAGGGTCAGTATCACTAGAAAAACCAAATAGCTAGAACGCCAAAAAGTCTAGAAATAGACTAAACATCTAAAACTAGTCATTTACCACTTTATTCATATTATTAGCTTTCATACTCTAATTTTTGCCCTTTCCATAATTTTTAGCCTATCGTTCAGCACTTTAGAACTTTTTGTTATCCCTCTCATAATCTCAGATAATAGTGACCCTTTAGCAATGTTTAGTAATCAGAGATGGGTCCGATTACTTTCAATGTAATTGATTAAATTACAATTACTTTGTCATTTGTACGATTAAATTAAATTAATGATTACATCATTTCTGAAAGTATCTGATTAAATTAATGATTACATTGGCAAAGAAATCATGATTACATCTGATTACAATGAATTTAAAACAAAACATTTTGAATGATGTGGATGAATAAACGTTTAATATAACTATAGCATTTTTGAGAACGTATTTTATTTGGTTCAATTATAAAATAATAACTTCAAATTAAACGTCATCTATTTAAATAAACACCAAATTTCACTACATATATATACATTACACTTTATCACCAATGTTTTCTAAATTATTTTGAATTAAATTCAATTAAGTTATATCATAATCAAGAGTTTTTTGTTTGTCTTCTGACCTCTTTCATAATTTATATGTATTCCAAGTTGCAGTTTATGGAAGTTTAAATATGGATGAAATAAAGTTACGTTTGTACCAGTTAAAACTATGTTAAATTTTAATAGAAATGTTTAATCAAATTGTAAACAATATGTTTTAAAGTACTAAAACCATTGCATTTTACATCCAGTCCAAATACAAAAAAGTTTAAACAACATATTTGTCCAACTTTTAATTTAGTTTGTGCTAATTAGATAAATTTTCATGTCTGATTTATCTTTTATCATATATATTTCCCTACAGCTATACTCAATTGGTAATTGCAATAAAAACAAACCTTAATTAGTCTCCTACCTGTCAATTCAAAGTTGAAAAAATCACAAATATTAACAAAGATTATAATTCAGGGTTAAAGAAAAGTATTACTTGAATATATAACAGTTATAATCAAATATTAATATGAAGATCATTATAAAACGATGACTATACATGTATGTACAATATCTTTTACCAAGATAAAAGGTATATAATTGTATTATATGTCTCTGCTTAGGCTAATGATGACTTTTCAATACTGTAACAGTTTATTTTTACTGAAGTAGACAAGCTTAAAGTAACCAAACCATTTTAGTATGTTAAAATTTATCAAATATGAACAAAGAGGTTCATTTAATGACCAAAACACAATTTTAGATTTTTTCATTGTAATTTTTCCCAAAATTTGATTTATTTTAAAAAAGTCTAAATATTTTAAAATTTTAAAATAACCCCAAAAACAAAGTAAAAATTTAAAATTTATAAATTTTTATTTTCATTTCCCAAAAAAAATTTTTATTTTTTGGGAAATAAAAACCAAAATTTAAAAATTTTTGAAAAAAAATTTTTAAATTTTTCGTTCAAAAAAGGGTTTTTTTGGTTTTTTTTTGGGGTTTCCCAAATTTAAATTTCCTTTAAAAAATTTTTTTTGGGGCTTTTTTTAAAATTTTTCAAACCAATTTTAAAAAAACAAAAAATTAAATAAAATTACCTTTAATTAAAAATTTAAAATTTATTTAAAGGGCAAAAAATTTTTCCCATTGAAATTTTAAAACTTTCCCAAATTTTTAGAAACCATTTTTTTTTTTTAAAAAAATATTTTATTTTAAAAAAAACCCAAAACAAGGGGGGTTGGAAAATTTCAAATTTCAAAATTTTTTAAATTTAAAAAGCATTTTTTTTAAAATTTTAATTTTTTAATTTTTAAAATTTTATTTTTTTTTTTATTTTAAAAATTTTTTTTAAAACAAACATTTAATTTTTTTAAAAAAAATATTTTTTAAAATTTTTCCTTCAAAAAAACAAAACTAAATTCCAAAAAAATTTTTTAAAAAAACAAATTTTTAAAATCCCCAAAATTTTAAAAATTTTTAAAAAAGATTTTTAACCCAAAAACCCAAATTTAAAATTTTTTAAATTTTTGTAAAATAAAGTTTAAACCCTTTTAAAAAAAATTTTTCACAATTAAAAAAAAAAAAATAAAAATATTGAGTAAAAAATAAAAAACATTAAACCTTTAAAAAAAATTTTAAATTTCCCCGATTTTAAAAAAAAATTTTTTTAAAAAATTTTTTTAAAAAAATAAAAATTTTAAACATTTTGAATTTTCAAAATTTCAAATTTTTAAATTTAAAAATCAAAATTTTTTATTTTTAAATTTTAAAAAAAATTTTTTTTTTTTTTAAAATTTTCTTAAAAATAAAAGATTTTCCCAAATTTTAAAAATTTAAAATTTTAAAAAAACCAATTAAAAAAAACCCCATAAATTAAAATTTAAAAAACCAAACAGAATTAAAATCCCTTTTAAAACCCATTTTCCCCAAATTTTAATTTTTTAATTTTTATTTTTATATGTTTAAAAGAAAAATTTAAACTGATTCCTTTTTAAAATTTTCAAAAATGTTTTTAAAAAAATTTAAAAAAAACAAAGAAAAAAAGGTAAAATTTTCTTGTTTTTAAAATTTCAAAAGTTTTTTAAAAACAAAATTTAAAAACTTTTTTTAAAAAACTTGTTTTAAAATTTAAATGTTTTTCCAAAATTTTGTTTAAATTTAAAATTCCCAAATTTTTTTTGTTAATTTTTCTGTTTAATTTTAAATTTTTTTAAAATTTGGGGTTTTTAGTTTTTTTTTTATTTTTTTAGTTTTGTAATTTTTAACTTGGTTTTTTCATTTTTAAAATTCTTTTGGGCAATTTTCCATGTTTTTAATTTTTAAATTTTTCATTTTTTATTTTTCCAATGGTTTTGAAAGGTTTTTTCTGGTTTTTTTTTAATTTTTTTTTAAATTTTGGGAAAAAGGTTTTTTTTTTTTTGGGGGTTTATTCAGGATTTAATAATGGGGTTGCAATCCAAATTTTTATAAATATTGTAAAATCAATTTGGTTAAATTTTTTTAAATCTAAAGGCTTTTTCCGGTTATCCCATTTTCAAGTGGCTTTTTTTAGGAATGAAATTTCAAAGTTGATTTTTCATTTTTGTTTCAATTTCCCTTTTATTTAACCGGTTTTTAAATTTATAAATTTTTTTAAATGTTTAAAATAATTTTCAGTTTCAAAATTATTTTTATTGGGGTTAAGGCATTTTAAAAATAAAGAAAAAAATTTAAAGAAATTTGGAAATAAAATTCATTCAATTTTGTCAATAAATGAAACCTGGTTTTAACTTCCATTTTGAATTAAGTGGACTTATATATTTATGCCGACCATCAAAGTCAAATAGGAACTAAATGTTTTCTGCATTTGAATTTCAATGTATTTATGTAAAAATATTGGGTAAACTAATATGAAATTGAGTTAATATCAAAAGTTTTCAATCAAGGAAACAAATGCTTTCAAGGCATATTCTTGTATCATAAGAGCTCAATTTCACAAAGAAATATTGGACAGTAAATTTCTTTTGTAAACTGTTAAAACAAAATAAAACACTTGGTTATACAAATTTGTTATATAGATGATCACATTAAACAAGGTCCCATCATTGTGATTACTAGTTTCATGATTTTCATTCAAGCTTTACATTTTCTTATTTTCATCTTGTCTATCAAAACTATTTTCATATTTATACAAGATTTGTAATCATCAAGTAATCTTATGAATGTAATCTTAAAGTAATTTAAAAGTAATCATGATTACACCTGTTTTTGCCATGTAATCGATTACGTTACGATTACTTGTAATCAGAAATGACATGATTACTGATTACATAGGATTACACTGCAAATGTAATCAATTACAGCTGATTACGATTACTGATTACGATTACCCATGCCTGACTTAGGACTATCAACATAATATCAATGATTAGTATAGAAGGCAGACATTTCAGCATGTGCACTCTTGTTGGTTATTATCTTGAATAATATTATAGATAGAGATAAAATGTAGACAGCAATAATGTTCAGCAAAGTAAAATTTACAAATAAGTCAACACGACCAAAATGGTCATTTGACCCCTTTAGGAGTTATTGCCCTTATAGTCAATTTTAAACCATTTTTGTAAATCTTAGTTATCTTTTATAAAAATCTTCTCCTCTGGTTATTATCTTGAATATGATTATAGATAGATTTAAACTGTAAACAGCAATAATATTCAGCAAAGTAAGATCCACAAATAAGTCAACATGACCATAAAAGTGAGTTGACCCCTTTAAGGAGTTTTGCCCTTTATAGTCAATTTTATACGACCCCAAACATTTTTGGGATTGTATATTGGTATGATGTTGTTCGCGCGTCGTCGTCTGAAGACACATTGATTTCAGATAATAACTTTAGTTTAAGTGAATAGATTTTCATGACATTTTTCAGAAGATTCAATACCCCAAAAGGAAGGTTGGGATTGATTTTGGGATGTAGGTCCCAACCGATTAGGAATTAGGGGCCGAAAAGGGGCCCAAAACTAGCATTTTTCTAGGTGTAGGAGAATAACTTGTAGAAGTATTTCAATTGCTCTAAAATCATACAGCAATGTTTAAAACCACAAGTAGACGGTTTGGATTCATTTTAGGGGTTATGGAGCCAAAGTTTAGGAATTAAGGGCCAAAAAGGGGTCAAAACAAGCTTTTTTCTAGTTTCAAGACAATAACTTATGTTTAATTGTATGGATCTCTCTGAAATTGTGCCACAGTGTACCATATAACAAAGGGGAGGCTGGGATTAAGTTTTGGGTTAATTGCCCAAAATATGTAGGAATTAGGGGCCAAAAGAAGCATGTTTCTAGTTTCCAAACAATCATGAAAATAACTTATGTTAAAGTGTATGGATCTCTGAAATTGTACTACAAGGTTCAAAACTGCAATGGAAAGCATGGGATTGAGTTTAAGGGTTATTGCTCCAAGGTGGTTCAAAAGTTTTTGGGGGATTTTTGTTTACCATTTTTGAATGGCTTCCTTTTTTCAAAGAAGTTTCAAGAAGAAATATTCAATTGCACAGTATTGTGCACAAGATTTGTTAGATCTTTGACCACATTAATTTTGTGACAAAAACCTTTATTATGTCAAAATTTTGATCACAATCCAAATTCAGACAGAATCAAGCTTGAATATTATGACCAAATTTGCCCCAACTATTCAGGGTTCAACCACTGGGGTCGTATAAAGCTGGGCCTCATGGAGCACCTGGTTAATAATTTTGTAAATTTTAACAAAATTTTTCCTCTGTAACTAATGGGCCAAGCTCATTATCAATTGAGATAATTGTAAGAAGCAAGAATGTTCAGTAAAGTAAGATCTACAAACACATGATCACCATCACCAAAACACAATTTTACATGAATCCATCTGTGTCTTTTGTTTAATATGCACATAGTTTTTTGAACTAGTTGTCAGATAACTGAGAGTACTCTCAGATCTGTTAATTGTGTCTTTTGTGTCGGGATGTATAACTATAAGTACCCGCCACGTTCACTTATATTTTTGTCCATCTGATGAGTTAAGCCTTTTCAACTGTTTTTATTGTTCGTTCTTCTGTTGTACTGTTATACCACTGTCCCAGGTTAGGGGAGGTTGGGATCCCGCTAACATGTTTAACCCGCCACATTATTTATGTATGTGCCTGTCCCAAGTCAGGAGCCTGTAATTCAGTGGTTGTCGTTTGTTTATGTGTTACATGTACATATTTGTTTTCGTTCATTTTTACATAAATAAGGACATTAGTTTTCTCGTTTGAATTGTTTTACAATGTCTTATTGGGGCCTTTTATATCTGACTATGCGGTATGGGCTTTGCTCATTGTTGAAGGTCATCGGTGACCTACAGTTGTTAATGTTTGTGTCATTTTGGTCTTTTGTGGATAGTTGTCTCATTGGCAATCATACCATATCTTCTTTTTAACGGATTTTTGTGACAAAAATGTCGGTTATTGATTTGGGGATGTGCGGCGGGCGGGCGGCAATCAAATGTTGTCCGTGCATTAACTCATGAACTGTTCAACCAAAGCTTTTAAAATTTTAATATGTTGTTACTGACAACTAAATGAAGGTCAACTATTTTTTAAATCTTCTCCTGTGAAACTACTAGGTCAAATACTAACAAACCTTTACTGAATGTTCCTCTGGGTTTGAGTTTATAAATTGTATCAGGTGATTGGATCCATCAACAAACATGGCCCCGGTTGCTAAAATAGAACATGGGGTCAAATCCAGTTTTTGGGTTATATCTCGAAAAATAAAGTTCTTAGACCGCATTCATTCTGTGTCAGAAACCTATGTTGTGTCAACTATTTAATCACAATCCAAATTCAGAACTGTATCAAGCTTAAATGTTGTGTCTATACTTGTCTCAACTGGTCAGGGTTCGACCTCTGTGGTCGTATAAAGCTGCGCCCTGCAGAGTATCTGGTTCTGTCTTTCTTAGTTTTTTTGGCAGAAACTGACAAATAGAAACATAAAATGGCATTTTCAAACATGTATTAAATTGTACTTTAAACATAAATTATATAATCAATCACTTGCTCTTAAGAAGGGTGCAGGTTGGGTATCTGTGAGCACTAAATCACCTTATTCTAGTTTTTATTACATTTCTTTTAGGAAGATGATACATGTACTGTAGAAAAAGAGACATTGGATCTTCCAGATTTGCATCCACCAAAAAAACGTCAAGATACATGTTCAAAGGAACAAAAGACAATGGATCTTCCAGATTTGCATCCTCCAAAAAAACGTCAAGATACATGTTCAAAGGAACAAAAGACAATGGATCTTCCAGATTTGCATCCTCCAAAAAAACATCTCAAGTAAATAATAAATTTGCTTTTTTTTTTCTTTAGTTAGGTCATGTAAGCTGGTGTCATTACATTGTGTCTGCTGTCCTTTTATTCACATTGTTATCTTTTCAAGAATCATTTGACCGTATTTAACAAACCTGTTGTAAAAGGTATGGTAAGGCCAAAAAAAAAAAGTTTCAATTCATTCTAATAAGTGGTTATGGAGGAGTTGCAGATTCAAAGTGAAACATATTGTACCAGACGAAAGAACAGAAGGATGGACTTCCCCATCACTATATATACCTCTGCTTTTAAAAGGGGGGTATAATAATGACAAATGCTATAATGTCACAAGCTATCATCTATAAGGTTTCCATAAGCTATCGTCTATAGGGTAGACATTTTACCAACCAAGGGTCATGAGTTATTCATTCAATTCTTTTTGTGTAATATGATCCAGAAATCAGTGAAAAATGTTATACCACGAATATAATGATTTCACAGTATTGTTGAAGCCTTCATAGCAAATAAAGAACAAAAAATCTAAACACTGTTCCTATACTTGACTCATGTACTGTATACTATGTGCAATGTTTTTATGTGTTTATTCATGTATATCTCTGAAATTTTTAAATATAAAACTGATATAATTAGAATTTTTTTAATTTAGGCCAAACTATGAAGGAACTGAGAGCATGTCATTTAAGGATAGCAGACCTAATATAAGTGACAGAACAGATGCATGTAATATTACACAACTTGATGATCTTTACATGAAAATGGTGTATGTATTCTTAATATTAACAGTCTTTCTGTATTGCTTTTCATTTCATTTCCAATTTCAAAAAGTCATTAACAGATGGATATTATCTGGGTGATTTCTTGTAATTTATGAAATTCCTTCTTGTGAAAATGTTTCAAACAATCTTTAGCAAAAATACACATAATAAAACAATGCACCAGATAATACAGCACAAATCTCATTGTGTAATTTTAAGTTCCATCTTTATGGCAAGCCGTTCTCGTCAAAACTATGTTTAAACCCTTTTTTCGACAAAAATACACACTGAGATTTAAAAACCCAAAATAACACACTGAGAAATCGAAATTACACACTGAGATTTAAAAATAAAAACACACACTGAGAATTCAAAATTACACACTGAGATTTTAAAAAGACACACTGAGATGAAATAAATTGAAAAACACACACTGAAAATTGTTAATTACACACTGAGATTTCAAAAATACACACTGAGATTAATATGCAAATTTCTAATGAATATTCATGAGATGAATAATTCAACAGATTAATATCTTGATCTCAAGAACTCTTGTCATTATAATGAAATGCGATTCCTTCAACCAACATTCGTATTAAATTTCAAGACTTAACATCGCTCATATTCATAAGTTTGTTGCCTATAATTCAATGTAATTCAGATCATTACTACTACCAGTAATTAAACATGGGTCCCTTTTCAAAAGTCTTCCAACAGTTTCCTTGATTTTGCTAGTTCATCTTTTATATTTTTATTACGTTTATATGCTATAATAGACACTTGGGTAAAATTTCACTGCATTCTTTTTGCAGATTGTTCCAATGTTTTCTTATAATTTTAATAAAGTTTTTCACCATTTGGTTGTATTTTGTAATAAGAGTAAGTGGGTATTTTTCTTGTTCTTGTATTTCTAAAGTTTTTTTTATTAATAATTTGGAACCAAATCGAAGGACTAACGAGTTCTGTCCCCTTGTTGTTTTAAGCTTGTAATAGATTCAGATTAAGTATGCTAATTAGATATGTGCATAAAAGCTCAAATATGAAAATCTCAGTGTGTAATTTTAAATTCTCAGTGTGTAATTTTAAATTCTCAGTGTGTAATTTCAAATTCTCAGTGTGTGTTTTCAGTTTATTTATTCTCAGTGTCTCTTTTTGAAATCTCAGTGTGTAATTTTCAATTCTCAGTGTATAATATTCAATTCTCAGTGTGCATTTTCATTTTGTAATCTCAGTGCGTCTTTATGAAATCTCAGTGTGTAATTTTAATTCTCAGTGTGTAATTTTCAATTCTCTGTGTGTAATTTTCAATTCTCAGTGTGTAATTTTCAATTCTCAGTGTGTAATTTCAAATTCTCAGTGTGTGTTTTCAGTTTATTTATTCTCAGTGTCTCTTTTGAAATCTCAGTGTGTAATTTTCAATTCTCAGTGTATAATATTCAATTCTCAGTGTGCATTTTCATTTTAGCTCACCTGGCCCAAAGGGCCAAGTGAGCTTTCTCATCACTTGGCGTCCGGCGTCCGTCGTCCGTCGTCCGGCGTTAGCTTTTACAAAAATCTTCTCCTCTGAAACTACTGGGCCAAATCAAACCAAACTTGGCCACAATCATCATTGGTGTATCTAGTTTAAAAAATGTGTGGCGTGACCCGGTCATCCAACCAAGATGGCCGCCACGGCTAAAAATAGAACATAGGGGTAAAATGCAGTTTTTGGCTTATAACTCAAAAACCAAAGCATTTAGAGGAAATCTGACATGGGGTTAAAATGTTTATCAGGTCAAGATCTATCTGCCCTGAAATTTTCAGATGAATCGGTTAACCTGTTGTTGGGTTGCTGCCCCTGAATTGGTAATTTTGAGGAAATTTTGCTGTTTTTGGTTATTATTTTGAATATTATTATAGATAGAGATAAACTGTAAACAGTAATAATGTTCAGCAAAGTTAGATTTACAAATAAGTCAACATGACCGAAATGGTCAGTTGACCCCTTTAGGAGTTATTGCCCTTTATAGTCAATTTTTAACCATTTTTCATAAATCTAAGTAATCTTTTACAAAAATCTTCTCCTCTGAAACTACTGAGCCAAATTAATCCAAACTTGGCCACAATCATCTTTGGGGTATCTTGTTTAAAAAATGTGTGGCGTGACCGGTCAACCAACCAAGATGGCCGCCACGGCTAAAATTAGAACATAGGGTAAAATGCAGTTTTGGCTTATAACTCAAAACCAAAGCATTTTGAGGAAATTTGACATGGGATAAAATGTTTATCAGGTCAATATCTATCTGCCCTGAAATTTTGAGATGAATTGGACAATCGGTTGTTGGCTTGCTGCCCTCAATTGGTAATTTTAAAGAAATTTTGCCGTTTTGGTTATTATCTTGAATACTATTATAGATAGAGATAAACTGTAAACAGCAATAATGTTCAGCAAAGTAAGATCTACAAATAAGTCAACATGACCTAAATGGTCAATTGACCCCTAAGGAGTTATTGCCCTTTATAGTCAATTTTAACAATTTTCATTAATTCGGTAAATTTATGTAAATTTTACCAAATATTTTCTCTGTTACTAATGGGCAAGGTTCATTATAGATATAATTGTAAGAAGCAAGAACGTTCAGTAAAGTAAGAACTTCAAACACATCACCATCACCAAAATACAATTTTGTCATGAATCCATTTGTGTCCTTTGTTTAATATGCACATAGACCAAGGTGAGCGACACAGGCTCTTTAGAGCCTCTGGTTGTAATCTCAGTGCGTCTTTATGAAATCTCAGTGTGTAATTTTTAATTCTCAGTGTGTAATTTTCAATTCTCAGTGTGTAATTTCAATTCTCAGTGTAATTTTCAATTCTCAGTGTGCGTATTGAAGTTTTAAATCTCAGTGTGCTTTTTTGTAATTCTCAGTGTGTAAATTTTTCGAAAAATGGTTTAAACATAGTTTTGACGAGAACGGCTTGCCATTCATCTTAGTAAATTTAATCTCCAGTGAATTTTGGCATCCATCTGTAACTTTGTACATTTTATTCTTTTTCCTCTAACCACTTGGCCAAATGAAAGTGAATTTAAGCCATTTTTCTCGAGCCTTTGACTTTAGTAGAAAAAGCAAGACATAGCGATCCTACATTCCGTCGTCAGCGTCCACAAATATTCACTCTGTGGTTAAAGTTTTTAAAATTTGAATAACTTTCTTAAACTATCCTCAGTTTGTTCCAAACTTGAACAGAAGTTTGTTTCTGATCATAAGATAGTATCCAGATTTTACAAAATTCCATTTTTTCGCTTTTACTTATAAATGGACTTAGTTTTCTGCTGGGAAACATTACATTCACTCTGGTTACAGTTTTGAAATTTTAATAACTTTCTTAAACTATACTTGATTTCTACCAAACTTGGACAGAAGCTTGTTTATGATAATAAGATAGTATCCAGAAGTAAATTTTGTAAAAATAAATTTCAATTTTTTCAGTATTTTCTTTTAGATGGACTTAGATTTTCTACCCTGAAACAACACATTCACTCTTTGGTTAAAGTTTTATCTTTTTAATAACTTTCCTATACCATTTTGGATTTGTACCAAACATGGACATAAGCTTTTATGATCAAAAGCTAGTATCTAGAAGGAAATCTTGTTAACATTTTGTACCTGTGTATCTGTATTTTACTTATACATGGACTTAAATTTTCTTCCAGTTAACATTACATACAGTCTGCAGTTGAAGTTTTAAAACATTTATTAGATTCATAAACTATCTTGGATTTTTAGGCAGTTAAGATGCCTTATGGGAGCATCCTGGGTTTGTGTTATACCCAATAAATGCTGAAATACGTGCCATTGTTATCATCTAGCTAGCTACTATATTATTTATAACTTATTGGACAGTTTTTCACACTTTTCATTCTGGATTACAAAATTATGACCAGAAAAACCTTAAATGATCGTCGATTTTCCCAAAAGTTTTGAAGTTGCACATGGGAAGTAGAGCACATTAGGAATCCTTGTGTAATTTATTCTACCTTGAGCTTTTGGCTAAGAACAAATGTATGAAATATTTAATCGCGAAAATCTCTAAAGACATGTAGTTAAGATTTCCCAAATTGCAAAAGTCATAGGAATATTGTTTGTGGTCAATACGTAGTCAACTAGGTCAGAAGTCTATTAATATTAGTTCAATTGATCACGCTGTTGGGGGCAATTTTGAATTAGAAAACGAAATTTTCGTATTTTTTTAGTTTGGACGCAGGGGGTCAAATTAGCGGTGGTCCGAGGTCTGAGACCTTCCACTTTTGCAGTCAGACTTTCTTCTTGGTTACTAGCTACGCCCTATATGCCCGACGTATGCCTGTCTACAGTGCTTACAGCACTTTGATTACCAAACTTGGACAGAAGCTTTTTACGATCAAAAGATAGTATCAACAGGAATAATTTTATTGATTCTTTTCCCTCATATTTGTTGAGCCTGTGATTAACAGCAAAAGTAGGCGAGACTATGAATTTTTGTCGAAAAAATTATACTGACATAAAAAAACACACTTAGAATCAGGGCCTTTAATATCTAGGATTGTGGTCTACCACTAGGATAAAGTAGGGAGAAGTGGAATTTCATTTCAGTAGTTGCCTTATGTTTTCATATTTATCTATGACATATATACATTAAGGAAAGTTTTCCTTGCAGAAGAAAATATATCTGCAAAATTTTATATGATAGGTGTATATATTGATAAACCTTAACCCTTACCATGCGGTGACCGTCATATGAGGGCGTACCCGACCACCTTTATTTGGCACCAAGGTCGTTCCATACTTTTAGAAGACCACTTTAGGATACTTATTTTAAAAGTTGTGCATGTTCCGTCAACCTGAGGCTATCCATGTTCATGTTTCTCATGTATAAGTTGCATTTTGAGCACAAATACTGACTAAAATTGAAGCTGCTGAAACTTAGTTTTCTGGAGGGCTTCACATCTGTGTCTTACACAGGAAGTTCAGAGGCATAAAACTTGCAAAAATAGTGCAAACTCATGGCCATATAACTTCCAATCGTTATTATTATTGAAATACATAGAAATTACCACTTCCAGTTTCGTGTCAATTTGAAGTCAAAAATCAGAAAAAAATGGTGAAATTCAGTATTTTGGTCCAAATGACCTTCTGTAGACTGCTGAACCAAGATCAGATTCAATCCCACCTAACAACGGTTGGGGTCAATTTATTAACTAGGGTCCACTCTACATGGAGGCTTTACCAGCATCCCTGGGTCTTCTGGGTCAAGAGAAATCGTAAAATCGTCAAAATTGACGCTTTTGTACCTGATGACCAACATTTCAGGTCATAGAAATATCTTCAGAAGAGATATATCCTTAGTTGGCTGTAACAGAAATAGAGAAAAAGAGGAAATTCTTCATGTTCTCAATATTTGTTTTTTTTTGTCAAGAATGATTGTAATACATGTATATTTCAAATGTCAGATGAATTTTTATTATTCAGAGGAGCAATGGATGAGGATGAGGCTCTTGAAACAGCTATTCAAGAAAGTGTTGATGAATATACTATAACCTCAAAATCTGAAGAGCGTGAGTCAGCATATGGAAGGTAAATAACATAATAAACTTTTTGATAGAACAATTGAAGGTAAGAGATGAGAACTTACTGGTCCAGCATTTTTAGCTCACCTTTCCTCCAGGGAAATATGAGCTTTTGCCATCACTTGGTGTCTGTCGTCTGTTGTCAAACTGGAACTGAACGATCCTTAGGGTATCTGGAATAAAGTGTGTTTTATTTTCTGTTATATAGTTTGTAAGATATCTCCTTAAGTTTTCAAGATATCAAGAAAGTTTATGAGATATCTTATAAAGTATATAATATATCTTATAAACTTTATCAGATATCTTTTTAAATATGTTGTTTGTAGAGATATCTCATAAACTAGATATCTGATAATCTTAATGAGATGTGTTATAAAGTTTTAGGAGATATCTTGTAAACTATATAGGATATCTTAAAAGTCCTTGAGACATCTTGTTTAGTTTATAAGATATCTACTTAAACTGTAATTATATTAAGATATCGCCTACAGTTTATAAGATATCTTATATACATTATTGCATTACAAAATAAAGTCTCCTCCAAAGTCATGGAAGTCAGTCCCCAAAAATTTTATTTAAGGAAGCAAAATATTATTTTGTTGAAAATATGTTACAATTCTTGTTGTTTTAGTGTGCTGCTTCTTTTCATTCTAAGGTAAAAATTTGCTGTAAAAAAATTTCCAATAATATTCGTCCATGAATTGTGTATAAAGTAGGATCCAAGTAGACCAATAACTATTTAATGGTAACATGAAAAGGCATGTGTGTAGTTCATTAACATAATGAGACCAGGTGATGTAATAAATTAAGTACATTTAACCCTCCCCCAAAAAAATCTATATTCTCAAAGAATAGATAAATAAATAAATAATTGTGTGAGAATGCAATTTAAAGCTGCTTACAGAATCATCACATTAATGTCGCCTTGACACTTCAAAAAGTGGAAAACTTTATATCAGTTTCTGTATTCTTAAATAATGTAATAACTAATAAGTAACAGAAAACCTTGCATGGAGATGCAGAATGTAATTGACATTTGAATGGACCCTGACCTCAACATCAGGGTTCATTGATCTTTGAAGATGCAGAATTAAACATTATATACTAATTACAGGTATGAACAAGTACAGGGTAGAACACCAGAAGAGGTCAGGGGTATTGTATCAGCATGGGCAGATAGCAAAATATCTGGGGTGGATAGAAGGCTCATTGTATCCAGAAATACAGTTTTCAAATCTTCTCTGATGTATTTCAAGAGGGATGCATTTGTCAAGAAAGCTAGCCTTTTAAAGGTATAAAATTCATAGATTGGTGATTGGTGAAATAATATAAAAGGTTTCAGTAAAGCAAGCTCTTAAAACCATTTTTCAAAAATTTGAAGCTGAGATTTCAAAACTACAAATGATAATCAAAGGTTCCAGGATTATAATTTTATATGCCAGACCATGTTTCATCTACAGAAGACTCATCAGTTACACTCAGTGACACTCGAATCAAAAGTTAAAAGGCCAAATCAAGTACAAAGTTGATGAGCATGGAGGACCAAAATTTCCAAAAAGTTATGCCACACTGAGAATTCAAAAAGACACTGAGATTTAAAAACTTCAAAAACACACGCTGAGATTTAAAAACTTCAAAAACACACGCTGAGATTTAAAACAAAACAAACATTGAGAATTTAATTAAAAAAAACAAACAGATTAAAAACTTAAACAAACACACTGAACTGCTCAATATTAAAAAAACTTTCAAAAAAACAACAGAACTCTACGATTTCAAAACCTCAAAAAAATACACACTAAGAATACAAAACACACACTGAGATTAAGAAACTTCCAAAAACACAGAGATTTTCAAAAAGACACACTGAGATTTAAAAACCTCAAAAGCTACACGTTGATCACTTTTATCTACATGTGTTTTTATTTTACCTTCCTAAAAGCCAGGGTGAGCTTTTCAATCACTTTCTGTTGTCCTTTGTCCATGAGTTAACTTTTTCATAAATCTTCTATGAAACCACTGGGAATACTCAATTTCTGAAATCTAGATCTTAATATTATACAAACACCTTGTCATTATCTTGAAAACAGGACCAATCCAGTGAGCCAACACTTGTTAGTTAATTCCTGACTTGCGGTCATTCTTCCTGCCAAGAGTTGTCTTTTGTAGCAGTCAATGTACCCTCGGGACAAGCAGAAATTTTTCTTTCAAACAAAACCATAAATTACAGTATTCCGAAGGAAATTGGAAAACGCTGAACTTTTTAGTTTCATGTTATAATTTGTACATTTGGCACCTCTATGAAATTATTCGAGGTTTTATTTCTGATAAAAAATTATTTGGAAGTTGCTTAATTTTTCTGTTGACGAATACCTCTTACAACGCAGAGATTCCACATTTTCACTCAGATCACTCAAACTGTATCCTTAGGCAGCGGAGAAAAGTCATGATGTCTTGAATGTTATACCTACTGAAAAGGAAAACTCTGACAAAAACATCTAAGTTACGGATGCATCCAGGTCGCCGCAAGTCAGGAATAGATGTTAATTTCAATAAAATTTGAAATCTGTCAATCCATCCTGTTCCTATGTAATACTTTATTTTTATCCTGACAACTTTAAGAATTTTATAGTAAGGTTTTACTTTGGCATGTTTGATCTGTGGGTGATTCAGTATAGAATATAGTTCTCTGACCTTCTTTTATTGTGGAAAGTAGGTGAGAACTCTAAAAATGGACTTCTTTCTAATGCATCTATTCTGAAGCAGTGGACAGGAAATATCTGCAATTATATAAATCTATATTTTTAGGTCAGTTTTACATCAGATGAAGGTAGTGTGGAGGATGCAGCTGATGCAGGGGGACCCAGGCGTGAATATTTCCGACTTCTCTGGCAGTCTGTCATTGAGTCCAGTGGTCTTGTTACAGGTTTGACCCTATATATATATTATGGCCAGCAGTTCTCGTCAAAACTATGTTTAAACCCTTTTTTTCGAAAAAATTACACACTGAGAATTAATAACCACACTTGAGATTTAAAAACCTAAAATAACACACTGAGATTTTAAAATTACACACTAAAATTAAAAAAAAATGAAAAACACACACTGAGACTTTAAAATTACTGAGATTAAATAAAATTGCCTTCCCTGGGAACAGCCTTTAGCAAAAATTGAATTTTAATCATTTTCTTTAGAACCGCCAAGACAAATTGAACAAAGCATGGCTTAAAATGTTCCTTTCTCAGATCGTCCTGAACATGCATGAAATATTTGCCACTGGCCATTAAGCAACCAACAATCAATCAATCAATCCTTCCTCCGATCCATATTTGTGGTGTTATAAAATTACACACTAAAATTAAAAAAAAATGAAAAACACACACTGAGACTTTAAAATTACTGAGATTAAATAAAATTGCCTTCCCTGGGAACAGCCTTTAGCAAAAATTGAATTTTAATCATTTTCTTTAGAACCGCCAAGACAAATTGAACAAAGCATGGCTTAAAATGTTCCTTTCTCAGATCGTCCTGAACATGCATGAAATATTTGCCACTGGCCATTAAGCAACCAACAATCAATCAATCAATCCTTCCTCCGATCCATATTTGTGGTGTTAAAATATTTGATATTTAATTTTTATAGTGAATGTTACAGGCTGTACTTTCTTTTTATTTCAATTTTTTCCCCATTCTATATGTATACCATATTGATATATTTAGTAATATTTAACAGACTTCTACCACTGTAAACCAGATCAGTGATTAGAGCCTCGTGTTTAATTGCACCAAAAAAACGGTAAATATCATCGATCTGTGTAAATATAATTAACTGAAATCTATATTTATTATAAGGTTGCCGTAATAGAGGATATACTTTGCGCCCTAATTATGGTGCCCAGGCAAGAGGGGAATATATAGCTTTGGGTATTATGATGGCCACAGGGATTATACAGGGTTCGAAGCACCTGCACTATTTGTTCCCTCAATGGTGGATGCAATTGTGGGAACTTCAACAGTCATAAGTCAGGTTGATGATGTGGTAGAAGAATACTATCACCAACAGCTAAACGAGGTACAATAATTTGTAAAGATGTAGGATAGTCAAATTTTCAGTTGGCCTACATTCATAGAAACAAACGTAAAAAAAATAAATATTTTACTAAAAGTAAATAAACTGAACAAACGTCAAACAAAGTGAACACAATTACAGCATGCAAATGAAAACATGTTATTTTGATTTTAGTTTCTTGTGTACAATTTGGAAATTAGTATGGCATTCATAATCACTGAACTAGTATATATTTGTTTAGGGGCTAGCTGAAGGACGCCTCGGTGCGGGAATTTCTCGTTACATGGAAGACCTGTTGGTGACCTTCTGCTGTTGTTTTTTCTATGGTCCGGTTGTTGTCTCTTTGATACATTTCCCATTTCCATTCTCAATTTTACATAAATGAAATGGCAAAAGAAAATATAAAAGTCAAAATTCAAACACAATTTACAGTTAGTAAACTAAAATTAAATAAATCAGCTAATTATGTCATCACAACTACTACCATATACTTTTCATCTATTGGTCAAGATTTAGGACGATACAGTAATTCATTGAACTTCAAATTTATTTAGTTTCAAACTTCATTTCTTTTTTTTTTTTTTTTACATAAGCAACATATTTTATTTTAAATACATAAACCCTAAGCAGTCCAGGGCAGCTGGCTTAGGGTACCTGGTTTTATTACATAACCCATTTGACAGGGAAATAACAAAACTCACTTTAAAAGTTTATTTAACATTCTATGTAAATACCTGCATTTTATTAATTTATAATTATATACATCTTAAAGATATTATTTTTTCATAAATTTGTTATTTCATACTAAAAGAGTTTTTCCGTATTATTTCAAACATCATCTCTAATAAGCAACAACAACCAAGTTGATGTATATATAAATTCTTTTGTTATTTAAATCATGTTTCCTTCAAAATAATTTGATCGAAACTGAAATCGACAAACCACTTCATTTCAATTTCATTTGAAACTTGAAATATCACAATAATTATTAAGATGAATCGCTCAATATATTATCAGATTATACATGGCATTTTCATATCAGATGTATTACCAGCCCAAGAGGTGAAGGATCGAGGGCTTATAATACATCTGATATGAAAATGACATGATATGATCTTTATCATATGCTTCAACAATGGTAAAACAACAGTTTAATATATTGATCCTTGTAAGTGAGTCTGAAGTAGAAGTTCAAAAGTGAACAGTTTACAGACGCCAAATGTAATACATCAATATGAAATCTTTCTATCATATGCCTCAACCGATTAGAAAAACAACGGTATAATAAATTTTTATATTGACGATAAAAAAATCAACAAAACATAATGGACACTGTTTGGAAAATAAATCAACTTGCTAAATTGTGCTGGAAACTTTGAAAAAATGCATTTATTGTATCAGTTGTTTTGTATTTTACATAGAATATTTTCCTGTTTTCTTATATTTGTTTTGTACTGTATTTTTTTACTGGAAACATACCATTGAGGAGTATTTTCCAGAATTTGCAGAGTTACCCCTTTAACTATATATTAACTAAATAGCAAACAGCATTTAAACTATAATTCCACTGACAACTTTGTATATCACCAACAGAACAGGAATTATATAAACTCCAACCTCTTTGAACCCATAAAAAGCACTTAACAAAATTATCTGCCATTAGATGCTTCAATTAAACCTCTGTATATGGCAAGCCGTTCTCCGTCAAAACTATGTTTAAACCATTTTTAGAAAAAAATACACACTGAGAATTAAAAACCTAAAATAACACACTGAGAAATCGAACTTACACACTGAGTTTAAAAAAATAAAAACATACACTGAGAATTCAAAATCACACACTGATTTTAAAAGACACACTGGATGAAATAAATTGAAAAACACACACTGAGAATTATTAATTACATACTGAGATTTCAAAAATACGCACTGAGATTAATATGCAAATTACTAATGAATATTCATGAGATGAATAAGAAAACAGATTTATATCTTGATCTCAAGAACTCTTGTCATTATAATGAAATGCGATTCCTTCAACCAACATTCATTATAAATTTCAAGACTTAACATCGCTCATATTCATAAGTTTGTTGCCTATAATTCAGATCATTACTACCAGTAATTAAACATGTGTCCCTTTTCAAAGTCTTCCAACTGTTTCCCTGATTTAGCTAGTTAATCTTTTTATATTTTATTTACGTTTATACTATATTAGACACTTGAGTAAAAAATTTCACTGCATTCTTTTGCAGATTGTTCCAATGTTTTCTTATAATTTTAATAAAGTTTTTCACCATTTGGTTATATTTTGTAACAACTGAGTAAGTAGGGTATTTTTCTTGTTTTTGTATTTCTAAAGTTTTTTTATTAATAATTTTGGAACAGCCAAATCGAAGGACTAACGAGTTTTGTCCCTTGTTGTTTAGTTTGTAATAGATTCAGATTAAGTATGCTAATTAGATATGTGCGCACAAATCTCAGTGTGTAATTTTAAATTCTCAGTGTGTAATTTCAAATTCTTAGTGTGTGTTTTCAGTTTATTTATTCTCAGTGCGTCTTTATGAAATCTCAGTGTGTAATTTTCAATTCTCAGTGTGCGTTTTTCATTTTTGTAATCTCAGTGCGTCTTTATGAAATCTCAGTGTGTAATTTTTTATTCTCAGTGTGTAATTTTCAATTCTCAGTATGCGTTTGAAGTTTTAAATCTCAGAGTGCTTTGTTGTAATTCTCAGTGTGTAAATTTTTAGAAAATGGTTTAAACATAGTTTGGACGAGAACAGCTTGCCATACCTCTGCACTGGTATTTCACATAATGGGTGTGCAGATCCACATGATTTTCATGAAATATTGTCAAAACAATGAGTAGTTTGGGCGTAGTCAATTTTTAGTACTAACTGCATAAAGAGAACATGGTTTGTCCGGCTTACTCCAACAGTTTTCAAGCTGGAACTTTTGTATTATGTAGAGTATTAGAACATTTACAAACGTCATGCATATTGTTCGATTCTGTTTTTAAAAAATTTCACAAATGTCAGGATGGTGAACTTTGTCACTATATGCCTTTGTCATTACACAACCACAGAGGTGTAAATATGCATTACTGATAATTGTTCATTTGAAAAATAGAATTCATCATGTGACATTTGAATATTAAAGTTACCTCTTTTTAATTTTGAAAAACTTGAGTTGTGAAGCTAAGAAGGAACAACATCACCGGTATATGTTCTACTTTATAGAATAAATCAACTATGATGGGGGCATCAAACATGCCTTACAGACACAACCATTTAAAGATGTACTTCTGCATCACTGTTTGCTGAATCTAATGCTTGCAAACCTATTTTCTTATGCATGCAGCAGGGCCTCAGGGGGCATCTTTTTTATCTAGTTTTTTTAAGTGGAACCCAAAAGGAATCTAGGTGATATTTTTTGGTAAATTAAGTTGAAAAAAAAATACCCCAAAAAACACTTGCAATTGAAATAGTTGTTTACATTTCATGTATCTTGATGATAAATGAAAGTTTTATTTGGTGTGCTCAAATAAGTTATTTGTATGCAGACATTAGTCAGTTGACTAGATCAGATATCATAAAAGATAGGATTACTTGATAGGACAAAGACTGAACATAATGACAAATATTTACAGTAGTAACCTCTTTCATGTACAATTAGATGATAGTTTATGTATATCCCTTTAAAATATTATCTCTCTTCAATACTTTATGTATAGGTTGAAAATGCAACTTGCGACAATGAAGTTAGAGAAGCAGTTGACAAAAATAGATGGTGGGAAGAGATAGATGGAATAATGTCGAGGGTAACAATGGATAATAAGGAGGAATTTATTGGAGTTGCAGCCTCTTATCTGACCACACTCAGATGCAGCTCAATGATCACTGATTTGAAGAAGGGCTGAAACATATGATGTAAGGTTAAATGTATTGATAAATTAGTTTTTTTCTCACCTATTCATCTCATGAATATTCATTAGTAATTAGCATATTAATCTCAGTGTGTATTTTTCAATTTATTTCATCTCAGTGTGTCTTTTTAAAATCTCAATGTGTAATTTTGAATTCTCAGTGTGTGTTTTTTATTTTTTTAAATCTCAGTGTGTAATTTCAAATTCTCAGTGTGTTATTTTAGGTTTTTAAATCTCAGTGTGTATTTTTTTTCGAAAAAAGGGTTTAAACATAGTTGTGACGAGAACGGCTTGCCATAGGTTTTATAAAGTATTAACATTATTATTAGGGAAAACCAAAAAGAATTTGTAAATATCGGGGTAAAAAAGGCAAAATTTAAATATTTGAAATTGGTCAAATTCTTAGGACATGTTTTCTGCCAAAGCTTGGATATGGTATATTATGGGTTTAATAATGTGTTTTGTGTATATAGTAGTTAGGGGTAAAAGAAATGATATAAAAACTATATAATTGACAAAAAATGCATTTAATTCAAATATTTTACAATCTTTAGATATGTGGAATGAGTGAGATTTGCAGTCCCTATGACTGCTATCTCACTTGTTTTAATTGAAGACAAATTAGTTTTACTATATAGTTATTTACAGGTACTAAAACTAGTCATCAAGGAGAATCTAAGAGATCTGTTCGGTACAAAAGGTCAGAATCAATTCGTCTGACCTTTTGGCATTACTAAACCAAGGTTCTCCATGATCCAAGGAAGAAAAGCACGAAGAATTGGTGCTAGTCAATTTTCATCATTTTGTTGAATCAATTCAAGGTATGTTTTCTAGACTTTTAAGGGCATACAATACAGTTACAGGGAGGTAATGACGTTGTTAACGTAAAATGTTATTTTCGCAACATATTGGTAAAGATGCATTTTCGACTGATTTTTATCATTCAAACTGATTTAATTTGAAAATGAGTGCATTAAAATGACATTTTGTTTCATTTTGCAGAGAGATTATGTGGACCAAATTTTATAAAACAGTAAATAGTTCAATTTTTAATTTTGATAAATATACATTAAAAATTACGTTTTTCTCAATTCATGACCATTTGATAAATATGAGTTATTTCTGAATAAAAATGCATAATTTTTATTCAGAAATAACTCATATTTATCAAATAAAAATGATAATGTCAAAAAATAATTTTAATATATATTTATCAAAATAAAAATGAACTATTCTTACTATTTATAATAAAAAATGCATAATTTTTATGATACTTATAAAATACAGAAATTACTTATTATTTACCAAAAACAAATTGTGTTATCTTTTAAAACAAAAAGTGATGTTTTCTTTCGAGAGGAAATAAGGCCACAAATCCAAATTTTCCATAAATATACAAAATTTCTACCTCATTTAACTCAAAAGTAGCACATAAAGGTATATTTTTATTACAGATTTGATTTAATCAGGCAAAAATAGCCTATATGCAAATTTTCATCAAACTGTAAATACAGGATCAAAACTGTATTGTATGCCCTTAAATAGAAAATTCTTCTCAAATATTATTATTAATTTAGAGTATATTTGTGATATCAATTTATCCAGTATATGTTGGTATACAAGGCAGTTTATACGTGTATTATATATTAAGTAAGGGAAAAACAGTATTAATAAATGAATACATTTAATGACATCAAAATTTACATGGAAATTTATGGCTGCTGTTGCATTTGGGGTCTCCAGAACTACTGATCCAATCTTTTCAAAATTTGATGGTTCTAAACTTGTGAAGACCTTCAAGATTTGATGCTGTTGCCATAAATACAAAACATAAAAGTGAAATTTTCCAAAATTTGATTCAATACTATTGAAAATTTATATATACATTCCTAATCATGTATTGAGGTTAATTTAGTGTTTCTTTTGAGGTTGACAGATGCCATTGCCATTGATAAATATATTGAAATCAAGAAGTGTTAAAAATTTTGCAAATTTAATCCCCCAATTATTGGAAGATTTATACATACCTTCTTAACTGTGATTGACAAAAATTAGACTTACATGTGACAGATTTTTTTTTTTATTTAGACAATGAACTGGAGACAGTCCTTAAAGAAGGAGATGTTATTCTTACAACGACAATGAATGAGTTCATCAGAGAATTAGAGCCAAAACATATCCTTGTTTTTGCAACAGGATCAAGCAGAATACCCACAACTGGGTTCCATCCAAAACCTGCGGTGACATTTCACCATGACAATACACAATACTTTCCATGTGCAGTGACTTGTTCAAATGAGTTGCAGTTGTTTGTAAATGCTGCAAATACCAATCTGTATGTATTTGCAAGTAACTTTTTGGTTGGGTTGATGAATGGAGGTACTTTCAGTAAATGTTAATGTATAAACAGTGATTGTTGCTCAGACCATTGTAGATTACTGTACATTAAATGTTAAGCTAATATAAACAAAACAAATATTAGCATAATGCTATTTCTTGGCCACACATTAGCTTTAACTTAAAATAAAATAAAATGAAAATAATCCTATTCATTTTTTCATCATTAGCCACAAGTCAGATATGAATCAATCCAAATGTTGTAGAATTTTAAAATTATCAATTACAGAAATGAATGGGAACTGTTGACTAAAAAAGTTAATCTGTTCACTCACATTTTTGAAGAAAAACTTTCAAAAATTAATGATACACTTGTAGAGATTTATTTTTTTCATTTAATGAACTTAGATGACTTAGTGGCAAAACAATTGCAATATAGCCAAAGTTGCTTCTTATAATTTTATCTGATGATGAAAAGAATTTGTACTTTTTTTGGTCAATTTTGGATGCAAGTAATGCCCTGACCACATTGAAGTTCTTTGTATATCATTTTTATTTAAAAGTAGATATTTATCATACAAATCATTTATATGAGTAGTAATGGCCAAATTTGATATGACGGTTGTTTTGTTGTTTTGCAATATTTTATATTTTGTTTTTGATGCATCACTTATTTACATCATAAGCATTGATGTTTATGGGAAGCCATTCTTGTCAAAACTATGTTTACGCCATTTTTCCAAAATTTACACAATGAGAATTGAAAATTGAAAATTATACACTGAGATTAAATAAACTGAAAAACACACACTGAGAATTGAAAATTACACACTAAGATTTATATGCACACTACTAATGAATATAATAAGGATGAAGTTTTCATTTTCCATTTGCGATATAAATTTGTGATTCCCAAACCATCTTTTAGCTACGTATTCTAGAAATTTGTATTCACCGCCATCTTGGTCAGTATCAATGTTGTATTCCATCTCTTGCAACCACTCTGGCATATCCACTGTTGACAGCTTTACATTCCAGTATCTCTTCAAAACAGACCTTGCCTTATCATAGAAACTTTTGGCTTCATAATGATTTTCTCCTTGTCATTGATTACATACTCTATAAGTACATTTGTCCCAGGAAGGACAATGCCATATTCTCCACATGTCACAAAATCCACATTTTATTTTTTTAAATCTCAGTGACTAAATTCTTTGAATAATGGCTTAAACATAGTTTCAACATAGTTTTGACGAAATGGCTTGGCATAGAGGTTTAAGTAGTTCATTCTAGTCATGTTTGATGTTAGTAGAATTAAGTTTACAAGCATTTTTTTCAATATAAATACTCAATTTGTTTTACGTGTGTACATATATTTCTTATCGTTGTGCACCTTACATGTTTTTCTATTGCCTTTACTGTGCGTGGTGATATATTATTTTTATAAGACAGCAACAAAATGTGTGGTTTTATTATTGTATAGGTGTGTTCGTCGTACTAGACAAATGTTCCTGAAATTTTAACATAATGGTCCTTGCCACTAAATGAAGCATGACATTTGAAACTGAGATTGTAACCCACTTGTTTCAAAAGAAGAGGGCCAAAGGGCCAATAAGGGTGTGTTCTTATTTCAATGTGGATCATTTATTTTGATACTGATTTTGATGATATTTTGGTCAGGTTGGACAAAGTTCAAAACCTGTTTATCGATGGGCAGGGAAAAGTAGGTACATAAATTGTGTAATCAATTCTCCTACAGTTTTCATCCCAGACCCTGAAACTTCACAGGAAGATTGTCAGATGTTAGCTCAACTTTTCTTCTTTTATAGATTCATAATGAAATAGACTGCCTGTGATTTTCCAAACAAATTTGATTGACCTATAAAGGGGCTAAAAGGACTGATGTCCAAACTATTTACAACGTCCTACATGTATTTGAAACTACATGTGTTCTATCATTTACATCAAGACTTGCTGTGTTTTTATTAAGCTGCCTTACATATAGCCCTACATATGCCTTTCCTGTGCAATTCCTATTTGTTAAGGTCAATTAACTTATATAGTTTTAGTGCTATACTATTTTAGTGACGAATGACAAATTCCAGATCTTGTTTGATATTAAGTCTTCATGTTGACTTTAAAAACATAAAGACTTTTTTTTATGAAGTATTTGTTTATATATAATATATATATATTTGTTTTGTCAAATATTATTTTTACAACTTTATGTTCAAGTATTCTAGTCTTGTTTAATCTTATATTTGTTTTGTCAAATATTATTTTTACAACTTTATGTTCAAGTATTCTAGTCTTGTTTAATCTTATATTTGTTTTGTCAAATATTATTTTTACAACTTTATGGTCAAGTATTCTAGTCTTGTTTAATCTTATATTTGTTTTGTCAAATATTATTTTACAACTTTATGGTCAAGTATTCTAGTCTTGTTTAATCTTATATTTGTTTTGTCAAATATTATTTTACAACTTTATGGTCAAGTATTCTAGTCTTGTTTAATCTTATATTTGTTTTGTCAAATATTATTTTTACAACTTTATGTTCAAGTATTGTAGTCTT
The DNA here is from genome assembly GCA_017311375.1 of Mytilus coruscus. Lineage (NCBI taxonomy): Eukaryota > Metazoa > Mollusca > Bivalvia > Mytilida > Mytilidae > Mytilus > Mytilus coruscus. The sequence continues at coordinate 89,753,654 of CM029599.1, forward strand.
GTTTAATCTTATATTTGTTTTGTCAAATATTATTTTACAACTTTATGTTCAAGTATTCTAGTCTTGTTTAATCTTAGTAAAATTGGTTTGCAGATCTTATTTAAGATCTCAGGTGAGCTTTTACCGTCACTTGGTGTCTGTCGTCTAGAATATGTCAGTTAATTTTTTTTAAATTTTAATCTTCAGAACCACTCTGCCAAATTCAACTTAATTTTGCTGAACATTCCTTGGATTGTCCTCTCTGATTCGTGTTTTGATGTGGTCCAAAATTAAATATGGCCCAGTAAGTTGGAGGGGATGTTGAAAAAGGGCAATTTTAAATTTTCTTCATAGTTCAATTTTATAGCTATTTTCTATGTAACCAGTGAAGATTCAAGGTTCAGCACAACTACTTGGGTGATGCTCTGTAATTTTTTTTAAAATGTAGGTCAATGTGACCTACACATTAAATCAAGTGTTAATGGTCAATATAAACAGGTAGGGAGTTATAAAAATATGTACATATGTTTTAATGTGAAAATGAAAATAGACAATTCAATCAAAGAGATGCTGTCTATCAGATCAAACTATTTCCATATAATTTGTGTTCTTTATGTATTGGTATCCAGTTTATTTTTGAAATTAAAACTTGCTTTTATGTACAAAAAGTGTTTATTAATTAATGTGGGACTTGTAAACAATTTTAAAATTGTTCCTTATTCAAATATCTGACAGTACAAGTGTACATAAGAAAAGAGATACAAGAACTCTACCAAATCAAATTTTTGTATGGTAAGCATATCATGCACCTGTCGATGTAGTACAGTTGCCATAAAAGTGCAGTGTAAACCTACCTTAAAAATGCATGGGAAAATGGTGTTGTTATAATGTGTAGTCCTTGTTGTAGACTTACAATTTTCTCAAGTAACTGTGAGCAAGCAAGACCAAATCATGGCAAGCTGTTCTCGTCAAAACTATGTTTAAACCATTTTTGAAAAATTTACACACTGAGAATTACAACAAAGCACACTGAGATTTTAAAAAAATTGTGATACACTGGTAGTAATGATCTGAATTATAGGCAACAAACTTATGAATATGAGCGATGTTTAAAAGTCTTGAAATTTATTACAAATGTTGGTTGAAGGAATTGCAATTCATTATGACAAGAGTTCTTGAGATCAAGATATTAATCTGTTGAATTATTCATCTCATGAATATTCATAAGTAATTGCATATTAATCTCAGTGTGTAATTATCAATTCTCAGTGTGTGTTTTTATTTTTCAATCTCGATGTATAATTTCGATTTCTCAGTGTTATTTTAGGTTTTGAAATCTGTATTTTATTTAGAAAAAAGGGTGTACAAATAGTTTTGCACCTGAACTGCTTGCCATACAAAATTCAAATCATATTCCATTTCTATCAATTTATTGGTCTCATTGCCAATGTTGATCACAACAATTGTATGTGCTACATGTATCAGCAGAGTCGAGGAAAATAAACAGGAAGTGACCATAATCAAATAAATTACATAATATATGGCCAACTTGCCAAAACATTAAAGGGTAAATTCTGGTAGGTTGTGATATCGATTTGGTATGGTTGATTTACAACAAAACAACGTTTGGTACAAATATTCTTCTTGGTACACAAATTTTATCCTTGGCTTTGAAGTTCAAGATAGACATTTCAAAAGAAGCTAAAAACCAACTGCATACCTGAAAGGTCGGACAATATCTGTTACAAAACTGCAGAAGCGCAGTTAAAACTTAGCCGCAATGCCGAACCTAACCAACATGTATCCACTTTTATTATGTTTGCTTTCAAGAAATGGACCTTAATGCCATAAATGAATTAAAGCATAAAATATAGGTCATACTCAACAAATTATTGTGTGACTTAAAAGTGGGAAAGACAGGTGCCTTGCTTAGAAATGGTTAGAATACAAACCAACATGTAGGTCATACTTGCCATTATATGGAAAGAATGTTCAGTATTCCCCAACATGTATCCAGTGATGACATTCATTGCTATATGTATAGTATCCAAGAAATGGACCTGAACCCAAAACATAACCAGACTTGCTGAACCGTATAATATAGGTCATAGTAAGAAAGTTGATGCACGTTTGTTCAGTAGTACCCAAGATGCATACTTTCTGTAATAGTCTGATGGTAAATGATTGAGCCCAACTGAAGTAATGGCACAGAAAGCAAGAGAATGAGTAAAATCGGTTTTAGTGGTAATGACCTTGATTTTTTTACCATTTGCCTCCAAAATATTAAGTGTGGGAAATTTTGATGACTAAAGGTAGAGACACACTGAAGTTACAGTGGGGAAACCAAAAAAAATGATCGTAAATAGATATCACAGACAAATGTTTTGCCTAGCATCAAAGTTATAAAACAGCCTTGTTTTAGACTGTGTATACCTGTGGGTGAAATAGTAACCATGAACAAACACAATTTTTAAACTCTTGATATTGACTGCACTATCGGGAGTATTAACTGGAGCATTTTTTTAGGTTTGAGCTTCAGTATCTGCATGAAACAGATATACAGGTAGACTAGTGATAACATGAGGCTGTGAAGAGCCTGAATCGCTCACTTGTAATGTTTGCCAAAATCGTTCATCAATGTTTTGGTTTTTACTTTTAATGTATATTGATTAGTGTTTGAAAATGCCATTCAAAGTTTATGTTTCTGTCACATTTTCTTTAAAATGAAATAAAATGCTCTGCAGGGCGCAGCTTGATATGACCCCAGAGGTCTTACCCTGAACAGTTTGGGCAAGCATGGACACAATATTCAAGTTTGATACAGCTCTGAATTTGGACTGTGATTAAATACTTGAAAAGTATTGTTTTGGCCCCTAATTTCTTAATGGTTAGGGCCACTAACCCCAAATTTATCAACCTTCCTTTTGGTATGGAACCTTGTGTACAATTTCATGAGATCCATAGACTTATACTCAGTTATTGTCCGAAACAGAAAATCCTTGTTTTGGCCCCTAATTTCTAAACGGTCGGGACCTTGACCCAAAAATCAATCCCAACCTTCCTTTTGTGGTATGGAACCTTGTATTCACTGACAAGGAAGGTGAGAAAAATGTCACTTTCCGCTATAAAGATAATGTTCTTTCACTAAATAATTCGAAATAAAGTGAATATGACCTTGACCTTTGACCCAAAATCATTCTCTTTGCTCAACCCGCATGAAGTTTGTATCAAAGTTTGATGCATAAGACATAAGCAGAGTTTGAATTACATACATAGAAATTGTGTAAATCATACCAAATATCATCATAACAGATATTTAGGGTATCTAAAATAAACTTTGACTCTAAAAACAATAGGTGTTTGCCCCAACCATATGAAGTAAGTACCAAAATTTGGTACATAAGTTGAGTAAATCAGTAGTTATGAAACCAACCTGACAGAAAGATGGATACCATTATTCACAAGGCCAACACTAGATGTCAATGACCAATGAACCATGAAATGAGGTCGAGGTAAGGTTATACCTTACCATTAACCAATACACAACATATAAAAGATGGCTTTGAAACTTTGCATGCTTGTTTTTACCATATTAGGACTTACATAGTCATACTGCTCTCGGGTTTAACTAGAGTATTTTGTTGAGTTATTGCCCTTTAACACTTGTAAAATAGATTAATACAGTACAAAAAGAAATCTACTTGTTTACTATCATCAAATAATAATCTGGATGCTGTTCAAAATACATCTTGTAATTTAAAAAGGTCTCTAAATATCTAACAACATTCACAAAATGATTAATGCCATGATTGCCATCATCTGTTAAAGGTTGCACTTGATTATTAAGGTAAATTCTGGCTTCATCCGATAAAGTAAACAAATTTTCTGGCACTGTTATATTGTTGTTGAGATTTAATGCTGCATGAGGGCTTCCCAATCAATTCCATATTGTTGTATATCTACAACCTCTGTCATTCTATCACCCATAGAATAACCACCTAATGAATACCAAATCTGCATTGGTGACATATTGTTTTCAGTTCGTAGTGAATGGTTATTCACTGAACAACAAATTCAGCACAAGATTTCTCAATTCTAGGTCTATATACAAAATGTAAAGCATACAAATGCAACTCGATATTGCTGTTCAATACTTCAATATTTTCATATATGACTGAAAAGGTGTTGATAATACATTGTTACAGTTCTGTTAATGTCGGACCACAAACGTTCTATCCTCTGATTATGTACACTTCTACAGTAATAAAACTACCCTACCATCTCCATTTTCATTGTTCATAAATCTGGCAATATCTGTGTTTTCAACTCCATAGTCTCCACGTGCTCTTGATGGCAAGCCATATTTACTAACACCAATTCTGAAAAATGTCAATGCTGTCTCTTTTTGTTGTTATCTGCTATATTCAGATATGTAATGAGACGACTTTTCCCATCAATACATCCATGAAACACAAATCGCCAAGCTATTAGCTTATGGTTTGTATCAACATGCCTGAAAAGAAAAAGAAAATCTCATGAATCATGTGATATAATAAAATCACTTTAGGTACCTGTTCTAGTGAAATATGTTTCACCCTTTGTTTATTGTGAAAGGTTTAGTTTTTGTATAAAGAACTTTTCTTTTAAATCAATAAAATAAAGTTCCAAAAGCATCAGTGACCCTTAAATTTTAGTAAAGGAAATGCAAGTGTATTCAATTTTGACAACTTTTTAATTAAGTTTTGGTAATATCAGAAGGGTCAATATTTTTTAAACTAAGATGTACACCTACAAGTCTACTATATAGTATGGCAAATAGTTCTCATCAAAACTATATTTAAACCATTTTAAGAAAATTTACACATTTGATTTAAAAAACACACACTGAGAATTGAATATACTGAGTGAGTTTAAAAAAAACACACTAAGATTAAATAAACAGTAAATAACACTGGGAATTGAAAACTGCACACTGAAAACTGAAAATTACACACAAGTTGCATGCGCACATATTTAATAATAAAATTGAGAATGGAAATGGGAATGTGTCAAGAGTCAACAACCTGACCAAAGAGCAAAAAACGGCACAAGGCCACCAATGGGTCCTCAAACAAGCGCGAAAATCATGCACCAGAGGCAGGCTTCAGCTGGCCCCATATAAAAATGTGTACTATTTAAGCATACTTAATCTGATCTATTACAAAGTTTTGGTATATTTTAGATCTTGTTTGCTTACATACTCTGCAACTTTTGTAATTTGTCATTTTAATATTTTTTATATTATTCAGAGCAACACTGAAATAAATTATTTCATATTGTTATATTACTATTCCTAATCAAAGAGATCTGTAAAGAGTTCTGTAGAAAACCAATTTTCAAAATGGTTACTTATATTTTCAACTGAATACAAACAAGAAACCATTTCAAATTTTGACTTAGTAGCTATAGTTTCACTTAAATCAGTACATATTCAACACAGTTTTCAAATGTGAGGAGGAGGTATACCACTATCAACCTTTTTAAATTAAGTACAGCAGTGATGGCCATCTTGGTTATCCTATTTACTGTAATGCAAGGAATGAAGTCACCTGCTTCTAGGTTGCATTGTTGTGATGCATAATAGTCCAGCACAGGGCAAACTGAGTTATTATAGATAAAGTTATACCACCACTTCATGTATTCATTAAAATTTGGTGAAATATGACTCTCAGCATAAGCAAGGCATTCCATGACTGCATGTCTGAATAACCAGATCAAGAGGCGCTCACATACCAAATACTGTGGACTTATCATGCCTGCTTACTGAGAAACTGACTTAAGCACAAAAAATTGACCTCAAGTTTTCCCTAATTTACAGAGTTAATGAACCTAAAAATGAGGTCAAGGTCAGCCGACACCTGCCTTGTCAAAGGTCTTTCAATAAAATTTTATATGGCATCGGTGTGGGAAAGCAATTTGTCACAGGCGAGACAAAAATGGTCTATTAAATCTGTTTATTAATTTTGTTGGTTAAGGGAATTACTGGTGAGGCATATTTTGACAAAAATTCATTTACAAATGTTTTCCTCTGAAACTACTGAGTCAATTGAAAATGAAGTTGGCCTGGATGGTCCTTAGATGAATTCCTTTAAAAACTGTGTCCAATAGATCCACCCTCCATCCAAGACCAAAATGATTCAATTTTGTTGAGGTCACTTGTAATCAAGATGATTGAATACAGGCTCATTAGGAAGCCTCTGGTTTAAACAATAGAGACACACAACCCCATTATCAAACTCCATCTGTATTTTGTCAAAAGTAATTGATGAGGGACCGGTCAATATTTATTGGTGGGTTGGGACTGGTGCAAAACATAGTCAATAGAAGGACACATTTATTTTTACTTTATTTTTGATAGGACTTCTAGTTATTTGGTCATTTGGTCTTCAGCACTAATAGGACAACAATATTTCATTTATATATTGATCTTATAGATTGCCAAGTTGTTTGGTAGTTTGGTGTGTTGCTGTCATTCTTATGGATTGAAGAAAAAGCTAAAATTTTCAGTTTTAGGTTATTTCAAAGATAGTCCTCATAAATTTTTTCATAAATTTTCAAATCAACTTCCATTTTCATAAAACTCTACTGCTATATCATTTTTATATTGGTCTTACTGAATGTCAGGCTATTTATTACTTTGGGTTTTTTGCTTTCATTTTTATGGATTTAAGTTAATAGGTTAAAAAGCTACAATTTAAAGTTTAAACTAAATTCAAATGGTCACCTTTAAAAAAAATTTATAACTTTTCAAATCAACTTAGAGTTTGATATAACTGTACAGCTATCTCATTTATATGTTGATCTTACAGAATCATAATGTTGTTTGATAGTTTGGTGTTTAGCTGTCAAATTTGTGGAATTAATTAATAGGCGAATAAGGCTGCATCAAAGTCAAACATGTCTGCCTATATTTGCAAGAAGACCATAATTTCTTTTTGAAAAGTAAGAATAGATAAAGGGACATTGGTATTTGAACTATAAACATGCTCTAGCTGTTATTAGGACAATAATTATTAATTCAGCAAATGATAATATGATAAAATCAAATCTGTACATTTATATTCATACTGTGAGTTGACAGTGTATGAATCACACTTATTAAAAATGTGGAAAAGATACAAAATAGGTCACTGTGACTTGGTTTTTTAAAGTGGTCATCCTAAAAAAATTGTCTTGTTGATCAGTATTTAACATTTACATTTTAAAATTTCACTAACCAGAGAAGATTTATTCCTTCTACATTGTACACGTCTTTGGTTGCTCTTCTTTTCTTAGTGCTCTACCAACAGGGTCAATTACATTAAGTCTTTCTCTTAATCGCCATCGTTGTATTCTAATTCCTATAAACAAAGTTCATTGTTATTACTGACATTTACATACTATACATTTAACACAGTTTACACTTACAAATGTACCATACTTTGCTTAACAATATTATACATTGTTCTTGAATCAGTGTTTTGTGGAATAAAGTATCTGATGTGGAACTAGAGTTTGTACCCTGATGCCTCGGGATGTGGTCTAGTTCACAAATAGGATCAAAGAGTCCAGAGCTACTGATGTCCCAATGTGGTCTGTCATGCTGATCTACATTTGTGTAGTAGCTTCCATTTTCAGGCTATAGTGAAAACAAGGCTAGTGAAAACATACATTGTACATGTACATGTATCAGCTGGAAGACCTGGGACATCCAGTTTATATAGTGGGAACCATACAATAATGGCTAGAAATATATTTTTTTCTTGCTAAATTTTGTTTACTGAAATATTCCTCATATATCATGTATATTTCATCATCTACCATCAATTACTGGACAATCAATTGACTTTAAGACTATTTTCTTTTGAAATTGTTTTAATACAGTTAATAAAACTGATTAGAAGATATGCATAAACAACACTCCCTTGATTCATGTATTCTAGGATTATGGGTACATGAGTAAAATTCTTGGTTTGATCACTAAACATATATGTAAATGGTATATATATCAGAAAATAGTATGGTAACACTCAGGGTATATACATGTATATATAGGAGGCATGATGGCTGTCCATACTTTTGATGCCAGATTGTGAAATCTAAATGTATTGAGCTTTTACCCATGTTGTTTTAATGTTTCAAATTATTATAACCAATGCAATCCACAATGTTCTGCTCTTGACATAAGTTGATGCCACAAAAGAGGCTGATCCAGTATTCCATAAGAGGGCCAAGACCTCTCACCTGTTTATCTGGGTCAAGCATCACTTAATCCAATTGGTCCAGTGGTTTCAGAAAAAGATTTTCATTGAATTATAGTTAAAATAAGCCTAATATATGCATTTTACACCTATGTTTTATTTTAATATACATGTAGTAACAGTTGCCATGTTGGTTGAAGGTCAAGGTCATCAGATATAATCCTATGGATGATTCATGCCAACTTTGCAGTGGAATTGAAGACGAGAATATTAAAATGTAAAAAGTTAACAAGCGGACGACAAAAACAAAGTGATGGCAATAGCTCATATGTACCTTTGGGTTATGTGAGGAGTTAACAGAAACTCAAAAGAGTCTATAATCGCTCACTTGATGCCACAAAGTGCATAAAATTTTCTAAGTGCAATGGTTGTAATAAGGTCAAAAATTGGATCAGCTAGAATGAAACTCAAACTTGATCTGTAACTACTGATTACTATTATACAATTATATACCATATATATCAGTTCAATTCAAATACATATGTAGATTTAAAATTATATATATACAATTATTCTTATTACCTCTTCCCCTAAAACTGCCTTGTATAAAGGATTCTCCGGCATTAGGTGTGAATTGGAGTGCTGTGATAATTTCTTGGTCCAAGTCATTGTTGCTGATTCTTGAAAATCTATGCATATTAGAGGGTCTAAACCAAGCTCATCTCTCCTTCTTCTGATAGTAGACAATGAGACTTGGAGACAACTGTAATAATATTCAGGTTGGTATATTATAATTAAACAATATTATGCATTTTGTCCCTATTTCATCAATAATTGAAAGACTCTCTAGGGATGAATAAAATATAAAAAAAAACAGAGTTCCAATGTCCCCCACGTTGCACATATTTTATCTATCCAAGGCCAATAACTAAACAAACAGTCTTTTTGGTTCTTAATAACAATTTATAAATATCTTAATTAGCATGATTAGAGAAATGAAGCATTTAGAGCAAATGCAATGTGATTTCCGTTATAATAAATTTTCCAAGGTGCATAACTACAGTGCACTTATTTTTGAAAATGTCAAAGACATTGCTGATATAAACCTATGATATAAGTTTCATAAAATTCTGGCAGGAATTGTACACATGAGAGCGCTAGCAATGCAATTTTCCATATAATCATTATTTCCAAGGGGCATAACTCTTTTAAAAATAATTGATCGACACTGATTTTCAAACACGTCAATGTCATGAATGTTGCTGATATAAACCTATGTTATAAGTTTCATAAAATTCTGGAAAGAATTGTACACATGAGAGCGCTAATGGTGCAATTTTCCATATAGTTAATGTTTCAAGGTGCATAATTCTTTTAAAATGATTGATAGACACTGATTTTCAAACTCGTCCAAGATATTACTGATATAAATCTGTGGTATAAGTTTCATAAAAATTTGGCAAAAATTGTACACATGCATGAGAAAGCTAACGATGCAATTTTCCATATAGTTAATGATTCCAAGGTGCATAACTCTTTTAAAAATAATTGATCGACACTGATGATCAAACTCGTCCAAGACATTGCTGATATAAACCTATGATATAACTTTCATTAAAATCTGGTAAGAACTGTACATGTGAGAGCGCTAACAAGACTGGAAGGACGGACAAAAGCAATCTATTAGTGCTATAAATACCACCAGAGCAATCTCAGGCTATAAGGCTTTAGTATTGCATGCTGATGGACCATTGTCCCCAGTCAAGGAAAAGGGAGAAGGGCTTAGGCGTTGGCATACATGATTAACTCCACCACATTCATGTCTATGTGCCTGTCAAAAGTCAGGAGCCTGTATTTTGGTACAATGTAGTTGGTGTTTGTTATACTTTCATCATACATTGTATTTGTTTTTTTTGTACTTCATTGCATTTTAAAACTAACAAACTGATAAATCCTATGAAACTAATGTTTGCAGCTAGCAGCAATATTCCTGCAAACATAACGGGGCTCGCGGGTCTAAATCAATTTTTTTATTTAATATAGGATTTCTCTATATTTTTCTATAAATGAAATTTATCTTATACTAAATCATGTAAATAGAAAAATGAAATAAAAATATGGGGTCACCGTTCATTTACGCTCACAATCCACCTTCGAAAGAAGCATACATTTTTGTTAATGTCCATTTTTTCTGTTGAACTAATAGGAGAAAAAGCGGTAATATCGGAATAAAAAAAGAACTAAATTACAGAAATCGCTTAAATTTGACAATTATAAAGTGCACACCACTATTGCTTTCTTATAGTATATAGGAGCAGCATATGTTATTTTTATACTGCTTATATAGTAAAAAATGTACATGTAGGTCTCATTGGGGTCTAAGCGTGATGCGGGATTGGACGATTTTTTGTAAGGGTGACAGTTAAATTATTAAGCGTGAAATGAAGTTGGGCGGGACATGTGAAATTACAAGCATTATTTCTACAATAAGCGGGTATACAGGAATCTGACAAAACAATAAGCGGGATCAGACCCCCTTTATCATGTTTATATTATTTTAAATGATAAAATGAGGTACATGGACATGAATCCGGGTCCGTTCGCCTGATTCACCTTCGCCATACTACGTGTTCGCCCTGATACCTGTTCGCCCAGGGTCCATTCGCCCAGATTTTTTTTCTTTCTATTTGTTGTCCAGTCGCATAATTTTAAGTATTTGAACAAAATATGTTAAAGTTTGTTAACAAATTGACAGAATATTTATATTGCCGCAATCATTTTGTCATTTCTCTTTGATTTACAGTAAAAGGGGTTTTTTTTAAAAGGGTTTAAAAATTGTAAAAGGTTTTATTGGGTTTTATTTTTTTTAAAAAAGGTAAACGGGAAAACAAAATTTAAATTTTAAAGTAATTTTAAATTTTTTAAACCTTTTTAATTTTGGGTTTTAAAATAATTTTTATTTAAATTATTTTATTTTTAAAAATTTATTTTTTATTTTAAAAAATTTTTGATTTAATTTAAAAATTTTTTTTAAACTTTAAAAATTTTTTTAAATTTTAAATTTCATTTTTTTTTAAAATTTTAAACATAGTTTTAAATTTTTTTTTAAAAGTATTAAAAATATATAAGGAAAAAAAAAGGGAATTTTCGGTAAAAAAGGAAAATAAAAAGGGAAAATTGGGCTTCCCAAAAGGGAAAAACGGTATTTTTTTTGGGTTTAATTTGGGGTTTTGGGTTTTAAGGGTAAAAAAGAAATAAAAACTTTAAATTTTTTTTAAAAAAAATGATTTTTTATTTTATCTTAAAGATTTTTTTAAAAGGTTTAAAATTTTTTTAGGGAAATATTTAAAATTTTTTGAAAATTATTTTAAAATTGTTTTTTTTAAATAATTTTAAAAAATATTTTTTGAAAAAAAAGAAATTTTAAAAAAAATTTTTAAAAATCAAAAAATTTTATTTCTGAAAAATTTTTCATAATTTTTAAAAAAATTCAGAAATTTAAAAAACCCAAAAAAAATTGGTTTATCTTTTCCAAAAAAAAAATTTTTTTCCCAAAAAAATTTTTCCAAAACCCTTTAAAAATTTTATCAAAATAAAAATTTTTTTAATTTAAAATTTATTTTCCCAAAAGAAAATCAAATTTTTATAAATTTTTAAAAATAAGTGGGGCGAGTTGGCATTACTAAATTCATCAGGATTTATCTATTTTTCACAAGTGGGGCAAGTTGGCAGACCTTATATCAGAGGGATTTTTTTCCCTTTTCATAAATGGAGCAATATATCCAACCTATTTTAAATGGGATTTTATCCTTTTCATAAGTGGGGCGAGTTGGTAAACAAAAGTGGGGCGATTTTTAAGAAAGCGGGGCGAGTTGGTGAAATAGTGGGGCGATTATGTGTGGGGCGATTTGCCAGTGGGGCGATTTGTCATGGATTCAATTATAACAATCATGGTATTGGAAATAAATGGATATTATTTATTAAGAAAATATTTGATGAATGTAGCATGTCAAATGTATGGCATTGCCAAGATTATTTTAACAAAAAATGGATAAAATAAAGTATTGAACAAAAGCTAAAAGACCAATTTCGACAAGACTGGTTTGCAGATTTACATCAATCCTCGAAAGGTCTATGTTATAAAATTTACAAGACTGAATTCAAATTTGAAAAGTATTTATCGATTTTGCCTTTTATTTTTTTATAAACTTTGTGTAAATTTAGATGTGGTAATCATCGTTTGCCTGTAGAGACGGGAAGGTGGCAAACTAGACCGAGATCGGAGAGGTCTTGTCACCTCCGCAGCTCTACAGATATTGGCGATGAATTTCACTACATTATGTCATGCAATTTTTTCAACATAGAAAGAGAAAAATATTTACCCCATTATTGTAAAAAAAATGCTAACATTATTAAATGTAATCATATATTCTCATCTGAAAATGTTGTTGAACTAGAAAAATTGTGTAGATTTATACGATACATATCAGTGAAAGTCTGTCCTCCTGGTTAGAGGAACTGTAATACTATTATATTGTTATTTATTTTCCCACATGCGAAATAAAATATGTATTATATATGAACTGTTATTTTCTCTGTAGCTATGTACTAGTTTATGAGAATGAAAATCACTCATTCATTCACAACACCACAAAAAAACATGCACAAAACAAAATAAGTCAAAACGCAAAGACACAAAAAAAAACCAAATACCTCTAGAGGTGAAGATATACTCATCTTCAACAATAAACACCAGTTTCCTTAATCAAAGAATAAGCAGATTAAGATACAAATAATGACAATAACAGTGACTGACCATGTGTCTACCTCGGTACAGTCAAATGAACATCTGGCATGGTTATGGTATACCAACGCAAGATTTATTTTTGTTGTTAATGTCAGGGATATTTTTTGAATTAACTACCCCTGGAAAACAGTTTTCATCATGTACAAAAGTGATATGTTTCATTGTCGATAGACTTAAAGGTTTTATGTACTAGTAGATTATTGAGTTTTCATGAAGTTAAAAGTGTAAAGTCAAGTGTAAAATAAAATAAGATTGAAATGGAAACATATAATATATGCTTTTATACTGCTAACAGATGAATATGCTATCATAATTTTTTTGACTAAATGTACATTACAGAATGTCACTAGTGTTGGGAGTATTCCTGGAGGAAACCTAACTCCTGGAATTCAAATTGTGGTACAAGGCGTTGCCCCAGCCCATTCAGAGGGGTAAGCATAAAACAATGATCAACAATTTTATGTCAACGAAGTAATGTTTTAAACAGACACAAATGGTAGACAGAAATTAATGCGAGCACTCTTAGATGCGTTATTAATAATAACTGCATGATACTTTTTCCAAGTGTCGTTTGCAAAACCGATATCATAGAGTTACCCGTTACATATTAGGAACTTCGTCAGTGCTTCTCTTCGATAATACATTATTTTTCCTTTTAAAGTTTGGTGTGGAGAGCAGACCCTCAACATTTCTGCACAGCAGCGATTTTGATATTGGTGCCTATTGTTGGAAACCTTATGTTGATCTCTAGTTGTCGTTTGTGCTTTTTGTGTTGTTAGGTTGTGGTCACTCTTTTATCCAATTAACTCTATAATACCAGTACATTTTTGAACAAACAAATGAACGGTACAAGTAAAACAGTAAAATATAAACCGTATCAAAGTATCATGCAGTTCATGTAAGCAAGTTCAAACTGCGAGTACTCTTTTACATCGGTACTGTGTCTTTAGTTTTATGTTACTTGTATTTGTGCTTCGATCCAATCTTTTGAGTTAAACTATTTACAACTAATTTTACAGTTTTTTCCTATGTTGTGCTGTTATACCACTGTTCCAGGTTAGGGAAGAGTTGAGCGCTCAAAAACATGATTACCCCGCCACTTCCTTTATGGGCCTGTCCCATGTCAGGAGTCTTGAAATTCAGCGGTTGTCGTAGGTTATTTTCTTTCAAATTTGTATTACGTTAATCGTTTTGTAATTTATCAGGCTTTTGGTTTTATCGTTTGAATCGTTTCACATTTTGCCATTTCGGTCTTTATAGCTGAATAATGGTATGGGTTTTTCTCATTGTTGAAGGCCGTACAGTAAACTATACTTTACTTATAATGGCTTACATCCTCGGCATTTTTACTCTGGTGGATAGCTGTCTCATTGAAAATCTTACCACATCTCCTGATTTTTATATCAAAGTACTTTAAAACTATAAATTACGACGTCCTACACTATGATATCGGAGGCTGAACTTTGCAGCAGATTTCATATAGCAACTTTATAAACAGCGCAGGACTAGTTGTTCTTTAAATTTGTAAGAATTTCAATACAGAAAAATACCAATACTTTCATAACAACCGGTAAATACTTAAAAACTGTACTGCAATATATTGTTTCATTTCCTTTTACTGAATTCTAGGTATTATCTGAACCAGGAAATTTGTATGACTCAAAAACGCCTTAGTTTCTTTTTCCCACTTTATATTGCGTTTAACTATACTGTACACCAGTTAAGTTTAATTTAGAAGGGGAAAAAACCTGTCCAAAAAAAAGAAAGAAACTAAAACGGTCGACCTGCTCTTATTCAAACTGATGTATTTAATAGATTACACTTAAAAGTGTATTTGTATTTAATTCCACCAAAACCGAAGAACAAAAAAAATAAATAAAAAAGTGATCAAAAGCTGAACAAGGTAAAAGAAAACTATTTTCCTGAGGCATATTAAGGCTCGATGGATTTGTGTATAATTATACATCACAACATTTTCTTTCCGAGAGCACAATATAGTTATCTCTTTGTTCATCTATATGTATCCGTAAAACTATCTTCCAGGATGAAATATTCACTTTCCATTGCTTAATTAGAACGAAACTTATATAGACGAAAGATAAAGGGCAGGGGAAGAAGCCTATTGATATTGAGGCTAATAGGTCAAAGCTCTCGGTCGCCGTTACTAAAAATATGTGTGTTTCCTGATAAAATCTTGAGTTTCCCTTGTTTTATTGGAAAAGGAAAAGACTTTATATTTTGGGATGAAAAAGTCAATGCATGTTCAAAGTCGCTGAACCTATTTGATAATAAAAATACACATATATTTTTTTAAACAATTTGCTTCCTTGTTGGTTTTAAATGAAACTTTATAGATTGGTGATGTCGGAAGGTGAAGAACCCCGTCAATTTTAAGGTCAAATGTCTAGGTCACATCTACAAAAGTTAATAGAAAATATACAAATATTAGTTCCATTTTTTTTATTTCTGGTGAATATTTCAGATACACTTGTTGGATTTAATCAACTTTATACCAATTATTGTTACAAGAGAAAGGGGGAGGAAGCCTTTCGATTTCAAGGCCAGTAGATCAAAAGTCAATATATTTAAAAAACTTCTTCATAATCCTGGGTTTCTGATTGGAATGTCTGAACTATGGCTTTTTGCTTTTCTGAAATATTGCTATTGGGCTTGTGGTACAAGGTTTAGCGGGATAGCTAAAACAAAGACTCAAAAAGGATTTTCTTGTATATCCAAGGGTATGGGGGAAGCATTTATAACACATGACAGTTGAAATTTCATCAGCATCTTTGTTTCTAGATGAAATCTCTTGAAATACAACTTTTAACTAGACAATATGATGCCTTCGCCGCACGCATGAATATAGTTTAGCAAACATTAGAACTAGGAAACAGTGATTCTGAATTACAACTTGAAATGGCTGTGTCTGTAAGACACATTTAATTTTTCCCACCATAGTTGTGATTTATTCCATATAGATGTATGACAATTAAGTTGTTATGCCTTTCAAACTTCATAACTCTAAGATTTGCAAAGTTAAAAGGGGGAGGTGTAATACAAGAAAATGAAACATCTAGATATTATGGCAATTTTAAGGATTATCAAAATCAAATTTTGACAATTTGCACATCTTCGGTATATTTGCTAACAACCTGTATATTATAAGGGTTCTAGCTTGAACACTGGAGAAGAGTTTTCCGAACAAACCACAAACCCTGCGTTCATAATTTTACCCCAAAATGACAAAGTTCAACATCCTACCATTTGTGGAAAATTTAAAGAAAATCATAAACCTGATAACATGCACATTTAAGTATATGTGCTAACACCCTGCATTTTATAAATGTTCTAGCTTGAAAACTGTATAGGAGTAGTCAGCTGGACAACCATATAAACCTTATGTGGGACGGACGGACGAAGAGGGGAAAAAATATGTCTCCAGACATTTTGTCGCTGAGTCATAAAAAAATCAGCAATGTATATATGAGTTAGCCAGGGGCAGCATAACCCCTGCCAATATTTGTAAGGGTGGATGAAATCTTTCTAATTATACCTTTATTTTATTTTTAGCAATATTGTTATAGCCATGTACTCTGCTTTCTCTCGATAAATACTAGTACTATGTATTTACCAAGAGAAACGTGTCTTTACTTTTGGGCACTTTTTTCAGTTTATTTTTTCGTGCATTTAGGTTTTCATTCAATTTGTCAAGTAAAATTAGTGACAGTCGATGCGATAGAGCTCTGCACTTTAATCCAAGGTTTACCCAAAACTGTGTAGTTAGAAATTCGTTGAAAAACAATGCCTGGGCTGAAGAGGAGACAAATAATGGAATGCCGTTTAGAAAAGAGGCCCCCTTTGAAATCGTTATTGTAACTGATTTATATTGTTATAAAGTAAGTATATATTTTTTTTTAAATGCGTTGCGTTAAAATAGCAATAATGATCTATATATAGACTTACATTCTGTATAATTTATAAACAAAGCAAATATAAAATGGAACTATAAGAAGGGTCAACTATATGTAGAATAGAAGACTTACCAACACTAAATACAAATACATGTACAACAAAAATAAAAAGAGCGACACATTCTGCAGGATATTCGTTGCATTGCATTATTAAAATCAGATATGGAAAATGCATTTTTGATATCAGTGATGGAACCAGTTATTGGTGTTTGGTTAACAGACTACTAGAGATAGTTAAATAGGAAGGTTCAATAAAAACGAGTATAAGGAGTCTTTACATTTTCCTCATCGACCACTGAAATTGCAGGCCCAAATTAAACCAAAGCTTCCGATATTTATGTCTTACAGGTTTTTAACCATATTTCGTCATTTTATTTCGTCTGGTCGAAAAAATATCGTAAATCTTGATTCTGATTGGTCAATTCAAATATCTGTTCAAATTGAACAACAGAATCAATTCCTTTCTTATTCTAGCAGTGTATATAATCCATGGGAATATCCTGCTAGTGTTGTTCTAATTCTAGCAGCGTATATAATCCATGGGAATATCCTGCTGGTGTTGTTCTAATTCTAGCAGCGTATATAATCCATGGGAATATCCTGCTAGTGTTGTTGCAATTTGTGCTGATTGGATTGCATATAGATTTGTATTATACAATAATGCCATACATGCTCTTATTCGACTCTAAAAATGCACTTTTCCGGCCTTTGAAATAATATGGGTCCATCAATGTGGAGAGATAAATATAGATTTACGTACTTATAAATTCGGCCTTTGCTTACTTAGAACACAAAAAAAAAGAAGAAAAACACCAAAAGATATCAATTTTAATTTAATGTAAAAAGTAAAATAGTAGCAAAAATGCCGAACTCCAAGGAAAATTCAAAACGGAAAGTCCTTTATCAAATGGCAAAATCGAAAGCTCAAACACATCAAACGAATGGAAAACAACTGTCACATAATATAACTGTTATCATTGTGTATAAGGAGAAGACTTCGTAAGTTAGTAAACTTGTGTCTAGTCCTATTTGTATCATTACTACTAGGAGGTGTTTAACGACCTTGACTACCCATGAGGCGAACTTTTTTTTTTATATCATTGATCAAATACAATAATTATAAACTAGACTAAAGATACAAGAATGTATAATTATTAATTTATTTAGATTTCAGTGAACAAACGAAACTTCTGCGTATTTAAACACAGACATCCTCTGGCAGGCGTTAATACCTATTCAGTTGAAGGAATTGTGAAGATAACTTCCATCAAATTTCTAGAAATACGAACGGTATGCGCATTACTTTGTTTAGATAACTGAGAATTTTGTAGTAAGTCAACATCATTTTACTGTTAATGAGGTAAAGCATGTTCTAACTGCATATATCGGCAGATCTTGTATTTGAAATATCGTATTTACATGTAGCTGGGTGACATGTATTATTAGCTCTTACATATATAAAAATAAGGAGATTTGGTAAAATTGCAAATGAAACAACGATCCACCATGGACCAACAGACAAGGATGTAAACAAAGATCCGCCATAGACCAACAGACAAGGATGTAAACAACGATCCGCCATGGACCAACAGACAAGGATGTAAACAACGATCCGCCATGGACCAACAGACAAGGATGTAAACAACGATCCGCCATAGACCAACAGACAAGAATGTAAACAACGATCCGCCATGGACCGACAGACAAGGATGTAAACAACGATCCGCCATAGACCAACAGACAAGGATGTAAACAACGATCCGCCATAGACCAACAGACAAGGATGTAAACAACGATCCGCCATGGACCAACAGACAAGGATGTAAACAACGATCCGCCATGGACCAACAGACAAGGATGTAAACAACGATCCGCCATAGACCAACAGACAAGGATGTAAACAACGATCCGCCATAGACCAACAGACAAGGATGTAAACAACGATCCGCCATGGACCGACAGACAAGGATGTAAACAACGATCCGCCATAGACCAACAGACAAGGATGTAAACAACCATAGACCAACAGACAAGGATATAAACAACTATCAGGCATTGTACGGCCTTCAACAATGAGAGAAAAAAGCAAATCGTATAGTAGGCTATGAAAGGTCCTGAAATGATAAAATGTGCAACAATTAAAGAAAAGAAAACCAACGGCTTGGTTTACATGCTAAAACAACAAACGAATAACCAAATAAGGCAGACAGCAACCAACGGAATGTTTGATGTATTTGCTGTTTTTTTCTAACATATGCAAGAATGAGGATGGTTGATTGATTGATTGATTATCTTTATTTCCTCCATATAAATGAAGCTAGCATTGTAGTAATAACGATGTATTTAGATAGTTCATACTTATTGGAAAATAATATATTAGAGTTCTGTACAATTGTTGAAGAGAATAACATTCTGCTATTTTTGTGTAGAGTGAAAAAAATTAAACAATCGATATATATAATGAATATGAAAACATCTTCGTTGTTCCCAAACTTATGACGAAAGGGGTATCGGCAATATAAGGCCATTTTGCTCATATTTCCGCATATAAATTTCTGTTTAAGATCTTCAATATTTAATGCTTCGTGCATTTTTACTGTAAAGTAATTGTCTATCTTAACATTTGGTAAGAGTGTCGCATTGCAAATCGTAGAGTAGTTAAATATAAATTATACAATGCTTTAAATTTAAATACAAATACTTACAAAAGATATGTCAATGTGAAATTTTTTTGTGGACTCGTTCAATGAACTAAAATAATACGTTAATGAAATTCAGTTTTCAACAAAGGAAGTTTAAATAGTGTTATTCCGTTGTAAGTTATTTTTTGTTATATATTTGCTGTTGGAATAATTATTCTATGTTATACGTTCTTTTTTTAACTAAATTTTTGCAATATGTTTTTATTCAAATCCTTATTGATTCATTTTGTCTGTTAGGCTTTTTTATGTGTATATTGACCATTGATCTTATAATGTACGATATTCCCATCTTCTACTTTAGTCTACTACACAAAACATTTCTAAAATTTTGTTCCATTATATCACCTAGACCTTGGTGTAAAATCTTGGCCAACCATTTTAACGAAAAGATCTTAAAAAGATCTTATGGTAAATGTAGACACATAATTTCGAGATATAAATACCAAGCAAATGAAAGAACTCATAGACAAACAAAATATTGAAATAATTATCGCTGGTTCTCGATACGATTAGATATTTAAAAAAAAAAACACTCTAACATCGATCAAATCTACGTATTTTTACGCTCAATGCGACTATTTATGATATCATCAAAACATACATACATATAAAAAAAAAAGTAATCGTCAATATATCTTATATACTCTGGAACCAAAAGAGTGCCTTGGAAGGTAGCCCATATCCAACATAACTGCAAAAATGAATAGAAATGAACTAAAACAAAGTTGGTGTTTAATGATCATGTTTTTATACCTCCCAAGTGTATTTTTTTTAAGTTTCAACTTCTATAGGTGATATGTGCATATCAGAAGACGCTTATCCTGTCGACGCACCCAGACTCATTCCTTTTGGAGTTCATGCGATTCCCTCAGTTGATGTTTGTTACCTTGGTTTGTCTCTTCATAATCGATTCCCTCAGTTGATGTTTGTTACCTTGGTTTGTCTCTTCATAATCTCCCTCAGTTGATGTTTGTTGCCTTGGTTTGTCTCTTCCTAATCGATTCCCTCAGTTGATGTTTGTTACCTTGGTTTGTCTCTTCCTAATCGATTCCCTCAGTTGATGTTTGTTACCTTGGTTTGTCTCTTCCTAATCGATTCCCTCAGTTGATGTTTGTTACCTTGGTTTGTCTCTTCCTAATCGATTCCCTCAGTTGATGTTTGTTACCTTGGTTTGTCTCTTCATAATCGATTCCCTCAGTTGATGTTTGTTACCTTGGTTTGTCTCTTCCTAATCGATTCCCTCAGTTGATGTTTGTTACCTTGGTTTGTCTCTTCCTAATCGATTCCCTCAGTTGATGTTTGTTACCTTGGTTTGTCTCTTCCTAATCGATTCCCTCAGTTGATGTTTGTTGCCTTGGTTTGTCTCTTCCTAATCGATTCCCTCAGTTGATGTTTGTTACCTTGGTTTGTCTCTTCCTAATCGATTCCCTCAGTTTATGTTTGTTACCTTGGTTTGTCTCTTCCTAATCGATTCCCTCAGTTGATGTTTGTTACCTTGGTTTGTCTCTTCCTAATCGATTCCCTCAGTTGATGTTTGTTACCTTGGTTTGTCTCTTCCTAATCGATTCCCTCAGTTGATGTTTGTTACCTTGGTTTGTCTCTTCCTAATCGATTTATTTAAACATCAGTAAACTACAGTCGCCTCAATAGACTTGATACCAATCATTATATACATTTATCACCGGTTGTTTTATCACTTAAAACAAAACGTGACAAATGAGTGTTTAATGAAAGGCTTGTCCATAACATTTATAAACTTTGATTTCAGCCTACTTGTAGTGTACAGCCAGCAGTAACAAACCACCATGGTGCACAGCCAACAAAGCCAAAATTAAATCCAGTAAGTTAATTCATCGTTCCCACTAGTAATATCATGATTAATGGCATTTTTGAAGCAAGGTGTAAATCTATCACTTTTACAGATAGTGGCAGAATTTACAACTTTATTAATACAATTTTCATATTATCCAAATTTAGTTTAGGTTAAACATTTGTCTTAATGTAGCTTGTAATAAGTCTTTGTCAGCAAGTCCTTTTCGCTTGTCTTTGACCTCTTCTTTTTGAAATGAACAAATAAAGTAAAAAGTGTAATTATACTAAAATTAATGTCAAAATTCCCCCTACGCTAGATTGATTTGAGATGATTTTTACTGTTCTGTTTATACCCTTTTTCGCTTTGATGCTGCTTTACGTTAATATACATGACGTACTAAATTTTCATTCCAGCCTGGTTGTAGTGCACATCCAGCAGTAATGAATCACCATGCTACACAGCCAACAAAGCCAATATTTAATCCAGTAAGTTTAATTGCTATTTTTTAGTTTCGAGCATACATGATGGAAGTTATTCCAAAGACGCAGGTGTCTTTTGTGCTGAAATCGGTTCACTACGTTTACGTTGAAGTTGTCTTATGTCACCAGTAAAAAAATATTCCAGACAGAAACGGTCATTTTGATATGAAATGTCGTTAATGCTTGTTTTAGGTTTGTTATCATTCTTTTCTAATGATAAGTTCTCATGAATTCTTGTAATTTATAGACATTTTCCATCATTGCATGCAGTCAATCCAGAACTGATCTTCCACAATTCTTTATTTTCTAATAGGATAATAGCAATTACCGAACACCCTTACACTTTGCAAAACAGGTCCTAATTGATCGCATGCTAAGTGGTTTTACGGAAGGTTTATATTTCCATGTTAAATTGAAATTGCAAAAAAAAAAAAAAAAACCGAGAGGGTCTAAGGAACCTGTATCGCTCACTTGACATTTTTGCATTAAATTGATAAAATGCAACAAAAATACTTGTGTTGAATTGAAATTTTGTGTGCAAAAATCTTGTGTTGATAATTTTTGCTTGATCAAATTTCTATATATCAATTGCAGTTTAAAAGATAATATCCAAACATGAAAAAAATAGATTAGAATTGTTATCTAGTGACAGCAATTCCTGAGCATATTGACTTATTTGTCGATCTTGTTTTGTTTGATCTTTTTTGCTATTCAAAATTACAGTGTATCTATTATAGCTTTCAAGAAATTATGTAAAAACGACGAAGTTAGACAGAAATCATCATTTAAGGGCAATTACGCTCAAGTGAGTCGACTGACAATTTTAGGTTACTTTTACTCATTTGTTTATCATTTTTGTTATTTACACTTTCTCTTTATCTTCTACAGTTCCTGTAAAAGAAACACCACAAAACATGGATAAAAATCGACATTCAAGGGCAATGATTCCTATGACTGACTATTTCGGCTATTTTGACCCATTTGTAGATCTTAATTTGCTGATATTTTTTTATATTTACAGTGTCTCTCTATCTCCTATTAGGGGAGACGACTGACTATTTTGGACACGTTAACTTACTGATATATCTTATTCTGTTGATTACTGTTTTTTAGACTTTCTCTCTATCTTCTTTAGTTCCTGCAAAAAAACATAAAGCAGGGTAAAAATTGCCATCCAAGGGCAATTACTCCTATATGGATTCGATTGACGATTTCGGCCTTGTCATTTAAAGATATTATTTTGCTGATCATTTTTGAATATTTCAAGTTTCTCTCTGTTTATAATAATTTTCGAGATAATGATAGAGGGTCAAATCTTGTTCAGTATATAGATATAAGAAGATGTGGTATGAGTGCCAATGAGACAACTCTCCATCCAAGTCAAAATTTATATAATATGTTTACAAAATTAACTTTCATGACAAAAAAAAAACACCGGCCTTTTTTTTTATATATATATAAACATTACTCTTTTAATCATCATTATCCTTTTGTTGAAGCTATATTTAATCTCAAATTTACATTTGAAGCCATGCAAGTTCTTATGATTGTAAGATTGCCTTATACATAAAACATTTGGTTTTTTTTCTTAGTAATTTGTTTTGGCTAAATTCATGGTGAAATAACATGATTTTGGTGGATTATTAAATTTACATGACATAATTATATTGTTTTCAAGTAAAATGTAACTGAAGTTTAAAATTGATTAAGAACATCTATAATTTGTATTCAACTCCAAGAACTATATTAAAGCAGAATTGAGCAGGAGTTCAACTAAGTAAGAGTTTTATTTGCAGGCTGTACCATTGACAACAGGAATACCTGGTGGATTATATCATGGTAAAATGATTTTCATATCTGCAGTTCCAGCAGGTACTAACAGGTATAGAAATGATAAAAAAAAGAGATCAAATATACGAAAAATGTTCATTTTTTCACTTAAATTACGTTTTTTCAATTTAAAGATTTTATTGTTTATATCAATTATATGCAAACAAAAGGATTGGATAAAGTGAGCCTTTATAAATCCTTTCCCATACAAGATGATCCAAGATGGGTAGAATAATAATTGGCTTATTCATATAACGTTAATTCACACATCATATAGCCTCACAGTGAGTCAGGGGATGGAATCTTCCCTCATCTAACAATACCTAGATTATACTTCAAAAACAGTTAATATAGTTTAGTGGACCCTCAGTCGGTACACTAGTGAATAGAATGCTCTCAGACAAATCATATGTATGTTTCTAAAAATAAAAGGTAGCACTCTATTAAAGAGTTATGTATAGTGATTTTTTCATGATATTATCAGACTCACTGTGACACAAATGATCTATCTTTATAACTTATATACATGGTCACACAATATCAATATATTTCTGTACAGCTATTTGATGTATACCACCTACATTCATGCCATTTACTTGGATATATATTTCATTATGTTTTTTTTTTTATATATATATTTATAATGAGTGCGTTTAAATAAGGAACTAACTATAGTCATACAATTCATATATATGTTCAAAATAAGAAAGTGGAATGTAATTGAAAGTTATCATAATTTAAAGTTATCATAATTTGGAGCAATGAGGAGCATTGGTGGTATATAATAGGGTGCAATCTCAAAATTAGACAAGTCATTTCAACATCATTGAAATCTTTTTTGTGTTTTCAATATATTGTTGTTCATTTGTAAATACATTGTATTTCAATATGTTCATCTATATTGAGATCTGGGTTGTCATAGAGCAGGACATCAAGATTAATATTTGGGAAGTTCCTTTTCATATCTCTGTCTATAGTATAGAATATACAGAAAATTACATCTTTCCGAAAAAATGTTATTGATGTAAACATTTCCGTGTTAATGATATAGAAATATTACGGTCAACTAATTCGTTGTAGATCTTATCTTGCTGACCTTTGTTGCTTCAATCTGTTTCTTTATGAACTACAATTTCCGCCAAATTAAAGGAGTCTATTGATGATTTCGGTCATTTTGATCTATTTCTTGCCCAGCTGATAATTTTTGCTCCCCAAGGTTTTTGTACCCCACGCAACGAGTTGCGGAGGGTATAATGTTTTTGACCCGTCCGTCCGTCCGTCAGTCCGTCCGTCCGTCAGTCCGTCCGTCAGTCCTGTTTCTTGTCATCGCAACTCCTCTCAAACCACACAACAGAATTTCACGAAACCTTTTTAGATAATAAGGACATACTATGTAGTTGTGCATATCGACAGGAAATTACGATTCAATTTTTTTTCAGGAGTTACGCCCCTTTGAACTTATTTGCCCAATATACTACTGCAACCTTTTGTCATCGCAACTCCTCTCAAACCACACAACAGAATTTCATAAAACCTTTTCAGATAATAAGGACATACTACGTAGATGTGCATATCGACAGGAAATTACGATTCAATTTTTTTCCCAGGAGTTACGCCCCTTTGAACTTATTTGCCCAATATACTACTGCAACCTTTTGTCATCGCAACTCCTCTCAAACCACACAACAGAATTTCATGAAAACTTTTCAGATAATAAGGACATACTTCGTAGATGTGCATATCGACAGGAAATTACGATTCAATTTTTTTTCCAGGAGTTACGCCCCTTTGAACTTATTTGCCCAATATACTACTGCAACCTTTTGTCATCGCAACTCCTCTCAAACCACACAACAGAATTTCATGAAACCTTTTCAGATAATAAGGACATACTACGTAGATGTGCATATTGACAGGAAATTACGATTCAATTTTTTTTTCCAGGAGTTACGCCCCTTTGAACTTATTTGCTTCAATGTACTTCTGCAACAGTTTGTCATCGCAACTCCTCTCAAACCACACAACAGAATTTCATGAAACTGTGTACATAATATGGACATACTATGTAGATGTGCATATTGACGGAAATTATGATTCAATTTTTTTCTGATACAATTTTTTTTCTTACACTTATTTTATTTCTCCAATGACAATGTGGGGACGTGGGGTATGTGAGCGCGCTCACTAAGGTTCTTTCATTTTTTTTAATTTAATATTTGTTTAAGTTTATAACCAAAGACGGCGAAAAGGGGTAAAATTGTTATTTAAGGGCAATGACTTTATAAAGAGTCGACTGATGATTTCTGCCATGTTTTCCTTATTTGTAGTTCTTGTTTATCTGACCGTTTTTTAAATTGCCATTTTAGTACTATAACTCCTATAAGAAGTCGTCATGCAGTTTTGGTTGAAATAGACATTTTATTATATATTGATATTTTAGTCTTAGATGCATATTTTTTTTATATCAGTTGTTATTGGTTTTGAACTACTAGTAGCTTTCAGTAACTGCGAATACTCTCAGATCTATACTTTGTGTCTTTTGTATTTTTGTTAGGATGTTTATTTGCTTTGTATCGATCGGACGAGTTAAGCCCTTTTCAACTGATTTTTATAGTTTTTCTTATGTTGTGCTGTTAAACCACTTGCTCATGTTGGAGGGAGGGGGTTGGCGCTCAGGCAAACATGTTTAACTCCACCACATTCAGTATATATATTTCTGTCCCAAGCCAGAAGCTTGTAATTCAGTGTTTGTCGTTTGTTGCTGTATATTATATTTGTTTCTCGTTTATTGTTTTGTACATAAATAAGACAGTTATTTTTCACGTGTGAATTGTTAAAATACATTTGTCATTTCATGGCTTTTATACGGCTGGCTATACGCAGTATGGGCTTTGCTCGATTTTGACGGCAAACACGTTTAACCTCGCCGCATTCTGTATGTGTCTGTCCCAAGCCAGGAGCCTGTTATTCCGTGGTTGTCGTTGTTGCTATACCGGGTATATCATGTTTGTATTTCGTTTTTTTTTTTTTTTTGTTTACTTAAATCAGGTCGTTAGTTCTATCGTTTGAATTGTTTACATTTTTCATGTCGCTTGTTGCTCATTGTTAAAGGCCATACAGTGAGCTATAGATGCTAACTTTTATGTCATTTGGTCTCTGGTGGAGAGTTGTCTCATTGGCAATCATACCATATCTTCTTATTATTTTTCGGGTCATAATGATAAATTTCTATATCTTTAACGCTTTGAGGATATTAGACGGTTACTAGAATTTAAAACTTGTTCTATGTCATGTCAGGAATTTATTTTTGTAAACGTAAACGGACGACAGATGACGTAGGTCGGACGATTGACGCAAAGTTATTAGAAAAGCTCACACTATCCCTTTGGGCCAGACGAGCCCATAAGAGAGAAAAACTTTTCCAAATTCTGCCAACAATCTTCACAATGACAGGATAGTTATTAGTCCAATGATACTTGATGGTAAAATTCAAGTCATGTCTTCTAGAGTTTCATGGATACCATCATGATTTTGTTGACTGTTATGAAATATCTGTGTCACAGATCTATGAAAACTGGCATATACATTTGTCGTGTCCGGCTTTTGTACATGTCGATGTATATCGTATAGGGCAAGAATATTTCTGTACATTACTAGTAAACTTAAAATTGTTGTTGCCAACGTTGACGATTAAATACAAATAGACAGGATATATGTAAAAAGCAAATTGAAATTTCAATGATTAAATAAAATATATATTCTTTAACGATTTCCTGCAAATGTGTATACCCCCTTTTTATTAATATTGTATTTATATTGTGTCATAGATCAAATTTATTCGTTCAGTGTATGTTTACTTATTTTTTGTTTATATGTCTTTTTGATCGAGTTAAGCCATTTCAATTGATATTTTATAGTGTGTCTTTCTATGTTGTAATGTTACACTATTGTTTCGGGTTAGGGTGACGGTTGGCGCCTGTGAAAGCGTTTAAACCCGCTGCATTTGTTTGCACCTGTCCTAAGTCATGAAACCTATTGTTCAGTGGTTGTCGTTTGTTGATGTGGTTCATAAGTGTTTCTCGTTTCTCGTTTTTTATATAGATTAGACCGTTGGTTTTCCTGTTTGAATTGTTTTACACTAGTCATTTTGGGGCCCTTTATAGCTTGCTGTTCGGTATGAGCCAAGGCTCCGTGTAAGGCCGTACTTTGACCTATAATTGTTAACTTTTTACACATTGTGACTTGGATGGAGTGTTGTCTCATTCGCACTCATACCACAACTTCTCATTTTTATATGTGATTGCGGAAAAGTATGATAACAAATAAAACAAACAGGCAAAAGTCGCTTGCAGTTAAAAACCATCAATCTACGGGAGTTCATCTGAAACACTGTTTCTTATTATTATACACGACGTCGCACGAAAATGTGGCATAACACCTGCAACTGTCTGTAAATAAATGTAACAACTACAGCATTTCTTTTCAGATTTACTTTTTATCTACAAGAAGGGTCTTTACATAATGCAGATGTTGGGATGGTGTTCGATGTCAGGTTTAATTTTGGTTCATGTGTAGAAATGGTGATTCGTAATCACAGATCGCGTGGTACTTGGGGACAAGAAGAACATACTATTCCATACTTCCCATTTGTAAGAAATGTTCCATTTGAGATTATTATCCTTTCTGAAAGTACAGGCTTCAAGGTAAGATGAGATGAGAATTAAGCAGATTTTTATCGCTCTACAAAAAAAAATTAATAACGATAAATATCAAAACTGGTTAGTTATATAAAACAAGTTTTTTTTTCACGTGATGTCTTTAAAAAATGATTATTTCAACAGTGATTAGTCATTTAATTTGTATATGAAAGTGAAGTTACTTTGGTTTTATAATACAATTATATTTGCATTTGTCTATAACAATTTTATGAGCACACAATTTAAAAAAAAGGAAAATGAGTATATTTAATGGGAGTCATACTGGTACATAGTTAATCATGAGGTTTACACCTATTTACACGTTTTAAATTAAACATGCATATCTCCCTCTAGCTGATACCAGGAGAGAGTTGTAATTGTTTGTGACCTATTCTTCACATTAGTTGTTCGCGTAAAATCAACAGACAGAATAGCTTTATACCATAAGTAGAAGTAGCTGTGCAAAGCATGTTGGTCATGACTTTGATTGAAATTTTTGTATTAACGAGAATAAAACATGGTATTTTTAACACGCAGGCACAATTGACTGGAATGTAAAAAGTAAATTTGACAGACAGCATATTCCCATATGTTTTAAGAAGATGAAAAAAAAAACGTTTTTGACTTTTAAAACAAAAATTTCTGGCGCACGTTTTGAGTAGATGCGGTTTTTTTTCTGTCGAAAATAATATGTCACCTTACATCTTACTTGAAATGTTCTACTGTTTGAAATAATAAGTTGGGGCAGTTAAAATTGTCCTACAAACTCGCTGCTAGATGCAATTAGTAAGAACTTGCTGCACGCAGTTGTAGTACACCATTTAGTTGCTCCGACCACAAATGACATATAGAACACACTTGTGGCAAGTCCACTGTAACCTTTTTGATTTTTGTCGAGCCTGCGACTTCTGTCGCAGAAAGCTCGACATAGGGATAGTGATCCGGCGGCGGCGTTAGCTAACCTATTGAAAGCTTAATATTTCAGAAGGTAGCAGACCTGGATCCTTCATACTTTGTATATAGATGCCTTATGTTATGAAGTTTCCGTCTGTCATATGTCCATTGTCCTTGACCTCATTTTCATGGTTCAGTGACTACTTGAAAAAAAAGTTAAGATTTTAAGTATTCTTAATTTCTCTTTTATGAGTAATAGGATAACTTTTTTTGGTATGTGCGTACCTTGCAAGGGCCTCATGCCGTCAGACAGTTTTCACCTGACCTCAACCTCATTTCATGGATCAGTGAACAAGGTTAAATTTTCGTGGTTTATATAAAAAAGAAGATGTGGTATGATTGCCAATGAGACAACTGTCCACAAGAGACCAAAATGACACATGATAATAGAATAAGTAGACAGCTCTCTCACAAGCAAAAAACCCCTTACTGTAAAAATATAAGGGCATACACTACAGGCACGGGGACACATTCTACTGAATCCACACAGCACGAGTAAAACCCTGCAGTAAATATAAAAAAGAAGATGTGGTATGATTGCCAATGAGACAACTGTCCACAAGAGACCAAAATGACACATGATAATAGAATAAGTAGACAGCTCTCTCACAAGCAAAAAACCCCTAACTGTAAAAATATAAGGGCAACAACTATATTTGGTGTATGAAAATATTTTACGATGTACATGTCAGTCTGGCATGTTTTATTTCACCTTGACCTTATTTTTACGGTTCATTGCTCCATGATAAATTTTTGTTTAGCAATAGTGTAAGCTTACTGTGTGACACTTCTTTGCATTTTTTGTTTGTTTTTAGCTTGCATTTTTTTCGTTTGTTTAAGTATGCAGACAGAATTAAAAGTAGGAGTCAGTATGCTTGAAAAATGATGGCACGTTATGAATATGATTAGTACCGTACGGATAAATGTTAGTCAGAGCTTCCTCCAGCTTTGTCTGAATAATACATTCCACTAGTCAGAACCGTCACCATAAAATATATTCCGATCATAATATATTATTCGTGTAATGTTTGGTTTCAGCATTCTTGACTAGCGTTTATTGCAAATATCAACATTTATTTATTTATGTTTTTTATACAGGTAGCAGTGAACAATCAACATTTTCTAGAGTTCCGACATAGACTAATGCCACTAGCCAGATTCAATATGCTACATATAACTGGGGATGTTACCGTTAAACAAGTCAGATTTCAATGAACACATTATAAGAAACTTCAGTTGCCATTTTGAATGAAATGAAATAGTTTATGTTTATGTATTATATTAAAGATGCTCTATTTGTTGCAATATTAAAGATACATATTGTTTTAATTTCTGGTCCAGATACACCAAAGAAGTCCACATACTATTTGGTGTATATACTGCCGCCCATCGTTTTCTTAAAGTTGATCCGACCATGGAAGTATTGTGTCAATATAATACTTCCATGATCCGACAGACAATAAATATTTGCTATAACAGGAAATTGGAAATATCAGGAGAAGTATATTCCAAATCTATCATTTAAGACTATGCAATAAAATTGACTGAAAGTAAGGCATTGATATTTATTTTTAAAAGGAGGCATCTGTATTTCCAGTACAAGAAAGTCACGAAGATCTAATTTCATCGGTGAAACATTTAGTAGCCCACAATTTCCCATTCTTGTATATGGATGCATTGGTGCAAGTTTTTTAGCATCCTTAACAAAAATATATCATTATTATCTGCATTTCAAAATTATTTGGTATGAATTTTCGTCCAAGTTTGAACCTACACGAGTTTCGATGTAGGATGCAGATCTAGTCAGGCTGGAAGTTGGTCAACATAAGATAACAAAAACTAAATTTTTCGCAATTTGTGAGTGGAAACGTGTATTGACTGGGAATCGCTGTTTCATTAAATAGCGAAAACTGAGCGTCTGTCACATTTTTGGTTTCTGTAATATTCTGCCTTCAACTATCAAAATGTTATTGTGATCGTACTTTTGGTTTGTACTTGTGAACGTGAAATTTTAAGTTATAAAAATTAAGGGTAAAAAAAATTTTGTTTTTCTTTTCTGGAAAATCTTGTTTCAAATATTTATTTGTCTGTTGATGTGTGAGACCTATAATATTAGTATATATGTCTCTGGTTGATGTATAGAATTTTACATCCACGAATTAAACTCTCAAGTGTACAAAAACAAAACACATATGTACAATGCATATGAATAGATTTATCGAAGTTGCTGGGGGAAAATAAGTGAACGTGTATTTCTTGTTATACTCCATAGCTTACAAAAAAAATCGAGTTCTTTTTGTTTATATATATGTATTAAATCTGTCAACTAACGAGGGATTAGCCCCTAAAACACAAACTCTGCTTGGCGCACAACCCCCAGACCCTCTGCCTCAAAATAATATCCCTTGTGCTATGGCCTAGCCGAAAGAAAAAAAAACAACGACAACGAAATAATCAAAGAACTGACGTATTGTTTATTCGGATGATCCGAAGTAATAATGGTTGACGAAGTAATGATAGAGATGTGCATCTCATGATCACCGAAGAACTGCTAGAAGTAATTTACAGTTATTTCTTTCTACATCCAGGGTGAAATGTTTAGTAGATATTAAGGACGAAAACACATTAAACAATTCTGTGAGTTCTTTCCGCGACAAGGACTACTTAAAAGAGGATAGGAATGCCGAGTAGGGTCAGAAGCAAAAGTTGTTGCAAGGCTTTTTTTTTCGTGAAAAGTTCGTGCGCGTGGCACTTTATACTCAAATCATATAGAAAAATGGAATTTAATCATGGGTCCATCCGACCGGATGCTAATCCACCTACCCCAGTGGGTCTTTCGTTTCTATTAGAAAGTCCAGATGGATACATGTCTATATTCATGTCACCTTTTCTGGTGTCAACATACGGATGCTCAACATTTTTATTCTTCTTTTTCCAGAAAAAAATCCATAGCAAAGTTCTTTATTTTTACAACTATTATGTATGTGTTATATCAAACTTTTGACTTTAGTAAATCATAATTTTACTATAATACCTAGTTATTGTTATAGTTTTAATAATAAAATTATGATTGAATGACCAAAGACAAAACATAAATGTAACATAATTGTGTCGTTTAGCTATAAATATTGTTCATCCTAAAGCCAGACTTATTTTTTTTTCTCTTAGCACTCTCCTCAGATAATGATGAATTCGTTCATTGTATGCAATATATAACCATTTAATGTGTGGTTTGGATGGATTATTTTAACTGTTTGAGAAAATCACAGCTGCCTTTTCAGTAAGCTAAATCGGTGGTGAATCCAGAAGCTATTGACATAGGTAGAGGGATGGTGTGATGACGTGTTGCTTTGTCTTTAGTTTTCTATGTAGTGTTAAGGTAGAGGAATGGTGTGATGATGTGTTGCTTGTTAAGGTAGAGGAATGGTGTGATGATGTGTTGCTTTGTCTTTAGTTTTCTATGTAGTGTTAAGGTAGAGGATGGTGTCTTTAGTTTTCTATGTAGTGTTAAGGTAGAGGGATGGTGTGATGATTTGTTGCTTTGTCTTTAGTTTTCTATGTAGTGTTAAGGTAGAGGATAATGTGATGATGTGTTGCTTTGTCTTTAGTTTTCTATGTAGTGTTAAGGTAGAGGAATGGTGTGATGATGTGTTGCTTTGTCTTTAGTTTTCTATGTAGTGTTAAGGTAGAGGGATGGTGTGATGATTTGTTGCTTTGTCTTTAGTTTTCTATGTAGTGTTAAGGTAGAGGATGGTGTGATGATGTGTTACTTTGTCTTTAGTTTTCTATGTAGTGTTAAGGTAGAGCGATGGTGTGATGATGTGTTGCTTTGTCTTTAGTTTTCTATGTAGTGTTAAGGTAGAGGATGGTGTGATGATGTGTTGCTTTGTCTTTAGTTTTCTATGTAGTGTTAAGGTAGAGGGATGGTGTGACGATTTGTTGCTTTGTCTTTAGTTTTCTATGTAGTGTTAATGTAGAGGTATGATGTGATGATGTGTTCCTTTGTCTTTAGTTTTCTATGTAGTGTTAAGGTAGAGGGATGGTGTGATGATGTGTTGCTTTGTCTTTAGTTTTCTATGTAGTGTTAAGGTAGAGGGATGGTGTGATGACGTGTTGCTTTGTCTTTAGTTTTCTATGTAGTGTTAAGGTAGAGGGATAATGTGATGATGTGTTGCTTTGTCTTTAGTTTTCTATTTAGTGTTAAGGTAGAGGATAATGTGATGATGTGTTGCTTTGTCTTTAGTTTTCTATTTAGTGTTAAGGTAGAGGATAATGTGATGATGTGTTACTTTGTCTTTAGTTTTCTATGTAGTGTTAAGGTAGAGGATGGTGTGATGATGTGTTGCTTTGTCTTTAGTTTTCTATGTAGTGTTAAGGTAGAGGATGGTGTGATGATGTGTTGCTTTGTCTTTAGTTTTCTATGTAGTGTTAAGGTAGAGGATGGTGTGACGATTTGTTGCTTTGTCTTTAGTTTTCTATGTAGTGTTAATGTAGAGGTATGATGTGATGATGTGTTCCTTTGTCTTTAGTTTTCTATGTAATGTTAAGGTAGAGGATGGTGTGATGATGTGTTGCTTTGTCTTTAGTTTTCTATGTAGTGTTAAGGTAGAGGGATGGTGTGATGACGTGTTGCTTTGTCTTTAGTTTTCTATGTAGTTTAAGATAGAGGATGGGGTGATGATGTGTTGCTTTGTCTTTAGTTTTCTATTTAGTGTTAAGGTAGAGGATAATGTGATGATGTGTTGCTTTGTCTTTAGTTTTCTATTTAGTGTTAAGGTAGAGGATGGTGTGATGATGTGTTACTTTGTCTTTAGTTTTCTATGTAGTGTTAAGGTAGAGGATGGTGTGATGATGTGTTGCTTTGTCTTTAGTTTTCTATGTAGTGTTAAGGTAGAGGGATGGTGTGATGATGTGTTACTTTGTCTTTAGTTTTCTGTGTAGTGTTTTGTTGACTTGTAGAGGGATGGTGTGATGACGTGTTGTTTTGTCTTTAGTTTTTATGTAGTGTTAAGGTAGAGGATGGTGTGATGATGTGTTATTTTGTCTTTAGTTTTCTATGTAGTGTTAAGGTAGACGGATGGTGTGATGATTTGTTGCTTTGTCTTTAGTTTTCTATGTAGTGTTAAGGTAGAAGGATGGTGTGATGATGTGTTGCTTTGTCTTTAGTTTTCTATGTAGTGTTAAGGTAGAGGATGGTGTGATGATGTGTTGCTTTGTCTTTAGTTTTCTATGTAGTGTTAAGGTAGAGGATGGTGTGATGATTTGTTGCTTTGTCTTTAGTTTTCTATGTAGTGTTAATGTAGAGGTATGATGTGATGATGTGTTCCTTTGTCTTTAGTTTTCTATGTAGTGTTAAGGTAGAGGATGGTGTGATGATGTGTTACTTTGTCTTTAGTTTTCTATGTAGTGTTAAGGTAGAGGATGGTGTGATGATGTGTTGCTTTGTTTTAGTTTTCTATGTAGTGTTAAGGTAGAGGATGGTGTGATGACGTGTTGCTTTGTCTTTAGTTTTCTATTTAGTTTAAGGTAGAGGATGGTGTGATGATGTGTTGCTTTGTCTTTAGTTTTCTATGTAGTGTTAAGGTAGAGGGATAATGTGATGATGTGTTGCTTTGTCTTTAGTTTTCTATTTAGTGTTAAGGTAGAGGGATAATGTGATGATGTGTTACTTTGTCTTTAGTTTTCTATGTAGTGTTAAGGTAGAGGGATGGTGTGATGATGTGTTGCTTTGTCTTTAGTTTTCTATGTAGTGTTAAGGTAGAGGGATGGTGTGATGATGTGTTACTTTGTCTTTAGTTTTCTATGTAGTGTTAAGGTAGAGGGATGGTGTGATGATGTGTTGCTTTGTCTTTAGTTTTCTATGTAGTGTTAAGGTAGAGGGATGGTGTGATGACGTGTTGCTTTGTCTTTAGTTTTCTATGTAGTGTTAAGGTAGAGGATGGTGTGATGATGTGTTACTTTGTCTTTAGTTTTCTATGTAGTGTTAAGGTAGAGGATGGTGTGATGATGTGTTGCTTTGTTTTAGTTTTCTATGTACTGTTAAGGTAGAGGATGGTGTGATGATGTGTTACTTTGTCTTTAGTTTTCTATGTAGTTTAAGGTAGAGGGATGGTGTGATGATGTGTTGCTTTGTCTTTAGTTTTCTATGTAGTGTTTTGTTGACTTGTAGAGGGATGGTGTGATGACGTGTTGCTTTGTCTTTAGTTTTCTATGTAGTGTTAAGGTAGAGGATGGTGTGATGATGTGTTACTTTGTCTTTAGTTTTCTATGTAGTGTTAAGGTAGAGGATGGTGTGATGATGTGTTGCTTTGTCTTTAGTTTTCTATGTAGTGTTAAGGTAGAGGATGGTGTGATGATGTGTTGCTTTGTCTTTAGTTTTCAATGTAGTGTTAAGGTAGAGGATGGTGTGATGATGTGTTACTTTGTCTTTAGTTTTCTATGTAGTGTTAAGGTAGAGGATGGTGTGATGATGTGTTGCTTTGTCTTTAGTTTTCTATGTAGTGTTAAGGTAGAGGATGGTGTGATGGCGTGTTGCTTTGTCTTTAGTTTTCCATGTAGTGTTAAGGTAGAGGATGGTGTGATGATGTGTTACTTTGTCTTTAGTTTTCTATGTAGTGTTAAGGTAGAGGATGGTGTGATGATGTGTTGCTTTGTTTTTAGTTTTCTATGTAGTGTTAAGGTAGAGGATGGTGTGATGATGTGTTACTTTGTCTTTAGTTTTCTATGTAGTTTAAGGTAGAGGGATGGTGTGATGATGTGTTGCTTTGTCTTTAGTTTTCTATGTAGTGTTTTGTTGACTTGTAGAGGATGGTGTGATGACGTGTTGCTTTGTCTTTAGTTTTCTATGTAGTGTTAAGGTAGAGGGATGGTGTGATGATGTGTTACTTTGTCTTTAGTTTTCTATGTAGTGTTAAGGTAGAGGGATGGTGTGACGATTTGTTGCTTTGTCTTTAGTTTTCTATGTAGTGTTAATGTAGAGGTATGATGTGATGATGTGTTCCTTTGTCTTTAGTTTTCTATGTAGTGTTAAGGTAAGGGATGGTGTGATGATGTCTTGCTTTGT
The DNA here is from genome assembly GCA_017311375.1 of Mytilus coruscus. Classification (NCBI taxonomy): domain Eukaryota; kingdom Metazoa; phylum Mollusca; class Bivalvia; order Mytilida; family Mytilidae; genus Mytilus; species Mytilus coruscus. The sequence continues at coordinate 89,790,168 of CM029599.1, forward strand.
CTTTAGTTTTCTATGTAGTGTTAAGGTAGAGGATGGTGTGATGACGTGTTGCTTTGTCTTTAGTTTTCTGTGTAGTTTAAGGTAGAGGATGGTGTGATGATGTGTTGCTTTGTCTTTAGTTTTCTATTTAGTGTTAAGGTAGAGGATAATGTGATGATGTGTTGCTTTGTCTTTAGTTTTCTATTTAGTGTTAAGGTAGAGGATAATGTGATGATGTGTTACTTTGTCTTTAGTTTTCTATGTAGTGTTAAGGTAGAGGGATGGTGTGATGATGTGTTGCTTTGTCTTTAGTTTTCTATGTAGTGTTAAGGTAGAGGGATGGTGTGATGATGTGTTGCTTTGTCTTTAGTTTTCTATGTAGTGTTAAGGTAGAGGGATGGTGTGATGATGTGTTACTTTGTCTTTAGTTTTCTATGTAGTGTTAAGGTAGAGGATGGTGTGATGATGTGTTGCTTTGTCTTTAGTTTTCTATGTAGTGTTAAGGTAGAGGATGGTGTGATGGCGTGTTGCTTTGTCTTTAGTTTTCCATGTAGTGTTAAGGTAGAGGGATGGTGTGATGATGTGTTACTTTGTCTTTAGTTTTCTATGTAGTGTTAAGGTAGAGGATGGTGTGATGATGTGTTGCTTTGTTTTAGTTTTCTATGTAGTGTTAAGGTAGAGGATGGTGTGATGATGTGTTACTTTGTCTTTAGTTTTCTATGTAGTTTAAGGTAGAGGGATGGTGTGATGATGTGTTGCTTTGTCTTTAGTTTTCTATGTAGTGTTTTGTTGACTTGTAGAGGATGGTGTGATGACGTGTTGCTTTGTCTTTAGTTTTCTATGTAGTGTTAAGGTAGAGGGATGGTGTGATGATGTGTTACTTTGTCTTTAGTTTTCTGTGTAGTGTTTTGTTGACTTGTAGAGGGATGGTGTGATGACGTGTTGTTTTGTCTTATGTTTTCTATGTAGTGTTAAGGTAGAGGATGGTGTGATGATGTGTTATTTTGTCTTTAGTTTTCTATGTAGTGTTAAGGAAGACGGATGGTGTGATGATGTGTTGCTTTGTCTTTAGTTTTCTATGTAGTGTTAAGGTAGAGGGATGGTGTGATGATGTGTTACTTTGTCTTTAGTTTTCTATGTAGTGTTAAGGTAGAGGGATGGTGTGATGATGTGTTGCTTTGTCTTTAGTTTTCTATGTAGTGTTTTGTTGACTTGTTTGTCTCGTCGTTTGTTGTTTACCCTTATTTCTAGTGAAGCAAAGGGTTCGCGGATTGTGAGTCACTCAAGACCTCAGATGGGGCTTAGGTTAGGATGGTGAACCAGTGTCGCAAAGCGTTTTCAGCATTTCAGGTGCAAAAGCCGAGTTTTTTTTTATACACATTTGATTAATTTGTTTATTGTTGTTTGCAAGTGGCATACATTTTATACATATTCAGGACGAGAATAAATTATTAATCCAAGTGATAGGTTCTGCAGAGTTGGTCGACCAGGATGAAAGGCTGGACATTCGACTGCAACTGGAAATGGAGTAAGAAAGGAGTCTACAATTTGCTTACAATATGCCACCTACAGACTCCTAAAAGGGTTGCTGTGAGGTTTCTTGAACTTTCGGAGAGTGTGGCACTCAAATCACGAGTCGTCTGATTTTTTTTTGTCCCCATTCATACCGAACGGACATGGGTGCGTATTTATATATTTTGATACCATTCTTTTTTTTATGAAAAATACAGAATTGTATAACTATTTATCTTGAAATGATAGATTTATAATACGCATGCATGAGATCACTACATAGTCATTTGAATGTAACTATTCTCAGTATTTAGATAACGACAGGACCTGATCAAAACAAAAATAACTGACAGAATCGTGATAACCTCTGATAATATATGTGTAAAGACTCAGTGATGTTACATATTAATTAGGTCTTGGAACTTTAAACTTGAAAGCGCTTTTCATAAACCGTTTGCTTCACTAGAAATAAAGGTAACAAAAATGAAAAGACAAACAAATCAACAAAACACTGCGTCCTCTAACTCCTAATTCTCAGTAGACCCTCCCTCTAAACATCAAATCCTGTGTCCGAGCCTAAAGTAGGGTAAACTAAAACCGAAAAGACAAACAAGTCAACAAAACACTACGTCCTCTAACTCCTAATTCTCAGTAGCTCCTCCCCCTAAACATCAAATCCTGTGTCCGAGCCTAAAGTAGGGTAAACTACGTAAAACCGTTCTCATGGTCGTAGAAAAATCGCAATCAAAGAAAATTTCGGACCAATCATACCAATATTTCGGACCTAATTTCTATTTCAAAAACAACGGCAGACATTATCTGTTAACAAAGCTCTGTTCATTACCGGTTAATAAGTTAAATAAAATTTTAGAGGATTGCAACACAATTTCATATAGCAGTCCTAAGTATGAAATCGTTCAAATTATAATGGCATATTGTTATTCTAAACTGTTTCCCAAAATTGATCGCCCTGAAGATCATAAAAACATTTTATTAAAATAAAGTATGTCAATAAAGGTTTTGATTTTGTAAATATTGCCGGTATTTTTCGGGTAATTAATGACGGATAGCGTTTGACATCTTTAGCCGAACAGAATTATCATTTTACATAATTTAATTGATTGTATGCTGGTTCATATTCTGGACGCCAGTCTTTGCTCCTTTCTAATTAAATCCACAAACAAAAACAAATATGAAGCCTAGAAATGGAAAATATTAAATACTAAACTCGTTCAAAGGGTATCTACACGTCTCAATCTTCAAAATCGCTTATCTAAAATACTACCATCGCTAACATTTTAACAATAAAATCGTGGTTACCCTTCTATCGATAAGTGTCATGCCAAAAATGACTTACATGTCCCCGTCTTTCCACCAACAATACGGTAAGGTCCACGTTTAATGGTCGCACATTTTCTTTAAATTTTGAAACTGATATAACTTGAAAAATCTTCTTATATCTAAGTATTATTTATTTACTCACATGAAACAAACCGGGATGCGATATTCAGTACGTAGGTGAAACTGGGCGATTTTATCTAAACGCACGCAAGAACACCTGTATCGTTTTAAAAGACCCAATAAATTCAAAAGTATCATTTATCAACACCTTAAGAAGCACAATCATCCTATTAAATATTTAACAGTTCAACCTTTAGAAGTAGTAAATAAGCAGCCTGGTGAATCTCATTCAAAGTTTGTATTATCACGGAAAATAATTGAATTAAATTGGATTAAAAATTACAGACAATCTACCCTCTCGGTCTTAATGATAATATCATGGGAATTGGTAATATATCAAGAACCGATTCTGTTAACATTTTGAATATAGTTTCTAAAACTGTTCGTAAAACCGTTCTCATGGTCGTAGAAAAATCGCAATCAAAGAAAATTTCGGACCAATCATACCAATATTTCGGACCTAATTTCTATTTCAAAAACAACGGCAGACATTATCTGTTAACAAAGCTCTGTTCATTACCGGTTAATAAGTTAAATAAAATTTTAGAGGATTGCAACACAATTTCATATAGCAGTCCTAAGTATGAAATCGTTTAAATTATAATGGCATATTGTTATTCTAAACTGTTTCCCAAAATTGATCGCCCTGAAGATCATAAAAAACATTTTATTAAAATAAAGTATGTCAATAAAGGTTTTGATTTTGTAAATATTGCCGGTATTTTTAACGACCATTCTGTTAAAGAACAAATTCCTGGATATTTTGATAATACTGAGCTCCCTCTTATTTGTTATATTTACAAGAAATCTACCCGGAAATATGTGTTTAATTATAGCCAATTGTGTAAAGATGTTAATATCAGTGAAAATACACCTACTTCATGTAATTGTAGTAATTCCGAATACATTTATGGACCCATTTCCCATGTTATAACAGGAGATCTTAACATCGTTCAAGACCGAGAGTTAAAATCATTCCTCAGTAAAGGACCTAAATATCGTCCCCCGTCAATCATTAATTGGAATGAGTGTCGTAATATCATCCACGACTCACTCCATACTTACTGTTTAAAATGGATAAAACGGGAAAAAGCCGACAAAAATCTTTGGACTCTTTTTTATTTCAGTAATGAACATAGTTGATATACGTATTGAACATTTTAAAGAACATTTTACTCTTAACAACAACCATAATAAACCTATTTCTCGTATCAAACATAAACTTAAAGAACTAGCCAAGGAATTTGTTTTGTCCCGGCCGATAAAGCTGCTAATAATATCATTATTGTTTGACGTAAATTTTACATTGAGGTTCTGAAAAAGAAATCACCAATTCACCAACATTCCAACTGACTCCATTTTCAGAAAACGACATCTGTAACAAACATAAACTTTTAGCTACCTCTTTACAAGCAGAACCAAATACAATGAAAGTCCCAACTATGTACTGGCTTCCGAAGCTACATAAAACACCTTACAAATATCGATTTATTTCGTCTTCAAGCCATTGTTCCACTACTAAATTGTCTATTCTTCTTACCAGTTCACTTGGTACAATCAAAACCTGATAATAAATTGTTCAAATAAGGCCTTTGAAAATAGTGGAATTAATTACTTTTGGAGTGTCAAAACTCGTTGGAAGTACTTGATAAATTGCATGCTTATATTGGTGATTTTGAATCTGTTCAAAGTTTTGATTTTCTACCCTGTATACCACATTGCCTCACATTCTCATTAATAAAAATTCACACACCTAATTAAATGGGCATTTAAAAGTCAGAATGTGAATACATATGTTCTAACTCTTTTAGGTCATTTTTAGTAGCAATAAACAAAAGAAATATGTCAATTGGACATGCTTTGATACTATATCTGCCCTTGAATTTTTACTAGATAATATTTTTGTTCGCTTTGGAGATTCCGTATATCGTCAGGTTATCGGAATTCCAATGGGGACTAACTGTGCACCACTTATTGCGGACCTGTTTTGTATTGCTATGAGTTACAATTTATGACTAAAATCAGCAAAGACCCATCGAAACAACATCTGATACAAAATTTAATAATACTTTTAGATATTTGGATGATATATTGGCTCTCAATAATGACGACTTCAGTATGTATACTAAAGAAATTTATCCTGTTGAACTTACTTTAAATAAAGCTAATACTAACGATGACCACTGCCCTTTCCTCGATCTTGATATTCATATCATTAACGGAAAGCTTAATACAAAATTTATGATAAAGAGATGATTTTCATTTCCTATCGTTAATTATCCATTTTAGATGGTGACGTTCCTTGTCACCATCTTACGGTGTTTATATATCTCAACTTGTACGATTCGCTCGTGTATGTAACAACGTTTCAGATTTTAACGAAAGAAATTTATGTATTACTGAAAATTATTACACCAGGGTTTTCGATATCACAAACTAGTCAAAACATTTACTAAATTTTATCATCGGTACAAGGACATCATTCGTACATATAGCTCAACATGCAGACTTCTTATACGTTCAGGTATTTCACATCCAATCTTTTATGGTAATATTCTTTATAAAGCACTAAAATGTCAGTATTCACCTCAGAAGCTAACAAAACCTTTAAATAGACTTATGAAGAAGGGATATAGTTACGATACTGTTGTCAGGTCATTAAAGATTGCATATTTTGGCTTTAATATTGATTCACTTATAGGGTCTTTGCATCGGAACTAAACACATTTATTTAAAACCAGTTGTTGGCATGACACGGGTTATGCTCTTCTCATATATTTTATGATGGTATGATACTAAACCCCTAACGGGAGGGATTGTGCCTGATATTCATATGATGAAGACATAATCTTTCAATCAGTTTATCAGTTTAATTGAGGTCTGGAGCTGGCATGTCAGTTAACTGCTAGTAGTCTGTTGTTATTTATGTATTATTGTCATTTTGTTTATTTTCTTTTGTTACATCTTCTGACATCGGACTCGGACTTCTCTTTAACTGACTTTTAATGTGCGTTTTGTTATGCGTTTACTTTTCTACATTGGCTAGAGGTATAGGGGAGGTTGAGATCTCATAAACATGTTTAACCCCGCCGCATTTTGCGCCTGTCCCAAGTCAGGAGCCTCTGGCCTTTGTTAGTCTTGTATTATTTTTACTTTTAGTTTCTTGTGTATAATTTGGAGTTTAGTATGACGTCCATTATCACTGAACTAGTATATATATTTGTTTAGGGGCCAGCTTAAGGACGCCTCCGGGTGCGGGAATTTCTCGCTGTATTGAAGACCTATTGGTGACCTTCTGTTGTTGTCTGTTCTGTGGTCGGGTTGTTGTCTCTTTGACACATTCCCCATTTCCATTCTCAATTTTAAAACCGAAAAGACAAACAAGTCAACAAAACACTACGTCCTCTAACTCCTAATTCTCAGTAGCTCCTCCCCTAAACATCAAATCCTGTCTCCGAGCCTAAAGTATTGTTTGTCCTTTCCTAAAACAATATATTTGTACTAGCGTTGGTATTTTTTTTTTTATGAAACAAAGTTCGACCAATCATCGTGGGGGCAAGGGGTTCCAATAACAGCAAAACAGTAGATTGATTTGGCTTAAAACAGACAACAAGGAATTGAAAAGGGACAATAACAGATAACAGTAAATGAAATTTTAAAATCAGTACGGTCCAGGACCAATCCAGTATATCTTATTATATATAACTGGTTGTATGGACCTAGTAAGGTCTTAACAGAGACCTGTATATGCATTTTAATTATGATCATCATCAGGAATCCTTGCCATATGTTTTCCTTTTGTTAAATAAATAATTGATAGGAATTTAATATGTACGCATGGGGATACAAGGAATATAATCCCCATATATACGTAAAATTCAAATTCACATTCGAACAATTCTTAATAATCAAGAAAAGGGACATATGGATACCTGATGAGTACAGGCCTATGTCCATACGACCTTAACATAAACACCTTTGATAGATGTTGTGTACAAGTTATAATTTGTACAAATTATGATTTGCACCAAAAATATACATTTGTACAATTAGTACAAATTTCGACTTAAATTCACTTAAAACTTGTACAATAATTTATAGTATGGATGATGTTTAATTTTACTAAGAAAATTACAAGTTTCTGTTTTTGTTAAAGGAATATTTTTAAATTTTGTGGTTTGGTATTGTTTTCTAATTTTTCAAGAAAAATGAAGCCAGTGACACCTTATATTAATTTGATTTTAGAACTTCTTTTCAGAAAAGCAATTTATAGTATGGATTTTGTTATAAAAAAAAACACTATAGAACTTTTATCCAATGACCACATAATAAACCTTAGTTATAAAATACAAAAATACCGAGATGAAGACAGGAAATGTAGTTGATACATGCATGCCAGTTACATGTACAAATAATTCTGATAATATTATAGAAATTGGCTCAAGTGTCTATTCTGATAATATAATAGAAATTGACCCGAGTGACAATTTGGATGACACCAAGTGAAACATAAATCATGTATCTTCTGTGAAATTATTTAATATGGAGAATTTGGGTACCATATTGGAACAGCTGTAGGATTTTTAAAAGGATAATTGTCGAGAAATCAAATTGAAGTTGCTAAATCAAATCAAATACTTTATTGCCATATAAATCAAAACATGATCTGTGACAAACACAACAAATATATACAAAGCAAACAATCTTCAAAATAAACAATACAACATTATTATAACACATCTCTGTTTGCAGCAACAGTTTCTGAACTTCAACTTTCGCTATGTCATGTATGTGAAGCAGTTAAAAAGCTTTAAGAAAACTGGTGGTCAGGGTTCTCTTTCATGTAAATGTAAAGAGGGGGAGTAGCACTTAAATGTAAATGCTAAAAGCAAAAGGGTGTTGTGTAATTCCCAAAGCCACTATTCACTCACATGCTCAAAATATGATACATAACTATTTTTGTATTTTGTAAATAAGTATAAAAGGAGAAGTGGTATGATTGCCAATGAGACAACTCTCAAAAGAGAAAAATGATAAAGAAATTTATAAATATAGCTTATCATGCGGCCTTCAACAATGAGCAAACCCATACCGCATAGTAAGCTATACAAGGCCCTGAAATGACAGATGTAAAACAAGAATCAAACGAGAAAACTAACGGCCCAATTTAACTACAATACAATGAACAAAAACATTAGTAACACAGCCACAAATGACAACCATTGAACTACAGGCTCCTGACTTGGGACAGGCACATACAGAATGTGGCGGGGTTAAACATGTTAGTTGGCACCCAACCCTCCCCTAACATGGGACAGTGGTGTAACAGTACAACATAAGGTCCGAGAACACAGTTATTTCGTAGTGCATTTCTTTTAGACAATAAATGAAAATGAAAAAAATCCCTCCTGCGCTTTCTCAATAATATTTCTACAGTCTGTTGTCCTACTTTTGGGACAAATTATATCAAAATTATAGAAAACTTCATCAGCTCTAACTCTATATCTTAAATATTGTAAAAGCGCAAATTTCCTTTTATAAAAAGCGCAAATGTCCTATGAATTGAAGCGAAAATGTCCATTTAAAAAAGTGCAAACGTCCTATGTAAAAGCGCAAATGTCCCAGGCCGTCAAACTCGCATGGAAAATTGTTAGCAATTAAGGTGGTTTTTCAGGAAACTTCAAACAGCATTAAACCAACAGTCATTCAAAATGCATGCATAAAAAAATCCAATACCTTAAATACACATTAAATTGAACGAAAACTACATACAGAAACCCCAAAATGTAAATAAGTCAATATTTGGATAACCCTTCTTTATTTTAATCTTTTGTTCAAAATACTGAAAATATATTAAACATATGTAACATGGGTGACAAACTTACTTCATCGGGTGCCGATTTAACCAGGTGCCAAATTGACTAGGTGCTGATTTGACCAGGTGCCGATTTGACTAGAATTCATTGATGTGATGTATGTTACTGAAATCCTTCTGCAAATACAGGACCACAATATTATCAGTGGAAAGACCCCAATAGTTATAAGAAGATGTGGTATGAGTGCCAATGAGACAACTCTCCATCCAAGTCACAATCTTCAATTTCTACTGAAGATTGGCTGTCAAAATTTCTAACATTCCAATTTTCAATATCAGTTAACAGGAAATACATACTCACAATAACAGATAACAAAAAAATAATAGTCCTATAACAGCTAACAAGGAATAAGACAATAACAGCTAACAGCAAATACATGTTCAGAATAACAGATAACAAAGAATTAAATTACCCCAAAACAGCATAACAGTTAACCCCCGCCCCCATCATCGAATCGTGTGTAATAGGTATAAAGTCAAATAATGGGAATCGTATATGATGGAATACACATGGCACACACTGCCTCAATGGAAGTCACGGATAACGCTACTGCTAGCTATTATTATTAATGACATTATTATTATTAATGCATTATACCAGCATGCATGTGTAGAAACGAATAAGCGAAAAGGAATACGAAAAATGTTTTTCGCGTATATATATATATATCGATCATGTTCAAATCTCATTAAGTTCAGAATACCGGGCCTTAACTTCTGCAAGTTTGTCTTTCGAATAATAAAAAAAACAAAACGCTTATACTGATTTGTGATTTTCCCTGAAAGTTGCAAGTATATATGGCTGTTCTAAAATTCAGAGAGCCTATTGGAACCATAACTACGCTTGCTGACATTGAACTGAACGAAAATGTCTCGGACCTATAATTTTTATTTGCATGCATGTTTTTTTATAAATTCAGCAGTTGCCGTTATGTCAACTACTTCATAAAAACCGCTGGGCTGAATCAGAATTTAGCTGATAGCTTTAAAAATAATTTTTGGGGTGTTAATATGACATGTCGTCTCATTTATGATATAGGTCCAGGACTGAGTGTCAGAATCAAATGTGACTCATAATAGCAGGCAGGGTATTTTCAAACTTTAAATGAATTCTGAAAGGTATATATGTCATCTTTCCAGTGCTTCCCTTATTCAGATGTACGGGACGGTAGTGTATGCGTAAATTAAAAATTGCGGCGGTTCGAGTTGTAGTAGAACTTTGAGGACAGTTGAGTAAATTAAAAAAAAAAACGTTTAGGCTTGATATATTTAAAGCTGGGACTATTATACTAACGGGACTGGAAACTGTTACACCAATCAGTGTAATCATACTCAACATCACGGTCGTTAGAACGAGACTTTACCTGCGCGAGATTTATCGATACGCCATATTGTTTTGACAGTGACAGCGTGTAATTTGTTTTAATTTTAATAGTTATTCGAAATGATAATCCTTAATGTAAACACGATTACTTTAATGATAAAAGATATCTCGATCTTTGACAGTTGTTATTAATAACCAAATCCGGCTTAAGTGTAAAAACGACATCTAAAGGTTGAATTTTTTCAGGATAATAGCGTCGGGACGCTGGGAAAACAAGTATGATAGTCCCAGATTTAAAGAGATTCTGTGGGCAGTCAAATCAGAAAAATCTATCTGAACTGCCAGTAAAGAATTATCTAGATTGTAAACATGGCTTGAATACCAAATATGATAATTATGGAAAGTTACGGCTTAAATTCAGGCACAGACTATAGAAACATTTTATTTCCGGAAATAAGTCAAGCCGTACCAGCAAGACTTTAAAAACTTTTATATTATTGATACATCCGGTTCATTACAAAACAATCCGAATATGTGGTTCTAAATTTTTGTTAACGTAATGTGTAGCAAAGCCAAAAAATGAATAGACTCAGTTCAATTTTTAAGGCTTTTCTGTCCATTGAAAAGCTAAAACCGCTTACAAACCACAGATTTTTCAAGTCAAGAACATGGGAAACCGGTATTCCAATGTTGGTAATGACCTTCAGTATTTAATGTTTACATCATGATTTCCCTCGTTTAAAATCATTTCAACAGAAAAGTCTGTGATTTACACTACCTGGATACGTTTATAGCCCCTATAGGTGCTGTCTGAAATAATAAAAATGTTTTATTCATCATTCTTCATCAGATTCGCAATGGAAACACACACACACACATGTAAACTGGTAAAGATAACCAGTACCTAGTCCAAATAATTATGATGTCTTGAAAGGATATTTTTATTTTTTGCTGTGATGCCTTCCTTCCTGCAACGTCATAAGAAGGTGTCACAGCAAAAAATTGAAATAGGTTTCAAGATGTGATAATTATTTGGACTACAGGGTACCATGAGTTCCTGAGAACTCCAACTCAATATTTACCAGAGAACTGATAGATTTGACTTGAAAACTTAATTTCATATGGTATTATACTGCTTTAATTGGTATTAAAGTATAAAATATTAATATGTTGTTTTTACACAATAAAAGTACAATTTCACTTCAGTAAATCGATTTGTATGTCTTGTTTAAAGGATAAATTTCTCCTGGGCCCCTTAAAATAACTAAGATCAGGTATTTTAGGCATAATGTTACATTCTAGAATTCCAAAGGAGTTGGTTCAATATAATACCTTTTGGGATTCTGAATCAGGAGCAAAATTTTGATTTGGCTGTCTCAGCATCTCAGAGGCTCCTGACTCAGAATCCTGAAAGGGATCAGGTTCATTAAAGTCCCAATATTGCACTTATTTCTGGCTAAAATTTCAAATTTGGCTTTTATCTCAATGAATCATAGTAAAAACACTGTCTAGATAGAACATGTTTCTATTATTCAAACTTACTCATCAGTGTTCTTTTATGATACATGTCATAATTATGGCATCAATTTCACTTGTGCTTTTTCTTAATCTATGTGTCGAGTAAATGTCAAGGGTTTCAAAATATAAAATAGAATTCTATTTTACACTCATATTTTGTTCTTTCCTTTTTGTCATCAAATAATGATATTGATATTGGGGACCAAATAAGGTCCTTGTCTCACCTACCCCATTTATTAATTAATGTACATTATCCCATAAGATAGAGTGTTTTAGTAAATAAATCAGTGATTGATTAGGGGGGATAAAAAAAATTGGAATGTCTACAATATACATGATATTAAATTGGATAAATTTTAGTTAAATAATAATATCAAATAGGTGTTGTGAGTCAAATCAATCAGACTTCCTTACACTGTAAAAGATAAATTTAATATGGATCTGATAAATTAGATAAAATTGATAACTCAAGTGCATGCTTACATATTTGTTTAATGGCTGGCTGTTCAGTAAAATTATACTAATATAAAAATAAGAAGATGTGGTATGATTGTCAATAAAACAACTCTCCACCATAGATTAAATGATGTACAAGTTGATAACTATATAGGTCACTGTATGGCCTTCAACAATCAGTAGAACCCATACCGCACAGCAAGATATATAAAGGGCCCTGAAATGAAAATATAAAAACATTACACACTCTTGCTTCTCACTGAGATGAGTTTATTGCATGTGTCTTGGATTCATAAAAATAAGACTGGACTCACCATTTTCAAAACCAAAACTTCTTCAAGAGAGTGCAAGTCAAATTAGCACCAGCATGACCAGGTCAAATCATCATCTATAGAAAAAGGTCAAATTAGCACAGAGTCATATCTGCATCCATTGTTGTTTATTTCATCTTATTTTTTTCAATCATTATTGAATTTTGTTTAAGGGATAGTATACACGTGAATGTTATTTTGTGGCTTAAATAACTAGCATTTCTGATTTTTATGAAATTCTTTATGTATTTAGAAATAGTGAAGCTGCATCTGAAATCTAAATAGGCATTTTGTACATTTACATGGATTTAGATTACTGTCTATCTATTTTAGTGATGATAATCCATTCATTTTTATTACTGCAAGTCTTGGATTGTCTGTTGATATCCACACAAGTTTTTATGCAACTAAGGACCCCATTAGAAAATAGCCTAAACTATTTTTTAATGGTCTATTCTAGGTTAAATGTCAGCACATGTGATAAGAACTGATTCATATACCATTTTGTGTAGAGTAGAACCATGAAGTTAGGCTTTCATTATATTGATATTGTTTCATTTTTTCAGAATTGTAGACTTGCTACATCTATGATAAAAAATGACAAGTCCCTTGACTCATTTAAAACAATTCTTACTTAGTACAATGTAATATCATAAAAAGAAAATCATCTGGCCGATTCTGTAAAAGTTATTAATATTTCTAAACATGGCCTCACTGTGACTTTGAGATGAATAGTGGCAATAAAAGGCTGTTCCTTTGCATTGGGTTTGGTCAAGTGTCATAAACTAAAAGTCCATGTTCCATCCATTATGTAAATATTCCTTTGTATGATTTCAGGTTTTTATATTTGGTAGTTATATTTGGCTGTATCAGTTTCATAAACTTAAATATGAAAGAGGCCAAGTACAAAAAGTAAGTTATAAATTTATAATACTAAAATAGGTTTATGATATTTATTCACACTCAGTTTTTTTCAGGATTTTGCAAGGATTTTGTTCAATCAGCAACTACAAAATGTATTTTGTTTTCTTATTCTGACAGTCATTTAGTCTGAACCGATCATGAATGTCAGGGCTTCAATTTCAAAAAATTATATAAACAATAATTTTATCTACATGTATATGTAGCCATTTTTATTAAAAAAAATATTGTTGCAACTGCTTGGTATAAAGTATTATCATCCTTTACAACAGAAGAAAAGCTGATATGCTGATATTTCATAATTCCATGATACAAAATAAGTCATTATGTTCTGTTTTAAATCCCTAGATGAAGCCTTTAAGGAAAGGCATAACTTGACTGCTCAAGCTATACTTTTAGATAATATAGTACATTAGTTGGAAGAGTTGTCTAGGGTACTGGACACAGTGTATGTAACATTGCCATGGTGAATCGTTGTTTCAAATCCCACTGATGAAAAAACAAAAATTTGCTACAGCAAATTTGAACATCTTAAATTTCTAGGCTAAATTTCTGACAAAGTATTTGTTATTTGTGTTGTTAACCCTCTAAAAAGTAGTTTAAGAGAAGGAAAAGTCTGTCTTATAGTAGCAGCATATAAAGATGTGTATGTATATTTATACATGTATATACATTTATGTATTAATTATTGTTTTCTGTTTGGTATTAAATTGATAATTAAGATCCATTTTGTTACATCTGGTGATCCGTTTATTTGGCAATCGCCATGGCAGTCAGCAGGGTTTAAGAACATCTGTTGTTCGACCTGCTAGTCAAATGCGTTTTGTTAAAATATACTTTTTTCACTTTTTTGGTCTTTTGGAAAATGTTGTTTGTTCTGTATTTAGAAATCCTCTACCAAGAAATTTGTTTTGCATGCACACGTATAAAAATTGCTGTTTTTATCCAACGCAATCATAGGTTTGAACGTTGTTTTCAATTTAGACTTGTTTATATTTTTTCGTTTGGGTTTGTATTATATTTGCCTTCAGGTTTATATAATCCGTTCACCCTATTTCGACTCTTCAAAATTCAAGACTCAATCCTAAATTGAGGTAAATTATATGGCCTTCTAAATACTGTTTCGATTCCTAACATCACTGAAGAGACATTGTTGAAATCCGGATATGGTGTACCAATTTTTTCACCTTATGTTTGCGGTATACCATCTTTTCCGCAAGTTTATTGTTTTCTGTTTGGTATTAAATTAATAATAAAGATCCATTTTGTTACATCTGGTGATCTGTTTATTTGGCAATTGCCATGGCAGTTAGCAGGGTTTAAGAACATCTGTTGTTCAACCTGCTAGTCAAATGCGTTTCGTTAAAATATACTTTTTCACTTTTTTGGTCTTTTGCAAAATGTTGTTTGTGCTGTATTTAGACCCCTCTACCAAGAAATTTGTTTTGCATGCACATGTATAAAAATTGCAGTTTTTATCCAATGCAATCATAGGTTTGAACGTTGTTTTCAATTTAGACTTGTTTGCATTTATGAATTAATGATATATATATATATAGAGAGATAAGATAGATTGAAGATAATAAAATGTGAGTTGTTATGTATAAATCCTTTTTTGCAGCTTTCTGAGAAGGCTGAACTTAATATTGGTAGATCATTAAAAACAGAAGATCTTGAATCAGTATATAATGTAAGTTGTAGAGAAAGTATCACTAGAATCACTATGTATCTTACTTCAGTAGTACAGGTCCAGTTCTCACTGAGACAGACATACTTAATTGTGGAGATGCCATAACATTTTTATGCCCCACCTACGATAGTAGAAGGTATTATGTTTTTCCGTTCATCCGTCTGTCCTGCTTTAGGTTAAAGTTTTTGGTCAAATTAGTTTTTGATGAAGTTGAAGTCCAATCAACTTGAAACTTAGTACACATGTTCTCTATGATATGATCTTTCTAATTTTAATGCCAAATTAGAGTTTTGACCAAATTTCACGGTCCACTGAACATAGAAAATGATAGTGCGAGTGGGGCATCCTTGTACTGTAGACAATTCCATGGTTTCAATTTATTCATCCTGGTCATGTGAGCTATTGCTACAAATGTATGAGTGAGTCCTGGTCATGTGAGCTATTGCTATGAGTAGATCTTTGTCATGTAAGTTATTGCTATGAGTAGGTCTTTGTCATATGAGCTACATGTATTTCTATGAGAAGTTTTTTGTCATGTAAGCCATTGCTATGAGTAGGTCTTTGTCTTTTGAGCTATTGCTATGAGAAGGTCTTTGTCTTTTGAGCTATTGCTATGAGTAGGTCTTTGTCATGTAAGCCATTGCTTTGAGTTTGTCTTTGTCATGTAAGCCATTGCTATGAGTATGTTTTTGTCGTGTGAGCTATTGCTTTATGTAGGTTTTTGTCATGTGAGCTATTGTTATGAGTAGGTTTTTGTCATGTAAGCCATTGCTATGAGTAGGTTTTTGTTGTGTGAGCTATTGCTATGAGTAGGTTTTTGTCATGCGAGCTATTGCTTTGAGTAGTTCTTTGTCATCTGTATCATTAAATTTTTCACTTACAATGTAGATATCATTTTTTAAAGTATTGAAGGAATAAGATTATGCTGTTTTAATTATTAATATTATTGAAAATAAGTTTTGATAAAAAAAAGTAATATAGATCAGAACTACTCATATTCTTGTACAATTTGAAATTCAAAAAAATTTTTGATAGATATTTTTAAAAATTTCAGGATGTAATGGAAAAGCATGACATTCACAATTGGCAGAATATCCGTGGTCCTAGAGAAGGCGAAAATTCAAGAGAAATGCAGGCAGAACAAAGAAGACAATTTGGAAGTTTACAGAAAAACACACTGAAAGACAGTTCTTTAATGGGAAATTTAAAGAATAAACAAACTGAATAAAAAGAATTTTATTTTGTATTGACAAGTATTTCATCTTTAATCTATGGCTTCTGTGACTCTTTTTTTAATCCCCTACTCTTGTGACATAATGTTTGAAAACTTAATGGGGTTCCCATTTTCCTTTATTAGAAATCACATTTTCTTACTCTCTGAAACTCCTTTACCAATCTGGTCTAAACATGCAGCTTTGCCAGGATAAAGATTGGAAGGCTCTAACATCTGTCTTTAATATTTAGAAATGTAATCTTTTTGATAAATTTGAAAACTTTAGTAGATCAGAAATTTGATGAACATATTTATATTTATTTTTGTCTCACCTGCTATGAAATTTGCAGAATGGGAGACAGAGATTACTCTGGACAGGCACAACAGGTAGTGGCAATGGTGTAAACTATTTGTATAAAGCTTCATCTTTTAGAAGGTAGAAGACCTGGATGCTTTAGACCTTGTATGCAAATGCCTTATGTCTGAAATTACTGTTTGTGATATGTCCATTGCCCTTGACCTCATTTTCAATTCAGTGACTGCTTGATAAAAAATAAAGTTTTCTTGTCATGTGATTTACTCACTTATTATGAGAAATAGGATAACTATATTTGGTTTATAGGATACTTGCAAGGTCTACATGTCTGTCAGACAGGGTTCACCTGACCTCAATCTCATTTTCATAGATCAGTGATCCGGATTAAGTCCTTATCTCAGATACTTTAAGCAATAGGTCAACTATATTTTGTGTTTGGAATGATTGTAAGTTGTACATGTCAGACTGGCAGGTTTCATCTGACCTTGAACTCATTTTCATGGTTCATTGGTCAATGTTACGTTTTTGTGGTTTGGTCTATTTTTCAGATATTTTAAGCATAGGCGGATCCTGGGGGCCCGGCCCCCACCCCTTTTGTGGGAAAAATTTGGTTGATTATATAGGGAATCACTGGAGCGGCCCCCCCTTTTTAGGTCAGTCAGCGGGCCCCCCTTATAAAAAGTTCTGGATCCGCCACTGTTTAGCAATAGGGCCACTTTATTTTGTGTATGGAATGATTGTAAGATGTACAAGTCTGTCAGTCAGGTTTCATCTGACCTTGACCTCATCTTCATGGTTCATTGGTAAATGTAGAGTTTTCATGGTTTTGTCCTTTATCGGATACTATAAGCAATAGGTCAACTATATTCGGTGTATGGAATGATTGCATGGTGTACATGTTGTCTAGCAAATTTTAACTGACCTTGATCGCATTTTAATTGTTCATTTTTAGTCAATGTTCAAGTTTCGTAATTAAGTCTGTTTCTCATACAGGGGCCAATCCAGGTGAGGGCGTAATGGGCATACGCCCCCCTTTTCAAAAAAACTAAAACTATAAAATATACATGCTCAAAGTCAAGAACCGTTACATTAGTGCATTTCGCAATTATTTTATGTTTTTTACAAAAAAAAATCTAAAAATGTGTTCGCCTCGCTCCGCTCGGCGAAAGATTTGATTCTACGTCCCCTCTTTCAAATATCCTAGAAACGCCCCTGTCATATACTGTAAGCAATAGGCTAATTTTATTTAGTGTGCAGTATGATTGTAAGGCGAACAAGCATGTCTGGCAGGGTTCATCTGACCTTTCCCTCATTTACTAGGATCATTGATAATGTTAAGTTTATGTGATACTTTTAGTAAACCCTTCATGTAACAAACTTTCAATATAAATTCAATCATGATAAGTAAAGCAGGTGAGACATTAGTGTGTGACGCTTGTTAAAAAAATAATTCAATTCCTAGGTTATTGTTGGTTGATACAGAGACATATAAATACATAATATACATGTCTCTGGTTGATATTATCTATAGTGAATCGGTTGCAGTCTGAATAACAATTCTTGTCTATCTCTATGTAAGAGTCTTCCACAAAAAAGTCAAAAATCGTCTTTTAAGAGCAATTAATCCTTAAGGAGCCATCCAGTGGTTTCAGCCATTTTTCATTTTTGTAGTTCTTGTATAGGTGATAATATTTGCTGTTACAGTTTCTACCTATCTATTATAGTTTTCAAGATAATTTGCGAAATTAAAAAAAAAATCATAAAATTGTTTCAAGGGCAACTCTTGTATGAGGGGCGGAAAGGACCTTTTTCTGGAACTCGGGATTGGACCGTTTAATTCGCGGGAATTCGTGAATAGCCAGTTAAATCGTCGGGAATTCGAGATATAGTTATATCGTGATGCGGAAACGAAACATATTTTTCGCCGGAATTCGGGATTTGGCATTTATTTTCTCGGACGAGACCCCTCCTTCCTATATAGTTTAGACTTTTAGTTATATTGTCGTTTTTGTATATCCTGTATTGTTGATCGTTTTTGCTGTTTTTAGAATAGTTTTTGTATTTATTATACAGTTTTGGGGAAAAGATGGCTTCAAGCCGTCAATATCTTATAGGGTTGGCCAGGCGTTCTACTTTCCAAGCCTCTCACGTCAACCATTTTGTCATTTTATAGTTCGACACACCTCAAAATTTCATACTGATTTGATGAGAAGGAGATACACAAATGAAGAGATTGACTTTAAACACTGGGTTATACATTTCCCCTCTGTTTCTCGTGAAATTATCGTATCTCAAGCTCCCCCTTTCACTATTTACGTTTCTTTTACAATCCGGAAAAAATCAGTATTACGAAATATTCTATATATATCCAACCTAGTGACGTCATGGTGGGAATTCCACACTTCAGAAGAAGGAATGTCCTGTACTTATTGGCATAGATATCGTTCGCTGAAATCGTGTACGACTATAAAATAGGTATTTGTTTATTAAACATAATTATACTTGAAGTTCCTTCATGAAACGGAGAACTATCTTACTATCTTCGTGTGGTACTTAAGCAAAACAAAAAAGCTAACGGATTGTTATTGTTACATAGGTGGCGTACGTTGTTTTCTTGTCATGATGTAATGGATTATAGTCATTTCGTACCTCATTGAATATTTATATGTATGCAACTTCGTTCCTCTTGTAATATTTATATTTATTAAACGATATGAGCAAATCAGTCATAATACGGATAAATCAGCATGTGTAACACTGTTGCCCTGTTGACATAAATCATGAGTTGATTTTGCTTTTCGGCCCAGTCCGATACGGGAAAAAGGCCGAAAAGCAATACAGAATTTTCACTGCCAAATTATGTTGGACGTAACTTAACCTAGAATAGACGTATCTAAAAGAAATTGGAAGCCGCATTTTTTCAATTTTAATGACAAGAAACCGTTTTTATTACATTCCATTACCTTTCCAAGTAGAATTTTCAATTTATCATTCCGTCGACCAAGGATTTGTATAGTAAGACTTACTATACAAATCCTTGCGTCGACAAACAAAAAACATAATGTCTGAATATTCTTCCCAAGTACTTTATGTTTGCTGATAGATAAACAGAATTGCATTAGCATAGATTAAGTACCTGGACTTGCAATTAGACTTCTCAACAATATAATGACAAAACAATTCGTCGTGACTGGGAAGAGGCAAGTTCAAATGTGATTTCCTGTACCTACAATGTATTTAATAGTAAGTTGCTTGTTTTTTTTTTAATCGAAGAATGTGCATCATAATAAAAGTCTTATGAACTGGCTTTTTCTGTATCGGCCCTTTTATAGATTCATGATCATATGTATTGGGCCTCAACCCTTCGAGTCTCGGGGCCAGTAAGCTAATATAACCTAGAATCTATAACGGGGTCAATACAGAAACAGGCAGTATTAAAGTATTGAGAAATTTGTAGGGAGGTCGGAGGGGTGTTGAAATATTCATGGCTTTTGGAAGGGAGTCTTGAATTTATTTTCCTTCAAAGTGGGACTTGAAAAAAATAAGTAGAATTTCAATTTTTCCAGCCGGATCCCCCCAATGAAATAAAATGATCAGTCTCTTAGATCATAAGTATATTAATCAATATTCATTAAACCTTGATCTTTTTGTCTCACATGTGCAGTCTTCGCGCTCAACCACAGGTACACCAGCCCAGGCTTGTAAAACTTCTGTCGGGCCTGCAAAAATCATCTCTACAGGCCAATTATGAATATAATCTAACTAAAGTTTTCTTACAATTCAGCCTTTGGCCTTTAGATTCAAAAGTCTTTTGTGAAGACTGCATGTGTCGAAAGTCGCAGAATGCAAAACATACATGTAGGGATTACAATCCAGCGACGGCATAAACTGTTTGTATTTAGCTTCATATTTCAGAAGGTAGAAGACCTGGATGCTTCATACCTTGTATACAAATGCCTTATATTTCTTATATAGCGAAGTTTCCTGTCTGTCATATGTCTATTGCCATTTTCATTGTTAAGCAACTGCTTGAATATTTTTAGTCCCCTATCGACTAAGTTCAGGTTTGCACTCCGTCCGTCTGTCTGTCTGTCCATCCTTCAGTCCACACTTTTTTCCATCGTGCTTGAAGATATTGATTTGATATTTGGTATATAGTTTTATCATGACCAGTTACAGATCAAATTTGAGTTTTATTCCGGTCTGATGATTTTGTGGAGAGTTATGGTCCTTGGACTTTGAAAATTCACTCCCAAGTCAGTAATCAGTTTTCTGCACTTTTTTACGTCATGCTTGATATTTGGTATATAGTTTACCATGACAAGTTACAGATCATACTCGAATTTTGTTCCGATCTGATTATTTTGTGCAGAGTTATGTTCCTTGGATTTAGAAAATTCAGGCAAGTAATCAGTTTTCTGCATTTTTTTCATTATACTTGAAGATATTGATTTGGTATTTGGTATATAGTTTTACAATGACAAGTTACAGATCGGATTTGAATTGTGATGTGTTCGGATGATTTTTTTGCAGCGTTATGGTCCTCGGACTTATAAAATTTATGCAAATAATCAGTTTTTCACACTTTTTTTTCGTTATGCTTGTAGATTTTGATTTGATATTCATTGCATAATTTAACCATGTTAAAACCAGGACAAGTTATAGATCAATTAGTTGTTCCAGTGCAATGAATTTTTAACTGGAAGGGGACTATGTATTGCCATGCAATACTCTCAGAATGCTTGTTTTAGTTGTTTTGTTACTGTGAAATACTCCCTTATTATGAGTTATATGGTAACTATATTTGGTATATTAGATGCTTGCAAGGTCTACATATTTCCATCAGACATGGTTCACCTGACCTCAACCTAATTTCATGGATCAGTGATCACTATTAAGTTTTCGTGGTCAAGTCCGTATCTAAGATACTATAAGCAATAGGTCAACTATATTTGGTGTGTGGAATGACTGAAAGGTGTATATGTTCGACTGGCAGGTTTCATCTGAACTTGATCTCACTTTCATGGTTCAATTGTCAATGTTAAGTTTTTGTGGTTTGGTCTGTTTCTCAGATACTTTAAGCAAACGATTAGCTGTATTTGGTGTATGAAATGAATGTAAGGTGTATACGTCCGTCTGACTGGTTTCTCCTGACCTTGACCTTTTTTGGGATTCATTGGACAATGATTTAAATTTTCCTGTTTGGGCTCTATCTATGATACTATAAGCCATAAGGCCACTATATTTGGTTTATATCATGGAATGATTGTTAGGTAGATATGTCTGTCTGGCAAGTTTTCATGGTTTTGTCCATTTATCATATACTGCAAGCCATTGGTCAACTGTATTTGTTGTAAGGAATGATTGTTAGGTGTACATGTCTGTTTGGTAAGGTTCATCAGACCTTCACCTCATTTTCGTGGTTCATTAAATTAGTCAATGTTCAATTTTGACAATCAGGACTGATTATCTTGCCCTTTGGCTTACAGTATCTTGAGTATATGCAATAGGCCAACTTTATTTGGTGTATGGTATGAAATTTAATTTAATCAAGTAAAGCAGGCGAGACATTTCAGCATGTGCACTCTTGTTGTCATTTTAGTTGCATTTTATTAAGTAAGTTATTTGTTAGTAAAATAAAGTTGCCTTCACAAAGACGTTTAATAATCTGACCTCGTCCACCATATTGAAATTCAAAATATTTCACAGTGGCTAGCTTAACTGTACTTTTGTAGATAGGTCCTATATTGGAGTCATGATCATCTGATAATTATGGTGAAAATTGGAACTGAGCATTTTTGCCCATGTCGGATTTTCTCGATTTATTATTATTTTCAAAATATAAGACAATTAATGCATATTATCCTTATGTTCTATTTTTAGTCATGGATCATTCACCCCGAAGTTTGGTTGAAATTGGTTCAGTAGTTTAAGAGGAGAAGATCTTTGAAAAAGTTTTGCGACGACGACGGATGCCAAGTGATGGCAATAACATGGCCCTATGGCAAATGTTTATCATTACTGCAAAATATGACCAAATAGCAAAATATAAATAGTTTGTACTGAAAGCCAGTTTATTTATCTTTCCCTACAATTAAAAGGCATTGCTATACAGTCAAGAAACCCAACTCCAACCAAATAAAAAACACCTCAGATGAATATTCAAAAAGAATATTTGACTTAATATTATTTGAGTCATAGATTATTATAATCATCTAGGGTCTTTTTTGTTGAAAAATTTACTTTTGAAAAAAAACATGACAATCATCAGTCTTAACTACGGCTATAAACATCAGTGAAAGTAAGGCATGACAATATGAATTACTTCTTCACTGATATTTATAATTTTGATAATGTGAATAGATCGTTTCATTTACTGTTTCCGTCAGTAGTGAGTATTTTAGCATTCTTAACTAATATAATCATCAATGAAAGTAAGGCATGATTTACATCTCACTGATATTTATAATCAAAATGTTACGAATAACTATTGAAGTAATGCTATCTTTTCAATCTTGTGTATGTATTCCTGGCATGTTTTGTAGTATTTGATTGATTCTGTTTGGGTTTCGCCTGATATAATGAATAACGAATTATGAACTAGTGTTCTGGTGTTTTATTTCTATAGTATATGAAGAAATTCGGAAAATACGATAAAACATACATTTGATACGAGTCTTTATAAATATAGATGTATAAAGCATTTGGCAAAGGGGGGCAAATCAAATTTACCAAAAAGGTGCCATATCGCCAGCTGATGGTGCTATATCAGCAGGTGAGTGATCTAGACCTTACTGAGCATTTGTATATCCATGTTATAACTAAGAGATAAATATTAGCAATAGTAATAAATACGAACTAGCAAACATCAGTGATAGACGTGTTTGAAATCGCTTTTTCATAAATGGGGAAAAAATTCTGTAGACAAAATTGCTCAATAATCTTATTTGTAAGCAAAGATGTTATAAGTATTTTCAACGCGACTTGAATATTGTTTGTTCATGTGCTTGAGCTTTTTCCATCGCTTGGCGTATGTCGTCTTTCGTCCATTAACTTTTACAAAATCTTCTTCTCTAGACTACAGATAAAAATGATGATTAACATATTTTTTGACCTATAGTATGAAATCAAACAGACCTAGTAAAATCAAATTGGACGTGTTCGTTATCTATTTATATATATATTTATGTTTTATCGGGTTATATGACCGTCGGCAGTCTTCGGAGGTCACCTCGATGGTTGATTAGATGGCGTCTAGACTAAAATACACACGAAATGCTGATACATATTATCGAGTCCATGCATCGTTAATTTTTTATTTTAGACTTTTTATAAATTAATTTAGATATACGTTTTAGTATGTTATAAATCAAATATGAAAATTTGAGTCAAATAGGTGAACATGAATTAGACAGCTAATGCCCCTTTACGGCTGGGGTCATTAACCATAACCCAATAAGATAATTATTACACGAGACAAAGTGTTGTTTACAATGGCCAATTTAGAGGACTAGTACCTACTTTCGCAAAATAAGCTTACCAAGTAACACCCGACCTTTTTTTGTGTCAGTCGAGACTCCACTATAACCAAACCGACAAACGCTACATTCTACGTGAAATATCTTGATCTTGGCTGTGCATCTACTTTAAAAGACACAAGAAAAATAGGTTAGTTCAGTTGGTAAAATTGCCGACTTTGCTTTTTCCTGCTAATTTGGCAAGATTTGAAAATCAAGATGCTATTGACTATAGATTTTGAACTAATGTGGTGTTTGGACGACCATTTTGACAGTAAAAATATATCTTTATCACGTTGATGTCTGTACAAAAGTTTTTTTTTTAATTATGGGGAGGATTTTAGGACTTAATAACCCTTCTCCTTGAAACATCATTGTTTTGTTTTTAATCATTAAAGGACCAATTGCCACCAAACATGGCTTAATAGCTGTCCGTCTCACATTTACTGAGGATTGAATGCAATTATTTGTATTACCCCCTTTGCAAATATGTTTGAATACCACAGCTTCCGTAAAAAAATCCTTTACCGTTTCTTTAATTGGAATACGACGGGGAACAAGTTTTAATTTACTGTTGCTATAATTTTCCTCATTAAGTCTGGGTTATGCATAGTAACAAGTGATCTTTGCTTTATATTTTTAATACGTTCCAACATGTTTACTTGTCGAGCATATAAGTATACTGTGTCAAGTACTATAGTGTGTCATCACCTTTTCCATTTTTCCCAAATGATTTTGAGGTTTTTCATAGAAAATCGTGGATTTTATCACATCTACAAATAGGGATAGGTTTTCGAAAATTCTCCTTATTATTGGCTGAATTTTTATGAAACTATCAATCTTTGCTTTTGGATTCGTATGACTTTTAACACCACTTACTTGTTTTCTGAATGATTTTTGGATTTCTGGCTTTGTTATATCTGTTATTCGCAACTCCTCTTAAATGACTGATAAGGTTTGAATTACGCTTTTATGGTTGCTTTCGCGATTCCTTATTTCGTCTTTTTGATCCTAATCGTTTTTGTTCAAAATGAAGCAACGAATTTTGACATATATACTTGCATGTATAACGATTAAAAAGGTTTGAAATGTTTGTTTTTTTTTTTGTTTTGTCAACTGAAAAGACGGCAAGTTTGATATTTTCTTGTCGGATTCCTGTTTTGTACGCTTGTTTAATTATATGTACTTTCTTTAAGTGAAGTGAAGATTGTATATAGTGATGGTGGTGTCGGTTCGTGCGTGATTTTGTTTGTACATTTCTTCGCAGAGTAATTCTAGGGGAAGTTATCTTGTATACTCAACTCTTCCAAAACACTGCATGACTGGAATCTCAATGATTATTTATTCACAAAATTGTTTCGTATCCATTGCTATTTTGCATTTCTTATTTTTATGGTTTTGATACGTTTTTAGTTTTTTCTTTTAAAAACATTGCCGTTGTTATTTCCAAAAAGGTAGATGGCATTTGATATCCGCCATTCTTCCTGAACCATTGATTTAAGAACAATGATGTTTTAACAGAACGTTACTTCCAGACTGACATTATGCTTCTTGTATTTTACAACTCCGAGGAATATTTCGGTCTCGCATAGAACAAGGACCATATCTTTTCATGCATATTTATTGCGAGTTCTTTTTGTACTTTTTACTTTTGCCATTATCAGGAATAAAAAGGGGAAGAACTGAATCTAAAAAAACTAGTTGACATGTAAATGTGCCTGTCGAAAGTTCTGAGTCACACCTGTTGTTGTCTTTGTCCTGATGTTTTTGTTGGTCCTTTGTAGAATTGAGTGTTCGTGGTGGAACATTGGTTGTTTCTGTTTAATCTAACAAATGCTATTGAGATCTTGATATATGATGTATATATGACTGTTTGTTGACCTTTTGATATTGTTTTTTTTTACTTTTTTAGGTGCTTGACAAAACAATATTATAACCAGAAACATACAAAATATAATACAATGTTTTAATATGTTAGAAAATACATGAGACAGAAAGAAATACGATAAAATCTAGCATGAGACAAATATCACAATTTTTTAAAGACGAAAACAAATATATATAATTTCAAAAAGCTTTAAAATTTGAAATCTTAAACTTGAACAAAATATATTAAATTCGTTTAACACTATGTAGTGTGTATATACAAGATTATCAAAAGACAACAGATTGCTCACTTGGCAATCATGTGTTTCGATAAATATAAAAATAAATATGTAAAAACGTTTTGAAATCGTGCTGAAAACAAATTGGACTTCCATGACGAGTTCTCCCATAATTCTTCAAATAATACATACATAGAACAAGGGATAATATCTAATGCAAATTATATAGCAGCTCCTTTATCACTCGAATCTATTTCTGGAACATGCAATGTCAACGGAATCGCCAAAGCCCATTTGAATATGAATCAAATTTAAAGCAATGACAAACTATCTTCGTGGAATAGTGAGAGAATGGACATTTTACTAACACCTTTTCACTACTATAAACAAATCAAATAAAACATGTAATCTTGATGCGTTAATTTAGGACTTGTATTTTATTCAGATTTTTGAAAATATCTGAATACATATTTCCCTGATGAGATTTGATTCAATACTCTGGGTAATTTTCAGGGTACATTTTACGGATGCAAAACACCCAGGATATAACATCTTTATTACAACGCTTAGAAAACATACATAAACAATCAAACGTTTTACACATGAGATAACTTAAAGAACATTTTTATTTTGCAGATATTTATAACAGACGTTTTACATGTATTAGATGTAGTCTTCTCATATCTGAGTGTCTTTACCCACAAATACGAGACGACTACATCTAATTTACATAGAAGTAATAAATATTTGTTTATCTTTTTTTAAAGGAAAAAATTGTTTTGATAATACAGGAATAGTGTCATTATCTCAAATTTCCCAGATGCATTTACCACTTTCAGAAGTTAGTTTATTGTTATGGATTAGGAATGAAATCTTAATTGTTGCTGTTTTTGTGTCATTAAATTGATACCTTATCACTGCTTTTGTATGGAAATATGAATTGCTGTTCTCTGGTTTCATTGCCCGCAAAACCTGAACTTTTTGCTGATAAATGATAACACTTTTATGTATTTATTTTTGACATATGTTTAATATACGTGATATAATATAAGATGTGGTATGATTGCCAATGAGACAACTATCCGACAGAGGCCAAAATGACGTAGATGTTAGCAACTATAGGTCACCATACAATCTTCAACAAAGAGCAAAACCGATACCGCATAGCAAGCTATAAAAGGCACCGACATGACAAAATGTAACACAGTTCAAACGTAAAAAAACATGTATATACAAAACAAGAAAGAAAAACAAATATGACATACATACTTGGCACAAGCACATACAGAATGTCGCGATGTTTAAAAGGTTTGCTGGAGCCAAACCCTAACCCTAACCCGGGACAGTTGCGTAACAGCACAACATAAGAAAACTTATAAAAATTAGTTGAAAAGGGCTTGCTCATCAGATCAACACAACGCACAAAAAAAACTTAACCAAAACACTTAAGACACAAAGTACCAAATTGATAGTACTCGCAGTTACTGAAAGCTAGTTCAAAACCAATAACAACTAATAATTAAAAAAATCATGTATCCATGACAAAATATCAATCAGTACACATACAATGGATTTAGTGAAAAGACGTAAAAAAAAGTAAGAAAACATAAACTTTTGTAATGCAGAAATATAAGTATCGACAGGATGTAAAACCGTAATTGTTGATAACTGTATAGCAATACATAGTTAGTTATGTTTTAATTTATTGATAACAAAATCAATGTAAGTATCGATAAAAACAAAATTCAAAGATCGCATAACAATGTTAAATTGATAACCTTTAAGAATAAGTTTATTTAAAAGATCGATCAGTTTACATGGAACGAATCTAGATTTATGGGTTCTGAGGACAACATCACCGTTAAAATTATGATTCAATATCCCGCTAGAAATAAGTTTTCTACAGCTACAAGCAAACTTCCAAACTAAATCATTGTATCTATGAAATAGTTTAGTTAAGGTTTTACTACTAAGTATTTTGAGGTAACGAAATCCCTAGCACTTTACTAGTGATACTCAAATTACGTGCATTAATATCTTCACACTACAGACACGGACATAGCAAACGAGGTGGAATATATAAACACCGTAGGATGGGGTCAAAGTAACACAACCGTCCAGAAAAGAAAATAAAAATAGGAAACAAAAAATCTTCCCTTTTGTCGTAAATTTTAGTATAAGAGCTTCCCGTGTGAAACTGAAATATCTAAATCTAGGAAATGGCAGTTATTGCTGTTGATCTAAGATTTATTTACAGTTAGTTCCCTAATTGGGTATAATTCCAAGAATTCTTGAATATTTATCAACTAATTGAAATGTATAATGTATATTCTGGAAGGTGTATAAATACGGACGAACGATTTTATAACAAACTCCATATACATTTAACTGGGTTTTAAATGGCATCAACAGAACCTTGCGCTGGAACATTTCTATCCTAATACAAACACCTATCCTGTTATATGTTCCTTTTCACATTTTACCATGCAACAGCGCAAGTTGTAAAAAGTAAAATAACAAAAATACCGAACTCCAAGGAAAATTAAAAACGGAAAGTCCCTTATCAAATGGCAAAATCAAAAGTTCAAACACTTCATACGAATGGAAAACAACTGTCATATTCCTGACTTGGTACATGCATTTCCTTATATAGAAAATGGTGGATTAAACCTGGTTTTATAGTTAGCTAAACCTCTCACTTGTATGACAGTCGCATAAAATTCCATTATATTGACAACAATGTGTGAACAAAACAAACAGACATAATAGGCAAAAATGTCAAAAATAGGGGTACAACAGTCAACATTGTGTTATAATCTTAATCACTATAAAAATAAACAAATATGTCAACAAAGAAAAACAAAATGACATATAGACAAAGCACAGAAGAAGAAATGAAAGACAAGAATACAAAAGCCTTAAAACCGAAGTTTAACATCCTTGGAAAACAAAAATACATTTTTTACGTTGAATTACATGCGTGAAACAGGCATTGTTTACCTCTGTAAAGGATTCATACCTCCTAGATGCTTCATTTTTCAATAAAACTGCAATATACAAGGTTGATGAATATTTTGATAAGGCTGATGCAATTATTGTTTAACTAATTAATGTGAAGAGCAAAATTGACTATGCAAACTGCAAAATATGATAAAAATACAAACATTTCTTTCCGAATATCGCCCCCACCACCATAGTTTTGATTTCAAAATTGAACTCTATATTACGGCAGGACCATACTAGTATGCACATTATTATCTTATACTTTACATGTGCAACGGTCCAAATACTCGCATGGCGTGGAACAAGAAAAGGGATACTCATTTAAAAACAAAAATAAAACAAAAATTTGGCTCTGCTGTATTAAGATGTTGTAATTGCTATTATGAAGCTGGTAATAAAAGAAGAAATGTTAATATACGTGTACATAAAACCACTCAAAACTTTCCAAAATACAATTTTCATATATGACCTAAAAATGAAACTTACAAAAAATGTAGATCGTGTAAAAAATATGAAAGTTTGAGAATCTACAACTTGCAACGAAAAACATATATACGAGATCATGGTACCTATTCTAATAGATCTGGAACATTAAATAATCTTATAACTTCTTCTTCATCCTGTCTCTGATATAACATCTCTCCGTTGAAGTGTAACAAACCACGTTTTCTTGCTCTAATTAGTATACCTACAACTTTGTTTGAAATAGCAACATACGTTTGGAAAAGTTTCCTGAAAGTGATGGTCACCGTTCCGTCATCCTGTAGTTCACCATTTTCGGCAATCATTAAACAAAGTTCTCCGATTTCTTTCACAACATGTTTATGTGCTTTTATGCCGCGCTTTTCTGTCTTAGAACCTTTTGGGGTCGTCCGTATTCCGGGTGATCCTTGGGCAAGACGACTCTTATTTTAGGTCCTTTCCATTCTTTGTCTGGGTTTATTATCATCTTTTCAAAGTGATCATCTTCTAGTTTCTGCCACATGGCAGCACGATTGGCAACTCCTGCGTCGTAGATATATTGCGTCATTTCGTTTGGATCAACCTGAAATTGAAGGAATTATTGGGAATTTTTGGATCGTCAGAAAAAAAAAATAACAACGAAATATTGTCTAATTTTCAAATGTAGAAAAGCCAAATTAAAAACATAAAGAAAGTCATGCCCTAGATTGTTCGGCACTATTATTTCCATAGTAATACAATTGAAATTATGCCATTTTAACAATTACAATCATATATTTCCCAGTTCCATATATATTACATTACAATTTTTCCTCGGTTACTTGAAAACTGCTCTCCTTGTATTAATTAAATAGGACATGTTCAGTGTTACTGTTGTAGGCTTTTGTCTTTTATTTCAGATGAACTATTTAAACAACCCAAAAATTGATTTTGTAAAGAAAACCTTAATTATTTCAGGGATTTTGTAAATGATCACTTATCAGATCACTGATTTTACAAAACTCCTGAAATTTCAGGGATTTTACAAAATCCCTAATTTTGCAATTTCACTGTAACATTAAATAATACATCGGTAATATTTGTCTTTATTACCTGATCTTTCATTTGTCGGATTTGTCTTGGGGTTGTCCAGTTCCTTTTGACACCGGAGAATGTACTACATATATTTGGTTTTCTACTTTCATCTTCACGGTTCTGCCAATAGGCTGCTCTGCCACTTACATCCCTTGTAAGAACAACATCGTCTCTTCTCTGGCGAGTTTTTGACAAACCACAATTAAACTTTTCCTCAAAATCATTACAAAAATCAGCACCACCAAGACGGCCATTTGTTTCATTGACTTTGAAGTGTTGACCTCTATCACCGACCGTGTTACTATTAACATTCACATGGAAATCTTTGGTTACACCCTTAACATCCTTCCTAACGTTATAACTAGCTTTGTTGCTTTCGCCTATGCCTTCATTCATTGTGTATCCATTCCTTTTAGCAAGATCCATCCCAACAGCCGCTTGTCTGGACAATACATAATCATCATATGCTGTGTCGGCGTCCTAAAATTCATTTAAATTAAGTCATTATTTAAAATATATGAAGATATTATACAGATGTCACTCCGAATCTCACGAATCCTGGTATAGACAAAAATAAACAGGAAAAGTACAAGAAAATCTCGTTTTGGCATGGTGCAGACAACATTACCGAAAAATAAAACATATAAATCTCGTTGGGTTATGGTACAGAAAAACAAAACAGGAAAACGTACAAGAAAATCTCGTTTGGGCACGGTACAGACAACATAACCGAAAAATAAAACATAAAAATCTCGTTGGGGCATGGTACAGACAAACAAAACAGGAAAAAGTACAAGGAAATCTCGTTTGGGCATGGTACAGACAACATAACCGAAAAATAGAACATAAAAATCTCGCTGGGGAATAGAATAGACAAACATTATCAAAAAATAGAAAATAAAAATCTCGTTGGGGCATGGTACAGACAAACAGTATCAAAAAATAGAACATAAAAATCTTGTTGGGGCATGGTACAGACAAACATTATCAAAAAATAGAACATAAAATTCTCGTTAGGGCATGGTACAGATAAACAAAACAGGAAAAAGTACAAGAAAATCTCGTTTGGGTATGGTACAGACAACATAACCGAAAAATAGAACATAAAAATCTCGTTGGGGAATTGTACAGACAAACAATATGAAAAAATAGAACATAAAAATCTCGTTGGGGCATGGTACAGACAAACATTATCAAAAAATAGAACATAATATCAAAAAATAGAACATAAAAATCTGGTTGGGGCATGGTACAGACAAACATTATCAAAAAATAGAACATAAAAATATCGTTGGGGCATAGTACAGACAACATAACCGAACTAGAGGCTCCCAAGAGCCTGTGTCGCTCACCTGATTCTACTTTGGTTTTGGAAATCATGTAAAAATAGACAAAAATCATAACAGATATCCTAATAATAATTGAGGCCAAATTTGGTTTAATATTGGCCCTGTAATTTAATCAAAAGCAGAAGACTTTTGTAAAGTTTACAGAAATTACCAATAAATTCATTGAAATTGTAGAAAATGACTTTATAAGGACAATGACAAATTAGCTACAAAGTAACAACACTTGGTCAGCACCTCAAAAGAAACATTCATACCATGTTTGGTTTCAATCCATTAAGCGGTTTTCTAGAAGAAGACATTTGTATATATTTCCCATAGGGTCCTTTGTTAAACTAAGTCCCCCGTTGGCAGCCATCTTGGTTGATGGATTTGCTACAAAGTATTAACACTTGGTCAGCACCTCATAAGGAACATTCATGCCATGTTTTATTTCATTCCATTTAGTGGTTCTCTAAAAGAAGACATTTGTATGTATTTTCCGTAGGGTCCTGTGTTAAACTAAGTCCCTCTCTGGCGGCCATCTTGGATGATGGATCGGCTTCAAAGTAACAACACTTAGTCAGCACCTCTTAAGGAACATTCATGCCATGTTTGGTTTTATTCCATTTAGTGGTTCTCTAAAAGAAGACGTTTGTATGTATTGTCCATAGGGTCCTATGTTAAACGAAGCCCCCGCTGGCGGCCATCTTGGATGATAGATGGCCTACAAAGTTACAACACTTGGTCAGCACCTCATTAGGAACATTCATGCCATGTTTTATTTCATTCCATTTAGTGGTTCTCTAAAAGAAGACATTTGTATTTATTTCCCATAGGGTCCTATGTTAAACTAAGTCCCTATCTGGCGGCCATCTTGGATGATGGTTCGGCTTTAAAGTAACAACACTTGGTCAGCAATTCAAAAGGAACATTCATGCCATGTTTGGTTTCATTCCATTAAGTGGTTCTCTAAAAGAAGACATTTGTATGTATTGTCCATAGGGTCCTATGTTAAATGAAATCCCCCCACTGGCGGCCATCTTGGATGATTGATCGCCGAAAAAGTTACAACGCTTAGTCAGCACCTCATAAGGCACATTCATGCCATGTTTTATATTATTCCATTTAGTGGTTCTCTAAGAGAAGTCATTTGTATGCATTTCCCATAGGGTCCTACGTTAAACTAAGTCCCTCACTGGCGGCCATTTTGGATGATGGAACGGCTACAAAGTAACAACACTTGGTCAGCACCTTGTAAGGAACATTCATGCTATGTTTTGTTACATTCCATTCAGTGGTTCTCTAAAAGAAGTTATTTGTATGCATTTCCCATAGGGTCCTATGTTAAACTAAGTCCACCGCTGGCGGCCATCTTGGATGACGGATCGGCTACAAAGTAACAACACTTGATCAGCGCCTCATAAGGAACATTCATGCCATGTTTGGTTTCAGTCCATTCAGTGGTTCTCTAGAAGAAGTTCAAAATGTAAAAAGTTAACGACGACGACGGACGACGGACGCCAAGTGATGAGAAAAGCTCACTTGGCCCTTCGGGCCAGGTGAGCTAAAAATAGAACGTAAAAATCTCGTTGGGTAATCATTATGGTACAGAAAAACAGTATCAAAAAATAGAACATAAAAATCTCGTAATGTTATGGTACAGACCAACATAACCGAAAAATATAACATACAGATCTCAGTGGGGCTTGGAACAGACAACTTAACCGAAAATAGAACATAAAAATCTCAGTGGGGCTTGATACAGACAAACATAACCGAAAACTAGA
This sequence comes from Mytilus coruscus, assembly GCA_017311375.1. Classification (NCBI taxonomy): domain Eukaryota; kingdom Metazoa; phylum Mollusca; class Bivalvia; order Mytilida; family Mytilidae; genus Mytilus; species Mytilus coruscus. Next base: position 89,824,020 of record CM029599.1, read on the forward strand.
ACATAAAGACCTGAGTGGGGCTTGGTACAGACAACGTAACCGAATATAGAACATAAAAATCTCAGTGGGGTTTGATACAGTCAAACATAACCGAAAAAATAGAACATAAAGATCTTAGGGAGCTACCATTTGATATTTATGGGGGTGGGGCTAGGATGAAATTTGAAAAAAAGGCAGGACAGGAGTTTCGAGTAAAAAAACTAGAGGCTCCCAAGAGCCTGTGTCGCTCACCTGATTCTACTTTGGTTTTGGAAATCAAGTAAAAATAGATTAAAATCATAACATATACCCTAATAATGATTGAGGCCAAATTTGGTTTAATATTGGCCCCGTAATTTAATCAAAAGGCAGAATAAATTCATTGAAAATGTAGAAAATGACCTTATAAGGACAATGACAAATCAGCTACAAAGTAACAACACTTGGTCAGCTTCTCAAAAGAAACATTCATATCATGTTTGGTTTCAATCCATTAAGCGGTTTTCTAGAAGAAGACATTTGTATATATTTCCCGTAGGGTCCTTTGTTAAACTAAGTACCCCGTTGGCAGGCATCTTGGTTGATGGATTTGCTACAAAGTAACAACACTTGGTCAGCACCTCATAAGGAACAGTCATAACATGTTTGGTTTCATTCCATTCAATGATTCTCTGAAAGAAGACATTTGTATGTATTTCCCATAGGGTCCTATGTTAAACTAAGTTCCCCGCTTGCAGCCATCTTGGATGACTGATTGGCTACAAAGTAACAAAACTTGGTCAACACCTCATTAGCACATTCATGCCATGTTTGGTTTCATTCCATTCAGTGGTTCTCTATAAGAAGACATTTGTATGTATTTCTCATGGGGTCCTATGTTAAACTAAGTCCCCTCTGGTGGCAATCTTGGATGATTGATCGGCTTCAAAGTAACAACACTTGGTCAGCACCTCATAAGGAACATTCATGCCATTTTTGGTTTATTCCATTCCGTGGTTCTCTAAAAGAAGACATTTGTATGTATTTCCCATAGGGTCCTATGTTAAACTAAGTTCCCGCTGGCGGCCATCTTGGATGATTGATCGCCTACAAAGTTACAACACTTGGTCTGCAACCCATAAGGAATATTCAGTGGTTCTCTAAAAGAAGACATTTGCATGTATTGACCCGTAGGGTCCTATGTTAAACGAAGTCCCCCGCTGGCGGCAATCTTGGATGATGGTGGCTCTCTTAAAGAAGACATTTGTATGTATTGTCCATAGGGTTCTATGTTAAACGAAGTCTCCCGCTGGCGGCCATCTTGGATGATAGATCGGTAACAAAGTAATAACACTTGGTCAACACCTCATAAGGAACATTCATGCCATGTTTGGTTTTATTCCATTCAGTGGTTCTCTAAAAGAAGACTTTTGTATGTATTGCGCATAGGGTCCTATGTTAAACGAAGTCCCCCTCTGGTGGCCATCTTGGATGATTGGTCGGCTTCAAAGTAACAACACTTGGTCAGCACCTCATAAGGAACATTCATGCCGTTTTTGGTTTTATTCCATTCAGTGGTTCTCTAAAAGAAGACATTTGTATATATTGTCCATAGGGTCCTATGTTAAACTAAGTCACCGCTGGCGGCCATCTTGGATGATTGATCGCCTACAAAGTTACAACACTTGGTCTGCAACTCATAAGGAACATTCATGCCATGTTTTGTTTTATTCCATTCAGTGGTTCTCTAAAAGAAGACATTTGCATGTATTGACCCGTAGGGTCCTATGTTAAACGAACTCCCCCACTGGCGGTAATCTTGGATGATGGATCGGCTTCAAAGTAACAACTCTTGGTCAGCACCTTATAAGGAACATTCATGCCATGTTTTGTTTCATTCCATTCAGTGGCTCTCTTAAAGAAGACATTTGTATGTATTGTCCATAGGGTTCTATGTTAAACAAAGTCCCCCGCTGGCGGCAATCTTGGATGATAGATCGGTTACAAAGTTACAACACTTGGTCAACACCTCATAAGGAACATTCATGCCATGTTTGGTTTTATTCCATTCAGTGGTTCTCTAAAAGAAGACTTTTGTATGTATTGCCCATAAATTCCTATGTTAAACGAAGTCCCCCGCTGGAGGCCATCTTGGATGATGGATCGGCTTCAAAGTAACAACATTTGGTCAGCACATCATAAGAAACATTCATGCCATCTTTGGTTTCATTCCATTCAGTGGTTCTCTAAAAGAAGACATTTGTATGTATTGTCCATAGGGTCCTGTGTTAAACGAAGTCCCCCGCTGACGGCCATCTTGGATGATGGATCGGCTACAAAGTAATAACACTTGGTCAGCACCTCATAAGGAACATTCATGCCATGTTTGGTTTCATTCCATTCAGTGGTTCTCTCGAAAAAGTTCAAAATGTAGAAAGTTAACGACGACGACGACGACGGACGACGACGGACGACGGAGCTAAAAAAGGCAGGATAAGCTTCTTTGCAAAAAAAAAAAGGCAGGATGACAATTTATGTAAAAAAAGTCAGGATAAACTTATAAAAAAAGGCAGGACCGAATAGAGTGAAAAATAAGAGGCAGGACAGAGATTACAACTAAAAAAGAGCAGGACAGAAATTTTCATCCTAGCCCCCTCTCCCCCCATAAAAATCAAATGGTAGCTCCCTTAATGGGGCTCGGTACAGGCAACGTTACCGAAAATAAAACATAAAAATCTCAGTGGGTCATGGAACAACAAATATAACCGAAAAAAGAATATAAAGATTTCCCTGGGGCCCAGTACAGATAGACATTACAGCTTCAATAGAACAGGAAATGGTCAGGAATCCACATACACATTACATTGAAACAGTACATTATAATTTCATGTGGCCTGACACAAACAGACGTTACAGTGAAACAGAACATGATAACTTCATGGGGCCTGGTATATACAAACATAATAGTAAAACCTTTAAATGGGATTCACATGGGGCGTGATACGGACATGACAATGAAAACATGTACGTACACATTAAGGAGTTCGCTTCTCAGTTTCAAAATAATTAACTTTTCAAAACACTAGTTTATACTGATAGGGATTAATATAGGAATCAAAAGAGCAAAACAATATATAGGTCAATGTGCTTGTTTTCGAGATATTACCCATTGAAATTTTGGGAAAATATTCTCTCTTGACTTTTCATAGCTTTATCATTGACTAGTTTAAGTTCTCAAAACTATTAAGAAATAATTAAAATTTTATAAGACTTTACAGATGGCTTATCATTACCCATATAAAGATTTATAAAAGAAAATGGGGTCAATGGGCAAATTTTTAAGGCATTAAAATGGATAAAACCAGAGGATTCCGAAAATGTGACAAAATCCCAAAACATGACAAGCAAACTCCTTAAAGACATTTAAGTGAAAACAGAACATGCACATCTCACGAATCCTGGTACAGACAAAGATCACAAGAAAACCTGGTACGATTAGAGGATTTTACTTAAGTGATCCCGATCTATATAAAGCTATAGGCTAAACTATCTTTTACTCTAAAACTTATCCTAATCAATACCTAACCATAACTATAACTCTAACAATGAAACCTAATACTAGGCAAACACAAACCCTAACATGATAAATGAACCATAACCCTGAAGTACAGGGATCCCTTAAGTAAAGGAAAGATCAGTTAGATACTTCAGCAAAACCAGAAATCTCACGAATCCATGTACATACATACATACATTACAGTACACACAGTAAATGGGAATTTCATGTCCTGGTACAATTCGACTTTACAGTGAAAACGGTAATAAGTCCTGGAACAAACAAAAAAAAAGAATGTGAAAATGTGAAAAGACATGCATGACGGGGAATCATGAAACAGACGGACAAGACAGTGAAAAATGTACATGAGAATTCAATGAAACCTGATTCAGACAGAAATAACAGTTGACGAGAACCTCATTAGTCCTAGTACAGACAAAAATGTCAGTAAAAGCATCACCCTAGGATGAAGGGTCGGAAATTTAGACTGCCATTGGAAAAGGTTTGTTGTATAGGGGTAGATTAGCTATAAATCTAAACGCGCTGTTACGGGGTCGAAACGAAATGAAATTTACAAAACCAAATCAATATTTTCTGAAAATAATATAAAACAAATAGTCTAACTTGTTTGATCTACAGGATGAAAATGATAGATATGATTCTTTAAGTCGAAAAATCAATTACCGGTAGTTAGACCTGATTTTGACACACTTTGATTCTCTAAATAAATGAACAGCAAGCATAAAAATTATTTGTCAACTTTGTGATTACTGCTCTAAATGTGGTTATTAATAGTATATGTTTGTATATTTGACTTGGATACCTCCTCGAGGGCTTCAATAATGGCACATTTTTCAGGTGAGGATCCAGGAATTTGAAAAGGTGGGGGCCTAGTTAGCCAACGTTTGGACTGATGCTTGTAAAAAGTATATGCATTAATCAAAGATGTAGCTCCATTAGGGGTTTGCTATAACAAATTCTGTTTTAAATTGCGAATAAAAGGAAATGGGATATTTGATTTTTTTTGTTTTTGTATTAAGGGGTAGTTTTTGTTATTTGCGCACTTGAAACTTATCGTACGACAATCAACTCAGAGCAAAGTACAATTATGCAGCTACGTCCAGTCAGAATGGGGCGTGAAGTGAGAGTGTCACGCTCTCTGCACGCTAAGAACCCCTGCAACAACTCGTTGGTTGCCTGTTGCAATTCAAAATTCTGTCCCTATCCAATATACCCTCATTTTCCAATGGCTATCTTAAGTTTGCCAACCTTCGTCCTGAACAGATTCTATTACATGACCTTCCTATTGTATCGTTATCAGGTTGTCGTCCTGAGCACGCATGAAATATTTGCAACTGGAAGTTTAGCAACAAATAATCTATCATTTAAAATAGGCCATTTATATATAAATTATAAAGAAACTTAGGTTTCAACTCTCTCAGGCAAAGTTGACCTTAGATGGATTTTGCTTTTTTTAATGTCCCTTTTGGTCATAAACCTCTTCAATTGTTTCGGTTCTTATATATACTTGGCTTTCAAATATTCAGCTTTGATCGTTCCGGATGTAGAATAGTACAGAAAAGCCCTTCGGAAGTATGCCGTCAAGTGTTATTTTAATTCTTTTATTGGATATTCCATTCGCTTCAAATGTTATTGTCAACGGGAAATAGTACATTGGTGGATTAATGTCTTTGTTACTGTTATCATATTTTTTGAGGGGAGTCTAAGTTTATTTGTAATTTATATATGAACGGCTTATTTTAAATGATTGATGATTGGCTGCTTAACAACTAGTGGCAAATATTTCATGCACTTTCATGACGATATCAAATTAACAATAAAAACAAAAGGAAGGTCCTGTAATAGAATCCGTTCAGGATGAAGGTCGGCAAACTTTTGATCGTCACTGGAAAATGAGGGTATATTACATAGGCCATTCTCTCTACACGCCCAATTCTGACTGGACGTAGCTGCATACTCGTACTTTGCTCAAAGTTGATTGTCATACGATAAGTTTCAAATGCGCAAATAATAAATACAGAACTATCCATTAATAAAAAATCAAATATCCCGTTTCCGTTTATTCGCTATTTAAAAACAGAGGTGGATTTAGGGGGCAGGAGGCCGCCAACCCCTAATGGTGCTACATAATTGATAAATGCATGTACTTTTTACAAGCATCAGTCCAAATGCTGGCTTTTCAAATTCCTGGATCCGCAACTGAAAAATGTACCATTATTGAAGCCCCTCATGGAGGTATCCAAGTCAAATATACAGACATATACTATTAATAACCACATTTATGGCAGTAATCACAAAGTTGACAAATAATTTATGCTTGCTGTTCATTTATTTAGAGAATCAAAGTGTGTCAAAATCAGGTCTAACTAATCAATTTTTCGACTTAAAGAATCATATTTGACATTTTCATCCTGTAGATCAGACACGTTAGTTTTATATTATATTTAGTTTTTCAGAAAATATTGTTTTCGTTTTGGTTTGGTTTTATAAATATCATTTCGTTTCGTTCCTTATTCCGTTTCTTACTTGTAACAGGTATCTGCTTTTTAGTCCTTTTCCCTTTCTTATATTTTATTCAAAACTCGAAACATTCAAACTTTCAAAAATCGAAATGATCAAAACTGTACGTTCAGTTTATCATTATTAAAGTTTGCTTAAATATCTTAACTATTAAACGAAATTTATGATTTTAAAATTTTATTAATTATTTGGTGAAATTTTCAAAATTTTAACAACAACAAATAATGGAATTTTGATATTTTAAAACTTTGATCAAAATTTCAAAAAACTAAAATTGAAAACTTTTTAAAATTTTGAATTGATAAGTGTTACACGGACCTTACGGAGACTTTCTATCTGTGGAAGACCAAACATGTCACTGGAAAACTGGAACAATAAGTCGTCATATACTACTAGTAACTAGTTGTTGAACAAAATATGACTGAAAGGTCTAAATTCGAACCTCTTGTATATCAATATTGTGCATGCTTGATAAAAAAAATTTAAACAACTTTTAGCATGAATCGTACGTTTCCTTTTATGGATATTTGTTTCCAATATATTTTAAAGCAAATATTAAATATAATTCTACATTTAGTTTTTGCATTTTCCAATCACCCTTGTGAAAAACTTACATCTTCAACATCATCCTCGGCAGAGAGAATGTTGAAATCTTTAAGATATCCTGTACTTTTTGGCCTAGGCATAGATGCCTTTTTCTTCCTGATCTGCCAGGCTGGCAAATTCGATCGTGTTTCCTTGTTTTTCATAGTATCTATTCCATTGGAATTTAGTTTCTCGTTCTCTATTCCTCTATCAATGCCTGTTGTTCTACAAAAGTTGTTAATGACTATATTTCTTTTATCTTTGTTAACAAATAATATTGATTTTTTTTAAATAGTGGCAAAAGAAAAGATAAGTGCGTTTTGAACCATAAATGACTGAAAAACAACAACAACAAAAAAAACAGAGAAAAGGATAAATAAAGAAGTTACAAAAACATTAGTTGTTGCATCTTGCATATCCATAAATCTTTACATGTTGGTTGTTATGGCGGATAGTATAAAGTTATGAATCGGTCATCTCGTCAACAATATGTCATATTTGTTTTTAAAGAAATAGTCCCAAAGGATATTAAAAACATATAACTAGGTTTTTTTTAGAATACACTCGTGTTAAAAGAAGCAACTAGATTTTAAAAAATAACCAAGCTGATAGTAACTTGTGTGCATAGTTATGATGAATTTTAGTTCTAACATTCTAGTTGTGTTTAGTTTTCTTTTTATATTGAATCCTAAAGAAATCCCGTAAGGGCTTAAGGCATACAGTTAAGTGAGGTATTTGATGGAGCAGTTATGAAAATATCAGAATGGAGAAATTGGTCGTATTCATGTCCTTGAAATATTCAGCACGTACGGACATGTGAAATCAGTATGGTTTACTCTTCAGATTTTTATATTCGATGCACTTTTAAATTTGTGTTTATGTCTATTACTTAGTGCTTATTTTACTAGTGCAAATTAAACAGACTTATCCTCCTCGAAACATCACTTCCACCTCCTCGTTGGTGAGCAAGGGACATATAGACTACCCGGCGGAAGAGGTACTCATCACTTGATAGTAAATAAATAAATAATTTATAAATAAGTATAATTTACTTGTGTTGACCTAATTGGTAACAATTTACCTGTAAAATTAATTCGAAAACGCTGCGCCTGTGTAAACGTAATGATGTTTACGCGCAAATGTGATGGTAATGCGCGCAAATGTAATGCACTGTAAAACCTAGATGTGTAAATGTTAATTTCTCTTTTATTTATCTTCCTTTATATTTCAGAAAGTTTAGTGTGTTATTTTCACATCTGTTTGTTGAGCTTTTTTCAAAAATTCGTGATGCATTTGTGTTATTTATAAGAAAGATTGATATACGTTAAGTTTGATAGAGCTTGACAAATGGTATAGGCACTCGTCTGTTGTTGATGTCTTTTGGTTGTTTTCGTTGGTTTCAGGTCTCATTGGCATATAATCTACATCTCCTTTTATTAAAATATTGGTATGTACCTTTAATAACAAATGTTCCATTCGTCAGATAAGACCGTTTTGCTACAAGTTTTGGTTTGATCGAAGTCAAATAGTATCTCAATATGAAGGTATCACCATCAATACAGGTAAAGACATAAAAAAACACGGACAAAAGATTACTATCATACTAATCCATTAGTTGATTTGTGCAAAGTGGCTAGACCTGGGTGATTATTTCGTCATAGGACCACCAAACGGAGCGAGACCATGGTCGTCATCTGTATACAACGTTTTAGTTATTCAATCTTTCCAGTTGATATGTTTTCTCTATAAACTATTACGTATATGCTTTAATCTTTAATCCGCTTTACCATTGTGCGGAAATTGCCATTCGGGGAAAATATTGATTTGTGCTGATGTGAACATTTATGGGTGCGATATGGTTTGTTTTTCGTCTGAAAAATTCGGCATTATTTTGTTAAATATTCTTTTTGAGTGAAAAACAAATGTGAAACTTTGAAGCTTTCCTTTCGTATATATGTTTTGCCACTCTTGAACATACTTTATTGGTTGAAAGATTACTGTTAACTAATCTATTGGGTGAGTTCTGCTAAGTGGCTAGATCAGGGTGAAAAGGTAGGGGAACTTCGACTGTCACTGGAAATGAGGGTATGTTGGATGGGGCAGACTTTTTGCTTTGCAACAGACCACCCTTCAAATAATTGTTGTAATGGTTCTAAGCGCACAGAAACCATAGCATTCTCATTAAAAAGGAAATGTTACATTAATAACATATCATTTTTAATCAAAATAGTGTGGATTGAATTTCGAGAAACTATGACGCAATTTAAAGTTAAAATATGCTATTTCACAAGTTTGCCAGTTTTACGTACATTCTGTACATTTGTATACCTGTTTCACAAATTTCTCTGGAAGTATTAAGGCTACATATATATTGTTTACTATGATATTCAGATGCAGTTCAACGAGGTAAAAGCGCATTCAAAATTTCATTAAAATCCAAAATATCGCCCAATTACTATTCTTTACCTTAAAGCCATTCAATATAATAAAAGTCTTTCCGCACAAAATCACATTGCACATAGTTTCAGTTGCATAACACAGAACATTCGCTGAGAAAACAAGACCATTTCTGTACCCCTTGCAACAAGACACACATTAGAAGCTATTGAAGGAGAGTGTGTTCAAACACACATAAAATTAAAAAAGGACATGTTTAAATACTAAACTGGTTAATACATTATAGGTTTTCAATATAAGACAACTTTATAAGTTCAAAGACACGATCTTTGAAATTGTTTTCGCTAAACTTGAAAACCATCTAAAATTACACTGTGTAAACTAGATGTACAGCTAGATGTATCTTGCCAGATCCGATTTTATTTTTCTCAAATCTAACTTTATGTAGCCGTGTATTATTCAAATCAAGTAAGTTTTTTTTTATATTCAAATTTCATTTTTCATAGATATACGGGTAACGTTAACGACGGGCTATATATATCATCATTGATGAATCATTATCATTACAGGTTTTTAACCTCCATTATAAAAATAACATTTTTGATTGTTTTCTTCATTAAAAGCAAACAGTTTGTGTGATACTCAGATTCAAATTGAAATTTTTGGGCCTGAGTTGGGCATGCAAGTCACCGAACAAAGCAAACATACACTGTGGAAAATTGGTGAAAAAATGTATCTGCCTTCCAAACAGAACTCTTCAATTTTGTCACTGCCTCTGTCAGATTTCTCGGTCAAAGTAAGAGACAAAACTTGGATTTCCCTTTCTGTTATATTTTAGTCATGTTGGTTGGCAGGCGGGGTCATCGGACATATTTGTTTTTAAAACTAGATACCCTAATGATGAATGTTCCACAGTGTATGTTTGATTAAATTTGGCCCACTAGTTTCAGATGAGAAGATTTTTGTAAAACTTAACGAAGACGGACGACGGACGTCAAATAATAAGAAAAGCTCACTTGGTCCTCTGGGTCAGGTGAGCTAAAAAATATCATACAGTGCGAACCTGAATTAATTTTTGATTCGCCTTTTCAGAATCCAAAGAAATATCGTTTCACCTTTCGTTCACTTAAAACGAAAATAACGTCACAACATAATAGTTGAATTCAGGGGCGGATCTAGCCATTTTTAAAAGGGGGTTCCCAACCCAGGATAAAGGGGGGGGTCCAACTTTATGTCCCCATTCAAATGCATTGATCGTCAAAAAAAAGGGGGGTTCCAACTATATGTCCCCATTCAAATGCATTGATCGTAAAAAAAGGGGGGTTCCAACCCCCCGGAACCCCCCCCTGGATCCGCCACTGGAATTTCCGTTGTTTAGGACGGTGTGAAGTAATTTACGTGTACGCTTTTGAAAATATTACCGAGAATTCAAAAGATTTTGAAACAGCGAATTGCTGTATACTAATATAATAGGAAAGAATATCCCATGCGTGTGCTTAAATTAGACCAGATAAATTCAAGAAAACTACCCTTAAAAATCAAACATATATGCAACAAATATTTGCACATTTGAAACTATGGCAACTTTAATGAGGCGTTCGAGAGACACAAGCTGGTCATGCAAACACAAAGCGAGGACTTTAACAAACAGGTGCATTAATCGAAACGACCTAAAATTTATCGTTTTAAACACAGTTGAATGTTTGAACGGATATCCATTTTTTCTTTTTTTGAAAAAGTGCTATGCATAGAACTTCACCTGGAAATTGTTTTGTAGAAATATTTTTAGATTCTTCATGTAAATTCTTTTTTTTTTTTCATATTTTATGATCAATATGCAGCAAATGCATTGATGCATACATGCATCTATAGCAATACAAGCATTCTTGTTCTTACGTCTGCTGAGCTTGAACCAGTGGTAAATACAATTGGTTCTCAGAACTGGATCCCCACCCTTGTTTGATTTTCTTGAAAATCCTGTATAACATTCAACAATATATGTGAACAAATTATATCAATACACAAACAACGAACTAGAACTTGTTTCTATATTCTCGTGTTTTGTTGCTGTTACAGATACATCGAATAATACTAGTAGACGATAAGACGATCACAAGTTCAACAATTAATCATTATCAACTGGAATTGGCACACTCAAATATCTCGCCTAGTACATATTTTAGATTTTTTAAAAGTCAATAACATTAATTCCTAAGTCAAGGTCCATTTAATCATCCGATGTATATGTATTGTGAATAATCTCAGGAAAATAAAAAAAAAAAACAGACGTAAATAGAAAACTGACAACTGGAGGATAAGTCAAGGCCATATAGCATCTATCAGAAAGATACACACCACGCAATTAATTCATATACCAAAATATTATTGATCACCGAAGATAACTATTATTTGTCAATACGAATTATTCATCAAAGATTATCCTGCTTTACGGAAAAATAGAGTGGGTGTATATAATGTGGTGCTTTATGGTGAATATATATACCTATTAAATATACTATTTACCTTTATATTATTGGCGCAAGTGAAATGTTTCATTTTGGCGTAAATGAAAATTAATATGGTTTGTGGCGCAAATAAAAGATTTTTTTTGTTTTGGTGCAAATGAAACGCACCGTTCAATACTACTTCTTAAAACTACTGTTCCCTATAAGGGCATTGTACTCTTAAACAAGTAACACATTGCTGTCTATATTTAAAAGTTGATTTACAACTAAAAACATAAAAATCTGTCAAACGTTAAAAACTACCTCACATTAATCGCTATTGGTTTTTTTTCGCTATTCACATAATATAAATTGAAGTGAATATATAAATTCATTATTACGATATTTTTTGTAATATATATACACACTTTAACAAAAGTACAACATAACTGCACATTTTAACATGATTTCAACTATTATTTGGTTCAAACCTCTTTCCAGTCTTCATGGCTTATTTGTTTCTGTCTTTCTTCTCTTTTCTTTAAATCTTTTTATTTTTACCTTTAAAGAAATGCAGTATAAAATTCAAAGTAATACAAAATTTACTCTTAAAATGACAAAAGATAAGACTCTTAGTTTTGTGCAGTTTGCCACTGAGATATTGAATAATTGGTAGAGGGGCAACAAAACTAAACTAGAGGCTCCAAGAAGTCTGTTCCCTTATCTAGCTATTTTGGATAATATCGAGAAAATGTTGCAAAAAATATTCCTCTCTACCTACTATAATTTTGATTAGAATAATGCAAGAAAATAAATGGGTAAAATCATCAATGAAGGGCAATATCTCATACAAGGAGTCAACGGACCATTTCGGCCATGTTCATATGTATGTATTTTTATGCTAATCATTTTTGCTATTTAAAGTTTCTACCAATTACATGTTTCAAGTTTATTGCCAAGAACGCATAAAATAGTATAAATCGTCATTAAAGGCAAAACCTCCTATAACTGAGCGGAAGTTAGTGAAGCTATATATTTTAAAAGACAATAAAGCACCAAACACGGACAAAATTTGGACTATTAGCCTCCTAGTCTAGATTTTACTTACTGTAAACCGTTTGATCTCGTTTGGAATACAGGTATAATCATAATACTGGTGAATATTAAACCTGTTTTCAAAAACGAGGGATGACCCGGCCAATTCAATCTAGCAATTGTCCTGATCAATTGTTCTCGGAAACTCTTTACGCGTTCCTTATTTATGTTATACTAGACTGAAGATTTTTGCTGATTATTAAAACCATGTTTCCCCTCTTTACCCACACTTGTTTAGCTATACTTCACTTTTGTTAAGACACTCTTTTGTATATTTGTGGAATTTCGAAAGGATTTCGATACAATTGGACCTATGCGGCCTTTTTTTCCCACAAAAAGTGAAATTAGGGGAAATATTCTTAAGTTGTGTACAGTATAAACAGCGGAATAATATCTTGTGTCAATATTTTACCCTATCTAGCACGTACTCCACAGGAGGAAAATTTAACACTTCTATACTCAACGTAGAAGATCTTGAAGAGACTATTTTAGCAAGCTTAATCGGGAGCCTTTATAAACGATTTAAGAGGAACTCGAGAGCGAGTTAAACATGATTCCCGTCTCTGAACAGCAGATGAGCAGCGCGGATAAATTACAGTTATTGTAAGGTTGTATGGGTAAGAGTAGGACTAAGATAAACCAAGAGAAAAGTAGTTGAAATAATAAAGAAATTTTAGAAATCATATATAAAGAACGCTTGAACACAAAAAAAAAATTAAAATGAGCCTGTAGTTTTGAGCAATATGAATTGACTTTTAAAAGTAGTATGTTAAATCTGTTCCTCTGTCGTGTTATTTATATAAATTGTATTATATATTTGGCCGCATGTTTAGTACACATTCAAATGTGTCCGAGTGTGTACTAATTAATAAATCAATCAAATATATGCTGCCCCTCTACACTGTGGAAAAAAGGGGTCCATGCCTCAAGCGCCTATAAAATTGAGAATGGGAATGGGGAATGTGTCAAAGAGACAACAACCCGATCATAGAGCAGACAACAGCCGAAGGCCACCAATGGGTCTTCAATGCAGCGAGAAACTCCCGCACCCGGAGGCGTCCTTCAGCTGGCCCCTAAACAAATAAGTATACTAGTTCAGTGATAATGGACGTCATACTAAACTCCAAATTATACACTGGAAACTAAAATTTAAAATGATACAAGATTAACAAAGGCCAGAGGCTCCTGACTTGGGACACGCGCAAAAATGCGGCGGGGTTAAACATGTTTTTAGAGATCTCAACCCTCCCCCTATACCTCTAGCCAATGTAGAAAAAACAAACGCACAACAGTACGCACAGTAAAACTCAGTATAAGAGAAGTCCGAGTCCGATGTCAGAAAAGGAAACAAAAGAAAATAAACAAAATGACAATAATACATAAATAACAACAGGCTACTAGCAGTTACTGACATGCCAGCTCCAGACCTCAATTAAACTGATTGAAAGATTATGTCTTCATCATATGAATATCAGGCACAATCCCTCCTGTTAGGGGTTTAGTATTATACCGTCATTAAATATATGAGAAGAACATAACCCGTGTCATGCCAACAACTGGTTTTAGAATAAATGTGTTAATTCCGATGCAAAGACCCCATAAGTGAATCAATATTAAAGCCAAAATATGCAATCTTTAATGACCTGACAACAGTATCGTAACTATATCCCTTCTTAATAAGTCTGTTTAAAGGTTTTGTTAGCTTTTTAGGTGAATACTGATATTTTTGTGCTTTGTAAAGAATATTACCATAAAAGATTGGATGTGAAATACCCGAACGTATAAGATGTCTGCATGTTGAGTTATATTTACGAATGATGTCCTTATACCGATGATAAAATTTAGTAAATGTTGTGACTAGTTTATGATATCGAAAACCCTGGTGTAATAATTTTTCAGTAATACATAAATTTCTCTCGCTAAAATCTAATACGTTGTTACATACACGAGTGAATCGTACAAGTTATGCATAAGTCTGGACGCTTATTGCTAACTAAGGGATTTACCAGAAACGTTTATAAACGCACAACATGTTAATGTGAAATGAATAATTATTGTTTAATGTTCAAGATATTTTGAGCACATAAATATCTACAATAAAAGTTTTGATTTGAATTTGAATAAAAAGCGAACACACTTCAAAATCAAATATTGAGTGAGTGTTGATAAAGTTGTCATTATTCTAAAGGCAGTAACTCTACATTCATTCATTAAATTAATGATAAGTCTTTCCCAACGAGTTCTTTCGCCGTCCAGAGCTAAGATTCATGGTATACTAACAACGTCTACAATGTCATAGTTTGAAAAAGAGAGTGCAGTGTGCTATAATCCCACAGTCTTGTAGTGCTACATTATGATGTTCTTATTATCGGTCCACGATATATGTCACTTTATTGTCACATAATCCAATACGGTTCCTGTTCTGATAAATAGTCCAAAACAAACACTACGGTCTTTCGGGTAAAGTTCTTAATGTCATTACTTTCTCTTCATCCCGTCCCTGATACAACATTTCTCCTTCGAATTCCACAAATTTATATTTTCTAGCTCTAATCAATGTACCCACTAATTTATTAGATATAGTCAGGTAAGCTTCAAATAGTTCACCAAAAGTAATGTTTACACTACCATCTTCTTGGTGCTTTCCCAAGTCATTGATGACATAACAAAGATCTATTACTTCACGACTACTTTGTTCACCTGCCAGCTTCCCTCTGGATTCAGTTTTTGATCCTGATACGGGACGTCCATAGTTTTCATCATCTTTTGACAATTTCTGGCGATGTGAGGCTCCCTCCCAATCAGAAAATGGGTTGATAAGTTGTTTCTCTTGTGTTCGTCTGCTCTTTTTTGCCACATCTGAACTCTATTTGTTAAAGGCTGTTCATCCATTTCTTCTTCCATGACTACCTGAAACAGTTCCTGTTATTACTCGACTCCAAAACGAACTCATATCAAAATCACCCACTTAAAATCTGTTCAGTCGGAAAGCAAATCCTTAGAAACGACCGTTGTTGCTACTTTCTTAAGACAACAATGGGACTGATATCAAAACCCGCCATTCTGAAATTGCGTTAATTTCGCGGAAAAAATAATTTGGCGCCAATTTGGAATTTTTTCTTTTTTCTGTTTCTTACTTGACATTAGGGTCAGAAATAGATTTCTTTCGATTTTTCAAGCATGGTTCTTATTATCAAAAAAAAATAATACTTAAACATGTTATAAATTGTCCGTCTTTTAAAAATAACGTAATGCCTTTGATCGTCGTTTAAGAATTGTGCGAAATTGTCTGTTATTTTTTTCTTCTTTTTTTTCCAGATAAACAAAGAATATACAAACTATATAAACAATTAATAATAAGTATCTCAAAGTTAAAACAAAAATCAAGTCTAACGTTCTATCACCCCTTAGGAAACCCCGTTCGAACTAAATTCCAAACGAAAGACATTTTTGAAATTGTAGTTTTTTTTATCTTACACATCGATGTCAACTTGCATCTTTACACAATGTACACACATTTAGTGTGTTTGTTTGAAAAAGCAATGGCGAGTTCAGCTGTTAATATTTGACTGGATTAATTATTCTCTTTAAGTCAGTTAATTGTTTGACTTAACTAAAACAAGGTAAGGAAATCGTATACTGTCTTTACACAACCTTAACCAAAACTCATTCATTGTTTATAATATTATAAAAAAATTTGTGATGAAGTAATCCTGCAAAACTGCCAAAGGTAAATGAAAAAGTCTTGTCCTAAATATGAACTTAAAACAATCTCTTTCAGACTAGCATTTTAATCACTCTTATTCAAAGCATGTTCATACTGGCATGAAGTGTAACTTACTTATGACTTGTGATCTAAAACATAATATTGTTGACTTAGCACTCAGAATCTGCTCTGAAATACTTTTATATAAATATAAAAATGCATAATTGTTAAAAAAAATTAAATAGAAGAAGAAAAATATTAGACCCAGTCTTTTTTGTTCTTATCTATTTTCAAGTTCATGATTAGAACCATTTATTTATTGGTTTAGTGCTTTTTTTTTATGATTTGAGTCCATTCATTAGAATCTGCATGGAATCAGTGAGACAAAATTTATTGTTATATTTAGTTTGTTCATACAAGAATTGCAAACTAAATTCCTTTTATTTCAAATAATGAAGAATTTACATTCAAAATACTTTCATTATGGTCTCGTTTAAGTTTAAATGAAAAAGGTAAGATCAGGTATCAGTATAATAATAGTTTGATCATGAGAGTGTCAAACAAAGGGACGTAACTCGTAAATTACTATCGGCCCCGCTTCGTCAGAAATATCGACACATCGAAGTGGCACATTTGCGTATTACAGCGTATTAAGTGGCACAAATTTGACATATCATAGTCAAAGTTATGTTACATAACATAATTTAAATTCAGCATAGCTTCCCGAGAAGTTAAGAAAGAAAATTACGATTTAAATTTCCAGTGACCGATTTTTTTGGTCAACACCTAGACTTTGAAGACACATTTTGAGAGAAAAAATTAGTTTAATCCATAATTGAGTGGATCAATATATTTCTTATATACTTCAGAATGTTCACTTAAAAGCAAATTAGTTTTAATTCATGCAAAAAACTACAAATTCCAAAAAACGGGCTTCACTTTTTTTTGGTAAAAAAATGCCCATATATGGTAATCACATGACTTCCATTGTTGCTTTAAGAAATGGGGTCAAACCGGGGTCAGCTTTCCGACTGTGTTGAAAAACTTTCTGCGTGTTCATATTGTAAATACAGTATTTGTTTTGAGTACATAAGTAGATTAGAATACACACGTCAGATATATTGATTATGTTTGCCTTCGTAGATCGATATAAATAACTTAACAAGTATAATCACTGAGCGTTGATATTGAGACCTGCAAAGTTAAATTCTTAAAATAGATGTAAAATACCTACCACGAAATTTGATGTCGAACTCCGTCCAACGTAAATACTTTGCGAAAGTCCTGGAAATTATCAATGGAATTAACCACCCACTTCTTTGTCAGATACAGCTGATCGTTCTTTTAAAGCACCACACGCGCATACCACGTGCAATTGTAATTACAAGATTATTACATAGGTAATTACCTGACATTGCCAGCAGAATTCCGTTCATATTTACACAAGACATAAGAAACAAACATCATTTAAATCTACAGCTAAATCTTTCGAGGCATTTATAAATGTAAAGATTATTCTTTAATGTATTTTTACCAACCCAGCAGGCACTCAACGTTGAATTGGTGACCAACGTTTATTCAACGTTGAAAAAACGTTACATTTTCAACTTTGAATAATAAACATTTATTCAAAGTTGAATAAATGTTATTATTATATACTTAGTAGTAAATACAGATAAATTGTATGTGTAATGCGGTCAACGGCAATCGTGCTGTATCAGCAATCCGTGATGATATCGATATCAGTCACGGTTGCAAAGCTTTATCACACCTTTTTAAGTTATATGGTTCGCTACTGACCCCCTACGGATCCATAGAGGGTTAGTTAAATCCTATGGAATTTATTCACCCTCTATGGTCTGTAGGGGGTCAGTAGTGAACCGTATAACGAATTTATCGCAAGCGATACTTTTTCTGCAGCGTTTTGTAGAAAAATAAACAATGAAATACAAAAACATCAATAGATGACGTCACCATTAACAGTAGCCGTGACGTCATGAACCCACTATGAAATTTACTAACCCCCTACGGATCCATAGGGGGTCACCACGTGACGGCGTTAAACCAATCACAACGTAATAATTTACCCGTGGTGCGATAATAATCTGTATGACGTCACGTCATCTATATCAGTCGCTGTTGCAAAGGCTTTATCAAAACCCTAATCTGGCTTTTTCAATATCACACTACGTATCAACCCTCAACCAATATAATCCCTCCAGCAGAGCTCTTGGGATTATATTGGTGTCTCGGGTTGATACGGATGTGATATTGAAAGGCCATTTGATATTCTCTATTTATTCCACTGCATGTTAAAATTGATAGCGAAATCAAAATTTTATTGGTTGAGACTATCCCACGTGACGTCGAACAAAACTTCATGTTCCCCTCTGAACGTCGGGACTTCCATGTGCGATGTCAAAATTATTTCAGATCTAACAACGAAACAAAAAGAACAAATAATTAAATTTTTATCGGTACTGATTATCATTGTTAATGACGTGTTTAGTTATAAAAACAAGCTACTATAAAAAGACATATGTAATTTTATATCTTATGTTCAGGAAGTAAACAAACTATAAGTATAGGCAGTGGAATAAAACATTCATTTCCCTTGGCTTAGGGATATGAAGATTTGTTCGCCCTCGAAAAGTCATATTTCCCTCGGGCGATGCCCTCCTGAAATATGAATTTTCTTGGGTGAACAAATCTTCATATATCACTCAGGCACGGGAAATAAATGATTTAAGTATTTCAATGTAGAAATAAGAACGTTGATTCAACATTGAATAAACGTTGACTTTTAGGAAGCTTTTTGAAAATAATTATTCATATAATAAATTCATCATTAAATAAAGGTAGTACATACATAACTATAGCGATATATATTTATAAAGAAAAGATTGAAATGGATATTGTCACAAAAATGTCATAAAATGAGATCATAATACATAAATAGTTCAGAAATAAAAATATTCGAATTTACTGCAATTGGTCTTCAAATCACGAATAATGAAGTATGTTTTTTTTTAATTCTTACCACAAAATAAATAAATTAAATATAATGACCCAATTTGTTTATTTTTTTTTTTTCATTGGAAAGATCCTTTTAGGCGGCGACCATTCATCTTTTTTGAGTGTATGGGGGGATGATTTTTTTCAATTGTTTGATTCTGAATTTCTTGAATAAAATCATTTGTATCTAAAAGGAAATGTTTTAACTAATGGAATTGAAATAAAGATTATTTATTTATTTATTGTATTTTAGAACATAATTTGTTTCTACTGAATTGTGTTAAAAAAAATCTTTATACTCTATGCTATCGAAAAAAAAAAATATTTGCTTTTGAATTAAACATGAAAAAATAGTTTATTTAAAAAAAAACCCATGCCCTACAAAACATTATACACAACGAAAATTATATTGACAATATTCGTAAGCTTCGTATTCATATAACATTACATGTATTATGTTCTCCTCCTGAATGTGCATGTAACTTGCCGCTGGACGTTTAACTTACAATAGCCATCCATCATCATGAACACGTTTTCTCTATTCTACAGATGTTGGTCAAACAAAACAATGGCTAAAATCAATCTAAGTGGGGCAATATCAAAATTAAGATTTGGGAATTCCAATCTGTATAAAATCATCAAAAGTAGGTTTTTTGCCTGTATATAACATTTGTGTTCCATGTTAAATCTGTTGTCTGTTCTAATTTTGGAAAGTTTAAAGTAGTTTATATACCATATTATTTTTATAATCTAAAGTATTCTATGAGTTCTGTAGATAATACTATTCATAAGGCATTTATACAATAGTAATAGAAATAATTTATTAAAACCAGGTCATGTGCATAACACTTAAAAATGCGCTATAATCTCATCAGCATCATATTATATGGTTACGTTTTATAGACATCAATAATATTTCAAAAACCTTCATGGAATTTAAGGAAACTTTAACAGAAGACAAGTTGTTTCATGATAAAAAGATAGTATCCAGTTTGCAACATTTGTATATCCTTTTTTTTCTATTTTCTGTTGTTTTTTTTTTTAATGTAAATGGACTTGTGCAGTTATCAATAAGAAACTGTGTAAGGTAAAGTGTTTTCGGGTTTCAATTACAAAGTCAAACCTTCATGTTATTTTACAAATCTTGAATAGAGTTCATGTATTTTTTATAGCTCTTATTTTATATATTAGCTAATTTCTATATGCGCCTTGTCATATGGTTTTAGTTTTCAATACTTCTTGAGGTGTACCATTAATTCATAAGGATATATCTAGAAACAAATTTAAGGTGGCTCAAGTTTAGAAAATCTTTTCAGGACTTAAAGTTATTTTTTTTTTATCATTTTATCTTTTTACAGAGGTTTAATATACTGCAAAAGTATAAAGATGTCACTGAGAAACATTTATCTGATAAAGACTACTCCTTCTTGAATCCTTCACAGCAAACTATATATGTAATAATATTCATTGAATCATGTGTATTTAGATATTTAGAACAAGAAAAACTACAAGTAGGAATAGCTGAAATGATGGTGGGTGTCCACTTGTATGAGGATAACGATAATTGTAACACACCATCATTTCAGCTATTCATACTTGTAGTTTTTCTTGTTCTCCATTGCTAAATACACATGATTCAATTAATTGAACAGGAACTACCAAGTATGTTGACCATTACAGTAGATCTCAACAACCACTGATCTACACAGGCACTTGTCTCAGATTTTTTTTCTATATACCTTTATATAACACAAGGTACTAAACTCGCATTTTTGAAAAATGTCAGCCGGTCGCGACATTCCGTTATATGCCGATTTCTCGGTTGTCAACCCCACTAAAACTAGTTATGTCGTAAATCTAAATTGATTTATCTACACAATGGTATATAACACGCCTACTTTTGTTGTCGGAATCATCCGTACCAATCCTACCCAAGTATGTCATTCGTAATTATTGGAAACACAAAACTCGCAGTAAATGATTAACTATAAAAATTATTTCAGAAAAAACTGTTAGTTTTTGTCTGAATAGAACTTATCACCCAGTTAGTAAAATTGTATAAGATACCGTGAAAAAAACTCAACAAGCGTTATTTGTGGTATGTCTAATAAGTTACGAGTTTCTTTTTTTAGACACAAATTTTCCCATTACGTCAATGTCATTCAGACTCTCTCTTGACTTTACGTATGAAATGAAATAAGATCAGATTACTCCGATAAACATTTAGACCTTCCCATAAAATTTGTCCAATCGGAAACAGAGATATATAAAGAGAGTGGGAAGATACCTTTTACTGCGAGATTTGTGTTTCCAATTTGGCGTCGGTAGACGAAATAATTACGATTGACATACTTGGGTAGGATTGCTACGGATGATTCCGACAACAAAAGTAGGCGTGTTATACACCACTGTGTAGAAAAATCAATTTAGATTTACGACATAACTAGTTTTAGTGGGGTTGACAACCGAGAAATCGGCATATAACGGAATTTCGCGACCGGCTGACATTTTTTCAAAAATGCGAGTTAAGTACCTTGTGTTATATTAAGGTATATATAAAAAAAAAAATTCTGAGACAAGTGCCTGTGCTGATCTACTGAGAAAGTAGACACAGAAGCCAATAATGTTGTTAAGATATGCCCATTAAGGTCTAGATTACTGACTTTGTTCAAGCATAGAATGTTGTATCAGTAACAGTTTATGCATGCATTTTGAGGTCTCCCAATTAGTCTATCAATCGGGTTCATATATGTCTTGAAAATGAAATTCATTTAAAACTGCTGCATAGTCAAGCGTTGAATGGATGTTGAAATTTCAACGTTGATTCAAATTTTCAAAATCAAATATGAAATGAACATTTTTTTTAACGTTGAGAAACAACATTGTTTCAACTAATCAACGTTTAGTGCCTGCTGGGAATGGTCCTATGCAGCCTTTAGACAGTAGGTAAAAAGTGTTTCTAATCAGAAGCGGATTTTACTTCTTCTTTTTTTTTTGGGGAGGTAGACCTTTACAAGTATCACTCCAAACTTTGTCTTGTCAGGGGTCCCAATTTTCAAAATCCTGGTTCCGCACCTATAATAAAGGACAAACAGACATGTTGAGCTTGCTTACCATTTTCCGAGAAGAAATTTGAAAATTCACAAAATGAAATCTAGAAAAAGTAATCGGTGATTTACAGATTATTGGGTTATCATGTGAGTGTGTTCTTTGTTGTTGTTGGGGTTAGGTTTTTTCCGAACAAAATAACATTGAACTCATTCTGCATAGTTGAGTTCAAATTAGTCTAAAGATAAATCTTTTACCGACACCTTTCCAATAATAATGAGATGCATGAACCCTCACATCTTGTCAGGAGACATATATTTTTTTAATTGGATATTTTTTTATCTACTAGTATATAAGTGGAATACCACCAAAACAAAAATAGGACAAAAAACACAATCCCCTTGAATTTTTAGTTGTAGGAAATTCACCCTGCATTTCATTGCTGAAATTTTATAATACAAAAGTCATAAACATATACCTCCGGGAATTTAAGCACCGATCCTTTTTATACGACCGCAAAATTTTTGCGTTCGTATTATGTTATGGCGATGTCTGCGTCGTCGTCCGAAGACATTTGTTGTCCGAAGACATTTTGGTTTCCAGACAATAACTTGAGTATAAGTGTATGGATCTCTATGAAATTGTAGCACAAGGTTCCATACCACAATAGAAAGATTGAGATTGAGTTTTGGGGTTATCATCTTGGCTGTTTAGGAATATGGGGCTAAAACAAGCATTTTTCTTTGTTTCAGGACAATAACTTGTGTATAAGTGTATGGATCTCTAATGAAATTTTACTACAAGGTTCCATACCTCAAAAGGAAGGTTTAAATTGATTTTGGGGGTCATGGTCCAAACCGTTTAGGAATTAGGGGCCGAAAAACTAGGAATTTCTGGTTTCTGGACAATAACTTGAGCTGCATAGTTGAGTTCAAATTAGTCTAAAGATAAATCTTTTACCAGCATATCAAAGAACCCCATATAAGTCTATGGATCGATATGAAATTGTACCACAAGGTTCAAAACCATAAAAAGGAAGGTTGTGGTTGATTTTGGGGGTTATGACCCTAACAGTTTTGTAAAAAGGGGCCAAAAACAATACTTTTGTAATACTTTGTTACAGTCCAAAATATCTGAATGTGAAATGAGCTAAGTCGTAGCTTATAAATTTCTTTGGAAACGCTATGGTTAGACACAGACCATTAATCTTTTTGTAAAGGGGCGCGCGGGCATTTTTGGGTGAACAAATAATTTTTCAACTTTAATCAAAACAATTGGTTTTTTTTACAATATCATACAGTAACAAGAATAAAAAATAAAATGCTCCGCTGGGCGCAGCTTGATACGACCGCAGAGGTCGAACCCAGAACAGTTGGGGCAAGTATGGACACAACATTCAAGCTTGATACAGCTCTGAATTTGGATTGTGATTAAATATTTGACACAGCATAGGTTTCTGACACAGAATGAATGTGGTCTAAGAACTTAAAAAAATTTAATTTACCTATTATGGTCCAATATCCAAAATCTAAATACATGGTTAGATTCAGCATATCAAAGAATCCAAAGAATTCAATTTTTGATGAAATCGAACAAAGTTGAATTTGGACTCTTTTGACCTCAATGTGGACCAATTTGATAACGGGCCCAAAAATCAAAATACATGGTTAGATTCAGCATATCAAAGAACCCCATATATTCATTTTTTGTTAAAATCAAACTAAGTTTAATTTTGGACCCTTTGCACCTTAATGTAGACCAATTTAAAAAACAGGACCCAAAATTAAAAATCTAAATACACGGTTAGATTTTGGCATATCAAAGAACCCCAATAATTCAATTTATGATGAAATCAAACAAAGTTTAATTTTGGACCCTTTTAACCTCAATATCCAATTTGATAGCGGGGCCCACAAATAAAAAATCTAAATACATGGTTAGATTCAGCATATCAAAGAACCCTATATATTCAATTTTTGTTGAAATCAAACAAAGTTTAATTTTGGACCCCAATTTGGACCAACTTGAAAACTGGGCCCAAAATCAAAAATCTAAATACATGTTTAGATTCAGCATATCAAAGAACCCCATATATTCAATTTTTGTTAAAATCAAACTAAGTTTAATATTGGACCCTTTGGACCTTAATGTAGACCAATTTGAAAACTGGACCCAAAATTAAAAATCTAAATACATGGTTAGATTCGGCATAACAAAGAAATAAATGTGGTCAAAGATTTTACAAATCTAATGCGCCATACTGTGCAATTAAAGATTACTTCTTGAAATTTTTCAATATTTGAAATTTGAAAAAAATAATATTTGAAGAATAATTCTTTAATTTCTGAAATCTGAAATGAGAAAAATTGACCCACAATTTCTTTTACCATCCTCCCCATTTTCCCAAAAATTCTTTTCCTCAAGATATGGTCATAATCTCAATTCAAATTTCCAATGGAGTTTGCAACCATAATTACCCATTTAAATTTACCATAGTGCTAACTTAATCTAGTTTATAATAGAATTTAAAATATGGTGACAAATCTTTCATATGGATTTTTTTGTAACAAAAAAAAGATGCAACATTTGCAGATATTTTTACTGGTCTTCCTTTATAAATATGCATTTCTTTAAACATAATTTAAAAGCAGTGTAAGGGAAGTAATCAAAACGTTGTATTTGGATAACCTCCCTTACACTGCTTTTAAATTGTCTTAATTGTTTATTAACTATTACTTTATACATAATTTAAAAGCAGTGTAAGGGAGGTAATTCAAATGATGTATTTGATTTATCTCCCTTGCACTGCTTTAAATTATGTTTTGTACTAAAGTATTTGTCCATTAACCAGGACAACCTTGTTTTTCCCCCTTTTTGCCCCTAATTCCTAAACGGTTTGAGCCATAACCCCCCAAAGCAAATCCTAACCATCCCTTTGTGGTATGGAATCTTGTGGTATAATTTCAGAGAGATCCATACACCGTTCCACAAGTTATTGTCTGGAAACTAGAAAATGCTTATTTTTGGCCCCTTATTCCTTAACTGTTGGTACCATAACCCCCAAAATCAATCCAACCTTCCTTTCGTGGTATTTAACCTTATGGTAAAATTTCATAGAGATCCATTCACTTAAACTAAAGTTATAGTGCGAAAACCAATGTGTCTTCGGACGACGACGACGACGACGACAACGCCAACGTCAACGTCATACCAATATACGACCGCATAAAAAGTAAAGATCAAATCACAGGTTGAAAGATTGGAAGAGTAGTTTGAATAATTTCAAATCATATTAAGGTATGGTGTGGACAAAACAACCCTTGATATCATTAAGGGCATACGATACAGTTACAGGGGAGGTAATGACGTTACTAACGTAAATTGTTATTTTCGCGACGTCAAACTACGACTTATCGGGAAAACATTCAGTTTTCGACTGATATTTATCATTCAAACTTATTTAACTTGAAAACGAGTTCATGGACCCCTCTTTTTTAAAATGCCATTTGGTTTGATTACGTAAGACGATAACGTGTGCAAATTTTCATGAAAACGTAAATAGTACAATTTTTTCAAATTAGATAAATATACAGCAAAAAATGATGTTTTTTTTCTACATTCATGAACATTTGATAAATATGAGTTATTTCTGAATAAAAATGTATAAGATTTTAGGATACTTATAAAATACAGAAATTACAAATTATTTAACAAAAACAATTTGTGTTTATCTTTTAAAACAAAAAGTTATGTCTTTCTTTCGAAAGGAAAATACGGCCACAAATCCGAATTTTGAGCAAATATACAAAATTTCGACCTCATTTTACTCAAAAAGTAGCACATGAAGGTATATTTTTTATTACATATTTGATTTAATCAGGTAAAAAATTGTCTATATGGAAATTTTTATCAAAATGTAAATACGGGATCAAAACTGTATCGTATGCCCTTAAGGTACAGTATTCGACAATCGATTGATTCGACAAGAGTTGATTTTTCCTTCAGGTTTTAATTCAATTCAATTAAAAAGAATGAATTGAATAGACACATTAACGATCGATTAATTCAACAAATCTTTATATACGATCGATTAAGATTGAACATTGTTTGTCGATTCAATCAACTCAATTTATGTATGATGGAGACTCGATCGTAACGATTGATACGATCGATAACGATTGAACATTGTTTGTCGATTCAATCAACTCAATGCATGTGTTATGATGAAGACTCGATCGTAACGATCGATAACGATTGAACGTCATATGTCGAATCAATCAACTCAATGTGTTTTGATGAAAACTCGATCGTAACGATCGATACGATCGATAACGATTGAAAGTCATATGTCGAATCAATCAACTCAATGTGTTTTGATGAAGACTTGATTGTAACGATCGATACGATCGATAACGATTGAACGTCATATGTCGAATCAATCAACTCAATGTGTTTTGATGAAGACTCGATCGTAACGATCGATGGCTTCGGCTATATAGTGTCATACTTAGGTTATGGTCAGAGTAAGGGTAATAGTAAGACTGTATTAAATATGTCTTCTAGCGTTGTAGACTGTGTCTATATGCCGCCTAGCGCCGTAGGCTATGTAATTGTGTCAGACCCAGGTTAGTGTTAGAATTAGGGCAACAGTAAGACTGTAATAAATATGCAATCTACCGCCGTAGACTGTGTTGATGTGCCTTCTAACGCTATAGGCTGTGTATATGCCGCCTAGCGCCGTAGGCTATGTTATCGTGTCTAGCTTAGGTTAGGGTTAGAGTTAGGGTAATAGTAAGACTGTCATAAATATGCCATCTAGCGCCGTAGACTGTGTTGATGTGCCTACTAGTGCCGTAGGCTGTGTCTATATGCCACCGCGCCGTAGGCTATGTAAATGTGTCAGATTCAGGTTAGGGTTAGAATTAGGGCAACAGTAAGACTAATAAATATGCAATCTACCGCCGTAGACTGTGTTGATGTGCCTTCTAACGCTATAGGCTGTGTATATGCCGCCTAGCGCCGTAGGCTATGTTATCGTGTCTAGCTTAGGTTAGGGTTAGAGTTAGGGTAATAGTAAGACTGTCATAAATATGCCGCCTAGCGCCGTAGGCTATGTAATTGTGTCAGACCCAGGTTAGTGTTAGAATTAGGGCAACAGTAAGACTGTAATAAATATGCAATCTACCGCCGTAGACTGTGTTGATGTGCCTTCTAACGCTATAGGCTGTGTATATGCCGCCTAGCGCCGTAGGCTATGTTATCGTGTCTAGCTTAGGTTAGGGTTAGAGTTAGGGTAATAGTAAGACTGTCATAAATATGCCATCTAGCGCCGTAGACTGTGTTGATGTGCCTACTAGTGCCGTAGGCTGTGTCTATATGCGGCCTAGCGGCGCCGTAAGCTATGCTAGTGTTAGATTTAGGTTAGGGTTAGATTTAGGGTAATAGTAAGACTGTAATAAATATGCCTACTAGCGCCGGAGGCTGTGTCAGTATGCCACCTAGCGCCGTAGGCTATTTTATTGTGTCATACCTAAGTTAGGGTTAGAGTTAGGGTAATAGTAAGACTGTATTAAATATGTCATCTAGCGCTGTAGACTGTGTTGATGTGCCTTCTAGCGCCGTAGGCTGTGTCTATATGCCACCTCGCGCCGTAGGCTATGTAAATGTGTCAGATTCAGGTTAGGGTTAGAATTAGGGCAACAGTAAGACTAATAAATATGCAATCTACCGCCGTAGAATGTGCTGATGTGCCTTCTAGCGCCGTAGGCTATGTCAATATGCAACCTAGCGCAGTAGGCTTTGTTCTTGTGACAGAATTCGGTTAGGGAAAGAGTGAAGGCTGTAAACATGTATTAAAAATCATTAGACTGCATGATCCGTTGATTGTGTCAATATACCTCCAAGGTGAAGCGCCGTATGTTCATTCTTGTGTGCTTGACTTAATAGTATAGGTTAGGGTTAGAGTTAAAACTAGAGTTAGAGTTAGGGTTAGACTGTATTGAATGTGCAATCTAGTGCCGTTAGCTGTGTCAATGTGCCATCCAGAAATGTGTGCTGTGTCCATGTCCCTTCTAGCTCCATTGGCCGTGTCAATGTGCCATACAGCACCGTAGTCTGTATCAAGGTGCCATCTAGCGCCGTGAACAATTTACAGAGTTGATTAATCTTATACCATATTTCTAATATGAAGAAACAGCAGATAGATCGATACGATCGTGCAACGTTTAAAATATGAAAATAGAGTTGACTGAGTTGATTATATTGATCAACTGTGGCCCAATCGTAACGATTGAATACGATCGATACGATCGTGCAACGTTTAAAATATGAAAATAGAGTTGACTGAGTTGATTATATTGATCAACTGTGGCACAATCGTAACGATTGAATACGATCGATACGATCGTGCAACGTTTAAAATATAAAAATAGAGTTGACTGAGTTGATTATATTGATCAACTGTGGCACAATAGTAACGATTGAATACGATCGATACGATCGTGCAACGTTTAAAATGTGGAAATAGAGTTGACTGAGTTGATTATATTGATCAACTGTGGCACAGTCGAAACGATTGAATAAGACCAATACGATCGTGCAACGTTTAAAATATGAAAATAGAGTTGACTGAGTTGATTAAATTGTTCAACTGTGGCACAATCGTAACGATTGAATACGATCGTTACGATCGTGCAGGGTTTGAAATAAGAAAAGAGTTGACTGAGCTGATGATACGATCGTGCAGGGTTTGAATTAAGAATAGAGTTCACTGAGTTGATGATATTGTTCAACTGTAGCACAATCGTAACGATTGAATAGTCGTATCGTGCAGGGTTTGAAATAAGAATAGAGTTGACTGAGTTGATTATATTGATCAGCTGTGGCACAATCGTAACGATTGAATACGATCGATACGATCGTGCAGGGTGTGAATTAAGAATAGAGTTCACTGAGTTGATGATATTGTTCAACTGTGGCACAATCGTAACGATTGAATACGATCGATACGATCGTGCAACGTTTAAAATATGAAAATAGGGTTGATTGAGTTGATTATATTGATCAACTGTGGCACAATCGTAACGATTGAATACGATCGATACGATCGTGCAGGGTTTGAATTAAGAATAGAGTTGACTGGGTTGATGATATTGTTCAACTGTGGCACAATCGTAACGATTGAATACGATCGATACGATCGTGCAGGGTTTGAATTAAGAATAGAGTTGACTGGGTTGATGATATTGTTCAACTGTGGCACAATCGTAACGATTGAATACGATCGATACGATCGTGCAGGGTTTGAATTAAGAATAGAGTTGACTGGGTTGATGATATTGTTCAACTGTGGCACAATCGTATCGATTGAATACGATCGATACGATCGTGCAAGGTTTGAAATAAGAAAATAGAATTGACTGAGTTGATTATATTGTTCAACTGTGGTACAATCGTAACGATTGACTACGATCGATACGATCGTGATCCGACTGCAATATACAGAAACATTTGACAGAATTGATTATAATAATAGCACAGTTGACTGAGTTGATATATCCTGACATGAATGAAGTATGTTAATTTGGTACAATTGATTGAATCGACAAACTGATACGATCGAGTACAGTTGACAAGATAATTATACTACAAAATAAAATGTGTCGAATCAATCGATTGTCGAATACTGTACCATACTCCTTGATATAGCACTATTGCAGATAGTTATATTTATTGCAGTTCTTTAAAAAGATAAGCATTTTTTAGTGGATTGAATGAGCTAAATGTGAGTCAATGAAAGTGGATCCTGAAATTAGCAGAACACAGGAATGCACATCGTGTTGTCTGCTAAGCATACATACCCAAACTCGTAATTGAAAGTATCGGAAAACAGGAAATGGGTGTCCACAGATCAAAAAAGTGCTTACAGATTACAAATCATCACTGTCAAGCTACTGATCATTTATAAAGTCCTTTTGTTAAGGCATAGGAAAGAAACCATAGATGGATATTTCTGGATACACAATATAATACATGAAATAAAGAGTGTCTAAAAATGAAGAGAACATTTAATTACCTGTCAGAAGGTGTGTCATAGATCAATATATTTCGGCGTCCGTCCGTTTGTTATAAAAGATTCGCGTCTCTAATTGTTCTAACTACATTTATCCTTGAATATTTATCATTCACAAGTCTTCCCAAAACCGTTTTTAAAAGTTTGTATGTGTGACATTGTATATATTTTATTTTATCTTACTTTCACACTGTCATAAAAAAAATTATATGTTTTAAACATATATGCTTCCATCTGAAGGCGTCGAATATCTTTTTAAAGATAGTTCTTGTTTAGAAATACATGTGGATGATAACAGGCTGTATACATGGCCAGGATACTACGTGCCTGACACGCAAGAATAAGTTTCCATTATTTTGTTGAAAAGCGGCTCGCCTAAAGGTAAGCCTACAGTTTTATGCAACTTGTCTTAACGGCATGTTTATACGGAATAGTTTCTTCATATA
Organism: Mytilus coruscus; assembly: GCA_017311375.1. NCBI lineage: Eukaryota > Metazoa > Mollusca > Bivalvia > Mytilida > Mytilidae > Mytilus > Mytilus coruscus. The sequence goes on from CM029599.1 coordinate 89,854,882, forward strand.
CGCAATTAAATTTTTGTGTACTATATCTGCGTATTTTTTACCTCGATAATAATGGAGTACGGTTTCCCCCCGAAATGATGAAACTCTGTCAACTCACCTTGCATGACGCGAGTCGATTTTTGATAATATAATGGAAACGTTCTCTTGGCTGCGTGTGAAATAGTACATTGGACGTGTATACACATCTTCGCTAGCCAAGGGTTACGCCACAGAGGAGGGGACTGGATCATAACCCTTGGCTGGCGGACATGGTGTATACAGAGCTTCGACGTTTGATCATTAAATAAATTATTAACTTTTTGAGAAAAAAATTCAATCTAAATTAAAGTAAATCAGGCAGTTTACATAGGGGAATAGGGAAGAATGACTCTTTTGAGTAAAGGTCACTTTTCAATGGTCATAGCAACAGGACACTTAAATTCTGTGGAAATTTTCGTTTACATCTTTTGAATCATGCATTGATCCCTTTGATGAGTACTTTGGTGTATAATGTTCATACAGAAGACGAAAAAAACAATTATTGATTTTGAGTTCAGAAGAGTCGAGGATCAATGCTGCAGCTGCAGTTTTAAATATACAAAATCTGCGAATATGTTTGGTTTTAAGTCAATATCCTATATAAATGATACATCAAGTTTTCGTTCACCTGAGTGGATTATGATTCTTGGAAAGGGGTATGCCTCTTTCTATTTGAGGCAGTCACTCAATGACCAAACGATACAAAAAATATTTTAAAAAATTAAAATTATAGTCCTCATCTCTTCAAATAGCTTTACATAGTTCAATTTAGGTGATACACCTTCGCTGGTTTGGTAGTGGATCCTGTACTTTTTTGTAACTTTTATCTCTAGCCAGAAGATAAAAGGTCTGTTGTTTTTATCATGTAATCATGTAATCTTGTCCAATTAAATATTTCTACATCTTAGCCTTTCCTTAAGATTATGGTGCTGATCTGCTGGTATACTACTTTATGGTGTTATAGTCTATTTGAGTTTCCACGCTAAATTATTTTTAAAAAAGAGTGCACAAGCTGAAATGCCTAGCCTGCTTTAATTATCATGATTGAACTTATGTTCAAAGTCTGTAATATGAAGGTTTTACTACAAGTATCACATTAACTTATGTAAGTGAGGTAAAGCTTAGAGGAATCACGCCTGAAAGACATACACACCTTAAAATCATACCATACCACAAATATAGTTACATTTTTGCTTATAGCATCTGAGACTCTTGTTTATAATATCTGATAAACAGACATAATTACGAAAACTAAACATCGACCAATAAATGAACCATAGAAGAGGCTCCAAAGAGAACGAATAGCTCACCTCACATGCACTTGTTTCTGATTTTTTTAATTCCTATATACCTTATAAAGGTAAAACAAAATTCGGAAGACATATGCCATTTTGATATTTATTTTTTTCCTTCATTGCAATCAATTATATAGTAACAAGTTAAATTTACTTTCAAGGACAATAAATTCAATAAGCGATCAATTGACAATTTCGGCCAAGTTGACTTGTTTGTAGATTTTGTTTTGCTGAATACTTTAGCTGCTTATTACAATTTTCTCTATCTTTTATAGTTTCTGCAAAATAAAACACAAACAATTAGTAAAATATGACTTCTCAGGGCATTTACTCCTATAGGGAGCCAATTGACGATTCCTCCGTGTTGACTTACTTGTAGATCATATTTTGTTGAACATTTTTACTATGGAAATATTCCCTTTACCTTCTAGTGTTTCCTGAATAGTGTGGAAAACTGATTTGCCGAACTGGCGGACGGAAGGACGGAGTGCAAACCTAAATTCCCCTTCGGCTTTGGCGGTAGGGGACTAATAATTCTAAATGTTCATTTGACGATTTCTGTCAAGTTGACTTATTTGTAGATCTTCAACGATTGTTCTTGGCATTTTTACTGTTTAAAAAGTTTCTCTCTTTCTCTGTTATACTTTCCAAGATAATATGCAAAAACCGCGAATTTTCTAAAATTAAAATGATATTTCAGTGGGAAAAACTCCAAAATTATCCGATTTTTCTGAAAACTCCGCAAGCGATAGACCTTTTCTGAAAATGTGACAGCCGATAGACCTTACCTGCTGATTATTTTTCCCATGTCAGATTTACTCTAGCTGCTTAAGTTTTTGAGATATAAGCCAAAAACGGAATTTTACCCCCATGTTCTATTTGTAGCACCAGCGGCTAAGGTTAATGATGGATCAAATCCCCGGAATTTAGGTCAGGGGATCTTTATATTGAAGTCAAGGTCAGATGAACCCTCCAAGACAACAAATGTATATCATGCAATGATTCCATACATCAGTTATAGCTGACCTATTGCTGATAGTATCTGATAAACTGAGAAATTCATGAAACATGTAAAAGAGGTCAAGGTCATGTGTAACCTGCCAGACAGACATGTATACCTTACAAAGTTACAATCATTCCATACACCAAATGATGATGACATATTGCTCATAGTATCTGAGATATGGACATGAAAAGCTTGCCTTGGTCACTGATCCATGAAATGAGGTCGAGGTCAGGTGAACCCCTTCTGACCTTGCAATGATCCCACATATCAGATATAGTTATCCTATAAGTCATAGTAAGTGAGTATTTCACATGACAAAAAAGATGCACTCTTTTTCAACCAGTTGCTGAACCATGAAAATGAGGTCAAGGACAATGGAAATGTGACAGACGGAAAGTTCGTAATATAAGGCATCTGCATAAAAGGTATAAAGCATCCAGGTCTTCTCCCTTCTGAAAAAGGTTAATACAAATAGTTTTACACTGCCACCAGATAGTAATCCCTACAAGTGTATGTTGCATTCTGTGACTTTCATCACAGGTGAGAAAAAAAAAAAGAACTGTGTGAAGCATTTTGTAGAAAGTTGATAATCTGTTCTTTTTTTCATTTTGGCCAATCCACTGATCAAGGGAGAGGGATTTTTCATGCTCAATCTTTAAAAAAACAACTGTATGAAGTGTTTTTTTTTTTTGAGAAGGGAGAATAGAAGATGGCTTAACCCTATATATTCAAAATAATCAATGACTTCGCAGGAAAATTTGATTTAGTTTCAAATGTATTGTACAGGCTGTATTTGTTTTATTAATTGATAGGTTTTTTAAAAATCTGATTTTAAATGGCAATTTCGTACAAAATTGTTAAGAGTTTGTTGTTATTCTTATATCATATGGTACTATTTTCAAAATTCATATGAATTTATATTTACATTGTATTATCACAAATACAAAAACAGATGTATTTATTATAACTGCACACAAATATACACATGTACTGTAAGTATGATATAAATTTTGTACTAATTTTTATTGTTCCCTCTTATCATTTTCTTTACTTTTTTAAAACTATATCTGAAAGACTTGACAATCCCAGCAGTAAGTATAGTTTTAATACTCTGACCCCAGCTAGAATTGGTAACAATTTTCTGTATGCTTCTTGTAACATAGTCATCGCAATGACTCTCATGAGCCAAGTTCCGTATAATTTCCTCCATGTCTGGTAGGCCACCTGATCGCTTACGAAGTACCACCATATTGACATGGACTGACTTTGGCAAGAGATTCAGGTGATGGAATTGTGATATATGTGTTGGGTACTGTTCTAGACGATTTTCATCTTTATGCCAGATCACATGATTTTCACCCTCAATTATTTTTTCATACAATTGTCTAAAATAAGGTAGGTTGGGTTTCACAATATTTGACACTTTATTCTTATCTTCTCCGAATTGCATTCTGAAATCCCCTGAATATGACAGACTTGTTATTTTTGTATACAACTCTTCTTCAGTGAATGATTCTGGAAGTAAAAGCAATGCAGCATGCATAGCACTTTGTAAATTAATGTGCATAGCAGATAATAAATGTTTATTTGTTGGTATAACTAAAAGTTTGACCGGCTTGTGAAGTCGACCACTCACATATAGTGTATCCCAGTCTAATAAATCTGTAACAAGACGGTCAGTACTGATAACCCCATATTTAATTAATGTTCCTTCATGTTGAACAAGAGTGTTAAAATATATTCCTGCTCCATAATTATCCTGAATTTTTGCTACTCTTTTTGGACCAAAAAACCTCAGAAATGAGTAATGTTTGGGATACATTTTAATGTTATGCTGATGCCACTTTTGTGGATCATCCACCACAAAAATATAATCCAGCATGTTTTTACTCATGTCAGCATGTCCTGTCTGTTTAAAAACACCAGATCCATAGGCAAAGGCCATTTGCATTCCATCATTTGGGAAACTGCCAATAATTCTTTGATGGACATCTTCACGCTTTACTAAAGTAGATGTCCAGCGTACAATAGTATGGAAATTCAACCTAATCATTTTATCAAAGTTTCATATATTTCGCTGTTATTTATTTTTTCTTCAATTGATCATCTACAAATACACCCATCTTTTGAACATCTTCCATTTTCAACATGTCTAATTGTTTTCTACCCTGCCTAATAAGGTACTCTATATGTAAAGTTTCTGTACGTGGAATATGTGCGTTCTTTTTAAATTGGACTTTTACATAACTGTCAATTCCAGGCTTCTGTTTACCAATCTTTAAAAATTCTCTATATAATAACAAAACCTCTTTTTGAATCTTACTGTGACGTATCATACTGATTGATCATCACCTAAAAAGAAAAATAATTATAAAATTGAATTCTCAAATTTAATAAACAGCTGTGCCACGAGCGCATGATACACCCGTCGTCTTGTGTGTGAAGTTTTATGCAATAATTATAAATAGTTTCTGAGATACGGCGCAACATGTGAAAAAAAACCTTTTTTTACAAAAAACTCAATAACTCTAAAATAAAATTTTAAATCATCACCAAAAAGTATAGAGATCTTTAGATTAATATAACTAAGAAGTGTGTTAAGTTTTAAGCAATAATCATAAATCGTTTTTAAGATACGGCACTACATGTGAAACCACCCCTTTTTTTACAGAAAACTCAATAACTCTAAAACAAAATTTTGAATCATCACCAAAAAGTATACAGATCTTCAGATTAATATAACTAAGAAGTGTGTAAAGTTTTAAGCAATAATCATAAATCTTTTTTGAGATATGGCGCGACATGTGAAAATAAATAGCTGAGCCACAAGCGCATGATACGCCCGTCGTCTTGTGTGTGAAGTTTTATGCAATAATCATAAATAGTTTCTGAGATACGGTGCAACATGTAGAAAAGCCCCCTTTTTTACAAAAAAACTCAATAACTCTAAAATAAAATTTTGAATCATCACCAAAAAGTATACAGATCTTTAGATTAATATAACTAAGAAGTATGTAAAGTTTCAAGCAATAATCATAAATCGTTTTTGAGATACGGCACGACATGTGAAAACCCCCCCTTTTTTTGCAAAAAACTCAACAACTCTAAATTAAAATTTTGAATCATCACCAAAAAGTATAGAGATCTTTAGATTAATATAACTAAGAAGTGTGTAAAGTTTTAAGCAATAATCATAAATCGTTTTTGAGATACGCCGCGACATATGAAATTAGTGAAGAATGATAAAAGTGATGCTACCCAAATTTGAAATTGATCTGAGTTTTGTGGTAATAAGCATTGTGTGTGAGTCTCATAACATTTGGTTGAGGCTAACTTAAGTAGAGAACAGAAACTAAAAATTCAGCAATTTTTTTATTTGTAAACATCCATAACTCTAGAATGGTTGTGTATATGTTTTATAACATTTGGTTGAGACAAACTAAAGTTAGAGAATGGAAACGAAAAATTCAGCAATTTACAATCTCATTAAAATCCTTAGGGCAGTGTAGCGTATCGGAACATCGGATTTTAATGAGAATGACTAAAGTTAGAGAATGGAAACGAAAAATTCAGCAATTTTTTCATTTGTAAAGGGGCATAACCCTAGAACAGTAATCAAACAGCTCTGAATGGTAAAGATTGCTTTAATTTATCAGAAGAAGTAAAATTGAATACTGCATTGTATAAAGCATTGGTTGTAGTTGATTCAACTACCATTATGCACAAATAAAGATAACTCCAATTTTCAAAGAAGACTTTGAAATATTTTTAGGAATGAAGGATAAAAATTGCTTTAATTTATCAGTGGAAGGCAGAATTAAACATTGCATTGTATAAAGCATTGATTGTAGTTGATTCAACTATAATCATGTACAGAGGAAGATAACTCCAATTTTTCAAAAAATTACTTGATATTTAGAAAAAAAAATGAAAATTTAGCAATTTTTCCATTTGTAAAGGGCATAACTCTGGAACAGTAAAAGTGACGGCACAAAAATTCAAACTTGATCTGTATATTGTGGTAATAAGCATTGTGTAGAAGTTTCATAACATTTGGTTGAGGCAAACTTAAGTTAGAGAACGGAAACGAAAAATTTAGCAATTTTTCCATTTGTAAAGGGGCATAACTCTAGAACGGTCCGCCGTAGCGGAGGGGACATAAAAAACACACCCCTGTTTTAGTTACAAAGTCACATAACTCAAAAAGTTTTAATCTTATTTTCACCAAAAAGTATACAGATTGTTTGACCATCATAAGAAACAATTATGTTAAGTTTCATGAAATTTGGATAAGCTGTTCTTAAGTTACGGTGCAACATGTTTACAACGGACAGAAGGACAGATGGACGCGGACATTTGTATAACATAATACATCCCATCAAAATTTTGACAGGCGTATAAAAAGGGACAAAACAAAAAATGAAAAAAACCTTGAGGTCAGATGTCCAACATAACTGCTGTTTCAGAAATTTCTAAAAATGTTCCAACAGACAATTTTGAACTAAAACAAAAACAAGAGTGTTCAATTGCACAAATTGGAATGTCTCTCTTGTTTTTATCATGATTGAATTTTTGTTGCAAGTCTTCAAGATAAAGGTGTTACAACAAGTATCACAAAAACTTAACATTATCAATGATACATCAAAATGAGGTCATGGTAATACATGTATGAACCACAGCTAGACAGACATGTATACCATGTTATCATTGATCATCATTTTATACACCAAATATAGATGGTTAATTGATAAAAGTTCCTTAATATGGAATATTTTGGAAGTTTTCATAGAAAAGTAATGGTCAAATGTTGGTGTGTCAAAATTTTGCACTTTGGACAATTCTGTTTTTTTTAATTTGCCCTAATCACTGTTCCATGATAACATATTAATTCAAATTCAATACTTGTATCTGTTTTAACAATTGAAATAGAACAAAATACAAAAGAATTAAAGACAAGCACACTGGCACTATTATGATAATTATTTGAAAGAATTAATTTAATAACATCGATAATTTGACATTAGAATTTAAGGGTAGAGCAATTGGCATTCCAATTAATTAACATTTTGACAATTAAAACTCTAATATTAGACAATAAACTTGAGTCCCAACTCCCAAATCCAATCATTAAACATCCCGTCTTCCATTTCACAGGGTAATTATATATATATATATGTTTCTATTTGTTCTTACAACTACCACCATGACTAGTGACAAATCCAAGCTTTTCACAGTTATTTTAGTCTATGTTTCATTTGTACTGAGGTCAGACCTTTAATCCAACAGTACACTCCACTAGTATGACAGTATTATAATCTGACAATTCAAGTTTGACAGTCCTATAACAGGGTTCGACACTAACGCTATACCGCTAGCCAGAGGCTAGTAAAAATTAGGGAGAGCTAGTAAAGTTTTCATCACAGTAGTCCGATGGGCTAGTCAAAATTTTGTTTAAAACTATGAATTTAACAAAATTTTAATTGTCAACAAATCCCAGATTTTTCAAATCAGCATTTGGTTTTCACAGCAAAACTTCCGTTTCCGTTTATTGATTTAGTTGATACTAACACAGATGTTGCATGAAGGTATGTATATAGAAATCCTACGAAAACATTGAGCTGCTCTTTATGTTCGTGGTTTTTTGCATCAAATCATCCTTTATATCACATAAACCTAACTGCAATTGTAAAACTTCATTTACTCCCCACCTTATAGCAATCCAGAGCACATAATTTGAAACCATTCTTTACACAATAACGGGTAAGATTTCAATTTGTTGTCAAATCTTTAAATCTTGTCTTTAATGTGAAAAAATATTGACACTCCGATAAACTCAAACTAAGTTGCTATTTTTATTTTGGCATTGCACAACACCAGGAAGACATCAAATTTTGGTAACCCTTTGATTTATTATTCCCTTTTTGGTATCAAGAGCTTGCTTTCAGCAACTGCAAGCATTCATTTTTGGAATACATCTTTTGTGTTTCCTCATGTTATTTCAACTTCAACCACAAAAAGAGTTACATGTACGTGCATGTATGTCAACAGAAATTCTCAGTATCAACTTTGACATAGTGAACAGAAATGGAAACAGTATAGGTAAGCTTATGTGAAAACAAGATTTATCCTCTGCCACAGCACAAAAAGAATATTTGTTAATTTGGTCATAGTCATGATAGTTTTGTCTACAGTTGTTTTTTTTTTTTCTTGATGTGAACACATATAATATTTTTGTACAATTTAAATTGGTTGAAATATATAGCAAATTTCTGAACACAAAATAATATTTGTGTTTATCTCACATTGTCTCATGAGAAAACAAGAGTGCACACGCTGAAATGTCTTGCCTTCTTTACTAATTGTTGATATTATGTTGATAGTCCTAAATATAAAGCTTTACTACAACTATCACATAAACTTAACATGATCAAAGAAAATGAGGTCAAGGTCATATAAACCAAACAAAAAAATACATGTACACCTTACAATCATTCAATACAATAAATATAGTTGACCTATTGCTTATAGTTTCTAAGATACAGACTTAACCAAGAAAACTAAAGATTGACCAATGAACTATGAAAATGAGGTCAAGGTCAGATGAACCATGCCAGGCAGAAATGTATAGCTTGCAATCCTTTTATACAACAAATATAGTTGACCTATTGCTTATAGTATAAGAAAAACTGACCAAAACACAAAAACTTAACACTGAGCAATGAATCGTGAAAATGAGGTCAAGGTCAAATAAAACCTGCAAGACTGACATGTGCATCATAAAATATTTCCATACACCAAATATAGTTGACCTATTGCATTAGAAAAAAAGACCAAAACTCAAAAACTTAACTTTGACCACTGAACCATGAAAATGAGGTCAAGGTCAGAAGACACCTGCCAGCTAGATATGTACACTTTACAATCATTCCATACACCAAATATAGTAGACCTATTGCATACAGTATAAGAAAAACAGACCAAAACACAAAAACTTAACTATAACCACTGAACCATGAAAATGAGGTCAAGGTCAGATGACACCTGCCAGTTGGACATATACACCTTACAGTCCTTCCATACAACCAATATGCTAGACCTATTGCTGAGATATGGACTTGACCACGAAAACTTAACCTTGTTCACTGATCCATGAAATGAGGTCGAGGTCAAGTGAAAACTGTCTGACGGGCATGAGGACCTTGCAAGGTACGCACATACCAAATATAGTTATCCTATTACTCATTATAAGAGAGAAATTAACATTACAAAAAATCAACTTTTTTTTCAAGTTGTCACTTAACCATGAAAATGAGGTCAAGGACAATGGACATCTGACAGATGGAAACTTCATAACATAAGGCATCTATATACAAAGTATGAAGCATACAGGTCTTCCACCTTCTAAAATATAAAGCTTTTAAGAAGTTAGCTAACGCCACCGCCGCATCACTATCCCTATGTTGAGCTTTCTGCTACAAAAGTCGCAGGCTCGACAATAAAAATGATCCACAACAAAAATACAACCAAATTTAACAAATAAATAAATTAAAACTAGAGGCTCTCAAGAGCCTGTGTCGCTCACCTGTATTTACTGATGCTTTGGAAATTATGTAAAATAAGGTTAAAATCATAATTAATAGTATTAGATATTAGATATTATAATGATATCTAGGATAATAACAAAAAACTGCAAAATTATTGTAAAATTACTAACTATGGGGCAGCAACCCAACAGCATGTTGTCTGATTCGTCTGAAAATTTCAGGGCAGATAAATCTAAATCTGATGAACATTTTTGCCACCTGTCAGATTTGCTCTAAATGCTTCAGTTTCAGAGATATAAACCAAAAACTGCATTTTACCCCCATGTTCTATTTTTAACCAAGTCGGCCATGATGGTTGGAAGGCGGGATCATCAGACAAATTTTTTAAACTAGATACCCCTATATTGATTATGGCCAAGTATGGCTAAATTTGTCTCAGTAGTTTCAGAGAAGAAGATTTTTGTAGATTACAAAAATTTACGAAAAATTGTTAAAAATTGACTATAAAGGGCAATAACTCCTAAAGGGGTCGACTGACAATTTTGGTCATGACGACTTATTTGTAGATCTTACTTTGATGAACATTATTGCTGTATACAGTTTATCTCTATCTATAATGATATTCAAGATAATAACCAAAAACGGCAAAATTTCCTTAAAATTACCAATTCAGGGGCAGCAACCCAACAACAGGTTGTCAGATTTGTCTGAAAATTTCAGGGCAGATAGATCTTGACCTGATAATCAGTTTTACCCTTTATCAGATTTACTCTAAATGCTTTGGTTTCAGAGATATAAGCCAAAATCTACATTTTACCCTATGTTCTATTTTTAGCCATGGGGGCCATCTTGGTTGGTTGGCAGGGTCATCGGACACATTTTTTAAACTAGATACCCTAATGATGATTGTGGCCAAGTTTGGTTAAATTTGGCCCAGTGGTTTCAGAGGAGAAGATTTTTGTAAAAAGCTAACGACGACGGACGCCAAGTGATGAGAAAAGCTCGCTTGGCCCTTTGGGCCAGGTGAGCTAAAAATGTGACAATTCTGCTTTTATTGGTACCAAGTTGTTTAAAATCAAACCAGAAATGACCCAAAATAATTTTTTTTTAATATGTAGTTTTATATGAAATAATATATATACAGTAGTGGCCAGTATTCAGGTATTTGTCACTTCCGTGAATATTTCGTCTGCTATTTTATTCATAGGAACTGTACTTATCATCACTGCATGTTAAATTTGAAAGAAAAATCCTTTATTTCGAAAATATCTAGTGATATATATAATACAGTTCCTAAAGCTAACGGTAATCATTTTATTGCTTTCAAAACTCATTTCTTACTTAAAATTTTTTTTTTTGGGATTATCTGGAATCCTTTTATAAGTGGTCTATTAGGACTATTAATAGATTTCCTTTTCCTTTCATAAATTTATGATAAACTGGCCCTCCATACATATTTACTGCGCATGGGCAGATTTACTGATGACCCACTTGTTTTGTTGATTTTAAAATTTATTTCAGATATTTTTGGGGAAATGAGATAAACTACTCAAAATTGATTTGTTAGTGAATCGATTTATATTAAATTTGATACAGTTTGTATATACTAAAGTAGAAATGCATACGATCAAAGCCCTATGTGGGAGGATTTACCGGACTGCATCGTACATCATTTACATGTACATGCGTAGTGAAAAATTCCAAGTGACGAATACTTACAATGTATGGCCACACTCTGTACATGTCACAGACACTTGACTCTGTAAAAGAAATCAACTTACATGTATATACCTTGGAAAGTGATGTGTGTGTCCACATGCACTTGTTTCTATCAATGAGGAGGTCTACTTTCGTATTTCTATTATATATATTAATAGTCGACCTTCCAATAATCATAATTGATAGAAAGAAGTGCCTGTGTGTGTGTCCCATCACCAATGCCACCAAACTTGCTGATAGGACACACACACACACACAGGCACTTCTTTCTATCAATTATCATGATTATTGGAAGGTCGACTATATAATATACAATAGAAATATGATAGTCGACCTTCTCATTGCTAGAAACAAGTGCATGTGGACACACACACCACTTGGTGACCAAGCTTCGAAAGCGTGCAATCTGATCATCAGATCGTGTAAGAATGAATACTTATAAACTTTTCATTTATGGTTACATTTATACTCTTACATGTTTTGATGTTTGCTCTTGACAAAGTGAAGATAGGGTCAATTCTTGAATGTAAGGGAGATAATTCTACGACGTAAATTAAGTACGGAGAAGATATGTTGTAAATCCGGACAGTTTTAAAAATAAATGTGGACACACAAAAATGTCTCATTATTATGCGATATGTATCCTGGCTTTTTTAAAACCACATGCGCTGAATGGAAAAGAGGAAGAACACATTAAATAAGTGAAAATAAGTTGAGATAGCACATAAAATACAAAAACAGGGCATAGAAAAGTTTCTAAACAATATCAATATTAACAATGCAGCTGGGTCTGATCTCATCCATGGAAAAATCTTAAAACAGTGCAAGACATCAGAGATATATATTTAGTAAATCCGCCAAGAGTTCCCGCCATATTGTTTATTTACACACAGCTATATCGTACAGAAAACAACCAAATAATAATAGAATGCAACCTATATCTACACCATTCAGGTAAGAATCAATTAACATATTATAGGCACATAATTTACTGTTATTTTCAGCTATTTTTAGTAATATTTAATCAATTTAAAGGCAAATTTATGTCCCGATTCAAGAAGCCCAAATTTCAAGTTCATTACTCGATATGGCTCCCGACTTTTGGAACAAAATTAAAGAAAACTAAGCAATATATTGAATTCGTAATTGTTTAAACAATGACATATAAGGTGTTAAAAAGGTTTTCTGATATCATATTTGGACAGGGATTGTCCTGAATTAAAATATCATTGGATGAAAATACGACTTGAAATGTCTTAAAAATGGCCCCTCGTGGACAGTATTAAGCACAATCTCGACCTACCGAATTCTCATTTGTAATGAAATGCTACCCTAAAACAATTTTTATACGGAATACTTGACATCATACTTATTTAAAAGACAGATAAGTCTCTGAAAATATATATTATTCATCGTATGTTACCCCCTTTATTTCCCTTTTCCTTTCCCACAACTGCCATTGCTTTAAGAACCCTGATACATGTCAGAAAAGCATGTTGTATATCATATTTGTCTTTTTGTTTCATTGCTTTGTACTTAAACATGTTAAATCAGACGTTAATTTTCCTTGTTCGAATTGTTCATTTCAGGCCTTTTTTAGCTTACTAAACACAAGGATGTTAACTAACATATAATATAAGTCCTTGCTAAGCAGCATGAGTTTTGCTTCGTGTTGAAGGCCATATGGTGATTTACTGTTTCTATTCTCTAGGTCATTTGGTCTCTGGTGGAGAGTTGTCTCATTGGCAATCATACAACATCTTATCTTATATATATACATTTTGTACTTGTACTTATTAAGAACCCTAAGAGATACAGCATCTATTCATGAATGATCCATGTTGATTCAGGATTTTGATATTAAAAGATGGGCCGCAAATAAAACTTGAGAACATGATTTTGTCTTAAGATTTCATCCAATATTGAAAACGATTCAATTTCAAAAGAGACATTTAAAACTTCAATATTTAAAAGGCGTAAACATTAGGGGATTTCATGTAGAAAAACTAAAAAAAATATGTTAATCAATATTTTTTTTGTTCTTTTTGTTGCTTACAATGCACTATTTATGGTAACCATCAAATCAGCAAATTACAAATAAATGTTTACATTTGTATATATATAGAAGAACAAAAACTGTAAATGTGGACATGGTCTTGAAAGTACCGTGTAAAGTGCTGTATAAAGTGAAGATAAATTAGTTTTTAATGATTTAATTTTTTTTTCAGAATGCCGAAAAAAAGACTAAAGACAAAAGGCATAAATGAAATGATCATCAAGATGATATAGTGGAGTACCAATTTCTGACCACAGTTACAGTTTCCTCAATGAACCAAATGACAAACTAGATGATACTAATGCTTCAGTATGCAGTGCACATTTAGAAGTGACTGAAGTTATAAACTATATTGAAACTAATACTGAAGAGTACACTTCACCCAGTGATCAGATGGACGCCATTGCCACCTTTGATTTTCTTGAACAACTGCAAGGACAATGTGAAATTCAGACAACACAAAGTACCTATGATAAATAAATTGTGTATACATGTATATGTATATGTATGCAAAAAATGCAGTTATCTGCATAGTAAAGATTTGAATTTATCTACAGTTGTTTGTTTAACCTGTTTATCCCTTTGCAAAATTCAAAGCTGTCGGTATACATTATCATTAATAGTGAAGACAATTCAGATAATATATGGAGATACTCAGATCGGTTTGAAATACAATACCAAAAATGTGAGCCGTTGCATTAAGCATGTATGGCTGTTGTAAAGTCATGATCATCTACATGTATATATCATGTTACAAGGATATATATACATAGTACAAATCCAAATAAAACAAATTCCCTATCTAATTAGACCAGGCTTTTTTTCTCAGCATTGACTGATTGTAACCAGATCTGCACATATTATTTTATTTGGTCTGAATGGACTGTTCCTATTGTACTTTTGTTGGTACTATAAAAGAGGTTTATCTGCCAGTCTTCTAAACTTTTGTTTTTCTTTATTGTATAAATGAGGACTTTGTTTTCTCATTTATAATGTTTCATGTTGTGTCGTCTCATAGTCCTTTGTTATAACTATTTATACAATACTATAGGGTTTTGTTTTTGTTAATTTTTTTAAGGATGTCTATGGCCTGTTGTCTACTTGTTCACATTCACATCATTGAACATTTTACTTAAATAGATGTGTGTCTTATTAGCAATCATACCGTTTCCCTTTTTTACATGTGTGCATCAAAGTCAAGTATGAAAAGTTTTCGCCACTATTGTTGATTGATTGTTGGTTGCTTAATGTCCAGTGGCAAATATTTCATGCAAGTTCAAGACGAGATCCACTATTTTTATCAAATTTTCCATCAAAAGGTTCAAGAAAACATTGCATGCTGGTCAACTGAAAAGTAAATGCAATTCAATTTTCAGGTTAAATGTTAGTATCAAATCTTTATATTTTTGACATAATTTGTTTTTTGTGGAAAACCAAGGAGGTTATATGAGAAGGAGAGAGGACGAAAGACATAAAATGTTACCGCCTTTTTTGTAAGTGGGTGTTAATTTATTAAGATCGATTCGGTCGCAGAGGGAGACTTTGTCCTAATTATGCACCCGATTAAGAACGGAGACACCCGAAGTTTTATAAACCAACTGAGGTTTTACAAAGTAAGCCTGAGATCATGGCTC
Source organism: Mytilus coruscus (assembly GCA_017311375.1). Lineage (NCBI taxonomy): Eukaryota > Metazoa > Mollusca > Bivalvia > Mytilida > Mytilidae > Mytilus > Mytilus coruscus. The sequence goes on from CM029599.1 coordinate 89,870,154, forward strand.
AGTTCTCGACAGTATATATATAGCCTTACTTACGAGAAGTGAGGGTTTGGCCAGGATCCCAGGCTATTTAAAAATACACACCGAATGTTTTCTGTTGACGTATTTCAGTCATCATTTGATCATTGTCGATGATTTATCTATAAGCAATGCCTAAGTGTTGGAGCTCGAAAAAGAATTTGATCTAGAAATATTCTGCATCTGCAAGACGAACGACTTAACCGACCTGAATTGCTTCGTAAATGATGTATATATATGGAATTAAAATTTTGAATTTAAAACATAAAATATTTATAAAAATGTGCAGGAAAATGTCCGTTAATTAAAGAATAGACACGTTTTCCTGTCGCGGTAACTTTATTAACAAATGGACGTATTTCCATTTTTTTTATAAATATTACAACCGTGCATGAGATTAAGAAGAAATCTACACATACCATGTGTATTGTCGGGAAAAAACACATAGAGAGAAGTACCAATCTACATGCCTTGCAATCTTAGTATTAATGTACAAAATGCATGTGTTAATTTTCTGACATTTTACCGTCTTATAAAGCCAATGAAGTACTGGTTTTAACAAAATCTAAATTAAATTCACTGTATAACAAGGTAATGTTTGGCGTGGTCACATTGAGGATTTTCAAAAATAAAAATGATATCATATAACTTTATTTTTCTTATATTTTTTGTTCCTTTGCTTTCAGTGAGAGCCCGTCAATTTAAAGGGAACCAAAATTTAAATATTGGAAAATAAGATAAGCCGATACAAAAACAATGAATTTTCCTAAGAAACAATTTTAATGATAGAACAAAAATTGCCATGTCCTGATGTCTACAGCATTGCACCCGGAGAAAGACTGAATCTTTTTGATGGTTCTCGGATAAATTCCTCTGTTTCAATAAAATTAAATCGCTCCGGTCGCAACCGGTCACCTTAACAAAGGTACCTCACATATTCCTTTCGAGGATATAACCTACCATTTTCCATTTACAGGAGCCAACATGGGAAATGAAAATCTAAGCGCCTATATATCCACAGCCTAACGCAATGAGAAACAAAATTTTCGCTGGCTCTCGATAAATTTCTCTTCGTTCCAATTACAAATATTCGCTCCGGTCGCAACCGGTCACCATAACGAAAGTACCTCACATATTCCTCTATTTTCTATATTACCTACCAATTATCATGGGCAGAGCCATACAGGTGAAGCGAAAATCTGTGTTTAAAGTAAGGTGGGGTGCAATAGAAATTGCATTCTTAAATTTCTTTACACCCTCATAACTTTGTCATTTCTTAGTCGATTTTCACCGTAGTTAAACGATATACTTTCGAATTTCGCGTCAAATGATATTGCACATTAAAAACACATTTAAACTGATTAGTAACGATAAGTACACCTGTATTTTGATGACCAACTCACCGATAACAATCACGTGACATTAGCGATTCTCCTAATCACACGGACTGTTAGCGGTAACAGCCTGGTACATCAGAGGGCCATATCAAGTGGGTGATAAACATGTCGGTTTCTTTATATTTTCATCATTTTCCTCTGATCGAATTGCTATCCTGGGGATGCTAATTTTACATCAAGCAGAGTGTTCACTCTCCTTCTCATATAACCTCCTTGGGAAAACTAAGTAGTTGTCTTGTTAAAGTTGTTGTTTGATTGCTGTGCCATTGACGTAAACCCCCACCTCTCCTTTTATTCTTCATATTAAACCAGTTAACCATTACCAGAATGCACCAGAAAGAAATACTCCAAGATCAGTGTTCACACTATACCTACATGTATGTGTGCTGATGTATTTTGGTTTATTAGACCTGTTAGAGATATATGCATATTATTCACAAGGAAATTGACATTCTACATATAATGAATTGGAACAAATTTAAGTTATGTAATATTATGAGAAATTAAAGTGAATGACTTATCTAGTATTATGAAAAATAGTTTTCTTTAATATTGCTTGACCAATCACACAAATTTACATAGTTTCAATGTTATTTTCAGTATACTGAAATTGGGCTTTAACACTTGTCGCAGACTACTGGAATGCTTAGATGTCTTTTTTGAAGTCTGTATAATTCCAAGGACAAGCTTTTTACGATGCCTGAGTGAACGAGAAAGGGTCTCATCCTCTTTCTGTAATGACTCACTTAGGCAAACATGGTGAAAACTTGCAAAAATAACTTTCCTGTCAGCCTCAATAGTATTTTAAATGTTGGCATCGTCTTTGAATATGTCACAAAAGGTTTGAAGGAAGATATCCTGAACTTCTGGCTTTGACTTTACACAAAGAAGCATTGACAAAAAATTTGTGGATATATCAAACATGTTATCATAGGATCATCTTCAAGTGCTACTATTGTTGACTGGTATGCATTTGGAAATACTTCATCTAACGGAATCTGGGCAACTGAAGATAGATTAAGAAAAAATGAACAAAAAATTAACACTTCTTAGTATGCATGTACTATAAAGTCGGTCGACCAGATGATTGGACACAGACATACTTTACTACTATATATGTTTCAGGTTTGACTTAAGTATATTTGACCTTTTTTTTATAATTGGCCTTTGTTAGTCTTGTATGTTTTTAATTTTAGTTCATTTATATGTTTTGGAGTTTAGTGTGATGTTCATTTTCATTGAACTAGTACACATTTTGTTTAAGGGCCAGCTGAAGCCCGCCTCCGGGTGCGGGATTTTCTCGCTGTGTTGAAGACCCATTGGTGGCCGTCGGCTGTTTTCTGTTGTTTGGTTGGGTTGCTGTCTCTTTGACGCATTCCCCATTTCCATTCTCAATTTTGTTATTGCATTAAATTCAATTTTTTTCTGAAAAGTGATTTCATTAATGTGTTTGCCTAAAAACAAGAACATATACCATTGTATACCAGTCTCTGAATAATTTCCTATTTTTTTTCGATAAGTTAGTTTATCAGATTTTAGGTTTTTATGAAGAAATAACCTGGTGTATTATTTGTCTTTCTTACCTTATTTGGAATAATTTATTTTGATAGAAATAATATGTCTAATAGAATATTTGATATTTCTAATCATTTTTATATTTTAAATATTTTCCTATACCCAGGATCTTCCTATATTAATCTTTTTTCCTTGTTTTGACATTTTTTTTAAATTCAATTGTTAATAAATTTATTTTTCAATTTAAGATTAATTGGTTTCTTTAGAAGTTGTACTTTTATTTCTCAATTTACCTTTGAAATTCTTTTCATGCTGCCTTGAAATGTGTCCACGAACCCTAAAATAGATTTAAGAATCTTATCACAATCAGGACATTGGTAACCAGCTCTACTAAAAGCACTTAAGTTCTTGTCAACCCCTTTGACTTTTTGGGAGGATTCTTAACGAATGTTGGACAAAAAGTCACAGGACAACAAGTCACATTTCAGTTTTAAGATTATTTTCTTTGAATAAGAAAACACTTATTTAAAATAAAACATTTTTGTATTTTTCTTGAACTATTATATATAAAGCAACTTTGTAATTACTTTTTATTAAATATATTTCAATAATGATCAAACAATTGTTAAGAAAACAAAATGTCAAAGTGGCTTGGTATTTAAATGGCTTCATGGTGTAAAACTTAATCCTTTTTTATTTATCAAGGCTAATGAACAATTTCCTAAACTGTAAAATGAATATATCAACTAAAAGAATATATTTCAAGATCTTTCTCTTATATATTCAAACAATTGTGACTTTCTGTCCGTTTACCTTCTTAACAGACTAAGGAACAAATTCTAAATCGTCGCCAACGTCATTTCAACGTTGAAATTTGGTTGATATTTTGTCATGACGTTGCTTCAACGTTGTTTCAACGTTGTAACAGCAACGTCGAAGTTATGTTGCAGAAAGTAAGTTGTTTCAACGTTGAATTTTAGTTGAATTTTTAATGTTGAAGTTAGGTTGAAATAAATATGTTGTTTCAACGTTTAATGTTGGTTGATATGTCGACGATGGAAGTTCGTCGAAAAAAAAGATGTAAAAAATTATTCACCATCAGTGTTAAAGGGGAATCATTATAGTTGTACATCGTTTGTTGTTGCAGCAACAAAAGTTCACAAATAAGGAGTTTGCTATGGAAAATTGTAATCCAGGTTGTCTTTTAATTTTTGTACAATATCTAGTTAAATCAGGAATTTTCCAAAAAATATAAGCTCAAACCGACGTCTAACCGGGACGTTTATTAAAATCATAAAAGTATACAAAATATAAATTATCATTCATCGAAATATGCTACTAACTAATTTGTTATTACCCGGAAATATTAAATCATAGATAAGACACAGCATGTGAAGAAAGTGCGGCATATACACAGCAGATACACGAGGATTAGCACTCCCAATAATCTACTGATAAAATTATCACGTGACATGATGCCGATTAATGTATGACCGCACGTGTGTGACTGCCTTGTTCAAACGCGGCATCGATCATCAAGTGTGATACAAACACAGGAGACTGTACAATTTTCCTGGACAATATTTAGGACTGTTTTCAGCAAAGAATAATTCATGAAAATGTAAGTGTTTCCTTAAATTATTATCCATTGCTGTATTAATTGTCTTTCAATGCTTGTTTGATGTTAACTTTGGGAGATTATAAATGCACAAACGTTTAATATTTTGAAAATCTCGCCATATTGCATGTTGTAGAGATATATTTACTGACTTCAGTGTGTCCATCGTCTTTTTGTTGTACGTTCCAATTTATGACTGCACTTCTATATAAATATGTACTATAATCTGGAAACAGCATACTCAGCCTACATGAAGCTACATACAGTTTATTTTGGTTCTTTACTGCTGATTTGTTAAAGACAAGAAACTTTTGCAAAGTAAGATTATCATCTCCCTTTTTATCTAAAATTTTAACCTGTCATCCACTATCACATTATTTTAATTATTGTCAACTATGCTCTGAAATTGTTAATGATTTCTTTTATTCTTCAATCGAATTTTACAAATTTAAGATATTGCTTGGCGATGATGATCGATGTTATTCTTATTTTTGCACAGGTATTAGAGACAGAACAGTAACTTAGAAAAGGGACAGATCAGTAACTTAGGAAAGAAAGATTTAAGGATAAAAGTAATAGCTGTCAAGGTATGTATTTTTTTAAATTTTAACATTTTGATTATCAATAATCAGTATGTATGTTGGATTGCCTGTGTTGTTTGTGTGAACTTTGTGATTTGAATTGATTTATATGCTCTATATGGGCCCTTTAATTAGGAATACTAGTAAAGACATTTGATTTGATTTGATTTTATTTGGATTGATATTTTTTCTTACTGCATATCAAATTTAAAACATAACCTCTGCAATCAATAAGACAGGTGGTACTGTTACAATAGATCCTGGTATTCGAGATGTTTGACATTTTGACAATAGATCCTGGTGCCTGAGATGGGTGGCATTGTTACAATAGATTCTGGTGCTCGAGATGGGTGACATTTTGACAATAGATCCTGGTGCCCGAGATAGGTGGCATTGTTACAATAGATCTTAGTATTCGAGATGGGTGGCATTGTTACAATAGATCCTGGTGCTCGAAATAGGTGGCATTTGTACAATAGATCCTGGTGCTCGAGATAGGTGGCATTTGTACAATAGATCCTGGTGCTCGAGATAGGTGGCATTTTAACAATAGATCCTGGTGCTCGAGATGGGTGGCATTATTACAATAGATCCTGGTGCTCGAGATGGGTGGCATTGTTACAATAGATCCTGGTGCTCGAGATGGGTGGCATTGTTACAATAGATCCTGGTGCTTGAGATGGGTGGCATTGTTACAATAGATCGTGGTGCTCGAAATAGGTGGCATTTGAACAATAGATCGTGGTGCTCGAGATAGGTGCGTTGCTACTTTGTACATGTACAGGAGCGAGAAAAAAAATGGTAAAACGGATCCGCTATTATGTAAACCAGTAAATTATTTAAAAAAACCTGACCTATATAACATTTTATTCCCCGTCTTTGACGTGCTACGTAATTGCTAAGTCATGTTTACAAAATATTATTTGTGTTTTTTTTCAGGAAGAGTAATGGAGGCCTACACAAAGATAACAGAAGCTGGATTAAAGAAGGATTGTGCACCAGAAATGGTTGGAGGAGTTTAGAGACTACAATTCATTTTCACGACAATATTAAAATTAATTTAGAGATTATTTGTATTCATTTACCAGATCACCTTTTGGCTATATTAGCTTTTGTCATAACTTTACATCTGTTTTACTGTTTTTTTTCAAATCTTGCTGATGTCCTCTGTAGAGTCATGTGGCTTCAATATCTTGTGTGGTTACTAACTATTTTAGATATATAAGATGTGGTATGATTTCCAATGAGACAAATATCCACCAGAGTCCAATTGACGTGGAGGTCACTAAACGGACTTCAACAATAAGCACACACCACACCGTAAAGTCCGCAATAGAAGACCCGGACTCAATAAACCCTTCAATAATCAATTTAAACGAGAAAACCAACCACCTAAATTTGTAACGACAAACACATGTGACAGATGAACCAACAACAAGCAACGCATTGCTTATTTCAACATGAAACAATGTTGTTGCAATATTAGGGTGACGTTGTTTCAATGTTAAGTTTCAACCTATATTCAATTAAAAACAACGTTGATACAATGTTGAAAATATAACGTTGTTTCAACGTCAGATATTCAACGTTGTGTCAACTTTCAAAACCAACCGTTAATTCAACGTCTTTTCAACGTTACAGATCAACGTTGATTCAACGTTGTTTCAACGTTGAAATGCCTGCTGGGCAGTTTCTACAGTTGTATCATTATCTGTGTATATTCCCCTAACAAAACATCTAAATCGTCGTCACATGATAAAAAAAATATCGGATTTTGATATGATGAACAAAACAGAGAAGTAATGTATCAAAAGTACACTTTAAAGATGTAGGAAATACCGGTGATGACATCTTTGACAATACACAGTTTATTACAACAAAACAATCTTCTTCTTTCCTCTATATCTTCCTCCAATAGTTGGAGTACACCAACCTCACTGAATTAAGGTTGGTTAATCCTTATAAAAATTATTAAGTGAATACCTAACTATTTAAAAATAACATTATGTACAGTTAAATCCTGCAAAGATAATAATAATAACTTCTGTACATGTACATTAAAATGGGTCACAGTTTAAAAGTTATTAATAAAATTTAAAAAAAAAAAGTTTTGAATATTATTTACAGGGCATGCATTATAGTAAAAAATCTTTACATTCACTAAACAATGTTACTTAAAGGTAAAACATAACGAGTTTTCAGCTTCCTGCCTGCTACATGCTTATTCCTTAGATTGGAGAAAAAAGCCATATTTTATTTTATGAAACTGAAGATAGTTGTTTAAGGTATAGCGCGGTACAACCACACTGACCTTATGAAAACTAGACATTAAGAGAAGACACTCTTTTTAGATGGATTCTATAACATAAGTTCCTGCTTAATTCTTCTATTGAATTAAGAAAAAGGTCATCATGAGGGAGAATATTGTTTAGAGCCAGTTGCTGACAATCCAAAATTAGTTGGGCAATGCAAGTTCTCTCGTGAAAGTTGGAATTCCAGTTTCCTAGCCCAATTTAACTGATGGTAATTCTTTTGATAACGCTTAGAGATTCTCTGCGTATGCCTTCCAGAACGGGACAGCGAGTGAGAAAATGGATGATATCTTCTTCTTCCAGTTGACAAATTGGGCAAGTTGCATCAAGGTTAATATTTGAGAAACGAGCTTTCTGTGATTGAAATATATATGTCCCTGTGCATAGCCTTGCTTCTATTGTTGCTTTCCTGAGGTCGCCAATATTTGGTGGTAGACTATTCCAGATAGTATGAGGTTTTCCAATGTCTAAATTAGGGATACAGAGAAATTTTAGTGTTGTTTTGCTATTGGCGTCCCTTTGAAGATTCACTTTCCAGTAGTTGTTTATTGCTTCTCTTGCCTTGCATTTCCATGATAACTTTGATGGCGATTGATCTTTCAGATAAGTCCATGGAGGAAGATTATACATGTATAAAAGATCTGCTATTCTGTTAAGGAAAGTTAGTTCATGTGTTTGCAGGGCACTCTAGATTCTCGTTGTTAGATGAAAAGATCGAGTGGAACAGGCTAAGAACTCTTTTGTGAATTTCTGCCTCTATGGGGAGCGTACCCAAGAGTAAGTATACTGCTGAAATTGCTGTCCGTGAGGGAAGAGCTTGTATTTGTCTCAAAAAATTCACGTGGAAATCTCTTAGCAACTTAATGTCCCCATTATTTAGTGGCAGAACTTCCAGGCTGTAAAGTAGCCTTGGTAGAACGTATACTCTGTATATCATATAAGAAGTTTTAGGGTTTAATCCGTTTGTACCATGTACTCCAACGTTCATAAGAGAATAGGCTGTCCTTCTGGCTAAGCTAATTCTGTCCTGGATGTTTGTTTTATTTTGGTCCTTAATTGCTCTTATGATACCCAGATGTGTACCTTGATTAGCTGATGGCATGTTTTTATCATCGAGTTTGAATTGAACTTCACTCTTCGTTGTTTTTGAGTTACTATATTTGTTAATTGTAACGCTTTTGGTTGGATGGATCTTGTATCTATGTTTGTCTGAGTATCTTTTAGATGTATCAAGCATAGATTGCATTTCTTCTTCAGTTGATGACAATAGTATAATATCATCTGCACAGGTTGGACATCCCGTAAAGTTTGTGCCGATGTACTGGCCCATACCATTCTCTTCAAGTTCTGTAAGTAGGTCGTTAATGTACAGTTTGTACAAATGGGTAGATAGAAATCCTCCATGGCGGACTCCTTGCCGTACAGGGAAGCTGTTACTAAATCCGTTTTTCCATTTAACTTTAGAGGTAAGGTTGTTGTACATATCAAAAATGATTTCCCAAATATCTGGATCAATATTTTGGTCAAATAACTTGTCGAGAAGAATATCATGATGAACAACATCAAATGCCTTTTGTGAGTCCAGAAGTCCAAAAATTAATTTAGATTTTTGATTTTTTGATATAAGTTCCGATTCAGAGACTAGCAGTGCTGCCATTGCTGGTGAGAGGCCACTTGTGAAGCCAAATTGTAACTCTGATTGTTTATCTAATTTCAGAAGTACTCTATTAAGGATAACATGTTCAAAAATTTTTCCAATAATTGATGAGACGGTGATGCCTCTGTAGTTATCAAGTATTTTGTCATCTTTATTTTTCTTGCATACTGCATTAAGAATACCGGTTTTGAATTGGATTGGTACCTTTTTCTCAGCCAAAATTTGATTAAATAGAGAAACAAGATACGGAACAACAACCTCTTCAGCAGATTTGAAGTGTTCAGCAGAAAGCCCATATTCATCGCATGCCTTTCCATTGTTCAGATTTGATATTGCCTCTGAAATTTCGGCGGGGTTGAATTTGTCTGAACTGAAATCGGATCAGCTACAGATTTCTTTTATATTTCACAGCGGAATTGGCAGTTATTTAGAAAATTTTCATCAAAGTCAGGATCGTCCTTAGGTGTTGCTAAATTCTGAAAATATTTTGCCATTGCCTCCCTTTGTTCTTCAGGATCGGTGAGTTCATGATCATCATATAGTATGGTTGTAGCAAGTTCTTTAGTGCTGTTTGTATTTCTGCGTATTAATCTGTAGAAATGTTTAGAGTTGGGTTCACTTTCCAGTTTTTTATAAAATTCTTTACATTCAGCTGCTCTCTCTTGCCGTAATCTTTTTCTAACATTTCTTTTTGCTTCCTTCAGTTCCAAAAAACTGTCCTCACCTCTCTTTCTTCCATGTAGGTCCCATATCCTGTGCTTCTGCTTACTAATCGTTAGCAACTCTTTTGCATGTTGCGAAACTTTTAGTCTTGGGCCGCGGATTTTCAGAGTTTTTGTCGGAATTGTTTTCCTTGCAGCTTGTTTAATTGCATCTATCAGATTAGTTGTTTGGTCTTCCGTTGTTACTTTTCGATTTTTATTTTGGTCTAAAGATTTTTTCACTGCTTCAATGTAAATTGCTGGTACACATTTTTCCCATTCTGTTTTATGCAGTACCTCGTTGCTGAAATTTGATGATTTTTTAGTTTTTGCTTGTCAGCTTGAAGTGTTAGAAGAGCCTTAACTGGTACATGGGCTGATAAATTTATTGCATCTTGAGAGAAGGTTTGAATAGAGTGGATAAGGTTGCTATTTGATGACAGGATGTAGTCTATTTTAGATGTAGATTTTCCATTATGATGAAAGAAAGAGTGTAGGTGATCATTAGTATCTAGTTGGTGTAGATTATAGTCTTTGACAAACTCTTTTAATATTCTATCATGTTGGTTTTGTCTTGAATTGAGTAAGGTTCCGTTTAGGTCCCCCACTTGCTATAAAAATATCGAATCGTGAGACCCCCAATCAACAGATCAGTTAATGCTTAAAAAAACATTGTCAGAAATATTTACCTGAGACTATACAGTCCTATACAAGGTGATCAGCTGTTAACTATTCAGAACATTTCTGCCGCTTTCCATCAAAACAAACAAAGTAAACAAGGTGTTCCGATAGTTTTAAAAATCTCGTCCGGGAATGCTGGGTAATAGTTTACACGCGTGCAGTCGGCGAGATTTTCTAGTCGCGAATCTCTTTACTACGGTATATATGTCTCTGAAGACATCTATCATTCCCATCTTGTCAATCGTGTTTCAAATATCGCTGAACTCTGGAGAGATCCCAGATGACTGGAGTCACGCAAGTGTATGTCCAGCGTTCAAAAGGGCGACTGAACACGATCCTATAAACTATCGCCCTATATCATTAACTTGCATCTGACCAGGAACATATATATTGATATATTGTTCCCAGATCTGACATCCAAACACACTTTGCCATATAAAAATACAATCAGCACTCGAAACCGTATTGGAATGACAACCTTACAGTTTTACGAAATTCAATGCGTAGTATTCGGGATGAATGGGCACACAATTGTCACTGCATGTCATGATACTGTAATAGGAATGGATTATTTCCCTTTTCATTACTTAATTATTTCAGGCTGTTGATTGATTTGCTTGATAATATTTCATTTACATTTGATTTATTCTATTTAGTATTCATATATTGAGCAAGACTGACATTTGAGTTCCTTTATTTATTTGGCGTTTGCGATAATTTTGCAATGTTATTTATTTTTGCTTAACATTTTGAAAGAAGTTATTTAAATGAAATAAATTAAATAATTTGAATATTTTTAAATTGTCCAAACACGGGTTGCCTGTCTGAGAGCAATGCACATTTAACGAACTACAATAAGAAGGTGTGAATGTAGGCAAGCCTCGTAGCGTCAATATACCTGGGTTTGCATAAATGTTTCCAAGGATTTGTGTCTATATGTTACTAATATGTTTAGATGTGTTAAATGTTGAATCGAATATGTCTTTACTTTCTTTTCATTAAATTGTTATTTGTTTTGCTGCTTTGAGTATTATTTGAAGTGTATTGGAATATACCCCATACACTGTATCCAGAACCATTCCCTCACAATACAAACTGTGATTTTTTGCAGAAATACAAGTCTTCAAAAAGAGAATTTCGTACAGCTTTAAGAAAAGCTTTTGATGAATATGAAGGTAATTTAGCAAAAACTATCGAAAGTAACATTGATATTGATCAGAAAACGTTTGGACAATTATAAATAGTCAGAAGAAGAAATCAACTGCTTGTAGTGCTTTAGTGGAAGATGGTGTGACTTACACCGATCCTTAAAAGATCAATGATATATGGTTTTCTCATTTTCAAGATGTATTTTCTCCGTCGACATATACCAACCCCGAGCGTGAAATTGAAATTGCCGAAAAAATTGTCATTACCATGATTACATTTAAATTATCAGATGTGAATGAAATCTGTTCAAATCTTAAGAACAATAAAACTTGTGGCCATGACGGCTTGTTTTACGAGCATATACGATATGGTGGTAAATTACTTATAAAACATTTACATCACCTTTTCAACTTGTGTATTAAAAGTGCGTACATTCCGAACGACTGGAGAAAGAGTATGATAATACTTCTTTATAAATGTGGAAACAAACCTAAAACAGATACAAACTCATACAGAGGCATCTCGTTAGTGCCGAGTATCACAAAGGTCTTCGAGAAGATGGTTGCTTACTACTTACCTTGTTGCGTACTGACTTTCCGAATGTCCAACAGGTAGCTTACCAAAAATTCCTGTCTAGTTTAAATGTCTCTTTCAACCTTATGAAGTAACTATTAATCAATAGAAAGGAACGGAACAGTTATAGTTGTTTTATTGGACAGCACTAAGGCATTCGACACAGTACCTCCTGATGGATTACGTATTAAACTTTTGAATATGGTGCGACCGGAAAACTACGGCTTCTATTAGATAACATGTACACAGATTTATCAAGTGCTATTCTATCTGGTGGTAAACTTTCTAATTGGTTTAAGCTTAACCACCAAATTATATCTGATCTTTATCAACGATTTGATTAATGAACCCGAATCTAGCGACAAAGGAGCATACTTATATGATATAAATAGTAGTTCTCCCGTTCAGGCTGATGACATTTCTCTTATCGCCACTAATCACGAATCTGTCCAAGAAATGGTATCAATATGTGAACGATACAGCAAATCATGGAGTTTCTCGTTTTCACCCGCTCAAAGCAAAATACTTCAATTCGGCAAAAAACTTACAGGGCCAGATATTTTCTTATACAACGAACCTATTGTACCAGTTAAAAGTGCAACACATGTTGGTATTTCCTTGGACACTTCGGTGAAAACCATGGATCGTACATTAAAAGCGTGTCGGACCCTAAGAGCAACCAATGCGTCTGTCATACGATCCGGTATTCATCCCGCTTTTCTCAATCCTATAGTGTGTGCAAAGATTATTCGCCAAGTATGTTACCCAAAAGCTCTTTACGGATGCGAGATCTGGGGCAAGCTGTCTAAATCAGAAACACTTATGTTAGAACGAACGCATCACTATGCATGCAAGTTTATTCAAGGATTGCTTAGACATACAAGAACTGATATACGCCTCTCTCTTATTGGTTGGTTTAACCTAGACAGTTTTATTACTGAACGCAAATTATTGTTCTTCGGGACGAATTTGTAATTTACCGCAAAGCGCAATTTCATTTCGTATTGTAACGTGACCGAGGGGAGGTCAACACCGACACAGACGGACGGACATAGCCATCTATGGCACGACAATATATCTTGTGGTAAATTCCCAGTAACTAAATAATACGGTATATATATATATAAGTTTATTAACAAATGTACATTACTTCCGACTTATTGACAAAGTTAGCTACAAAGTTTAAACATATAAACTTTAAAAACAAGTCCTCCAGAATCTTTACTGATTCAAGACTTCAAGGAAAATCACATCCTTACAGTATCACAGCTGATACACAATCTGCCAGTATCTTGACCAACTGACCTTTATCAGAAAGTTTAATTACTTTCACTCTAGACAAAACAAATAGGCATATCTAAATTTTATTACCCTACACTCCAAGACATCGTTACTTGTCTTAATTACATCTGACAGTTCAACTTTAACTGCAGATAATAAAACTAGCCATTTGTCAAATTAGCCTTGCGTCATTAATTTTCTCTGTACACAAATAAACAGTTATAAAGCCAAATTAACTAGAGGTCAATATTTACAAAACATTAAAATATTACCGTATTCTTGTACGTAGACTTTTCGAACTAAAGTATTTTGACCAACAGAACAACTATTGTGCATCAGATTTTACAAATGATTGTGTGGATTTACTGTACAAATACAATTTAACACAGTTAATGTCTAACGGAACCTTTCCGTCTCAGCGTATATGAAAGCGAATACCGGGCTTAAATTAAAATATTGTTTGTTTGCAGTTTACCGACCGACCTTCGAAAATCTGCCCGACTGTGAAAATTTTATTGCTTTTAGTTTGAAGAAATTATTTTGACTCAATCCGGAATTTCGGGTCGTTTCCGGAATTGATTTAAAGTCTCGGTCAAGTACACGTTTGAAGTTTGGTTTTTCTTCTCTTCCTATCAAGCGTTCATCGGACCCTTTAATGGTAAGGTGGCAGAAACCAGTTATTTTACAATAAATCTTTAGAATTTCATGGATTTATGATTTTATTTTCTTGAAAATTCATTCAAGCTTATATACAAATAAAATGTATGGTTTCAAGAAACTTAGATGTGTGCGTGCTTATGTGAATATATAGAAAACCTTTAAATTTGGGTGTCTGTCCAGCATGGAGATTTTAAAATTTATAAATGCATTGCAAATAAGGCAAAAATGTGATGCTCTGATACCAATCTAATCCTCACCTGCAGAATCCTGCTAAAAGCCGACAAGAATTTTAGGCAAAATTCAAGAGATAAATGATATTCAGTGAATTAGAGCCTTGTCCGAACCTATCCTTACCATCAAAATCTCAAGATATTTTTGTTTACATAAAACTGATTTTTTTCCCCACTTTGATTGGATGCCGTCAAGTGAGGAGACCACAATTTTGACTTCTGATTGGACCCATTTGTGAAGGAAATCCCCAACCTGTGTATGCAACTACTTACTTGTGTAGTACAATAGCCTAGAATTTACATTCATTTATTTTTTCAGTCCACATGATGCAATTATATACCTCAATGCTTAACTATAACCAAATTTCTGCGTGGGACACATGTTCTGGTACACCAAAACTGGTACCTGCCACCTTTAACCACTTATTAAAAAGAATATATTTCCATTTTTTTAGTCTGATCGAGTTCTGTAGTCATTTACCATTAAAAATACATGCAGTGCATATGGTTACAGCACCAAAAAAAACATTAATAGGCTTTGTAAGACCAAATTTATTAAGGCAATATTTGTGTCGTTTGCCGTCAAACTGCTTTGAATGCAAAAAAATTAGAAAAAAATGATTGTGTTCATATTTAATAAATTTTATTGTGTGAGTTTTCTGGTACAGTGTATGAATTATCCAACAGTTCTCAAAAATACTTTAGTTCATTGTTTCATGCATGATATAAAACCACTTACAACTGATCTCAAGAAGTATTTTTCCATTGTTTGAGGTATTAAATAGTCTCAATTCTTGTCACTATCACTGTTCTGTTGACTGCAGTGCTGAAAAAGGCTTAGTTATGAATAAACTAATATTTTTGGTACATATGTTTCACTTTGTAGATCCATGATGCACTAAACTAAGTGTACATTTATTCGCAATCAGTCTCATATCTCTTCTCTACATGAGCTAGCTGTGTAGGCCGCATGTTGAAATTTTAGAATTGCCACACTATTGCTGATGAGAGAGACCAGTTTTCTTATTTCTGTAGCCTGTCCTACAGTATCAACTATGTAGTAGACCTATAAAAAGAAGAATTCATATAATCATAGTTAAAAAGTAAATAAATAAGAAAATGTCCATATCATGTGAAATAAATCATTATAACAGGTAATATACAGTATAATCAGCTTTTTCTAGTGCTATGCTGAGGCTTATTTTACTTTTTTCTCTCTTTGTAATTGCTATTTCTATATATTTTATGATATAAAATCATTGTTTGGTGAAAATAATCTTTTTAAAACTAATCAATTGAGTGTCATTGTTTGTATTGGTATACAGAGTTATCTGTCTTGATATTTGATAATTCTTAAAATCCATGTAAAACTATTTGCTTGCAAACAGACCTATACATTGACTGTGAATAAAATATATATAACACCACACACCTGTAGAACTCTTTAAAAGGCACATTTTGTGATATGTTAAAATCATGTTTAGGCTTAAGGTGGCAGAAACCAGTTATTTTACAATAAATCTTTAGAATTTCATGGATTTATGATTTTATTTTCTTGAAAATTCATTCAAGCTTATATACAAATAAAATGTATGGTTTCAAGAAACTTAGATGTGTGCGTGCTTATGTGAATATATAGAAAACCTTTAAATTTGGGTGTCTGTCCAGCATGGAGATTTTAAAATTTATAAATGCATTGCAAATAAGGCAAAAATGTGATGCTCTGATACCAATCTAATCCTCACCTGCAGAATCCTGCTAAAAGCCGACAAGAATTTTAGGCAAAATTCAAGAGATAAATGATATTCAGTGAATTAGAGCCTTGTCCGAACCTATCCTTACCATCAAAATCTCAAGATATTTTTGTTTACATAAAACTGATTTTTTCCCCACTTTGATTGGATGCCGTCAAGTGAGGAGACCACAATTTTGACTTCTGATTGGACCCGTTTGTGAAGGAAATCCCCAACCTGTGTATGCAACTACTTACTTGTGTAGTACAATAGCCTAGAATTTACATTCATTTATTTTTTCAGTCCACATGATGCAATTATATACCTCAATGCTTAACTATAACCAAATTTCTGCGTGGGACACATGTTCTGGTACACCAAAACTGGTACCTGCCACCTTTAACCACTTATTAAAAAGAATATATTTCCATTTTTTTAGTCTGATCGAGTTCTGTAGTCATTTACCATTAAAAATACATGCAGTGCATATGGTTACAGCACCAAAAAAAACATTAATAGGCTTTGTAAGACCAAATTTATTAAGGCAATATTTGTGTCGTTTGCCGTCAAACTGCTTTGAATGCAAAAAAATTAGAAAAAAATGATTGTGTTCATATTTAATAAATTTTATTGTGTGAGTTTTCTGGTACAGTGTATGAATTATCCAACAGTTCTCAAAAATACTTTAGTTCATTGTTTCATGCATGATATAAAACCACTTACAACTGATCTCAAGAAGTATTTTTCCATTGTTTGAGGTATTAAATAGTCTCAATTCTTGTCACTATCACTGTTCTGTTGACTGCAGTGCTGAAAAAGGCTTAGTTATGAATAAACTAATATTTTTGGTACATATGTTTCACTTTGTAGATCCATGATGCACTAAACTAAGTGTACATTTATTCGCAATCAGTCTCATATCTCTTCTCTACATGAGCTAGCTGTGTAGGCCGCATGTTGAAATTTTAGAATTGCCACACTATTGCTGATGAGAGAGACCAGTTTTCTTATTTCTGTAGCCTGTCCTACAGTATCAACTATGTAGTAGACCTATAAAAAAAGAAGAATTCATATAATCATAGTTAAAAAGTAAATAAATAAGAAAATGTCCATATCATGTGAAATAAATCATTATAACAGGTAATATACAGTATAATCAGCTTTTTCTAGTGCTATGCTGAGGCTTATTTTACTTTTTTCTCTCTTTGTAATTGCTATTTCTATATATTTTATGATATAAAATCATTGTTTGGTGAAAATAATCTTTTTAAAACTAATCAATTGAGTGTCATTGTTTGTATTGGTATACAGAGTTATCTGTCTTGATATTTGATAATTCTTAAAATCCATGTAAAAACTATTTGCTTGCAAACAGACCTATACATTGACTGTGAATAAAATATATATAACACCACACACCTGTAGAACTCTTTAAAAGGCACATTTTGTGATATGTTAAAATCATGTTTAGGCTTAAACCACTTATTAAAAGAATATATTTCCATTTTTTTGTCTGATCGAGTTCTGTAGTCATTTACCATTAAAATACATGCAGTGCATATGGTTACAGCACCAAAAAAAACATTAATAGGCTTTGTAAGACCAAATTTATTAAGGCAATATTTGTGTCGTTTGCCGTCAAACTGCTTTGAATGCAAAAAAATTAGAAAAAAATGATTGTGTTCATATTTAATAAATTTTATTGTGTGAGTTTTCTGGTACAGTGTATGAATTATCCAACAGTTCTCAAAAATACTTTAGTTCATTGTTTCATGCATGATATAAAACCACTTACAACTGATCTCAAGAAGTATTTTTCCATTGTTTGAGGTATTAAATAGTCTCAATTCTTGTCACTATCACTGTTCTGTTGACTGCAGTGCTGAAAAAGGCTTAGTTATGAATAAACTAATATTTTTGGTACATATGTTTCACTTTGTAGATCCATGATGCACTAAACTAAGTGTACATTTATTCGCAATCAGTCTCATATCTCTTCTCTACATGAGCTAGCTGTGTAGGCCGCATGTTGAAATTTTAGAATTGCCACACTATTGCTGATGAGAGAGACCAGTTTTCTTATTTCTGTAGCCTGTCCTACAGTATCAACTATGTAGTAGACCTATAAAAAGAAGAATTCATATAATCATAGTTAAAAGTAAATAAATAAGAAAATGTCCATATCATGTGAAATAAATCATTATAACAGGTAATATACAGTATAATCAGCTTTTTCTAGTGCTATGCTGAGGCTTATTTTACTTTTTCTCTCTTTGTAATTGCTATTTCTATATATTTTATGATATAAAATCATTGTTTGGTGAAAATAATCTTTTAAAACTAATCAATTGAGTGTCATTGTTTGTATTGGTATACAGAGTTATCTGTCTTGATATTTGATAATTCTTAAAATCCATGTAAAACTATTTGCTTGCAAACAGACCTATACATTGACTGTGAATAAAATATATATAACACCACACACCTGTAGAACTCTTTAAAAGGCACATTTTGTGATATGTTAAAATCATGTTTAGGCTTAAACCACTTAGAAACCAGTTATTTTACAATAAATCTTTAGAATTTCATGGATTTATGATTTTATTTTCTTGAAAATTCATGCAGTGCATATGCTTATATACAAATAAAATGTATGGTTTCAAGAAACTTAGAATATTTGTGCGTTTGCTTGCTTTGAATATAAAATTAGAAAAAATGATTGTGTTCATATTTAAATTTGGGTGTCTGTCCAGTGTATGGATCCAACAGTTTAAAATTTATAAATGCATTGCAAAAACCACTAAGGCAAAAATGTGATGCTCTGATACCAATCTAATCCTCACCTGCAGAATCCAGTGCTGAAAAAGGCTTAGTTATGAATAATTTTTTTGGCAAAATTCAAGTAGATAAATGATATTCAGTGAATTAGAGCTCTTGTCCGACACCTATCCTTACCATCAAAATCTCAAGATATTTTTGTTTACATAAAAGTTTTCTGATTTTTAGCCCCTTTGATTGGATGACCTATAAGTGAGAAGAATTCACAATTTTAACTTCTGATTGGACCCATTTGTGAAGGAAATCCCCAACCTGTAATATGCAACTACTCAGCTTGTTCTAGTGCTATGCTAGCCTATTTTATTTACATTCTATTTATTTTTTTAGTCCAAAATCATGATGCAATTATATACCTCAATGCTTAACTATAACCAAATTTCTTAAAATCCATGTGGCAAACAGACCTATACATTGACTGTGAATAAAATATATATAACACCAAAACTGGTACCTTTAAAAGGCACATTTTGTGATATGTTAAAATCATGTTTAGGCTTTAACCACTTATTAAAAAGAATATATTTCCATTTTTTAGTCTGATCGAGTTCTGTAGTCATTTACCATTAAAAATACATGCAGTGCATATGGTTACAGCACCAAAAAAAACATTAATAGGCTTTGTAAGACCAAATTTATTGAGGCAATATTTGTGTCATTTGCTGTCAAACTGCTTTGAATGCAAAAAAAAATAGAAAAAAATGATTGTGTTCATATTTAATAAATTTTATTGTGTGAGTTTTCTGGTACAGTGTATGAATTATCCAACAGTTCTCAAAAATACTTTAGTTCATTGTTTCATGCATGATATAAAACCACTTACAACTGATCTCAAGAAGTATTTTTCCATTGTTTGAGGTATTAAATAGTCTCAATTCTTGTCACTATCACTGTTCTGTTGACTGCAGTGCTGAAAAAGGCTTAGTTATGAATAAACTAATATTTTTGGTACATATGTTTCACTTTGTAGATCCATGATGAACTAAACTAAGTGTACATTTATTTGCAATCAGTCTCATATCTCTTCTCTACATGAGCTAGCTGTGTAGGCCGCATGTTGAAATTTTAGAATTGCCACACTATTGCTGATGAGAGAGACCAGTTTTCTTATTTCTGTAGCCTGTCCTACAGTATCAACTATGTAGTAGACCTATAAAAAGAAGAATTCATATAATCATAGTTAAAAGTAAATAAATAAGAAAATGTCCATATCATGTGAAATAAATCATTATAACAGGTAATATACAGTATAATCAGCTTTTTCTAGTGCTATGCTGAGGCTTATTTTACTTTTTCTCTCTTTGTAATTGCTATTTCTATATATTTTATGATATAAAATCATTGTTTGGTGAAAATAATCTTTTAAAACTAATCAATTGAGTGTCATTGTTTGTATTGGTATACAGAGTTATCTGTCTTGATATTTGATAATTCTTAAAATCCATGTAAAACTATTTGCTTGCAAACAGACCTATACATTGACTGTGAATAAAATATATATAACACCACACACCTGTAGAACTCTTTAAAAGGCACATTTTGTGATATGTTAAAATCATGTTTAGGCTTAAACCACTTATTAAAAGAATATATTTCCATTTTTTTTACTGATCGAGTTCTGTAGTCATTTACCATTAAAAATACATGCAGTGCATATGGTTTCACCAAAAAAACATTAATAGGCTTTGTAAGACCAAATTTATTAAGGCAATATTTGTGTCGTTTGTCCGTCAAACTGCTTTGAATGCAAAAAATTAGAAAAAATGATTGTGTTCATATTTAATAAATTTTATTGTGTGAGTTTTCTGGTACAGTGTATGAATTATCCAACAGTTCTCAAAAATACTTTAGTTCATTGTTTCATGCATGATATAAAACCACTTACAACTGATCTCAAGAAGTATTTTTCCATTGTTTGAGGTATTAAATAGTCTCAATTCTTGTCACTATCACTGTTCTGTTGACTGCAGTGCTGAAAAGGCTTAGTTATGAATAAACTAATATTTTTGGTACATATGTTTCACTTTGTAGATCCATGATGCACTAAACTAAGTGTACATTTATTCGCAATCAGTCTCATATCTCTTCTCTACATGAGCTAGCTGTAGGCCGCATGTTGAAATTTTAGAATTGCCACACTATTGCTGATGAGAGAGACCAGTTTTCTTATTTCTGTAGCCTGTCCTACAGTATCAACTATGTAGTAGACCTATAAAAAGAAGAATTCATATAATCATAGTTAAAAAGTAAATAAATAAGAAAATGTCCATATCATGTGAAATAAATCATTATAACAGGTAATATACAGTATAATCAGCTTTTTCTAGTGCTATGCTGAGGCTTATTTTACTTTTTCTCTCTTTGTAATTGCTATTTCTATATATTTTATGATATAAAATCATTGTTTGGTGAAAATAATCTTTTAAAACTAATCAATTGAGTGTCATTGTTTGTATTGGTATACAGAGTTATCTGTCTTGATATTTGATAATTCTTAAAATCCATGTAAAACTATTTGCTTGCAAACAGACCTATACATTGACTGTGAATAAAATATATATAACACCACACACCTGTAGAACTCTTTAAAAGGCACATTTTGTGATATGTTAAAATCATGTTTAGGCTTTAACCACTTATTAAAAAGAATATATTTCCATTTTTTTAGTCTGATCGAGTTCTGTAGTCATTTACCATTAAAAATACATGCAGTGCATATGGTTACAGCACCAAAAAAACATTAATAGGCTTTGTAAGACCAAATTTATTAAGGCAATATTTGTGTCGTTTGCCGTCAAACTGCTTTGAATGCAAAAAAATTAGAAAAAAATGATTGTGTTCATATTTAATAAATTTTATTGTGTGAGTTTTCTGGTACAGTGTATGAATTATCCAACAGTTCTCAAAAATACTTTAGTTCATTGTTTCATGCATGATATAAAACCACTTACAACTGATCTCAAGAAGTATTTTTCCATTGTTTGAGGTATTAAATAGTCTCAATTCTTGTCACTATCACTGTTCTGTTGACTGCAGTGCTGAAAAAGGCTTAGTTATGAATAAACTAATATTTTTGGTACATATGTTTCACTTTGTAGATCCATGATGCACTAAACTAAGTGTACATTTATTCGCAATCAGTCTCATATCTCTTCTCTACATGAGCTAGCTGTGTAGGCCGCATGTTGAAATTTTAGAATTGCCACACTATTGCTGATGAGAGAGACCAGTTTTCTTATTTCTGTAGCCTGTCCTACAGTATCAACTATGTAGTAGACCTATAAAAAGAAGAATTCATATAATCATAGTTAAAAAGTAAATAAATAAGAAAATGTCCATATCATGTGAAATAAATCATTATAACAGGTAATATACAGTATAATCAGCTTTTCTAGTGCTATGCTGAGGCTTATTTTACTTTTTCTCTCTTTGTAATTGCTATTTCTATATATTTTATGATATAAAATCATTGTTTGGTGAAAATAATCTTTTAAAACTAATCAATTGAGTGTCATTGTTTGTATTGGTATACAGAGTTATCTGTCTTGATATTTGATAATTCTTAAAATCCATGTAAAACTATTTGCTTGCAAACAGACCTATACATTGACTGTGAATAAAATATATATAACACCACACACCTGTAGAACTCTTTAAAAGGCACATTTTGTGATATGTTAAAATCATGTTTAGGCTTAAGGTGGCAAAACCAGTTATTTTAAATAAATCTTTAGAATTTCATGGATTTATGATTTTAGTCTGATCGAGTTCTGTAGTCATTTACCATTAAAAATACATGCAGTGCATATGGTTACAACCAAAAAAAACATTAATGGGCTTTGTAAGACCAAATTTATTAAGGCAATATTTGTGTGTCTGTCAAACTGCATTGAATTTTAAAAATTAGAAAAAATGATTGTGTTCATATTTAATAAATTTTATTGTGAGTTTTCTGGTACAGTGTATGAATTATCCAACAGTTCTCAAAAATACTCAGTTCATTGTTTCATGCAGAATCCCACTAACAACTGATCAAGAATTTTAGGCAAAATTTGAGGTATAAATGATATTCAGTCAATTAGAGCCTTGTCAGTGCTGAAAAAGGCTATCCTTAATAAAAATCTCAATGTTTCACTTTGTTTATGCACTAAACTAAGTGATTTATTCCCACTTTGATTGGATGCCTTCTCAAGTGAGCTAGCTGTGTACAATGTTGACTTTTGAATTGCCACACTATTGCTGATGAGAGAGACCAGTTTTCTTATTTCTGTAGCCTGTCCTACAGTATCAACTATGTAGTAGACCTATAAAAAGAAGAATTCATATAATCATAGTTAAAAGTAAATAAATAAGAAACTGTCCATATTATGTGAAATAAATCATTATAACAGGTAATATACAGTATAATCAGCTTTTTTAGTGCTATGTACAATAGCCTAGAATTTACATTCATTTATTATTTCAGTCTTTTAAAACTACATGATGTCATTGTTTGTATATACAGAGTTAATGTCTTGAACTATAACCAAATTTCTATTTGCTTGGGACCTATGTTCTGGTACACCAAAACTGGTACCTTTAAAAGCCACCTTTAACCACTTATTAAAAAGAATATATTTCCATTTTTTAGTCTGATCGAGTTCTGTAGTCATTTACCATTAAAAATACATGCAGTGCATATGGTTACAGCACCAAAAAAACATTAATAGGCTTTGTAAGACCAAATTTATTAAGGCAATATTTGTGTCGTTTGCCGTCAAACTGCTTTGAATGCAAAAAATTAGAAAAAATGATTGTGTTCATATTTAATAAATTTTATTGTGTGAGTTTTCTGGTACAGTGTATGAATTATCCAACAGTTCTCAAAAATACTTTAGTTCATTGTTTCATGCATGATATAAAACCACTTACAACTGATCTCAAGAAGTATTTTTCCATTGTTTGAGGTATTAAATAGTCTCAATTCTTGTCACTATCACTGTTCTGTTGACTGCAGTGCTGAAAAAGGCTTAGTTATGAATAAACTAATATTTTGGTACATATGTTTCACTTTGTAGATCCATGATGCACTAAACTAAGTGTACATTTATTCGCAATCAGTCTCATATCTCTTCTCTACATGAGCTAGCTGTGTAGGCCGCATGTTGAAATTTTAGAATTGCCACACTATTGCTGATGAGAGAGACCAGTTTTCTTATTTCTGTAGCCTGTCCTACAGTATCAACTATGTAGTAGACCTATAAAAAGAAGAATTCATATAATCATAGTTAAAAGTAAATAAATAAGAAAATGTCCATATCATGTGAAATAAATCATTATAACAGGTAATATACAGTATAATCAGCTTTTTCTAGTGCTATGCTGAGGCTTATTTTACTTTTTTCTCTCTTTGTAATTGCTATTTCTATATATTTTATGATATAAAATCATTGTTTGGTGAAAATAATCTTTTTAAAACTAATCAATTGAGTGTCATTGTTTGTATTGGTATACAGAGTTATCTGTCTTGATATTTGATAATTCTTAAAATCCATGTAAAAACTATTTGCTTGCAAACAGACCTATACATTGACTGTGAATAAAATATATATAACACCACACACCTGTAGAACTCTTTAAAAGGCACATTTTGTGATATGTTAAAATCATGTTTAGGCTTTAAGGTGGCACTTAACCAGAATATTTTACAATAAATCTTTAGAATTTCATGGATTTATGATTTTATTTTCTTGAAAATTCATTCAAGCTTATATTACAAATAAAATGTATGGTTTCAAGAAACTTAGATGTGTCGTTTGCTTATGTGAATATATAGAAAACCTTTAAATTTGGGTGTCTGTCCAGCATGGATTATTTTAAAATTTATAAATGCATTGCAAATAAGGCCAAAATGTGATGCTCTGATACCAATCTAATCCTCACCTGCAGAATCCTGTTCTAAAGTGCGACAAGGCTTTTAGGCAAAATTCAAGAGATAAATGATATTCAGTGAATTAGAGCCTTGTCCGAACCTATCCTTACCATCAAAATCTCAAGATATTTTTGTTTTACATAACACTATTGCTGATTTTTTCCCACTTTGATTGGATGCCACAGTATCAAGTGAGTAGACCACAATTTCATATACTTAGTTAAAAGATTGGACCCATTTGTGAAATAAATCATTATAACAGGTAATATACAACCTGTTTCTATGCAATGCTGACTTATTTTACTTTTTCTCTCTTTGTAATTGCTATTTCTATATATTTTATGATATAAAATTATTGTTTGGTGAAAATAATCTTTTAAAACTAATCAATTGAGTGTCATTGTTTGTATTGGTATACAGAGTTATCTGTCTTGATATTTGATAATTCTTAAAATCCATGTAAAACTATTTGCTTGCAAACAGACCTATACATTGACTGTGAATAAAATATATATAACACCACACACCTGTAGAACTCTTTAAAAGGCACATTTTCTGATATGTTAAAATCATGTTTAGGCCTTTAACCACTTATTAAAAGAATATATTTCCATTTTTTAGTCTGATCGAGTTCTGTAGTCATTTACCATTAAAAATACATGCAGTGCATATGGTTACAGCACCAAAAAAACATTAATAGGCTTTGTAAGACCAAATTTATTAAGGCAATATTTGTGTCGTTTGCCATCAAACTGCTTTGAATGCAAAAAATTAGAAAAAATGATTGTGTTCATATTTAATAAATTTTATTGTGTGAGTTTTCTGGTACAGTGTATGAATTATCCAACAGTTCTCAAAAATACTTTAGTTTATTGTTTCATGCATGATATAAAACCACTTACAACTGATCTCAAGAAGTATTTTTCCATTGTTTGAGGTATTAAATAGTCTCAATTCTTGTCACTATCACTGTTCTGTTGACTGCAGTGCTGAAAAAGGCTTAGTTATGAATAAACTAATATTTTTGGTACATATGTTTCACTTTGTAGATCCATGATGCACTAAACTAAGTGTACATTTATTCGCAATCAGTCTCATATCTCTTCTCTACATGAGCTAGCTGTGTAGGCCGCATGTTGAAATTTTAGAATTGCCACACTATTGCTGATGAGAGAGACCAGTTTTCTTATTTCTGTAGCCTGTCCTACAGTATCAACTATGTAGTAGACCTATAAAAAGAAGAATTCATATAATCATAGTTAAAAAGTAAATAAATAAGAAAATGTCCATATCATGTGAAATAAATCATTATAACAGGTAATATACAGTATAATCAGCTTTTTCTAGTGCTATGCTGAGGCTTATTTTACTTTTTCTCTCTTTGTAATTGCTATTTCTATATATTTTATGATATAAAATCATTGTTTGGTGAAAATAATCTTTTAAAACTAATCAATTGAGTGTCATTGTTTGTATTGGTATACAGAGTTATCTGTCTTGATATTTGATAATTCTTAAAATCCATGTAAAACTATTTGCTTGCAAACAGACCTATACATTGACTGTGAATAAAATATATATAACACCACACACCTGTAGAACTCTTTAAAAGGCACATTTTGTGATATGTTAAAATCATGTTTAGGCTTAAACCACTTATTAAAAGAATATATTTCCATTTTTTAGTCTGATCGAGTTCTGTAGTCATTTACCATTAAAAATACATGCAGTGCATATGGTTACAGCACCAAAAAACATTAATAGGCTTTGTAAGACCAAATTTATTAAGGCAATATTTGTGTCGTTTGCATCAAACTGCTTTGAATGCAAAAAATTAGAAAAAATGATTGTGTTCATATTTAATAAATTTTATTGTGTGAGTTTTCTGGTACAGTGTATGAATTATCCAACAGTTCTCAAAAATACTTTAGTTCATTGTTTCATGCATGATATAAAACCACTTACAACTGATCTCAAGAAGTATTTTTCCATTGTTTGAGGTATTAAATAGTCTCAATTCTTGTCACTATCACTGTTCTGTTGACTGCAGTGCTGAAAAGGCTTAGTTATGAATAAACTAATATTTTTGGTACATATGTTTCACTTTGTAGATCCATGATGCACTAAACTAAGTGTACATTTATTCGCAATCAGTCTCATATCTCTTCTCTACATGAGCTAGCTGTGTAGGCCGCATGTTGAAATTTTAGAATTGCCACACTATTGCTGATGAGAGAGACCAGTTTTCTTATTTCTGTAGCCTGTCCTACAGTATCAACTATGTAGTAGACCTATAAAAAGAAGAATTCATATAATCATAGTTAAAAGTAAATAAATAAGAAAATGTCCATATCATGTGAAATAAATCATTATAACAGGTAATATACAGTATAATCAGCTTTTTCTAGTGCTATGCTGAGGCTTATTTTACTTTTTCTCTCTTTGTAATTGCTATTTCTATATATTTTATGATATAAAATCATTGTTTGGTGAAAATAATCTTTTAAAACTAATCAATTGAGTGTCATTGTTTGTATTGGTATACAGAGTTATCTGTCTTGATATTTGATAATTCTTAAAATCCATGTAAAACTATTTGCTTGCAAACAGACGTATACATTGACTGTGAATAAAATATATATAACACCACACACCTGTAGAACTCTTTAAAAGGCACATTTTGTGATATGTTAAAATCATGTTTAGGCTTAACCACTTATTAAAAGAATATATTTCCATTTTTTAGTCTGATCGAGTTCTGTAGTCATTTACCATTAAAAATACATGCAGTGCATATGGTTACAGCACCAAAAAAACATTAATAGGCTTTGTAAGACCAAATTTATTAAGGCAATATTTGTGTCGTTTGCCGTCAAACTGCTTTGAATGCAAAAAATTAGAAAAAATGATTGTGTTCATATTTAATAAATTTTATTGTGTGAGTTTTCTGGTACAGTGTATGAATTATCCAACAGTTCTCAAAAATACTTTAGTTCATTGTTTCATGCATGATATAAAACCACTTACAACTGATCTCAAGAAGTATTTTTCCATTGTTTGAGGTATTAAATAGTCTCAATTCTTGTCACTATCACTGTTCTGTTGACTGCAGTGCTGAAAAGGCTTAGTTATGAATAAACTAATATTTTTGGTACATATGTTTCACTTTGTAGATCCATGATGCACTAAACTAAGTGTACATTTATTCGCAATCAGTCTCATATCTCTTCTCTACATGAGCTAGCTGTGTAGGCCGCATGTTGAAATTTTAGAATTGCCACACTATTGCTGATGAGAGAGACCAGTTTTCTTATTTCTGTAGCCTGTCCTACAGTATCAACTATGTAGTAGACCTATAAAAAGAAGAATTCATATAATCATAGTTAAAAAGTAAATAAATAAGAAAATGTCCATATCATGTGAAATAAATCATTATAACAGGTAATATACAGTATAATCAGCTTTTTCTAGTGCTATGCTGAGGCTTATTTTACTTTTTTCTCTCTTTGTAATTGCTATTTCTATATATTTTATGATATAAAATCATTGTTTGGTGAAAATAATCTTTTTAAAACTAATCAATTGAGTGTCATTGTTTGTATTGGTATACAGAGTTATCTGTCTTGATATTTGATAATTCTTAAAATCCATGTAAAAACTATTTGCTTGCAAACAGACCTATACATTGACTGTGAATAAAATATATATAACACCACACACCTGTAGAACTCTTTAAAAGGCACATTTTGTGATATGTTAAAATCATGTTTAGGCTTAACCACTTATTAAAAGAATATATTTCCATTTTTTAGTCTGATCGAGTTCTGTAGTCATTTACCATTAAAAATACATGCAGTGCATATGGTTACAGCACCAAAAAACATTAATAGGCTTTGCAAGACCAAATTTATTAAGGCAATATTTGTGTCGTTTGCCGTCAAACTGCTTTGAATGCAAAAAAATTAGAAAAAATGATTGTGTTCATATTTAATAAATTTTATTGTGTGAGTTTTCTGGTACAGTGTATGAATTATCCAACAGTTCTCAAAAATACTTTAGTTCATTGTTTCATGCATGATATAAAACCACTTACAACTGATCTCAAGAAGTATTTTTCCATTGTTTGAGGTATTAAATAGTCTCAATTCTTGTCACTATCACTGTTCTGTTGACTGCAGTGCTGAAAAAGGCTTAGTTATGAATAAACTAATATTTTTGGTACATATGTTTCACTTTGTAGATCCATGATGCACTAAACTAAGTGTACATTTATTCGCAATCAGTCTCATATCTCTTCTCTACATGAGCTAGCTGTGTAGGCCGCATGTTGAAATTTTAGAATTGCCACACTATTGCTGATGAGAGAGACCAGTTTTCTTATTTCTGTAGCCTGTCCTACAGTATCAACTATGTAGTAGACCTATAAAAAGAAGAATTCATATAATCATAGTTAAAAGTAAATAAATAAGAAAATGTCCATATCATGTGAAATAAATCATTATAACAGGTAATATACAGTATAATCAGCTTTTTCTAGTGCTATGCTGAGGCTTATTTTACTTTTTCTCTCTTTGTAATTGCTATTTCTATATATTTTATGATATAAAATCATTGTTTGGTGAAAATAATCTTTTAAAACTAATCAATTGAGTGTCATTGTTTGTATTGGTATACAGAGTTATCTGTCTTGATATTTGATAATTCTTAAAATCCATGTAAAACTATTTGCTTGCAAACAGACCTATACATTGACTGTGAATAAAATATATATAACACCACACACCTGTAGAACTCTTTAAAAGGCACATTTTGTGATATGTTAAAATCATGTTTAGGCTTAACCACTTATTAAAAGAATATATTTCCATTTTTTAGTCTGATCGAGTTCTGTAGTCATTTACCATTAAAAATACATGCAGTGCATATGGTTACAGCACCAAAAAAACATTAATAGGCTTTGCAAGACCAAATTTATTAAGGCAATATTTGTGTCGTTTGCCGTCAAACTGCTTTGAATGCAAAAAATTAGAAAAAATGATTGTGTTCATATTTAATAAATTTTATTGTGTGAGTTTTCTGGTACAGTGTATGAATTATCCAACAGTTCTCAAAAATACTTTAGTTCATTGTTTCATGCATGATATAAAACCACTTACAACTGATCTCAAGAAGTATTTTTCCATTGTTTGAGGTATTAAATAGTCTCAATTCTTGTCACTATCACTGTTCTGTTGACTGCAGTGCTGAAAAAGGCTTAGTTATGAATAAACTAATATTTTTGGTACATATGTTTCACTTTGTAGATCCATGATGCACTAAACTAAGTGTACATTTATTCGCAATCAGTCTCATATCTCTTCTCTACATGAGCTAGCTGTGTAGGCCGCATGTTGAAATTTTAGAATTGCCACACTATTGCTGATGAGAGAGACCAGTTTTCTTATTTCTGTAGCCTGTCCTACAGTATCAACTATGTAGTAGACCTATAAAAAGAAGAATTCATATAATCATAGTTAAAAGTAAATAAATAAGAAAATGTCCATATCATGTGAAATAAATCATTATAACAGGTAATATACAGTATAATCAGCTTTTTCTAGTGCTATGCTGAGGCTTATTTTACTTTTTCTCTCTTTGTAATTGCTATTTCTATATATTTTATGATATAAAATCATTGTTTGGTGAAAATAATCTTTTAAAACTAATCAATTGAGTGTCATTGTTTGTATTGGTATACAGAGTTATCTGTCTTGATATTTGATAATTCTTAAAATCCATGTAAAACTATTTGCTTGCAAACAGACCTATACATTGACTGTGAATAAAATATATATAACACCACACACCTGTAGAACTCTTTAAAAGGCACATTTTGTGATATGTTAAAATCATGTTTAGGCTTAAACCACTTATTAAAAGAATATATTTCCATTTTTTAGTCTGATCGAGTTCTGTAGTCATTTACCATTAAAAATACATGCAGTGCATATGGTTACAGCACCAAAAAACATTAATAGGCTTTGTAAGACCAAATTTATTAAGGCAATATTTGTGTCGTTTGTCGTCAAACTGCTTTGAATGCAAAAAATTAGAAAAAATGATTGTATTCATATTTAATAAATTTTATTGTGTGAGTTTTCTGGTACAGTGTATGAATTATCCAACAGTTCTCAAAAATACTTTAGTTCATTGTTTCATGCATGATATAAAACCACTTACAACTGATCTCAAGAAGTATTTTTCCATTGTTTGAGGTATTAAATAGTCTCAATTCTTGTCACTGTCACTGTTCTGTTGACTGCAGTGCTGAAAAAGGCTTAGTTATGAATAAACTAATATTTTTGGTACATATGTTTCACTTTGTAGATCCATGATGCACTAAACTAAGTGTACATTTATTCGCAATCAGTCTCATATCTCTTCTCTACATGAGCTAGCTGTGTAGGCCGCATGTTGAAATTTTAGAATTGCCACACTATTGCTGATGAGAGAGACCAGTTTTCTTATTTCTGTAGCCTGTCCTACAGTATCAACTATGTAGTAGACCTATAAAAAGAAGAATTCATATAATCATAGTTAAAAGTAAATAAATAAGAAAATGTCCATATCATGTGAAATAAATCATTATAACAGGTAATATACAGTATAATCAGCTTTTTCTAGTGCTATGCTGAGGCTTATTTTACTTTTTTCTCTCTTTGTAATTGCTATTTCTATATATTTTATGATATAAAATCATTGTTTGGTGAAAATAATCTTTTTAAAACTAATCAATTGAGTGTCATTGTTTGTATTGGTATACAGAGTTATCTGTCTTGATATTTGATAATTCTTAAAATCCATGTAAAAACTATTTGCTTGCAAACAGACCTATACATTGACTGTGAATAAAATATATATAACACCACACACCTGTAGAACTCTTTAAAAGGCACATTTTGTGATATGTTAAAATCATGTTTAGGCTTTAACCACTTATTAAAAAGAATATATTTCCATTTTTTTAGTCTGATCGAGTTCTGTAGTCATTTACCATTAAAAATACATGCAGTGCATATGGTTACAGCACCAAAAAAAACATTAATAGGCTTTGTAAGACCAAATTTATTAAGGCAATATTTGTGTCGTTTGCCGTCAAACTGCTTTGAATGCAAAAAAATTAGAAAAAAATGATTGTGTTCATATTTAATAAATTTTATTGTGTGAGTTTTCTGGTACAGTGTATGAATTATCCAACAGTTCTCAAAAATACTTTAGTTCATTGTTTCATGCATGATATAAAACCACTTACAACTGATCTCAAGAAGTATTTTCCATTGTTTGAGGTATTAAATAGTCTCAATTCTTGTCACTATCACTGTTCTGTTGACTGCAGTGCTGAAAAGGCTTAGTTATGAATAAACTAATATTTTTGGTACATATGTTTCACTTTGTAGATCCATGATGCACTAAACTAAGTGTACATTTATTCGCAATCAGTCTCATATCTCTTCTCTACATGAGCTAGCTGTGTAGGCCGCATGTTGAAATTTTAGAATTGCCACACTATTGCTGATGAGAGAGACCAGTTTTCTTATTTCTGTAGCCTGTCCTACAGTATCAACTATGTAGTAGACCTATAAAAAGAAGAATTCATATAATCATAGTTAAAAAGTAAATAAATAAGAAAATGTCCATATCATGTGAAATAAATCATTATAACAGGTAATATACAGTATAATCAGCTTTTTCTAGTGCTATGCTGAGGCTTATTTTACTTTTTCTCTTTGTAATTGCTATTTCTATATATTTTATGATATAAAATCATTGTTTGGTGAAAATAATCTTTTAAAACTAATCAATTGAGTGTCATTGTTTGTATTGGTATACAGAGTTATCTGTCTTGATATTTGATAATTCTTAAAATCCATGTAAAAACTATTTGCTTGTGTCCTTTGCTTAATATGCACATAGACCAAGGTGAGCGACACAGGCTCTTTAGAGCCTCTAGTTTAATTGAGACAATAAAGCAATATCATCTGCATATAGAAGAATATTTTAAGAAAAATCCCCAATTACAACTGAATCAGAATTACAATTGATTAAAGCATTAGTGAGGTCATTAATATAATAATTAAAAAGTACAGGGCTCAGTACATCTCCTTGTTTTACTCCTAGCTCAGATAAAAATGCTGAACTGAGTCCATTTGAGAATTTGATTCTGCTTACTGAGTCAGTAAACATTGAATAAACAATTCTAAAATTCATATTGCGAATATCATGTATCAAAAGTTTATTAAACAATCCTATTCGCCAAACTGTATCAAAGACTTTTAAGATCAATAAAAGCTGCAAATATTAATTTTGTTGTTTATAATGATCAACTACTGATTTTAGTGAAAATATGTGATAAGCAGTGCAACAATGTTTTTTAAACTTATCTGATATTTGTTGATTAAATTTGACTTTTTATGAAATTAATTTTTCTGTTAAAGATAAAAATTTATTAAACAGCTTGCCAAAGTAAGAACTAATGGAATCACCCTTATAATTTCCATGGTCAAATTTGTTCCCTTTTCATGGAGAACTATAAAACTTTCATTTCAGGTCTTTGTAAATGGTCTATTCGAAATAACATAAAAAATGCGGTGCACACTTCAAAATAACCCGCTACAGTCATTCCTTAAATAATTAAAATTAGCTTTCACACAATACAATTTATAAGTTTTCAAGGACAGACTGATGGCCAAAATTATAATATATATCATTCTTGGGTAAATGTCTGGCTGTTGATTATGATCTCGCTGTAAAACTTGACAGCTTCAGCTGGGGCAAGTTCAGGTCTAACCTCCAAGATCAATGCCAAGGCGCAGGTGTTTACAAATTTCCTGCTTCCGAAACATACATCTATTGGCTTGGGACCAATATCAATTCCATTTATAACAGTTGATGTTCCTGTTTAGAAAAAAAAAATCTTTGATCTACTGACCATGTTATAACATACATAATTAACAGCAAATTTGAAATTGCTGAAGAACCAAAAACTCCTGATCATTACATCTGAATAGATATTGTGGGGGTAAGTAATGTTTCCCATATCACACTCTTGTTTTTGGTAGTTCATAAGAACGTGTTTTAAAACAATGAATTTTTTTCTTAAATAAATTATTTGTCCATTAAAATCTTAATTATATTCAAATCTGCCTTCTCGATTCTTTCCAATTTTTAAAATAAAATTGGAATCATTTTGAGCCAAAAGCACAGGGGATAATAAACTACGTACAGATTTCTTTTGAGCACTATTTCCTATGTGGAACTTCAAATATTATGGGTCGTTCGAAGATCATTTAAGGTTATTCTGGTCATATTTTTTGTATTCCAGAATTAAAAGTATGAAAAAATGTGCAATTAGTTATAAATAACATATTAGCCTGCTAGATTATAACAATGGCACTTTTTTCAGCATTCGTTGGGAAGAACATAAATCTAGGGTGCTAGCATAAGGCAGCTTAACTGCCTAAAAATTTATGTTTTAAGTGACCCTTATATGTTTTTTTTTA
The DNA here is from genome assembly GCA_017311375.1 of Mytilus coruscus. Classification (NCBI taxonomy): domain Eukaryota; kingdom Metazoa; phylum Mollusca; class Bivalvia; order Mytilida; family Mytilidae; genus Mytilus; species Mytilus coruscus. The sequence continues at coordinate 89,904,542 of CM029599.1, forward strand.
ATTATCCCCAATCTTATCAGTTTGATGGTCTATTATTCAATCGACGATACTATAGACACTATTTTATTAGTAAAATCACAATTATAACAATTGGTAAAGGCTAAATATAGTAATTAAATTGTATATAAACTACATAAAATTCAAAAACAAAATAATCATTATTATCAATACTTTATAAACAGGATATTAATATTTAATAGACGACTTTTGAATTCATGCACTTTCATGTAAATTTCTCTAATATTTTTTCTTATATTTTATTTTTTATTTTATTTTTAATTTAAGATAAAATCATGATTGCCTGATTACTTCAGGTGTGGATAGGTTTCAAGGAGCACACCACTGTGGTGGTGTTTTTTGTTATGTCTGAGGAAAATTTGTAGCTGTCTTTGTTACATTGGATTTGTCGGTAAGCATCTTTATTGGTGGATCTTGTATTGGACTGACTCTGCTGTAATAAATTTTGCGATGGAATGGCAATCTTTTCGTTTATAATTTTGTGGAACATTATTAGCCTTGTTCTTAGTCAGCGTTCTTGTAATGTTTGCCATTTCATGGTGGTGTCTAGCATCTCAGACACACTACTGGTCTTGTGATGTCTGTTACATGCATACCTTGTTGCTCGTCTCTGTACTTTTTATAAAGATCGTATGTTTTCCTTTGTATATGGGTCCCATACAGTACAGCAGTATTCAATTTGGGTCTTATGAGAGTTTGGTATGCTCTTTCTTTAATTTTATGTCACTGGACTTTAAGATTTCTTCTGATAAAACATAAAGATTTATTTGCTTTTAAGCGGCTGTTTGTTTGATGTGGGTGTTCCATTTTAGATCTGAAAAGATTGTGATACCTAACTTTTGTAAACTAGTGTATAATAAATCTTGTTAAATTTTATTATTGATTTGTGTCTTTGTTGGCTACAATTAAAAGGCGATTTTCTGGCATAACAGAAATTGGGGGCTCAAGTCCGGGATAACGTCAATATCTTATTAAAATTTTTTCAGTATTTTTATTAGAACTAGCCAACAAAATTCTACAATATGGCATTTGATGCCGGTAAATTTTTGAAAACGCCAGACCTGGAAGGGTTTGATAATTTAAAGAAAGAGGAATTAGTGTTGCTTGCTAAACATCTGAAATTAGACTTTAGAGTATCTATGAGAAAACAAATTATAAAAAATTTGTTAATAGACAAATTAGTTGACTCAGAAATTTTTGGTGAAGAGGCTTTTGAACTTAAGGTCGAAAATATTGATGCTACCAAATTAAAACAGCTTGAATTAGAACATGAATTTAAATTAAAACAATTGGAAAACGAAATCAAAATAAAACAATTGGAGAAAAAGAAAAGAAGAAAATAATCTTGTATTGGACTGACTCTGCTGTAATAAATTTTGCGATGGAATGGCAATCTTTTCGTTTATAATTTTGTGGAACATTATTAGCCTTGTTCTTAGTCAACGTTCTTGTAATGTTTGCCATTTCATGGTGTCTAGCATCTCAGACACACTACTGGTCTTGTGATGTCTGTTACATGCATACCTTGTCGCTCGTCTCTGTACTTTTATAAAGATCCTATGTTTTCCTTTGTATATGGGTCCCATACAGTACAGCAGTATTCAATTTGGGTCTTATGAGAGTTTGGTATGCTCTTTCTTTAATTTTATGTCACTGGACTTTAAGATTTCTTCTGATAAAACATAAAGATTTATTTGCTTTTAAGCGGCTGTTTGTTTGATGTGGGTGTTCCATTTTAGATCTGAAAAGATTGTGATACCTAAATATTTTGCATGTTTTACTGATTCTAAGATGTGTCCATACATGTTGTAGTAAGGGAGCTACCATTTGATTTTTATGGGGAAAGTAGACAGGACAGGAGTTTTGAGTAAAAAAAAGGCAGGATGAGACACTTTGCCAAAAAAAAAAAGGCAGGATGACAATTTATGTAAAAAAAAAGTCAGGAAACACTAATACAAAAAGACAGGACTGAATAGAGTGAAAAATAAAAAGGCAGGACAGAGATTACAACTGAAAAAAAAATGCAGTACAAAATTTAGTCACAAAATTTTTCATCCTAGCCCCCCATAAAAATCAAATGGTAGCTCCCTAAAAGCGGATGGGATTTCTTTTGGTTGTCATGTTCATGATGTTTCATTTGTTCATTTGTCTGGGTGAAAAGGCCAGTCTTGCTGCCATTGAATGCATGGCGACTTCTAAATCTTCTTGAAGCTTGAGGCAGTCGTTTTGATATTTGATATTTTTTATTTTATACGATCGGAAATAACTACTTTGCTTCATGTTGTAATAATATCTAAAAATTAGGTTTGAGTTTGTAGAAGTACGGTTTGGTAAAAGTACGAGGTACATGTATTAATAATCTGGTACGAGTTGACAAAGTCATAGATCCTACGGCAACGAAAATAGTCTGCTAAAACACTCGAGATGAAATACAATATTTATTACCCTGTAACAAAGTCGTTATCGTCACCATTTTCTTCCTCTGTCCTTTCTCTGATTCTATTCAAGCTTCTTCTCAACAATTGTTGGTATCTTTCAAGATTCGACCATAGATGTAATACACCTTTTATTTGATATGTTTCATTAAAGTGTCGAATTGCGTCGAATTTGGGAAAAAATTAATAACAAAGTACATTCTTTTCTTTATTTCATCAGTTTTTCTACTTTTTTAGAAGAGAAATTGTCTTTTTAAATCATTTTTATATTTTTCAGAAACTAACTTAATCATAGATGTAATATTTTATACATCTATGGCTAAATTATAATAATTTCGTTCATGATGTTTATGAAATGTGTATATTCCTAAGTAAAGAGTTTTACTAAATTAGTGTACTAACAAAACATGCAATTGTTTTTCTTAAATTGTTTAACATTTCATACCGATATAACATGTTACTTTTATTATTCTTCCTTAGTTTATTTTGAATTTACATTGTATCATAGGTCAAATTTATTTGTTCAGTGTATGTTCAATGGTGTTACTATGTCCTTTGATTGAGTTAAGCTATTTCAGTTGATATTTTATAGTGTGTCTTTCTATGTTGTGATGTTACACTATTGTTTCAGAAAAAGGGTGAAGGTTTGGTACCATTAAAACGTTTAAACCCGCTGCATTTGTTTGCAACTGTCCTAAGTCAGGAATCTGATGTTCAGTAGTTGTCGTTTGTTGATGTGGTTCATAAGTGTTTCTCGTTTCTCGTTTTTATATAGATTAGACCGTTGGTTTTCCCGTTTGAATGGTTTTACACTAGTATTTTTTGGGGCCCTTTACAGCTTACTGTTCGGTGTGAGCCTTGGCTCCGTGTTGAAGACCGTACTTTGACCTATAATGGTTTACATTTATAAATTTTGACTTGGATGGAGAGTTGTCTCATTGGCACTCATACCACATCTTCTTATATCTATATAAGACATGGAAAATAAATATTATGGAGCATATATTCAACTTGTTCCATGTTTTCTATCAATTATATTTTCGATAAACTTGCTTATAATAGTTAGGATGTACATTGTTAAAATAAAGTTAAATTGTGATAAAAGATATAAAATCTAAAATGTAAATATGATGAAAACATTAGTTCTAGCTAAAATGGAAGATATCCACATTTTAATATTGTTTCCTTTTCGAGAATAATTTGTAATATTGTTTTATCTATAAGAATATTATTTTTCATAATCAAGTCAATATAAAATATATATGTTGACTTTAATTGTTTCTTTCTGATTTTAGCATGTTCAACTGCTAAGTAGCTTTTAATTGTCAGTTTTCTATTGTCTAGATTGTCAATCAGCATCTCAATGACCAACTGGTTCATGTCATTATCAGATAAGTATGAAAGCCATTACAACGCACATATAACCTTTGAAGTCAGGGTTGAGCTTCATCTATGGGTATTACATCTATGATTCGACATAATATCAGCTGTGCGGGGAATCAAGCTCACGGGGAGAGAAACTACGTGTTTCCCTCTCTAAAGTCCCGCGAAATTTGTTAATCAGTAGAGTAAGAAAACGCAAATTCCATTGGTTAAAATACGACAGAATACTAAAGATTTTAAGACTTTTCGGCCATCTAGATACTTTAACGAAGCATCTAGATACTTCAACGAAGCATCTAGATACTAACACGAACTATCTAGATACTCTAGATACTTGCAAAGCATCTAGATGGTTATGCGAAGTATCTAGATTGAAAATGCATCTAGATGGAACCATCGCTATTTTGACATGAACGGCCACTCATAGTGGAAGGGCGCATTTGAAATGTTAAATCAATAGGAAGCCACACAAACTACACAAAGATGTAGAGAAAATGAATGGTTGGCTTGAAAAATAACTATATTTTCTCTATATCAAATCTATCTTTGATTGCAATGAGTATGCTCCTTTAGGATAAGGGGGGCTGTCCCACTCATTGCAGTTATTCTCTCTCTTACAATATTAAATATACCCAAACTGTGTGAATTGAATTGAAACATGTTCTTATGTCATGAGCTATGCTGCTAATTTTTTTATGCAGTCAAATCATTTCTGTACAGACCATTTACTTTTAATGGGGTGCTATGGATTTCACCCCAAAGCTAGTCTTGAGATTTTTTTTGGTTTTAATTAAAGCTTGGCATCAACATATCTTTCAAAATATAACCTTATTACATATAATCATATAAAGTTAAAAATATGAAAACAGTCTGATGTCTAATATACTTAAGTTTTTTTAAGTTGTCTTTTTTTTTTTTCAATTGAGGAAGATTTAATGGTTGATTTTTTTTAACACACTCCTACATTGTCTTTTGAATCTTTAATATCTACATTTTTCTGATGCAAATACTCTACTCATGAAAACATTGTAGTAAAGATGCATATATGTCAGTGACTATGATTCTTTACAACAATTCTAATCATTCCTTGTTTATAAGTGTTCCAGAATTTCATAATACCATATATATTTTTTTTGGTCATAAATTGTATAATTACACTATGTTAAGTTTCAGTTTTGGTTATAAAGGTTTTTACCTGAAAATGCCTGTTCATTTTATGTTGGCTTTCAGTGTTGTTTGAAAATGTTTTTTCTTCACAAGAAACTTGGTTTACACATGTAACTGCTTGTTTAAACTTTATTTTGGCTGATAAAATAAAATATTTTTCCTACCTACCGACCCTGCAGTCTGAAGGTACAGTCGGAAAACTGCAAACAAACATATTTTTAAGGTTGGCCCCGTAGTTTACAGCTCTATTTTTGAATATGAACTAAGTGGATAGCAGCAACGTATGAGTGTTGACAGTGACTTTAACACATGTGAGAAGATACATAAAATAATCCAGCCTCATCCTGCATGGACTGTTTCATTAGATTTCCGTATTTGCGTAAACAGGCAAATTACATTGTATCCCTGTGTTGTTTAGTTCACAACAGGAACACCGATATTAATCTCTGTGATAAATGTGGTAAATGTTTCACCGATCCGTGTATTCATGCAATCTCTTCGTGTGACTACTTATCCGACATTCGTGATGAATTCTGGTGCGAGTTATTATGTATAAACCCGATCAGCTTTAGTGCTTTTGTTGTTTCCTAAGCTGATGAAGATTTCTGTTACTGTTACTCTCATGCGAAACCGATTTTGAACTAGACTGTGATCAGGAAAAACGTTTTCAATTTTTATGCGTCACCTATGTTTACAAATTTTGCAAAACATTTTCTCTCTCCTAATTGACAATGTCATCTACGTTTACAAATTTTTTACAAAACATTTTCTCTCTCTTAATTGACGATGTAAAATACACTGAACGTTTAAAGTAATTTCTCTTTTTCATCTGTTCAAAATGTATATTGTGCTATTCATAAATATTTTATTTGTATCATTATCTCTCCTAACGGAGGCTAAATATATATATATATGCCCAGCGTTAAAAAAAGGCGACAAACACGATACTATAAACTATCGCCCTATATCATTAACATGCATCTGCTGCAAACTATTAGAACATGTTGTAGTTAGTAATATCATGAAACATCTAGAAAAAAAATAAAATTCTATATGACTTACAACATGGTTTTCGATCGCCCCGTTCCTGTAAAACTAAGTTAATATCATTTATTCAAGATCTTGCAAATTCAAATAATGAAAACATTCAAACAGACATCATGATAATTGATTTCGCAAAAACATTTGACAAAATTTCACACCATCACCATATGTATGGCAATGCATTATATTGGGTTCAAGACTTTTTAATAAACAGAACACAAACAGTAGTCCTTGAAGGTGAAATATCAAATAAAATTCCTGTAACATCTGGAGTACCACAAGGCACAGTGCTTGGACCAATTTTATTTTTAATATTTATTAATGATATGGCAGAATATATCAAACATAGTACATTAAGATTGTTCGCAGATAACAGCATTATGTATAGGGAAATTAAGAAACCAGATGACACATATAAATTACAGTCTGATTTGGAAGCGGCCGGCAGATGGATGTGGGACATGCTCATGCATTTTCACTCTGATAAATGCAACATTCTCAGTGTAACACAAAAACGAAAACCTTGAGACTTCACTTACAAATTACATAATCGCTCACTCGAAAAAGTTGACTCTACAAAATATTAAGGCCTAACTCTTCAATCAAACTTAAAATGGGATAAATATATCGATAACATGACATCAAAAGCAAACCAGTCTCTTGGATTTATTCGCAGAAACCTTATAATAGCCTCACCTGAAGTAAAAGCTCATGCATATAAAGCTCTTGTTCGACCAAAATTAGAGTAGTGCTCAACCATTTGAGATCCACATCAAAAACAGCAAATTTCACAAATTGAAAAAGTCCAGAGAAGAGAAGCCCGCTTCACATAACACAAGCTCAGTTACTGATATGATGACAGACTTAAATTGATACCCACTTGAAATTAGGCGTTTAAGATACAGACTTGTTTTCTTCTACAAAATTATATACGAAATTGTTGCAGTCCCTAGTGATTATTATTCTAGACAATATGGTAGGTCTTTTGTAAAACGTGAAACAGAAGAAAAAATCGGAAGATGTTTCTTCCTCTTTCAAGTCTTGTTTCTTAAAAGGCATGACATTTATATTTTTGTTGTGTCAAAATATAAAATGGGTCTTGCAGAGTGTCTTTTACATGTTCAAATTGAACTAAGTTACATAATAGGTTTGTTTTCCGTACCACTGTATATTGTAAATTTGTAAGACTTTGCCCGCAGCAGAGCTATAGAAAAACAGTACATTAACGGGTGTTACACGGACACTTTTTAGTTATTACACGGACACTTTTTTTAATAGAATCACTCGTGCATGATCAGTGAGTTCATGTGCACTTTAAATTTCAATTAGATTTAAACTTTTTGTTTCACCGACATATTTCCTGTCTTTCTTATTAAAATATTTACGTTGGCATCAATAACTATATTTTTTTCAACCAATTCCAGTATATTACTATTCATGTCAGTACACTAAGGGATTGACCATTAAACTTCAAAAAGGGGGTATGGTTATTTCCTAAAAAATATTCTGATCCCCAATTTTATGAGAAAAAATATATTATGGTCAAGCAGATGACAAAATAATGTTCTGATTCCTGATTTTCTGATTTTTTTCAATATATGGACATGAATAGTATTCTGGACAATGCTGAAAGTAAAGAAATGTTGGTACCGACGTTTATATTTCAAAAAAAAAAAAAGACAGGAAATATATATAAAAAATCAAATCTTATCAAAAGATAAAATCCCTATCAACTCACCAATGCACGATTGATCCTATAGATAAAAAGTGTCCGTGTAATACATGTTCAAATAGGCAGCAAATCTTGAAGAAAATCATTCAACTTCTGTCACCAATTTTAGACGGTAAGCTGCGACTGGATCATATTGTGACACGTGTTTAATCCTCACCAACACTATTAGAGACATATATAAAAATCTACAAGCATGACATTTTTAAAACAAATCCAGAAATATGACTATATATATCTAATAACAAGACAAAATCCATTTTTTCATAACATTTCATTCACTAATGAAATAGGAAATTCATTCTTTTTATACATTTATATTGTTATTGAATTCATATATATTGAATTCATGTATTTGGAAGCAAATGTACGATTTTTATTATTTTTTAAATGGGGAATGGAATGGCACATCCTGCATTTTTTCCCCACCCCTTTTCCGTTTCCCCCTAAATAAAATTCAAACGTTAGCTTGCTTACCTCTGAAATCTATTTCATGCATAACTAACTTGCAAAGTTGCATTTTAAAAAGTCTCAAATGTTTGATTGCCAATGAGACAACTGTCCACAAGAGACCAAAATGACACAGAAATTAACAACTATAGGTCACCGTACGGCCTTCAACAATGAGCAAAGCCCATACCGCATAGTCAGCTATAAAAGGCCCCGAAATGACAATGTAAAACAATTCAAACGAGAAAACTAACGGCCTCATTTATGTACAAAAAATGAACGAAAAACAAATATGTAACACATAAACAAACGACAACCACTGAACTACAGGCTCCTGACTTGGGACAGGCACATACATACATAATGTGGCGGGGTTAAACATGTTAGCGGAATCCCAACCCTCCCCCTAACCTGGGACAGTGATATAACAGTACAACATAAGAACGAACTATAAAAATGGTCCTTTTTATAAAATTATTAGATTCTTGAATTTCTTGAGAAAAAACTCTCGGTTGAAGGGAAATGAAAAATAAGTTGTTTTAACTGTAACTTACATTAACTGGTATATGGCAAATTATGTTTCTTATCTGTTTAATTTTGCTACCTCTTCAAAATGCAAAATGTACTACTTCTTTCTTGAAACGTCGTACAAATCAGATACAATACGAAGGTAACAAAAAAACGGGCCGGAAACAAACTGCCGTGTAGTTTTTCTGCACTTGCAGTCAGGTCAAGGTCCGGGGCGATTGACCTGACTACTCGTGCAGAAAAAATATCAGGCAACGGTTGTTACCGGCCTGTTTCTTTGTTACCTTTGTATTGTATCTAATACATATGATCTAACAGGCTTTGTACGACTTTACCCCCAGCAGAGCTATAGAAAAACAGTACATTAACGGGTGTTACACGGACACTTTTAGATGATACACGGACACTTTTTAGTTGTTACACGGACACTTTTATGAATAGAATCACTCGTGCATGATCAGAGAGTTCATGGGCACTTTAAATTTCAATTAGATTTGAACTTTTGTTTCACCGACAAATTTCCTGTCTTTTGATTAAAATATTTACGTTATTATCAATAACTATATTTCAAACAATTCCAGTAAATTACTATTCATATCAGTACACTAAGGGATTGACCATTTAACTTAAAAAAGGGGTATGTCTTTTTCTAAAATATATTTTGATACCCAATTTTATGAGAAAAATATATTGTGGTCAAGCAGATGATAAAATAATGTTCTGATTCCCGATTTTCCGTATACCGTATATAATCGTCTAATTTCGAAAAAATGAAAATAGTTGGGTGATAGCGTTGAAATAATAAATAATGTTCTTACTCAGAAAAGAAGATACCCCCTTTTGAAGCTAAATGGTCGGTCCGTAAGTGTTTTTTTTTTCCTTCAACATATGGACATGAATAGTTTTCTGGACAATGCTGAAAGTAAAGGAATGCTGGTACCAACGTTTATATTTTAATAAAAAGGACAGGAAATATATATATAAAAGATCAAATCTAAACAAAAATAAAATCCCTATCAACTCACCAATGCACGATTGATACTATAAATAAAAGTGTCCATGTAATACATGTTCAAATATGCAGCAAATCGTGAAGAAAAATCATTCAACTAATGTCATCAATTTTGAACGGTAAGCTGCGATTGGATCATATAGTGACACGTGTTAAATCCTGATCAACACTATCAGAGACATATAAAAAACCTATATGTATGAACTATTAAAACAAATCCAAAATATATGCCTATATATATATATATATATATATCAAATAACAAGACAAAATCCAGTTTTTCATAACATTTCATTCACTTAATATCAGTTCTGTTTATTTTAAATGGATTAACCCTCCCCTCCCTTTTCCTTCCGTTTTTCCACAATAAAAAAAATCAAATGGTAGCTCTGTTTTTTTTTTTATAAATTACTTACTAGCGAAGTTGCATTCTAAAAGTCTCAATGTAAACAACGTTCATCTTTTCCTTCAAATGGTTCTTTTTTATAAAGTTATTAAGTTCTTGAATTTTTTAGAAAAAATTCTCGGCTTAAGGGAAGTGAAAAAAATGTGTTTAAACTGTAACTTACATTAACTGGTATATGGCCATTGAAGTTTCTAATATGTTTAGTTTTGCTACCTCTTCTAAATGCAAAATGTACTACTTCCTTCCTGAAACGTCGTACAAGTCAGATACAAAACAAAGGTAACAAAAAATAGGCCGGAAACAACCTGCCGTATAGTTTGTCTGCACTTGTAGTCAGGTCAAGGTCCTCGGCTAGCGCCTCGGACCTTGACCTGACTACTCGTGCAGAAAAACTATCCGGCAACGGTTGTTACCGGCCTATTTCTTTGTTACCTTTGTATTGTATCTAATACTTATTGGTATAAATATTGATTTTGTTATCAGTAAATTAAAAACCATACTAAATGTTATTGTTATATACATATGCAGTTTCACGGTACTACAATCTGTCGATACCTATATTTTGGCATTGCACAAGGTCGTGTTTTTTTTTTTTTTTGACTGTTAATGACGTCTTTACACTAAATCCATTGGATGTTGGATGTGTACTAATTGATATTTTAGTCTTAGATACATGATTTTTTTATTAGTTGTTATTGGCTTTGAACTAACTGTCAGTAACTGCGAGTACTCTCGGATCTGTACTTCTTGTCCTTTTTGTTAGGGATGTATAAAAATACCCTGCCACGTCCAGATTGTTTTTGTTAAATGTTTTTCTGCTTTGTACCGATCTGATGAGTTAAGCCCTTTTCAACTGATTTTTAAAGTTTGTTCTTCTGTTGTGCTGCAACACCACTGTCCCAGGTTAGGGGAGGGTTGAGCGCTCGCAAACATATATATGTTTAACCCCGCCACATTCTGTATGTGCCTGTCCCAAGTCAGGAGCCTGTAGTTCAGTGGTTGTCACTGGTTCATGTCTGTTATATTTGTTTTTCGTAAATTGTTTTGTTATAAATTAGGCCGTTAGTTTTCTCAATTGAATTGTTTCATATTTTTCTTGTCGGGGCCTTTTTTTTTTATATAGCCGACTATGCGGTATTGGTTTTTTTCATTGTTGAAGGCCGTACGGTTGCCTGTAATTGCTTACATCCACTTCATTTGAACTTTGGTGGATAGTTGTTTCATTGACAATCACACCACGTACATCTAGTAGTTTAATTTGAGAATAAGAAGTTGTGGTATGATTGCCAATGAGACACCTCTCCATCCGAGATCAAATAAGCAACTATAGGTCATCGTACGACCATAAACAATGAGCAACACCCATACCTCATAACAAGCTATACAAGACCCAGAAATGACAAATGTAAAACAATTCTAACGAGAAAACTAACGGCTAGATTCGTGTATACAACAATAAACGAATTTACTATACAGTAAGAAACGACAACCACTTAATTATAGGCTATCTTAATACCTTATGTGAACATACAGCTTATGAGACAATAGGCGTACTTGTTTCTCAACAAAAACGGACTGCCGGTCGTATGACCGGCGAAGAACAGAATCAAGCAAAATCGGTCCAATACCGGAGAGAAAATAAGATTTACGTGATTGCGGGACACTTAACGTAATGGTACCCAAATTGCACCTATTTTGACAGTTTTTTCACCTAAGTTTATTTATAATCAAGACAAAAGTTTTTCTTTCTGTGTTTATTTTGTAGTAGTCCGAGATTACTCTGACGTCCAAGGTTGGACGTCAGAGATACCTTGGACGTCAGAGTAATCTCGGACTAATTTGCAGATGTATCCTTAATTACTATATTGTTCCACCAATTTAATTTTGAATCATAGAAAAATGGGTTTGAACCGACCTCCAAACGATCCATGATTCTGTAATGAGGAGTACCCAAATTGCATCCATGTTTAAATTCACATCTGTAAAAATCGAGCAACTGATGTTTTGTTTTATTTCTCCAAATATTTAGAACAATTTGACAATAGTCCATGCTAACTATTCAATTTTTAAGAAATGGATGCCTGTAACATATTCTAATTGCTCATTTTCAACAGTTGACTTTTTGTGGACGTCGCATGACGACGTTTCCGTAGATTTTACGTTTTCCAGTTTTAAACATACTTCATCAGTTGACATTTACTGTGAACGTTTTGTGTATATCTTAATATATTTAGCTATGTTGAAAGACGTGCATAATGTCAAATCATAAAAATACAAATGGTTTAATCTCTATTTTTGCTAAATGGGTGCAATTTGGGTACTGCTTCGATATTTCGTTTTGTTATAAGAATTGAAAATGTTTTGAGGAAAATCATATCCATAACACTAATTTAAACTTAAATAATCCATAAGAATTTTTTGATATCTGTTTTCATAATTTAAGAAATCAGATACATTTTAGTGATGTTGTAAAAAATCGGATATTAGAGCATATTTCAGTTTTCAAAGAAAGAACATGGGGTAAATTGAACAATTACGTCAAGTTCAAAAAGAAATACATCTATATATGGTATATGAGATTTTTCACTGAGACACTTTAAAGGAAAGGAAAATGATATTCATTGTTTAATTTGTTATTCTAAAATAAAAGTTGCATTTATCGGCCATATTGGATCATGTTGGTGCCACTCGTGTCTGTCTTTTTTGGGGCTCGAAGCCATATGGACATGCTGTTTTTTGTGCATACGCAACTTGCCTTTCAATCAAGTACCTCGTCAGTCTTAAAACCGTCATCGAAGGAGGCGGAGCAATATAGACCGTAGATTTTTTTTTAAACGTGAACTAATCGACTATGATTACGGATACTGATGTCACAAGACTGATAAAAAATTGTCTCCGGATTATAAGAATCTTTATGTCGTGATTATCATTACATATCTACCTTCTTCTATGATGGCATTTTTTCTAAGACAAAACGTAAGATACCTTAATGGCTAGATCGTCTCAATATTTCTAGCATTTTCCGTCACTGCTAAAATAAAAATAAAAAAATACTTCAGCATTCACTTTTTCTTATTATCACGCATTATAAGTTATCACAAAACCGAATGACATTTATTCTTCTTTAATTATACCATATTTGAAGAGATATTACAATCGAGTTATTTTATGTATTTTTTCTGAGAAAATATTAATTCTAACTATATTTTCATTTTTATTTTCGTTAGACATGATAGCTACGGATATTGTTACAATTACATGCAATCACGCCCATAATTCCGCAATAAAATCTGTACTGGACACCCATGCAGCGAAAGGTAATAAACTTTTATCTTACGATTTACCGTCCAAGAAAAAATATCGACACTAAAGTTTTTTTTCCTCGGTGAAAAGAACCAATGTGAGAAAAGAACATGTGAACTTATCTCCTGTAGGATCCTGTAGGTCATTTCAGAAGGAAAAAAAAACCCCGCTCATATCGTCGTATGGTGCACATAATGCCAGAATTATTACATTTGTGGAATATCTCCTCAAAATTGGCTCCTAACGAACTTAGTTTTCATTGTTTTTTTTACATATGTGTGTACAAATAAACACTAGAGGTCAATTTTGGTAAACTGCACGTTAACCTGGTGGCATTTTAAAATGTTTTTCGTTTAAAGACAAAGAACGCTTCTAACAGGATCACAGATTAAATATATTCAGTCGATACCAATATTTTGGCATTGCACTAGGTCATGTTTTTCTCTGACTTTTGATGACTTCTTTACTAAATTCATTGGATGTTGGATGTGTACTGATTGGTATTTTATTCTTAGATACATGGTTTTTTATTAGTTGTTTTGAACTAGCTTTCAGCAACTACGAGTACTCTCAGATCTGTACTTTGTGTCTTTTGTGTTTTTTTTTTTTTGTGTTTTTTATGCTTTGTATCGATTTGATGAGTGAAGCCCTTTTTAACTGATTTTTAAAGTTTGTTCTTGTGCTGTATTGTTACACCACTGTCCCAGGGTTAAGGGAAGTGTTTCGCGCCAGCAATCGCGCCAGCAAACATGTTTAAGCCCGCCACATTCTATATGTGCCTGTCCCAAGTCAGTGGTTGCCTTCTGTTGCTGTATATCTTCGTTTTTCCCCGTTTATTGTTTTGTACATTTATCAGGCCTTTATTTTTCTCGTTTGAATTGTTTTACATTTGTTATTTCGGTGACTTTTATAGCTTACTATGCAGTATGGGTTTTGCTCATTGTTGAAGGCATAACGGTGACGTATAGTTGGTAAAGTCTACGTTATTTGGTCTTTGGTGGAGAGTTGTAACATTGGCAATCATACCACATCTTCTTATTTTTATATAAACATATGCCTCCTCATCAAGTTCTTCATAAGTAGTACCGGTTGCTTCTCTGTTTATTGCATACTATTCAGTCACTTAACTAACCACACACACACAGACACATAGTGACGTTACGCGCGGTGTTCGGTCTATTTTTCAATAGCAAAGATCGACTGTACTATAAATAAATTTAAAGTTATTTTTAGAATGACATCATTGATAAAAATGCCCGTATGTCATGCAAGCGGATATCGTTTTCGTTGTAAACAATAACGTGCATGAGGTTATAAATACTGTAGAATAGGTCAACAGAAAAAAGTAAATCGGAAGGTAGTAAATATTGTGTTTATGTCACATGTAACATTGATTCAAGATGTATCGTTAGCGTAAGCAGATGGAAGGCGGTTTTTATACCACTTAATAAAATGACACATTTCAGTTTTATTGTTTCAACTTGTTGTCTTTTCTGTATTTATTTTCTATGCATATAAATTGTTTGAATTTATTGAAATAAGTTTTATGTCACAGTGAATTCATTACAAAGTTCTAAATACAAAATTAAATTTAATGTGTTAATATGCAATAATATTAGGCATTTCAGAAAAGTATTAACAACTTCATATTTACGTTACGTGAGAGGGGTGTACAATCGACATGAACAAGGAACGGCTGCTGACAGTGTCACAAACTCTCAAATCTACTTCCCTTCTGAAAATCGAGTGGCATAAATGACATTAATATTCATATAAACTATGATTAAGTGGTCATAAAATTTCTCCCAAAAATCGGCATAGGTCCTACGTGCAAACCGCTTTCATAGGCGGATCCAGGAGGGGCCCGGCCCGGCCCCCCTTTTGTGGGAAAAATTTGGTTGATTATATAGGGAATCACTTAAGCATGACTGGAGCGCCCCTCCTTTTTTAGGTCAGTTGGTGCCTCCCTTATAAAAGTTCTGGATCCGCCACTGGCTTTACATTGTTTACAAGATGATTTAAAGTCCGAGTATGTGGTATTTGACATAACTTTTGGTAACACTTTGACGTTAAAAATATTTTCAAAGATAGTCCCAGTAAAATATATTCGAAAAAAACAAAGAATTATTGACAGTAACTGGTACTCAACCAGTATAACTCTCATTTCAAAAGTTCTGGTCCGATTACCTTTATCAACAAATTTGTTCCCATACGTAAAAATCAAATTTGAACCATTCTAATGACTTTTAATTTTGTTTCCTTTATATGTTGCGGAGTTAAGTGTGCAGTTCATTTCGTTGAACTAGTATACATTTTGTTAAGGGTCAGCTGAAGCCCGCCTCCGTGTGCAGGATTTTCTCGTTGCGTTGAACCCATTAGTGGCTCCGGCTTCGGTCGGGTTGTTGTCTCTTTACACGTTCCCGTTTCCATAATCAATTCTATTAATATTACAAAACGAAAACTTATGTCCAGGGATACTTGATGAGAATAGGCCTAGGTCCATAGGTCAGACCGTAATCGAAACTCCTTTTATATTATAAGGAACACAGACTCAGCACTGTGATTTTTTCTAAAATACGCACACTATTTGAGTAACAAGCACATGTGGGTTTCTTTTAAAAGCACAAAAATAAATACTGACAGAAGTATTCATTATTAAACAATTTTTTTTATCTTACATTGAGTACGTAGAAATAAAGAGATGTGGTATGATTGTTAATAAGCCAACTATCCACCAAAGTTCAAATGAAGTGGATGTAAGTAATTAAAGGCAACTGTTCATCCTTTAACAATGAGAAAACCCATACTGTATAGTCGGCTATAAAGGTCCTGGCATGTACCAATTCTAGATAACTAAGTACATATTGTTATATACATATGCACTTTCATGGATCTACAATCTGTCAACTACTGTATCTTGGCTTTGCACAAGGTCATATTTTTCTCTGACTGTTTATGACGTCTTAACACTAAATCCATTGGATGTTGGATGTGTATGATTGATAATTTAGTTTTGATGCATGATATTTTTTTTTATTAGTTGTTATTGGCTTTGAACTAGCTGTCAATAACTATCAGATCTGTACTTAGTGTCTTTTTGTTGTTATATTTACCTATGTTGAAATACGTGTATAATGTCAAACCATAAAAATACAAATTGTTTAGTCTCAAAGAAAACTTGTTAGATTTCTGCTGCTATTTTTACTGAATAGGTGCAATTTGGGTACTGTGACGTTAATTGTTTACTTTTTGGATAGAGATCTATAGTTGTCTCATTGGCAGTCGATCATACCACATCTTTGTATTTCTCTCTATATATATATGTCTCTGGTAAAATAGTAGTTATTTTCCTTATATTCATAGTTTTACATTATTTATTTAATTTATTTAAGATGAATGAATATTTCTTTTATTTTATCTATCGAGAAGTTTAAGTTTTATAAACACCATGCACGTGCGTAAATGTAAACAAAGAATTGTGTATGTGTGGTTGAATATAATTTCCATAATTGTCACTATGTCAATGAAAAAGGTGTGTCATTTGATGTCAACTTCCAATCAAAGCCTGGTGACAAAGTTCACCTTCCGATATTTAAAGGATCGACTATTCGTAGCTCCGGTAAAACATGTCAACAAAAGAAATAGGCGTATCGTAACAGGTCACTCGCCTTTGTAGAAGTTCTGATCGTTTTCCAAAGTTTTAATACCACGGCACTAATTCCATCTCTTCAGTTGGATATTTCCACAGTTTCAAATCATTTAAATGTATTTTTGCTCCATTAATATCTTCATCAGTTAAATTTATTTTCATAAAATCTTGAATGGATGCCATTGTTATTACCGATTTGTTTGCATGAGGTGCGGTCATGTGACTGATAAATGAATATTCATTACTAATTAGTGACGTATGTACCGATCTTTGCTATTGACCATTTCTTGATGCATAAGTAGGACACAAAGCAAATCAATTCTACGCATTATTAAATAGTAACTTGTCTTGATTCATCATGTGAATCGATATTAAATAAAACCTGATTTTAGTAAATTTAATGTTGTGTATTATTATATGATTAAGCAATGATTCCATCTTCATAATGCCATTTTGCCGTGTAAGACGTAACAACAAAAACCATCTATCCAAATATAAACGCAGAAAAAAAATGCAAACTGCTGAATGGATTTCGATAAAATTTGAACAGGTTTGATATAATATAATTATATTCATGGTGTAAAACAGTCACGCTAAATATCATGTCAGGTCGCAATCCAGCTGCCATTTTCGAAATTCCATAGAGCTGTAAGATTTGAAAACTCGAGTACACAAAAATGAAAGCAAGCACTTCGATAGTATAATATTTTCACATAAATTATCGAAAAAATATGTCACCTCAACATTAAAATGTGATTTTATTAGATTTTACGAACAAATTTTTATTTTTAACATAACTTATACATATATATATATATATTTTCAGCATTTTCCGTGTCTCCCTTAAATGTTACCATAGAGCCATTGTTCAAGATTGTTCAGTACCATAATGATTTAGGGTATTTTAAATTTGTGACAGACAAATGAACTATATAAACAAATGTTATAACTGAAATGTGATTTTTTCAAGATTTGTTTAAGCCTTCGATGTTAAGGCAACCCTCAATTTTTCATCAATTTCCATCAAGTTGTCCGTGTCTCCCCAAACTGTTGCCACGTCCAAATTGAACGTTTTTTGCATGGAACGTCAATGTTACGTATTACATATAATTTTATTGTCCATTGACTGAAAGTGTCGTAAGTAGATCTACATGTCTTTTGTATTTGACACGTTCTGTATAATGATATTAATTTGGGAGGTAATGTTTTATAATTTCTTTTAAAAGGTTATAAATAAACATGAAAATTTTACTCTATCAAAGTTTTGTTGACCATGTGCTGATCTTAAAGGCGTCGAAGTTTTCGGATAAAAACAATAATTTCATGCAAAGGGTTAATTATTTGTTATGCAAACAATTTGCGTTTTAAAGCGAAGGAGTGTGGTGGAAAAAATTCCAAGCATGATTCTCTAGAAATAATCACGGAATTTTCATGAGTTAATTTACACGTAAATTTTGCAAATATTACCCAAAATTTTCGGATAAATATATGTAGCACAAGCTATAATATACAGAAGCTTTCGTTTTTGGAACCCAGTAACAGATATGTCTCTGCTAGTACGAATGTTTGTTAAATACACTAACAGTAATTTCCACGCATCCGACAAACAGACGCAAGTGAAAAATACTCATTCTTTTTCAAGGAGTGTAAATCGCTTTTTAATTTTAAATAAAATGAATAGTTCCAAACTGAAATTTTCATTCCAAAATCTGAGGATGAAATTGAAATGAAGGATCAAGTAAACAGGGTATATATATAGTAGCTGTTGCTGCCATTGACCAGAAAGAGGATTATATTTTTCATTACATTCTTCTTAAAAGACACATATTTCAGAATTTGATAGTACGGATAAAACGGCGCATATTTTCTAAAAGACCCTGAAATTATTCGCGAACTGTACTATGAAAACCATATGCAGTTGAAGGCGGGTTGGTAAAATTTAAACTCTTGAAGCACAAACACAGCTTTGGTACCGACTGTTTCTACGCAATATATATGCCTAGACTTAGACTTAAAAACGACGTCGAGTAACGTTACCATTACTTAACCGAACACCGTGCGTAACGTCAAGGCACATTATGTCAAAGTTGAAATGTCTTTGCAACATAATCACTTAGGTCGGAAAAAAAAAAAAAAAAACACAACGCAATCCGTTTCGGAACCCGATCGAAAAAGACATGGTTTCCTCTAAAAGTCATTTTCTAAGGGAAGGACAAATGCCAAATATACTCTTATTCGTTTTGAAAATTAAACATTTTAATGATATTACTTCCCCTGCTCTTCAAAGGCAAACTTACCTTTTTTATATTACTTGTACCTTGAAAAGCCTACAATGCCTTCTTGGAATGCAGATAGTATCTGCAACTATATTATAGTGTTACTTACTTGCTGATTCTATATTGGCCCATGTATTGATTCAAGGTCTGCTGTATTGGTCCCGAAGTCCGTGGGGCCGAGGGCCAATACAGCTGACCGAGAATCAATACAGGGCTAATACAGAATCAGCAAGTTCGTAACACTTTTATTGAATAATCAAAACAGTCCATATGGCTGGTCTGTAAGACAGGAAGTAGCTACAGCTGGTCCGTATTGCCAGTCAGTATGACAGGACGTAGATACAGCTGGTCTGTATGGGAAAACATATTAACCAGGCCAAACAGCCGTATTAAACGTATGGTTAATATGAGTTGGTCTTTTGAATTCCATATACGTCGTTGCTGATTTTAGCATATTAGGGCCAATTTAAACACATTATTTGATTATTGCATTTAAGGTCATGATTTATGTGATTCCCTTAAATAATAGAAGTAACTTTATCCAGCATAGGCATGCATCATCTATGGTGTGCCGGTACTACAGGGGAGTAAGGCATTGTTTAACAATGTATTGCAAAGAATGGGTCAGTATATCACTAATTAGTCCAAATATCACGCGGCAACCGTCTTCAGAAGCACTAGAAGGCCTTTTGGGTCAAATACATGCATGATACGTCCTCTCGAGTCGATACACCAACCAAGGCGGGCAATAGTTGTACGATTAATGTATTAAAATATTTTAAAATTCTGGATTAAATAAGGAGCTATATGGAAACATACCTTCCGGTCACTTAGGTAGGTTAAATTAACCGCCTAAATGTAATAAATTGGCCATGGATGCAATATATCTTACGAGTATGTGAAAAGATATAAAGGACTTGCATTCGTAGAACGATATAGCGCTTGTCGTATATTTAGAATCGACGATAACTATGAATAAAAGTTGATGCAGCGTAAACGTTAATGAAACAATAACACAAAAACAGAGAAAAAAGGTGTTCTTGATGCTAACATGACATGACTTAAATTTATAGTTTTAAGAAGTTGAATATTGAAAATATTGGCCTAATGATTGCCCAGACTGTTTGATGCTGCAAATGCCTCACTTTTGTTAAATATCCTCCTGTTATATTTCTTGTTTTTAGAAGTTACTCCATGTTTATCCATTCATACTTTGAATCGTTCATTGACGTCCGAGGCGATCCACTCATCCGTCTATTTTAAAAGATGTTAATGTAACTTTGACACCTATTTATTGACAATAAATGTAAAATTTCATATGGAGTACTAAAAATATCATTAATTGATATCTCTCTGCAATTAATATAATAAGAAGTGATTTTAATATTGTATTTATTGCTGTTAATTAGAAATCGTTATTTCCCTTTAGTCTTCAAATGGACAGTTAAAAGTTTCCGGCAAAATTATTCTTTTATTCACGAAATTCACACACAGAATCTGAAGGGGGCAGACTGCCTTTCCTTAGCGGAAATGACCAAATAGTTATGACGAAAACACGAATAAAAAGATGAAATCAGAACAGTTTTCACAGATGAAAGATACCAACAATGGCAAGAGATTCAAATATGAAGGTAAGACAATAGCTGTTTATTTTCTTATGGTAAATAAACATGACTTTGTCCAAATACTTTGATAGCAAGAAGAAGTCAAGTAAAATTGTGGAATTCTAATTAAAGTAAAATATTAAATGACAGACTATTGAAACATATTTCTGACATATCCACCATATACTTTTTTGAGTTGGTATTTTCTGCTGTTTGTCTCGTGACATAAAAACTTTCAACATATTTATATTGCAATATTTTGCTTAGAAACGACAAAAGCTTTTACTGAAAGTTAAGGGCATATGATACAGTTTTGATCCCACGGTGAATTTTTGCATACAAGCTATTTTTCACCTAGTCAATTCAAATATGTAATAAAAAATATACCTTCATGTGCTACTTTTAGAGATAAATGGGGAAAAACTTTTAGACATTTACTGGACATTTCGGTTTCTTTGACATTTCTATCGTTTGGAAAGACATACATAACTTTTTTGTTTTAAAAGATAAACGCAAGCGGATTTCTTAAAAACATCTGGAATATCTTCTCTACATAAGCGTGTTTCGAATTTGTGTAACAATTCTTTGGAAATAATTCATTTTATTGCATAGCAATATAATATTTCCCACAGAAAGTAACCAAAAGTTAGTGTGCAATAAATTCTAATATTGCACTAGTGCAATAAATCTTCAAAATTTATGACGTCATCAACGACAAAATCTTAGTTTAAACCAATTTTTACTTTCAAATATTATATTGCTATACAATAAAAGGGTTATTGCATTAATATTGGGGAATATTGTCCCTCGTAGAACATATATTGCACTCGCAAGCTCGTGCAATATAAAATTCTACTCGGGACAATATTCCCCAATATTCATGCAATAACCCTATATTATCAAATTTTCATGATTTTAGTAATAAAAAAAAACCCCGCATTTTTAGCTGCATGTGTATCTAATTTTTAAAAAATCCATCGGTGATATGTTCATAAAAATTGGCACACATAATCTTCATACATAATCAAGCCAAATGGCATTTTTAAAAAGAGGGTCCATGAACTCGTTTTCAAGTTAAATCTGTCTGAATGATAAAAATCAGTCGAAAAATGGATCTTTTCTCGATATGTCACAGTTTGACGTCGCGAAAAATAACTTTTTACGTTAGCGACGTCATTACCGCCCCTGTAATTTTATTATTATTGATAGAACGTCTAGTGCCTGTGCTGTATCGTATGCCCTTTAGCACATAGAATTATCTATATATGTGTCGTGATTTCATCTATCCGGAGAAATCGGTTTTAAAAAAGTGTCTTTGGTTCGTCTGTTCCCCCCTCATATTCGATAAATAACTTGAAAAGGAATAAATAAAATACTTGTATACCCAAATATTAATAAAAAAAACTTGTCTCTACCCCCACCTTTGATCGTAAAATAGCTGAAAATGATCTATCTAGATTTTTTTTAATCAGCAAATTTTGAGGCAGGTATGCAAATCATTTATAACGTTTAAAAGTAAAAAGTAATATTATCTGAAGCTTTTCATAACGACTGTTTTTACAAATACAAAATATTAGTTGATTGATTAAAACATTAAACATAGACTTACGAGAAGATAACTCAGATCATATAATATTTAAAAGATACGACTTACGTAAAGTATTTTTTTTCTATTTTGTCTTATAGCTAGAAAGAAAAACGTCTGGTGTCAACATTTTCCTTCTTTATTTTTCTTAAAGAGTTTCCTAAAAAGTATCTTCCTATAATTTACAAAGAGTTTCGTAAAAAGTATCTTCCTATAATTTACAAAGAGTTTCGTAAAAAGTATCTTCCTATATTTTGTCATTTAGTTTTCTTTCTATAATGATTCATTTTCCCTTAATGATTCGTACAAAATGTGTCAAATTGGCAAATCTATTTCACCAGACACAAATTTTGAACAACCTATAGCTTGAAACGAGACCTATGATTTTAATTATGGTTTTGAAATAGCGGGATATAAATTAAATTTGGAAAGGCCAGCATAAAAAAAATCTGTCATTTTTTGTTTGTACCCCATACTTCCTTAAACTACGTTATTTGAAATATATTTGAAATATAGCTGCAAATGCATATTGTTTTGTTTTTGTTATTTAGCGAGAGAAGATAATTGCATTAGAAGTTTTTAAAAAATATTAAAACTGAGCTGCATATTGATAAAAAGGGAAAAACCATGTACATACAAAATCTACAGCTCTTTACACAATCACAAAATTAATATTGTCCACATGTATTCGCAACCTTTCTAGACTTGCTGCAAACATATACAGAGAATTGATGTATAGAGCCTGTAAAAAAATGATTGAGGTTGGTTCGTGAGGAATGTATTCCTATAGCAACATTTCAAACTATTTTCACACACAACTATATCTTGCTGTTCACATTATTTTCTGTATTGAGAAATAAAGGGTAACATAATATGGTAATTCAGTTTTTATTTGTTCCCCATCATTACCATTTAACCTATTATTATTTACCACAACATTTAATGAGTACTAATAATCAGTATTGTGTTCTCGCGAATGATTATAGTTCATCGGTCTACAAAGCGGTCTTTGAGAAAGTTTTTTTCTACGTTTTACCCATAATAAGGTTTAATGTTCAAATATTTTCTTCGGCGGCAACTATCTTAAATTTCAGATCGACACCAAAATTTAAAAAAAAAACAGACTTACATAATATTACTTCAGTTTATGAATTGAATTCATAGTAGAATATTTTTTTTTTTTTTGATTATTTCAATACTGTTCAATGTTAATTTGTTTTCAATGGATGCGATCAAGTTGGATTTCAGTCAGCACCATTTTAAATACAAAACTGTGCATCGTAAGGACTGTCATTTCCCATGATTAATATTAGTTAGGTGACCAAGTCATATATATAACAATTGGCCAAATTAAATAATTCAAAATCCAGGCTGTACGAACATACTAGTAAAACTTCCAAAGTGCTATTAATGTTCTTTAATTGTTGTATTAATGTCATAAAAAATGCTTATAGTTGTCTTACTTGCAATCAAACACCATCTGCTTATTTTCACATATGCCGTGCTGGTTTTTTTTTTTTTTTGAAATACTGTCTTTAAAATGAAATTCTTAAAATTTTGACTGTGATGTGAAATATCGACATTCTAAAAGTTTAGTTGGTTTAATCATGATAAAATCTTTATCATTGTGAAAATAATTATCAGAGCTATCAATTTAGTATATATACTTTTAAACATCGGTTTGCACTTACGACCGGTTGTTTGTCCTGATCATAACAATGAAGGCTTGGGTTTTAAAGACTTTCAGTCAGTTGCTTTTAAAGGGAATCGTTTTAGAACGGATTGTGTTGTGGTATCCAGTAACTCATAGTAGAATTTAAAAAAAAAATGTATGAGGTGAATGAGCACGAGGCAGGCATAAGTCTGATGAAATAATAGGAAGTAACAATTACATATCGAAATCAAAGGAACATCGTTTGTAATTGTTATTCTCCATCTTAAAAGTTGCTGGAATGTCTCAACAATTAACTAAAAGCTCATGCCTCATAATCTCCAAGATTTGAAGTTGTGATTTAACTTAACCGAAGATCTTCCATCAAAATCAACTTAATTTTACTGTGCGTATTGCTATGTGTTTCTTTATTCTACATTGGCTAGAGGTATAAAGGGAGGGTTGAGATCTCACAAAACATGTTTAACCCCGCCGCATTTTTGCTCCTGTCCCAAGTCAGGAGCCTCTGACCTTTGTAAGTCTTGTATGTTTTTTAATTTTAGTTCATTTATATGTTTTGGAGTTTAGTGTGACGTCCATTTTCACTGAACTAGTACACAATTGTATTTAGGGGCCAGCAGAGGACCACCTCCGGGTGTGGGATTTTCTCGCTGCGTTGAAGATCCATTGGTGGCCTTCGGCTGTTGTCTGCTCTTCGGTCGGGTTGTTGTCTCTTTGACATATTCCCCATTTCCATTCTCAATTTTATTAATGCAATATATGTAGAAGTAGAGGCATGAAAATTGTAAAGCTTCTAATTGAAGCAGATGTATGTTAAATTGTTTATTACTTAGGTCGAAAAAACCTGAATGAACGAATAATTTTGATCTACTGACTGGATATTTACCCGAAAATTTTGAAATGATACTCACAAGATATCGTTTTATTGATAATTTCTTAAGCACTTTAGGGTCTTGAGTCGCTACAGACGGATGTAGCCTTTTGTTTCAATTAAGCATGATCTCATGACATTTATTTCAGGTAGTATGGTTACATATAATTGTATCAAGTCTATGTATTGTCCTGTCAGTTCAGATGTCGCCATATGGACTAGCATGCGACCCAAGAGATGTCCACAGATCCTGTTTAATGGGATGTCTTGGTTGTTTCGAAGCTTTTGGAGGATCAACCTACAATCTTGCTGCCTGTTGTTATGACTGTAAAATAACTGATGCTGTATTAATAGATGATGGACCCGTCAGATGTTCTAGCAAATATCTAAAACCATCATGGTTGTCTAGATTCGGGAAATAAAAAAGGAAAATAATTCTGATGGAAAAAAAAGTAACTTTCTTGGTTTTTCTTTTTGTAAATGACGTATAAATGAAAAGGATAATTCTGCAGGAAATAACATTTTGAGAAAGTTTGCATATATGAATGTATGACGGTAAGGAGATTCCAGTGTTGCAACCGATCATCTTAGACATAAAAAAAGTAAATCATTATGGTTATTTAGATTTGGAAAAGGTAGATATTTCTGCTAAATAAAAAAAGATATATTCTACGTTTTTCATTTTTGTAAATAACATCATATGAATAAGAGGGATGAACACCCTACAAAATGGTATGTTGAGAGTTAAGACGCCGGTAAACCAACGATCAAACTAAGTCCAGATGACAAGACAATCAACGCCTACAGGTCTTTCCTTTAACAAGAACGCAGAAAAACTCTTTGTTATTTCATGTCACTGAAGGGCATAAAATGAGGTCAAGGTTATATACTCCTCACAACCAATCAATGTACCATGTAATGTTGACCAATCAGTGAAAATGAGGTCTAGGTTAAGTGGCATGGAATAACAACACAACATAAGAACAAACTGAAACAAGAGTGCACACGCTGAAATGTCTCGCCTACTATACTGGTCGTTGATTTTATGTTGATAGTCCTACATATAAAGTTTTACTACAAGTATGACATTAACATTTATGAGTCCAAGAAAATGAGGTCAAGGTCAGATAAACCAAGGCGGAAATACATGTACACCTTTAATACAATCATTCCATACACAGAATAATAGATGACCTATTGCTTATAGTATAAAAGAAACGGACCAAACAATGGAAATTCCATATTGACCAATGAACCATGAAAATGAAGTCAAGGTCAGATGAACCCTGCCAGACAGACATGTACACTTTAGAATCATTCCATGCATGAAATATAGTTGACCTATTGCTTATAGTATCTAAGAAACAAAGTTAATCCGGAAAACTGAACATTGACCAATGAATCATGAAAATGAGGTGAAGGTCAGATGATACCTGCCAGACAGACATATACACCTTACAATCATTCCATACACCAAATATAGTTGACCTATTGCTTAAAGTTTAAGAAAAACAGACCAAAACACAAAATAAAATAAGCAATGAACCATGAAAATGAGGTCAAGGTCAAATAAAACCTACCAGACTGATATGTACATCGTAAAATACTTCCATACACCAAATATAGTTGACCTACTGCATACAGTACAAGAAAAACAGACCAAAACACAAAAACTTAACATTGAGCAATGAACCGTGAAAATGAGGTCAAGGTCAAATAAAACCTGCCAGACTGACATGTACATCGTAAATTATTCCATACACCAAATATAGTTGACCTATTGCATACAGGATTAGAAAAACAGACCAAAACACAAAAACTAAACTATTACCACTGAACCATGAAAATGAGGTCAAGGTCAGATGACACCTGCCAGTTGGACATGTACACCTTACAATCATTCCATACACCAAATATAGTAGAACTATTGCTTATAGTATCTGAGATATGGACTTGACCACGAAAACTTAACCTTGTTCACTGATCCATGAAATGAGATCGAGGCAACATATCAACTAGTTAGAAAGTTCCTTTTGCCAAATTAGTCAAAACCGGAACTAACAAACTAGCTCAAAAACCAGTAAAAGAATTGATGCAAAGAACCACATTTCCTATGATACCTTAGAAACATTTTAAAAAATCCTATTTTTTTTTTTTTTTTTTTTTGAGACAAGTGCCTGTGGATCGAGGTCAAGTGAAAACTGTCTGACAGACATGAGGACCTTGCAAGGTACGCACATACCAAATATAGTTATCCTGTTACTCATAATAAGAGAGAAATTAACATTACAAAAAATCTTAACTTTGTTTTCAAGTAGTCACTGAACCATGAAAATGAGGTCAAGGACAATGGACATATGGCAGACGGAAACTTCATATCATGAGGCATCTATATACAAAGTATGAAGCATCCAAGTCTTCTACCTTCTGAAATATTAAGCTTTTAAGAAGTTATTTAACGCAGCGCCGCCGGATCACTATCCCTATGTCAAGCTTTCTGCGACAAAAGTCGCAAGCTCGACAAAAATCATTTGGAAAGGGCTCGACTCGTCAAAAAGGAACGAAGCACAAAACAAATCAAAATGCTTGTGATCTCTTAAAAGGTAAAGTTTATATTCAATTTGCAGTTTGAACTTAAAATTAAACTTTGGATTGTATTAAGCATGGCAAGGATTTGTATAGTTTACTATACAAATCCTTGCGTATGGGAAGGTAATACAATGAATTGGAAACATCTTCCATTGTCCATGATTGTAGTTGGATCAACTACAATATGGACAATGGAAAATAACAATACAATATGTGTTTGTTCTAATTAAGGTCCTTCGGAGGGCAAGGACAAAGACACAATCATAATTATTCCGAGTCAGTTAAACAAACAATACAGTAACAGAATACAATGTATAACACAGGTGTGGTAATAACAAATACAATATACCGGTCGGATGATTTAAAATGTTTTAGAATATAGCAAAGTGCTCTCGACCAATGAAATTGTAGGATTTGGTGTTTCTTAATTGTGAAGAATGAATGTAAATCATGTTCTTAGTAAGGGATTATCCTATTGTTTAGGCCTACTTACAGTTCAAAACAAAGAGTTTCTATTAATGAGTTACAACTGCCCCGAAGCGGTGTCATCCTGGTTTGCCCACATTTAATTGCAGGTTTATAAAAACATAGGGCGTTTTGTTGTTTTAACAATTATACTTTATTTCTGAATTATAGTCATAGTTTTACCTTTATTTTACCTGTAAAGTTTTATAAAGATACTTAATTCTACTATTAAATAAAAAAAAAATATGCAAAATATTTTATAAATATACCAGGAAAACGTATTGAATTTGACAAATACTAAAAAAAAATATACAAAAACGTTTATTATTTGGACAAATAATCGAAAAAAATTAAATTGTTACATTTCTGAAAAAAAAATGTAAAAAGTAAGTAATGAAACTTTAATCTTTTTGTACTTCCTAGCACCGCTTCTAAATCTTTTCTGTATAGAAACCTTGCAACAATAGGCCTTGCACCATTGAGTCCTGGCTTGCCAAATCTGTGGACATTTCCAAGTTCTACGTGGAATTCTATTCCAAGTTCATTGTACATAAAGCTTCGAAGCTTTTCTTCACAATTTTCATTTTGGTGAAAACCTAACCCATAGAAAATAAGATTGTTTTTCATTGACCTGCACCTTAAATCTAGAAGGCTATGTTCCATTTGTTTAATATACTCTTTCATGTTGTCATTTTCTATTTGTCTTTCAAGTTCTTCGTTTCTGCTCTTCATATTCTCAATTTCTTTTTTTGCCCGAACACCTCTCAACAACAGTGTCAAGCAACCCTCCGATATCTACCAAAAGACCCCGCACCACCAACCACATAGAAGGATGACACAACAAAATTAAGAAGAGACTCCAACATGCCCACCCTAACATCTACGAGATCATCGTGTTACTCAAGAAGACCCAGGCACTAACAGAATATATCATTATCCAGTGTGTAGTAGGAGGATCCCGTCATCCAAAAAGACGACGATTCACAGTTATAGACACCAGACTCGAACTACTGAAAGACAGATACCAACAAGAACTCATGAACGTCATAGACTACTCTGACGTAGCGTCCCATCTTCTTCGTTTGATTTGAATGACTTTGTAACTTTAATTTGTTAATATAATGTTTTGTGAGTTTGTAAATAAAATGTTTTGTGATTTTGTAAAATATAATGTTTTGTGACTTTTGAAATATATATAAAATGTTGTATTTTTCATCATTATACATATAGTGACCCATATTACTTATATTTACCATAGTGCTTTATTTATTTCCTTATGAAATGCATGTATTAATTTGATTCATAAATTATTTAAATTATGTTTGCAATAATAGAAAACTTTATCATATATTGGTGTGTTTATATCATAATCATTTAGAAACTGATGAATTATTAAGACACTTTTATAAATGAATGCCATTGTTTTCAGTGGGATTTCTAGTGACACTAGAACAATAGAAAAGTGACTCTTCTTATGAAAGAGATAGAAATGGTCAAAAAAAAAGAAAGACAATTAACACATAAAACTCGATATGCATACGGATGAATATCTCTTAAAAACAAAACCATTATATAACTTTTATACACGCACTGTAAGTAAAGTATATTTTAAAGCTGAATTTGTTGATATATGATTTTTTAGTTGCCAAATATGCTGTTAATTGAACAATCTATTGCTTAACATAGGGTGTATAAAAAACTGCCAATCTTGACTGCATATTTTTCTTTTTTTTTGAAAAAAATATATATCAAACCTTAATAATGTAGCTTTCTGAGGATCCAATTTTTAACGTGTTCCAAAATGTAGTTTCGCCACAAGAATTTTTCAAAGTTGGGTCATTTTGTCTATATCAATGTCTGTAAATTCGTATGATCGAGCACACCGATAAGTGTATCGTTGGGACAACTCGATATAGTGTATTCAATATACGTGACAAATTACCTGACGTGGAGTGTATTGAAATCATCATAATATAAATGATCAACATATTATGTTTGAAAAACTTGAGTCCTATAATATAAGACTTTAAAGGTTCATATAATTTACATTCAACGTTTTTATCGGATTTTTTTTTTACTATTAATGTAACCTCGAGGTTCAACATCGATAGTGAAAAAAAATCCCATAAAAAAACGTTGAATGTAAATGAAATGAACCTTCGAATTCTTATAAGAGGGTTTGGATGGGGTTAAATGATTAAAGAATAATGCCCTTAAAAAATGAAGATTAGAGAATAACGGGCAAAAAAAATAAAGATTAGAGAAAAAAGGGGTTAATTTTTTAAAGATTAGAGAAAAAAAGGGGTGAAAATTAAATGTTTACAGAATAACAGACCCCCATCCTTATAATATAGGACTAGAAAACATGTGATCCAAATTAACCACGTGTGTTAAAACAACAGACTTTGTACTTTTATGATGTGCAGGTATGCGCATCTTCCATATTCAAATCTGTTAAAAAATGAAAAATTGAAATACTTACACACTACGCAATAGTTTTGTCTTTGTTCAAAAATCAGGAGTATTTTTATTTGGTATTTATTTGATATGAATATACTCATTTCTCTAACTTTGATTTATGTTTATTGTCAGTTCATGTTATATGTTGGAGTGTGTGCAAAATAAAAATATCCATCCGAGTCAAATTAAAAATGCATTCATTTTTCTTATCTTTTGTATAATTGAAAACTTTTGCAGGTGTTGATTCAGAAGTCCGCATGTGAAATCTTTAACCAACGTGCATATTAAAGTATAAACAGTGGCAGTTCCAGAAATTTTCCTAAGGGAACGACCATTTAACTTTTAGAAAAAAGGGGGTTATGGGTTTTTTCTTTAAAAATATTATTATCCCCAATTTGATGAATTTTGTTGGTAATACTTTTATACAAACACTACATATAGGAAAGTATATGTTAAATCTGAATTTATTAATATATGAAAAATGTTTGACTCGGACAAAAAAACATACCCAACCCCCGCTTTGAAGTTAAATGGTTGAAACCTAAGGAGATGCCCCACTGACTGCCTAAAAAAAGGGGCCGCTCGTCCTGCTTCATATAATTAACCAAATTTGTCTCGCAATGAAAGGGGCGGCCGGGCACCCTGCCCCCTCCACCCTATTCAGACTCTGATGAAAGTTTGTAAATCAGGCGGGTTGCATGCGAGGAGCTTTTTTTAGAATAACTTGGCTAGTTCTCTGACGTCCAACGACTGTTTTCCCAGACAAGCACGGCCCAGCTTAGTCTTGCAAAACAGCCGTTGGACGTCAGGGTAATCTCGGACTATAATTTGGCATGTCGTATCAATAAACAAATTAAATCTTTATTTTGTCATAAACTTTGTGAACAACAATGTCATGCAAACTGAAACCAAAAGCCCATCCTTGATAAAAATGTCAAGTGTGCCAAATGTGGAATTAAGACGGCAAACAGATCGTATCATAATATGAACAAGCCTGCGGAGTTTTTTTAAGTTGGTAACAAGACAATCATAGCTTATGATCAAACCCCAGGGTCCTCCACAAAAAAAGAGAAGGTCGGACACTTGTCAAATATGTCCCAATATAGCTTAAAAAGTCATGAAACTTTAGACTAAAATTTAAACTGCGGTCTTATTTTAAATGCCGTTGATGCCAAAACATATATGTTAATGTTCAAAAATTG
The DNA here is from genome assembly GCA_017311375.1 of Mytilus coruscus. NCBI lineage: Eukaryota > Metazoa > Mollusca > Bivalvia > Mytilida > Mytilidae > Mytilus > Mytilus coruscus. Next base: position 89,936,390 of record CM029599.1, read on the forward strand.
AATATACAGATGAACTTTCGTGGGTCTCTCCTTTCCCTCAGTGACTAGCATTTTCTAAAAATCACCTAGCCAGTTCTTATGAAAACATACTTCAATGCTGGATTGAAAGAAATTGCCAAATTAAGACACAAAGAAGATGGCCTCTTAACAGTCCAACAGCAATGCACAAACTTTAGTAAAGCCCATTCATTTCATCTTGACATCTTTCTACAAAGCTCAGTTGCTCAATTTCTTTATCAATAGAAATTTAAAACGTGAGAATTCAGAATTTACATGTACAATGTAAACAAACCACAAACAAAATATTGAAAGACGTGGTTTTACTGACAATGGAGGCTAAAGAAATCTTCAAGATTTACAAAACATTACCCACAAAAGCCTTCAGTTGGGCAATCTTACTGTAATCTGATTATCTCTCCTGATGAATAATACAACACTAATGACACATTTAAGTTTTGGAATAATTTTATTCACAGAGACTTTTTCTCGTTGATGTACATTTCTTTGCTCTTGTCTTTTCGGAGTTTAAATTGGGAATTACAAATTGCTGCATGAAAGAGACTAGCTCCACATTTCTATGCATATGATCGTCATATGTACTTGAGATTATTCCATAAAACATCCGTTTGATATCCTTTCATTTGATATCCTTTCAATGCCAGAAACGGTCTATTACCCAGCTGAGAGCTAGTGGTTTTTCTGCCACAATTACAAGGAAAAACTGGCTACAACTTGCACTGGATCAGGCACTTGAATCTTACATCGATCTTGATGTTAAGCAGTTAGTTTAAAGGGCCCTTCGGAACTGTTGGATTCTGTGAAGTCTTCCTTCCATACAGAACATCGCTGCAAAATAATTTGATCATTCACTATTAGGTGATAATAATATTATTTGGCAATCCAAAGAGAACCTGAAAATATTAGACCAATGTTTGAACAGAGAAATGCCCCTTAAATCAAATGATTGTTACCACAGATAAAAATAATCTAAATTTCGTAATATTTTCACCGACATCCCCCACCTAATTTGTTCAATGTATGGTGGTTTTACCCTTTTCGCTTTCAGTATGTCATATTGTATATCTTTAATGAAAATGCATAAATTAGATGAATTTCTAGTAAATTTCTACGATATTCTTTGTCATTTGACAAAATACCATGCATCTGAATTACATTGTTTACTATTTGAAAAAGCGCGCCTTCTTTTAGTTTTACTTTAATTTATTTCCTTTATTTCACATAGCAACGCAAATAAAAACTGCCAATCTTGGCTGCATATCAATTTTCCCCGATAAAATATATATCATGCAACATGATCAACTTTACAAATTGGTAGAAAATCAAGGTGTTCCAACCATTGGATAGTATTAAAAAAATAATGAAAGGATGGCATGATTACAAGTTTGAACCCTGACGACACTGAAAATCGAAAATTCACGCATTTACGTTTCATATGAAGATACGATGAGGTGATAAACTTAACAATTAATAATTTACCTGATTCATTATCATATTCACATTATGTTGACACGTCTTAGTTCGTCTGTGCTAGCTCATTTCAAACAAGCAAAACAATTCCGGCATTATCCATTTTTCTTTACCGATCGCCTCTAGTCAGAAGAGCGCACTGTTTACAGGGGAGGTAATATTTTGTCACCAGTTCGCGCACTGTTTTGTCATTTATAGTTGTATGTTAAATGAATCAATTGAATTGGTATTAAATTATTGAGAAAAAAATTATTTGATTTATTTATTATTTATTTATACAAATAAAAATGGAACTACAAAATGAAAAATACCTGAATATAAAGAAAACACAGATAATCTAAATACCTATAAAGTTGGAACAGACTATACAATTGTATGCTCATTAAACCTTTTGTCTTTTTTGTTTTCTTTACTAATAGATAATTGGTATAATTAAATGTGGGCAAATCTATCAGATTGAAAGGATTTATCAAACAGTGATTGAAACTGACAAAAAGCGGAATTGTGAAACAAATAAAAAAAAATTAAAATAAGTGGAAAATTACTTGTGCATTAAAATTGGTACCTTTAATATTATTATGAAAATATAAATCACTTCAAATTACTAAAAATTAAACAATATCAAAGCAATGGAAAAAAAAAGAAAAACAGTTTAAAAATCAAAAATAACCTAAATCTTTAGCTTTCCAAAACTCTGATTACTGGACCATATGTTGGGAAGAATAGTTATTTCCAATATTCCGATAAGATAAAATAAAACAGGAATTTGATTTAAGTTATGAATATATTTAAAACTTTTAAAGTCATTTTATTGAACATTCCCAGACATAATGAAATAGTATTTGATTTAAAAGCTGGACCAAAATATTGGCTGTGAAATAAAATTAGTTGTAACTCAAATGTTTTTATTGATTTAAACTGTAAATAAAGAAAAGGATCATTCCTCACTAAAATATTACATGATTTACAGTCATACTCACAATCAGGAAACATATACAATTCCTACCTTTTCTTTGTACTGTTATGTCACCTTATGTCTATAACGCATTTTTTTAAAATATTACCCAAATAATAAGAAGTCCTGACATTACTAAAACGAATCCATGAATGAAATGCCTAAAAAGTAAGTCGTGCATTAATTATAAACATTGTACTGACAATGAAACTAATTTTTGAATACAACCAATCAAGAGATCATTTGGGCCTTGAGCACTTTACAATATTCTAAGTTTGTAAGAGAATGATAATCCCTTACTTCATGATAAGTACTCGCTAACGCTCGTACTTAATCACGAAGAAAGGGATTATCATTCTCTTATATACTAGTTCTCTGCAATAACGATGTTTGCGGCAGTGCGACCCAAGGGGAGACAAACATTTTGGTAAATTGAATGCTTAGCTGGAGAACTAGGCGACGGTGTTCAGGGGCGGATCCAGCCATTTATAAAAGGAGGGGTTCCTAACCCAGGATAAAAGGGGGGGGGGTTCCACCTATATGTCCCCATTCAAATGCATTGATCGTCAAAAAGGGGTTCCAACCCCAGACCCCCTCCCCTGGATCCGCCACTGGTGTTTAAGATTCATATGAATCTCACCGTGTCTAAACCAGCAAAGCAAGCAAGAAGTAATACAAAAGTAGATAAATAATGGCCATTTATTTGATTGCTTAACTGGATGAGACACCAGGGGCGGTACTTAACAATCGTATGAATATGATTCTCCCCGTAACTAAACCAACAAAGCAAGCACTTGTAAGAATATGAGTTTAACAAATTTGTTTTAACGATTAAGATTAAAGCATTAAACTATCTATAGTGAGCACAAATAAAGCGACCACAATTATGGACAAAGAAAGATCACGCAATCGGGTTGTGCAATAAGGTGTGTGCTTCTTCATGTAATACTAAAGTTAACAAGTAATTTGGTCAATATGAATGGCATTTTAAGATGGTTGGACATTCTAATTAAGGCTCCACCTTGTCTCTGATTGATTGTACGACTTTACCCCCAGCAGAGCTATAGAAAAACAGTACATTAACGGGTGTTACACGGACACTTTTTAGATGATACACGGACACTTTTTAGTTGTTACACGGACACTTTTATGAATAGAATCACTCGTGCATGATCAGAGTTCATGGGCACTTTAAATTTCAATTAGATTTGAACTTTTGTTTCACCGACAAATTTCCTGTCTTTTGATTAAAATATTTACGTTAGCATCAATAACTATATTTCAAACAATTCCAGTAAATTACTATTCATATCAGTACACTAAGGGATTGACCATTTAACTTAAAAAGGGGTATGTCTTTTTCTAAAATATATTTTGATACCCAATTTTATGAGAAAAATATATTGTGGTCAAGCAGATGATAAAATAATGTTCTGATTCCCGATTTTCCGTATACCGTATATAATCGTCTAATTTCGAAAAAATGAAAATAGTTGGGTGATAGCGTTGAAATAATAAATAATGTTCTTACTCAGAAAAGAAGATACCCCTTTTGAAGCTAAATGGTCGGTCCGTAAGTGTTTTTTCCTTCAACATATGGACATGAATAGTTTTCTGGACAATGCTGAAAGTAAAGGAATGCTGGTACCAACGTTTATATTTTAATAAAAAGGACAGGAAATATATATATAAAAAGATCAAATCTAAACAAAAAAATAAAATCCCTATCAACTCACCAATGCACGATTGATACTATAAATAAAAAGTGTCCATGTAATACATGTTCAAATATGCAGCAAATCGTGAAGAAAAATCATTCAACTAATGTCATCAATTTTGAACGGTAAGCTGCGATTGGATCATATAGTGACACGTGTTAAATCCTGATCAACACTATCAGAGACATATAAAAAAAACCTATATGTATGAACTATTAAAATCAAATCCAAAATATATGCCTATATATATATATATATATATATCAAATAACAAGACAAAATCCAGTTTTTCATAACATTTCATTCACTTAATATCAGTTCTGTTTATTTTAAATGGATTAACCCCTCCCCCCTCCCTTTTCCCTTCCGTTTTTCCACAATAAAAACTAGAGGCTCTAAAGAGCCTGTGTCGCTCACCTTGGTCTATGTGCATATTAAACAAAGGACACAAATGGATTCATGACAAAATTATGTTTTGGTGATGGTGATGTGTTTGTAGATCTTACTTTACTGAACATTCTTGCTGCTTACAATTATCTCTATCTATAATGAACTTGGCCCAGTAGTTACAGTGGAAAATATTTTGTAAAATTTACAAAATTTACAAAATTTATGAAAATTGTAAAAATTGACTATAAAGGGCAATAACTCCATAAGGGTCAATTGACAATTTTGGTCATGTTGACTTATTTGTAGATCTTACTTTGCTGTACATTATTGCTGTTTACAGTTTATTTCTATCTATAATAATATTCAAGATAATAACCAAAAGGTGCAAAGTTTTCTTAAAATTACCAATTCAGGGGCAGCAACCCAACAACGTGTTGCCTGATTGGTCTGAAAATTTCAGGGCAGATAGATATTGACCTAATGAACAATTTTATCCCCGTCAGATTTGCTCTAAATGCTTTGGTTTCAGAGATACGAGCCAAAAACTGCATTTTACCCTATGTACTATTTTTTAGCCATGTAAGCCATCTTGGTTCGCGGGCGGGGTCATCGGACACATTTTTTAAACTAGTTACTCTAATGATGATTGTGGACAAGTTTGGTTAAATTTGTCTTAGTAGTTTCAGAGGAGAAGATTTTCGTAAAAGATTACAAAATTCTGAAAAATTGTTAAAATTGACTATAAAGGGCAATAACTCCTTAAGGGTCAACTGACCATTTTGGTCAAGTTGACTTATTTGTAGATCTTACTTTGCTGAACATTATTGCTGTTTTCAGTTTATCTCTATCTATAATAATATTCAAGATAATAACCCAAACGGCAAAATTTTCTTAAAATTACTAATTCAGGGCAGCAACCCAACAACGGGTTGTCCGATTCATCTGAAAATTTCAGGGCAGATAGATCTTATCCTGATAAACAATTTTATCCCACGTCAGATTTGCTCTAAATGCTTTGGTTTCAGAGATATAAGCCAAAATCTACATTTTACCCTATGTTCTATTTTTAGCCATGGCGGCCATCTTGGTTGGTTGGCCGGGTCACCGGACACATTTTTTAAACTAGATACCCCAATGATGATTGTGGCCAAGTTTGGTTACATTTGACCCAGTAGTTTCAGAGGAGAAGATTTTTGTAAAAGTTAACAGACGACGACGACGGACGCCAAGTGATGAGAAAAGCTCACTTGGCCCTTTTGGGCCAGGTGAGCTAAAAAATCAAATGGTAGCTCTGTTTTTTTTTTTATAAATTACTTACTAGCGAAGTTGCATTCTAAAAGTCTCAAATGTAAACAACGTTCATCTTTTCCTTGAAATGGTTCTTTTTATAAAGTTATTAAGTTCTTGAATTTTTTAGAAAAAAATTCTCGGCTTAAGGGAAGTGAAAAAATGTGTTTAAACTGTAACTTACATTAACTGGTATATGGCCATTGAAGTTTCTAATATGTTTAGTTTTGCTACCTCTTCTAAATGCAAAATGTACTACTTCCTTCCTGAACGTCGTACAAGTCAGATACAAAACAAAGGTAACAAAAATAGGCGGAAACAACCTGCCGTATGGTTTGTCTGCACTTGTAGTCAGGTCAGGTCCTCGCCTGCGCCTCGGACCTTGACCTGACTAAACTATCCGGCAACGGTTGTTACCGGCCTATTTCTTTGTTACCTTTGTATTGTATCTAATACTTGTTGATCATGGCAGTTGTCAATAATACTGGTATTATATCAGTACTCTTACCTAATAACAATGACCAAACTAGCATGCAAATTGACAAAAATAAAGACATACATTCTTGAATGAACCGCTCCAGATATTCAACCCAATTTTTGACAGTTCATATGTGTATATGTACACAGACATGAGAATTATTGAGAACTATATTTCAATATGTATAGATTTAGTAGCTTATCTGGCTTCTTCCAATTTGGGAGGGTGGTGCCTTTGGAAAGAATTGGAACAATAGTATCTGGCTTTTAAATTTCTGGTTTTGAGCATTCCTGGTGAAGGTAAATCCAGAAAAAAAAGCATTTCGGATGCATAAAAATGATTAACTGTTATTTTTATTCTACTCTACTGAAGAATAAGAAACTTGGAAATAATCAGAAACATGTCGGGCAACACAAATTATCTTTTAAAGTCTTATAATTCTGAGGTTTAACATAGCAAAACAAGGGTTTCCAATGTGTCCATATATGACATCTCTTAAACTCTCAATACCTCCATCAACATTGAGCAGAAGACTTCAACTTATAAAGAATCTTCCCAGGTACTGTAGCCTTATATATCCTATTTCTTATTTTCTACTACCTTCATTTCTGAAAATATTCATATCTACTAATGGACTAACCCAATTCTACAACTAAAGTAAGCAAGCAGTGGTTGTCATTTGTTGCTGTAAATTTTATGTTCCGTTTAGGTTTTTCTGACAAAAATCAGGCTGTTGGTTTTCTTGTTTGAATTGTTTTACATCTTGTCTGACATGTTCGGTCCTTTTGTAGCTTGCTGTATGCACTATGGGTTTTGCTCATTGTTGAAGGTTGTACAGTGACTTATAGTTGCTAAAATCAATGTCTTCAAGCATGGCCAATAAAGTACAGAAAACTGATAATTCGTGTGAATTTTCAAAGTACAAGGACCATAACTCTGCACAAAATCATCAGACCCCAACAAAATTTGAGCTTGATCTGTAACTTGTCATGGTAAAAACATATACCAAACATCAAATCATTATCTTCAAGCATGAAGAAAAAAGTGTGGAAAACTGATTTGCCAGACTGAAGGATGGACAGACAAATGGACGGAGTGCAAACCTATAGTCCCCTTCAACTCGTCGGTAGGGGACTAATAATAGCTGTAGCAGGTGACACACATCTTCAATAGAAGACACATCTAAGTGTTTTAACTTCACATATGAAGATGTGCAACAAGATTTTTGAGATAATGAGGGTTTATTTTTTAACTGAAAAACCATGATACCAAATGTTGATCTTGTTCTTTAATGATACCATGTTTTCATGTTTTGATACAAAGTATTGAATTTGAAATTCATAGAGAACCTAAAGTGGTGAATTAAAAATCCAGACTTTTGCAATAACCAGACAACCATTGCTTCTTACAACAACATTTCAATTTGAAATTTGAGTTTAAAATTATAGGAAGGGCTCTTAATAGAAAAAAAATTGGTACATGTAATAATTGATTATTTACCTTGTCATGCAAAATTAAGAAATATTGCATTAAAGTACGTTTTTTTCTTATTTGAAATTTATTTTTCACAATACACTTTATAAATTTTGAACATGTACCCTGATAACTATAAAAGTTTAGTTGGGTAATTTCCTTCGTCAAGATATCCCAAGGATGACTTGGGAATAGAAATGTGGTCACTTTTGGTCTTCTTCTGACCGGCAGTAAGCCAAAGATGGGCATCTGTTAGGTTGTGCAGGATGTATAAATACGCAGCCAAGTCCAGTCAGAATGGGGATGTTAATTCTGATGCCTCAAGTAAAAAGAGTGCCATGCTCTCAGCATGTTGAAACAACTCTTTTGACGGGTCTGTAGGTGGCCTGTTGCAAGGCAAAATTTATGTCCCTATCAATTATATCATCATTTTTAGGTGGCAGTCCACATCCCCTGGCCCGCCCATTATCTCTGTCGACCCCTATTACAGGACCTACTTATTGTATATATTGTTAATTTGTTCTTGTCATGAACATGCATAAAATATTTGCCATTGGACGTTAAGCAAACAACAATTAATCCTTCGTCAGGAAAGTCTGCAATTTTCTGACATCATGTCAAAATAAAAGATTAACCAGCCAGAATTAAATAAGGAATTCTGTACTAAATAATATTAATAAATAAAATAAACATGGTTTCAACTTTAAATAACATTCAAATGGAGTATACAGGTTTAAAATTTATTTGCAATGACATTTCAAAATGACAAGAATATACAAAGGTGAACTGAAATGGCTGCAATATAGTTTTTTACAAATGACAATGATTTGACAATGTGTTTCATGATTTCTGAAAATGTTTTCAAGGATCAGAAGTTTTCATCAAATCTCTGACCTCATCTACCTTTAAAATTCAAACTCAACTCTGAACTTTTATACCAATAAAAATACATTAAAGTATTATCAGAAATGTCACATCCAAGAAAAAATACTTGAACTCACATTATGAAATAGTCGTAATATTGACTGAAAAAAAAGTCCGGTTAAATCAAGAAAATAATATTGTCTGCTGTAATTTGTATAATAACAGAACTATTTTCTGATTGTGCATTATCCAATATAGTTCAAGTAACAGTGTTTTTTTTTCATTTGAAGTATACATCATTTTATAGTATACAAGTTTAATCTTCATCAGAACTAGCTGACCCAAAGATTTCTTCCTCATCTTTCTTTGCATGTTCACTTTCAGCCTCACTTTCACTTCCACTTCCTTTTTCACTTCCGCTTTGTGATGGAGTTCTGCTTCTGCTACGGCTTCGGCTCCTGCTAGATGACCTACTACGACTGCCGCTACGACTTCGACTTCTACTCCTACTTCGTTTACTTCCACCTGATCTGACACTGCCTTCTGCTTCACTGCCAACTGTGAGAGGAAAACAAAAAAAATTGATACATTACTTTCTTTTAAAACAAGAAAATTTGCCCCAAAAATCTAAAAGGTTCCAAATTATTTATTAATTACTACCAAACAAATGAATTGTAAAATCTGGTAATTTCAAGACAAAAATATCAATTATGACATCATTATGACCATAACAAAGTTATAAGCATGTCATAATTAACATGTTGACTAAAAATTGCCATTTCATGTTCCAAAAAGGTACAGGAGCCCAACAGTATCTTTGAAAGAGATAACTTGAAGGAAAATATTTTTGGGATAAGGCTGCTGCTCATATCAAAATTTAATAATAAAATTAATTAATCATTTTTGTTCTTTATAATTAAAATAAGCACCACATCTGAAAACAAATATGTCAGAAGAAAATTTAATGGTATATTATTGACACTTATCAGATTTGAGTGTTGTGATCATCTAATAAATGAAAATTGACGGAAAAGTTTAATGACTTCAAAAATTCAATGGGGTTAAAAATGTGACATTACAATCAATATTATATAAAATGCAGTTTTTCTCTTTGGGATATTTCGTGCAATGTCAATTTCATGTCACGTCACTTTTCTTAACAATCTGGGGTTCGTTTAAGGATAGAAATAAGATTTATTTATTATATTCATATAATTGAATCAATTTTAAGCGGCTTAGGTCAATGTCAGAAAAATATCAACTTTTTTGTATTTGGGATGAAACTGTTGAACGGCTTGATACACCTTGTTCTTTCCCAGTTTCTAAGCCTCATACAAATAAATTGCTTTCCTGAGCGCAGCTGGATACGACAGCAGAGGTCCAATCCTGAACAGTTGGGGCAAAAAAGGACACAATATTCGTGCTTGATACAGGTCTGAATTTGGATTGTAATTAAATATTTGACACATAATAGGTTTCTGACACAGAATAACTGTAGTCAAAGAACTTAGAATTGGTTATATGATTTGAATTTATATTCAATTTTTTGCTTTTGTGCAATACACTATGCTGTTGCGATTGACCCCAAAAAATTACCCCTTTCTTTTTGCTTTTGTGCAATACACTATGCTGTTGCAAAAAAAATATATATATTTGAAGAAATTTTCTTTTAATTTCTGAAATCTGAAATCTGAACCATAATTACCCATTTAAATACATCATAAAATCTTAAAATAGAAAATGATATACATAATCATGGCTAAAATTAATATTTCTTAATCAGTATTTTAAATAGTAACTTCTAAAAATAAATTGACAGCTAATCACCTCAAGACAATATAACATTTCTTTATACATAATTTAAAAGCATGGTAAGGGAGGTAATCCAAACATAACATTGTACTTTTTTTTAATTGTCCATTACCCAGAAAACCCTTGTTTTTCCCCCTTTTTTCCCCCAATTTCCTAAACAGTTTGAGCCATAACCCCCAAAGCCAATCCTAACCATCCCTTTGTGGTATGGAAACTTTTGGTATAATTTCAGAGAGATCCATACACCGTTCCACAAGTTATTGTCTGGAAACTAGAAAAATGCTTATTTGGGCCCCTTTTTGGCCCCTAATTCCTAAACCGTTAGGACTATAACTCCCAAAATCATTCCCAACCTTCCTTTTATGGTTATAAACCTTGTGTTTAAATTGCATAGATTTCTATTTACATTTACTAAAGTTACTGTCCGGAAACCAAATGTCTTCGGACGATGCTGACGACAACGTGATACCAATATACGACAGCAAAATTTTTGAGGTCGTATACAAAGGTTGATTTTTTTTTACATTGACTTAATATTGTATATGAAAATATCAGTGAAAAATAGTCTCATATAAACAACAAAATTCCCTTTAAGTGCAACACTTTAATCTATATATAATCTTACATTGCTCTTCTTCTTCCTCCTCCTGTGGAGGCTCTAACATCATCAGTCGTGTGTCCTAAAATAATAAGCAGTGTCAAAATACAGATTTCCTTTTATTCATACTGACATCAGGACATTTTTGATCAATACAAATATGCATTACATATGAATTTGTATATAGGAATTTGTATATATGAATTTGTATATAGGAATTTAAGTTTACAAAACAAGGGTCAAACACTATTTTAACAAAAACTGCTAGTTTTTTTTATTGATTTCTCAGGGACATTCATCTGCTTTCAATGATGTTATCAGACTTAAATGAAGTTATTTTAAGTCATAAGTTATTTTGGACTGTAAGACATTTGGACAAGTCCCGTGGATAGAAATCATTGAACAAAACTGGTCTGACACTCAAAGCCATTCCAGTTGATTGGGAAAATTACAACGATATCAATAGATAAATTATCTGTTTACTATTAAAATTCAAACAATGTACAAACAAAAATATAAATAAGACAAACAAAAACAAACTAAAAACAAATGACAAGATTTCACATGAGTTCATTATTTTTCAACCTGGTCAGAGTAAAGTCATGCAGATCTTTGTATGCAAATCTATAAAACAGATCTGAATGTGGATATACACTGTCCAATGTTAAACAAATGTTCTAACAAATTGGGATATATTTTCAAATGAATGTTTCACCAACTTAGTGTTTTCAAGGCTTTAATGTCTAACTGGGTCAAATCATAATTGTCATTCAAAAATAATCCTCTCAGGACTCTTTCCTGGGTGAAATTTGACATTTAAACAAAAATATAAGTCTTGAGGGCAACATGCTTTTAGTCCTATTTGTAAAAGTTTCAAAAAGTTAAAAAAATGTTGCCCTTTCTTACAAACTTGAAAGGGTCTAGCTAGTCATGGTTAGTAACTGCCTTACTCATACGCTGCAAAAATAATGCCTCCTATTACAAACGTTTCAAAGACTTTACCAGAAATTTTTGAATCAGTTGCCAAATTACTCCAATTTCAAATCACAATACAAAAGGTTTCCAAGTTTGTTTTCTCACCTTTCCCTCCCTATTTTTTAAATAAATGTTAAAGGCATTTCCAGGCCTGCACTAAAATAACATTCCAGGATTTTTCACATTTTGATGTAGCCTGAGAACACTGGTTTTAGAAATTAATACAAAAGTATTACAAATACTGCATATGTTCATATAAAAAAAAAAACTATAAGATAATTTTCAGTACAGAATAACATTTGTACCTGGGAATACACTCTTTGATATTAAAATTTGATATATTAGTTATTTTGTTTTACCTGAGCTTGTATTTCTTTAGTGTTCAGATCTCTGTGTTTGACAACAAGTCTTGATTTTGGTACTTCCACTCCACCCATTTTTCTTCTTTTACTCAATCTCACTCTGGAAAAGATAGGAAAATGAGGTCAAAGACTGAAATGCAAGGGTTTTAATGCCTATGATTTGTAATTTAAAAAGTAATATACAGTCAAAACTGTCTAAACTGAACCAGGACAAAATTTAATGCTTAACCAAACTATCAAACTTTGTTTGTATTTCCCTATTTGTGTATTGTAATTTACTCATTTTTTAAGTCTTGATTCCAAATGTGTTTTGCAATAAACCCTGTCAAAACCAATCAATAATAATCAGAAAAAATAATTGTTTAGGTAATGCATGTCCAGTTTTTAAACAGGTTTCACATTTAGAAATTGAGTACCCAAAGCTAAAAACAATGTCTAAATTGAGGTGCCCTATCATTGAATCTTAACTTTTTATACAAAATAAATGTGTTAACTTAGTATAAGTGAATTGTTGAATTGCTGTTCATTCATCTAAAATGGAAACTCCAAAGCGGAACAAAGTGTAAATTATGGCAAAACAGAAATGCCTAAACTTTACTAATACAGTTTCATGCAGAATTATCTTTGGAATGCAATATAGATTTGATAGCTGAATCTGAGAATTTCATAACATTTGGTTGAGGCAAACTAAAGTTAGAGAACGGAAACCAATTTTGGGATGTACGTACGTACAGACGGACAAGGGTAAAACTTAATGCCCCCTCCACTACAGCGGGGGCATAAAAAAAGGAAATTCAGTACCTGGTTTCTAGTTCATTATAGTATACACCATCATCTCTGAAGACAAAGAAATAAGTCTCTTCATATCCTCTCGATAATTTGTTTTTAACATTCCAATTGTATTCACGTGCTAGCATATACTGGTATCTGAAATCAATTAAATATAGGTATATTAAAGATTAGAATAAAAGTCATGTGATACTTTTCCCATGTCATTCTGCAAGTCATAAGATTTAAAAAAAATTAAGTTTAAGTGAAATCTAAATCTGTCTATTGATAATTTCTTTAAAAAATAAAAGGTTAAAAAAAAAACACTTTTACCATTAAGTTTTTACAGATGTTTAAATATTGCAAGTATTGTTTACTGAAATGATTTTTGAACAACTTTTATGTTTTAAGAATTAGCATTTCAATTTTGTTTTAAACCCTTTACTTTTGATTTTTATCATTTTTAACAAAACTTAAGAAAATACACACCCTAGCTTTTAGAGAATTTAAGTCCATCAGTTGGCAAGATTTAGTGCATTATAAATGTTCTAAAAAAAAAAATCCTTCCTATTTATGAAATGAAACTATACTTACTCTTCATCAGGTACATAATCTACTTGTTCTTCGGCATCTCTCTTCCTTTTACCCAGTGTTTCTTCATTAGGAAGGAAGTAAGCTACAAACTGTTCTCCACTCTCATCTACAGCACCTCTACAATTATGTAATTATTATTCAGAGATGGTTAAACCAATCATTTAAAGAGTCTTCTGTTTTAATTGTCACAAAAAAATAAAAACATAAACAATGAAGACTACCAGAATATTTTGAAACCTTCTGTTTTCAAAAATAAATGTATACATTCTGTTCAGGAAATCACTGTAGTTCTGTTAGAGAGAGATGATAGTATTACATGGAATCAATGTTGTTTTCAAAGGTGCTAAAATGTAATGGAGGGTTTCTTTTATCTATTTGTAAACCAATAAAATAGAAAAAAAAGACATGTGATCCAATCTTTAATTTGGTAAAATAAAACAATTGTGCCCTTAGAAGCTGTGAATATAAAGTTGAAAACCCTTATAAGTTATTTCCCTTAAGACTGCATCCTAAAGGAATATTTTGGATAATCACCTTTTCTAAGGGCCATACCAGTAATTGTATATTGCACAAACAATCAAGTCTTTTATCTGTTTAATTGGTTTACAAATAAGAAAACCCTTCAATACATTTTAGCAAAATGCAATTTATTTATATTTCACTTGAGAATAAAAGTACAGCTTAATTCAATAATAATGTCAAGTACCTGATCATAGCCTGGCTCATTTCGTCCATGGCATTAGGTGCTAATCTTCCTTTAGGAGCAGGATCTGAATCAAATATCACTTGAGCAAATGGATGTTTCCATAACTGAAATAACAATACTAAATTGTTGATACCTAAATTTAGAATAATAGTAATGCATAATTTTTGTGATTCAAAATGAATTATTTTTTTCCATTAATCATTGAAATGTAATTTTTATAGATATGTTTGTGATTGATATGGTTTGCAATTTTATTTGGATCATAGGTAGAATTAAATTTACAAGTCAATGACACATTTGCAAATACCATATATCTTCTCATTGCTTAGATATAGAAACTGGAAGATATTATAATATTGATAGGAATATGCATTTATTTGACATGTGTGACCAGCATTAAATAGTAGATTGATATTATGTTATCCTCAAATGTAAAAAAAATATACCATAATAAGAAAGAAGTATATTAAATTGTACTACTGGAGAAGACCTCCTTGTTTGGATCGTGTTCAGCTATTGTATAACACAGAATAAATTTGGGAAATATTCATATCTTGCCGAAAAATCTGATCATTATTTAATTCATTCTCTAATGTTGTGTTTTTCATTGTTTGAACATGAAGTGCTTTCAGTGATGATATTATATTGTGCTGCGCATATTTGTTTTTAATGAATATTCTATTAGCTGTATTGCTTACAAATAAAGTCTTTATTATTTTCAGCCATGGTTGAGGTATTGGAAACAGAAAATGTATTTAAGTATAATTTAACAGCTCAATACAGTTATTAGGGTATAATCATCTTTTTTTGTTCAGTTTTGCTTGCTGAAGTTTTACCATGGCAATAGCGAGATTATTACATACATCGAAATCAGGAAATATAGGTAAAATGTCCAATGGTTTAACTCCTGGTTTACTGTAATGTTTGGTGATCTACAAATAAAAGTACATTAAGTTAAAGTATTTGTGATGTTTCATTATCTACAAATAAATGCATAATAAGTTAAAGTATATGTGTTCTTAAAAATTCACATTTTAGTTACATAAAATCAGTAAAGTAAAACATTGGCAAAATTTCAAACTTTTAAATATTTTTTTTATTAACTCAAAAATGAGCATGCAAACAAAACTGTTGTGAACATTCAAAAAAAAAAGAAGATAAACAGCAGTATCTGTTCAATGTTTAGCAAAGTCAATTAGGCTAAAAACATGTAGAAACTCCAAGGCTTGCAACATCATATCTATTTAATTGGTTACAAAATTAAATTAATATTGGGACATTGTTCATACATTAGTTTGTATGCCTCAAGTTTAAAATCTTTTTTGACATAGACACATATAAGGCAAAAAAAATAATCCCTCCTCATCTGTTTATCTGCCAATAAAAAGAAATAAAAATTGCTTCCCTACTTCCATCTGGTAATTTTTTTTTAAAAGCTTGAGAACATGAGAATAAATTCAATGTGGCCTTAGAGAAAAAATTATTTTGGAGGTTAAAAAGTTAAATTATATAACAACACAACCTGTTTGAATTAACACTAGATTAGAATGAAAGATAAAATGCAACGAAATAACGGCTACATATATCTAATATACAAAATAGTGCCTTGATGTCTTTTGAATATGTGTGTTTGGGCTGTTGTCTCATTGATGTATACCCCATATCTCCTTTTATTAATAGCAATGTCTGTAGACCATATACCATAGAATAGAGGACTCATTATAATATATACCATAGAATAGAGGACTCATTATAATATATACCATAGAATAGAGGACTCATTATAATAAGGATTAAAAGTGTATCTGAGACATGATGTATCTAAACCACTGAAACTCTCAACTCAAATTGGAGCATTTCAAATACATACTGGTTCTTTAGCACCCTCAAATGTTTTCTCAATAGCCTCAATTTGACTCTCCCTGTCTTTGTAAACATCTTCATCCTTCATAATCTGTTTTATTTTGAATCCAACTCTGCAATTTTATAATATAGAATTATAAAATCTGCTACCCATTGTGCATATTTATGCTCATTGCCACTATCAGGTACAACATGTCAATGTGATATTTCTGTTATTTATCTTAATGTAAAGGGTTAGTTTTCTTCTACAAAATAATACTTCCAGCACATCATTCTTAAAATTATTTTAACTTTTTTCATGCCCTTTCTATCATGATAATATCCTCCTAAAACAATTATTTGAAATCTGCATTTTCTACCTTCTAAATGCACCTATAAACTGGTACATATTATGTTTTAAATCTTTCGTAGCCATCTTCATAAATAACTTACTTTTCCAATGACTTTTCAGAGAGATAAAAGATACTTATCAATATTTCCCAATCTTGTCACAGAGACGGGGGCCATGTTGATCTCTAGAGGTTTTTTGGTTATTTGTGTCATTGGGTTGCTGTCTCATTGAAGTACACCCCACACCTTCATTTATTCATATCCAGTTGTCCATTTACAATGGTATGTTATAACTCAACTGGTATCAATTTTGCCTAAATTGACCTTTAATAGGCTTGAATCTCTCAAGCAGAATAAGTTATTCATTCTAAAACCATTCAATCATTTAAGTGCTTGTTGAAATGACTTCCCAATGGTTGTATTGGGAGGACTATTTATTGCAACTCATGATTTGTTGGAATATTTCAGCTAATTAGGCTTATTTGCATAATTTCACCCTGAGTGTAGATTCACTGTAGAACAATTGATACTTTAAAAGATTTTACAGCCTGACAAACCCCTTCTACAAGTATTATTAACAATATTTTACCTTCTTTCTGAATCTCCAGTTTTCTGTGTGAATCTGTTATATTCTGTGGAGATGTATTCTGTTTTTCTCAACCAGGATACATTCATAT
Source organism: Mytilus coruscus (assembly GCA_017311375.1). Lineage (NCBI taxonomy): Eukaryota > Metazoa > Mollusca > Bivalvia > Mytilida > Mytilidae > Mytilus > Mytilus coruscus. The sequence goes on from CM029599.1 coordinate 89,953,728, forward strand.
TATGGTGTCTTGATCTTTGGATTATTTAATTAAAGTAACATACAATGTTATAAAATTGTCACAATTTAAGAAAATATAATGTCCATCTTATCATGTAATATATTTATTTCATGAGTCTTGTTACATTTTAAATGTAAATCTTAAAAACTTTATCAACAAAATTATTACTGAAAAAAATAACTTATGATATAACATTTGCTGGTTTTAAAAATTAAATAGTAGTAAGATTTTACTATGTTATCAACCATGGTGTAAACTGAACATTTGACTTTGACAGACATATAGCCAAACATTTTAATAAATACCGTTTAGAATCTGAATGTGAACTGTGATCTTCCTCTAGCAGACGTTCATCTTCTGGGTCTGGATAGGCTGGAAAAAACATTCAAATATTTCAAACGGTGTCATCATGCAATTTTACACCATCATTTGTTGTCTGTTAACAACACATTCTGCTCTTTCTTTTATTTTCTTTTATATTGTTTGTTGTCTGTTAACAACACATTCTGCTCTTTTATATTGTTTGTTGTCTGTTAACAACACATTCTGCTCTTTTATATTGTTTGTTGTCTGTTAACAACACATTCTGCTCTTTCTTTTATTTTCTTTTATATTGTTTGTTGTTTGTTAACATATTCCACTCTTTCTTTAATATTGTTTTTTGTACGTGAACAACACATTCTGCTCTTTCTTTTATATTGTTTGTTGTCTGTTAACAACACATTCTGCTCTTTCTTTTCTTTTATTTTATATTATTTGTTATCTGTTAACAACATATTCCTGACTTCTTTTATATTGTTTGTTGTCTGTTAACAACACATTCTGCTCTTTCTTTTATTTTATTTTATATTGTTTGTTGTCTGTTAACAACACATTCTGCTCTTTCTTTTATATTGTTTGTTGTCTGTTAACAACACATTCTGCTCTTTCTTTTATTTTATTTTATATTATTGGTTGTCTTTTAACAACATATTCCTCTCTTTCTTTTATATTGTTTGTTGTCTGTTAACAACACATTCTGCTCTTTCTTTTATTTTATTTTATATTGTTTGTTGTCTGTTAACAACACATTCTGCTCTTTCTTTTATTTGATTTTATATTGTTTGTTGTCTGTTAACAACACATTCTGCTCTTTCTTTTATATTGTTTGTTGTCTGTTAACAACACATTCTGCTCTTTCTTTTATATTGTTTGTTGTCTGTTAACAACACATTCTGCTCTTTCTTTTATATTGTTTGTTGTCTGTTAACAACACATTCTGCTCTTTCTTTTATTTTATTTTATATTGTTTGTTGTCTGTTAACAACATATTCTGCTCTTTCTTTTATTTTATTTTATATTGTTTGTTGTCTGTTAACAACACATTCTGCTCGTTCTTTTATTTTATTTTATATTGTTTGTTGTCTGTTAACAACATATTCCACTCTTTCTTTTATTTTATTTTATATTGTTTGTTGTTAGTTCAGAGACTTCATTCATTCTTTGCATGTATTTTATATATTGTTTGCTATAAACTAACACAATGCTTTTGTTCTTTGAGTGAATTTATATTTTGTTTGCTGTAAACAAACACAATGCTTTCGTTCTTTGAGTGAATTTTATATTTTGTTTGCTGTAAACAAACACAATGCTTTTGTTCTTTGCATGAATTTTATATTTTGTTTGCTGTAAACTAACACAATGCTTTCGTTCTTTGAGTGATTTTATATTTTGTTTGCTGTAAACTAACACAATGCTTTAGTTCTTTGCATGAATTTTACATTATTTGATGTCATTTGTAACAGATATACTGTTTCCAATAATTTTTGACAGTAGTCATTTTTTCACAGAATAATAAGGCAAAGAAATTATATGTCTTATTTCTGAATTTGAAATTAAAAAAATTGAGAAAGATTGGTCATTAGGACTATATGCTCAATTTTTAATTTGAACTGATGCAACATAGTTGTGAAATAAAAGGAGATGTTAGGTATAGATCAATTAGAATGCCACCTTTGACAAAATTAACCAAAAGACATCTAGAAGACAAAAAGCACCTTCAACATTAGACATATGTTAATGTGTATAGTAGTGAATATAATGGAATTATGAAGAATGGATTCAAAGTTCATTCTTTCAAATGCATTTCTATTGTCTTTGGCTATCATGGTTAATCAAGTTAATATATATAAAAAAAAGGCAGAACACAAGGTCTTGTCATTGAACTTCAAAAAATAAGGTAAAAATTATTCAAAAAATCCATGTTTAGACAATTGGATGTCATATTTTTTTTATATAATAAGCCATGCATGTATAATAGAAATGAGCTGAGGGTTATGATAAATTTGTCAGTCAGGTTACCAGAAACATTAGATTATTTCTAAACATAACTACATAGTTTAATATGACTTGTTTGACATTCTTGGTTCTCCATACAAATGTAATGTACATTTCTGAATTAAAACCCACCAAAAGCTATAGCCTAGATATTTCATACTCTGGAAATATAGGTTTCGTTTTAATTATCTTTTACAGGACATCTCAATTTAATGAATCTCAAAATAGTTTTTAATAAATTGCTTCGCTGAGCACAGCTGTATACGACCGCAGATGTCCAACCCTGAAAAGTTGGGACAAAATGGACACAATATTCATGCTTGATACAGGTCTGAATTTGGATTGTAATTAAATTTTGACACATCATAGGTTTCTGACACAGAATAACTGTTGTCAAAGAACTTCAAATTGGTTATATGATTTGAATTTATATTCAATTTTTGCTTTGTGCAATACACTATGCAAATTGACCCCCAAAAAAAAATTACTTTGTTTTTTGCGTTTGTGCAATACAATATGCTGTTGAATATTAACCCCAAAAAAATATTTGAAGAAATTTTCTTTTAATTTCTGAAATCTGAAATGAGAAAAATTGTCCCCTCAATTTTTTTCACCTCCCCCCTTTTCCTTATTCCAAAAAATAATTCTTTCCCTCAAGTTATGGTCAGTATCTCAGACAATCATCATTTCTTAATACATAATTTACAAGCAGTGTAAGGGAGGTAATCAAACATTGTTATTTAAATTGATTTGGATTTTGATTTGGATTACCTCCCTTACACTGCTTTAAATTGTCTCAATTGTCCTTTAACCAGAAAAACCCTTGTTTTTCCCCTTTTTTGCCCCTAATTCCTAAATGGTTTGAGTCATAACCCCCAAAGTCAATCCTAACCATCCCTTTGTAGTATGGAAACTTGTGGTATAATTTCAGAGAGATTCATACACTTCAACACAAGTTATTGTCTGAAACTACAAAATGCTTATTTGGGCCCTTTTTTGGCCCTAATTCCTAAACAGTTGGGACCATAACCCCAAAAATCAATCCCAACCTTCCTTTAGTGGTTATAAACCTTGTGTTAAAATTTTATTGATTTCTATTTACTAATACTAAAGTTATTATCCAGATACCATCTGTCTTGGACGACGCTGACGACGCGACAACGTGATATAATATCGACCAAAAATTTTTAATTTTGCGGTCGTATAAAAACCTCTGGCACATGTTTGCTTCTAATCATAATTTACTCTAACTTAAAATCAATAAAATATCAATAAATACCGATGACTGACCATTAGGGTCTATTTGGTAAGTATCAGGATTGATAAGATCTATCGTCACACCAAGGTCATGTTCTGTAAGTAGTTCATATTTATATGCTCTCTCAAGTGATGTTGCTTTATATTCTATAAATCTGAAAGTCATAAATTTTGACATACTGAAACTGTGGTATGTATGTATATAACAAAAAAATCTTACGTCTAAAATTGATTGTAAGTTATAGTGAAACATTCATGACTTACCAGTATTTTTTCTCGTAAGATTTTTTTTTGTGTAATGAGTTGCATATGCTCAGGAATTTATAAACTTTTTCTGTTGGTTAAACGTCTTATCTACTTTGATTTATATAAGTCCTTCTTATCATGATCAGCCTGTAGAATGTAACATAAATATGTATGCTCATTGTATTTCTTACAATTAGAGTTTAGTAAAAAGGTCTGTCAATCTCTTCAATCTTCCATCTATGGTCCTTTTATTCAAATTAACCAGTCAAGGACCTTAGACTTGCATCTATTTTAGCCCCTGTATGCCTTCATTTTTTTAATCTATAACAAATTAGGTCTAGCTTAGTTGGACTTATTCATATTTTTTTAACAATTATGATAAGAAGTTTTCTTTTTAAGAAACATCTTTCACCTCAGTGTTATTTCCAGAAAATAAACCATTATAATTTTAACATCAACATGACTCTTACAAAATGTTTATACAACAGAAGATAAACATGATAAATGACTTATAACCTATAGAAAGGTGGACTCTAAAGGATATTATGTCATCTGTCCACATTACTAACATGATTAAATCAGTGATCAACTCATCTTAACTAATTTCTTCGTTAAAAAATGTCCCTGCATGTCATATGAGTTCTGTCAAACAGTGATATTTCTAATTCCATGGTGCTATCTGAAAATACTAGGGAGAATACATTATGAACATTAATGTTTTAAAGTAAATAATCAGATAAACAAAATCTTCACCTCCAATTAATTAGGTTATGAACTTTATTTTATAATCTTTGTATGTACTTACCTATTTGATTCAAAAGGATATGTGATGAATTTAGGATCAAATGGTATGTCTGGCAATGTATTGTTATATTTAACTCTTGCAACTAGATCCGACCTGGAAAAAAGAAGTCAATAAATTCAATTCCTATTTCAAGAATAAGATACAACCTTCTTCCAAAGTACACATGTAATTTTATCAGCACGTTTTAAGGGTGATCTGTGTTGTTAATGACTCCAATATTATTGAAATCCCTTTGATAATCCCCTTAACTGAAACTAAAATATACAAATTATATTTATACAAATAGGAAGATGATTGTTATATACTGCTGTAGGCCTAAAAAAGAACTGGTCCAAGGTGAGGCATTTGGCAAATTTTTCCATGAATAGACTTAATACATGTACATGTACATGTAGGGCTTGATATGAGATTCCGAAGGCGACCGAATCAGAAAATTACTCTGGACCCAGAATTCCAAAAGGTATCGTTTTGCAGGAAAATAAGATTTTTTTTTAAATCTAAACACTTAATTGATGATTGTGTTTGATCCAGTGGTTTAAGAGGAGAAGATATCATTGTGTGTGTTTTTTTTTAATACAAAATGATACTAACAAATTTGATAATTTAAACACAAGTGAACCAAGGCCTGGTAAATCTTCTGTCAGTAGATTCCATAAAGTGGATAAAATTTGATAATTGTTCAATACATCACCTAATCAATATGCTTTGCTGTTGAAACAAATTTTAAGTCATGAAAGATGACTTATTTTTAATTAATATTGATTTACTCATATGGTCTTTGCATCTGAAATAAGCACATTTATTCTAAAACCAGTTGTTGGCATGATACGGGTTATGTTCTTTTCATATAATTTATGATGGGATGATACTTAATTCCTAACCGGAGGTATTGTTGTTGATTTTCATATGACAGACATACATGTAATCTTTGATCAGTTTAATTGGTCTGAAGTTGCCAATATATTAAAATAATTGCTTCGCTGAGCGCAGCTGGATACAACCGCAGATGTCCAACCCTGAAAAGTTGCAGCCAAAATTGACACATTATTCGCGCTTTATACAGGTCTGAATTTGGATTGTAATTAAATTTTTGACACATAATAGGTTTCTGACACAGAATAAGTGTAGTCAAAGAACTTAAAATTGGTTATATGATTTGAATTTATATTTAATTTTTGCTTTTGTGCAATACACTATGCTGTTGCGAATTGCCTCCCAAAAAAAAAAATTTACCAGTTTTTTGCTTTTGTGCAATACACTATGCTGTTGAATATTAACCCCACCCCCAAAAAAATATTTGAAGAAATTTTCTTTTAATTTCTGAAATCTGAAATGAGAAAATTGTAGCCCCACAAATTCTTATTTACCCCCTAAATTTTTCAACTTCCTTTCCTTATTCCAAAAATAATCTCAATTCAAATTTCTAATGGAGTTTGCAACCATAACTACTCATTTAAATACATCATAAAATATTAAAATATAAAATGACATACAGTCATGGTTGAAATTAATATTAACAAGCATTATGAGAGTATTGCATGGCAATACATAGTCCCCTACCGGTAAAATTACATTATACTGGAACAAAATGCTAACTTGTTCTATAACTTGTCATGGTGTAAACAAAAGTAAATATCAAGTCATTATATTTAAGCATGACTAAAAACAGTGTGAATAACTGATTATTATATGAGTAAATTTTTCAAGTCCAAGGACCATAACATGCAGAAAATTATCAGACCAAAACAAAAATTTGAACTTGATCTGGAACTTGTCATGATAAAACTAAATACCAATTATCAATCAATATCTTCAAGCATGATGAAAAAAGTGTGGAAAACACTCTTAACATTGGATATGATTAATAGTTCTCTAAAATTAGATATGATGTAATACAATGTATATCTATTTTCAAATTATAATCAAATATAATTAATAGTTCCAAATATTTTTCTTTCATTTGTCACAAACTAATATAGATTTGTAACTTATCTATAAAGTGTCAACAACTTTTATCTACACAATGTAATGTAATGAAATATATACCTTAATAAAATAGATTATTATCTAATTAAAGGATTTCACTTAATAATATTTTTTATATATATAGCATTCAGAAAATTAGTTAATACAAAAACACAAACAAACAAACTGGCACAAATTTTTCAAACAATTTACTTAAGAATTTCTTTTAAAAATGAGTTATCTCTTTGTATAGAAATATGGTTTAACATAGTACTCTAACATTAGATATGGATTTTTTTTATGGACCATAACTCTGGACTAAATCATCAGAATGGAACAAAATTCGAACTTGATCTATAACTTGTCATGATAAAACCATATAACAAATATTAAATCAATATCTTTAAGAACGAAGAAAAAAGTGTGGAAAGCTGATTTGCGGACTGACAGATGGACAGACAGACAGACAGACAGACAGACAGACAGACAGACAGACGGAGTGCAAACCTAAAGTCCCCTTCGACTTCGTCGGTAGGGGACTAATTAATAGTAACTTCTAAAAATAAATTTACAGCTAATCATCTCAAGACAATCATCATTTCTTAATACATAATTTACAAGCAGTGTCAGGAGGTAATCAAACATATACATACAACAGTATTCTTTAAATGGATTGGATTACCTCCCTTACACTGCTTTTAAATTGTCTAAATTGCCCTTTAACCATAAAACCCTTGTTTTCCCCTTTTTGCCCCTACTTCCTAAATGGTTTGAGTCATAACCCCCAAAGTCAATCCTAACCATCCCTTTGTAGTATGGAGACTTGTGGTATAATTTCAGAGATTCATACACTTCAACACAAGTTATTGTCTGAAACTACAAAATGCTTATTTGGGCCCATTTTTGGCCCTAATTCCTAAACAGTTGGGACCATAACCCCCAAAGTCAATCCTAACCATCCCTTTGTAGTGTGGAGACTTGTGGTATAATTTCAGAGATTCATACACTTTGACACAAGTTATTGTCTGAAACTACAAAATGCTTATTTGGGCCCCTTTTGGCTCCTAATTCCTAAACCGTTGGGACCATAACCCCAAAATCAATCCCAACCTTCCTTTTGTGGTTATAAACCTTGTGTTAAAATTTTATTGATTTCTATTTACTAATACTAAAGTTATTATCCGAAACATCTGTCTTTGGACCACGATGACCAAAAACTTTTAATTTTTGCGGTCGTATAAAAATAAGGAGATGTGGTATGATTGCCAATGAGACAACTATCCACTAGAGTTCAAATGAAAGGATGTAATCAATTATAGGCAACCGGACGACCTTCAAAAATGAGAAAAACCCATACCGATAGTCTGCTGTAAAAGGCCGACATGAAAAATATGAAACAATTCAATTGAGAAAAAACTAATGGCCTAATTCATAACAAAACAATTTACGAAAAACAAATATGACAGACATGAACCAATGAAAACCACTGAACTACAGGCTCCTGACTTGGGACAGGCACATAAAGAATGTGGCGGGATAAAACATGTTTGTGAGCGCTCAACCCTCCCCCTAACCTGGGACAGTGGTGTTACAGCACAACATAAGAACAAACTATATCAGTTGAAAAGGGCTTAACTCATCAGATCAATACAAAGCAGAAAGCTCAGTTACTACTAGTAGTCATTTGTTAATTTATGTTGATCATTGTCATTTTGCTTAGTTTTTTTCTGTAACCTATTCTAACATTGGACTCAGACTTCTTCATGTTCTTTTAAACTGAGTTTTCCTGTGGGTATTGCTGTTTTTTTTTTATTCCACATTGGGTAGAAGTATAGGGGGAGGGTTGAGATCTCACAAAACATGTTTAACCCTGCCATTTTTGCACCTGTCCCACGTCAGGAATCTCTAGCCTTTGTTCATGTTGTTATTCTTATGTGCTTTTTAAATTTTGGTTTAGGCCAACTAAAATTAATTAGTAGATTTTCATCCACATTTTTGAAAAAAATGGGGTGGATGGGAGGAATTATTTTTGATTTCCTCCTATACCCTTTTGTGACGTGTTGCTAATATACAAGGGTAATTTAACTTATATCATGTATATATAAGGAATTCTACATTATTTTTCAAATTAATATATCTAATTGGCAACCACTGTTCTACATGTAATTGCCGCTTTAGAAACCTATTTTTAGTAAATAGCAAAAACGTGGAGAAATTTTCTCTTTTAGACTACCTAGGTCAAATTTATTTTGCTTTCTAAGCTATGATTTGTAGTGCCCATAAAATGTAGCATATGCATTGGTACACAACACAAATATTATGAGTACAGAGTGAAATAAAAACTCAAACTGTGTTGAAAATACTATGGTTGATGCTTTTAAGATTCTTATGCAAGGTGCAAACATAATTACAATTTAAAACACGAACTGAACCAAAAAGAAGTTGTTGTTTAATGACTCTATTGAGGGGCTGGGGACAGAGGGTGTTTGCTGTTAGTCAACAGAAAGACAGCCTTGGGGTAAATCTAAGGGCTTGCTATAATACATTTTGTACATTGGCCGACTCTTTGTACTCAATATACTGTCAAAAATCACACAAGTTCTTGCTTGTGTCAGCTACTTTATTCCAGTCATGTTTTTGTACCAATGTGTTCCACGATTCTTGCGCTTTGGATATCATTTACAGTCAAATTTCCTGACACAAAGTCATTGTATAAATAAAAAGTCCATGGTTTTCTAATCACTGAAATTTGTGACATACCGCTATTAGTGTTCTTGGACACTGCCTTTTACTCTTAACCCTAATATTTCATGCCCTTCTAGTAATCAATCTGTATTCTCGGAAGATAATGTTGTTATCATTGAGCAGAAGAACATGTCGACTTAAATTACTCAAAGAAATATGAAAACGAAATTTGAAACAGGGATCTTTGAATGAAATGGAATTATCAGCGGTTACCAGTAATGGAAATGAACAAAATCTGGAAATTGTAAATTTTTGAAATAAAAAAATCAACGCAGGACAATTTCAGAGGGGCGGGCTGGGATGAAAATCTATCAATTAATTTAAATTGGCCTTATTCCCATGTTTCTAAGTTTAGTGTGGCATCCATTTCGATGAACTAGTATTACACATTATTGTTTAGGGGCCAGCTGAAGCCTTGTTCCGTGTGCAGAATTTACTCTGTGTGTTGAAGAACCATTTGTGGCCTTAGGCTGTTTTCTGCTGTTTGGTTGGGTTGTTGTCTCTTTGACACATTCCCTGTTTCCATTCTCTACTCTATTTAAATCAACTAAATATGACTTAACTTTTAGTAAATTTGTACATTGTATCATGTGTACTCATATAATTTATGTTGAGATGGCGTGATATCAAATAATCTTTCTTGGACAACTGTTAAAATAACAAAAAAAAATGTGAAACATTCAAACAAGTAAAAAAAAACTTGCAAAAAATTTATAAAAATAAACGTAAGGAGCTGATCGAGTAGCTCCTGCCTCATATTAATTCTACTGTCAGTAAAGTCTTCAGCAAACGATAAAGTTTATTACCTCTTCTCTCCACCCCGTTTTCTATCTCGATCTTCTCTACTCCCTGACTGAATAGTGGGAGGCATTTTAGTACTTTTTTTATCACTGCATGTCTTGGAGTCTGGAAAAGGAAGTTGACAAAGTAATTTTGAGTTTCAGCATAAAATTATATAAAGCATATTCCTATAGATACTATAAGTTACACAATTAAACTAAAGAAGTTTTAACTAGATCATATTTTCATATTCTATTGAATAAAAATACTTTGTCACAATAATGAAGTATTTTACTATTTTATTCTGGTGTATATCATACATAATCTTATAACCGAAAAGTTCAAGAATAAGTTTAAACCACGAAGTACGATAATAAATAACCACGAATCAGTCTTTTAGTTTAAACTTGGACATACTATATTGACAGTATGCTATTCCCATGTTTAAAAAAGGACAGCCAAATATGACAAGCCGTTTTACTGTTTATTCTAACTTCAAGATATCTAATAAACTTTATAAGATATCTCATATAGTTAATAAGATATCTTATATATATAGTTTAATGTTTATAAGATATCTTATATAGTTTATAAGATATCGTATATCGTTTATAAGATATCTCATATAATTTATAAGATATCTCATACAATTTTCTTTATAAGATATCTTATAAATTATATAAGATATCTTATAAACTATATAAAATATCTTATAAACTATATAAGATATTGATAGATCCGTGTTTTACTCGCTTGGCTTTATAATAATTAATAACTATATTTCTGATCTAATGTTCTATTCTATAAACTACATATATACATTGTAAACTATATGAGATGTCTTATAAACTATATGAGATATCTTATAAAGTATATCACATATCTTAAATAAAAATATTTATAAGATATCTTATAAAGTATATAATATATCTTATATAAGAAAATATTTATAAGATATCTTATAAAGTATGAAGATACCTTATAAACTATATGAGATATCTTATATAATATATAAGATATCTCATATAATATATAAGTTGTCTTATAAAATAGATTATATAAGATATCTTGCATATTATATGAGATATCTTATATATTATATGAGCTAAGTTTTAAGAAAATAAGAACAAAGATATTCAAGACAAATAGACAAATCAGTCATTACAGATATCGTTATATAATACAGATATCGTTATATAAATGCATCAACTAATCAAACTATTTACCAATTCCATTGTCGACATGCATGGCCAAAAATAGAACATAGGAGTAAAGTGCAAGTTTTGTCTATTATATTGAAAACCGATATAAAAAGTGAAAATCTGACGGGCTCAAAAATGTTCACAATATTAAAATCTACCTACTGTTGGGCGACTTCTTATAGGAGTTATTGCCTTTAAATGACGAGTTTACATTTTTATTTTCATTTTTGCCTATTACCTTGAAAACTATAATAGATAAAGAGAAACTTTTAACAACAAAAATGATCAGCAAGACAAGATTTACAAATAAATTTGCATGGCCGAAATCGTCAGACATCTTCTGATTGGAGTTAATGCCCTTTAATGACGATTTTTACCATTATTTGCGTTTTTGTCTAATATTTTAAAAACTATAATAGAGAGATAGAAAATTTAAAAGGCCAAAATTATCATCAAGATAGGATCAACAAATTAGGTCCTAAAGCCGAAATCGTCATTTGACTCCAAATTGCTCTTTAATGATGAATTTTGCCCATTTTTAGTGTTTTTTGCTTATTATCTTGAAAACTATAAAAGATAGACAGACACTTTAAAAAGCAGAAATGGTCAGCTAGACAAGGACAACAAATATCATTTGACTAATCGAATACATTTAGTTAAACATGTCAGAAACTCTCATAATGTCTGATGATGGCAGTGAAACACACCAACAACAGCCCGTATTATCTGGTGACATCTTTACCATTCTGCATTTGTTAGAACACCAAACCGCCGACTGGGTTTTATCAGCTCGGAATGGACGTTACAAACTTACTGTAAAATGGACACCCGGGAAGATAGCGGAAGAGAGAGGTCGACATTACCACCTAAAAGAAGTCATCAAAGTCCCGTTCTGAAAGGAATAAATGCAGACTGAGGGCATTTTGGCCAAAAATCCGAGTCAACTGCAGAGATTGGAACTCCAGCTCTAATGTTAGACAATGACTCTTCAAAACCTGATGAGCTAGGCAATACCGCTCAACCAATAGAGACAGACTTGTCAACGGAAGCACCGGCCGAGGAAATCTCTAAGAAAGATAAAGCTCCTCCACTACCAACAGCCACATCATCGCCAAAGGCCCGCTTCCTCTGTAGGTGCCGAATGTAAATCGACAGCTAGTAGAAAGAAAGGAACGCCGCAAACACAAAAGGGAGATAATAATACACAAAATCACACTAGACCATCCACAAAAGACTTACTTACTTGAAGTGGAAGAAGAAACAACAATATTAATGGCACATTGTGAGACCCTCAAAGAACAAGGACTAATAAAGAAACAAGACAATGAAGCCTTCTATAAGGATGTCAAGAGAAGCCATGACCATTGGTTAGATGTCAGAGATAAGAGGAACTTTCTCTACTCAGAACAACGTGTGAAAGACATCGAAAAGATAGCAGAACAGAATAATTTGTATCTGAATTTATTTAAATAAAGGGCGAGATAAGCCCAGGCCTTATTAGATTGTTTTACTTTTTTTGTTAAGAGGGCAACAAATGCCTACCCACAAAAAAAAAAAAAAAAAAAAAAAAAAAAACAAAAAAAAAAAAAAAAAAAAAACAAGGACAACAAATAAGTCAAATTTTACAAAATCATTAGTAGACTCTCAAAAATAGGAGAGATTGCCCTTAAATGATGATTTTTTTTACCTTTTTTGTGCTTTGTGTAAAAACTAACGAAGATAGAGAGAAACTATACAAAAATGTAATTTTGGTTTTGAATTCTGTTCTAGTTAACAATGTTGGAGAGTGTTCATCGTTAAAGATGCACATATACCTAGGTGAGCGACAAAGACACAACCTCTCGTATGCACAAAACGTCCAGATGTTTAAACAGGTATACATTCAAATTTATCAAAAGGTGCTAGATATTTCTTGTCATAAGATACTTAATAGTGTATTTGCGGTACATTCACATCATCATCATTTCCTATTTAAACTCTCAAAGTATTGTATATTTTGAAATATTGCATGATTACATTAACATTGTTTTGTTATTTATACGGTAATTTGGAGCGGACTTGATAAGTTTGGTTTGCTTGTGTCCAATCCATTTTTTGAGTAAATAAAATAGGTTTAAACAAATAGCCTCCAGTTGTTAACTTCTATGTCATTTGGTCTCTGGTAGAGAGGTGTCTCATTGGCAATTATACCACATCTTCTTATTTAACCGGATTTTCAAAGGAAAATATCAGTTATTAATTTGGTGATGTACGGCGGGCGGGCGGCTGCCAAACAGTGTCAGTACAATAACTTGAAAACGCTTTGACGAAATCTTTTAAAATTTAGATATGATGTTTCCTGTGACTAAATTAAGGTCAACTTCTATTTTCACGATTTTAGCTTTTTTCGTTGTTGAGTTGTAGACCTTTAATAAGCGAAAAGTGATACTTATGGCGTTGTCCGTACAATAACTTGAAAAATGCATTGGCGAAATCTTTTGAATTTAAATATGTTGTTTCCTGTGACTAAATGAAGGTCAAGTTCGATTTTCTCGATTTTAGACTTTTTCGTTGTTGAGTTGTAGACCTTTAATTAGCGAAAAGGGATACTTAGAGCGTTGTCCGTGCAGTAACTTGAAAACGCTTCGGCGAAATCTTTTAAAATTTCGATATGTTGTTTTATGTCACTAAATGAAGGTCAAGTTCGATTTTCACAACTTTAGCTTTTATCGTTGTTGAATTGTAGACCTTTCAGGTCAAGTTACAGTAAATGGGCTATGTCACAGATTTTCTTAAAATTTTGCATACACCTTTGGCTCGTTGAACTTTAACTGAAAGTCGAAAAATATAATGCATTTATCTCTTTTTTCTGAAATATTACTGATTGAATTCTTTCAAAATAGGTTAAAATTTGTACAGAAAGGACATAAAATCGGCGAAAAACGTTCTTAAATTTGTCTTAAAATCCTCAAATTTCCAATTTTTTAATACATAGATTTTGAACAGATATATCATGTTAGGAGGGTATTTTCGAAAATACCAGTCGAGAGAATGTTAAATTTCGCGAGCCGTAAGGCGAGGAAATTCATTCTCAAGACTGGTATTTTCGCAAATATCCTCAAGAACATGCTATATCTGTTTAATTACACCGAATGTTAACGTTCAAAAACGCATTGATGATCGTGACGTTACAAGCGTCCAGTCGGATAGAGTATTTTTGGCAAATACCACGGCAGAGAGGGTAAAAGGCATATCCTTTTGCATATACCCAGGCGGCGTTAAAAATGAACGATATTCATATGATAACAGTAATTTGGTGAAAAATACACTGGCTATCAACCAATCAAAACCCAGGATTCTTACATAAGGTGTAATTATTCTTAAAAACTATATTTTAACGGTTAACATCAATCAAAGTGGTGTACTAGGTGAAAAAATACCACTAAACGTCAAAATAATCGTAACGTCATCGCGTGTAGGCCGTAAAACGTCGATTTTATTACGTGTTTCACTACCAACAAGGCAACGGATTGGTTAATACACCAAAAACGAAGTCGGTGACCATATGATTTTTTGATATCATTAAAACGGAAATTTATGTACATTTACTGTTCCTTGACCTTAAGTAGCGAAAAGTGATACTTAGATTGCATGATTTTGGCCTTTCCATTTCTATACCCTATAAAAATTCATTTTTTTTACTTGATCCTGATTGGGGGTGTATTTGCTACCACTTGGTTAACTCTATTTATCTACTCAATCAATTGTTTACAAATAGTTCCATAATGTTAACTCAATCAATTATATTACTTCGATTTACTAGGAGCACGATCGTTTCATTCGTATTCAATCGTGGCACAGTTGATTAACTCAATCGATTCTACTACTTTATTTATTTTTAGGGCACGATCGCATCAATCGTATTCAATCGATATGATCGTGCCACAGTTGATCAACTCAATTTATTCTATTACTTTCTGGTTTGAAAATGAAATGGAATGAAATGGTTGAGTCTGTTTTTTTCTGTTTCTGTATTGATTTGAAGAGTTGGATGAATGGAATAGCCTTTCATATTATATTGAACAGTTAATTGCATCGACAGCTGATGTTCAATTTTTTTCTTCTCTAATGTGTCGATTGTAATGATCGTGTCTTCTGTATTATTGAAGAGTTGATTGATTCGACAGCCGATATTCAATCGCGATCAATCGTGCCTTCCATATTAGTGAAGAGTTGATTGAATCGACAGCCGATGTTCAATCGTGATCGATCGTGCCATCCATATTAGTGAAGAGTTGGTTGAATCGACAGCATATGCTCAATAGAGATCGATCATGCCTTCCATATTATTTTTTGAAGAGTTGATTGAATCGACAACTGATGTTGAATCGTGATCGCTCTTATCGAACGTTACTATCGTGCCTTCCAGATTATTTTGAAGAGTTGATAGAATCGATAGCTGATGCTCAATTGTGTCTCCATTTTAATTAGACGAGTCGATTGAATAGACAGCTAATATTAAATTGTTACTGATCGTGTCATTCATGATGGATGGGATTTTTGTTTTCAGTTTTTGACGAATTGATTGAATAGACAACATGAATTCAACTGATGTCGAACATGATCAATCGATTGTCGACTAATACTGTACCTTAATGTACTAGCAAAACCTTGGACTAATACAACGATTTATCTATTAGTCCAGAGCAAAACACGTTATTTGACCCATATGTTCTTTTTAGTGTCTTTGACGTAACTGATAATTTTGTCGAATATTTTCATATTGAAAATTCTCTTCTAATTAACAATGATTAGGGAGGGGCTAATCAATTTAATAATAAATATTTGATTTGATTACCATAATAGCGTTCTGTTGTTTAATATTTTAATAAAATGATTATTTTTTAAAAAAATTCAGATAATTTTTTTATTAACAATCCCTACAGTACGCATGCAAACAGTACGTAATCTCTAATGCTAAAAAGTTGAAGCTGTATACCAGAAGAAGAATATAAGACCGTTGTTGCGCTATATTTTCAACAGTGTTTCGCTGGTTTATGGTTATAACAAATTAAAATTAACATGGCTTCAAATGTCACACTGTCACTGCAATCTCAACAAATTAGTCAACATCAGCAGCCACCCCAACCAAGTGATTTAGATGCAATACACAATAAACAACTTATCCCTCAGTTGAGAGAGTCACTAGCTGTATGTATTATAAAGCAAATGTTTATCAGTTTGCCAAAAAAATGAGTGTGATGACTTATTTTTGAAACATTCTAATTTCTAGCAGGTTAGGGAAAATCCTCATAAATGCCTATTTTACCCAAAACCAGGTATCATTTTCATTTTGACAAGCTCAAGAAATGACTTATGACTTTCAGAAAGCGTGTAATAACATGTGCCATGCATTTTTGCTCTGAAAATCATACATTACCTAATCAGCTAATGTAAACAGACTACTGTAGGTGTTTTTGGAAAGATTAGAACTATTGTTCTATGTCTTTCCTAAGGCACCGGCCTCCCGAACAAGAAGTAGCACAGGTTAGCTACTAAATCTACAAAGTGTGTACACACTGAAATATAGTTCCTATAATTCTCATGTCTGTGTACATTTGCAAATACATGACATATGAACTGTGAAACATGTGGGTTATATCTTTGAAGCAGTTCATGCAATATGTAAGTCTTTTAAAGTTTTGTCAATTTGCAGGCTATTTTTGTTATTTTAATTAGGTAAGATTAATGATACAATACCAGTATGATCAGCTGATGATTGACAACTGCCATGATCACCGAACAATTAGAGAAAAGATGGGGCCTTTATTACAACATACCACCTTGATCATATTGATCAAATTACTAATCATCATCAGTCTTACATAATTAAACAGACCCTTCATTATAGGTCTCAATGCATAAATACCTGACCTCATTTTTGAATACACAAATGTAGAAATGAAGATTTATTTACTGCCTTTTACTTTTGATCTACACTACAAAAAGTGATTCTATAAATTATGTCTAGAAGATAAATGATTAAGGATTTACAAGATCTTTTTTTTTTCAAAAGTAAAGAAAAATCTGAAATCTAGATATAAAAAAGGTATTCATCATTAAATAGAAATAAGATGTGGTATAATGAGTGCCAATGAGACAACTCTCCATCCAAGTCACAATGCCTAAAAGTCTATATTTTACTTGATAAATCTGTGCAATCCTCATCTGTGATTAATCAATAATTAAGGTTACATGTACACTAATCAGTTATTGGCTTGAAATAGTAAGTAAAATTAAAAAACTCTTAACCTGAGCAATCAGTATTTGTTTCAGTTTATTATGTAAGTCTATTCCCCATCAAATGTCTTTTAACAATATTAGTTATTTGACTACGGGAAGTGTATTGGCCGAGAACACAGTTATTTTGTAGTGCATTTCTTTTAGACAATAAATTCAAATTAAAAATCGCACCTGCTCTATCTCAAAAGATTTTTACAGTGTAGTGTACTACTATTGGGACAAATAATATCAAAATTATAGAAAAGTCTACCAGCTCTAACTCAAAATATTGACAATTCTATGTAAAGGGGTCTAAAATTCAGTTTGACAGCTTCAGACATACTAGTTTTTGACCTTTTGAACTGGACCAAATCACTACTTAACATAAAGATTCAGCACCCAAACTTTTTAACATGTAATTTCATCCCTTTACTTAATACATGTAATATTTCATGCATAAAATATAAAGAAATAAATTTGGAAAGTGTATGAAAAAATTTGCAAGTTATACTGTCCACACTAGGGACTATATTTTGTGACAACGAAAATCTAAGGACGATAACTGTGTCCTCGGACCTATTATTGCAGTGAAGAATTAATCCCAATTTCAATAACATATGTTTTTAATTTGTTTATGTTGAAAAGTACATTTCAATGCCCTTTTCTGGAAAAAATTAAATTATAAATTGAATTCAAATACACTCTACAACTTTAATCTTTATGATCTTCAGTGACATATAATCATGATAATTGTTATCAAAATCAATAAGCAATTCTTAGAGGAGAAAAATAGTATACCTATGTTTCAACTTACAAAATGCCCTACACAACCTTTTTTAGGTTAATTTTGGAGACAATATAGATCTTAGTTTCAAGTCTATCTGTTGGTCCCATGTCCTACAAGATTAAACTTTATTAGAAGAATCTATATTTGGTAATTTCTTCTGTTTCTAAAGATAAAACGTAAAAGGTGAAACATGCAACAGGGAAGATTATTTGGTTAAGATATGAAATTGTAATTTAAACGAAATTGTTGTCCAAATTAAGGAACCAGCTATCATTGATTCACATTTAGCTCATTTTATCGACTGAAAAAGTGCTTATTATCAATGTTGTAATTAGATCTTTGAATATAGTTTACATTGTTACTAATATCGATTTTGTCATCAGCAAATTAAAACATAACTAAATTTGTATTGTTTTCAAACGGGATGTATAAAGACACACCCACATTCATCTTGATCTATAAAGAGGTTAACTCCTATCTATCCTACTGCCTGTCAATACATTTATTTTTGGCATTGCACAAGTCATGTCTTCTTTGACTGCCCATGATGTTAAAATACTAAATCCTGGGATGTGTTTTAGTTGATTTTAGTCTCTGATGCATGATTTTTATTATTAATTGTTTTGGCTTTTAACTAGCAGTACTACTTGTACAAGTTATTTTTATTTACTTGAAGGAGTCAGTTACTGCAGTACTCTCAAATCGTACTTTCTTGTTTATTTGACCTGTTGATACTAATTGTAATGCTTTTTGTTATTTAATGTTTACTTATTCAGGGTTATATCTGGTCTATATACCAGCTTTGATAAGTGTTTGGTATTACCATAAATTTTCACTTCTTCGTACTATGAACATCAAAATTTTTAATTTATTTTGTAAAAGTATTTCCTTTCTCCATTTGAACTGTACACATATACCTATCAACAAAATTATTTTCATTTACCTGTGTTTAAAGTAATTGCAAATGGCTGATATTTTGTTCAAGCATATTGTTTTCTTAAATTGTTTAACATTTCACAGCGGTATAACATGTTTCTTTAATTATTCTTCCCTTAGTTTATTTATTTTGTATTTACATTGTATCATAGATCAAATTTATTTGTTCAGTGTATGTTCACTGGTGTTAATATGTCTTTTGATTGATTTGAGCCATTTCAATTGATATTTTATAGTGTGTCTTTCTATGTTGTGATGTTACACTATTGTTTCAGATAAGGGTGAAGGTTTGGTGCCATTAAAGCGCAGGATGATTCCAGGTGTTTTCAAATGGGTCCCTTGACCATCAAATTGGTAATTTTCATCCCAATTGGGAATTTTTTATACATAAAATCTAAGACGAAATAACATTATTTTCCTGTAAACACGGAAAATGTATATTAAGTTTCACCTGTACACTGCTGTAAGAAGTTAAAACATTTTGAATAATCCTGGACGGGGTACTGATTATGATATATATGATTACCAGATCGATTGACAGTTATTACATGAAGATCATTGCACATGATGCACTATCTTTTGTAGGCTTGCATCTTAGCTATGGTAACCTATGCCTTTTACATGCATAACAGCTAACATAAACCACTGAAAAAATCATCCATTGGGTATTTTTTTCAACAACAGGTCATCTTTATAAATTTACATTGATTCAAATGGATTTCAAATTGAACTGGCCAATTGTTGAATTCAGAAAAGCTATGTACAAAAGTTTAACTACTTAATTGCATAAGATAATTTTGTGGTTTTTGCTAGCTGATTAATATGTAGAAGGTTGCCATATTTGTTCTTTAGGTGAATAAACCCTAAGAAACAGGAAATTAAAGCATTGGACCATTGTATTTAAATATTATTTGGATCATCTTTACAACGGTTCCATAATGTTGACATCCTATTTCATGAATGATCTATCATCTATTTTCAAAAACGCTCAAACTTTTGTCTTTTGAAGAAATGGCGCCTGACAAAATATATAATAATTTCTTTTACAAAACAAGTTTTCGTCATATTATATAACCGTCTCTGCTGGGCAATCTGCTTTTACGAGATCGGAACCCATTAAATTCATCAATGATATATCAAAATTTAAATTTTTCTCTCTGCCGAGGTCTGCTTTAATATAAGACCCATTTGACAAAGCATCTTTTTTATCTACCTGCTGGGCGATCTGCTTTTACGAGATCAAATACTCCCATAACATTTTCATCAATTGAATCCGCTGCTAAAATCTTTTAGGTAGCACGGTAGTATTTGCATTCGAATTTAGGTTGCTCTTTTGTACCCTACTTAAGTCAATGTATCTGAACAGTGTGATTGGACAAAAATACAGTATCAACTGAACATACTTTCCCAAACTGAGGATGAATCAGGTGTAGAAAAATATGAAATAATTTTACATACAGGTGAAAATGAATTTTGAGAATTTTTTAATTTTGTATTCACTGCATGATAAAAGACCTAAAAGCACTAGTGGCCTTAGGTTTTTAAAATAGCAAAAAAAGTAAACGGTCATGATACATATTCAAATTTATTTCTGATTAGTATAATGAAAGTACTTCAGTTAACTGTGTATGTAGAATTTTTCGCAGTGTTAGAAAGTGGTGAAAATCTTAAAAAGGCTATCATTATCCCTTATGGGCCAGGAAATACTACCATGCCACCTTAAACCACATGTTGACATAATAAAATCGTTTTAATAAAATGCAATCTTTGACAGCATTCTTATCCGGATTTAAAACGCTCAGAAGACTATTAAGGAAAAATTATAGTTGCCTATATCGGTGGCGAAAACATTTCGGAAATATCGATTTTATTTCATTTTCCTGAATTGGGAAATTAAATTCACATAATTTTTGGGGGCATTGCCGATTTTAGAACCGCTAAGCGGCCCTAAACTATATAGTAGAATCATCCTGAAACGTTTAAACCCGCTGCAATTGTTTGCACCTGTCCTAAGTCAGGAATCTGATGTTCAGTAGTTGTTGTTTGTTGATGTGGTTCATAAGTGTTTCTCGTTTCTCGTTTTTATATAGATTAGACCTTTTGTTTTCCTGTTTGAGTAATTTTTATGCCCTTTATAGCTTGCTGTTTGGTGTGAGCCAAGGCTCCGTGTTGAAGACCGTACTTTGACCTATAATAGTTTACTTTTATAAATTTTGACTTGGATGGAGAGTTGTCTCATTGGCACTCATACCACATCTTCTTATATCTATTATCCTTCTAAAAACTGCAGGTAATGCAATTGTAAACAATAGTGTTATATTAATGTTCTTATTTGTCCACACCATACCTAAATATGATTTGAAATTATTCAAACTACTCTTCCAACCTTTCCATGAGTGATTTCCATTACTTTGATTTTATCAGACCCCCATAGCACTTGTCTCTGAAAAAATAACCTATTTACCTTAATTTAATACAAGGAACCCATTGCTCATTCAGATATTGATATATGAACTTTCGTAACATATTGATTCTGCGGTTGTCCATCCAACTTAAACTTGTTATTTCATAACTCTACATTAAATTATCTACAAAACGGTGTAGGATATGCCTATTACTGTTGTCAGAGTCACAGTTTTATTGAAATTGATCATCAGCCTGTTTGATGGACCCTCATTATAAAACTAAACAAGAAACAACCATATTAAGTTGATAAAATCAGTATCTGCATTAATGTATATTCATTTTTGAATTGCAATCACTTTGTCTGGCTGTTCATTGGTTCCTTCATCCTATTTACCAATATTTTAGTAACACTTTTCTCAGAAACTGCTACATAGAATGACTTCATACATGTATTTTGTCAGCAGCTTGACAGTAATGAGTTGTATGATCGTGTGAGCACTTTTCATTTGACAGTTACCCACTTCTTGTTTGCAGATACATTGAATTTTTAAACATGTTCAATATGTTGAATGAACTTAAAAAATTTTGTCACATTTTTCTCTTTTTCTCAAAAACTACTGAACAGAATGACTTTATTTGTGGTCAGCAGATTAAAAGTGATGAGTTTTAAAGTATATGGTCTTTTAGATCTGTAACTAAAACTGTACTGATCTCTCATAGAATGCACAAATATTATATATGTGTTTCACTAAGTTTGCATCAAAATAGAGTCCATCATAGTCATAGTTCTTTAATAATGATCAAGTTTAAAAGTTGTATAAAGTGAACATTTTTATTACTGTTCATTTGTTACATGAGATGGCTATTTATTCATTTTATAAATAATGTTTTCAGAATTTAATGAAAATTGCTGGCCAATTACTACACCAGAATGCCACCACAGATGACTCTTTGTAAGTACACACTGTATATCGATCTCAGATTTGTTTGTAGAAGTAATGTTGATTGTTAAGTATGACTATAGATATACTATAGTTTGCATTGCTTATTTGCACATGAATGTTTGAACAGAAATATATCACTGGCTGGTTTTTTATGCCCCCGCCGTAGCGGAGGGGGCATTAAGTTTTATCCTTGTCCGTCTGTCCGTCCGTGCATCTGTACGTACGTCCCAAAGTTGGTTTCCATTCTCTAACTTTAGTTTGCCTCAACCAAATTTATGACCATTCTTGAGTTATGTCCACTTTATAAACATGAAAATTGACTGAATTTTCATCGTTTCCTGTTCTCTAACTTTAGTTTGTCTCAACCAAATGTTATAAAATTTATACACAACCGTTCTAGAGTTATGCATGTTTACAAATTGAAAATTTGATTATTCTGAATGTTTAGTTTCCATTCTCTAACTTTAAGTTATTGCCTCAACCAAATGCTATGAAACTTAATTTACACACCATGCTTATTACCACAAAATACAGATCAAGTTTGAATTTTGGTGACATCATTGCAATTTATACTGTTCTAGAGTTATGCCCATTTACAAATGGAAAAATTGCTGAATTTTTTACGCCCATTTACAAATGGAAAAATTGAATTTTTCCTTTCTCCAACTTAAGTTTACCTCAACCAAATGTTATAAAACTTATGCACAATACTTATTACCACAAAACTCAGATCAAGTACAAATTTGGGTAGCATCACTTTTACCGTTCTCCAGTTATGTCCCTTTATAACTTTATATGATATGCAAGCGGGGGCATCATCTGTGTCCCATGGACACATTCCCCATTTATTTCTTCTATAAGATGAAGAAATCAAGATAATAGGTATCCAATTGATATTGTCTCACAAAAAAAAGTATAAACCCTATGCTAAAGACATCTCAACCCCTTGCTGTTGTATGAGAACAAGTATAACTATGAGCTATTGCTCACTAATGATACTCTTGCTTTAAATATTCTGTATATTTGAAGATCAAAAGCAGTGGATAATGTAGGGCACATTATAACTAAACAAGTTCTCATGACACCTGATAACAGATTTCAGGTAGCTCTTATATGTAGTTCCTTAAATAAATGCTAGAAAATTTCATACCTGTACATGACCATTATGTGTTAAGAGTATGCAAGTATTTGATAAACAGAAACCTGATGAGCAATGAATTTGAAACACTCTCACACAATAAAGCATGTTGACATGATCCCGATGAAAAAAATCAAGAAGCTCTTATTTGAAGTTTCGTTGAAAAAGTCGATGAAAAATTTCATATATGGCCATTTTGTGTTCAGTAAACAGGAAGTTTATGAGGGATAAAACTGAAAACACATCACACAGTACAGCATACTCACATAAAGCTCTGATTACCTTTGAAAAATGAGATGGACAGACAGACAGATGGGTAAAACAGTATACCCCTCATTTTGGAGCAGGAGTATAATGACAAAAATGATGATGAAAATTGCTATTGTATGACTAAAACTTCTGTTGGTGGTTAAGGATATAGTATTAGATCTATCACATCTTGTTTTGTCAAACTAAAGCCATTGAATAAAATCATTAAATGACAAATGACAAATATGAAATGCATAGCATTTAACAAATTCAGGAATCACTCAAGTTTAGATGTAATAAAAAAATGCATGGTCAGTAATTATACTATTGAATTCTGTAATATTTGGTTGTGAACTCAAGTTAGTGATTAGAATCTTGTTAGGTGGAGGATAAAACTTAATGTCCCTACTGTAACACCTAATCTGTATGTTTTAAATCTTATTCATGCAGTAGATGTTAATTTTGGGAACTTTTATGTGCAAAACATTTATATTTTACTGTATGTACTAATTTAATGATTTTTTGTAATTTTCAGAAAATCTATAGAAGGTCAGCAACAAAGACTTGAAAGAACTCTTGAAGAATTTTACTCAATATGTGATCAATTGGAAGTCAATCTAGTAAGTTGTGGAATATTCATGAAACTTATTTGTCTGACTTAAAATTCAGCAATCACTTGTACTTTTAATGAAGCAATTATAATCACAATTAAATGTTTGTTGAGAAATCTTAAGACAAACTGTATAATATTATTTATAAATGTTAAATATTACAAATTACAATATCATGTCTATCTTGTAAAGTTGATAATGAATTAAGCAGACAATCAAGACTTTGCATCGACACTAAAAAATTGCTGTACTAGGCTGTTAGGACCAAATAATAATATTAACCTAAGGACAACTACTAAAAGGTCCTGACTTGGGACAGGGACATAAACATGTGACAAGATTAAAAGGGTTTTTTACCACTCAACCCTTTCCTTAAAAGTACATAGAATAACATTGTCTGTAATTATATCTGAATTTATGTCCTTAAAAAAATTTGATGTCTTTAGAAGATCTTTTATAGTCTTGTTTTAATTTATTTACATTCTTTCTAGACTTAAATGGGAGATTTAAAGTTGAACATATTGTATAGACACTCATTATAAAGAAAACAGGAATTTGTAAAAATTGTCTACCAGGTTCTATCTTGGAAAGTGTATTTAGCATGTCGGTCAGCTTTGAGCTTGCTGTCAGGAAATGCAAATAAAAAAACTAGTTTCACTTTTTTCATGTCGACCCTTTTTATAGCCAACTATGTGGTTTTGGTTTTTCTTATTGTTAAAGGCCTTACTGCTACCTGTAATTGCTTACAACCACTTCATTTGAACTTTGGGGGATAGTTGACTCATTGGCAATCATACCACATCTCCTTATTTTTATATAGTTTAACCCTACCATACATTTATGTGCCTGTCCCCAAATCAGGAACCTCAATAGTAGTTGTCTTGTGTCATGAATTTTATTTGTTATTCGGAGAATTTAGGTGCTGATGGCAGCTCTTTGATTGTTTCTTCTTTATTCACAACTTTTATAGACTCAGGACGATTAAGACCCTAACTTATTGTATAGACACCTGTCTATTGTAAAGACAGTATATTGACATCAAGATCTCATTTGTAATTTTTGTTCATAGGTTGCTGTCTAATTGATATATATCTCACATCTCCTTTCATTCATAAAAACTATTCATATCACTAGGTACTGAATTAAAGAAACAGGAACAACTGAAACTTTGAATCTACAGAGCAAAATGGACACTGAATAAATATAGATATGTATATAAACAATATCAGCAGAGAAAAATGTATTTGTGATACATTGTATATACATTTTCTGTAAATAAATTTTGACTCAAATATGTATAAATTTTTCAGAGATTGAATTTAGAAAGTGTACAACAGAATGCTGACAGTTCCAAGTTTTTGCCATTGCAAGTTAATGTACCCAAAGACAACAACCAGCTTCCCGAAGGACAATCTTTACAATATTCACAATATTTACAAATTACAAAACAACAGATCAGCTGTGCAAAGGAAGTTCATGACCTTTTGTTAAAGTTTTCCAAGAAGGTGACTGACAGATGAGATCATAAAATATTTTGGAATGTTTTAGATTTTTCATTTTCCTTCATTATTTCATAATAAAGTGCATAAATAAAGAAAACATTGTGTTCATATTCTGACTAAATATCCTTATTGCAAAAATTCCAGAAAGTAAGATATAGGTGTTATATTTCTGTTGTCAGAAATTGTGCAAGTTTTTGTAAAGAACATTTTAAAAGGAACTTGTGAATAATTAATAAGTATATGGATAGATAGTCTAAAGTGATACTTATTATATGATTTATTTTTATTTTGAGTTATTTCCCTTTGAACAGAAATGGTGTAATTAATAAGTATATGGATAGATAGTCTATCAATGATTGTATCTGTTCAATTGATTTTAGTCAGGAGTTGTCAAAAATTTCTTTATAACTATTTTTTTTAAGTCATGTGTGTTTTGAAGGTAGATGTCACAGTTGTTATGTGGTATTTTATTTTTGTTGTGTGTGTTAATGTTTAATTTTTACTTGATCCTGTTTGGGGGTCCAGATTTGCAATATCATTTCATGCAGAAAAATCCGGTTTGCTGTCACTCTGACAGCCTCTTGTCTTTACTGAAATCGTTTGGCCAAATATGGCAGAAATGAAATATGGAAGGTCCTTTACAAATGAGCCTCATTATTGTTGGAGAACAACATGAGCGCCTAATTTTCAAAACTTTTGTCTGAAAGTATTAGGGGGTATGTTTATAAAACTTGACAGGATTGATGATAGGGAGTCCCTTGACAATAATGCTGATTTGTTGGCAAACATGATGGTATTGCAGGGACATAGTTCTCATTGAAATCTACATGGATATTTTGTCTCGCCCTGAAAGAGTCAAAAAGCGAGACTTAGGTATGCTGTTTCTGGCGGCAGGCGTACACAAAGTATAAGTTAGTGATTAGGTCAGTTTATGGGGAACCACTAGTGGTAGGTCAATGATATCTGGTATGCAGTTGTATTAGCATTGGCACATCTCGTTTCCATGGAGACTATTTGGCCCCACCCCTCAGTCAAGGTCTATTGACTTCGAAACTTTTGCTTACTTAACGTAATATTTTGTGATTAGGTCAGTTCAAAGGGACCCACTAGTGGTAGGTCAATGATATTTGGTATACAATTGTATTAACATTGGCACATCTCATTTCCATGGAGATTTTTTGCCCCACCCTCTCAATCATGGTCTACTGACTTTTAATGTTTGCATAGTTTACATGTTAAAGTCTGTGATTAGATCAGTTTAAGAGGAACCACTAATGTAAAGTTAATGATAGTATTAGCATTTGCAAGTCTCCTTTTTCATGGAGATAATTTGGCCCAATCCCCTATCAAGGTTCATTGACTTTGAAGCTTAATACATTGTTTACAAATTAAAGTTTGTGTTTAGGTTAGTATTTAGGGAACCACTTATGATAGGTCAATGGTATTTGGTATGCAGTTTTATAAGCATTGGCATTTCTCATTTCAATGGCTATTATTTGTTCTTGCACCTTAAGTCATGGTATATTGACTTTGAATGTTTTGCATAGTTTATATGTTTAAATATTGCCATTTGGATTCAATATTTGCATTATACTATCAAAATTACAAAAAGGCCAGACATCGCTGTGTCAACAGTTTATTAACCCAACTTTGAAGGTCCTCCCAATTCTCATTTTGGTCTGATTAAAAGAAAAAACATGGTTGCCAGAGACAATTTTTGATTCAGCCATCCTGGATCTATGCTGAGACTACTATAACACAGTTCTATAGTAGTCTCAGATCTATGCGATCACTCTGGTTTTGGAGATGGTGCAGAATACTAAGTTGAAGACATATCATGAAACTAATTATGTGTTTTTATACGACCGCAAAAATTTTGCGGTCGTATATTGGTATGACGATGGCGGCGTCGTCGTCGTCCGAAGACACATTAGTTTTCTCACTATAACTTTAGTTTAAGTGAATGGATCTTTATGAAATTTTACCATAAGGTTCAATACCACAAAAGGAAGGTTGGGAATGATTTTGGGGGTTATGGTAGCAACAGTTAAGGAATTAGGGGCCAAAAAGGGGCCAAAAATAAGCATTTTTGTAACTTCCAGACAATAACTTGTGTGTAAGTGTATGGATCTCTCTGACATTGTACCACAAGGTTCCATATCACAAAGGGAAGGCTGGAATTGATTTTGGGGGTAATTGCCTCAAAATTTTAGGAATTAGGGGCCAAAAAACAAGCATTTTTCTAGTTTCATGACAATAACTTGTAAGTGTTTGGATATTTCTGAAATTGTACTACAAGGTTCCATATCACAAAGGGAAAGCTGGGTTTGAGTTTGGGGGTAATTGCCCTAAACGTTTAGGAATTTGGGGCCAAAAAGGGGCCAAAAAACACATTTTTCTAGTTTCCAGACAATAACTTGTGTTCAAGTGTATGGATCTCTCTGAAATTGTACTGCAAGGTACCATACCACAAAGGGAAGGCTGGGATTGAGTGTGGGGGTGAAGAATCATAAGGGGGTTCAAAAAATTTGAGGGGGGGGGGGATTTTTTTTTTTTTCTTTAAAATTTTCCATTTAAAGTTGGTTATTTCTGATTTATATTTAAAAGCAAATAATAATGATATGGTAGGAGATACACACCAAACAGGATGTGTAAATTATTATATAATAAGCATTGTGCAATAGCAAGAAATTTTCAATTGCACAGTATTACACAATAGCAAGAAATCTTCAATTGCACAGTATTGCGCAATAGCAAGAAATATCCAATAGCACAATATTGCGCAATAGCAAGAAATTGTCAATTGTACAGAATTGCGCAATAGCAAGAAATATTCAATTGCACAGTATTGTGCAAAAGAAGATACTTCGTATAAATTGCTTATTTCTTGACCAATTTCAATGGGGTTTTATTCTTGAATTCTTGGGGTTCTATGCTGAATCTAAACGTGTATTAAGTTTTTGGATTTTGGGCCCCGTTTTTAAATTGGTCCACATTGAGGTCCAAAGGATCCAAAGGATCCAAAATTAAACTTTGTTTGATTCAATCAAAAATTGAATTATTGGGGTTCTTTGATATGCCGAATCTAACCGTGTATTTAGATTCTTAATTTTTGGTTCCATTTTCAAATTGGTCTACATTAAGGTCAAAAGGGTCCAAAATTAAACTTAGTTTGATTTTAACAAAATTGAATTCTTAGGGTTCTTTGATATGCTTTGAGTTGTTGTTTGTTGATGTGGTTCATAAGTGTTTTCGTTTTTATATAGATTAGACCGTTGCTTTTCCCGTTTGAATGGATTTACACTAGTGATTTTGGTGCCCTTTATAGCTTGCTGTTCGGTGTAAGCCAAGGCTCTGTGATGAAAACCCTACTTTATAATGGTTTACTTTTACAAATTGTGACTTGGATGGAGAGTTGTCTCATTGGCACTCATACCACATCTTCTTATATCTAAGGAATAACCATAAAAAGCAAAGCAATAGATGTTATATTTCTGTTAGTTTAAACACATCCACTAATGTCGAGAAAAGCATAGTGAATTCAACACTATAAGAGGTGAAAAGCTAAAAGTGAAAGCATTCTTTAATATCTATCCCTGATCAATCTATTATATTTCATTTTCCATTTTTTGCATAAATGCTAATTAAATTAATTGTGTTTCTTTATTTATTATAAATAAAAACTACAATCTATAGGAAAATATAGAAGTTATTTTTCCAATTATTATTAAAGAAGCTATTATCCTAAAAGTCATTGCTATTTTGTTATTTTGATAAAAAAATGCTTTCACAAGTTTAACTGGCATACATTTGTTGGTCTGCAGTTGGAGTCGAACCAACATACAACAAGTGTATTTCCCTTAGATACAGACTTATATATAATGTACTTTGTTAGTATAGAGCATAAATTGTAGCTTCACATGCAAGCAAAAAAAAAGCGAGAAGCAACAAAGGGTGAAATGAGTGAATTGAAGCAAAAACAAAAGATAAAGCAGTGAGTTGCAAAGTATCAAATGGCCTTAATTTGCATTATGGTGGCTTGTGCATGATCAGCTGTTTGTATAGTTTGCAATCCCAAGTATTTAATGAATACTATAATATGCTAGAAATACTGAACCCTCTCAATTTCATACTTGGTTTCCTGCAAAAGAATAAAGCAAATTAATTATTTTGATGGTGTATTTTATTTAAGTGCTTCTATTCATCTTCATCATATTTATACAAATCAGTTCTGTTTGGCTACTAGTTCTTAAGAAACTGGCATAGCCATATTCTTTGTTACTCGTTATTATATTCAACATATCTATAATTGTTTTTGTCCGATTACTGTATTCCTGTCCATCTTCTTCTTCTTCTTCCTCTTCTTCCGTAAACAATTTACAACTGTACTCATGGTAATGGTCATTTGAAGGACTGCTCTTTAGATGAATGGTCACTGAAAAATAAAGACAGTATTTTTAAAAGTGTTTACTCCTAGTTATTGACTCAATTTCAACATACACTGTACATGCATGTATGAACATCTTTTTACCATGTATGATTTTTTAATCTATTTGTATGATCCTGTGTTTGCATGTAAATAGATTAATGACACAGAAGATATATATGAATAGCACAAAATTTACAAACTATATAAAACTTCAGTACTTTGTAGCATTGTGAATCTTGTGAATAAAACTTTGTCGGTATGTAATGCAAGTACTATTTAAGAGAAGTTAGTTAGCCTTAAACTGCAGTTAAATAAACTGTTATCGCAGAGATATGTCTCGCCTTTTGTAATTGTGATAATGCAAATGTTGAAATTAAAATAGCAATACTTTAACATGTAAGTTATGCAAATATTTAAAGTCGATGAACCATGACTGAAGGTACATGGCTAAACAATCTCCATGGAATGAGATGTGCCAATGCTAATACAACTGCATACCAAATACCATCGACTTATTATAAGTCGCCCTTTAAACAAACCTAAACACAAACATTAACTTGTAAACTATGTAAAAGTTTCAAAGTCAATGAACCATGATCAGGGTGGGCTATATAATCTCCATGGAAACAATACTTGCAAATGCCAATAAATCTGCATACCAAATAGCATTGACTTAACATTAGCAGTTCATCTTAAACTTACCTAATCACAAACTAATACATGTAAAGTAAGCAAAAGTTTCAAAGTGAATAGACCATGACTGAGGGACGGGCCAAATATTCTCCATGGATTTATGGTTCCCCATAAATTGACCTAATCACAAACTAATACATGTAAACTATGAAAAGTTTCAAAGTCAATAGACCTTGACTGAGGGTGGGGCCAAATAATCTCCATGGTAATGAGATGTGCCAATGCTAATACAACTGCATACCAAATATCATTGACCTACCACTAGTGGTTCACCATGAACTAGACCTAATCACAAACTAATACATTGTTGACACTGCCGCCGCTGTCGACAACAGCATAACTATGTCTCGCTTTTGACTCCGACAAGGCGAGACAAAATGAAAATGTCAAATAATTTATAATTTGATTGATGTAATTAATTTAATGTTATACTCAGTAGTCTTGTCTTTTACTCCAGATGCCCCTTTAAATCATCTATTGGCATAACGGTGTCATATTACTGCTAAAATGAAAGGAAATGGCCATGGTACAAGTAGTAGTTAATGAATATTAAAACCACATTTCTGTTAGGTCATAAACATTCAATAAGAGTTATAATACAGGTATATATCATTTTCATGCTTATTATATAATTATTCAAATATTAATTTGTTTGTTTGTCTAGAATTAATAGTGCTCTTAATTTCAGTGTATTCATTTTATTGACAGCATATACAGTCAAGCAATCCATGGTATCATTTGGCCTTTGTAAGAATTCAGAGTTTACTTTTTTGTCTGATGATGTCGCATGGACATGAACTCCATAACTATGAGTTCTACCTTTATGAATGAATTAAAAAAACAGACCTAAAATGAATAGGCAAAACTTTCACTAGCTGTCTGAATGAGCCTCTGCCCCTATCTATATATTCTTTCTTTGTGTGCATTTTAGTTTTAGTGAAGGAAAATTAACACATAATAGTGCAAAACTATTTGAACTACTGGAAAAGATTTATTTTAAATCAAAATATGGTAAATCTAACAAAGATATAATTATTGATTTTATTATGCATCTACTATCATATTTAATTTGTCACTTTAATATAAACATACACATTTAAATCTGTGGCAATCATAATTTAAATGTGCCCCTTCGGCTTCACTCTCTAATCCTTATATCAAAGTATAAAATTGTAAACTAAGTTATAGTGTCAACCTACATGTATTTTCATTTTAATACAATGTACAGCATAGAAATATCATTTACATACATGTACATGTAGAGAGGCCAGCTGAAGCCCATTTTACTTTTTGTAGGTAAAATGAGTCCTGCTAATTAATAATAGGAAAATTCTTCTTCTTCTTATCAAATGGTCTACATTCAATTTCTATTTTCTGTATAATAGAAGTTACCTATCAATTTTTCGCTCCATTCCTTTATCTTCTTCACCATGCAAAAACAAGCATTGCACAATAGGGTTTGTTTTTTTTTCGGAGCTGGGACTATTATACTAACGGGACTGGAAACTGATCGATCTGTTGAGATTTCATTGCCCGGATAGCGGATTATTGATTTTTGTTTTGATTGACAGCTTATCGTGCCACGTGGTTAATTAGCCTTCGGTACATGTAAACAATTGATTTCGGCGAACAAGTCAGCTTATAGAATACCGTTAAAATTGGTGGACTTGAAATTGAAAAAAAAAAAATTAAATGCAAAAAAAAAATAAAAATATATGAATAACAAAACTATTTTAACAAATTAAATATATTTACTTGAAATAAATGTTTTCACACAGGAATAAACTAATGCCGGTTAAAACTGGGACAAGTTCTTGGAAAAAGTAGTTTTGAAAGATAAATACTTTTCTTATTGTTAACGAAAAATTATTAATAAGTAGTCAATATATTAGTGTTGAAAATAAAACAAATAAAGTCGAAATGCCGGCGCTTTACTTGACCGCTAAGAAAACAACGTGTCGCCGAAAGTTAACAGATCATAATTAATCCTAATAAAAACAATAAATGTGCAATAAAAAACAATGTTGGCAATTTCAGTTCATAATTAATCCCTATAACAAAAGTTATCCGTGGTCTAATAAAACATAGCCACATTGTTTTGAACTTTTCTAAATTTCGTGTTTACACCTAAATTTCAATATGGCAGAAATAGCAGTGAAAGGGCTTACTTTTGTAGTTCTGATTGTGGAACTTATTGAACATATTTTCACGATGTCATATGCTTATGCCACCCGAAGACCATTACTAAGCAAAAAACACCCCGATTTTAATACAAATATTGCACATATAAATAGGAGTAAGCAATTTTATAGGAACAGTATAATTTATTTGAACCCTGCATGTGGTTTCCGTTTGTAATGAGAAGGAGATTTATATTCCACTTTAAAAGTGACAATAAAAATAGGCCAATCCAACCTATAACCTATAAATATGATTTTACAACAAACCGAACTCGCGTATCTCTTTTCAATCAATAGTTTTAAGAAATTTTATGAATCATACTTGTTTTCCTGCGTCCCGACGCTATTATCATCCTGAAAAAATCAACCTTTAGATGTCGTTTTTACACTTAAGCCGGGATTGGTGATTAATAACAACTGTCAAAGATCGAGATATCTTTTATCATTAAAGTAATCGTGTTTACATTAAGGATTATCATTTCGAATAACTATTAAAAATAAAACAAATTACAAAGATTATACGATCAAGACACGCAGTCACTGTCAAAACAATATGGCGTATCGATAAATCTCGCGCAGGTAAAGTCTCGTTCTAACGACCGTGATGTTGAGTATGATTACACTGATTGGTGTAACAGTTTCCAGTCCCGTTAGTATAATAGTCCCAGTTCGGAGACAGGAATGTAATTCATCAATTTTGTTAAAAACGTGGCAAGGTCAAAATTTAAAGAATGGTATCTTCGCGAATCTGTGATATTACAGGCATTACAAAACATATTAGTAATTATATAATTATAGGTAAAAATAATATGAAATTGGTGTGAAATAGTATAAAAGGGTCTTATAACGGTAACAAAATAGTCCTTCACAACCAGCTGTGTTTACGAATGACATATAATCTCTAACGGAAATGCAACTTTAAGTATAAGTTAATAAACATAGCAAAATTTTCCAATATATATGGATATCTTCGTTAAAATGAGAATTTCTATATTTTCCTCCCATAAAAGTATCTTAATTAAATATACAGTAATGAAAATTTCGTTTAGAGATTGGGAAGAGAAAAGTACGCAAATATCAATATTTATATCAATATTTGCATCAGTATTGCAAAATTCCCTACCTTTGGACAATAACATAGAAATTTTACTGTAAGATTGGAAATGAAAAGAGAAAAAAATATTGAAAAAAGTATGGTCAGAAAGAATATCAGACTAGCTATGAATATGGCTGGATCACAACATCGACGATGCTTTGATTAAATCTGATTGGCAGATTTTCAAATATCACCTTTTTAGCTCACCGGGGCCCAAAGGGCCCGATGTGAGCTTATGCCATCACTTGGCGTCCGTCGTCGTTCGTCGTCTGTCGTCGTCGTCTGTCATCGTCTGTCGTCGTAAACTATTTCAAAAATCTTCTCCTCCGAAACTACTGGGGCGAATACCTTCAAACTTTAACTAAATGTTCCTTAAGGTATCTAGTTTATAAATTGTATCCGAAGTTTTGATCCATCGACAAACATGGCCACCATGGCTAAAAATAGAACATAGGGGTCAAATGCAGTTTTTGGCTTACGTATATCTTAAAAACTAAAGCTTTTAGAGCAAATCTGACATGGGATAAAATTGTTCAATTGGTCAAGATCTATCAGCCCTGAAATTTTCAGACTAATCGAACAACCCATTGTTGGGTTGCTGCCA
This sequence comes from Mytilus coruscus, assembly GCA_017311375.1. Classification (NCBI taxonomy): domain Eukaryota; kingdom Metazoa; phylum Mollusca; class Bivalvia; order Mytilida; family Mytilidae; genus Mytilus; species Mytilus coruscus. Next base: position 89,988,880 of record CM029599.1, read on the forward strand.
CTAAATTGGTAGTTTTAAGGAAATTTTGCAGTTTTTTGTTATCTTGAATATTATTATAGATAGATATAAACTGTAAACAGCAATAATGTTCAGCAAAGTAAGATCTACAAAAAAGTTAATAAAACCATAATTGTCAATTGACCCCTTAAGGAGTTATTGCCCTTTAAAGACAATTTTACACAATTTGTTCATCAAGTTTGCTAACATTTAAAAATCTTCTCCTCTGAAACTACTGGGCCAATTATCTTCAAACTTTAACTAAATGTTCCTTAGGGTATCTTGTTTATAATATTTATCCGAAGTTTTGATCCATTGACAAACATGGCCGCCATGGCTAGAAATAGAACGTAAGGGTCAAATGCAGTTTTTGGCTTATATCTCAAAAACTAAAGCTTTTAGAGCAAATCTGACATGGGGTAAAATTGTTCAATTGGTCAAGATCTATCGGCCCTGAAATTATCAGACGAATCGAACAAACCATTGTTGGGTTTCTGCCACCAAATTGGTAGTTTGAACAAAATTTTGCAGTTTTTTGTTATTATCTTGAATATTATTATAGATAGATATAAACTGTAAGCTGCAATAATGTTCAGCAAAGTAAGATCTACAAAAAAGTTAATCTGACCAAAATTGTCAATTGACCCCTTAAGGAGTTATTGCCCTTTAAAGACAATTTTACACAATTTGTTCATCAAGTTTGCTATCATTTAAAAATCTTCTCCTCTGAAATACAGGTGAGCGATTCAGGCTCTTGAGAGCCTCTTGTTATTTCATCTGACCCGAAGGGTTAAGATGGCTTTTTTCATCATTTGGCGTCTGTTAACTTTTACAAAAATCTTATCCTCTGAAACTAATTGTCCAATTGGACCAAAATTGATCACAATCATAAAAGGTATGGCAGAGGTCATATTGAGTGTAGTGTTACGAAGTATTGAACGGAACGGATATGATCTCTGCGCCGGAGATTGCCGTTTATCTTGAAAACTGTAATAGATAGATAGAAATCTAAATAGTAAAAAATATCAACAGAAATGATCAACAAATAAGTGAACATGGCCAAATTTTCAGTGAACTCATTTTAAGAGTTATTGCCCTATCTTAATTTTTTTTAATACATAGATGGAAACTTTAAGAGCAAACATGATCAGCAGGACAAGATCTACAAATACATCAACATGAATGAAGTTATCAGTTTGCTTCTTATTAGAGTTATTGTCCTTTAATGAAGATTTTTATACGTCGTCCATAGGCGGATCCAGGGGGGGGCCTGGGGGGCCCGCCCCCCCCCCTTTTCGTGGGAAAAATTTGGTTGATTATATAGGGAATCACTGAAGCATGACTGGAGCGGGCCCCCCTTATGAAAAGTTCTGGATCCGCCACTGCCGTCGTTGTCTGCGTCTGCGTCGATGTCGTCGAAAGACACATTTGGTTTCCGGACAATAACTTTAGTTTAAGTGAATGGACCTCTATGAAATTTTACAAGAAGGTTCAATACCACAAAAGGAAGGTTGGGATTGATTTTGGGGGTTACTGTACCAACAGTTTAGGAAAAAGGGGCCAAAAAACAAGCATCTTGTAGTTTCCGGACAATAACTTGTGTGTTAGTGTATGGATCTCTCTGAAATTGTACCACAATGTTCCATATCACAAAGGGAAGACTGGGATTCAGTTTGGGGGTAATTGCCCCAAACATGCAGGACAATAACTTGTGTTTAAGTGTATGGATCTCTCTAAAATTGTACTATAAGGTTCCAAACTACAAAGGGAAGGCTGGGATTGAGTTTGGGGGTAATTTCTCCAAAGGAGGGGCGGGGGGTTCAAAAAGTTGGGGGGGGGATTTTTTTTCCAATTTTATTTTCTTCAAAATTTTTCAAATTTAAAATTTTTTGAAAAGTTTCAAAAAGAAATCTTCAGTTGCACAATATTACGCAATAGATTTTAAAGATCTTTGACCACATTTATTATGTGTCAGAAACCTATATTATGTCAAAAATTTGATCACAATCCAAATTCAGACAGTATCAAGCTTGAATATTGTGTCCAAATTTGCCCCAACTGTTCAGGGTTCGACCTCTGCGGTCGTATCAAGCTGCGTTCAGCGAAGCATTTATTACCTAAAAGTGTCGATTGTTGACGATGCAGGTGAGTGACACAGGCTCTTTAGAGCCTCTAGTTTGAAACTACAAAGCTTAAAGAATTTGAAACTTTACAGAATGGATGATTGGAAGTCTATTTTAACTGTGGTAAATTATATTTTCATTATTTTCTATGAAGTAACATGGCTGATTTTAACCAAACATACCAGGAAAAATGTATTGAAGGTCATCAAACTATTCTCACTTGGTTCTGATTGGACAAAAAAGTATGACTGACAAACTTGTATTCTAATTGATAAATTTTCAAAAACAGTCTCTGTAACTACAAGGTGAAATGATATGAAACTCATCTTCAAACAAGCCTCATTTAATGATGATCAGATATACATGGTGGCATATAGTTCTCATGGAAACCACAGTGGGAAAGTAGAAGAAAACCAACAACAATCATAGTCCAATAAAAGCAGACAACTCCATGGCCAAAAAGAAAAACAAGTATAAGACAACAAAGTATAACAAAACATTACACAGAAAACTAAGGATTCAGCAACACAAACCCTACCAAAAACTGATGGGGAAACTCAGGTCATTGAAAAGGGTCAGTAATTTCTGCTTTACTAGTGATGCCCATCGTGTTACTCTTGTTTAAAATAAAGTATGACAGGATTGTTGTATTGAAAGACCTCTGCAAATTACTTCCACTTGGTTCTAATAAGATAAAAACATGTCAAACAGAAGGCTATCTTTAAATTTGATTAGCAATTTTTCAATAGTCGTATCTGAAACTACAAGGCAAAATGTTTTTCAACTTTGATTGATGATTTGAAGACTCATGTTCTGTTCAATTGGTTGCAAACATGGTGGCAATAATGGCTTATAGTTCCTGTTGAAATTCTCTGGGAAATCACATTTTTACATTTTCTATGAACTACATTGCAATTTTGTTTTCCAATCTTTTTATAAATGTTATTGAAGGTTTCTACAAACTATTTTCTTTTTGGTTCCGATTGGGCGAATAATGTGGCTGACAGAGACTGTTTTGGCAATTTTGTTCGATTAATGATTCAGAGCCCCTCAATAAGCTATCCTGATTTAATGATGATCGAATGGCAAACAAGGCGGCATATGGGCACACCGATCCATTGAAACTTTGGAAAATCACATGTTCATCTTTTTCTCTGAAACCACTAGGTTTGATGTGAAAAAAATTTGACAGGAATGATATATAAAAGTACCTCTACAAATTACCCTCATTTGGTTTTGATGGGATAAGATGCAATAATTGATTCTGATTCGCCAATTTTTGTCCCCCGAGCAACGCGTTGCGGGGTACATGGAAATACCGGGCGTCCGTCCGTCCGTCCGGTCTTGTTAGCGCTCTCACGTGTACAATTCTTGCCAGATTTTTATGAAACTTCTATCAAAGGTTTATATCAGCAATGTCTTGGACGAGTTCGAAAATCAGTGCCGATCAATTATGTTTAAAAGAGTTATAATGCCTTTGGAAACATTAATTATATTGAAATTGCATCGTTAGCGCTCTCATTTGTACAACTCTTGCCAGATATTTATGAAACTTATATCATAGGTTTATATTAGCAATGTCTTGGACGAAATCGAAAATCAGTGCCGATCAATTATTTTTAAAAGAGTTATGCCCCTTGGAAACATTAATTTGATGGAAAATTCCATCGTTAGCGCTCTCATATGTTCAATTCTTGCCAGATTTTTATGAAACATATCATAGGTTTATATCAGCAATGTCTTGGACGAGTTTGAAAATCAGTGCCGATCGATTATTTTTAAAAGTGTTATGACACTTGGTTATATAAATTATATGGAGAATGCATTGTTAGCGCTCTCATATGTAAATTTTTACCAGAATTTTATGAAACTTAAATCATAGGTTTATATTAGCAATGTCTTGGACGAATTTGATAATCATTGCCGATCAATATTTTTTAAAAGAGTTAACTTATGCCCTTGGAAATATTAATTATATGGAAAATTGCCTTATGAGCGATCTAATGTGTACAATTCTTGCCAGATTTTTATGAAATTTATATTATAGGTTTATATCATCAAAGCACTTGAAGAGTTCAAAAATCAGTGCAGATCAAATGATTAATTTAAAAAGAGTTATGCCACTTGAAAATATTGATTGTATGGAAAATTGCAATTTTAACGCTCTCATGTGTTCAATTCTTGCCAGAATTTTATGAAACTAATATCATAGGTTTATATCAGCAATGTCTTTGACACTTTCGAAAATAAGTTCTGATCAAATATCTTTAACGAGTTATGCCCCTTGAAAATATAAATTATAATGGAAATCACACTGCATTTGCTCTGAAGCCTTCATTTCTCTTAAGAAATTAATGAAAAGTTTTAAAGAAAAAAAAAGTGCTTTTTTTAGTTATTGCCCTTGTACCTTGGATAGATAAAATATGTGCAACGCAGGGGACATTAGAACTCTGTTCTTTTATGAAAAAAACTTCTATACAAATACAAGCGGAATTGTTTTACAACGTTACAGAACAGGTTATTGGGAGTCCGTCTACAATACAAGCGATTCTCTTATATTCTGATTTGTTGGCAAACATCTCCTTATTTTTATAAAGTGCTATTGATTGCACATAGTTCCAATTGAAATCCATGAAACTGTATACATAGATATAAGAAGATGTGGTATGAGTGCCAATGAGACAACTCTCCATCCAAGTCAAAATTTATAAATGTAAACCATTATAGGTCAAAGTACGGTCTTCAACATGACCATTTTAATCAACCTTGGCAGGATTGATTTATCAAAGGTCTTCTACAAATTATTCTCATTTGGTTCTGGTCAGACGATAAACGTGGCAGCCAAAAGCTTCAACTTCAAGGTCAAATTTATGGGAAATTTTATAGAATTGATGATTGGGAAACCCTCTACATACTTTCCTCATTTAATGTTACTCGAGTTGCAAACATAGCTGCGTTGGTGGCACATAGTTCCAACTAAAACCATGAAAATCACATGTTCATCTCTGAAACCACTACGCCAATGTTAAACAATTATTTGGCTGGAATAATATATAGAAGGACCTCCACAAACAATCCTCTTTGGTTCTAATTGGATCAGAAAAGCTACCACCAGAGACAGTCCGAATCCTGATTAACCGATTTTCAAAAATCTTCTCTACAAAAACGATGATATAAAAATAAGGAGTTGTGGTATGATTGCCAATGAAACAATTATCCACCAAAGTTCAAATAAAGTCAGTGATGCAAGCAATTATAGGCAACCGTACGGCCTTCAACAATGAGAAAAACCCATACCGTATAGTCAGCTATAAAAGGCCCCGACATGAAAAATATGAAACAATTCAATTGAGAAAACTAACGTCCTACTTTATAACAAAACAGTTTACGAAAAACAGATATGACAGATATGAACCAACGAAAACCACTGAACTTACAGGCTCCCGACTTGGGACAGGCACATAAAGAATGTGGCGGGATTAAACATGTTATAATGTATGATGTGAGAATGAAATACCCCCTACAAGCCAAGAGTGTTACTGTAGATATACATAGAATGGTGATCTTTAGAAATATTGCGATGAGGTATATAGAACCAGCGTTGTCAATCATATGTGGATTCTTAAAAATTCTAAAGGTCGACTCCAAAATCTCTAATCACAATCTTTACAATTTTGCAGTAATATCAAAACCTTGATGTTTCTACTTTTTCCACTGCTATTCCTCATGCTCAATTGAAAGATCGACTACATCGTTTCATTAAGCAGAGCTTTTTCTATAAAAATGGGAAAAAGTAGATACAAATTCCCTGTTTTAGATCTTGAAAAATTTACTTTGTGATAACCACACTGATTCCAACAACAAATGCATTGAAGATGATATTATCAAAAATGCTGGACTTTTTGATAAGCAACATATTTGCTGAGTTTGGTGGATTGATATTTCAGCAGACAGTCGGTATTCCAATGAGAACGAGTTGTGCACCACTACTGTCCGACTTGTTTTTGTACTCACCTTCTCAAAGACAAAAAAAGAAACATCTTGATAAGTTCTTTAATTTCACATTCAGGTATACTTTTCGTCACTCAATAATCCACATTTCGATGAGTGCCCATATATCATATATCCCAGTGAACGTGAGATTAAGGATACTACCGAAAGTAGAAGGTCTGCTTCATATCTAGATCTTCCTCGACTTCGTTTAGAGGAGTGTGCTCTATACATAAAAACTGCTCCAACAGAGTTATGAGGAAAAACGTCTGAAATCGACACTACATAAGTTTTACAGTCTTCTTCACGAATTGGTTAACCGATACAATGTGTCGGTGTCTCAACCCACTAGCAACATGTTTTCGCGGTCGTATGTATATCTTTAGATACTAGTATAGTCATCTGGTATGTGATTAAACCGATTGTTCCCTATTTCCGATTGTGATATTTTGACTGGGTGAATTCGCATGGCGGGTGATGTTTGCATAGAGGAGACGCTTACTCTGGCGACGCACCCGGTCTCGATCCTTATGGAGTTCATGCAATTCGCTCATTTGCTGTTTGTTATCTTGATTTGTCTCTTTTTACTAGATTTACGAGATTTGAACGCCTTAATTAGTCAGAACACATTACATTTTAACTGTACATACAGACTTCATTTTAACTTTACATACGGATTACATTTTTATTGTACATACATGGAAGTATTTAGCAGTTAATCACGCTGGAGTATCTACACTAAAATGAGACTCCTTGACGAGAGAGAGAGAGAAAAAGAGATTAATCAGTGCTATTTGTCTTTGGTTTTATAACAAATGCAGAACTCTTCATACATTTGCTTAGCATACGAAAAATGTCAATACATTTTATGTTTGTGCAATTTTGATAAAGTTTTGCATTTAGATCCAACTCACTCGTCCAAAGATCAAAAACCTTTTAGCTCACCTGGCCTAAAAGGTTATATGAGGTTCTGTCATCACTGGCGTCCGTTGTACGTCGTAATTATTTTCAAAGATCTTTACCTCCTAACTGAATGATCCTTAGGGTATCTAGTATAACGTTTGTACTTTTTTTTTATTCCGGTCAGTTTACAAACACGACCGCCATTCTTAAATAGAGCATAGGGATAAAATGCATTACTAGTAATTGTCTTACAGCTTGAAAACCAAATTAGATAGGAAAAATCTAACAGGGCAAAATTGATCAGAATCAAAAACTTCTACCTACTTGCTGTACTACCAAAATCAATTAGTTTTATTATCCGTAGATGACAAAAGTGGCTATTTTCAGGTTTTTGTCCACAGGCACTTGTTTCTGAAAAAAATATTTACTTTACAGTAATTTTTTTCAGAGACAAGTGCCTATGTTTTTGACTATTGTCTCGAAACTATTAAAGATAGGTGAAAACTGTTATGACAGAAATTATCAGCAATACAAGATCTACAAAAATGTAATAACAGAAACCATTGAATACGACTGTAAGGAGTTCAGTATTGTCTTTATTATATATTAAATGAAGGGATTTTGCCAATTTCCATTTTTTTGCCTATTTTCTCGGGAAAACTATAAATGAAAGATAGAAATTATTAACAACAAAATAATCAGTAATGCAAGATTTACAACAAAGCCAACTTGGTATGACCGAAACCATTGAATGACTTTTGCTTTTACATTTAAAATATTTCTTTACATATTTATTGCTGATGCATGTGTATGAGGGTATAGATGGGGTCCGTCATCTTTGTATTCTTTAAAATTTTAGTGCATTTTTCTTTATCTTTAAAAATAACGTTTATTCTGTATAATTCTCACGACAACGAGTTTACTATCAAATTTTTCTGTAATTGGATGATTTCTTTGTTATGTACATCGTTAATTTCTGTAATCAGTATTTTATTACCCAATTCTTTTATTTTCCACAGTGATTCTTTATTCTTTTGTACCCAATTATCTCTATTCTTTATATTTTTTGCTCATTTTTCTCTATTAACTACTTTCTTTTGCCATTATTCTCTATTCTGTAAACTCCATCCAGATCCTCGTGTCACAGTATTAAAATGTTTATTTATTAACTGAAGAGAACCTTTGTAATTTGGAACAACTTGTTTCCGATTATTTTGTGTATTTCGCAATCAAATATGGTTAAAGTGAGAGAAAAAAAAATGATGACATCTTAAGCAGATATAGCCCCGCTTTATTAAATGACGATTTTTGACATATTTTCGTGTTTTTTTCAATTCACGGTACTAGTAGTTAGAAAAGTGTGATAGATATAGGTAGAAATTATTAACAGAAAAATGATCAACCGAAACCATTGAATGCTCTCTGAAGGAGTTATTGCCCTTAAATGACGATTTTTTTTTAAACTAATTTTTGTGTTTACTTTGCCAATTATCTCGAAAACTATAATAGATAGGTAGAAACTGTGAACAACAGAACAGAAAGGAGCAGCAATATAAGATCTGCAAAATACCATTATGACTGAAAACATTTGATGACTCATTATATAGGAGTTATTTTTTTTTACTAATCTTTATAATTTGGCCAATTATCTCGAAAACTTTAATATATAGGTAGAAACTGGAAACTGTAAACAGCATAAATGATCAGCCATATAAGATCTACAAAACTTGTAATATTAACAAATCATTTGATGACTCCGTTAGGAGTGATTGTCCTTACAGTGGGAAATCTAGTGAACCAAAACAAAAGAAATTTTACTCGTTTTATGATAGAGTCGAGAAAGTCAATAATAAAACAATATCGGTGACGATACCTATCAAAAGTTATTTCTAAATAATAATTGTACATTTTAAAGAAATTATTTGTTAAACTGTGTTATTAGAAATATATATGCAAACACACGATGTTTTATGTTCGGTATTTATCGAGATAATTGTATAAGAAGCTTGTGAAACTGAAATCTAATAAATGCTAATCTTTGCTGCATATTGATAAAAAAAAAAAAGAAGAAAAAAATCATGTACATACAAAATCTAAAGATCTTTCGGGTCACCAATGTTCGAAGTGTTCCACAAAGTCCTTAGCATGTTACAAATCCATAAAATATACTTATTTTTCACATCTAAGTTTCCGAGTACACCGGTCTGCTCTTGTCACATGTACATTCAATATAGAAATATTGTCTTTTCGTGAATATAACACTTCAGTCTTTGTAGGTTAAAAAAAATAAAGATACCTATTCTTATAAAGTAGGTATCTTTCTACTTTTTTTTATACAATTTTAAGAAAATGTCGTCTCGATTTTTGTACATGTATTTGCGGTCTTCTCGATCTATTCACATTTAATTTTTACATCAGGATAAGGTCAGTTTGAATTTGCTTAGTTACTTAATTTCAAAAGTGCTAATCTATCGATTCTTTTGGAATTTTCTCCCTGACTTTCTCTGATCTACCTGCATATATATGTTAGACTCAGATCGACGTCCTGTCTCTAATCGACGTCCGTTCCTCTAATCGACGTCCAGTGTGACGTCACGTTCTCAAATCAGTGTCCAATATTTTTGCCCTCTAATCGACGTCCAATGTGACGTTTTATCGTCCTTCCCTACGCCTATATAATAATAATAATAATAATAATAATAATAATAATAATAATAATAATAATAATAATAATAAATTCTTTATTTAAAGAGGGTAACTCAGTTAGAAGTAGTCTAATTTTCATTGAGGCCCTCAAACAAAATACATGTATACAGTTAACATTCATACATTAAAATACAATATATATTATTAATATATACACAATTCAATCATTCAAACATACAAATGGCAATAAATGGCAATAATTGGTAAAGTCTTGATTAAATTTTCTTATTCTTATCGACTTGCATAGAATTTTCAAGAAAATGATTATAACAATGTTTCTTAAATAATTCCACATTACGACAATTTTTTATTTTGAGTGGTAAATTATTCCATACCTTTATTGCAGAATAATGAAAAGATTTTTTTTATAAAAATTTGTATTTGGTCTTGGAACAAATAGATCATTATTAGAGACAGATCGTAAGTTGTGGTGTTGCACATCATTAATATTTAGCATTGCTAAGTAATCCGGTGTTAGTCCATTTACAATTTTATACATTAAAATTTATTGTTGGTATTTTATTCTTTTTGTAAAAGATAGCCATTTTAAAGATGAAACTGACATAAAATTAGATGGAACAGAAATATCGCATTCAAGTATAATTCTTGCTACTCTTTTTTTGAAGTTTTATGATTCTATCTGAATCTTTTTGTAATAGATTTCCCCAAACTGAACTACAATAGTCTATATATGGTAGAATATATGCATTATAAAATAGTTGTCTTGTATGTATAGGCAAATATACTTTAATTTTAAACAAAAGTGATATTTTAGAAGAGATAATCTTACATATACGATCAACATGATCTTCCCAGCTTAAATTTTCATCATTGTCAATTCCAAGTAATTTGAAAGAATGAACATTTTCAATACATGTTTCATTGACGGTAATACATAATTCTGATAGTTGTGTAAGTTTTGTTTTGAACCCAATTTCATACACTTTGTTTTTGTAAAACTGTTTTGTTTTAGGAGGGAAAACGACCAGTAAAAGAACGATAAACAGATAATCGGGTTTTCTTCGTATAGATATCGTAAAATATCAGCCGCTCAACACAATATGAAGCTTTTTTGCTCGTTCGCTGCGTTCACTCGCCAAAAAGGTTCACACTGTGGCTCGCGGCTGATATTTTACGATATCAATGTGTAGATAATCTATACATGTATTACCAAAACCAAAACGACGTCCGCGATCGGAGTCTCCTCTCATCGATGTCCAATATCATTCAATCGTTTATTTTCGTTTCATCTTTGTTTATATTATCTGTATAGTTTTGTCTTAGTGTACAGCTGCTTAAAGAAACTAATTGTTTTCTTATATCTTTATCAAAATAAAAGGACAAACATCAGAAAATGACAATAAGACAACCACCGACATCATATATTACATGTACATGCACATTTTGAATATTTTGGTGAAAGGAGTCCTCTGGATCTACGTTGTGGTATTCCTTTCATATTCATATAAATGTGGATATACGACAAGGAGACAACAACCCAACAACAAAGATAATCGAGTGACATGATCTAGAGGGCAATATACACTGTCTAAAACAATAAACAGAATAAAAAGTACAGCCAATTATTGAAAAGTATTATAATTTGGACTCATATATTTTCAACAACTTTTTGAGTTTTACGTTAAACCCAGTCACCAATTAATAAAGTTTTGATGTCATTGCGACAAGTCCGTAAAAAGAACGTCGATTAGAGAAGCCAAAAATTGGACGTCGATTTTATAACGCTGAAAAGAAAGACGTCGATTAGAGGGCATATCATGAATTGGCCGTCGATTTGGAATCTTATTTTATTATGACGTCATATTTGGACGTCGATTTGTCAGAGGAACGGACGTCGATTAGAGACCGGACGTCGATCTGAGTCTTACATATATACGGATAATTAGCATGTTCCAGAGAGGTATGCATGCAGCCAGTAGAAAAATAAATTGAAGTTGGTTCTCCAGGAATTTATTCTTATAGCAACATTTAAAACCAATTTTACATCAAGCTTCTATAGCCTGCTGTACTCGTCGTTTGCTATGAAAGAAGGAAAATAATAACATTAAATGGCAGTTTTGTTTTTATTTCAACTTATTTCTATTTTTACTATTTACCAGAACGTTTTCCCGTGACTTCATAATTGATAGCGTCCTTGCTAAAACGGGACAAACATTGAGAAGATCTAATTTTCAGTGTTTACAGGGGAGGTAATATTTTGTCACTCGATTTTCCACTGTTATTCATTTTTGACGGTTTTCTGCAAAATCTTAGAAGCTGTTAACAGCAAAAATGATCAGTAAGATCAATAACGTTTTTGTCATTCTAGACTATAATTTTGAAGAGTGGCAATTTTCGAGGATGCACTTACAGTAGATCCGTGTGAGCAACACAGGCCTTTTTTTAGTCTCTAGTTTTTTAAGCCCAAGGATAAGCCAGACTCTTTTTAGTATGGCCAATGGAGGAACAGTATACAGTGTGCATTTTATGGTAGGCGTTTCGAAGCTCGAGAAAAGGGATAAAATCTTGACAAAAAATACGCAAAATCTTTAATTGTCTCTCCTTAATAGGTGTTGTTTTTATGATGGACACATTAAGTTAAGATACTTTGACATATGTTCATTTTGTCCTTATTTCTTTGCTGTGGTCTACAAAGTCATAAATCAGCACTTTAATGGAGTTCACTGGAGGAGATGACAGATTTAGTTGATAATTTCAAAGGCGAATTTAAACGTTATAAACAGCGTAATCCTGTTCCAAATTTTTCAGACGTTATAGACATTGAACAGTCTCTGTCAAAGGTTTGTTAAAACATGCCATTGAAATGGGTGTTATAAAGGTTGAGGCATATTTTAAAATATCTACGGTGCAATCCATGCAATCCGGTGTATCCGCGCACCTTAGACTTTGGGCTTCACTTAGGTAATCTCATGAAACCAATAATCGGATAATATTCTGGGAACAAATTCATCACATACTTTAATTTCATGAAATCTTCTTTATGAATACACCTTATCGCTATTTGGCCGCCATTACTGGACATCACAAAAGTTCCCGTAAAATTTTGACGTCATAATAGAAAATATCTGACGCCACAATGGAAAAGTGATTGTTATATGACGTCAAAAGTTCAAGCGGGACAGTTCTCGGGTCAAGCAGGAATAGCAATAAGGTGTATGGTTTCACCCATAAGATTTTATGTAATGTGGGTCCAAAATTAGGGAAACCCCTTCTAAAAATAGCTAATTTTGAAGACAGGAAAGGTTTTATACTACGAAATATAGTTCAGTTCGAGCCAAACAGACTGCCAAGGATGTGGAGCAAAATTAATTTCATTTTAGATCAAAATTTGACAAAGTGAAAAAAAAGTAAAATAAAAAAAATACAGAACTCCCACATGTCGGAAGCAAGACAACTCGCCCCACACCGAATCGCCCCACTTTTTAAAAAATCTCCCCACTTTCTAAAAAATCACTCCACTCTGGTTTACCAGCCTATGACAAAGGGTAACATCCTGATAATATATAATAAAGGTCTGCCAACTCGCCCCACTTATGAAAACTTATCTACACAGAATAAAACAAATCACTTGTGGTACTAATAAAAATCGAAAATTGAATATATGAATCTCATGATTGAAATTAAATGATGCTTCATTTCTTAAAATAAAATTGTAGATACATTATTTATTATTATGTAATTTTAGTATTTATAGGAGAATAACTTTATTATTATCATAAACACCCATGATTCTTGACTTATCTAGTAAAACAGTGATTACATTTACCAGAACACAAACATCATAAACAGTTACAATAGTCAATAACACCACAGAAATGCTGATACTTACTTCTTTCTGCTTTATTTAAACCAAAAGAAAAAGAGTTAAAAAAAACAAGATGCATTTCTAAGGTTTTCTTCAGTATTCATTTCATTCATACATTGTCATAAGTGACCATAAGTGGGGCGAGTTGGTAGACCTTAATTCAGTACAGTTTAATTCTTTTATTCATAAGTTGGGTGAGTTAGCAGACTTTTATTCAATGGGATTAAACTCCTTTTTATACGTGGGGCGAGTTGGTAGTCATTAATGCAGTAAGATGTTATTCTTTTTTTCATAAGTGGGGCGGGTTGGCAGGACTAAAGTCATCGGGATTTTACTATTTTTCATAAGTGGGGAGAATTGGCAGACCCTTTTTTCAGTACGATTTTAACCTTTTCAATAAGTGGGGCGAGTTGGCAGACCTTTTTTTCAGCGCGATTTTAACCTTTTTAATAAGTGGGGCGAGTTGGCAGACCTATATTCAACTGTAAACAAGAGCGGGGCAATTTTTTAGAAAGTGGGGCGTGTTGGTAAAAAAGTTGGGCGATTTAGTGTAGGGTGAGTTGTCATGGATTCCAACATGTTCAAGGAAAATTCAAAACAGAAAGTCCCTTATAAAATGGCAAAATCGAAAGCTCAAACACATCAAACGAATGAAAAACAACTGAAACCAATTGTATCTGATGATGTAATTTTTTTTATGGAAAATGGCTAAATATGGTTTATCATAGGATCGCAATTATAAATCTATGCTTGAACTTATCAATTTCAATCTTTTTTGTCCCTTTGGAAGACAAAACAATTACAAGAACAATTATACATGTAGTTGTGTTACATTGGGAATATGACAAAATCAGGTAATGGGCGATATCACAGTCTGTGCTGACACAGGGGATTCCACTGTACATGCATTCTGAAACCTTATCCGCTGAAGACATACACCTTATCGCTGTTTACATTTAGTCCAATCGGGAAAAAAAAAGACACTTAGACAAAGTCCTTTTTAGGTCAAGTGTTGCTAAATTAAAGGTCATCAGTAATGGGCCAAGGGAGGAAAAAATATAGAAAGTGAACATTTTAAAATTTTGATAGATTATGATCCAATTCTTTGAAACACAAATTAAAGTCATAAAAATGCTTTGTTTGAAGTGTTTTCGATAGTTTTAACATGTCTCTTTGAAAAGTTTTTTGCACAATATATTCTTAAACAGGAAGCTTCAATTGGTTTGTGACTTCATGAAAAAGTTGTGTAATCTGGATTGGAATAAATAGCATAAGTGTATTAGCTACATGTCCCTTATTTCATGAAATTTCAAATAACTTTGATCCCTTGACTTTTCCTCGTCATACTTGTATGTATATCAAATAGCACACAGCTATTTCGTAGTGCATTTCTTTTAAGGCCATGCCAAAATGATTGTTTGTTTCCCCTAAGCCTGCAGGGTCTGTTTTAACCCTCTGGGTCAATTCTTTTTTTTTTGGAGATGAAAAAAAGTGTTCCTTTGGTTTCAATTGACAATTTTCAATGATGCTTTTTAAAATTGTCTGATAATCTCTTAAAAGTATTTCAACATTGACCAATTATCACTCCTTTAGAGACACATACATGTAGCTTATACCATGTATACCACAATATAGAATGTAAAACAAGAATTTACTGTCAGGTTAACAACAACATTCTCTGTAGAGTGAAACCGTATTTTTCACCAAAAAAATGAAATAAAATAAAAAGTTTTTCCTGCCTGTCACTTTTTAGGAGAAACCAATACTAATTGTTCCATGGTCTAAACAATAAATGCAAAATTTTAAAAATCACACCTGCTCTATCCCAAAAAGATTTTTACATTACAGTATACTACTTTTTTGACAATTATATCAAAATTATAGAAAAGTCTATCAGTTCTAACTCAAAATATGGACAATTTTATGTTAAGGGTTTTTTACTTTTTAATGTATGACCATTCTCAACTGGACCAAATCACTACTTAACCTATTAAAAATTAATGTCCCAATTTTTTTTTTACATGAACTATCAATCCCCCCTCCCTACCTACTTACTATTTTATGCAAAAATATAAAGAAATAAATGTGGAAGGTGTATGAAAAAAAATGCAAGTTATACAGTACACTGTCCCACGCTAGGGACTACATTTGTAGACAACGAAAAGTTGAAATTTAATATTGACCTCTATTTTAGTGACTTGGCCATGATTTCTAAAAATGAAAAGACTGCAGATCAGTATTACATATATATGAAGCTTTATTTCAAATCTTTAAATGAAGAAAGCACCTATGATTATAAGATATTGCTTTATTACTTTACCCATATACATTTACATGTACATGTATATTGCACTTGTGTGTCAAGTTGCAAGTCACAGTTTGGAAAAATCTTTTTATCTGTTTATTAATATCTGTAAAATTCTAAAGATAAAAAGCATAGGTTAAAATTTAGAATATATCCTTCTGACCTCAGTTTCATGGTAAATGGACCAATAATCTCAAATCAAAATTCAAAATTATATCTAAATTTTATAAGTTACACTGACATAAATGTACCATCTATATAAAATAACTGTAATAAGAAGTCACTTAAATACTTTGGTCAAAATTGATTGTTATATTCTGTGAATGAAAGAAATGATTTATTTATCAATATCTAACAGTTTAAGAGAGATAAACATCAAAAGCAAAATTGTGAAGGTACACAAGATCCCTTCACTGTTCAATATTATTTGCCAAATTTTTCAATAAGCTGAATTGCCAAACCATGTTAACCAAAAAAAAATCCAAAAATTCAAGAAAATAATTGCAAGAAGAATGTAAAAACTAGATCAAAATCAAAGGTAATTCCACAGACAGAGTTAGATCATATAATTTTGATGGTTGTGTGAGTTGTTTAAATACACAGACATTTGCCAAACTTGTTCTAGCTGTTGTTTTATTTAATGACAGTAATTATCTCAAGATTCTTTATTGTGACTGCTTATTGACTTCCTTTTTTTTTTTTACAATTGATAGGTTAGTTTATTTACTCTTAAAGTCCAAGACCATCCTGCTGTAAAAGGACTTAAACCTGTTGATCAATGGAAAGCATACACACTTGACAGTTGCCCAGGTTAGTTTTTATATACATGTATTTTTGATTATTCAAGGAATACACAGATATCATGGGGTAGAGAAAAACGCTGAACTTGGTCAAACATCATTAGTTTAGGGCAATAACTCCTATAAAGAATTGACCCCACAATTTTAGCCATTTGACTTATTTGAAGATATTTTTTGCATATTTATTGCTTATAATTTTCTGTTAATGTTTCTAACCATCTACTATAGCTTTCACAAAAAATGCAAAGTACTGGTATAATTGTCATTTAAGGACAATAGCTCCTATCATGCCTATAAGGAGTTGTCTTGCAATTTTGATCAAAAGGGACAGTTGGTAGAGCTTGACATTCTGAACAATTTTGCTGTGTTAGATTGGTTGTTAGGCTGGATCATCGCACATATTTTTAAAATAAAAAATGCTTAGGATGATTGTTGCAAAGTTTTTGTCTCACCTTGGTGAAGTCACAAAGGCTAGACTAATGCGTGCTGTTTTCGCTGGCTGTGACAACAATTTGTATAAGTTTATTATTAGGTCAGATTAAATAAATCAATGATATTTCATATAGAGTTGTTTTAGTATTGGCACGTCACATTTCCATGGAGATTATTTGTCCCCGTCTTTTCCATAGTTTACATAGTTAAAGTTTGTGATTAGGTCAGTTTAAGGGGGACCACTAATGAGATTTAAGTGATATTTAGTATGCAGTTGAATTAGCATGAGCACATCTCATTTGAGATTATATGGCCCTGCCTCCTCAGTCATGGTTTATTAACCTTAAAAGTTCTGGATAGTCTACCTATTTTAGTGATTCCATTTGAATTTGAACATTTGCATTGTACTATCAAAATTTCAATCAGGTGAGACATACCTTTGTGTCAACACTTTATCTTCCAATTATTGTTTCAAAGGGGATGATTGGTGTAAAGTTAACAGATGCCAAGTGATGGCAATAGCTCACACTGGTCCTTTGGCCGGGTGAGTTAAAAGGGGTTTATGATAGATCATCAGTTTGCAAAAATCTTGTGTCAACAAAATTAATCACACATTTTACTGTCTGGCTTTTCTATGTAACTTGTAGGATTCCTAATAATTTTGAACCCATTTGAAGATGGAGGTCAGCGTTATTGGATTGAGGAATGTATTAAAACTTATCCACTGGCACCAAATATCACCAATATTGATTCTCAGCTATCTTCAGTAGATCAACATGATGTATGGCAGTACTGTAAAGCTAACCATAGGTTTGTCAATTAATGTACAGACTATGATTAATTTTTATTGGTGGGGTACTCATTTGATTTAGTTGAATGACAAATTAAAGTGTTCATCTAGTCTCTAGATTTTCTACTGGTTTGTATGCAGAATTTGTGAAAACTGAAAATTAGGAGCCACAAAAATACAAAATTTTCCTCAATAACTAAATCCACAGTAGTTTATAGTACAACAATAGTAGAGATAGGGATAAATGTAAATGGAATGAAATTTTTTTTAGGAATCAAGGTTAATAATAAGATCATAGAATGGTTATAAAAATGAAAATGCATTTTGGCATTGAAGAAGTTTTTACTGAATTTGAAATAATGCCATTGTTCCGTATAAAGTTTTAAGATTAGGTAAGCTATATATACAAGTTAAAAAGGAATATCAACTCCAGTATTTATACAGTAATATGGAAGATGATCAACTCCAGTATTGATACAGTAATATGGAAGATGATCAAATAATACTGTTTTTCATTTTGCTTCAAAGCAAAGAAGATATCTCTGTATTAATAGCCTTATAAGAATATCATCAGTTTGTCCCATTGGTAAAAAAATAAACGTTATAATATATAAAAAAATAACAGTTATTGCAGTAATTGTATTATACATGTACATGTTACAGGTCCATACAAGTTTATTATGAACATCAATTATACTGCTGCAATGTCTTGTTCTGTTTAAAGTCATATTTATAAAAAAGTATAGTGTACAAAATCTGTTTAGTAGAACTTCCTTTATTCACACCAAATCTTTTTTGTAAGCCTAATTGATATAATAATTTTCATATTGCAGTAAGGATATAACAAGCAAAGATAGTTTGATGATGAAGTTGAGATGGGTCACCCTAGGATACCATTATGACTGGGATAACAAGGTTAGTGACCATTATGACAAGAATAAAGAAATAATTCTTTCATCATGTTCTATGCTCATTTTAACATATTGGTATTATATTTGTAAATATATTTATACTGAGTGGGATCAAGGCCTAAAATTTTCACATTTATAATGCCTACCTATGTTAAAATGAGCATGAAAATATTCTTTCAATTCTAAAAGGAATTCGTTCGAAGCGGACCTTTTATACATATTTGAAAGGCAGCCATTTTGATTTGAGGAAGCAAAAACGTTTTTAAATTAAACAGTGTTACATGATTTAAAGTGTAGAAATGCAAAACATTTACTTATTTTAATGATTTTAATGAAATTCTCAGCGAGCAACTCCCAAAAATATCACTTTCAATCTTCAGTGTCATTCAATATACAACTTACATTACAAATTCAATTGTGACTTCAACATGGTCGGGTACATGTTCCCCAGGTTTTATTGGAAATAGAACACAGCTTTTTTTATGAGGTGAAAGAGCGTCCCATTAGAATAATAAGATTAGACATAAACTGATTGTTCCTTCTGTGTGTCAGTCTCACGATCCATAAAAAAAACATGAGTAAACATTTGTACTGTAACTTTAATTTTCTTAAAAGTCCTAAATATTTAACTACTTAAATATTATAACACTGTTTTATTAAAATACATTTATTTGAATTATATTTAAATGGTATTGACAAAAAAAAATGCCACTTTTTTCCATATTTACCATTGTCCATTTCTATTTTTTTCATTAATGTATAAAATAATGTTAAATGGGATTTTTCAAGGATTGCAACCATTTAGTACAAAATACTCAATTAACTCCTGCAGTTACTAAAATCATTCCTCATATAAAAAAGAAGGTATGTTATATTCTTGGTACTATCAAATTGAATCTATATTGAATACATTTCATTCATTTGTTTGTTCTGAGGAATGCATTATTTTAACAAAAATTAAAATGATAGGAGTTTTTGTTTTATCACATAATAAATTTCTTCTAGTTTTAATTACAGAAATATTATACAGACAAACACAGTGAATTTCCAGTGGACCTTTCTACACTCTGTAAATATATAGCATCAGTATTAGGCTATCCTTCGTATGCTCCAGAGGCTGCCATTGTTAATTATTATCACATGGATTCAACACTTGCAGGACATACTGACCATTCAGAATTAGACCATGATGCACCATTGATTTCCATTAGGTATGCTTAATACTCAATATTACGAAAAATTGCCTTTATTTAAAAATTGTATCCAAAATATTTTACAATTTACATTAACTAGACAAATATTAACTCAAATAGCCATTAGTAAAATACTGTTTACCTGTTTACATAACAAAGAAGTTAAACATTTCATGGTGATTATGTAAGAAATAACATGCTTAATTGGCTTTTCCTTGGGTTTGGAATGTTTGATATAACAGACAATGCTACTGGTGAATCTTATCTTAATCTAAAGACCTTTTAAAGGTCACTTTAATGTGACCCCTTACTCTGCCCTATCAGATTTTCAGACCATATCGTCAGTAAATGATAGCACATAAGTTCTGGAGTGGTTATAATCATATTGCTGATGCATTCAATCCTGTATTGCAAATGCTACAATTTTGTAACGATTATACCATTTTATCCCCACTAGCATTTCAAACCTCTTAGAGATTTTTCCTGTAATTAGGTATAATTTATATCATTCTTGTTATATCTGACTTGTTGAAATTGATGAATAAACTTTTGATTGCAGTTTTGGCCAAGATGCCATATTTTTAATTGGAGGTCTAACAAAAGAAACAAAACCAGAAGCCATAATGTTACACAGTGGTGATATCTGCATAATGAGTGAACAGTCAAGACTTGTATACCATGCTGTGCCTAGAATTATGAAAGCTGAAATGAACAGAATAGAAAAGTGTATACTGACATGCAACAAATGTAATGGTACATGCAGTGAAAAAACTAATTCAGTACAAGATAAAAAGTCATGTGATAAAGTTATAGATAAGAGAATATGCAACAAAGAAAAAGAACAGTCTTGTGATAAACATGCAGTCTTTGGACTTTTTGACAGACCATCTGATTCTGCAGAAATTAGCAGAGAGTTATCTATAGATGAACAACTATTTTGTGATTATTTGAACTGTACACGGATAAATGTCAATGTCAGACAAGTTCTAAAACCAAATGAACGGTTTCCTGAGCATCAAAATGTTTTTTCATGTAGTGTTGAGAGTAAAAAAATAAAACTGGATACAAATTAGTAAAAAAGTCAAAACTAGAAAAACTTCAATGTTTTTGTCTGACTTTCATTGAAGAAAGTAAAACTTTCATGATTGCTTATCACTGGCAGGCAAAACATTATGCTTACAGTATTGTTTAAGAAGAAGAAAATTTTATAAGTACTTCAAATGTATGCTTTAACAAATTGATCCTGTGGAAGTGTGATATTTTTCTTTGGCTGTATTTTAGTATAATTTTTAGCACACCTGGCTCGAAGGTCCAGTGGGAGATTTCCCCATCACTACGTGTTCATTGTCTGTCGTAGTCCGTAAGCGTAGTCCTTTAACTTTTACAAAAATCTTCTCTGAACTGCTGGGCCAAATTTTACCAAAGTTGGCCACAATCATCATTGGGGTATCTAGTTTAAAAATGTCTGATGACCTCGTCTTCCAACCAAGATGGCCGACGTGGCTAAAAATAGAACATAGGGTAAAATGTAAGTTTTTCTATTATTTTGAAAACTGCAATAGATAGAAAAAATCTGACATGAGCAAACATGTTCAGAATGACCTTTGTCCATTTAAGTCAAAACTGTTAGAAGACTTCTTATCGGAGTTGTTGCTCTTAAATGACAAATTTTACCATTTATTTTCATTTTTGCCTTTTATCTTGAAAGCTATAATAGATAAAGAGAAATTGTTAGTCGACTTTTTATTAGATTTCTTGCTCTTTGATGACAATTTTTAGCAATTTTTGGTGTTTTTGCCTATTATCTTGAAAAATATAAAAGATAGATAGAAACTTTAAACAACAAAAATGATCAGCAAGAAAAGATCTACAAACAAGTCAAAGTTTGCAGAAACAGTTAGTAAACTATTTATGGGAGTGATTGCCCTTGAATGACGATTTTTTTTTTACCCTCTTTTGTGTTTTGGGAAAAAACTGAAGATGATAGAGAGAAACTGTAAACAAAAGAAATTATCAGTAGTACAAGATCAACAAAAAAAGAGATTTTTGTCATGAAATGTATTCTAGTCTACAATGTTGGAGAATGTCCATTGTTGAAGATGCACATAGACTTAGGTCAGGATTCTACTTCGTTAAAATTATCTCCCATTACACAACCGGATTTTTCAATTGTGAAAATGGAAGCCATTGTAGGGATGACATGCTGTCAGTTTAGCTCTTGAAAATTGATAAATGTATCCACATAACATCATTACAAACCTTATATGACAGTTGTATTTTGAAAGACAAATGTATCTTCTAGCTATTAAGCATCATTGAATGTTGAGCAATTGTCGAAAGTTAAAAAAAAAACACTTAAAAAAATTATAATTAAATATTTCATGGAAGGGCAACCTAAAAATTGTCAGAGGTTGAACGACCAATTTCACTAATAACACTCAAAAATGAAATCATTTTGAAGTTATGCATAAAAAAGATTCATAAGTAACTCTGGCATCAAGGGCTTTAAGTAAAAATTTAAGGGGGTGTTAGTGGACGGTTTGTCCAACTTTTTCTTTTTTTTTAGTAAATTTCATGAATAAAATAATTCATATGCCTAAATTTTACTTGAAAAATGTGTGAATGAAAATAAAATAGAATACATGTAAGAAATACACCTCAAATTTTAACATTTGTAGGAGTACAAAGCTTTTTTTGTTATTCAAACACACCTACTCTGTTGTTATGACTCATTAGAAAGGTATTTCACTTGACCCATGTACTTCACTTCTTGGTACTGTGAATTTTATTATATCAACATGTCTCCTCAATATATAAAAACAACGGAATCTGAATCCAAATGATGTATCAAATATTTATGCTTTATATGTTTTCAATACAAAATGGTCCACTCACACACGCCTGAGCATAAAAAGATGTACCTGACTTTCTCTATTCGATAAGATTATTGTCCATTTTTAGGATTTTTAAAAAAAAAAAACTGTTGCAGGGGGGCAGAAATGCAAATTAATGCTTTAAAAGGATCAATCTTTTATCTTTCTGTGGATTTTTTTTGGCAAAATGTATGCTTGTGCAAAAAAAGATCCACATGTATTTGCACCTACCATAATCAACTGTTTTGTGAAAATTTGTCTTTAATTTAAAAGTTTATAAATATCTCAAAGCTCCATACTATAATTTAAGTATAAACACATGTTAAAGATGCAAAAAATCTTAAATTATACACCTACATTAAACTTTTAAATCCCATAGAAACATATGTAAACAATTCAAATATGCCATTTTTACCTTCTCTAATAAAGAGTTTTTGTTTAATTTCAACTGAATATCAGCCTGAACATCATCATAAAAAATGGTAAAAACAGAACATTGAACATTCATTAATATCGTGTTGAAAGTAATGTCCCTTTGAACTGTATCTACCTTAATTAAAACATGCATGTATATCTGATGGCCACAATCACCATGTATTTCACTGTTACTTCAATTGTTAACCTCTACAAAAAATTCAATGAATAAAAATAACCAATAAAAATCCTGTAAAGTTTGAATTCAGATGCTACCAAATTTTGACAAAACAAAAATTTTCCCTTTTCCTTTAGGAATAATATAGCCCTGTTTTCATATTTAATAAAATGGTCTTTTGAAAAATCTCATTGCAAATTTATTTGCTGTAACTCGTTTAAAGCCTTTTTCTGTAACGATAAAGGAAAGTATGCTAGATACACTTACTGGAAATGTGAAGATATGATTGAAGCTTTAAATTTTCTCCTGGACAACATATATGTACGTTTCGGCGATAAAGTGTATCGACAGGTAGTAGGTATTCCTATGGGCACTAATTGCGCCCCTTTAATAGCAGATTTATTCCTATATTGCTATGAATCACAGTTTATGGCCAAAATCAGTAAAGACACGTCATTGTTACATTTTGTTGACACATTCAACAATACCTACCATTATCTTGATAATATTTTTTCATTAAATAATCCAGAGTTCTCTAAATATACTACCGAAATTTACCCAAAGGAACTTACTTTAAATCAATTTAACATAAACAGCAGTAGTTGTCCTTTTCTAGATTTAGACATTTCAATTTCTAAAGGGAAACTCCATACAAAAATTTACGACAAAAGAGACGATTTTTCATTTCCTATTGTTAATTTTCCTTTTTTAGACGGCGATGTTCCTTTGGCTCCATCATACGGTGTTTATATATCCCGCCTCGTTCGTTATGCCTGTGTATGTAGTGATGTCAGATTTTAACGACCGTAATCAATGCATCACTGGTAAATTATTAAGTCAGGGATTTCGTTACCATAAATTACTTAAAACATTTACTAAATTCTTTCATAGATACAAAGATCTGATTAGTAAATTTGGCTGTACCTGTAGAAAACTTATTAAAAACAGCATTTCACATCCTAAATTTTACATAAATATTGTACTAAAAGCGTGGAAATCACTATGTGATCCGTGTAAACTTATTGAATCTTTAAACAAACTTAAGAGTAAAGGTTATCTTATTAATGTTGTAATAAGATCTTTGAACATTGTTTTCATTGGCACTAACATCGATTTTGTCATCAACAAATTAAAACATAACTAAATTTGTATTCTTTTCGAATGTTTTTTGGGATGTATATATATACACATCCACGTTTATTTTCTATTTAGAAATTGTTTTATCTATATATAACATCATACATATTTATTATAAGGTTAAATCCTAACTATCCTACTGCCTGTCGTTACTTTTATTTTGGCATTGCACAAGTCATGTCTTCTTTGACTGTCCATGGCGTTAAAACACTAAATCCCTGCCTGGGATGTGTTTTAATTGATTTTAGTCTCTGATGCATGATTTTTTATTATTAATTGTTTTTGGCTTTTAACTAGCTTTCAGTAACTGCGAGTACTCTCAAATCGTACTTTCGTGTTAATTTGACCTGTTGACACAATTTGTAATGCATTTCTGTTATTCATTGTTACTTATTTTTTGTTATATCTCGTCTTACAATTTTTAATATATACTGCCTTTGATAAGTAATTAGTATGATGATAAATTTTCACTTCTGTACTCGTACTATGAACAACAAACTTATTTTGTAAAAAATGTTTTGGTACTCCTAACAACAAAATTATATAAGTTATCATGCTTTGACCCAACTAACATGATTATTTAGACAGTGTCGAAAATTGTTGAACGGTGAGGGCGAAAGCCCGAACCGTTCAACAATTTTGTACACTGTCAATCAATTTTAAAATAAGGATAGTTTCTATAGTCTCCCAATCATCCATCCTGTAATTTTAAAACGTTTTGCCTTGCATTAAATAATATTTGAAAATTGGCCAATCTGAAGAAAAAAAAATGCCTCTGGTGGCCATGTTTTTAGTTCAATCAAAACCAATCCTTTTTAAGTTTGGTTAAAATTGACTATGTTTGAATTAGATTGGTGGTTTCAGAAATTTAAAAAAAACCCCATAAATTTGCTAAAAAAAGAGTGATGACTTACACAGGCAATCAAACTTTTGCCCAGAATCATTTGGAGTTTACTTGTCCATTTAAACTTATATTGTGTGGCAAACATTGTTGGTACATATTTCCCATTAAATCTCTTTGGAAAGTCAAATTTTCAACATCTTTTGTTAAACTACTAGGCCTTCACAGTCATTCTTTGATTCTAGTTAAACATTTTTTATTAACAGCTCACACACATGCTCCCGTTTGAAATATTTAGATTACTTTACTTTAAGGTTAGATGTAAAGTAGATTTTTGTAATGTTCATCTAAAGTTATTTTTTGACTTTTCACCTCACCTGGCCTTGAGGACCATGTGAGGTGGTACAATCAATAACATTACTTGAAGTCTTTCATTGCGATGTGTATTTCATCATATACTTTGACAAAATATTCCACTCTGAAACCAAATGTTTTTAAACTTGGCAGTTATGATGAATGGCATTAATTTCTACAAGAAATTATCATTCCTATTAAATGAAAACATGGCCACCAAGGCAAAAAATACAACATAGGGTTAAAACTGAGTTTTTTTAGCTTATATCTTAAAACGTAAAGCTAGCCCTGTTTTCATATTTAATAAAATGGTCTTTTGAAAATCTCATTGCAAATTTATTTGCTGTAACTCGCTTAAAGCCTTTTTCTGTAACGATAAAGGAAAGTATGCTAGATACACTTACTGGAAATGTGAAGATATGATTGAAGCTTTAAATTTTCTCCTGGACAACATATATAGTACGTTCGCGATAAAGTGTATCGACAGGTAGTAGGTATTCCTATGGGCACTAATTGCGCCTTTAATAGCAGATTTATTCCTATATTGCTATGAATCACAGTTTATGGCCAAAATCAGTAAAGACACGTCATTGTTACATTTTGTTGACACATTCAACAATACCTACCATTATCTTGATAATATTTTTCATTAAATAATCCAGAGTTCTCTAAATATACTACCGAAATTTACCCAAAGGAACTTACTTTAAATCAATTTAACATAAACAGCAGTAGTTGTCCTTTTCTAGATTTAGACATTTCAATTTCTAAAGGGAAACTCCATACAAAAATTTACGACAAAAGAGACGATTTTTCATTTCCTATTGTTAATTTTCCTTTTTTAGACGGCGATGTTCCTTTGGCTCCATCATACGGTGTTTATATATCCCGCCTCGTCGTTATGCCTGTGTATGTAGTGATGTCAGATTTTAACGACCGTAATCAATGCATCACTGGTAAATTATTAAGTCAGGGATTTCGTTACCATAAATTACTTAAAACATTTACTAAATTCTTTCATAGATACAGAGATCTGATTAGTAAATTTGGCTGTACCTGTAGAAAACTTATTAAAACAGCATTTCACATCCTAAATTTTACATAAATATTGTACT
The DNA here is from genome assembly GCA_017311375.1 of Mytilus coruscus. NCBI lineage: Eukaryota > Metazoa > Mollusca > Bivalvia > Mytilida > Mytilidae > Mytilus > Mytilus coruscus. The sequence goes on from CM029599.1 coordinate 90,015,768, forward strand.
AAAGCGTGGAAATCACTATGTGATCCGTGTAAACTTATTGAATCTTTAAACAAACTTAAGAGTAAAGGTTATCTTATTAATGTTGTAATAAGATCTTTGAACATTGTTTTCATTGGCACTAACATCGATTTTGTCATCAACAAATTAAAACATAACTAAATTTGTATTCTTTTCGAATGTTTTTTGGGATGTATATATATACACATCCACGTTTATTTTCTATTTAGAAATTGTTTTATCTATATATAACATCATACATATTTATTATAAGGTTAAATCCTAACTATCCTACTGCCTGTCGTTACTTTTATTTTGGCATTGCACAAGTCATGTCTTCTTTGACTGTCCATGGCGTTAAAACACTAAATCCCTGCCTGGGATGTGTTTTAATTGATTTTAGTCTCTGATGCAAGATTTTTTATTATTAATTGTTTTTGGTTTTTAACTTGCTTTCAGTAACTGGGAGTACTCTCAAATCGTATTTCGTGTTAATTTGACCTGTTGACACAATTTGTAATGCATTTCTGTTATTCATTGTTACTTATTTTTGTTATATCTCATCTTACAATTTTTAATATATACTGCCTTTGATAAGTAATTAGTATGATGATAAATTTTCACTTCTGTACTGTACTATGAACAACAAACTTATTTTGTAAAAATGTTTCGGTACTCCTAACAACAAAATTATATAAGTTATCATGCTTTGACCCAACTAACATGATTATTTAGACAGTGTCGAAATTGTTGAACGGTGAGGCGAAGCCGAACCGCTCAACAATTTTGTACACTGTCAATCAATTTTAAAATAAGGATAGTTTCTATAGTCTCCCAATCATCCATCCTGTAAGTTTAAAACGTTTTGCCTTGCATTAAATAATATTTGAAAATTGGCCAATCTGAAGAAAAAAATGCCTCTGGTGGCCTGTTTTTAGTTCAATCAAAACCAATCCTTTTAAGTTTGGTTAAAATTGACTATGTTTGAATTAGATTGGTGGTTTCAGAAATTTAAAAAAACCATAAATTTGCTAAAAAGAGTGATGACTTACACAGGCAATCAAACTTTGCCCAGAATCATTTGAGTTTACTTGTCCATTTAAACTTATATTGTGTGGCAAAGGTTGCAACATTGTTGGTACATATTTCCCATTAAATCTCTTTGGAAAGTCAAATTTTCAACATCTTTTGTTAAACTACTAGGCCTTCACAGTCATTCTTTGATTCTAGTTAAACATTTTTATTAACAGCTCACACATGCTCCCGTTTGAAATATTTAGATTACTTTACTTTAAGGTTAGATGTAAAGTAGATTTTGTAATGTTCATCTAAAGTTATTTTTGATTTTCACCTCACCTGGCCTTGAGGACCATGTAGGTGGTACAATCAATAACATTACTTGAAGTCTTTCATTGCGATGTGTATTTCATCATATACTTTAACAAAATATTCCACTCTGAAACCAAATGTTTTTAAACTTGGCAGTTATGATGAATGACGTTAATTTCTACAAGAAATTATCATTCCTATTAAATGAAAACACGGCCACCATGGCAAAAAAATACAACATAGCGGTAAAACTGAGTTTTTTTTTTGGCTTATATCTTAATGCGTAAAGCTATAGAGCAAAACTGACTTTTTAAAATTCTGCAAGTCAAGATTTATCTACCTGACATTGTCAAAAAAAATATGGAGTTTTTCCCTGTAAATAAAAGTCCATTTTTAGAAAATTTCAAGTTTTAGCTGTTATCTTGAAAATTAAAAGAAAAAATGATGATGTTTGCCCATTTTTTGAACCAATAGATGATCATAGATGTATTTGTCCCAGATTCTCTGGAACCTATAGATGATCATAGATGTATTTATCCCAGATTCTCTTGAACCTATAGATGATCATAGATGTATTTTGTCCCAGATTCTCTTGAACCAAAAGACGATCATAGATGTATTTTGTCCCAGATTCTCTTGAACCTATAGGTGATCATAGATGTATTGCTTTTTTTTAATAATTTTATAATAAATCAATCACTACGGACTCTGTGTTGCCAAGTCTTGAGCGGTATGCAAAAAATCACGTTGACCGACTTCTGAGGCCTGCTGAATGATCCCGACCACAATGGTAGTCGTCATATACCATTGTGTAGATAAATCAATTTAGATTTACGGCATAATAAGTTTAAGTAGGTTTGACAACCGAGAAATCGAAAAATAACGGAAATTCGGGACTGGGTGACATTTTTCAAAAATTTAGTTAAGTACCTTGTGTTATATTAAGGTATATAGGAAATTTTTTTCTGAGACAAGTGCCTGTGCTGGAAACTTCCTATTGTTAATTTTCCTTTTTAGACGGCGATGTTCCTTTGGCTCCATCATACGGTGTTTATATATCCGCCTGTTCGTTATGCCTGTGTATGTAGTGATGTCAGATTTTAACGACCGTAATCAATGCATCACTGGTAAATTATTAAGTCAGGGATTTCGTTACCATAAATTACTTAAAACATTTACTAAATTCTTTCATAGATACAGAGATCTGATTAGTAAATTTGGCTGTACCTGTAGAAAACTTATTAAAAACAGCATTTCACATCCTAAATTTTACATAAATATTGTACTAAAAGCGTGGAAATCACTATGTGATCCGTGTAAACTTATTGAATCTTTAAACAAACTTAAGAGTAAAGGTTATCTTATTAATGTTGTAATAAGATCTTTGAACATTGTTTTCATTGGCACTAACATCAATTTTGTCATCAACAAATTAAAACATAACTAAATTTGTATTCTTTTCGAATGTTTTTTGGGATGTATATATACACATCCACGTTTATTTTCTATTTAGAAATTGTTTTATCTATATATAACATCATACATATTTATTATAAGGTTAAATCCTAACTATCCTACTGCCTGTCGTTACTTTTATTTTGGCATTGCACAAGTCATGTCTTCTTTGACTGTCCATGGCGTTAAAACACTAAATCCCTGCCTGGGATGTGTTTTAATTGATTTTAGTCTCTGATGCATGATTTTTTATTATTAATTGTTTTGGCTTTTAACTAGCTTTCAGTAACTGCGAGTACTCTCAAATCGTACTTTCGTGTTAATTTGACCTGTTGACACAATTTGTAATGCATTTCTGTTATTCATTGTTACTTATTTTTGTTATATCTCGTCTTACAATTTTTAATATATACTGCCTTTGATAAGTAATTAGTATGATGATAAATTTTCACTTCTGTACTGCTACTATGAACAACAAACTTATTTTGTAAAAATGTTTCGGTACTCCTAACAACAAAATTATATAAGTTATCATGCTTTGACCCAACTAACATGATTATTTAGACAGTGTGAAATTGTTGAACGGTGAGGGAAGCCGAACCGCTCAACAATTTTGTACACTGTCAATCAATTTTAAAATAAGGATAGTTTCTATAGTCTCCCAATCATCCATCCTGTAATTTTAAAACGTTTTGCCTTGCATTAAATAATATTTGAAAATTGGCCAATCTGAAGAAAAAAATGCCTCTGGTGGCCATGTTTTTAGTTCAATCAAAACCAATCCTTTTTAAGTTTGGTTAAAATTGACTATGTTTGAATTAGATTGGTGGTTTCAGAAATTTAAAAAACCATAAATTTGCTAAAAAGAGTGATGACTTACACAGGCAATCAAACTTTTGCCCAGAATCATTTGGAGTTTACTTGTCCATTTAAACTTATATTGTGTGGCAAAGGTTGCAACATTGTTGGTACATATTTCCCATTAAATCTCTTTGGAAAGTCAAATTTTCAACATCTTTTGTTAAACTACTAGGCCTTCACAGTCATTCTTTGATTCTAGTTAAACATTTTTATTAACAGCTCACACATGCTCCCGCTTGAAATATTTAGATTACTTTACTTTAAGGTTAGATGTAAAGTAGATTTTGTAATGTTCATCTAAAGTTATTTTTGACTTTTCACCTCACCTGGCCTTGAGGACCATGTGAGGTGGTACAATCAATAACATTACTTGAAGTCTTTCATTGCGATGTGTATTTCATCATATACTTTAACAAAATATTCCACTCTGAAACCAAATGTTTTTAAACTTGGCAGTTATGATGAATGGCATTAATTTCTACAAGAAATTATCATTCCTATTAAATGAAAACATGGCCACCAAGGCAAAAAATACAACATATAGAGCAAAATTGACTTGTTAAAATTCTGTATGTCAAGATTTATCTACCTGACATTGTCAGAAAAAATATGGTATTTTTCCCTGTAAATAAATGTCCATTTTTAGAAAATTTCAAGTTTTAGCTGTTATCTTAGCTGAAAATTTAAAAAAAAATGATGATGTTTGCCCATTTTTTGAACCAATAGATGATCATAGATGTATTTGTCTCAGATTCTCTTGAACCAATAGATGATCATAGATGTATTTGTCCCAGATCTTGGACCAATAGATGATCATAGATGTATTTGTCCCAGGTTCCCTTGAACCAATAGATGATCATAGATGTATTTGTCCCAGATTCTCTGGAACCTATAGGTGATCATAGATGTATTGCTTTTTTTTTAATAATTTTTATAATAAATCAATCACTGCGGACTCTGTGTTGCCAAGTCTTGAGCGGTATGCAAAAAAAAAATCACGTTGACCGACTTCTGAGGCCTGCTACGAATGATCCCGACCACAATGGTAGTCGTGTCATATACCATTGTGTAGATAAATCAATTTAGATTTACGTGGGAATGTGTCAAAGAGACAACAACCCGACCACAGAACAGACAACAACAGAAGGTCACCAATAGGTCTTCAATGCAGCGAGAAATTCCGCACCCGGAGGCGTCCTTAAGCTGGCCCCTAAACAAATATATATACTAGTTCAGTGATAATGGACGTCATACTAAACTCCAAATTATACACAAGAAACTAAAAGTAAAAATAATACAAGACTAACAAAGGCCAGAGGCTCCTGACTTGGGACAGGCGCAAAAATGCGGCGGGGTTAAACATGTTTATGAGATCTCAACCCTCCCCCTATACCTCTAGCCAATGTAGAAAAGTAAACGCATAACAATACGCACATTAAAAGTCAGTTGAAGAGAAGTCCGAGTCCGATGTCAGAAGATGTAACAAAAGAAAATAAACAAAATGACAATAATACATAAATAACAACAGACTACTAGCAGTTAACTGACATGCCAGCTCCAGACCTCAATTAAACTGATTGAAAGACTATGTCTTCATCATATGAATATCAGGCACAATCCCTCCCGTTAGGTTAAGTATCATACCATCATAAAATATATGAGAAGAGCATAACCCGTGTCATGCCAACAACTGGTTTTAAATAAATGTGTTTAGTTCCGATGCAAAGACCCTATAAGTGAATCAATATTAAAGCCAAAATATGCAATCTTTAATGACCTGACAACAGTATCGTAACTATATCCCTTCTTAATAAGTCTATTTAAAGGTTTTGTTAGTTTCTGAGGTGAATACTGACATTTTAGTGCTTTATAAAGAATATTACCATAAAAGATTGGATGTGAAATACCTGAACGTATAAGAAGTCTGCATGTTGAGCTATATTTACGAATGATGTCCTTGTACCGATGATAAAATTTAGTAAACGTTTTGACTAGTTTGTGATATCGAAAACCCTGGTGTAATAATTTTCTGTAATACATAAATTTCTTTCGTTAAAATCTGAAACGTTGTTACATACACGAGCGAATCGTACAAGTTGAGATATATAACACCGTAAGATGGTGACAAGGAACGTCACCATCTAAAAATGGATAATTAACGATAGGAAATGAAAAATCATCAATATATTTACTTGAAATAAATGTTTTCACACTGGAATAAACTAATGCGGTTAAAACTGGGACAAGTGCTTGGAAGAAGTAGTTTTGAAAGATAAATACTTTTCTTATTGTTAACGAAAATTATTAATAAGTAGTCAATATATTAGTGTTGAAAATAAAACAAATATAGTCGAAATGCAGGCGCTTTACTTGACCGCTAAGAAAACAACGTGTCGCTGAAAGTTAACAGATCATAATTAATCCTAATAAAACAATAAATGTGCAATAAAAACAATGTTGGCAATTTCAGTTCATAATTAATCCCTATAACAAAAGTTACCTGGGTCTAATAAAATATAGCCACATTGTTTTGAACTTTTCTAAATTTCGTGTTTACACCTAAATTTCAATATGGCAGAAAGGCAGTTAAAGTTCCTACTTTTGTAGTTCTGATTGTAGAACTTTTGAACATATTTTCACGAAGTCATATGCTTATGCCACCCGAAGGCCATTATTAAGCAAAAACACCCCTGATTTTAATACAAATATTGCACATATAAATAGGAGTAAGCAATTTTATAGGAACAGTATGATTTATTTGAACCCTGCATGTGGTTTCCGTTTGTAATGAGAATGAGAATGAGATTTATATTCCACTTTTCACTGTAAAAGTGACAATAAAAATAGGCCAATCCAACCTATAACCTATAAATATGATTTTACAACAAACCGAAATCGCGTATCTTTTTCAATCAACAGTTTTAAGAAATTTTATGAATCATACTTGTTTTCCCAGCGTCCCGACGCTATTATCCTGAAAAAATTCAACCTTTAGATGTCATTTTTACACTTAAGCCGGGATTTGGTGATTAAAATAACTGTCAAAGATCGAGATATCTTTTATCATTAAAGTAATCGTGTTTACATTAGGATTAGAATGATCCCGACCACAATGGTAGTCGTGTCATATACCATTGTGTAGATAAATCAATTTAGATTTACGCTGGGACTATTATACTAACGGGACTGGAAACTCTTACACAATCAGTGTAATCATACTCAACATCACGGTCGTTAGAACGAGACTTTACCTGCGCGAGATTTATCGATACGCCATATTGTTTGACAGTGACAGCGTGTCTTGATCGTATAATCTTTGTAATTTGTTTTTATTTTTAATAGTTATTCGAAATGATAATCCTTAATGTTGACACGATTACTTTAATGATAAAAGATATCTCGATCTTTGACAGTTGTTATTAATCACCAAATCCCGGCTTAAGTGTAAAAACGACATCTAAGGTTGAATTTTTCAGGATGATAATAGCGTCGGGACGCAGGGAAAACAAGTATGATTCATAAAATTTCTTAAAACTATTGATTGAAAAGAGATACGCGAGTTCGGTTTGTTGTAAAATCATATTTATAGGTTATAGGTTGGATTGGCCTATTTTTATTGTCACTTTTAAAGTGAAAAGTGGAATAAATCTCATTCTCATTACAAACGGAAACCACATGCAGGGTTCAAATAAATTATACTGTTCCTATAAAATTGCTTACTCTTTTTATATGTGCAATATTTGTATTAAAATCAGGGTGTTTTGCTTAGTAATGGTCTTCGGTGGCATAAGCATATGACTTCGTGAAAATATGTTCAATCAGTTCCACAATCAGAACTACAAAGTAGGCCCTTTCACTGCTATTTCTGCCATATTGAAATGTAGGTGTAAACACGAAATTTAGAAAAGTTCAAAACAATGTGGCTATGTTTTATTAGACCACGGGTAACTTTTGTTATAGGGATTAATTATGAACTGAAATTGCCAACATTGTTTTATTGCACATTTATTGTTTTATTAGGATTAATTATGATCTGTTAACTTTCGGCGACACGTTGTTTTCTTAGCGGTCAAGTAAAGCGCCGGCATTTCGACTTTATTTGTTTTATTTTCAACACTAATATATTGACTACTTATTAATAATTTTCGTTAACAATAAGAAAAGTATTTATCTTTCAAAACTACTTTTTCCAAGAACTTGTCCAGTTTTAACCGGCATTAGTTTATTCCTGTGTGAAAACATTTATTACAAGTAAATATATTTTATATGTTAAAATAGTTTTGTTATTCATATATTTTATTTTTTTTTTTTTGCATTTAATTATTTTTGTTTTCAATTTCAAGTCCACCAATTTTAACGGTATTCTATAAGCTGACTTGTTCGCCGAAATCAATTGTTTACATGTACCGAAGGCTAATTAACCACGTGGCACGATAAGCTGTCAATCAAAACAAAAAATCAATAATCCGCTATCGGGACAATGAAATCTCAACAGATCGATCAGTTTCCAGTCCCGTTAGTATAATAGTCCCAGATTTACGGCATAATAAGTTTAAGTAGGTTTGACAACCGAAAATCGAAAAATAACGGAAATTCGGGACTGGGTGACATTTTCAAAAATTTAGTTAAGTACCTTGTGCTATATTAAGGTATATAGGAAATTTTTTTTTTTCTGAGACAAGTGCCCGTGCTGGAAACTGATCGATCTGTTGAGATTTCATTGTCCCGATAGCGGATTATTGATTTTTGTTTTGATTGACAACTTATCGTGCCACGTGGTTAATTAGACTTCGGTACATGTAAACAATAGATTTCGGCGAACAAGTCAGCTTATAGAATACCGTTAAAATTGGTGGTTGAAATTGAAAAAATAATTAAATGCAAAAAAAAAAAAATATGAATAATAAAACTATTTTAACAAATTAAATATATTTACTTGAAATAAATGTTTTCACACTGGAATAAACTAATGCGGTTAAAACTGGGACAAGTGCTTGGAAGAAGTAGTTTTGAAAGATAAATACTTTTCTTATTGTTAACGAAAAATTATTAATAAGTAGTCAATATATTAGTGTTGAAAATAAAACAAATATAGTCGAAATGCAGGCGCTTTACTTGACCGCTAAGAAAACAACGTGTCGCCGAAAGTTAAGATCATAATTAATCCTAACAAAAACAATAAATGTGCAATAAAAACAATATTGGCAATTTCAGTTCATAATTAATCCCTATAACAAAAGTTACCCGGGGTCTAATAAAAATATAGCCACATTGTTTTGAACTTTTCTAAATTTCGTGTTTACACCTAAATTTCAATATGGCAGAAAGGCAGTGAAAGTTCCTACTTTTGTAGTTCTGATTGTGGAACTTTTTGAACATATTTTCACGAAGTCATATGCTTATGCCACCCGAAGGCCATTACTAAGCAAAAAACACCCCGATTTTAATACAAATATTGCACATATAAATAGGAGTAAGCAATTTTATAGGAACAGTATAATTTATTTGAACCCTGCATGTGGTTTCCGTTTGTAATGAGAATGAGATTTATATTCCACTTTTCACTGTAAAAAGTGACAATAAAAATAGGCCAATCCAACCTATAACCTATAAATATGATTTTACAACAAACCGAAATCGCGTATCTTTTTTCAATCAACAGTTTTAAGAAATTTTATGAATCATACTTGTTTTCCAAGCGTCCCGACGCTATTATCATCCTGAAAAAAATTCAACCTTTAGATGTCATTTTTTACACTTAAGCCGGGATTTGGTGATTAAAAATAACTGTCAAAGATCGAGATATCTTTTATCATTAAAGTAATCGTGTTTACATTAGGATTATCATTTCGAATAAAAAATAAAAACAAATTACAAAGATTATACGATCAAGACACGCTGTCACTGTCAAAACAATATGGAGTATCGATAAATCTCGCGCAGGTAAAGTCTCGTTCTAACGACCGTGATGTTGAGTATGATTACATAGCCTGGGATCCTGGCTCACTATCGACGAAGTATTAGATTGGGTCAGGATGCCAGGCTAATGATTACACTGATTGGTGTAACGGTTTCCAGTCCCGTTAGTATAATAGTCCCAGGTCATATCCAATAATTTTTTGTTCTCACCTGAGGATTTCTGCAATATCATCTCTCTTCTAAAAGAATAAGAAGTATTTCTAATGTTATACTGTCATGTAGTTATAGAGGACATTGACATTTCTATAGTCATAGCTTTTAATCTTCTAATTTTAATATTGGTAAATCAGTAGATTTTCAAATGTATTTGTGCCGTCGTCATAAATGAAGCGCTATATATATGCATGTTCCTGTATTTTTTCCAATTTTTAGTACAGTTTTCTTCACAAAATGCAAAACTACTGGACAATAATTAAAATTAGACATAATAAATGAATAAAAATAAATAGTTAACCTCCCAATTTTGATAAATGTTTTCCAAAGCGTTTTTATACAGTTCAGTTTCTTGTATATTCCTCCATTAATTGTGGAGCACTACCCATAGGGTATAATTGTAGCAACTATATACACCTTAAGATATAAGGAAGCATTTAATTATGTACAAATGACTGAATTTAGGCAATAATAATTACTAAATAATTAATATCATAATTAATTCATAGGATTGTCTTCATAAAATTTTACAAATAATATTCATAATGTGCTGAGGTGTAAGAACAAGTTAAGTAAGAACTGGATATATTTACAGATAAGAATTTAGTTTAGGTGATCTTGAATTTAAACTTTCTTGTATTAGTTAGTTAATGGTGCTATACATACATCAGAATTTATAATGAAAAGGTTATTTTATAAGACTTATGTATAAGGGTTGGGGTTTGGAACAATTCAACATATATACACAAGTTTTCCTTCACAGTTTAAAATTACCTTATTTGGGATCTTGTCATTATTCTTTACAGGTACTTGATATCTTAAAACATTGCAAAAAATTTTTAGTTAAATTTAGGTCCTAATAAGTCATAAAATGGAAGATGGTAAATTAGGGAACTATTCTATTTTTAATAAGTTTACTTATACTGTACTTGTGTTCAAGTTTTTATCCTTTTTGTGCGCAGCATGTGCATCTCATAGCACATATTTCTAGCCAGAGTTTCAATGTTTTCATACACAGTTGAGTAACAGTTTATATCCTTGCTAGTACAGTCCATTATGAGCTGCAGTAAATTCCCTTGTTGTATGATCTTCTTGTATGTTGAGGTATCAATTTCATTCATTGTCTGTTCGATTTTTGAGCAATATTTAGATCTTATTTGCTCCAGTTCTTTGCAGCGTAGAATAAAATGTTCTAGATCTTCATTTTCCTGTTCACATTCAATTGCCTTGATGCATTCCTACCGTAAGTTAAAACAGAAATATCAACATCAAATTTAGGTTGATAATTAATTGTCACACCGGAGTTTGGCTTCATTTTCACATTCAATTTTATTTTGTTTTATCCGAATTAAATTATACGTTCTGAATATGCATTTCCCAAATAGCAATTATAGCTTGAAATTTCCCGGGGGCAGGACCTTTTTCGGGACGTCGGGATCGGCCATTTTTTAATTCGCGAAATCGGGACGCCTACAATTTAACTCCAGGATTTCGGGGAAAATTGTGAACGAGATTCGGGATTTTTGCTTGTTGGGATGACAATTTTCCTTAAATTCTTCCAAAAAGCACAGAACCTTACAGCTGGGAACAGTATCAATATATATATATATATGTTCCTGCTTACCGTGATTGAAAGATTTTTATTCTGATAATTAATCCTAATAAAACAATAAATGTGCAATAAAAACAATGTTGGCAATTTCAGTTCATAATTAATCCCTATAACAAAAGTTACCTGGGTCTAATAAAATATAGCCACATTGTTTTGAACTTTTCTAAATTTCGTGTTTACACCTAAATTTCAATATGGCAGAAAGGCAGTTAAAGTTCCTACTTTTGTAGTTCTGATTGTAGAACTTTTGAACATATTTTCACGAAGTCATATGCTTATGCCACCCGAAGGCCATTATTAAGCAAAAACACCCTGATTTTAATACAAATATTGCACATATAAATAGGAGTAAGCAATTTTATAGGAACAGTATGATTTATTTGAACCCTGCATGTGGTTTCCGTTTGTAATGAGAATGAGAATGAGATTTATATTCCACTTTTCACTGTAAAAGTGACAATAAAAATAGGCCAATCCAACCTATAACCTATAAATATGATTTTACAACAAACCGAAATCGCGTATCTTTTTCAATCAACAGTTTTAAGAAATTTTATGAATCATACTTGTTTTCCCAGCGTCCCGACGCTATTATCCTGAAAAAATTCAACCTTTAGATGTCATTTTTACACTTAAGCCGGGATTTGGTGATTAAAATAACTGTCAAAGATCGAGATATCTTTTATCATTAAAGTAATCGTGTTTACATTAGGATTATCATTTCGAATAAAAATAAAAACAAATTACAAAGATTATACGATCAAGACACGCTGTCACTGTCAAAACAATATGGCGTATCGATAAATCTCGCGCAGGTAAAGTCTCGTTCTAACGACCGTGATGTTGAGTATGATTACACTGATTGGTGTAACGGTTTCCAGTCCCGTTAGTATAATAGTCCCAGGTCATATCCAATAATTTTTGTTCTCATCTGAGGATTTCTGCAATATCATCTCTCTTCTAAAAGAATAAGAAGTATTTCTAATGTTATACTGTCATGTAGTTATAGAGGACATTGACATTTCTATAGTCATAGCTTTTAATCTTCTAATTTTAATATTGGTAAATCAGTAGATTTTCAAATGTATTTGTGCCGTCGTCATAAATGAAGCGCTATATATATGCATGTTCCTGTATTTTTCCAATTTTTAGTACAGTTTTCTTCACAAAATGCAAAACTACTGGACAATAATTAAAATTAGACATAATAAATGAATAAAAATAAATAGTTAACTTCCCAATTTTGATAAATGTTTTCCAAAGCGTTTTATACAGTTCAGTTTCTTGTATATTCCTCCATTAATTGTGGAGCACTACCCATAGGGTATAATTGTAGCAACTATACAATTAAGACATAAGGAAGCATTTAATTATGTACAAATGACTGAATTTAGGCAATAATAATTACTAAATAATTAATATCATAATTAATTCATAGGATTGTCTTCATAAAATTTTACAAATAATATTCATAATGTGCTGAGGTGTAAGAACAAGTTAAGTAAGAACTGGATATATTTACAGATAAGAATTTAGTTTAGGTGATCTTGAATTTAAACTTTCTTGTATTAGTTAGTTAATGGTGCTATACATACATCAGAATTTATAATGAAAAGGTTATTTTATAAGACTTATGCATAAGGGTTGGGGTTTGGAACAATTCAACATATATACACAAGTTTTCCTTCACAGTTTAAAATTACCTTATTTGGGATCTTGTCATTATTCTTTACAGGTACTTGATATCTTAAAACATTGCAAAAATTTTTAGTTAAATTTAGGTCCTAATAAGTCATAAAATGTAAGATGGTAAATTAGGGAAATATTTTATTTTAAATAAGTTTACTTATACTGTACTTGTGTTAAAGTTTTATCCTTTTGTGCAGCATGTGCATCTCATAGCACATATTTCTAGCCAGAGTTTCAATGTTTTCATACACAGTTGAATAACAGTTTATATCCTTGCTAGTACAGTCCATTATGAGCTGCAGTAAATTCCCTTGTTGTATGATCTTCTTGTATGTTGAGGTATCAATTTCATTCATTGTCTGTTCGATTTTTGAGCAATATTTAGATCTTATTTGCTCCAGTTCTTTGCAGCGTAGAATAAAATGTTCTAGATCTTCATTTTCCTGTTCACATTCAATTGCCTTGATGCATTCCTACCGTAAGTTAAAACAGAAATATCAACATCAAATTTAGGTTGATAATTAATTGTCACACCCGGAGTTTGGCTTCATTTTCACATTCAATTTTATTTTGTTTTATCCGAATTAAATTATACGTTCTGAATATGCATTTCCCAAATAGCAATTATAGCTTGAAATTTCCTGAGGGGAGGCAGGACCTTTTTCGGGACGTCGGATCGGCCATTTTTAATTCGGGAAATCGACGCCTACAATTTAACTACAGGATTTCGGGAAAATTGTGAACGAGATTCGGATTTTGCTTGTTGGGATGACAATTTTCCTTAAATTCTTCCAAAAATAGCACAGAACCTTACAGCTGGGAACAGTATCAATATATATATATATATATGTTCCTGCTTACCGTGATTGAAAGATTTTTTATTCTGGATTCACGGATCTTATTTGATCTTGATTGATTTCGTAAAAATGTTCATCCTCTTTAGAGTCCAATCATTCTCTTTTTATAATACACAAAGAACTACGACGTATTTTGGCGGCACAAAAATAATATATATATATACTAGTCAACAAAAGAAATGTATTTTCCATATATAATGAAATTGGATACACTGTATACCAAGGTAAATAATTGCTCAATTGGTCTAATATTTACAGAGTGTTATTTTCTTATCAAAACCATTTAAGGCAAATACGCGATTTTTTTTTTTTTTGTTGTTGCAATTTTTGTTATTTCAAAAATCGAATTTTCACCCAAAAATTCAAAAATCGATATAAGAACTTAAAAATTTAAACTTAAACATGGTCTGCTTTAAATTTTGAATGCCTTTGCAGATATTTGAATACTTAATTCTCATCTTCGAAATTAAGTGCCGACTTATGTCATCATTTTCCGCAAAATAAATTTGACCCCTGTGTTCAATAACACGCGTATTTTCTCACTTTCCAATTTGGTCAGATTCTTTTAATCATATGCATTTGCTATTCAAATGAATGTTTTTCGTTGGATAATTTAACAGTTTTTCCTATTTATTATATTTTATGATCAATTGGAGTTCAAACTTGTGTATCGTTACTTTTGTTGACTAGTATATATGACCCAAGATAAATATAAACTGCGATCATTGATCTTATTCTCCAATGACTCTTCCATTACACCATTCTACAAAGAAAGAGTCAACATCTTTCTTGACGAAGTGGAAAAAAATACAAAATTCCCTGACTTAGAGAATTCAATACTCCAGGTGAAGGAAATAAACAAACTGACAGAAATCTTTTCCATCAATACACAACAGCATTGGGAAAATGAAAGAGATCTTTTCCAAGAAGAATCGTCAGTTTTGTTAGGTACTACACTAATGCCAAAATACGATATTTGTATTTTTATGAACGAAGTCTACATGATTTTAATTTCACTCTCTTTTCGCTTTAGCCTTCATTTTTTTGGCACACGAAGACCCAAACTACGATTTTAATTCAGTCAGAATATTATAGGATTAAATCCGATTTTGTATGAGTTTATGGATGTGTAATTCGGCCGACTCACTCACACTACTTATATATACTCAAATTGTCAGAATATTATAGGATTAAATCCGATTTTGTAGGAGTTTATGGATGTGTAATTCGGCCGACTCACTCACAATACTTATATATACTCAAATTGTCAGAATATTATAGGATTAAATCCGATTTTGTATGAGTTCATGGATGTAATTCGGCCGACTCACTCACACTACTTATATATACCCAAATTGTCAGAATATTATAGGATTAAATCCGATTTTGTATGAGTTTATGGATGTGTAATTCGGCCGACTCACTCACAATACCTATATATACTCAAATTGTCAGAATATTATAGGATTAAATCCGATTTTGTATGAGTTTATGGATGTGTAATTCGGCCGACTCACTCACAATACTTATATATACTCAAATTGTCAGAATATCATAGGATTAAATCCGATTTTGTATGAGTTTATGGATGTGTAATTCGGCCGACTCACTCACAATACTTATATATACTCAAATTGTCAGAATATTATAGGATTAAATCCGATTTTGTATGAGTTTATGGATGTGTAATTCGGCCGACTCACTCACACTACTTATATATACTCAAATTGTCAGAATATTATAGGATTAAATCCGATTTTGTAGGAGTTTATGGATGTGTAATTCGGCCGACTCACTCACAATACTTATATATACTCAAATTGTCAGAATATTATAGGATTAAATCCGATTTTGTAGGAGTTTATCGATGTGTAATTCGGCCGACTCTCTCACACTACTTATATATACTCAAATTGTCAGAATATTATAGGATTAAATCCGATTTTGTAGGAGTTTATCGATGTGTAATTCGGCCGACTCACTCACACTACTTATATATACTCAAATTGTCAGAATATTATAGGATTAAATCCGATTTTGTAGGAGTTTATCGATGTAATTCGGCCGACTCACTCACACTACTTATATATACTCAAATTGTCAGAATATTATAGGATTAAATCCGATTTTGTAGGAGTTTATCGATGTGTAATTCGGCCGACTCACTCACACTACTTATATATACTCAAATTGTCAGAATATTATAGGATTAAATCCGATTTTGTAGGAGTTTATGGATGTGTAATTCGGCCGACTCACTCACACTACTTATATATACTCAAATTGTCAGAATATTATAGGATTAAATCCGATTTTGTAGGAGTTTATGGATGTGTAATTCGGCCGACTCACTCACACTACTTATATATACTCAAATTGTCAGAATATTATAGGATTAAATCCGATTTTGTAGGAGTTTATGGGTGTGTAATTCGGCCGACTCACTCACACTACTTATATATACTCAAATTGTCAGAATATTATAGGATTAAATCCGATTTTGTAGGAGTTTATGGATGTGTAATTCGGCCGACTCACTCACACTACTTATATATACTCAAATTGTCAGAATATTATAGGATTAAATCCGATTTTGTAGGAGTTTATCGATGTGTAATTCGGCCGACTCACTCACACTACTTATATATACTCAAATTGTCAGAATATTATAGGATTAAATCCGATTTTGTAGGAGTTTATGGATGTGTAATTCGGCCGACTCACTCACACTACTTATATATACTCAAATTGTCAGAATATTATAGGATTAAATCCGATTTTGTAGGAGTTTATGGATGTGTAATTCGGCCGACTCACTCACACTACTTATATATACTCAAATTGTCAGAATATTATAGGATTAAATCCGATTTTGTAGGAGTTTATCGATGTGTAATTCGGCCGACTCACTCACACTACTTATATATACTCAAATTGTCAGAATATTATAGGATTAAATCCGATTTTGTAGGAGTTTATGGATGTGTAATTCGGCCGACTCACTCACACTACTTATATATATACTCAAATTGTCAGAATATTATAGGATTAAATCCGATTTTGTAGGAGTTTATGGATGTGTAATTCGGCCGACTCACTCACACTACTTATATATATACTCAAATTGTCAGAATATTATAGGATTAAATCCGATTTTGTATGAGTTTATGGATGTGTAATTCGGCCGACTCACTCACACTACTTATATATATACTCAAATTGTCAGAATATTATAGGATTAAATCCGATTTTGTATGAGTTTATGGATGTGTAATTCGGCCGACTCACTCACACTACTTATATATATACTCAAATTGTCAGAATATTATAGGATTAAATCCGATTTTGTATGAGTTTATGGATGTAATTCGGCCGACTCACTCACACTACTTATATATATACTCAAATTGTCAGAATATTATAGGATTAAATCCGATTTTGTATGAGTTTATGGATGTGTAATTCGGCCGACTCACTCACACTACTTATATATACTCAAATTGTCAGAATATTATAGGATTAAATCCTATTTTGTAGGAGTTTATGGATGTGTAATTCGGCCGACTCACTCACACTACTTATATATACTCAAATTGTCAGAATATTATAGGATTAAATCCGATTTTGTA
Source organism: Mytilus coruscus (assembly GCA_017311375.1). NCBI lineage: Eukaryota > Metazoa > Mollusca > Bivalvia > Mytilida > Mytilidae > Mytilus > Mytilus coruscus. The sequence continues at coordinate 90,033,329 of CM029599.1, forward strand.
GGAGTTTATGGATGTGTAATTCGGCCGACTCACTCACACTACTTATATATACTTCGGCCGACTCACTCACACTACTTATATATACTTCGGCCGACTCACTCACACTACTTATATATACTTCGGCCGACTCACTCACACTACTTATATATACTTCGGCCGACTCACTCACACTACTTATATACATACTCAAATTGTCAGAATAGTTCAACTGAACAATTGACATCGCCTATTTTTTCCTCGTATTCTGAATTACATTTCTTATTTCTTAATTACATAGTCACACATGACATGTGGAAAATCCTTTTGATCTTACCGTGGTATAATCTGGATAATGCACAGCTCAAGGGTGTATTAACTACCTCATTAATAATTAATAATGCACAAATCATGTGTACTTTAAGCAACATATTAAACGAGTAAATTCCATTTTGAATAAGAGAGTCGGAACCTTATTTGATTCTTATCTTGACTGATTCAAGAATTTATCGACAAAAAAATGATACCCCGAGGACGACATGTATCAATCAAACAAACAAAAAATGAGGTACAAGCTGCATGGGTGGCAATAAACTGGATCGATCTGTGTTTCTAGATTGTCCTATTGAGATCTATTGAGGCATGCTCGTACACAATAATTTGAAACTGAAGTCAACAGCTCATATAAATGGGGGCAAGGGGTTTAACTGTTATGCTGTTTTGGGGTAATTTAATTCTTTGTTATCTGTTATTCTGAACATGTATTTGCTGTTAGCTGTTATTGTCTTATTCCTTGTTAGCTGTTATAGGACTATTATTTTTTTTTGTTATCTGTTATTGTGAGTATGTATTTCCTGTTAACTGTTATTGAAAATTGGAATGTTAGAAATTTTTGACAGCCAATCTTCAGTAGAAATTGAAGATTGTGACTTGGATGGAGAGTTGTCTCATTGGCACTCATACCACATCTTCTTATAACTATTGGGGTCTTTCCACTGATAATGTGGTGGTCCTGTATTTGCAGAAGGATTTCAGTAACATACATCACATCAATGAATTCTAGTCAAATCGGCACCTGGTCAAATCAGCACCTAGTCAATTTGGCACCTGGTTAAATCGGCACCCGATGAAGTAATTTTGGCACCCATGTTACATATGTTTAATATATTTTTCAGTATTTTGAACAAAAAGATTAAAATAAAGAAGGGGTTATCCAAATATTGACTTATTTACATTTTTGGGGTTTCTGTATGTAGTTTTTCGTTCAATTTAATGTGTATTTAAGGTATTGGATTTTTTTATGCATGCATTTTGAATGACTGTTGGTTTAATGCTGTTTGAAGTTTCCTGAAAAACCACCTTAATTGCTAACAATTTTCCATGCGAGTTTGACGGCCTGGGACATTTGCGCTTTTACATAGGACGTTTGCACTTTTTTAAATGGACATTTTCGCTTCAATTCATAGGACATTTGCGCTTTTACAATATTTAAGATATAGAGTTAGAGCTGATGAAGTTTTCTATGATTTTGATATAATTTGTCCCAAAAGTAGGACAACAGACTGTAAAATATTATTGAGAAAGCGCAGGAGGGATTTTTTTCATTTTCATTTATTGTCTAAAAGAAATGCACTACGAAATAACTGTGTTCTCGGACCTTATGTTGTACTGTTACACCACTGTCCCATGTTAGGGGAGGGTTGGGTGCCAACTAACATGTTTAACCCCGCCACATTCTGTATGTGCCTGTCCCAAGTCAGGAGCCTGTAGTTCAGTGGTTGTCATTTGTGGCTGTGTTACTAATGTTTTTGTTCATTGTATTGTAGTTAAATTGGGCCGTTAGTTTTCTCGTTTGATTCTTGTTTTACATCTGTCATTTCAGGGCCTTGTATAGCTTACTATGCGGTATGGGTTTGCTCATTGTTGAAGGCCGCATGATAAGCTATATTTGTAAATTTCTTTATCATTTTTTCTCTTTTTGAGAGTTGTCTCATTGGCAATCATACCACTTCTCCTTTTATACTTATTTACAAAATACAAAAATAGTTATGTATCATATTTTGAGCATGTGAGTGAATAGTGGCTTTGGGAATTACACAACACCTTTTGCTTTTAGCATTTACATTTAAGTGCTACTCCCCCTCTTTACATTTACATGAAAGAGAACCCTGACCACCAGTTTTCTTAAAGCTTTTTAACTGCTTCACATACATGACATAGCGAAAGTTGAAGTTCAGAAACTGTTGCTGCAAACAGAGATGTGTTATAATAATGTTGTATTGTTTATTTTGAAGATTGTTTCCTTTGTATATATTTGTTGTGTTTGTCACAGATCATGTTTTTGATTTATATGGCAATAAAGTATTTGATTTGATTTAGCAACTTCAATTTGATTTCTCGACAATTATCCTTTTAAAAATCCTACAGCTGTTCCAATATGGTACACAAATTCTCCATATTAAATAATTTCACAGAAGATACATGATTTATGTTTCACTTGGTGTCATCCAAATTGTCACCCGGGTCAATTTCTATTATATTATCAGAATAGACACTTGAGCCAATTTCTATAATATTATCAGAATTATTTGTACATGTAACTGGCATGCATGTATCAACTACATTTCCTGTCTTCATCTCGGTATTTTTGTATTTTATAACTAAGGTTTATTATGTGGTCATTGGATAAAAGTTCTATAGTGTTTTTTTTTATAACAAAATCCATACTATAAATTGCTTTTCTGAAAAGAAGTTCTAAAAATCAAATTAATATAAGGTGTCACTGGCTTCATTTTTCTTGAAAAATTAGAAAACAATACCAAACCACAAAAATTTAATGCCCTTGATTTAAAAATATTCCTTTAATAAAAACAGAAACTTGTAATTTTCTTAGTAAAATTAAACATCATCCATACTATAAATTATTGTACAAGTTTTAAGTGAATTTAAGTCGAAATTTGTACTAATTGTACAAATGTATATTTTTTTGGTGCAAATCATAATTTGTACAAATTATAACTTGTACACATCATCTATCAAAGGTGTTTATGTTAAGGTCGTATGGACATAGGCCTGTACTCATCAGGTATCCATATGTCCCTTTTTCTTGATTATTAAGAATTGTTCGAATGTGAATTTGAATTTTACGTATATATGGGGATTATATATTCCTTGTATCCCCATGCGTACATATTAAATTCATATCAATTATTTATTTAACAAAAAGGAAAACATATGGCAAGGGATTCCTGATGATGATCATAATTAAAATGCATATACAGGTCTCTGTTAAGACCTTACTAGGTCCATACAACCAGTTATATATAATAAGATATACTGGATTGGTCCTGGACCGTACTGATTTTAAAATTTCATTTACTGTTATCTGTTATTGTCCCTTGTCAATTCCTTGTTGCCTGTTTTAAGCCAAATCAATTTACTGTTTTGCTGTTATTGGAACCCCTTCCCCCATAAATAGCTTTATAAATAATAAACCAAAGGAGGGACATAATTGTTGTTTTAGCTACGAACACCAAAATACCATGGTGGCCGAGTGGTCACGGTAATTCGTCATAACTCGAAATGATAACTATACTCATCACTGACTATACTAGCCTGTCAGCATTGGGGTTGTAAGTTAGAATATGATCGCCTTTTTAAAAGCGGAAAGACGGCGTAAAGCCACAACAAAACCAAACAATCAAAAACCAGAATCCACATAGTGCAAAACAAAAAACTGGGGGAATTTATAAAATACATTTTTAAACTGTCGGTTACGGCTTACGGTTACAAAATACAAACTTCTTTCATTACACACATGCTACAAAGGTCATCCAGTTTCTCCAAGAGGGTCACCATTCATTGCTAACTTACAGTTTTATAGCAATAGATATTCAAAAGACATGTAATCCCATGGAAAAAGTATAATTGACATGTTTATCTGAGGTTAGAAGCCATGCTTATCATTTCAGGATTATCCTTTTGTCGGGATCTGGGATTTCAATGTTTAACTTGATCGGGAATTCGGGATTTGGGCAAATTAAGTTCGAGATTTCGGGATCAGAACCCCTCCTGCCTCCCCCCTCTTCCCTGTATGTGCTTTCATTATCAGAAAACCAATTTATAAAATCTGCACCGATCTGATTAAAATTATAAGATCTATCGTAACTCGACTACTCTTATGAGCATAGTGAAATCATAGATCTATATTGTAATTAGATTGGATCTTAACTTTCCCGCTTCAGAGTTTTAATCAGTTTATTAGAGAAGATCCTAGTGGGACACCTTTTCATATTTTTTTCAAGGAAATTTCAATTTCAACAGAAAACAATCATATAAACTAACACAGCAGCTGGAAAAAAAGTATTGACTGCTTTTTTCGAGTACTCTCTGATTTTCAACTAAGGTGATTTTTTAAAAATTTCAAACTGAGACTACTACTGTTATAGTAGTCTCAGTTTCAAAACTTTAGTTATTCCAAGGATTTGTATAGTTAATAACTAACTATACAAATCCTTGGTTATTCATAACAAACCCTTTCGAAAATCTACACCACCGTCAAGATGCTTAAAGGCCAGTATAAGTGCCTCCTTCAGGCTAACTATTTTTTACTCAAAAATATATATATATATAAGGTGTCTTTTTATAATGCATACACGACTAAAATTTCACATTAGACCTGTAATAGTGTTGTGATCTTAAAGTAATCGCTGATTAAGTTCACCCGTATCTATAAAACATGTAAAAAAATAAACATAAAAAACATTCTTGACAGTTGTCTTGGTTTTTCTTTTACAGTTGAATGCTTACAAACAATACAACAGGATATTGGTGACTTTATAGGTGTTTGTTCATGTCGATTCAGTGTTTATTTTATCTAGTAAAATTCTTTCTGTAAACCTTTTCATACTTCCCGGTATTTCGACTTTGTCCTAGTTTGTAACAGGTGCTCTCTGGGGCGATCTGGTTTCTTCCTTTATCTATTGGGGTAGTTCCAAGCAATACTATTTTCCCCATTGTTATCGTGTTTGGAATAATAACAAAACTATAACATTCTGTGTGACTATCATTTGTATGAACTATTTTGGGAGAAAAACAAACATTCTTTTTATTATAATCACCCCTTTTAAAATGGACTCGGCGCAACCAGAATAAACCAGTTTAATCTAACATTGCATCATCCTTGAAGGTCGTATAAGGAGAACTATCAAGGAGTGTTGTGAAGAAACAGACGTGGAGATCACTACAAACAAACTATCAAAGCACAAATTATGGCGGATGAAAGTACAGTTGATGAAAAGGCCCAGTTAAAACCCGAACTAAATGAATCAGCAGTCGACGATGATTCAAAATCCAACGATTCTAAAGCTAAATTTTTAACAAATGGAGGAGACGTAAAGGTGGAAGTTGAGACTTCGAGCTCTGGTGGGGTATCGTTCACTGGATTGGGAAAAGAAGAGCTTCTTCAGTACGCTAACGATCCATTCTGGAAGAAAGTACGGGTGATCTTGTTCATCCTTTTCTGGGTAGGATGGATTGCTATGCTGGCAGCTGCTATTGTCATCATTGTTCTAGCTCCACGTTGTCCACACAGACCAGATCTCAAGTGGTATGACAAACAAGCTTCATACCAAGTTTACCCAAAATCATTCAAAGACACCAATAAGCCAGGAAAAGCAGAACCGGGAGAAGGAGTAGGAGATTTACAAGGTAAAATTAAAATATGTATCATACCTAATGAATTTTTTTTTTTATTATTAATATTCTAATCATTAAATCAACCTCCCCAAATTATGCTTTAATAACAATTAATGATTTATGTTTACATTTTTAGACTCTTGTTGTACTCTTTTTATGTTGCTTAATATGTTTATATTGTATCCACCACTGTTTTATATACAGTAATGTTTTGTTCATACATTTCAAGTGCACTCTTGAAAGATGCACAGATTTTCAATATAAATATAAAGCTAAATGTTCTTGTAAATGATACAAAGCTGACCAATAGTTTTTTCATACCAAAAATTCACTAATCATCATACCTACAAAATGCTAGGACTTCTCAAAGGAACAGAATGGCCAGTCTGTTTATGTTTGAAATACATAGCTGGTCATTGCTATTGTAAGCTCTGATACTAAACATGCTAAACAAGGGAGGACTTGAATGTACATGTAACAATGCATTTTAAATATTATTTTCATGTTGTTCAATTTATTTATGTATTTAAAACAGGAATAATCTCAGAACTGGGAGATGGACATTTCAAAGATCTTGGAGTGGAAACACTGTACATCAACTCCTTTTATAAGAGTGGAGGTGTTGACAATGGTATGGATGTTGTGGATTACAAAGATGTTGAACCAAGTCTTGGAACCCTAGCAGACATCAGAAAACTGAGGAAAGAGACTAAAGACAAAAGTATGTAATCAAATGAATGATATCAATTTGTCTGTCGGTGGGGGTTTAATGTCCTAGTTTGTGTTCTCACATCTGGTATATATCATAAGTGTAGCCAAGTTATATAGGATGATGTAATAATAAATAACATATTTATTTATCCTGCTGAGATCATTATGTACTGAATATCATGATGTCACTTGTGTCACAATTTCCCCCAATAACTGATTGATGAAGACTATTCTGTTTACAGTATAAATTTATTTAAACTTGTGGGTCAGTTGACATTATTATTATCTTTGAAGACAAAGCTCAGTTAAATTTTTTTATTGGTGCACTTTAGTTGTGATTCTTCAGTTGCTTATACAAGGATCTGACAACACTGTGTTCTACTTTCTGTTTCTGTAATTATTACATCATCCAATGAATTTTCAGCCTTCAGAAAAAAAATTTTAAGCTTGCATCATTTATACTCAATACATGGGGATCCCAAAATGTCTTAAAACAGAAAATAGAATAACGTAGGACACAGGATTTGTATTTTATGTATTTGGTAACAGATAAACAATACAATAAGCATAAGCATGTTTCTAGGTTTCTACCTGTACCAAAAAGTTCTTTTGAGCACATGTAATTTGTGCGAAGAAAGAAGAGTCCAGACAATTACCATTGGTGCATTCTTATGTTTTCTATATGTGTGTATGGCTTTTTCTTATACATAAATTATTAAAGGACATAAATTTAAATCTTTATGACATGTTTGATGAAAGTAGTAAAAGTAATTAATTGATTGTATCATTGTAGTGAGACTTGTAATTGATTTCATTCCAAATCACACCAGTAGAAATCACACCTGGTTTGTGTCTAGTCAGAACAAACAGGATCCTTATACAGACTATTATGTTTGGAGACCATGTACAAAGGGTGGACAAATGCCAAACAATTGGGTATGGACTGAGTTTTTTTATTGAAATTTTTTTGTTGTGTTTTGAAATGGTTATTGTCACTGAAGAAGTGATATTCTGTTCATTATTGGACATTTTCAATTGATTCTGAGCCATAGAGCTTTTTACTTGGAAGAAACTATGAAGTATATACATACAATATATGTATGTGTTTAAAGACAATTCAGATATCAGAGAAATGGAGAGCTTTAAGTTACAGTTAATGTCTTGAAGGTCAGTAATATTTTTTGTCTTAGAAGCGATACAAAGTTTCAATGTTTGAATTTTCAGCTCCAAAAAATTAAACCCAACTTCATTGATTAATTCATTAGGGTACTTTTTTCAGTTGAGTGTTTACGGGGGAAGTGCATGGGAGTATGATGACCTTCGTGGTGAGTGTTATCTCCATACATTCCTCAAAGAACAACCCGATCTCAACTTGATGAATGAAGATGTTAGAAATGAAATGAAGGTATGTATTTCTGAAATGGAAATTCTTGGGAAAATGCTACCGTTTTAGTTTTAAACTGTTTTACACATATTTTTCATACAAAAGATGCAAGAACATTTAAGAAAGAAGACCTTAAATTTATAATCCCACACCACTCTTTGATTTGCCATTGTTTACATATAAGAATAAGAAGATGTGGTATGATTGTAAATGAGACAACTCTTTAACAAAGATCAAATAATGTAGAAGTCAGCAACTATAGGTCACCATACAGCCTTCAACAAAGAGCAAAATCCATATGCTGCATAGTAAGCTCTAAAAGAACGCAACATGACAAATGTAAAACAAAAACCAATGAGAAAACTAATGACCTGATCTACATGTATGTACAAAAAAAAGAATTGTGATATACAACAACAAATGACAACCACTGAATTACAGGGTCCTGACAGGCACCAGTCCAGACATAGAATGTGGTGGGGTACAACATGATTTCCAGCACCCAATCCTCCCCGATCATGCATGCTACTTATTCTTGCATATGCATGCATGTACTGGAAGATACAACTTTACCCCCATTGTAAGAGTCCATCAAAAGCAGTGTGGGCTGAATCACTTTGGATTTCTTTTAGTATTTCATATTTCTTTAAATTGGAATTAAACAGAAGGAATGATTTGGACAAAATTGGCTCTAACATGTCTAAAATCATAGGTACTTTGACATGCATGACATGACAATAATCTTTTTCAAATGGCATAACTTCACAAAATCTTAACCACTTGACACACACATGGAAACATATTATTCAGAGCACAACCCTCACCCAAAAACATATTTTAAAAAAAAGTTTTGAGTGAAGCATGTGATCTTTGATAATATCATATGAAAGGATTTTCTAGTGATTATAATGTAGAGCAAATTATTGAACCAGTGCATGCTTATATACTAAAACTAAGTCTTCTGTGTATGCAATAGTGTAACACATATATCCTTCGACAAATTTTACAAATTAAAAACTATGGGGAAAACATTATAGTATTTATCAAGTATCTATTTAAATCTTGCAGTAGAATATTTCAGTCCACATAATTACTGAATTAATTTGTTCAGGATGTGTTGAATTTCTGGTTGAAAGAAGGAATTGATGGTTTCCATGTAAGAAATGCAGAATATCTAGTGGAGAACATTACACTTGGTGATGAATCAGCCAGTGGAAGTGGATCTGTTTTGGTAGGTACAATGTATTACCAGAGTGTAAGATTATTATCTGATGGAAAACTTGACACTTGGTAATGAACCAACCAATTGAAGTGGATCTGTGATGGTACACATAGGTATTACTAGATTGTAAGATTAGTATTTGGTGGAAAACTTGACACTTGGTAATGAACTATCCAGTGGGTAGGTATTGACAGGACTGTAAGATTAGTATCTGATGAAAAACTTGACTTGGTAATGAACTAGCCAGTGGGTAGGTATTGACAGGACTGTAAGATTAGTATCTGATGGAAAAGTGGACACTTAACCAATGGAAGTGGATCTGTAATGGTAGGTATTACCCGATTGTCTGTAGTATCTGGTGGTCAGAGGTGGAGAATGGAACACTTCATGATGAACCTGTTAGTGGATTGATAAATAATTTTAGGTATTACCAATGAGTTAATAAGAATAAAATTTGTCTTAGAACACAACAATTGCTGATTAACTATTTGTTAGTAGAGGATCGGATCCATAGTAATCATATTAATTGTAGATCAATACAATAATGTCAATAGTAAATGTGGGATTTGGAAGCAAGTTTTGTAATGTGTTTTTAAACATTTCAAGACAATCTTAATACATATTTTCATTTGGATACATATATGTAGTGGTTTCTCCCTACTCTAATAAAATAATTTTGCAGTATGGCTATAAAGTATATGTTTATTTTAACAGAGTTATGAAAGTCTGATTCATGACCATACAACACATCAGCCTGAATCATTTGACTTACTACAGGAATGGAGAGCTGTATTGGAAGCTGCTGCTAATAAACCAGGAAGGGAAAAGTAGGTTAATTTTACACTCAGTTTTTATTTTTAAATTGAAGAAAATTCTAATATGAAATGTAATCAAACTGTTAATTTTCTTGGCAGTACTTCATTTCAAACCCCTTCATGTATGTCTATGGTTATTCTGTCAACAGGGAGGGGGATGGGGGGTTCAAAAAGATTTGAAGAAGTAATATTGTTTAATTATTTTTTTTAAATTTTGAGCACTGGCACACATTTTTTTTTACCTAGTTACATTTTCCTTCTTAGTTTTTTTATTATATGGCCGTCCCAAGCCAGATACAAATACTAATTCTAATATAGTAGAGTTTCAAATAACAGGGGTATATCCCAAATTGTTTGAATGATCACATCTGATTAGAAAATAGTAAAAATTGGAGTCACTTAATAACAATGGAGGAAAGTAGTATACTGCTTGTAAAGTTGTGATGCATGAATGTTACTGCAAAAGCATACTTGTTATTTATTTAGATGTAAAAGTACTTCTTCCAAAAATTGCATGAGAGAGTCATAAAATTAAATGTTTAAAAACAGAAATCTTCTATTGTTGCTATAAAGCAGGAGGAAGAAGCAAAGATTAATTGCCATCTTTAAACTGAAATGCAATGGTGCGAATTTGGGATTCATATGGAGAAGCGAAGTGCAGCACTACCATGTTTTCTGTCATACTGTTTTGTTTGTCATGAATTCAGTATTTCTTTTTGTATGTCTTTTTTTAGTAAAAATAAATAAATGTGCTTAATGTTTAATTGTTGGGCATCTGTACCTTTTAAAAGTATAATTCATTATGATTAAGCATGAATAATAGTCTCTTGGTGTTGAGCAAGCAACAATCAATTGAAACTGAAAACACCACTGAAATAGCTGTCGGAATCTCCTGTAGAAAAGGACCAAAAATGACAGGATTTCACCACTTGATGGTGTACAAAATGGATAGGCACCTTTGTTGATCCAATTAAAGAAGGTTTAATTTAACAATTTTGAGTAATTTTATAAATTAAAATTACAGGGCATTGATTGTAACTGTTGATGCAGATATGAACACAACTATGAAATACTATGAAACAAATGGCAAGAATGGTGCTACCTATGTCAGAATGTCACCAATAACAAATTACAATAAGAATGGACTTGCCACTCACCTCAAAGACAGGATACAAGAAGTTGCTGTTGATGATGCTCACAGGAAGATCTGGATGGTTAGTTTTATTTTATGTCAATTAGGGTATAACCTAATATATACCCTAATAGGGAAGGGAAGCTATCAAAAACAGAAGAACTAGATTGACAAGAAGTTTAGATGACATTGTTATTAATGTTATAGCTGAAACTTTAACGTGCCTGGTCATAAGTTTTGATTGGAAAAACTCTCACTACAGATTACAGCTTTATAGGTCAATTGGACAAAAAAAGTTACAAAATCAAGCTAACATTGTGTAAGTTATCATCCACAGTACATATAAAAAGTGCCAAAACAAAATGTAAATTTAAGGAAACATTATTTTTATTTTGAGTGAGTGAATTGATATTGAAGATCTTTTGATCAATAATCAGGTATTAATGGTGAATAAAAATATCAAGAATGATTAAAGCTACATGTGTTGTAATGAAGAATACATTACCAAAGAGACAAGCTTGCACATTACAGAAATGGAAATATCAAGATTAAAAAATTAAATATCTTCTTTTACATTTCTATTCTAGTTAGACAATGAAAACAATGATAGAATTGCCAGTCTGATTGGTGATGAGTATATAAAAGCTATGTTAGCAGTACAGATTTTACTTCCTGGTGTCTCATCATCTTACTATGGTGATGAAATTGCTATGAAGAATGGAGTTCCAGCAGCCGCAAGCAAGGATCCAGTTTCTAAATTACCTGGACAGGTAGGGTGAAATTTTCCATTATAGTGTGTGAAATATTGTAGGTGAATTGTTAATAAACATTTGATCAAATGAGACAAATTTGAAGACAATGTTATCTTATCTCTAAACACAAATGCAGTTTTATTTTTACAATTGTTACTGTTGTTATTTTCAAAACTCAAACTTGAAAGTGTTTTGGACTGTTGATATTTTGATAGGTCAATTTTAAACAAAGAGTTTAATCTAAATGTAATGGCCTTGAAAGGCATATGGAATTATGTCTTTAAATTTTGCAGTTTTATAATTTCCTTTGTTATGAATATTTTTTCCAATAATTCTGTATTGATTAAGAATTTTTGTATAATTATAGACAAACAGGGATCAATTCCGTACACCGATGCAGTGGAGTAGTGAACAACCAAATGCTGGTTTCACTGCTCCAACATTCATGCCATGGATTCCTTTGGGAGCAAACTACAAAACTAACAATGTACAGGTAAGTCTGGCAATCATAACACATTTTTCTTATTTTTATGCGGGTATGTTTTCTGATGAAGTCATGTTCAATTAATACAGGTAACAAATTTGATAACATGGTCGTATATATTCATTGTACTTGTGTTTTTAACTCAGAGATGTATTACTTGATATTAACACAATGAAAACAAAAAAGACATTATTTTGTGTTAGCTAGTTTGTCCAAAGGCCGTATAGTGACCTGAATTTGTTCACATCTTTGTCCTTTTATGTACTTGTGTTACTGGCAATCATGCCACATCTCCTTATTTTTTTTAGTAAAGCTTTAAATCTAGTAGTCTTTGTATAGTGATATTTAGTGCTCTAGTACATGTATATAATTTGAGAGACATATTAGTATCCATATTAAATTTTATATTGAATTGATGCCTTGTACCGGGTGTAAATGTATTTAGTAGACATATCATGAAATTTTCCCCTAAAGTTATTGCATATTTGATTTTCATTTTTCAGCATGCCAAAGCATACCACAGTGAATATAGTATAATGAACACTTTCAAACAATTAGTTGTACTGGCCAGTAATGAATCTATACAGTTTGGCAAGACTGTTGTATCTGTCTTGAAGGACAACAATGACATTTTCTGGATGACTAGAAAAGCTGAAGGATTCTCTGGGTACCTGGTTATCATCAACCTTGGAGATTCACCATTTGCTAGTAACTTCAAAGAGGCTAAAATTCCTAAAACATTGATGCATGTCTTCCATTCAGATGGCACACTTTTAGAAGGAACTATGGACCTCAGCAAGAGGGCAGTCAGTATTGCCCCAAAACATGTTCATGTCTACAAATTTGACTAGAAATCTTTTAACAGCATTTTTTTTTCTTCAAATTTGACTTTTTTCAAAAATTTCTGAAGTAATTTTTTTAAAAGAGATATTAAAACATGTAAATCTTTTGAAGTAATTTTTTGGATTTTGTCCTTATGAAAATCTAACAATTGTTATACAGTAAAAATGATGGTCATGTATGATGGCGTTGTGCTTGATGATGTGGTCTAATAATATATAACAGAACTTATTTTGTAGTTGTCTTTTATTATATGTAGTAAAGGCTTGCCAAATAATAGTTTCAATCTTCATGTGACCGTAGGAAATGGTCTTTAATGCCCCTACTACAATAGTTTGGAGGCATTATGTTTTCTGATCTGTTCATCTGTCCCATATCGGGTATTAAGTTTTTTGGTCCAGATAGTTTACCATGCAGTTGTGGCCTCATACTTTCAAATTTAGTACACATCTTCATTCATGATATGAACTTTTAAATCATGTGCCAAATTACAGATTTGATGGTGAAATCAGTATATTCATATGTTAAATCTTTTGGTTAAGGTAGTATACCATAAAGTTCTGGTCACATCTACTAGAAACTTAAGTCACAAGTGCATTATGATGTGAAGATTTAAGAATACTGGTATAGTTAGTTTTTACCACTTGGGTCGTGTTGTCATGATGTTCGGTTAAGCATCTTTCTAAAGTTCTTACCATCATTCTATTTAAAGTAAATGATGATCTTGAGAATTATTGTGATGAGGTATATAGATGTAATTTGAAGTATACCTCATAGTTAAATGTGTGGATGTTTTCTTTGAGTATTTGTTGGTTTTTTATTACTACTTATTGGTTTAGATTTCTTTATAGGCACTAACTACTTAAGTCTTCTGTTTATCTAAAAGTTAAAATACACTTGCATGGTGCACTTGAGTCAATGTCAACGTAATATTAATTGCATAATAATGTGTTGTTGTTATTTAGTTGTGTGTGTGTCAACTAGAAACTTAGTACACATGCATTATGATATCAAGAGTTTAGATTACTTTTATATAGTATTTACCACGATTACATTGTTCACTTATCATGGAATTGTGATAGTGTAAGCAGGGCATGGTGTCCCTTATTCTACCTTGCACTAGCAAAGTAGTCTCTATGCAGAAAATTATATGAGACAAAACAAAAACTTAACCAGCAAAATTGATCAGCAATTCAAGACCAACATGACTGAAACCATCAATCAACATTTTATTATGCTTATAATTTGGTATGCACGAGGTGTTTTGTCTTCATAAGACTTGTCAGTGGCACCTGAATCAAAACAGGTGGAAGGCAAAATCAATACTAAGTTGAGTATTGAAAACCCAAATTTCTGAAAAGTCTGGGGTTAGAAAAACCTTAGTGACACAGTAACATCAAAGATATCAGGCATACATAGGACTCTTCAGTGGCGCACAAATTAAAACAGTTGGAAATTCAGTCAGTCCCTGAACTGTTGAGGTACTTAGATCTATCATGAAAATTTTTCGGTAAATAGCAGATGTTTTTATGCCCATGCTGAAGCAGAGGGGGCACTAAGGTTTTTCTTATCCGTCTGTACGTCCCGTAATTGGTTTCCTTTCTCTAACTTTAGTTTGCATTGACCAAATGTCATGAAACTTACACATAAAGCTTATTACCACAATACAGAGATCAAGTTCGAATTTAGTTCGCAGCACTTTTACCATTCTTGAGGTATGTCGCTTTATAAATGTAATAATTGCTGAATTTATCGTTTCCGTTCTCTAACTTTAGTTTGCCTCAACCAAATGTTATGAAACTTGTACACAATGCTTATTACCATAAAACACAGATCAAGTTGAATTTGGATGGCGGAACTTTTACAGTTCTCTAGTTATGTCCCGTTATAACGTTATATGCAAGCGTGGGCATCATCTGTGTCCCATGGACAAATTCTCCTTTTATTTATATGCACCCGCCGTAGCGGAGGGTGCATTAAGTGTTACCCTTGTCCGTACATCCACAAAATTGGTTTCTGTTCTCTCACTTTAGTTTATTACCACAAAACAGATCATGTTTGAAATTGGGTGGCGTCACTTTTACCGTTCTTGAGTTATGCCCCCAATAAACAAAAATTGCTGAATTTTTCGTTTCCGTTCTCTAAACTTTAGTTTGCCTCAACCAAATGTTATAAAACTTATACACAATGCTTGTTACCACAAAACGAAGATTAACTTCGAAATTGGGTGGCGTCACTTTTAGCATTCATGATTTATGCCCCTTTATAAACATAAAAATTGCTGAATTTTTCGTTTCCGTTCTCTAACTTTAGTTTGCCTCAACCAAATGTTATGAAACTTGTACACAATGCTTATTACCACAAAACACAGATCAAGTTTGAAATTGGGTGGCGTCACTTTTACCGTTCTTGAGTTAAGCCTTTTATAAATGGAAAAAATGCTAAATCTGTCGTTTCCGTTCTCCAACTTATACACATATAATATATATCTCTGCCTCAACAAAATGTTATGAAACTTATACACAATGCTTATAATCACATTACGGTCTTAACTACGTGAATCCTGCATCTGTATGTGGAAGATGACTCATGCATATTTACAAGCGGGGGCATCTGTGACCCATAGATACATTCTCTATTTATTAATTGTTCATGCGTCAAGTGCATGTTTCAGAGATGGTATTTAAAAAGTAAAGTACAGAAAAGAAGCTTTTATCACTGTCAGATGTTGGGCAAAATAGATTTGATATTTTGCACAATAGCACAAAAATATGTGTAATGCTAAAGAGAATGCAGTTCTTAGAAAAAAATGCTCAGTCAGAGCAATCTATTAGGAACATAATCTTGTTTCCTCAATGCTCTTTAACTTCGTACTTTATTTGGCCTTTATAACTTTTTTGATTTGAGCGTCACTGAGAAGTCTTATGTAGACAAAACTTGCATCTGGCGTACAAAAATTTAAAGCCTGGTATCTTTGATGAGTATATCTGTAGCATGTTTTTTTCTCTCTAAAACTAATAGTAGATAGGTAAAGGTTTTTACAGCACTTTTGTTGTTGTTTCAACAGTCCAATGTTAACCTGCAACCAATCGATGCTCATCTTCAAAATTCTTGCTTCAGAATGGAAACATTAAGATTAATAATTCATGACTGCAAAAATAATATTTGACATCTAGTCTTAAATTTTAAACCTGAAACCAATCAACGCTTATTTAAAACTCTCGCTTCAGAATGGAAACATTAAGATCCATAATTCAGGTTCTGTAAAAAGGATATTTGACCGGATGCTCTTAATTGCAATGATTACTCAACAGAAAATCCTAATGGTTCTGGATCAACCAGATTCATCAGTTCAGAGCTATGCGTCGGACGGTATTGCTCCAAGAGTTTTCACAAAGGTTAATACAGCAATAGAGGTGTTTTAGAAATCATTAAATGCATATATGTGTGTGTGTGTACCTGGATGTTTGATTAATAAAAAGCAGTTACGTCAACAGTTGTGCCAAGCAGTTCAGCAACTAATGGTTCTGTGAATGATATCAGATTTGAATAATTCTCACTAATTCCTTCACAATGGATTTCATATCCGGGAGCACTGTCCGATCTTTAGAAGGGGCTTGTTCTCCCCCTTAAGAAGAACGTTTCATTCATATTCAGGAAGTTATTTATCCTAAAAAGCAAAAACATGCGGTTCCATCAACTCCTCTTTTGCAAATAAGCTAACCATAGATACTAGGATTTCTTTGGTCTTACATGCGCTGCTGCATATGAGCCCTTTACAGTTGTACCATCTTACCTCTGTTTTTGGCAACCTCACAGGATATCCATTTCATTAAAATTCAACATTCTCCGACGTTATTGAAACACTTGGGATTAGTGGGTAATTTAGGTTCAGGTCATATTTCAGAACAGTATCCAGTTCATTATCATAAGAAACATGTACAAAGTACATTCAACTTTGGCTGGAATTGAAAGCTGGTTGGAAAGCTCTTTTTGGTTAAGGGTCAGAATTTTCTAGTCACATTTCTACAGCAGTGGTTTACATCAACAAACAATGAGGGAAACTTTATCTTTGAGAAGTTTCAGTGGTGTCTCGAATAGGATACTGATCTTCATGCAGCCCATATCCCAGATAAAGTTGACTGTCCTCCAGAACGCTTATACCGGGGTCAAACTCTTGTGATGATCTCGGAATGTAGTCTGCATCATTTAATAGTCTAGAGATTCAAAATACTAAGGAATCCAAACAAAGACTTTGTTTGCCACAAGAAAGAATCGGGTGTTTTTCATCCAAGTTTCAAACCCTCTCGCTTTGCATACGATGATCTGTCGGTCAGTTGGGAAAGGATGTTTACATACGCCTTTCGTTCAGTTACTAGTATCTGGTTCGCAAAGTTTTATTGAAAGTGAAGAACGAGGATTGTTTGCCTTTGTCGGATTACATCCTAGTTTCCGGTACTTAAAAGTATATAAAATATACATCTACCGCTACCATATAGTGTTCCCTTCAACAAATTGAAGATAATGTCAGAGGAGGATAACTTACAAGAAGACATAGATTGATATTATCAATTGGCACTGGCTACGATTACCCGAAAAAACTAACAATAAGAAGGTCCGGGAACACAAACATGGGTCATGAATTTTAAAATAAAGTAGTGATATGGTCCAGCTGAAAAAGGTTAAAAATTAGTATGTCTGAAGCTGTCAAAAGAATTCAAGACCACCTTAACATAAAATTGTCCATATTTTGAGTTGGAGCTGATGAAGTTTTCTATAATTGTGATATAATTTGTCCCAAAAGTAGTATCTCACACTGTAAAAATATTATTGACAAAGCGCAGGTGCGATTTTTTTAATTTTCATTTATTGTCTAAAATGAATTCAATACGAAATAACTGTTCTCGGGCCAGAAATAATTACTTGTAGTACTTCCGAGACTAATTGCCGAAAGGTGTTTCCGGACAGTGACCTGTTTTCATACGGAAATTGAAGGTAACAATAATATCATTTTTTTATTGTTACCTGCAAAATTTAACATTCCCAAACTACTTCTCTTTTTTATGTGTAGTATCGGATACTGTACTTGTGCCATTGTTCCGTATACGCTGTTTTACATATTTGAACACATTTATATGATTAGAAACTTATATGAACCGTTGCACAATAGAGCTGTTGAGCTAATACTCAGGTTCCTCCTTCGAAAGCCTAGAGTGCTATCAGCTTTCTTGCATATGTTGTTTCTGTGCACATCTCATTTAAGGTTAGAGCTGATGGCAATCCCCGGATATTTTGCTGTTGTTACATGTTCTAAAGAGTGATTGTGTAATGTGGTAAGTGAAATAATGATTACACTTGTATGGGTGGAATGCTATTCTCCAAGTAGTTTCCAATGATGCCAATTTGTCAAGATCTTATTGTAATGTAATGCAACAGAATTTGATTTAATTGCCAAATATACTATGGTGTCATCTGCAAATGAACGCACGGTAGATACAAGACCAGTTAGAATATCGCTTATGTAGTACAGGAAAAGACTTGGTCCAAGAACTGACCCTGTGGAACCCCTGACTCGATTGTTACATACTCAGATTTTCCCTCTAGAACCACTGCTTGCTTGCGATTGCTTAAGAAATTTTGTATCCAGAAATTTGATTCTCCCTGTATTCCGTAATGGTGAAGTTTGTTAATGATAAGAGAATGTGAAACTTTATCAAATGCTTTTGAGAAATCCATGACCAACATATCTGTTTGTTTATAAATTGAAGTAACTGTGTTTCAAAAGATCGACCTCTTCGAAATTCATGTTGTAGGGATATAAGATGTTGTAATTATCTGTATGTTTCGTGATGTGTTTAACCACCAAGTGTTCTAGAAGTTGGCAACAAATACATGTGAGGGATATAGGGCGGTAGTTTTCAGGATTATATTTTTTCCCTTTTTTGTATGGGTATGGCAAGCCGTTCTCGTCAAAACTATGTTTAAACTTTCAAAAATAGGGCTTTGGGACGGCATATACATGTGACGTTATTAACCCATTTTCGGATCGAGTAGAAATATTGATAGTAGACACGTAGACACCAATGAATAAAATGCTCCGCAGGCGCAGCTTGATACGACCGCAGAGGTCGAACCCTGAACAGTTGGGGCAAGTATGGACACAACATTCAAGCTTGATACAGTTCTGAATTTGGATTGTGATTAACTATTTGAAACCGCATAATTTTCTGACACAAAATGAATGTGGTCTATAGCTAAGAACTTAAAAATTTGAAATTGGACATTCACCTATTATGGTCCAATATCCAAAATCTAAATACATGGTTAGATTCAGCATATCAAAGAACCCCAAGAGTTCAATTTTGATGAAATCAAACAAAGTTTAATTTTGGACCTTTTGACTTCAATGTGGACAAAGTTGATAACGGGCCCAAAATCAAAATCTAAATACATGGTTAGATTCAGCATATCAAAGAACCCCATATATTCAATTTTGTTGAAATCAAACAAAGTTTAATTTGGACCCTGATTTGGACCAACTTGAAAACTGGGCCCATAATCAAAATCTAAATACATGTTTAGATTCAGCATATCAAAGAACCCTAAAATTCAATTTTGTTAAAATCAAACTAAGTTTAATTTTGGACCCTTTGGACCTTAATGTAGACCAATTTGAAAACAGGACCAAAATTAAGAATCTAAATACACGGTTAGATTCGGCATATCAAAGGTCCCCAATAATTCAATTTTGATGAAATCAAACAAAGTTTAATTTTGGACCCTTTGGACCTCAATGTGGCAAAAATTGATAACAGGGCCCAAAATCAAAATCTAAATACATGGTTAGATTCAGCATATCAAAGAACCCCATATATTCAATTTTGTTGAAATCAAACAAAGTTTAATTTTGGACCCTGATTTGGACCAACTTGAAAACTGGGCCCATAATCAAAAATCTAAATACATGTTTAGATTCAGCATATCAAAGAACCCTAAGAATTCAATTTTGTTAAAATCAAACTAAGTTTAATTTTGGACCCTTTGGACCTTAATGTAGACCAATTTGAAAACAGGACCAAAATTAAGAATGTAAATACACGGTTAGATTCGGCATATCAAAGAACCCCAATAATTCAATTTTGATGAAATCAAACAAAGTTTAATTTTGGACCCTTTGGACCTCAATGTGGCAAAAAATTGATAACAGGGCCCAAAATCAAAAATCTAAATACATGGTTAGATTCAGCATATCAAAGAACCCCATATATTCAATTTTGTTGAAATCAAACAAAGTTTAATTTTGGACCCCGATTTGGACCAACTTGAAAACTGGGCCCATAATCAAAAATCTAAATACATGTTTAGATTCAGCATATCAAAGAACCCTAAGAATTCAATTTTGTTAAAATCAAACTAAGTTTAATTTTGGACCCTTTGGACCTTAATGTAGACCAATTTGAAAACAGGACCAAAAATTAAGAATCTAAATACACGGTTAGATTCGGCATATCAAAGAACCCCAATAATTCAATTTTGATGAAATCAAACAAAGTTTAATTTTGGACCCTTTGGACCTCAATGTGGCAAAAATTGATAACGGGGCCCAAAAATCAAAATCTAAATACATGGTTAGATTCAGCATATCAAAGAACCCCATATATTCAATTTTGTTGAAATCAAACAAAGTTTAATTTTGGACCCTGATTTGGACCAACTTGAAAACTGGGCCCATAATCAAAAATCTAAATACATGTTTAGATTCAGCATATCAAAGAACCCTAAGAATTCAATTTTGTTAAAATCAAACTAAGTTTAATTTTGGACCCTTTGGACCTTAATGTAGACCAATTTGAAAACGGGACCAAAATTAAGAATGTAAATACACGGTTAGATTCGGCATATCAAAGAACCCCAATAATTCAATTTTGATGAAATCAAACAAAGTTTAATTTTGGACCCTTTGGACCTCAATGTGGCAAAATTGATAACGGCATATATTCAAAAAATTACACACTGAGAATTTTAAAAATCACACTGAGATTTGAGAACCTTAAATAACACACTGAGAAATTGAAATTACACACTGAGAAATCGAAATTACACACTGAGATTTTATAATTACACACTGAGATTTAAAAATATGAAAAACGCACACTGAGAATTTAAAATTACACACTGAGATTTTAAAAAGACACACTGAGATGAAATAAATTGAAAAACACACACTGAGAATTGTTAATTACACAATGAGATTTCAAAATACACACTGAGATTAATATGCAATTACTAATGAATATTCATGAGATGAATAATTCAACAGATTAATATCTTGGTCTCCCGAACTCTTGTCATTACAATGAAATGCGGTTCCTACAACCAACATTCGTAATAAATTTCAAGACTTAACAAATTTCTTTGCTAACTCGTATTCATAAGTTTTTTGCCTATAATTCAGATTATTACTAACAGTATAAGAATCGGGATTTTTGCTTAAAACTGTTTAAGCATGGTCCCTTTTCAAAAGTTTTTCAACTGTTACCCTGATTTCGCAAGGTAATCTTTTATATTTTTGTTACGTATATATGCTATAATAGGCACTTGGGAAAAAAATTCACTGCATTGTTTGTATTTTTGCAGATTGTTCCAATGTTTTCTTATAATTTTAATAAAGTTTTTCACCATTTGGTTATATTTTGTAATGAGAGTAAGTAGGTTTTTTTTCTTGTTCTATTGGTCTTTAATAACGTAGTTTTTCTATTAGTTGTATTTTTAATGTTTTTTTATAAAACATTTAGCGCCAAATTGAAGGACTAGCGAGTTCTGTCCCCTAGTTGTTTTAAGCTTGTAATAGATTCAAATTAATTATGCTAATTAGATATGTGCGCATAAAAAGTGCGCACAAATCTCAGTGTGTAATTTTAAATTCTCAGTGTGTAATTTCAAATTCTCAGTGTGTGTTTTTCAGTTTATTTCATCTCAGTGTGTCTTTCTGAAATCTCATTGTGTAATTTTCAATTCTCAGTGTGTAATTTTCAATTCTCAGTGTGTAATTTTCAATTCTCAGTGTGTAATTTTCAATTCTCAGTGTGTGTTTTTCATTTTTTGTAATCTCAGTACGTTTTTATGAAATTTCAGTGTGTAATTTTTAATTCTCAGTGTGTGTTTTTAGGTTTTTTAATCTCAGTGTGTTTTTCTTTAATTCTCAGTGTGTAAATTTTTCGAAAAATGGTTTAAACATAGTTTTGACGAGAATGGCTTGCCATATATGGGGCCCTTTTGTATACAGGTGAGACATGGGCAGTTTTCTGGTCATCTGGAACAATACCTGTTTTAACTTTCAAAAATGATGGTAAGTATTTATGCAATGCTATACCATTTCGAAGAGGTAAGATAGGGCTTTGGGACGGCATATACATGTGACGTTATTAACCCCATTTTCGGATCGAGTAGAAATATTGATAGTAGACACGTAGACACCAATGAAAAATTACAGCCCCTTGCAGCACAACAGTTGAGAGTGCATCTATATCGAGATAATATTTTATCAGATTTGTGGATAGCGCATATTATTGTGTAAAATAAGTTTGGGAAATGCCTTGAAACCAAAGAAACCAAATGTAAAAGAGCGAATGCCATAAACGATCATAAACACTTCGACATAAATACTGAAAAAAAATACTCCATCGCAACACACGTTTAAATAAAACTTGTTCTATAAGATAAGATAAGATAAGATAAGATAAGATAAGATAAGATAAGTTATATTTTCCAAATTAGGTCCCCAGGGGGGCATATACACATAACATATATAATTGATACAACATACAGTATTTTACATGACATTCATATAATAAACTTCAACTATTGAAATAAAGTCATACAGGTATTATATGTTAAATAAAAAGTATTTAAGAGTTGCTACTCCAGAGATGTGGCAAACTTTTTTTTTCTCACTTGATTTTAAAATATTTTGCTGGAAATGTATAAATATAAATATAAATGATTGTTTAGCTGCAACAGACACCAAGGGACGATGCTCTAGGATTGTGAGCTTAAAAGCTCTAACAATCCTCCTCGTATCTGATGCAGAAAAACAAACACAAATGCAAAAAAAAAGTTCATGTGTATTCACAGCAAATAAAGTATACTGCAGTAATAGGTATTGAGAATAGTGTAGGTTTCCCTACTGCAACAGACACCAAGGGGCGGTACTCAAGGAGCTGTGTTATTTACACAGTCCTTCTCGTGTCTGAAGCAGACAAGAAAGCCAAAAAATTTACAATTTTTCGAAATAAATTTACATGCTGCAGTGAGAATTGACTTATCTTCTGTGTTCATAAGCCATATCAGTTTATCTCTTGCGTTAAGAGTTAAAAAGTTGGGGCAACTTTTAGTTATCTCTTGAAATAGATGAATGCGGTCATCATTAAATTTAACACAATGGAATAGAAAATGATATTCATCCTCCACATCTCCGGAGTTACAACGAGTACAAGTTCTGTCATTTAGGAGAGTACCCTGATACCTTCCGGACTCAATTCTTAAGTGGTGTGATGAAATTCTGAGCTTTGTTAAGCTTCGTCTCTGTTCAAAATTCCTTATAATGGAAAGATATTTTTCTCTTCCAAAAACTGATTTAAATGTAACATAAGTTCTAAGTTTACCATCTGAATGCTCTACCAATTCAGTGTTCCACAAGTCTATAAAATATGATTTAAATTTTTTTTCATATTAGCTTTGAAGCTATTAATTTTTGGTAATGGTAAAGATATATGATTGATGTCTGGGATCATTTCAAGAATTGACTTCATAAAGTCATACCAAGATGGTTTTTTTGAATGAGAAAGATTTTGTGATGTTACATAAGCATCTTTAAGAAGAGAAAATGTGGAATCAAGATTTTCCAAGCGATACCAGTAATTTAACATGGATTTAATCATATCATAATATAATGGGAATCGCCCTAGCTCAGATAAAATTCCAAAATTCGTGGAAAACAAGTATACAAAATTTGATATGCAGTCGCTCACATTTTAAACTAGAATAGATTTTATCAAATGGTAAAGTTCCATTTCTGAATCTTGCTGAGAATGGATTAAAAGTTCCCCATATTTCAGACCCATATAGGAGTATTGGTTTTATGGTATGATCAAATACATGTAAGCTGGTACTTATGCTTGGATTAAGTGATAACAAATTCTTGTACAATTTATAATAAGCCTTCAAGGACTTTTTATACAGTTCATTCTGAGCATATGAAAATGACCCTGATGCACTAAAGTGCAAACCAAGATATTTATAATTATTAACACTATATAAAGAATTATCAATATGGAGTTAAACTTTGCAAAACAATTCATCTAGTCAGAATATATAACATGCCTCCGAATCTAGAACATTTGAATGACTTTATTCAAACAGCAATCTCATTTTTAACATTAAAAATAATATACACAGGGCTCCCGTCACAAAACTTCCGTTTACGTTAGAAATTCTGGTGTTGGCTATAAAAAAAAACAGTTTTAAATAATGTGGAATGCATTTTAGAATGGAGAAACGAAGCCAATATGATAAATAAAAAATAAAAAAAAGAAACCTTTGAAAAGCAAATCTGAACACTATATTGCCTATGTATCTGAATCTAGTTTTACTGTGATATTAAAATTGAGAATGGAAACGGGAATGCATCAAAGAGACACAGCCCGACCAAAGAGCAGAAAACAGCACAAGGCCACCAATGGGTCTTCAACACAGCGAGAAAATCCCGCACCCTGAGGCGGGCTTCAGCTGGTCCCTAAACAATAATGTATACTAGTTTAGCGAAATAGGACGTCACACTAAACTCCGAAACATACAAATGAACCAAAATTTTTAAAAAATTGTACGGAAGGATCTTCAAAGAATTTCAATTTCAGTAATTACAATTGTATGTACTGCATCAGGACTTCTGCATGGTCTCTTCCCCCCTATAGTCTGCTTCAACACTACGTACGGTTGGACTTACATTGTCCAAGACATCCACCCCCACAAAATGCTGCAATTAGAATTGATTGGGAAAAAAATTCACCGGGCATTTCGGTATCGATAGGTTTGAAGTTTAGGAAGAGAGTGTCGCGAGTGGCAATCTTATGTGAGAGATAGGCCAGTAAGAGATGGTCTGAAAATTGAATTTAAACCCGTCCTAATTTTCCATGCTTATTACTGTCTCAACATATCAATATAATACACCTCTCTGTTCCATCTTGTACTGAACATGAACGCTGAAAATATTTACAGTAGATAACCATATAGGTTCTTCCTAGTTCTTTATAGATCGTACGATATACATAGTAGCATTATTTTTTAACCATTCTTCGGTCCTTTTTTGTTCCAAATTTATGTAGCGAATGATTGCTAACAATGGATTGTTCATTAAAAAATCCAAGGCAATAAGAGTTTAAATAAGGAACCAAATAAGGCGAATGCTATAGGCATACTTCATTTCTTTTGTCTCCAATTCACAATTTTTTCAATAGATTTAAAGATAAAAATCTATTTTCCTCCACATTTCTAAACATCTTCGTTCAATACAGTTTACACTTATTAATATTTAAAATGTTAGAAACGCTTACAACATAACTAACATTTTTTTATTTACTGCTTGGCAAACAATGTAAATGTGGTTAAAAGCTATGAAGTGTTGTTACAGTATTACAAGAGGTTCAGTGAAAAAAAGTTATTTACATGTAATACATTCTACTCGTATGCCATAATAAAAGATAAACAAAATATTTACTAAGTAAATCAAATACAATGTACTTCTTGTAGTAATTAGGCTAATAAAATTCAACTCCATACTGAATAAAATTCCATTGTCAAGGCCTACATTGGGGCGTCTTCATTTTTTTAGTCGTTAATTTTTAAACGCCATATTTCTCTATTCTTTATCATGTTTGTTTTCATTATTCTCTATTTTAGCACCACATTATTATGTTTTCTTTATTTTTGGCAATTTTTTTCTTTCTTATCTTTATATGTCTTGCCTATTATTCTCTATTCCGATAATCCCATCAAGACCCTTTTTGATTAGACGGTTCTGGACTGCTATAACAGCCAACGAACGTAAGAGCACATACACAGTTTTGGTAATGTTGATTCAAATATGAAACGATGATAAACTGTGGTTTTAAATAATCAAGATTGTATACCCAAGTAGCTTAAAGATCTAACGAGTCAAGATACAGCTAAAAAATCTGTCCAAACGCGAGACCATGTGTGTGGAGAGCAGCAGTATAGTCCCTGTTCTGGAACAAAGATGAAGGAAGTGGAAGGAGTTTCCAAAATAGTTCAAATATGTCACTTTCCAAAAAATTGTGTCAGGAATGTTCTGACGTAAATAATACATGACAATCGAAGCAGTTAAAAATGTCATACATTTCAAAGGATGTCTTTGTATAATTTACGACTTGTATAATATTCCTGACAAAACAACATCTCTTTTGAATTTGAAAAATTCGAGCTCCTTGACCTCCTTTTGGGAACTCCTTCCTGCTGGTCTCAGAACAAGGACTACACTACTACTGTAAAGAGGAAAATCGTCTCCTCCTGGCACACCATTTGATTTTCTTGAGGAAGGGCTAGAACAGGCTAATTAAGGAATTGAATATTCAAACCAGGTGTCTAGCAAAATGCAGGAAATGGTTGTTAAATAAAAGAGAAAATGAATGTTCAAACATCTCTGTCGTTCAAAGAGCCGCTCGAAATAAACTGGTCTAGCACCAGGTTAACATGAATATTTCGTCCGCGAAATATTATCCTGCCTCCCCAAAAATTAAATAGTCGTCCCTTAAGTATATGCATAAATAGACATATCTGAAATTGAAACATCAATGCAGTCTAACGACCTAATGATTTAAGTGAAAACAACATGCGGTTGGGATCTTATAATTACTTATAAGACGAATAAGACATATATCAAGGCTCTACTACCTACATTTTCTTTACATGATGTACTATGGTGCAATTATTGTTAGAAGAATAGTGTTTGCATATTTCATTGCTAAATTAAAAATCCATGATTACATCCATGTGATAATCACAATTATTATTTCCTCCATCATCAAAATATGCCTCTTAAAAGTCAGTTAAACTGTAAAATTGTTGCTTCATTTCGTGTTCGATAGTAGAGGCAGACTTGTTGACAACTTTCCAAGTTTTTGACTTGAGGCAGCTGGTGTTACATTATCGTGAATGTTGTTGTGGGAGTTTCGAAAACTTGGAAAAGCTTTCCTTGAAGTTCTTGGTGTCTCTCGAGATGCGAACGATCTCCTTTCGTGAACTTGAGGTAATTTGTTGGTTGTTGGTGTTATTACCTTCACCGTTTGGTATTTCACAGGACGACTGCTTTGACTCGTAATAGGTCTTGCACCCGTTTCATTATTATAATACAAATAGTCATCTGTTTGCAGTGAAACAGTTACACCTCTCATAGTTGTTTCTGAATCTTCAACAGAATCCGTAATTTTCGGCAAAGCGTCTCCAATGTCTTTCTTTAGTTCTGTTTCTGTTTTAGTTATTGTCAGATTGTTAGATTCGTTTTCACCTTTATTTTCACTCTTAGATGCCAGACTCTCTAGGCTAACATTCAACTTCTCTTCTTTGAGGTCAGAATTCAATGGCTTGAAGAACGTGATCGGAGTCGGATTAGGTGCTTTTATATCCGGGAGTGTACGGGATTTTTCAACAATCCATTCACGTGGGGGCATTACATTTGGCCCAGAAAAATCTTTACTAAACTTCACTTTCTGTCCAGCGATTGAAAATTCCTCACTTTTCTTTTTCTTTCTATCATTTCTAATTAAAAAGTCCTCATAAAACGAATCACACGTCCCAAGTCTTGATCTACCTTCTACAACCTTGCCTTTTCTAAATCCATGAGCAGTTTGTGCCTTTTCCGTTAGATCATGGAAAGAAAATTCCTTGCATTTCATTGCCTGATTATTGAAATCGTACTTTGACCATGCCTTTTGGTATCGCCCTATAGACTGACAAAGAGTCGTTTGAGATCTCATACTGACAAATGCAAGTTGATAATTACTTGATTTGCAAGTCGGAGCATAATTAATTTCCACTTTCGGGACGTCAAAAAACTTGGTCTTGGTTGAGGATGAAGTGTCAACAGACATCATAAAAACAAAATATTTTCAAACGGCTCAAAATTCGACATCCATTTTCGAAGCTTTTCCAAGTTCAATTCTAACAAAAAATAATCTCTACAAGATTTCTAATGTTCCATAATCTGATTACTAATATTCATGTCATATTTAAAATCTCTTGTTTGAGTATTATAGATTTAACTATGTCGTCGAACCAAATCTAAATACATTACAAACTGTTAAAATTTGTTCATAAATCATTAATCTTGTTTATATAATAAAGTAGAGTACATACTTATAATTGAATGGATACCATCAGTGTACCACAGGTTGGAATAAATCGCCTTGATATCTACTTTTAATTAAATATCTCCTTTAAAAACACCGAATGGGTATGTCCCAAACTTACAAGTTTAGTTGTACATTCTGTAATGGTGCTTTTTTTTCATTTCGGGTTCCCGTTTAAGATAGTCAAAGAACAGGCACATGTTTTCTGTCTCGTAATATATAGGGATAGTAGATCGTAATTGCCATGGATAGAAAACACGTGCCTGTGAGCCAAAGCTTTGCATTCCACTGTTACAAAGAAAAGATGTGTGTGAATGGTGATCAGGCTCATCTTAACTTAAAATTTAGCTTACTAGTAGTTCTATTTTTGCAGTAAAAGGAAATTTAGGATATACGCCGACAGACAGCTACCCAACGAGACAAAAAACCCACAAGATATGTAGCGGTCAACATATATCCTTTAACAATAAACATAGCGACATTCAATGAATTATTTGTATATCTTCAAGTTTAGTACACTTGTTATTCTGTGTTTTAATGTAGGAGCATACTGCAGGAAGTACAAATAAAAACAAATAGGGATGTCACATTAGTTCAAATGAAAATACCGTAAGGATTTAAGATAAACTACCATAACTGGGAATCCGAAACAAGAGGCTCTCAAGAGCCTGAATCGCTCACCTGTATTTTTTTGCTTAAACTTTTCATCAATGATTATTTTTGCTTTTCAATATATATTAATGAGTGGCTTAAAAATGCTTTTTAAATGTTCTTTGTATCTGTCGTATTTTCTTCGAAAGCAAAATAAAATGCTTCGCTGAGCGCAGCTTCTTACGACTGCAGAGGTTGAACCCTGAACAGTTGGGGCAAATTTGGACACAATATTCAAGCTTGATACTGTCTGAATTTGGATTGTGATAAAATTTTTGACATAATATAGGTTTCTGACACAAAATAAATGTGGTCCAAGATCTTTAAAATCTATTGTGCAATACTTCGCAATTGAAGATTTCTTCTTGAAACTTTTCAAAAAATTTGAAATTTGAAAAATTTTGAAGAAAATAAAATTGGAAAAAATCCCCCTTTAGAGCAATTACCTCCAAACTCAATCCCAGCCTTCTCTTTGTAGTATGGAACCTTGTAGTACAATTTAAGACAGATCCAACACAAGTTATTGTCTGGAACCTAGAACTAGAGGCTCTCAAGAGCCTGTGTTGCTCACCTGTATTTACTGATGCTTTGGAAATCATGTAAAATAAGGTTAAATTCATAATTAATAGTATTAGATATTAGATATTATAATGATATCTAAGATAATAACAAAAAACTGCAAAATTTCTGTAAAATTACTAACTCAGGGGCAGCAACCCAACAACGGGTTGTCGGATTCGTCTGAAAATTTCAGGGCAGATAAATCTAAATCTGATGAACATTTTTGCCACCTGTCAGATTTGCTCTAAATGCTTTAGTTTTAGATATATAAACCAAAAACTGCATTTTACCCCTATGCTCTATTTTTAACCATGTCGGCCATGATGGTTGGAAGGCGGGGTCATCGGACAAATTTTTTAAACTAAATACCCTAATAATGATTAAGGCCAAGTATGGTTAAATTTGTCTCAGTAGTTTCAGAGAAGAAGATTTTTGTAAAAGATTACAAAAATTTACGAAAAATTGTTAAAAATTGACTATAAAGGGCAATAACTCCTAAAGGGGTCGACTGACAATTTTGGTCATGACAACTTATTTGTAGATCTTACTTTGCTGAACATTATTGCTGTTACAGTTTATCTCTATCTATAATAATATTCAAGATAATAACCAAAAACTGCAAAATTTCCTTAAAATTACCAATTCAGGGGCAGCAACCCAACAACGGGTTGTCAGATTTGTCTGAAAATTTCGGAGCAGATAGATCTTGACCTGATAATCAGTTTTACCCTATGTCAGATTTACTCTAAATGCTTTGGTTTCAGAGGTATAAGCCAAAATCTACATTTTACCCCTATGTTCTATTTTTAGCCATGGCGGCCAACTTTGTTGTTTGGCGGGGTCATAGGACACATTTTTTAAACTAGATACCCTAATGATGATTGTGGCCAAGTTTGGTTAAATTTGGCCCAGTGGTTTCAGAGGAGAAGATTTTTGGAAAAGCTAACGACGACGGAGACGACGACGGACGCCGGACGCCGGACGCCGGACGCCAAGTGATGAGAAAAGCTCACTTGGCCCTATGGGCCAGGTGAGCTAAAAAGGTGGGACTTATTTACTTTTTTATTTATTTCAAGGTTCTCGAATCTTTATAACTTCAAAGTATCACAGCTTCATGTGGACACTGAGGTTTTGGCGATATTATGTTATATTTATGAACAATTAATAAAATATTATTTTTTTATAAATGGCTCAAAACTGCAATTTAACAGACACATTATTCTCATTACTAGCTGACCATTCTTTGCTCTATCTCCTATATGCAAGGTGCTTGTTGGAGTAGCAACAAATGCCAATTTTACAATCTGTAATGCTAGTCTTAGTAGGCCCTATGGTTGAAAAATAAAAGATTTTGATTTCATTTGATATTTGTAAAATAAGTACACAATTCTTCGTCTATCTGGTTTGCTTATACAGGTTCATAAAAAAGACATAATCAATGTCGAAATTTCACAAAGCCAATTTGAATTAATTTTAGTAAAGATTCTATTACTTTTAAGTTACCCAAGCTAGTGAATTCAAAGCTGGAAAAATTGACACTTCTTCTGTTTTGTTGTACTTGTTTATAAATTTGAATATGAAGGACTTCACTTCACAAAATAAAAATTCAGTCAAAGCTGATTTTTTTTAATGAAAATTAAGTCCTTTTGCTTTCGGGTTTCCATCAATGCATTTTTCCTTAAACAAATAAAATTTGCAATCATTTATCAGAATTGTCTCGGACTGCAATGTATAGGGCTGAATAACATATATTGATTGATTGATTGTTGGTTGCTTAACGTCCAGTGGCAAATATTTCATGCATGTTCAGGACGAGAACAAATTAACAATAAATACGACAGGAAGTTCTTGCAATAGAATTGTATGGTGAATATTTGTCAAAAAATGTTATAAGACCTTAAATAACCGAATTACCACTGACAAGGTACCCGATTTTAGAGTACAGCATGGTGGGGTTAAATTGTGTTTTGATCACTTAATCTTGGAACTTGAGAATAACCAAAGAGCACATAGAAGAACGTACAATAGAAATTAGTTTAGAAAAAAATACTGGTGTAATATACCAGAACCACACAGATACAAGTCAAACAATACTTGTAAGATTATTACATGGCATTTTCCATATCCACTTTAGGTCCCGATATGGGATCTCAAAAAGCATCAAAGTTATCGCTTAAATTTTTTCTCTAAAATGTTTGTTACTCCTTCAAGATGTTAAATTAGGACCAAAGCTGTCCGGTAACATGTTATAAGAATGAGTTGTCATTTTTGTTTGACATGAGTGGTATATTGGGGTAACTCAAAAACTGTAGGTCATAGAGACATAGAAGGCTTTTGATATGAGGTCCTTGGTCAATAAGGAGGAAATTAAGGTCATTGTCAAAGTTGGAGGTCATGCTCTAAATTTTATACTATGCTTGTTATCGCAACTCCTCATTAACTGTAAAAGTTATCAACATAAGGTTTTTGGCAAACTGTAAGTTGCGACACGACTCTTCAAAATTGAAGTCCGAGTGCTTTGGAGACTTTTTATTGGAGTCCCCCCCCCCCTCTTAAATATTCATAATAGTCTGTTTGGTAGGATTACTTCTGAACCATTCATATTATGGACCACTGGTCTTTGATATGAGATTCATGACCTTTGACCTTTATATTGAGGTATTATAGGTCAAAGTTAAATTTGACGCTCTAGATTTTGACCTTACTATAATTTTATACTGGAACATGATAAAGCCATAAGGTATTTTGCATTAGACTGGATCACATATGACCTTGAAAAGGGCCAACAGGAAGCGACCTTATGTAAACTGCAATTAGCTTTTTACACTTATCTATACAACTAAAATAACGAGGTCCAATTTGTTTAAATAGCCGGCATGACGTAAAAACGCTGAATCAAAGAATTCAACTTTATAACTAATATAGGACAATGGTGTTGTTTACAAATTTCACAATTCCAGGCCCTATTGTTTTCCACATAATTAATTCAGCATTCATTCAAGATTCAGCTCCTACCATTGGCATGTTATTTGGGCTCTGTAAAGAAAAAGCAGAGATGCCATCATGGACTGTCCTGGGACGTGCATATTTTATTAGAATAATAATGGTCTATGAGCAGTTAAATTTATTTCAAGTTTGAACCGGTTCAATTTTTTTTAATTCAATTGACTTTTACAAAGAAATGCATAAGTAACTAATTATCACCCTTATTTCAAGCAAAAGTATATAGAAACCATAGATTTATCCTGGGAACAGTATATCTAATATATATATGTTCCTGCTTTATCGAACTATCTCGGTGGCCGAGTGGTCTAAGTAGTTACTACTGTAATCACTAGCCAGTCAACACTGAGGTTGTGAGTTCGAGGTGCACTCGACTCAATCTTAATTGACTAGGATTGTCAGTTTTCCTATCAAGGTCGGTGGTTTTCTCCGGGCACTCGGCTTCCTCCACCAATAAAACTGACCGCCACGAATAGCCCAAAGCGGTGCTTAAAAGTGGCGTTAAAACACCAAAATCAAAAAAATCAAAATCAACCATTATTTCAAAGGGAAATAAATAGAAGCCATATATTTTTGGAATCAGTTAAAAGTAAGGTTTCATATGACACCGTGACTATTTTAAACTGGAAGTAGCTGATAATCTCCCTTATTTCAAAGACCGACAAACTATATACTTTTTGGAATCAGTGCAAGATTATTTATCTTCGGACACCTTTTTTGTTTAAGAAAGTGACTTTTTTGTTATTAAATAAATTTGGCATATCTGTATAAAAGTTAATTTAAACCTTAACTAACATCTGAACAATTGGTTTTTAATTCATATTTGTATTTATTCACAATTATTTATATTAATTTCTGAAAGAATGCATTTTTTATATTAGTTTTTACCTGAAATTAAAATAAAAGAACTTTAATAAAAAAAAATTCACACATTAACTTTTCATCAAAGTGAATTGGCTATGTTAATTTCATATAAAAGGTCTAAAAAGTAGGATGCAAGGATAAAACTGTTCTCCTTGTCCATGCCATCAAATGAAGATTAAACATTTCTAAAGTATGTAATTTGAGATAGGAGGATCACTTTTTATAATATTAACCAGTAAGTATTGCTTCTGTCATATTTTTTCTTCTGACAAAAAAAAAAAAAAAATGGGGACTTTTTCTAATGAAAGAACCTTAGTGAGCGCGCTCACATACCCCACGTCCCCACATTGTCATTGGAGAAATAAAATAAGTATAAAAAAAAAAATTGTATCAGAAAAAAAAATTGAATCATAATTTCCTGTCAATATGCACATCTACATAGTATGTCCTTATTACCTGAAAAGGTTTCATGAAATTCTGTTGTGTGGTTTGAGAGGAGTTGCGATGACAAAAGGTTGCAGTAGTATGTTGGGCAAATAAGTTCAAAGGGGCGTAACTCCTGAAAAAAAAAATTGAATGGTAATTTCCTGTCGATATGCACATCTACGTAGTATGTCCTTATTATCTGAAAAGGTTTCATGAAATTCTGTTGTGTGGTTTGAGAGGAGTTGCGATGACAAACTGTTGCAGTAGGACATTAAAGTAAATAAGTTCAAAGGGGCGTAACTCCTAGAAAAAGAATTGAATCGTAATTTCCTGTCGATATGCACAACTACATAGTATGTCCTTATTATCTAAAAAGGTTTCGTGAAATTCTGTTGCGTGGTTTGAGAGGAGTTGCGATGACAAGAAACAGGACTGACGGACGGACTGACGGACGGGTCAAAAACATTATACCCTCCGCAACTCGTTGCGTGGGGTATAATA
Source organism: Mytilus coruscus (assembly GCA_017311375.1). Classification (NCBI taxonomy): domain Eukaryota; kingdom Metazoa; phylum Mollusca; class Bivalvia; order Mytilida; family Mytilidae; genus Mytilus; species Mytilus coruscus. The sequence goes on from CM029599.1 coordinate 90,067,770, forward strand.
ACTGCCATTTCATACATTGTCCCTGCAAAGTTTGATTTAGACTCACCAGATATATATATATATATATAGTTACAAAGAGGAATCAGTAATTGCCACTTGTGTCCATTCTTGTCATCTATTGAAACGAGAAATTTTTGAAGACATTTTGGACATTTTCTTTCTGCCAACTTTGGAACAGACTGGAAGTTAAGTTTTATATAACATAAATGTGAATTTCCATAGGGTTCAACGGGTGGAAATGTTTCATTATTGTTGCCTTGAATACCATGCAATTCATGCTGCAGTGGCATACTAAGTTATAATATGAAACCAAAAAATAAATAATGTATGAGGCATTACCATAAGGTAATTATACCCCTGCTTTAAAAAAATGGGGGTATACTGTTTTACCTCTGTCTGTCAGTCCATCCATCCATCAGTCCATCAGTTTGTCCGTCCGTCCGTCCCATGAATATTTTTCATCGCATCTTTCTAAGGAACTACATTACAAGGATTTCTGAAATTTGGTTTCAGGGTTTATATAAGTCAGCTATACTGTGTGATGCGTTTTCAGATTCATCACTCAACAACTTCCTGTTTACCGTCAAGTATTTGGGCAGGGGTATCATCAGTGAGCAGTAGCTCGCAGTTTCACTTGTTAAATAACTCTTAAAAGAAATTTATTTGTTATTTAATTCTTTACATGTACATTAATTTTCCTGTCAATTATAATTCAAATATCTATTTAAAACAATTCTAGATAATTATGCTATATGTACTGGTCATTTTTTGTTCTGTATGTATCTGTATAGAATACATATTTATGAAATAAAACTAAGCAAAATCATAAATTTTGAATACAATATGCCTGTAATATTAGTTGTCACTTAAAACATTGAATTGTTCCAGAAAAAGATTTAATACATGTATATTATACCATAATAAAAGGTGCTCCTATTGACAAAAATATTCAAAGCATAACAACTCATATCACATAAAAATTTTGCAATTTGTATATGACCAAAAAGAAATATCTTGCAATATCAAAAAATCATCAGAAGTTAGAAGAGCACATTTTCAATATGCATAATATTAACTTTTGGTCATTACAATTCAGGAAGTAACAATGTAGATAAAAGTAAGTTAGAAACACTGTGTATTCCTGTTAACTGGCATTCCTAGTAACATAAGAATTACATGATAAGTTCATTGTAATCATTGTAACACATGAATTACACGACAAGTTCATTGTATTGTGACTGAAATAATTACAAGACAAGTTCATTGTAATCATTGTGACTGTAAGAATCACAAGACACGTTCATTGTAATCATTGTCACTGTAAGAATCACAAGACACCTTCATTGTAATCATTGTGGCTGAAAGAATTACAAGACAAGTTCATTGTAATCATTGTGACCGTAAGAATCACAAGACAAGTTCATTGTAATCATAACTAAGAATTACAAGACAAGTTCATTGTAACTAAGAATTACATGACAAGTTCATTGTGACTAAGAATTACATGACAAGTTCATTGTGACTAAGAATTACATGACAAGTTCATTGTAACAAAGAATTACATGAAGAGTTCATTGTGACTAAGAATTACATGACAAGTTCATTGTAACTAAGAATTACATGACAAGTTCATTGTGACTAAGAATTACATGACAAGTTCATTGTAACTAAGAATTACATGACAAATTCATTGTAACTAAGAACAAGCATTCTGAGAGTATTGCATGGCAATACATAGTCCCCTACTGGGTAAAAATTCATTATACTGGAAAAAAATACTAACTTGTTCTATAACTTGTCATGGAGTAAACAAAAAGAAAATATCAAGTCAATATCTTCAAGCATGACTAATAAAATGCTCCGCAGGGCGCAGCTTGATACGACCGCAGAGGTCGAACCCTGAACAGTTGGGGCAAGTATGGACACAGCATTCAAGCTTGATACAGCTCTGAATTTGGATTGTGATTAAATATTTGACACAGCATAGGTTTCTGACACAGAATGAATGTGGTCTAAGAACTTAAAAATTTTAAATTGGACATTATATAATGGTCCAATATCCAAAATCTAAATACATGGTTAGAATCAGCATATCAAAGAACCCCAAGAGTTCAATTTTTGATGAAATCAAACAAAGTTTAATTTTGGACCCTTTTGACCTCAATGTGGACAAAGTTGATAACGGGGCCCAAAAATCAAAAATCTAAATACATGGTTAGATTCAGCATATCAAAGAACCCTATATATTCAATTTTTGTTGAAATCAAACAAAGTTTAATTTTGGACCCCGATTTGGACCAACTTGAAAACTGGGCCCATAATCAAAAATCTAAATACATGTTTAGATTCAGCATATCAAAGAACCCTAAGAATTCAATTTTTGTTAAAATCAAACTAAGTTTAAATTTGGACCCTTTGGACCTTAATGTAGACCAATTTGAAAACGGACTAAAATTAAGAATCTAAATACACGGTTAGATTCTGCATATCAAAGAACCCCAATATTTCAATTTTTGATGAAATCAAACAAAGTTTAATTTTGGACCCTTTTGACCTCAATGTGGACAAAGTTGATAAAGGGCCCAAAATCAAAAATCTAAATACATGGTTAGATTCAGCATATCAAAGAACCCCATCTATTCAATTTTGTTGAAATCAAACAAAGTTTAATTTTGGACCCCGATTTGGACCAACTTGAAAACTGGGCCCATAATCAAAAATCTAAATACATGTTTAGATTCAGCATATCAAAGAACCCTAAGAATTCAATTTTGTTAAAATCAAACTAAGTTTAATTTTGGACCCTTTGGACCTTAATGTAGACCAATTTGAAAATGGGACCAAAATTAAGAATCTAAATACACGTTAGATTCGGCATATCAAAGAACCCCAATAATTCAATTTTTGATGAAATCAAACAAAGTTTAATTTTGGACCCTTTGGACCTCAATGTGGACCAATTTAAAACGGGACCAAAATCCAAAAACTTAATACACGGTTAGATTCAGTATATTAAAGAACCCCAAGAATTCAAGAATAAACCCCATTGAAATTGGTCAAGAAATAAGCAATTTATACAAAGTATCTTCTTTGCACAATACTGTACAATTGAATATTTCTTGCAATTGCACAATACTGTGCAATTGAATATTTCTTGCTATTATGCAAATACTGTACAATTGACAATTTCTTGCTATTGCGCAATATTGTGCTATTGGATATTTCTTGCTATTGCGCAATACTGTGCAATTGAAGATTTCTTGCTATTGCGCAATACTGTGCAATTGAAAATTTCTTGCTATTGCACAATACTTAACATATTAATTTACACATCCTGTTTGGTGTGTATCTCTTGCCTTATCATTATTATTTGCTTTTATATATAAATCAGAAATTTAATAATAAAGTTTTTGGCACATTTCAATATACATAATTTAAGAGCAGTTTAGGTGAGATAAACAAAAAGCTTCATCAGCAATATTTCATATTGGCAAATTTCAATGAAGTTCATTAAACTAAAGTTATTGGCAAATTTCAATGGAATTTATTAATAATAAAGTTTTGGCAAATTTAATATAAATAATTTAAAAGCAGTATAGGTGAGATATTCAAATGAGTTTCAATTACCAACCTTACACTGCCTTTTAAATTATGTTTTGTACTTAAGTAATTGTCCATTAACCTGCAAACCCTTTTCCCCTTTTTGCACTTTATTCCTTAACACTTTGAGCCATAACTCCCAAAGACAATTTTACCATCCCTTTGTGGTATTCCAATATCCAAAATCTAAATACATGGTTAGATTCAGCATATCAAAGAACCCCAAGAATTTAATTTTGATGAAATCAAATAAAGTTCAATTTTGGACCCTCTAAACCTCAATGTGGACCAATTTGATAACCGGGCCCGAATATCAAAAATCTAAATACATGGTTAGATTCAGCATATCTAAGAACCCCATATATTCAATTTTTGTTGAAATCAAACAAAGTTTAATTTTGGACCCCGATTTTGACCAACTTGAAAACTGGGCCCATAATCAAAAAACTAAGTACATGTTTAGATTCAGCATATCAAAGAACCCCAAGAATTCAATTTTTGTTAAAATCAAACTAAGTTTAATATTGGACCCTTTGGACCTTAATGTAGACCAATATGAAAACGGGACCAAAAATTAAGAATCTAAATACACGGTTAGATTCTGCATATCAAAGAACCCCTATAGTTCAATTTTCGATTAAATCAAACAAAGTTTAATTTTGGACCCTTTTGGCCCTAATTCCTAAACTGTTGGGATCAAAACTCCTTTTGGCCCCAAATTCCTAAATGTTTAGGCAGTTACCCCAAACTCAAACCCAGCTTTCCTTTGTGACATGGAACCTTGTGGAACAATTTCATAAAGATCCATACACTTACACACAAGTTATTGTCATGAAACTAGAAAATGCTTGTTTTTGCCCCTTTTGGCCCCTCATTCCTAAAATTTTGAGGCAATTACCCCAAAATCAATCCCAGCCTTCCTTTGTGGTATGGCACCTTGCAGTACAATTTCAGAGAGATCCATACACTTGAACACAAGTAATTGTCTGGAAACTAGAAAATGCTTATTTTTGGCCCTTATTCCTAAACGTTTTAGGCAATTACCCCAAACTCAATTCCAGCTTTCCCTTTGTGATATGGAACCTTGTAGTACAATTTCAGAAAGATCCATACACTTACACACAAGTTATTGTCATGAAACTAGAAAATGCTTGTTTTTGCCCTTTTTGGCCCCTAATTCCTAAAATTTTGAGGCAATTACCCCAAAATCAATCCCAGTATTCCCTTTGTGATATGGAACCTTGTGGTACAATGTCAGAGAGATCCATACACTAACACACAAGTTATGTCAGGAAGTTACCAAAATGCTTATTTTTGGCCCCTAATTCCTTAACTGTTGGTACCATAACCCCCAAAATCAATCCCAACCTTCCTTTTGTGGTATTGAACCTTATGGTAAAATTTCATAGAGATCCATTCACTTAAACTAAAGTTAGAGTGCGAAAATCAATGTGTCTTCGGACGACGACGCGGACGACGCCAACGTCATACCAATATACGACCGCAAAAATTTTGCGGTCGTATAAAAACAGTGTGGAAAACTGATTATATGAGTGAATTTTTCAAGTCCAAGGACCATAACTCTGCACAAAATTATCAGACGGAAACAAAAATTTGAACTTGATCTGTAACTTGTCATGATAAAACTATATACCAATTATCAATCAATATTTTCATGCATGATGAAAAAAAGTGTGAAAAACACTTTAATATTAGATATGATTAATAGTTATCTAAAATTAGATATGATGTAATACAGTGTATATCTATTTTCAAATTATAATCAAATAATCAAATATAATTAATAGTTCCAAATATTTTTGTTTCATTTGTCACAAACTAATATAGATTTGTAACTTATCTATAAAATGTCAACAATTTTTACCTACACAATGTAATGTAATGAAATATATACATTAATAAAAATAGATTATTATCTAATTAAAGGATTTCACTTCATAATTTTTTTTATATATATATAGCATTCAGAAAACTAGTTTATACAAAATAACAAACAAACCTGCAAAAAGAATCTTCAAACAATTTATCAAAGAATGTCTTTAAAAAATGAGTTATCTCCCTTTGTTCAGAAATATGATTTAACATAGTACTCTGTCATTAGATATGGTCCAGAGTTATGGTCCATAACTCTGGACTAAATCATCAGGCCGGAACAAAATTCGAACTTGATCTATAACTTGTCATTATAAAACTATATACCAAATATCAAACCAATATCTTTAAGAACAAAGAAAAAAAGTGTGGAAAACCGATTTGCCGGACTGAAGGATGGACAGACGGACAGACAGACAGACAGACGGACGGAGTGCAAACCTAAAGTCCCCTTCGACTTCGTAGGTAGGGGACTAATTACATGACAAGTTCATTGTAACTAAGAATTACATAACCAGTTCATTGTAACTAAGAATTACATGACCAGTTCATTGTGACTAAGAATTACATGACAAGTTCATTGTGACTAAGAATTACATGACAAGTTCATTGTGACTAAGAATTACATGACCAGTTCATTGTGACTAAGAATTACATGACCAGTTCATTGTAACTAAGAATTACATGACGAGTTCATTGTAACTAAGAATTACATGACCAGTTCATTGTGACTAAGAATTACATGACAAGTTCATTGTGACTAAGAATTACATGAAGTTCATTGTAACTAAGAATTACATGACAAGTTCATTGTAACTAAGAATTACATGACCAGTTCATTGTGACTAAGAATTACATGACAAGTTCATTGTGACTAAGAATTACATGACCAGTTCATTGTGACTAAGAATTACATGACCAGTTCATTGTAACTAAGAATTACATGATGAGTTCATTGTAACTAAGAATTACATGACCATTCATTGTGACTAAGAATTACATGACAAGTTCATTGTGACTAAGACATGACCAGTTCATTGTGACTAAGAATTACATGACCAGTTCATTGTAACTAAGAATTACATGATGAGTTCATTGTAACTAAGAATTACATGACCAGTTCATTGTGACTAAGAATTACATGACAAGTTCATTGTAACTAAGAATTACATGACCAGTTCATTGTGACTAAGAATTACATGACAAGTTCATTATTACTAAGAATTACATGACAAGTTCATTGTAACTAAGAATTACATGACCAGTTCATTGTGACTAAGAATTACATGACAAGTTCATTGTGACTAAGAATTACATGACAAGTTCATTGTGACTAAGAATTACATGATGAGTTCATTGTGACTAAGAATTACATGACAAGTTCATTGTGACTAAGAATTACATGACAAGTTCATTGTAACTAAGAATTACATGACAAGTTCATTGTGACTAAGAATTACATGACAAGTTCATTGTAACTAAGAATTACATGAAAAGAACACAAGTAATTCCTACTGTATATTGCTGTTGTGTACCATATACAACTACAGTATCCTTGCTATGTATTTTTTGCTGTTGGATTAAATTAAACATTTGATAAAGTGGAGCATTTAGTCAGTCAACATTGCAACATACATCTTATTAACGTCTGCATTTTACAGTAACATAAAAATATGAATATTTATTTGTTTGTTGACTTTCAATATTAGCACTAGACTCAAAAATGACTTTGCAAGAGAATATCAGATTTCAAAATTTTCTATTTAGTTTAAGAGGAATTTATCTTGCTTTGAAAAGGAATTATAAGGATTAAATATAATTTTGTTGGAGTTTCTTGATGTGCTAACTCGTAAAGTTGATTTAAAGTGCTATAGACTGTATTCAGTTTGTTAGTAAATCAGTGGATACTTGATAAATTTCTTATTAAAATCCATTTCAATCCTATAACAAATTTTACCAAAAGTTGGAAATAATATATTCCCATAGCACTTTAATAGTACAATACCTGAAATATTCTTCAACAAGCATTCTGAGAGTTATGCATGGCAATACATAGTCCTCTACCAGTTAAAAATTCATTGTACTGGAACAAAATGCTAACTTGATCTATAACTTGTCATGGTGTAAACTATATAACAAATATCAAGTCAATATCTTCAAGCATGACGAAAAAAAGTGTGGAAAACTGATTATCTGAGTGAATTTTCTAAGTCCAAGGACCATAACTCTGCACAAAATCAAGAGACCAGAACAAAATTCGAACTTGATCTGACATGATAAAACTATATACCAATTATCAAATCAATATCTTCAAGCATGACGAAAAAAAAGCGGAAGAACTGATTATTTGAGTGAATTTTCTAAGTCCGAGGACCATAACTCTGCACAATATCATTGAACTGGTACAAAATTTGAACTTGATCTGTAACTTGTCATGATAAAACCATACACCAAATATCAAATCAATATCTTGTTGAGAAAACTGATATGCCGGACTGATGGATGGATGGATGGACAGACAGACAGACGGACAGAGTGCAAACGTAAAGTCCCCTTCGACTTCTTCGGTAGGGGACTAATAACTATGGCATTGGAGCTTTGCAGTACAATGTTTTTCATTTTCTCCATACATAAATTTGGATAAGGTGGAAATTTTAATCTGGAATTTTAACTATTGTAAATTTAGAAAATATTTGTAATGTTTGCAATGGACATTTACCAAACTGATGTGGAGTCGCGTTTTAATTTTGTTTATTATGATTATTTGTATGCAGGATTTTTCATCAATCTTGCATTTAAGTCAATGTCCAACAATTGAAATAAAACAAGAGGCTGTCAAAGTGACAGCAAACCGGATTTTCCTGCAGAGGTCAAACCCTGAACAGTTGAGCAAGTATGGACACAACATTTAAGCTTAAAACAGCTCTGAATTTGGATTGTGATTGAATATTTGATACAGCATAGGTTTATGACACAAAATAAATGTGGTCGAAGAACTGAAAAATTGAAATTGAACATTTACCTATTATTGTCCAATATCCAAATGCTAAGTACATTGCTAGAATCAACATATCAAAGAACCCCAAGAATTCAATTTTTGATGAAATACTTCTTAGTTAAACCTTCTGATTCTGTTCAAATGGAAATAACTTAAACTTTATTTCCATGAACTAATCATGTTAATCTAAAATTAAACATGATTTAACCATAGACTCTAAAATTAGATATGATGTAAAGAGATATGATGTTATATTTATTTTTAAATTATAATCAAATATAAATAATAGTTTTCTAATAAATCTGTCACTCAAATTTTAATTGGGTGATTGCATTGAAAATTACCAGATGTGTGTTATCTTATCACTTAGTGTATAAATCAAAATCAAACTTTATATATATAGTTGATAGTCCCAATATTTTTCTTTCATTTGTAACATACTAATATAGATCTGCAACTTATCTTAATTTTAACTTTTTAACTTATAAATAATAGATGATTATCTAATGAATTTTCAAAGCTGGAAACCCAAACAGGATCAAGTAAAAATTAAAATTAACAGACACAACAAAACAATTGTATACATATATCACTCAGAAAATTAGTTTTTACAGAATAACAAACACACCATAAAATATTTCAAACAATTTACCAAAGAAAAGAAAAACCCAGGGGACTTCCCCTAAATTTCAATTGATTTGTTTTATTGTCCCATACAAGAATATATATCGTTTAGGGGTGGGGATCTCAACCGTTTACAAGTTTTCAAAAAGAAGGGGGTGGGGTTTACCCCTGTGGACTTCCCCTAAATTTCATTTGATTTGTTTTATTGTCCCATACAAGAATATATATGGTTTAGGGGTGGGGATCTCAACCGTTTACAAGTTTTCAAAAAGAAGGGGTTGGGGTTTACCCCCGTGGACTTCCCCTATATTTCATTTGATTTGAGACATTGTCCCATACAAGAATATATATGATTTCTGGGTGGGAATCTTGACCATTTACAAGTTATCAAAAAGAAGGGGGGTGGGGGTTACCCCAATAGACTTCCCTTATATTTCATTTGATTTGTTTTATTGTCCCATACAAGATTATATATGGTTTAGGGGTTGGGATCTCAACCATTTACAAGTTTTCAAAAAGAAGGGGGTGGGGTTTACCCCCATGGACTTCCCCTAGATTTCATTTGATTTGTTTTATTGTCCAATACAAGAATATATATGGTTTAGGGGTGGGGATCTCAACCGTTTACAAGTTTTCAAAAAGAAGGGGTTGGGGTTTACCCCCGTGGACTTACCATATACTTGATTTGATTTGATATATTGTCCCATTACAAGAATATATATGGTTTCTGGGTGGGAATCTTGACCTTTTACAAGTTATCAAAAAGAAGGGGGGTGGGGGTTACCCCAATAGACTTCCCTTATATTTCATTTGATTTGTTTTATTGTCCCATACAAGAATATATATGGTTTAGGGTTGGGATCTCAACCGTTTACAAGTTCTTAAACAGGAAGAAGGTGGGGGTGACCCCAGGGGACTCGACTTTTATTTCATTTGATTTGTTTTATTTTAACATACAAGAAGAAAAATGGTTTGAGGGATGGGGTTACCCCAGGGGACTTCCCCTAAATTTCATTTGTTTTATTGTCCCATACAAGAATATATATGGTTTAGGGGTGGGGATCTCAACCGTTTACAAGTTCTCAAACAGAAGGGGGTGGGGGTTACCCCAATGGACTTCCCCTATATTTCATTTGATTTGTTTTATTGTCCCATACAAGAATATATGTGGTTAAGGGGTTGGGATCTCGACCGTTTACAAGTTCTCAAACAGAAGGGGGTGGGGGTTACCCCAATGGACTTCCCCTATATTTCATTTGATTTGTTTTATTGTCCCATACAAGAATATATATGGTTAAGGGGTTGGGATCTCGACCGTTTACAAGTTCTCAAACAGAAGGGGGTGGGGGTGACCCCAGGGGACTCACTTTTTATTTCATTTGATTTGTTTTTTTGTAACATACAAGAATATACATGGTTACTGAGTGGGGATCTTGACCGTTTACAAGTTTAAAAAAAAAAGGGGGGTAGGGGTGAACCCAAGGACTATCCCAATATTTCATTTGATTTGTTTTATTGTCCCATACAAGAATATATATGGTTTAGGGGTGGGGATCTCGACCGTTTACAAGATAAAAGCACATTCTCAAATTGAAGGGGAATGGGGGTAAGAATATATATGATTTAGGGACACATAATTATCTACAAAATGTCTAATAATGAACAGTAAATTTCAAACTTTATAAATACAGTCCTACAGATCTTATCAGGAAACAGAAAATTTTCAAATAAATCTGTCACTCCAATGATTATCATATGCTAAAATATTTCCAAGATGTAATTGAACAGAACTATGGTTTAACATAGTACTCTAACATTACATATATAATAATTAATAATGTAATAATCTTCAAAATGTCTAATACTATAGCTCATAATCATCACCACTTAGGAAATAAATAATTTTCAAATAAATCTGTCACTCCAATTTTTATTGTGAGACAAGACAAGTCATAACATGATAACAAGAGAAAAATATTTAAAAATTCCACTTTTGGATATTAAAAATGGCGATAACTCAAAAAGGAGAAATACTAAAATCTTTAAAATTGAACTAGACCTTCATTAAGTCCCAGGAAACAACATATTTAAATTTGAAAAAAAATTGTTAAAGCGTTTTCATGTTATTGTGGAGACACTGTTTGGCAGCCACCCATCCGCCCGCCGTCCATCCCCATTTTAAAAACCGATATTTCCTTCGAAAATCGGAAAAAAATTGCACAGTAATTTCTGAGTTCATACAGTGTTATATTTATTGTATTGTATTATGTTTTATATAAAATTTATCTGAAGAAACAGCCATGTCAGATGCAGTTAAAGCTGTTCTACATCTAAAAACAAAAAAAGACATAATAAGCAATTCAAGTATGAATAAACAGAGTAAAGATATTCAAAAGACAACATAACACAAAAGAGAAACAGCACTTTTATTATGAATTCCTCATTATATTCTAGGCAATATAGTTAATCATTCTATTAATCATTCTTAATTAAATCAATCATTCTTAATTTTACCAAAACTATTGAATTTTACCTATACAAAAGCTGTCAAATACATTTTATTAAAACTCAGCCTATAACAATTTATTTGAAGATTCCTGCACAAATGTTCAAATAAAACATTGATATGCTTGTCATTAAACCAAAAAAATACAGTGATATTGTTGTCTTTTTTAAAAACTACCTCTACTGTTTTTTTTGGGGGGAAAAATGCATAATTTTTATTGAAATTGGGAAGTTTGTTTATTTTTTTAAAAACATCCCCGTTTTCTTGGGGACTTTGCTGTCTTTTTTGCACATTTTTTTCACGTATATTTTGATTGTCAGACATTTTCAACCTGAAAGGTACATTTTGGGGAGGGGAAAGAAATGGAAACAATGATGGTACTTAAAGCATTGAAAACCACGTGTTACAAACACCGTGATGATTCTGATCAGAAACCCGGATCTCAAAAGCGCTTTCATAATATCAGAATAATAACATGAATACGAAATTTACATACATTACTACAAATGCCATCACTGTTTGGGAAAAATGTTAAACTTATTGGGAGGAATTTTATGCCATTTTTTTTTAGTAATTGGGAATTTTCTCTAGGGGAAAAAGCTGAATTTCAGATGTAATTTGAGGCAAACAATATCACTGAAGTATAATACATTTTTTTTGTAGAAGTAGCCCGACTGAATTCACTTTTAAACTTCTTTCAGGTAATAATGTAATTTATGAAAAAAATTTTCTTAGACCAGTAAAATCATATTTTGACTCAAGAGTCATGGTAATGAAAATAAGGAAAACAATTCCTGAGAAAATATATACATGATGACAATAGAATGAAAAATGTTTTTTTAAATTGCACAACAGACATACCATATATGATCAAAGAAAATTCTTGAACTTGAAATTTAGAAATGAAAATACAGGATCATACAGCAACAATTGAATGTAGTAATTTAATTGTTCCCAAAGAGAAGCACTTTATAGCACTGTTGTGATTGTTTATGCAAGCTTGTATAATGGAAACATGTTTGATGGCAGTGAAATAACTACATAGGTCAACGAAGAGCAATAATTCCACATTCCATTAATTTTTCTATTTTAGCTGCAACTTCTGGGTTTTGTAGATGTCTGAAAGATATAATATTGCATTAAAAATTACTTTGTCTGGAAAGCTAAAGGCATGAAGCATACTGTATCAGTCATCAGCCAAGCCAGTAGAATTTTCTGACAAATTTTTGTTTGTTTGTTTGTTTATTTCGTTCTTTTTTTTAGAGGGCTGTCTTTAGTTTTAGAAATTTCTATTTCATTATCAGGACAGGTTATTTCTTCAGAATACAATCTGATCTGGTCATAGCATAATGTCTATTTTTATCACAATTTGATTAATTTTTTAACATCTAAGGGAGCTACCATTTGATTTTTATGGGGGGGCTAGGATGAAATTTGAAAAAAATAGGCAGGACAGGAGTTTTAAGTAAAAAAAAAAGGCAGGATAAGACACTTGCAAAAAAAAGTCAGGATGACAATTTAGGTAAAAAAAAGTCAGGATAAACTTTTAAAAAAAGGCAGGACCGAATAGAGTGAAAAATAAAAAGGCAGGACAGAGATTACAACTAAAAAAAAAATGCAGGACAAAATTTTTCATCCTAGCCCCCCATAAAAATCAAATGGTAGCTCCCTAATCATCTATATTTGCAAAACATGGTATTTCTTCAACTATAATTTTCATTGCTACAGGGAAAGATATCTCTTTTCAGGTATATGACTGGTATTCAAACAGGCAAACATTTGATATAAACTTTTTCAAATAATTGTTCTTGAAATTTTAAAAGTGGTGAACCAAGAGTATTTTGCATTTAATTTTTTCAAAGGGTTTCTTTATACTATTTGGAAATGCTATTTAAAAGTTATGTTAGAAGCTTTGAAATAAAACAGAGCTGGAATTACAATATTTTTAGAGTTTATTGGAGATCTCAACTGTATTGAATACCTGCCACAAAATAATTTGACTATTCTAACATTTAGGCTGTCAAAATGGCTGTCAACCAACTTCTTTTGTTAAACCTACAAACATATTTCCAAAAGAACATTTTTAATTAGCTACATCAAGTCTATTCAAACTTACTCTCTAACAGCCTTTGGATCTTTTTCCATTTGCTGAAGAATTAACTGCATGGCAGGGTCTTTGAGGATTTGTGTTACTTCTGGGTCTGCCATAGCTCTCTTACGTACAGCTTCAGGGTCATTTCCTTCTGCCATCCTGGAATCTCTGTATCCTTGATTTGCTTCCTAACAGTTAAAATTTAGTCATAAAAATATCATTTTAAGCACTGGAGACAACTAAAGGAAAAGTGTAATTTCACAGCAAAGTCAAGGACTGAATTTTAAGAGCATCCATCCAAGTCGCCTGAATTGCTCATCTGGTAAAAATATGCCATATTATTATTAACATAAAAATCAAAATATAAACATATTTTAAGAAATTTTCTATCAATTTACATAGATCTTGTATTGCTGCTGATACACATATTACTTTTATCAAATTTCTTACTGTTAAAGTTTTAAAAGGGCAATAACTCCTTTCATTTAGACATTATTTTCAGATCCTGTATTGCTGATAATTTTTGCTATATACAGTTTCTGTCGATCTGAAAAAGTTCTCAATATAGCAGGCTCTAAAAAAATGGTACCAACAAGAATTTGATTTCAATAAAAAAATTGTCCCATAGTGAAAATAAACTGCTTCGCCGATCGCAGCTGGATACGACCGCAGAGGTTCGTCCAACCCTGAACAGTTGGGGCAAAAATGGACACAATATTCGTGCTTGATACAGGTCTGAATTTGGATTGTAATTAAATATTTGACACATAATAGGTTTCTGACACAGAATAACTGTAGTCAAAGAACTTAGAATTGGTTATATAATTTGAATTTATATTCAATTTTTTGCTTTTGTGCAATACACTATGCTGTTGCGAATTGACCCCCCCAAAAAAATTTAAAAAATGTACTCCCCCTTTTTTTTGCAAAAAAAAAATATTTGAAGAAATTTTCTTTTTAATAGAAAAAAAGGGTCCCCTCCCCCTCACAATTTCTTTTTTATCCCCCTCAATTTTTTTTTCACCTCCCCCAAAAAAAAATCTTTCCCTCAAGATATGATCATAATCTCAATTCAAATTTCCAATGGAGTTTGCAACCATAATTACCCATTTAAATACATCATAAAAGTCTTGAAATAGAAAGTGACATACATAATCATGGCTAAAATTAATATTTCTTAATCAGCATTTTGAAATAGTAACTTCTAAAAATAAATTGACAGCTAATCACCTTAAGACAATATAACATTTCTTTATACATAATTTAAAAGCAGTGTAAGGGAGGTTATCCAAACATAACATTGTACTTTTTTTTAATTGTCCATTAACCAGAAAACCCTTGTTTTTCCCCCTAATTCCTAAACGGTTTGAGCCATAACCCCCCAAAGCCAATCCTAACCATCCCTTTGTGGTATGGAAACTTGTGGTATAATTTCAGAGAGATCCATACACCGTTCCACAAGTTATTGTCTGGAAACTAGAAAAATATTTTTTCAGGCCCAACCCCCAAAATCAATCCCAATCTTCCTTTTGTGGTTATAAACCTTGTGTTTAAATTTCATAGATTTCTATTTACATTTACTAAAGTTATTGTCCGGAAAACAAATGTCTTCGGACGACGCTGACGACGACATGATACCAATATACGACCGCAAAATATTTTGCGGTCGTACAAAAAGAAAACCCAAAACACATCCTTATAAGGATGTGTCAATGACACAACATCTAGGTAATGATTCAATACACTATTCAGCCATTGTGCTTGGATTATGGAAAAAAATTGTGCAACAAGTGACTTTCAAAAAAGCAAGCAGTACATAGATAAATTTATTTTATACCCAAGCTGTGACCTTGAAGAAGTTACATTGCTTTTCAAACTGACATTTTGCAAATATGACCACTGGATGTCATTTTGACTAGCAAAAATTATTTACCTCACAGTTTGGATCAAGGTCTAATGCTTTCAGGTATGCCTGAGCAGCTTTTGATGGTTCTTTCATGGCGTAAAGTATACTTCCTTTTCTCAAATAACCTTTAACTGAAATAAACAATGGACTGATTAGATAATTGTGTTTACATTTATAAGTTTTTATTCAAGCTTATTTCCAACTTCTAAAATTCAAAGCAGAAGTAAAAAACAATATCTGACTTTTGTATTAACTAGAATTTGGCCATTGTTGTCTGCATCTTTTTTGTTTTCATTGCCATTTGCTCTTAAGGACACCTGTTTTATTTCACCAATTATATTTTATTTGTTGTTTACTTATGCCCAGCCAAAATTTTCCTGAAAAATTAAAAGCAGTTAAGAGATTTCATCTTAAATGAACATTTTGAAGAATTACATATTATGAACAGTTATATTAGCAACTGTGACTTTAACCTTTAACCTTCTGACCATACAATCAATTGGCTTTCTCCCTTTCTTTCTATCAATCATTGTATTAGCTTATGGTCTGTAAATGCTACAGAATAAAGAATTTTTAAACTAAAAATGAAAAATAGAAAAAATGGGTAATTGTATGAAGAAAACAGATTAAGAGGTGTTTAGATTTACAGAATAGTGAAAAATTGTATTAGAAATAAAGAATACAGAAAAAGATGACCAAGGCACCCTACCAACCCTACCCATCCTGCTACTAAACCCCTCTTTAACTCTTCCCATAACTCTAAAGCCAGAAGTATGTAGCCATATCTAAGACATATCTTAAGTAGGTATCTCAATGCTAGGAAAAAGTAAAAGTGAGTTATCTTTCTTTATTCGGGTGTGCTCCCTCTTTGGAGGATTATACACAGTACGTAGAAGAAGTAAACATGACCAACAATGGCGGTCGTTTTTGATATTTTCGTATCATAACTGAGGGCAGTCAAAGACAAATTTCGTTTGAATTTGCTATTTTTTTTACGGAAAACAAGTAAAACAATGTTTTTTAATAATTTGATTATGGTTTTCAACTTCCTGTCAATTATGTTTTCTTCATTTAACTACGGTAAACATTGAAAATTGTGTTGTCGTATGAACATTTCTTCAAATGAAATAGACAAATGCAGACTGACCAATTCTATTTGAATTAATTAATGTTGATGATCATTAATGACCCATCCGATAAATGGATTACCTGTAACAACAGATTATGACACCTGTTGTTACCGTTGATTAGCTCGGGGTTGTAAACAATTTACAAAGTCATAAACTTGTCGCCAGGTAAAATTTGTACAATTTATTTTTTTAACTTTTACCAATTAACATGAAGATCGATATTGTCAAGAAATCAAAATTTTTACATAGGAAAATGTTGGCGCCAGAAATATCGCCAGCAGCCGTATTTTGTCGCCAGATGAAATAAAAAATCGCAAATTGCGACATTGGCGATGCACAGCGGTCCCTGTATTAGTTTTATTATAATCCAATAAACTGCTTCGAGAGCGCAGCTGGATACAACCACAGAGGTCCAACCCTGAACAGTTGGGGCAAAAATGGACACAATATTCAAGCTTGATACAGGTCTGAATTTGGATTGTAATTAAATATTTGACACATTATAGGTTTCTGACACAGAATATATGTAGTCAAAGAACTTGAAATTGGTTGTATGATTTGAATTTATATTCAATTGAAGATTTCTTGCTGTTGTGCAATACACTGTGCTGTTGCGCAATACTTAGTACATCTGTTTTCAGACTATATACAAAGAATTAGCAAAATAAATTGTGACCCCTAATTTTTTTCTTTGGAAAATTGACAATTTCTTAAATCTTGAGGGAAAAAAAAATTGATCCCCCCCAAAAAATTTGTTTACCCCCGCCCCCAAATTTTTTTTACCCCCCTCCCCCTTTCCAAAAAAAAAATTTATGAAGAGAATTTTCTTTTGAGGAAAAAATTGGCCCCCTCCCACCCCCCAAAAGTGGATTGTGTCCATCCATGGACACAGATGATGCCCCCGCTTCCATATCATAAAAAGATATAAAGGGACATAACTGAAGAACGTTAACGTGACTATCTAAATTTGTACTTGATCTGAGTTTTGTGCTAATAAGCATTGTGTATAAGTCTCATAAATTTGGTTGAGGTATACTAAAGTAAAAGAACAGAAACGGAAAATTCAGCAATTTTTATGTTAATAAAGGGGCATAACTAAAGAACAGTAAAAGTGACGCCACCCAATTTCAAGCTTGATCTGTATTATGTGGTAATAAGCATTGTGTATAAGTCTCATAACATTTGGTTGAGGCAAACTAAAGTTAGAGAACGGAAACAAATTAAACAGAGTTTTGTGATAAAAAGCATTATATATACATTTCATTACATTTAGTTAAGACAAACTCAAGTTAGAGAACGGAAACGAAAAATTCAGCAATTTTTTCATTTGTAAAGGGGCATAACTCTAGAACGGTAATCAAAGTGCTTGTAAGCACTGAATGTTAAAGATTGCTTTAATTTATCAGTAGGAAGTAAAATTGAATATTGCATTGTATAAAGCATTGGTTGTAGTTGATTCAACTACCATTATGCACAAAGAAAGATAACTCCAATTTTCAAAGAAGACTTTAAAATATTTTTAGAAATGAAGGGTAAAAATTGCTTTAATTTATCAGTGGAGGGGCAAAATTAAACATTGCATTGTATAAAGCACTGATTGTAGTTGATTCAACTATAATCATGGACAAAGGAAGATAACTCCAATTTTAAAAATTACTTGATATTTAGAAAAAAAAATATGAAAAATTTTTCCATTTGTAAAGGAGCATAACTCTAGAACGGTAAAAGTGACGGCACCAAAATTCTAACTTGATCTGTATTTAGTGGTAATAAGCATTGTGTATAAGTTTCATAACATTTAGTTGAGGCAAACTAAAGTTAGAGAACGGAAACCAACTTTGGGACAGATGTACGGACGTAAATACGTACAGACGTACAAGGGTAAAACTTCATGCCCCCTCCGCCACGGCTGGGGCATAAAAATCAAATGAACTCAAAGTCAGAAAACGGAAACCAACTTTGGGACCTACGTAAGTACGTACAGACGGACAAGGGTAAAACTTAATGCCTCCTCCGCTATGCCGAGGGCATAAAAAAAATTTCCCCCCCCCTCTTTTCCAAAAAAACTAATTTTGAAGAAACTTTCTTTTTTTAAAACGCCGTACAAATTAAGAGACATCCATATACTTCAACACAAGTTATTGTCTGAAAACTAGAAAAATGCTTGTTTTGGATCCTTTTTGGCCCCTAATTCCTGAACGGTTTGGGCAATTACCCCCAAAATGAATCCCAACCTTCTACTTGTGGTATTGAACCTTATGGTACAATTTCAGAGCAATCAAAATACTTGTACACAAGTTATTGTCCTGAAAGTAGAAAAATGCTTGTTTTGGCCCCTAATTCCTAAACAGTTGGGACCATCACCCCCAAAAACAATACCAACCTTCCTTTTGTGGTATTGAACCTTTTGATTAAATTTCATAGAGATTGATACACTTAAACTAAAGTTATTGTCCGGAAACCGAATGTCTTCGGACGACGCTGATGATGTGATACCAATATACGACCGCAAAAATAAAAATAAACCTCAAGTAATCACTAAGTAACAACAAATTGGACCGAATATAAGAATACTTTCAGTCTATTTCTAGCAGCTGCGACTTTTCCTTTGACCTAAAAATCAACAGGGCTCTTCCTCCTATTAACACCTTTCATCTATTAAGTTTCATTTCAAACTAACTAAGGAAACTCAAGTTATAATCAGGC
Source organism: Mytilus coruscus (assembly GCA_017311375.1). NCBI lineage: Eukaryota > Metazoa > Mollusca > Bivalvia > Mytilida > Mytilidae > Mytilus > Mytilus coruscus. The sequence continues at coordinate 90,087,225 of CM029599.1, forward strand.
AAAAATATCCCCCCAAATTTTTTTTTTTTTTTAGTAACAGCAACCTTTTAACTGTGACCTATGAACCCCAAAATAAAAGTTTTTTTTTTCACCCTTTCTTGTATCCTCCATAGGTTTAAGTTTCTTTTTAGTTAAGCAAGGGAAACTCAAGATTTCACCAAGAAATTATTTGTTTAAAAATTTATATTTTTCGAAGAAAGCAACAACTTTGACCTACTGACCCTTAAATCGACATGTTTCTTCCCCTTCCTATATATCTTCCATCTATATATGTTTCATTCCAATTGTGCAAGGGAAAATCAAGATTTCATCCAGAAAGCATTTGTTTTGGACACGGAGGGACAGGTGTAGGGAAAAAGTGATGACTATGTAATTTCATTTGTTTTTGTGGTATTCAATTTTTGAGAATTGAAAAAAAAAAATGTATTTTTGTTGAAACATGATTTTCAAGTACTTATAAATTCTGCATACAAGTAAATAGATAAAAGAACAGAGTTCCAATGTCCCCCGTGTTGCACATATTTTATATTTCCAAGGGGCATAACTCTTTTAAAAAAAGTTGAACGTCCACCATTATAGAACATGTCCGAGATATTGCTGATATCAACCTATAGACACGTTTTCTCAATTATCACCCATAGCAATGATCGTCACCGCTTGGCGCTACAATACCGTCCGCCATTACAGTAATGATAAAAACGTAAACAAAGCATTCAATCGTAAACAAGAACTATATATAAAAGTTAAGTTCATCATGTCTAGTGAAGTTAAAAGTTCAAATTTTCAAGGAAATAAATTTGTATTGAAAATTGTTTTATGTTTTAAACCAAAAAAAAAAAAAAAACCCTGTAATTTTTTAATTGTTGGTCATATATAATTAGTGAGAAGTGGTATGATTGCCAGTGTGTGTATTCTTCAAACAACTTGATTGTCACTTGTGTGGTTTAAACAATGTATATATATTATTTAAATAGCATCACTTCTTGTGTAAATTAAACATTCCAGTCTTTACATTTCGATTGATCATTTAAGGAGACTTTTCATAGTGTTGTTGATTGAGTTGTCGAATTAACCCTTTTGACATGTATTCGTACTCTGGCAATCCTTCTTGTGACTTGTGGTTGTCAAATCCTCTGCTCTTAACTGAGGTTTGTTTTTTGTTAACGCTGGAATGTTCAGTTTAACACGCAATGGAAACAATAAGTCGTCTATTGTAAAGCCAGGATCTGCCATAATGTCATCTCCTGGAAGCAAGTAATTCATGAATCCACTTTTTTCTACTATAAATTTGTCACCAGCATGACCACCAAAAGCTTTAGATATGAACATAACTTGTCCATGTGGGGATATTCCAACTTGTCCATGTGGGGATATTCCAACTTGTCCATGTGGGGATATTCCAACTTGTCCATGTGGGATATTCCAACTTGTCCATGTGGGATATTCCAACTTGTCCATGTGGGCATATTCCAACTTGTCCATGTGGGGATATTCCAACTTGTCCATGTGGGCATATTCCAACTTGTCCATGTGGGATATTCCAACTTGTCCATGTGGGCATATTCCAACTTGTCCATGTGGGGATATTCCAACTTGTCCATGTGGGGATATTCCAACTTGTCCATGTGGGCATATTCCAACTTGTCCATGTGGGGATATTCCAACTTGTCCATGTGGGGATATTCCAACTTGTCCATGTGGGGATATTCCAACTTGTCCATGTGGGGATATTCCACCAAAAGCTTTAGATATGAACATAACTTGTCCATGTGGGGATATTCCACCAAAAGCTTTAGATATGAACATAACTTGTCCATGTGGGGATATTCCACCAAAAGCTTTAGATATGAACATAACTTGTCCATGTGGGGATATTCCACCAAAAGCTTTAGATATGAACATAACTTGTCCATGTGGGGATATTCCACCAAAAGCTTTAGATATGAACATAACTTGTCCATGTGGGGATATTCCAACTTGTCCATGTGGGGATATTCCACCAAAAGCTTTAGATATGAACATAACTTGTCCATGTGGGGATATTCCAACTAAATATTTAGCTGTTTTATGGGACTTATAATTGCTGTATGTTTCACCCCTACTCCATAAATTAGTTGGCCTCTGGATAAATGTTTCAGCACAGTCAATAATACAGGTAATTCTTGGATAATTTTTCCTACATGATTCGGGACAACAGTCTCTTATTACTTCTCTAGGGAGCCACACAATCAAGGACTTTAACTGGAATCTACGAATTAAATATTTTGCAAGCTTGATATACCAGATCTTTTGCATAGATCGTCAAAAATTAAATTTAACTTAAGTCTCATGAGCACAAGGAGTAATTGATCTGCTACCTCTTATTGAAAACTAAATGTATTGAAAGGAGCAATACATTTCACCAGTGTGAAAAAGACCTCTTTTGTGACCCCTGTATACAACAAGCATTCTGTAAGTATTGCATGGCAATACATAGTCCCCTACTGGTTACAAATTCATTGTAATGGAACGAAATTCTAACTTGATCTATAACTTGTCACGGTGTAAACTACATAAAAATATCAAGTCAAAATCTTCAAGCATGACGAAAAAAACTGTTGAAAACTGATTATTTAAGTGAATTTTCTATGTCCAAAGACCACAACTCTGCACGAAATTATCAGACTGGAACAAAATTCCAACTTGATCTGTAACTTGTCATGATAAAACTATATACTAATTATCAAATCAATATCTTCAAGAATGACAAACAAACCTTCCACTAAATGTCATTTTGTCTTTTAAAAGTCTGTTAAAAAATGAGTTATTTCCCTTTGAACAGAAATCTACTAATTAATAAGTATTTCATCAAAAATTTAATTTTAGGGAAAGGGCTTTAACTGAACGAAGAGAAAAGCTAAAATCATGAAAATTGAACTTGACCTGTAACTTGTCATGATAAATCAATAAACCAAATATCAAATCAATATCTTCAAGCACTAAGGAAAAAAATTTGGAAAACTGATTTGCTGGACTGACAGATGGACAGACAGACAGACAGATGGAGTGCAAACCTAAAGTCCCCTTCGACTTCGTCAGTAGGGGACAAATAAAGTGCCATTGTCCGTTATTAAATTTTGTGCAGCAGACATAATTGCTCCATCAGTTTACTTTGAACTCCCCTTTCTTCCGTTAAAACTATATTTGTTTGAGAAAATCGAGTAAGAAAATCGGTCAATTCTTTCCCGTAAGTGTGATCTGTCTGCAGTAAGAAGTCTGATTCAAGATATTGTGTACCAACAGTAGATGAAGCTTCTAAAACATTAAAACTACAAATAGCATCCGGTAGTTTCTCAGACGACGTACTTGTGCCTGGTTCACTTTAGTGTCCAAAACTCATTTCCATATCGGAATCGGAATCACCATCTTCTAGTTTTCTTTTTTTCACTGTCAACTGATGCTTTCAAATTTTTCTTGTTTTCATACCCCATCTTTAACTTAGGAGAAGGATTCCGATCTGTAGGTTTTCCGTCAATAAAATGTTCAAAGCATACATATACATTTTTCGGAAGATCTTTCCGATTTAAAGCTTTTATCCACTCAAGCCTTATCGATTCCTTGGATGGCATTACATGTAGTCTGTAACGAATTAAACAGGGACAATGGTTGTGCATTTCACCATGTAATTCACACATTGATTTCTTCCACAAAGTTATTTTTTTTTCGATTATTGGAACAACCATGAACTGAACGAGTTCCCACCACCTGTTTTGTATTTATTTTCACTCTCCATCATAAAACGAAAAGGAAAATAGTGAAAAACAAAATATAAACAAAAGATCAATATTGTTGTGATTAAAGCACGTGAGTTATCTATCATTAGTGCTATGGCTGCGGCATCACGTGATAGATTAATGGCAGCGCACATGATACTTAGGTCAGATCTTGAAAAATGTGTCTATAGTATAAGTATTATAAAAATTTGGCAAGAATTGTAACAAGGCCATTTTCCATAAATTTAATATTTCCAAGGGGCATAACTCTTTTTAAATAAATTGCTTCGCTGAGCGCAGCTGGATAAGACCGCAGATATCCAACCCTGAAAAGTTGCAGCCAAAATGGACACATTATTCGCACTTGATACAGGTCTGAATTTGGATTGTAATTAAATATTTGACACATAATAGGTTTCTGACACAGAATAAGTGTAATCAAAGAACTTAAAATTGGTTATATGATTTGAATTTATATTCAATTTTTTGCTTTTGTGCAATACACTATGCTGTTGCAAATAATCTCAATTCAAATTTCTAATGGAGTTTGCAACCATAACTACTCATTTAAATACATCATAAAATATTAAAATATAAAATGACATACAGTCATGGTTAAAATTAATATTAATTAATAGTAACTTCTAAAAATAAATTTACAGCTAATCATCTGAGGACAATCATCATTTCTTAATACATAATTTACAAGCAGTGTAAGGGAGGTAATCAAACATATATACAACAGTATTCTTTAAATGGATTGGATTACCTCCCTTACACTGTTTTTAAATTGTCTAAATTGTCCTTTAACCATAAAAACCATTGTTTTCCCCCCTTTTTTGCCCCTAATTGCTAAATGGTTTGAGCCATAACACCCCATAACCATTCCTTTGTTGTATGGAAACTTGTGGTATAATTTCAGAGAGATTCATACACATAAACACAAGTTATTGTCTGGAAACTGCAAAAATGCTTATTTGGGCCCCTTATTCCTAAACCTTTGGGACCATAACCCCCAAAATCAATCCCAACCTTCCTTTTGTGGTTATAAACCTTGTGTTAAAATTTTATTGATTTCTATTTACTTATACTAAAGTTATTATCCGGAAACCATCTGTCTTCAGACGACGCTGACGACGATGACAACGTGATACCAATATACGACCAAAAATTTTTAAAATTTTTGCGGTCGTATGAAAAGTCGATCGAACACCATTAGAGAACTTGTCTGAGATATTGCTGATATTAACCTGTAGTATAAGTTTTATAAAAATCTGGCAAGAATTATACCTGTGAGAGCACTAATGAAGCCATTTTCCATAAATTTAATATTTTTAAGGGGCATAACTCTTTTTAAAAAAAGTCAATCGAACACCATTTTAGAACTTGTCTGAGATATTGATGATATTAACCTATAGTATAAGTTTTATAAAAATCTGGCAAGAATTGTACCTCTGAGAGACCTATCAAAACAGGATGGACGGATGGACACACAAACGCCCGGTATTTCCATGTCCCCCGCAACGTGTTACGCGGGGGACTAAATTATATTTTGAGAAATCCATTAAAATGAGTAAAAAAAGAAAAGTATTCTAGTTTTGAGTTGTCTCAGTCAAAATTTATCATTGCCTTATGTTGTCCATTTTGCTTTGTCTGCCTTGTGTTGTCCAAGTCTTGAAAAGACTTCTCTTAGCTTTTCTCTGTATTATTCTATTTCTGATATTTAATTACCCTTTCAGCAGATTCACTTATCTAAGAGTTGTAAATAACACCTCAATTCTTCACACATGCAAACAAAATCTACTTATGAAGCCTTCTCTGTTTCAAAAAAAAACCAGCACACAATAGAACTACAGATGTACAAGGTTCCTGGTTTTCCATGAATGAATATCCATTATCATTACATGACATGATCAATACTTACTAAATTTGGGATCTAATTCTATACATTTATCTGCATCTTTCAGAGCAAGATTAAATTCCAGTAATTTTGTATAGCATGCTGCTCTGTTGCTGTAGAGTTTAGCGTCATCTGGGTTTCGCTTTATTGCTTCATCATAATGCTTCTTAGCTGTTGGATAGTCACCTGAAATTTAACATACATTTATGTGATGCAGAAGAATACTTGATCTCAATAAGGAAGAGTGTGTTCTTTTTTGACTGGGCCCGATTGGGTGGTGTTACATCTTACAAAGTCTATCCAAATTATTTTTGCAAAGAATTCCACTTAGCCGGTGCTAGGGGCCATCTTAAACTTACAGTGAGGTGATAGATTTTTGCTCCGTGTTGAGGTCTCATTGTGACTTTGAGATGAAGAACAGCAATAAAAGCGCTGTTCCTTTGCTTTTTGTATGTTTTTTTTTGTTGTGCATGTACTGATTTTGTGTCATTGATGGATACCTATATCCTTTGTTCTTCTATTAAATATCCTACCCCATATATTCAATATTACATAGCACTAAAGTATGCTGAGGATATAAACAGGCTAAATCACAGATTTTTGTTTGTAAGATGTGCTGTATTCATATTTTGTAATGTGTATTTGGGCAATGATTGAGCCCAAAGTTGGCTGTATATGATTACCATTATCAATTGTCAAATTTCATAATTATTTATTTCATCTATAACTTACCTTTCTTGAAATAGTCATTTCCTAAAGTTTTGGCTTCTAATGATTTTTCAGGATCTATATATTTCAGTCGTTCATTTTCTTTTATCTTTTTATCCAGCTGTCAAACAAAGCAATAAATTTTCATTTCATTTATATTATTAATTTTATATAAATGGAAAGATAAGACTGTAGAATTTTAATAAGATGTGACCTCCACAAATCTTTTTACACAAAATCCAATTTCAATCAAAGATGCAGCTAATTAAATGTATATGTGTTCAGTTATGTTATTTTCTTTTTTCTAATAATATATATGAATAAAAGAAGATATTGGCTATACATCAATGAAAAAACAGGTTAAGGGCATAACTCTTTAAAACTAAATTTCAAAGGAGCAGGGACAATAAGGCCCTTATTTGGCCCAAATATTACTGGAAATTTAAAAGTTATCATACATATTCTTAAATTTGTCCAAACTAGACTACGGTACAAGGTATTCAGAAAATAAAAACAAATTTCACATTGATCGAGTTACCATGGCAACACACCATGACAAAATTGCATATTTTGTCATATTTCTTGATTTTCCTTGTTATTCACCAAATTTTAAGTATAATTTAGATCAGAAAAGTATATGCGCACCCAAGAAACAACTTTATATTTGGTGAGATTATTTCAATAGTCATAATAAAGCTTCTCTTAAATCATTTTGTTGTTTCTTGGCTGCGCACGATGTTTCAACAATGGAAATAACGATGAAAAACTGCATAAATTCTGTATTTTATATCGTTTTAGAGAAAACGGTACATACTATGACGTGATTGTGACGTCATCAGATACAAATATTTATGTTTTTCATTTATATTTCTTGACCCTATGCTTTTCCAAACATTATGTGCAAATATGAAATAGTTGTCCAACAATTTATTTTCTTGGGCCAAAACCGTGCCTTAATGCCCCTACTCCTTTGTCAAAATCAAATTTGACCTCTATTTCATGATTCATGATATTGTGTTTAAAGTTCAAAAGAATTGGTTGAGTGATACTTTAATTTTTTTCTTCCAGAAATAAAAACTAGAGGCTCTCAAGAGCCTGTGTCGCTCACCTGTATTTACTGATGCTTTGGAAATTATGTAAAATAAGGTTAAAATCATAATTAATAGTATTAGATATTAGAAATTATAATGATATCTAAGATAATAACAAAAAAACTGCAAAATTTCTGTAAAATTACTAACTCAGGGGCAGCAACCCAACAACATGTTGTCGGATTCGTTTGAAAATTTCAGGGCAGATAAATCTAAATCTGATGAACATTTTTGCCACCTGTCAGATTTGCTCTAAATGCTTCAGTTTCAGAGATATAAACCAAAAACTGCATTTTACCCCCATGTTCTATTTTTAACCAAGTCGGCTATGATGGTTGGAAGGCGGGATCATCGATCAATTTTTTTAAACTAGATACCCTTATAATGATTATGGCCAAGTATGGCTAAATTTGTCTTAGTAGTTTCAGAGAAGAAGATTTTTGTAGAAGATTACAAAAATTTACGAAAAATTGTTAAAAATTGACTATAAAGGGCAATAACTCCTAAAGGGGTCGACTGACAATTTTGATCATAACGACTTATTTGTAGATCTTACTTTGCTGAACATTATTGCTGTTTACAGTTTATCTCTATCTATAATAATATTCAAGATAATAACCAAAAACAGCAAAATTTCCTTAAAATTACCAATTCAGAGGCAGCAACCCAACAACAGGTTGTCAGATTTGTCTGAAAATTTCAGGGCAGATAGATCTTGACCTGATAATCAGTTTTACCCTGTCAGATTTGCTCTAAATGCTTTGGTTTCAGAGATATAAGCCAAAATCTACATTTTACCCCTATGTTCTATTTTTAGCCATGGTGGCCATCTTGGTTAGTTGGCAGGGTCATCGGACAAATTTTTTAAACTAGATACGCTAATGATGATTGTGACCAAGTTTGGTTAAATTTGGCCTGGTGGTTTCAGAGGAGAAGATTTTTGTAAAAAGCTAACGACGACAGACGGGACGCCAAGTGATGAGAAAAGCTCACTTGGTCCTTCGGGCCAGGTGAGCTAAAAAAATAAATTCATAATGTAAGAAAGGGCATAAATTATGATTGGTAAATGTCATAATCATCAATATCAAACTTGACCCGTAGTTTATGATCTGTGACATTATGTTTAATTTTGAACAAATTGGTTAAGTAGTAAATGTTCTTTAATTTCCATACAGATTTTTTTTTTAAATCTTTAAAGCAACTTAGGGGATTAAAACCTTTGAACCGTAATGTCAAAACCATAATAGTCAAACTTGACCTGTATTTAACGATTCATGAAATTGTGTATAAGAGAAGGTAAAGCTGTATTATTAATCATCTGGAGACCAACAAAAACTCAACTTTTAAAGTAAGTAAGGGGCATAACTCTTGACAATACATGTCAAAACAATCAAGAAGCCTAATAACATCCAATTTTGTAGTGCATTTCATTAGAATAATACATAATAATAAAAAAAAAAAAAAACACTTGTGCTTTCTAAATTAAAGATCTTTTAGATTCAAGCTCACATACCCTTCCATATATAAAGGTGAAGAGCTTATATTGACCTTACAGCATAGATTTTTTTGCTTACTATAAGACATTCTTTTCAGTTATGATTTCTGAAATTGTGTTACATAAATCTATTATAAGTCATATGACCATGACCTTTGACCTAGCCACCAAAAATCAATAAGGATCATCCGTTTATTTTACGTAACCCTATATGCAAGTAAGGATGCAATCCCATATACAGATTTCCTAAGTTGCCAACTCACATGATATTTGCGTGTAATACACGCTTTTTCAACGGTTTACACACGAAGATTTTGTCACATGACGTATACACGCTTTTCACCACTTTACATGCTTTTTCGTTGTTTTGATTTTTTGGTTGTTAGTGATATTGCGATTCTCGTGTTTTTTCATAATTTGAGGATAAATACCGAACATTTCGAAGTATTCGTTGGGTCACCATTGTTTATTTTTCCATATGGATGAACAACAAAAGCCCTTCAGGTAAGTTTGTGAGTAGTTTTTTTAAGGTTTTGTGACTTTCTTTCTTTCAAATTCACTTTGGGGAAATATCCACTGAAAGAGGTCGCTTTCTGGACCTGTACCTTCGTTTAAAAAGCCGAGTGCTAAGCGAAAACGATACGTGTGTACCTACCAAAAAAGTTGGTATTCCGAGTTTAAATGGATCAAAGAAAGTGATCGCGGGCCGAACAATGAATTGTGCACCCTATGTAACTCTCATATTTATATTAGATCATCTGCAAAAAGTGACATAGTCCAACACTAGCTATTTGATAAAGCATTCAATAGCATTCAAATTATAAAATTATTTTTCTTTTTCAGTTTCAAATCTAGCCAACAGATTTCCACAGGCCATAGGGGATGGGAATATCACAGAACTGTTGGATCAGTTCTCAGAGTACCAGCTGTCTTCTCCTGATTAACTACCCAGTAGCAACATTCTTGGGAGCAATGGCAGACATAGATGACATTTTTATGACAAAAAACATTATGACATTCTTTCAAAGCTTGCTAAAGCTATTTTAGTTCTGCCAAATAGTAAATCTGACTGTGAGAGAGCATTTTCAATTATAAAGAAGATTTACATTGAATTCAGACCAGAACTCAACAATGATACATTGTGTGCATTGTTATCATGTAAATCTAACCAAACTGGCAGTTGTTTTGAATATGTGCCAAGTGGTGTGGTTTTGAAAGCAGCAAAACAGGCCACTGTTGAATACAATAAAATTTTACAGTAGAATATTGTTTTTTATATTAACAAATTTGTATAATGTTCATATTAAAAAGTCCGCATCTACGTAACGCGTTTTCACACGCTTTTTGACATGTCATGTCATGTTATGACATGATTTGTCATTGTCGGAGGTTGGCAACTATGCAGATTTCTTCAAAGCGTTTTCAAGTTATTGCAGGTGGACAATGCAATAAGTATCACTTTTCGCTACTTAAAGGTCTACAACTCAACAACAATAAAAGGTAAAATCCTGAAAATCTAACTTGACCTTCAATAAGTCCCAGGAAACAACATATCTAAATTTGAAAAGATTTCTTCTAAGCATTTTCAAGTTATTTCATGGATAGAAAATGAAAGGATATGGAGTAAATGTACATGGGACAAATTCGCACACAATACATAGAAAACATAGAAAATTATCAATGAACAGGGCTTTTATTCCTGTTCTTCATCTTGACACTGTTTGACAGCCGCCTCCGACTGCCCGACCGCCCATCATCAAATTAATAATCAATATTTCCCTTCAGAAATCCGTTAAAAAGGCATTCAGCACTTATATATAGACATTTTGTTAGGATTCCTTAGTTACCAGTTTATTACATTAATGCAAATTCATTGTTTCAAATAAAAGATATAAAATACTTAAATATCTTGAACACATTTTTTAATGAAAAGACATGAATATCTGTAAATAGAATAGCTTTTCTCATATAATTTTAATTGATACTAGATAAAGGTCCATTCTATCTTTCAGAAAAATAAAATAAAAAATATTCTTTAATTCTGCTACGGTGCTACATTTTAAGATAATAGTACCATTGCCTGATCAGTGGGAAAACATAATAATGTGTAACTAAAACTAGAGGCTCTAAAGAGCCTGTGTCGCTCACCTTGGTCTATGTGCATATTAAACAGAGGACACAGATGATTCATGACAAAATTGTGTTTTGGTGATGGTGATGTGTTTGTAGATCTTACTTTACTGAACATTCTTGCTGCTTACAAATATCTCTATCTATAATGAACTTGGCCCAGTAGTTATAGTGGAAAATATTTTGTAAAAATTTACCAATTTTTACAAAATTTATGAAAATTGTAAAAAATTGACTATAAAGGGCAATAACTCCTCACGGGGTCAATTGACAATTTTGGTCAGTTTGACTTATTTGTAGATCTTACTTTGCTGTACATTATTGCTGTTTACAGTTTATCTCTTTCTATAATAATATTCAAGATAATAACCAAAAGGTGCAAAGTTTTCTTAAAATTACCAATTCAGGGGCAGCAACCCAACAACGTGTTGCCTGATTGGTCTGAAAATTTCAGGGCAGATAGATCTTGACCTAATGAACAATTTTATCCTTGTCAGATTTGCTCTAAATGCTTTGGTTTCAGAGATATGAGCCAAAAACTGCACTTTACCCTATGTACTATTTTTTAGCCATGTCGGCCATCTTGGTTTGCGGGCGGGGTCATCTGACACATTTTTTAATCTAGATACCCTAATGATGATTGTGGACAAGTTTGGTTAAATTTGTCTTAGTAGTTTCAGAGGAGAAGATTTTTGTAAAAGATTACAAAAATTTATGAAAAATGGTTAAAAATTGACTATAAAGGGCAATAACTCCTTAAGGGGTCAACTGACTATTCTGGTCAAGTTGACATATTTGTAGATCTTACTTTGCTGAACATTATTGCTGTTTACAGTTTATCTCTATCTATAATAATATTCAAGATAATAACCAAAAACAGCAAAATTTTCTTAAAATTACCAATTCAGGGGCAGCAACCCAACAACAGGTTTCCGATTCATCTGAAAATTTCAGGGCAGATAGATCTTGACCTGATATACAATTTACCCGTCAGATTTGCTCTAAATGCTTTGGTTTCAGAGATATAAGCCAAAATCTACATTTTACCCTATGTTCTATTTTTAGTCATGGCGGCCATCTTGGTTGGTTGGCGGGTCACGGACACATTTTTAAACTAAATACCCCAATGATGATTGTGGCCAAGTTTGGTTACATTTGACCCAGTAGTTTCAGAGGAGAAGATTTTTGTAAAAGTTAACAGACGACACCGGACAACGACGATGGACGCAAAGTGATGAGAAAAGCTCACTTGGCCCTTTGGGCCAGGTGAGCTAAAAAGCGAAAAAATAAAAATTAGATTTGTACTGAACAATAGTGAATGAAATAAGTAGAGTGACATTATTGTGAAAGTAGTAATATTGTAATAATCAACGATTGTAGTACTGCAAGTGGACAAGCTCTTGTCTATGTTTCATCACTTCTCCACCTGTCAATTTCAAAGAAGAGAATTTTCCCTATGATACTGAAATGTGTTACTGATGGACAAAAGGGTTGATTGATGGATGTGTGGATAGGTGGACAGACAGAGGTAAATCAGTATACTGTGGAATCAATTTTTTTTGTGGGATAACAATTTTCATGGATTTCATGGGTACAGTGAACCATTTAAATTTTGAGTGAAGTTCACATTTTCTAAAGGCTTGTATGCAGACATTGGCAAAACCACAAAATCAAATAGGCCTAAAAAAAAAAAAAATCTGTGTTTCCGGTAACATCATTTTGAAAAATAGGGTCGGTAGGTCGGATTTTTTTTTTTTTGACATTGTAAATGAAATCCGGAAAATTATCATGGTTTTTCCAAGTCCGGGTCCGTAATTAGTTTCAAATACCGGAAGTGCAGCCATTTGCAATGTTTTTGAAGCACCTGCTGTGCAAATTTCTTTGATTTTAACGTATTTGGCATACCTTTTGACATAAATAAAACGTTTTACTGGCTTTCTGTGCCAGAAGAAGCAAGTTAGATAAATAAATATGTCGATTAACAGAAGACTGTGTCAAAATCAGGGTCGGTTGATACCAATTTTTTTTTTTTTTGAAGATCCAATAAAAAAATTAGGGTCGGGGGCTAAAAAACAGGGTCGGTCGGGTTACCGGAAACACAGACTTTTTTTTTTTCGGCCTTATATAAAAAAAAAAATGCATTTTTTTCTGAATCCACGAAAATAAAAGAATCCACAGTAATCCCTCCTTTTAATCTGGGATATAACTATGTCTGATATAGTAAGTAGATATTTTCTTTTTTTAACCCTGATAGTTAAACTTACCGCATGAACTATTTTTTGTATATCTGGGTTTCGATGTTCTGATAAAGATTTGTTCAGATATCTCAATGCACTCTCATCATCTCCTTTTTTCATATAAGCCTTCCCTGCTCTAGCAAGTGCCCTAAAACAGAACAATATTGGAGGTTTGCATTTAGGCTAAAATAGACTAATCAATTGGTTTGAATGCATAGCACATAATCCTGCTATGGACTCCTTAATATGTATACAGTTATTGAAAAACCTTAAAACTTCTCGTTTATTTGACAATGACAAAAAAATCCATGTTCATCAGGCATTTTGGGTATATCAAAATATTAAAAAATCAAAACTTTCATCACACGAGCAATGACTGCCTGGCAGATATGAAAATCGCTTCAACAGTACAACTCAACATTTTAAAGTTCCGGACCAAATATAAAATTATGGCTAAATACAGTAGCTGAGAAATATGTGACAAAAACTCAAAGTAATGTTAAACAGGAAGTGACTGCCTGGCAGATCTGAAAATAGGTTACATGGTACACCTCAACATTATAAAGTTCCTTAATCAACTCATTTCTTAATATAGAATCTGAGAAAATTGTGACAAAAATTTCCATGCTCAGTGGGTTTTATAAAAAATTGAAGTGTTGTTAAACAGTAAGTGATTGCCTGACACATAATCTTGAGAAAAGTCTGAAGAAAAATATTAAGTTCATTTAACATATCAAATATAGTATCATCAAACAGAAAGTGGGTGTCTGAAAATGATCACACTTTACAACTGATCACTGTCAAGCTGCTGACCAAATATGAAGTCATTTTGTTCAGTTGTACCTAAAAGAAGTATGACTGAATGAAATGAATGAACTAACAGATGGAAAGACAAGGTAATTGCAATAAAGCCCCAACTCCTAGAGTGGGGATATATTACACATCAGAGTTTTTTTTTAGAATGACTTGGATCTCACTAAGACGAAAAACTTAGTCAATAAACTCTAATATTAAACCTAATGGCAGTCAATGAAGCATAAAATGTAGGTCAATTGGTATCTTAGATATAGTCTAAAGTGAAACTTATTCAGTCAATTAAGTGTAAAATGAAGGTCAGAGTGACCACTAACTATATTGGTTTTCTATTTTTAAGTGCACAGCTCTTGAACAAAGCAGCCATTACATAGATTTGTAGAAATTCCAATAGGAAACAAATTTTACATTATTGTAGTAATTAAACCATTTTTAAGATGTTTCTGCCGCTGACCTTGTACAATTTCTCTATCATCTTTCTAACCTATGTGGTAAACAAGTCACTTTTCACTTTTTCTGAAACGTCTTTAAAATGGTTTAATTACTGTACTTAATGATCAAAAGTTCTTATGCCATTCATTTTCATGGATGGATAACCAAGCAGCAATTATACATGCTATATGCACAAAGAAAATTATTCAGACAGAATAATTACAATATTATCCGAATTCTGCCATACTATACTAAATATACTACTTACTTGGCAATTAATGTATAATCTGCTCGGTTTTCTCTTCCTATATTAGTAGCTTCCTCTGATATTTCAATACATTTATCATAATCCTTTAATTCAAAATATACAGCTGCAATGAAAATCACATCATTTATATACAATATGAAGTGAAACTATCATCTTAGTGGCCAACTATCACCAAATACAGAGATTTTTATACATTTAAACAAGCAGCTCACTTGGAATCTATACATCGTAAATTATTAATTATTATTATTACATTGAGATTTCTTTTTTTTTAAGGTCTTATGAAGGTCAATAACAGTGACTTTATATATGATCTGTAACTACAAATAACACGTTCAAAATCTTGTCCAAGGGTTATATATCTTGTTATTAGAAGTTCCCACACAGCAGTTTAATCTTGTGAGAGAATTCCTCTACACAAATACTGTATACATGTGTAGTTTGTTGTTTTTATTTAAGACAAAATCAACTCATTAAA
The DNA here is from genome assembly GCA_017311375.1 of Mytilus coruscus. NCBI lineage: Eukaryota > Metazoa > Mollusca > Bivalvia > Mytilida > Mytilidae > Mytilus > Mytilus coruscus. The sequence goes on from CM029599.1 coordinate 90,102,529, forward strand.
ATCAGATAGGATTCCAATTTTGCACTTAAATTGTGAGTCTGTAAGCTACTTGGCTGTTTAATTATGAATGAAAAATAATGGAGACAATGTTGACAGACATGTTGGTGTTCTATACATCAGTTTTTTAGTTTTGAACTATCAGTGGAAATTTGAAGTTTAGATACTATTTTTTAAAATTGTAATACAATTTCATATAAAATATTTTGTTAAAAGACAGAAGTCTTGTTACTGATAGTTATGAAAAAATCAACAATTTTCATCTTAAACAGGAAAATGTTTGTACTTTCATTCTATCTTTTCCAATGAGAAATTGATTAAAAGATTTAGATGATACCCTGATACATATTATATTATTTGCATGGGATAAATGCATTTATTACACTTCATGTCAAAATGCCAGATTTTGATTGGTTAATATGAGGGAGACAATTTACTCTATCCTATGGTAAATACTCTATTACCCTTCAGGGAGACGCTTGATCAAGTGTGCGCTTTATTAAATACGGATGGTTGTTATGTACAAGACGTCATAGTTTATTACTTTGAATTTGAAATTTAATAGACAGTAATAACAGAACATTCAGTATAATAAATTAAATAACACATATCTGAGAGGGTGATAGAGCAGATTGTTACCCCTTGAAAATACATTGTCAACCTTGGCTTCGCCTAAGTTGACAATGTTTTCTCGGGGTAACAATCTGCTCTATCACCCTATCAGCTATGTGTTATTTATATAATGTTGGAAAATGTGGGGTTTTTTTTTATTGTTGTAATAAGACATTCCTAATTTGTTATTTCTATAAGTAATATCTGTAGGATCTAGTTCTATTACTTTATCATTAAAAAGACATACCTGATTTGTTATTTCTATAAGTAATATCTGTAGGATCTAGTTCTATTACTTTATCATTAAAAGACATACCTGATTTGTTATTTCTATAAGTAATATCTGTAGGATCTTATTCTATTGCTTTATCATAAGACATACCTGCTTTGTTATTTCTATAAGTAATATCTGTAGGATCTAATTCTATTGCTTTATCATAATGTGCAATAGCTGTATCAAAGTCTTTCTTTTTGTACGCTTCATTTCCTTTCTGTTTTTCTTCCTGAGCCTACAACATAAAATTTTTTTTTAAATATGTCATATTTTAAAAACAAAAACTCTAAATTAAAATATCAAAATTAATCAAATTCTAGATACATGATATATCTGAATAAAATCACTGAATTTTCCTAGAATTTCTAAGCAATATTTTTTACAATAAATAAACCCCCAACTGGAAAATTAAAATAGGATTACAGCCTTTTTCTTTAAAGCTACACAAACAAGAATATACAAATAAATTTTAACACCTTATGCCAGGTCATCCCATGATCAAACAGAAGAACAGCCTAAAATTTTATTCAGATTAGATTTATCCTAAATAAAAAGAACCCAATATATTCAATTTTTGTTGAAATCAAACAAAGTTTAATTTTGGACCCGATTTGGACCAACTTGAAAACTGGGCCCATAATCAAAATTGAAAGACATGTTTAGATTCAGCATATCAAAGAACCCTAAGAATTCAATTTTGTTAAAATCAAATTAAGTTTAATTTTGGACCCTTTGGACCTTAATGTAGACCAATTTGAAAACGGACCAAAATTAAGAATCTAAATACACGGTTAGATTCGCATATCAAAGAACCCCAATAATTCAATTTTGATGAAATCAAACAAAGTTTAATTTTGGACCCTTTGGACCTCAATGTGGACCAATTTAAAACGGGCCCAAAATCCAAAAACTTAATACACGGTTAGATTCAGCATATCAAAGAACCCCAAGAATTCAAGAATAAAACCCCATTGAAATTGGTCAAGAAATAAGCAATTTATACAAAGAATCTTCTTTTGCACAATACTGTGCAATTAAATATTTCTTGCAAACCAATATTCCAATCCAATCGTTTTCACCAGACATGTGATCCCTTTAACATGTTGGACCTAGATTATATACCCTTAATATATATTCTCAGAGAGTGCTCTGCAACTGAAAAGTTTCATCAATATCCGTCTAGTCGTTTAAAGAGGTACTAAAACGCACATAACAAGTAATTCTTATCTAAAAGTTCGAATTAATTGATAAAAAATGCAAAAAACCCGAAGCAATTTGGTCCACTAATTACAGAGATAATAGCATGTAAAGTTCAACTATTTTTACCTTAGGAAAATCCAATCAACGCTACTTCCGGAAACAGCACTAAAACCAAATCTACCGGAAGTGACGCACTGTGGGTCACTTCTTCAGCTTATCTAAACGTTGTTTAATAAATGAACTTTCTTCTGATCGTTGATTTAAAGCACTGCCAATGAATTTCGCTACCCATTCAAGGCTCATTCTTCATTATGACCACTTTGTCAAAAGGAACAAAATATGCTTCAGAAGGGATGTGTATTAATAACGTGTTTCAACAGAAAAAGGGGGGATGGGGTTGGGATAATTCAACATTGAGTTTTCAACTGAAAACAAACAATGTCCCTGATCGTAGAACTGAGACAAATGGACGTTCAATTTATCATTAATCTAGCTATTAATTAAAAAACAAATATTGAGTCGAGAAAAAATATGGTTTATATTTACATGTCTTGTACGTAAAGTTGCATAACATCTTGACAAGATATGACGGTAGAGGCTTCGGTTCCATGTAATAAAAATAATTAATTGCCAGTTAAAAACCGGGTATGTGTAATACCTTTTTAATAATGTTAATTATCAAACTTTAAAGTTTATCACTTTATAAACAACAGGTGGCATTTCTGCATGTCCGGGATTGATAATAGCTACTGTTTGATCTTTACCTTACTGTATACAGGATGTTTACTTATCAGTAGTGTCAAAGTGCGGACTGTTTTAATTATCAGGATCAAAAGGTGATCGAGAGGATTAATATTTTTAGTGTTTGGTTATTCATTTGTCATTGCTTAAATTTCAAACGAAAGAAAAGGTCAATATCTTAAAAGCGGTATGGTATAATTTTTTTTTTTTTTTTTTTAAATTTGTGTGATCATCACATTCAGGATTTAGGACAAAAGTAATTTGGGAATGCACACCCCTTTTTCTAAAGATTTTATATCAGTGGTTTTTGTAATGTTGTAGTTTTAAATGCTCAAATAAGTGTTTTAACTTATTTAATAATTCTATTGCTCTTATATTTCTACGATATAGCAAGGATTTGTATAGTAAGACTACTATACAAATCCTTGGATATAGGTTTTATATCTTATTTTCTAATAACAAAAAAATAATATATATTTACATATAAAATAGGCCTGTGATTTAGGACACAGACATAGATTACAATTGTATAATATGTCTCTATGGCAAACGTACTGAAAGTTACAGGACAGAAAGTCACAAATTTGATAGTACAAAAGTCACACATACTATTTGTTTAGTTTTGTTTGAAAACATAGGAAAAATTTCTACAATTGTTTTTTGATACTTGCATATATTCATTTTATGAAATAGTTCATTTAAACATAGAGTAATGAAAAGATGTCAAATTTTATGCATGAAAAGGATATATTTATTGGCACTATGTCATAATGAAACCATTTAAGTACCAAGCCACTTTGACAAATTGTTATCTTTACAATTATTTTTATTATTGATTTTTCAGAATAAATTTGGTTTACAAAGTTGCAATATATATAAAAGTTCTAGAAAAATACAAAATAATTTGACAAATGTTTTCTTATTCAAAAAAAAAAAAAAAAATAAATAAATAAACTAAAACTGAATTGTGAATTTTGTACTGTGACTTTCTATCCTACATTCGTCCGTAGGTAGGACTATGCTCATGATACTGGGATCTGATATAACGTTTGTATATATGACAATATTTTTACATAAGGTCCAAGGACTATGACAATCATATATACTTACACTGATTTCCATTTTAAAATTTTGTTTGATTTTTAAATCTCCGATAGGTTAATTACAAGTCTATCAAGTACTTAATTTTTAATGAAATAGCTTGATCAATACATATTCAGGTTTTTGCTAAACCAGACAAGCAGATTACTGTGACCGACAGTTCTCAATTCTTCACATTATCTGGAGAATAAACTTATATAATTGTGAAATGCTGCTGTAACTAAAGTTGTAAGAAAGAGAATTTTTATTTTTTTTTTGTAGCTCAGAAAACCCACATAGTTTAATCTAACAAATCAACAAGTTACGCCCTCCGTGCGTCTTTTGGAAGCACGTGTTGGGAGTGTCCTATTTTGAATGCTGTTTTTCCGCCATGGAAAATAACATGCACGGTTCTACTTCTGCTTCTACCGCCACTTTAGGATGCACATGTTAATATTTTATAGAAAAAAGGTTGATTTGTGCTTTTGGTTTTCAATACTTTTCTAATTATAAAACATTTGATTAAAATATTTATGCGATTATCAAGCCTCGACAAATGGTTATCAATATTCTCAATGTAATAATTGTCACCGATTCATTTCAAAACTGTTATTTTACTTAGCAAGCCGTGATCTGTTTGCATACGATATATCACACGATTTGATCAGGGTGACCCACTGTGCATCACTTCCGTTGGGTATAAGTAGTGAGTTGTAGTGGCATGTTTTACTAAATCGTTCAGGTGTTCAAATGACAAACTGACAGTAATTTGCAAATATCTCGATAATTACAAAATGAAATTTTATCGGGTTTTTTGCATTCTTAAACGTTAATTACGAACTGTAGAATAAGACAAATATGATTATATCGTTTTAGTACCTCTTTAACTAATAGGTTTGCTAAAAAGGACACTAAGATGATTCCTATTTACCTCTAAAAACTTGGTAAGTAAAAAAAGGTCTACCTGTGAATTAGATTGGTTTTCAGGTTCAGGATTGGAATTATTTTGGGGGTTGGATTTTGAACTTTGAGGAGGCATAGAAGTTTGTTCTGGAGTTGATTCAGTTTCTTTGTCTTCACTTGCATCAGCATTTTTTTGTTCTAAATCAAAGCCAAGTAAAACACCTAATGTCTGAATAATTCTAGGATCTTGAAAGCTTCTGAAAAGAAATAAAATACAAACATATCATAAACATTATTAATCTGTGGATGCAATTCTTTTGTGTCATTTTTTATGCTGTAATTTTCAATAAACCATAATAAGAACAATGGCTTCCTAACTATCCTATGATTTATTTTGTATGCCACCCATCAGGATTTGCAATAAGGTCCTTCTGTCTATATACGTTGTAAGTCCCTTAACACATAAGCAGAAAACTTTACTCTTTAATACTGATTATCTCTCACTACAGTTAGAAAATAATAAACTGTTGACACAGAGATATGTCTCACCTGTCGGCATAAAATTCAGAAAAAGACAATCTGATGGACAGCAACATTGCTTATTAATTCATTCATTGGACCATGATCTAGTGGGCAGTGCCTGAAAATGGTCAACAAACTGAGATGTACAGACAGTAATGTAACTTTATAGAAAATATAGTTGTTTATTGTAAGTAGTTCATATCAATATAACTTGAGCATAACAAGAGTGCACACGCTGAAATGTCTCGCCTTCTTTACTAATCATTGATATTATGTTGATAGTCCTAAATGTAAAACTTTATTACACTGTCACGTAAACTTAACATTAACCAATAAAAATAAACATTGACCAATGAACCATGAAAATGAGGTAAGGGCAGATGAACCATGCCAGGCAGACATGTACAGCTAACAATTCTTCCATACACCAAATATAGTTGACCTGTTGCTTATAGTTTAAGAAAACAGACCAAAACACAAAAACTTAACACTGTTCAATGAACCGTGAAAATGAGGTCAAGGTCAAATAAAACCTCGCGACTGACATATGTATCATAAAATATTTCCATACACCAAATATAGTTGACCTATGGCATATAGTATTAGAAAAAAAGACCAAAACTCAAAAACTTAACTTTGACCACTGAACAATGAAAATGAGGTCAAGGTCAGATGACACCTGCCAACTAGACATGTACACCTTACAATCATTCCATACACCAAATATAGTAGACGATTGCATACAGGATAAGAAAACAGACCAAAACGCAAAAACTTAACGCTGATCAATGAACCGTGAAAATGAGGTCAAAGTCAAATAAAACCTCTGCGACTAACATATGTATCATAAAATATTTCCATACACCAAATATAGTTGACCTATGGCATATAGTATTAGAAAAAGACCAAAACTCAAAACTTAACTTTGACCACTGAACCATGAAAATGAGGTCAAGGTCAGATGACACCTGCCAACTAGACATGTACACCTTACAATCATTCCATACACCAAATATAGTAGATGTATTGCATACAGGATAAGAAAACAGATCAAAACGCAAAACTTAACGCTGATCAATGAACCGTGAAAATGAGGTCAAGGTCAAATAAAACCTCGCGACTGACATATAGATCATAAAATATTTCCATACACCAAATATAGTTGACCTATGGCATATAGTATTAGAAAAAAAGACCAAAACTCAAAAACTTAACTATAACCACTGAACCATGAAAATGAGGTTAAGGTCAGATGACACCTGCCAGTTGGACATGTACACCTTACAGTCCTTCCATACACCGAATATACTAGACCTATTGCTTATAGTATCCAAGATATGGACTTGACCACCAAAACTTAACCTTGTTCACTGATCCATGAAATGAGGTCGAGGTCAAGTGAAAACTGTCTGACGGGCATGAGGACCTTGCAAGGTACGCACATACCAAATATAGTTATCCTATTACTTATAATAAGAGAGAATTTAACATTACAAAAAATCTTAACTTTTTTTTCAAGTAGTCACTGAACCATGAAAATGAGGTCAAGGACATTGGACATGTGACTGACGGAAACTTCGTAACATGAGGCATCTATATACAAAGTATGAAGCATCCAGGTCTTCCACCTTCTAAAATATAAAGCTTTTAAGAAGTTAGCTAAAGCCGCCGCCGCCGGATCACTATCCCTATGTCAAGCTTTCTGCGACAAAAGTCGCAGGCTCGACAAAAACTTAACATTGAAAATTGCTAATTAATTCAAAGTCACTTAAACATGTCCTAGGGGGCAAGGCCTCCAAATAGTGGACAAACTGATATGTACTGATAATAATGTAACTTTATACAAAAAATATTATTGATCTATCGCAAGCAGTTCTTATCAAACTAACTTGAGCAGAAAACTTAACATTGAATTGCTAATTAATTCAGTCACTGGACCATGTCCTAGGGGCAGGACCTCAAAATAGTCGTCAAACTGATATGTAGTGTAGCTATGCAACTTCATTCAAAATATCATTGATCTATTTCAAGTAGTTCCTATCAAACTAACTTAAGCAGAAAAATTAACATTGAAAATTGCTAATTAATTCAAAGGCACTGGACCATGTCCTAGGTGGCAGGGCCTCAAAATAGTCGTCAAACTGATATGCACTGATAGTAATGCAACTTCATACAAAATATCATTGATCTATCACAAGTAGATCCTATCAAACTGACTTAAGCAGAAAACTTAACAATTGTTGACACCTTTGCCGGAAAAGCAATCCCTATGTCTTGCTTTCCGCGACTTTCTTCGCAAGGGAGACAAAAACTGCTTCAGTATTTCTAATTATATCAGCCCATAAAATGTTAAACACAGTCTGTAATATGAAGTTTAACTACAAATATCACATAAACTTGACTTTATCTATAATACATGTAAATGAGGTCAAGGTTAGATGAACCCTGCCAGACAGACATGTACCTCTATATAATCACACTATAAACCAAATATAGTAAGCCTTTTGCTTATAGTATCTGAGAAATATCCTATTGCTTACAGTATCTAAAAAATCAAAGTGCTGGATAGCACCTCTGGGAAGTTTGCAACTGTAGATGTGTATTATTTCAAATAGGTTATAGATGTGTATTATTTCAAATATGTATTTAATCACAGCTTTGATGTTATTAACTAAACCATTTTCTTTTCAGCAATTATCCAAAAAAAATTTTTTCATTGTTTGTCATTTAAATTTTGATATTTTCTATTGAAACCTTAAACTGTTGTTCTAAAATAATCAAATATACAATAAGCTCTGTTAAATTTCTTTATGTGCCCATGCCATATCTAGGGCCTGTGATTTTATAGTATTTTTCCCCATTTGTAACTGGGCATAACCCTAACCATAACAGTAAAATGACGGCACAAAATTCAAACTTGATCTTGGTTTTGTGGTTAAAAGTATTGTGTATAAGTTTCGTAACATTTGGTTGAGACACACTAAAGTTAGAGTACGTAATTGAAAAATATTTGTAAGTGTTCCATGAACCCGTGTCTCGCCTACTTTTGCTGTTAATCGCAGGCTCAACAAAAATAAGGAAAAAGTTAATAAAATATTCCTCTCTATACTATCTTTTGATTGTTAGAAGTTTCTGTCCAAGTTTGGTAAAATCCAGGATAGTTTATGAATCTAATAAATGTTTTAAAAATTTAACTGCAGACTGCATGTAATGTTAACTGGAAAAAAAGCTAAGTCCATTAATAAGTAAAATACAGAAAAACAAGAACAAAATTTTAACTAAATTTCCTTCTAGATACTAGCTTTTGATCATAGACAAGCTTCTGTCCAAGTTTGGTACAAATCCGAGATAGTTTAAGAAAGTTATTAAATTTTAAAACTTTAGCCACAGAGTGAACATGGTGAATGTAATGTTTCCTGGCAGAAAAATTAAGTCCATTTATAAGTAAAATACTGAAAAATTGATTTTTTTTTACAAAATTTACTTCTGGATACTATCGTATGATCATAAACAAGCTTCTGTCCAAGTTTGGTAGAAATCCAGGATAGTTAAGAAAGTTATTAAAATTTCAAAACTTTAACCACAGAGTGAATATTTGTGGACGCTGCTGACAATATGTAGGATCGCTATGTCTCGCTTTTTGACAAAAGTCGAAGGCTCGACAACAATCACAATTTTAAATTTGTAAAGGGCATAACTCTAGAACAGTAAAACTGACGCCATCAAAACTCAAATCTAAACAGTGTTTTGTGATAATGAGCTTTGTGTATATGTTTCATAACATTTGGTTGAGACAAACTAAAGTTAGAGATCGTAAACAAAAAATTCAAGCAACTTTTCCATTTGTTAAGGAGCATAACTCTAGAATTGTAAAATCGACGCCACCAAAATTCAACTTGACCTGTGTTTTGTGGAAATAAGTATTGTGTATAAGTTTCATACAATTTGGTTTAGGAAAACTAAAGTTCGAGAACAGAAACTAATTTTTGGATGTACGGACGTATTATCAAGTAAGGGACGTACATACTAACAGAAGAAAAAGGGTAAAACTTAATACGGTGGGGACATAACAATAGCAGTATGACGAAAGGAATAAAAAGTTTATAAACACTAGATTCATAGAGATGCTTATAACCCTGTAACACATTTTAAAGTTGATGCTGTGAACTTTAGCATTGAGGCAATAACATTTGAGATTTTTGGTTCGTCATAATTATTTGGACTAGCACTAAGAGTAAGAAAGTCATTTTGCTATTATATGGACAGATTTTATTTAATCATGTTGCTACAGCACTTGTCTTGATACACTGAGTTATTCTAAGTAGAAGCTGACTTGTCTGCCTTATCCTTGTAACGATTTGTGTACAAATGTTATTGTTAATCGTAACACTGAGGACATGGGCTGTGATATGTATGAACTGTCGTTGAGTCAATGTTTTTCAGCTGTCAGTTTGATCCATGTGACTGAGCATGCTGGACGAGTGAAAGTCCTTAAATTCACATTGGAATGTGAAATAGCTAGTATTTAAATAGTTTTCAAATGTTTTTGGCATCAAAACCTTCTGATCGATGTTTTGACAAAAACATGCACACTTCTATCATAGCCAGTATTTACCTTTACTCATCCTTGGCGTGTGACATAAGCCATATGATTATCGAGTATTTCTGTCACCTGTGTATAATTGTTCAATCAAACTTTTATCACTTGTCAATTATCCGACGGCTTGGTCAAAATATAAACATGTTAAAAAGTACGTTGCATTCAGTAATGTCAGTCATACAGGATTCTTCGATACACTCGGCTTTTACCGTACTTTATATTTAATACTAAACATTTGTAAATATCGTATATAGTAAAATTGCGTTGGAAAATGTTCATTCATGAAATATTCATGAATGAAACGATGTCTCGCGTGAGATTTCTTTTGATTTTCTCTTCAGCGCATGGAAAATCCATGAAGTAGTGTTTGTAATAATCATTTTCAAAATGAAGTTAAATTCACCTGAATTGTCGGTGAACATTCATTCCTTTTTATTCAAGCTGTAATCTTTTCAAAAGGACTCAAAATTTCAAAAGCATCTTCCTAGAATCAGTATTCAAACACTAGTACTACATTATCTTGGAGCAGAACATTTGTGATAGTCTGTCACCGGAAGTTAGAGGCCAACGCCTTAGGAAAGTATTGCTATAGCAAACTTCCCAAAAAACAGAACTTATAAAGAAAACTGAACATTGACCAATGAACCATAACTAGAGGCTCTCAAGAGCCTGTGTCACTCACCTGTATCTACTGTGGTTTTGGAAATCATGTAAATTAAGGTTAAAATCATAATAAATAGTATTAGATACCCTAATAATGATTGAGGCCAAGTTTGGTTTAATTTGGCCCAGTATTTAAATTAAAAGCAGGTCATCCCATTGTAGTCTTACAATAGTTACTGAAGACTCCTTATCATTATTCAAATTAATTTTCAAGTTGTGACCATTTGAAATTGTTTTTTAACAATTTTCCCATAGACTTCTATAGTAAACCCCTATGTTCTATTTTTAGCCATGACAGCCATGTTGGTTGGATGGCAGGGTCATCGGATACTTCTTTCAATCAAGATACCCTATTGAAAATTGTGGCTAAGTTTAATTCAATTTGGCCCAGTAGATTAAGTTGAGAAGATTTTTGTAAAAGATTACAAATAAACTGCTTCGCTGAGCACAGCTGGATACGCCAGCAGAGGTCCAACCCTGAACAGTTGGGGCAAAAATGGACACAATATTCAAGCTTGATACAGGTCTGAATTTGGATTGTAATTAAATATTTGACATATTATAGGTTTCTGAATAAATGTAGTAAAAGAACTTGAAATTGGTTATATGAATTGAATTTATATTCAATTAAAGATTTCTTGCTGTTGTGCAATACACTCTGCTGTTGCGCAATACTTAGTAAATCTGTTGTCAGACTATAAACAAACAATAACTTCTCAATGTTATATCAGAAATTTATAAAAAACTAAAGGGAGGTTATCTTATATCAGAAATTTATAAAAAACTAAAGGGAGGTTATCTTAATAGATATAAATCATCAAAGTTTAATGAAAACTGCTCTAAGCACTTTAAGGATATTGTCCAAAAACTTGAAAATCAACCCTTTTTTTATGAATAAAATCTTATAACTCGGAAACTTAAAATCTTAAATTTATAAAAATCACAAGGGAGCTTACAACAATAGATACAAACAATTTACCCAAAGTGTCATAAAAAATGCTGAAAGCATTTCTGAGATATTGTCCGAAAACTGGAAATCCCCCTTTTCGTAATGAATAAAACCCAATAAATCGAAAGCGTATAGTCTAAAATTTGAAAAAATCAAAAGGGAGCTCATGTTGATAGAAATAAACAATTCACCAAAGTTTCTTGCAAATTGGTGAAATTGTTTTTGAGTTATTGTCCAAAAACTGGAAAATCCCCCCTATTTTAATGAATAAAACCCCATAACTCGGAAATGTAAAATCTAAAATTTTTAAAATTCTAAAGGGAGCTTACATCAATACCGAATAGTAATAAACAATTCACCAAAGTGTCATGTAAAATGCTGAAAGCATTTTGGAGTTATTGTCCGAAAACTGGAAATCCTCCTTTTTGTAATAAATAAAACCCCATAAATCGGAAACGTATTGTCTAAAATTTATAAAAATCAAAAGGTAGCTCATGTCGATAGAAATAAACAATTCACCAAAGTTTCTTGCAAATTGGTGAAATTGTTTTTGAGTTATTGTCCACAAACTGGAAAATCCCCCTTTTTTAATGAATAAAACCCCAAAACTCAGAAACGGTAAATCTGAAATTTATAAAAAAACAAACAGGAGCTCACGTCAATAGATATAAACAATTCACCAAAGTTTCATGCATATTGGTTAAAGCGTTTTTGAGTTAATGTCCTACATGTTGACGGCGGACGGACTGACAGACATAAGGAGAGACGGTCAACAGTACAACGGGTTGTTTTTTTGTCTGAAAATTTCAGAGCAGATAGATCTTAACCTGATGAACATTTGAACCAGTGTCAGATTTGCTCTAAATGCTTTAGTTTCAGAGATATTAGCTATAAACTGCATTTAACCCCTATGTTCTATTTTTAGCCATGTCGGCCATGTTGGTTGGCAGGCAGGGTCATCGGACATATTTTTTAAACAACATACCCTAATGATGATTGTGGCCAAGTTTATTAAATTTGTCTCAGTAGTTTCAGAGCAGAAGATTTTTGTAAAAGATTACAAAAAATTAAGAAAAATTGTTAACAAGAGGCAGTCAGAGTGACAGCAAACCGGATTTTTCTGCAGAGGTTGAACCCTGAACAGTTGAGCAAGTATGGACACTACATTTAAGCTTAAACAGCTCTGAATTTGGATTGTGATTGAATATTTGACACAGCATAGGTTTGTGACACAAAATGAATGTGGTCAAAGAACTGAAATATTTGAAATTGGACATTTAAATACCTATTATGGTCCAATATCCAAAATCTAAGTACATATTAGAATCAGCATATCAAAGAACCCCAAGAATTCAATTTTTGATGAAATCAGACAAAAGTTTAATTTAGGACCCTTTGGACCTCAATGTGGACCAATTTGATAAAGGAGCACACAATCCAAAATCTCTCAATACATGGTTAGATTCAGCATTTCAAAGAACCCCATAAATTCAATTTTTGTTGAATCAAACAAAAGTTTAATTTTGGACCTGATCTGAACCAACTTGAAAACTGGGTCCAAAAATCTAATATTTAAATACAGGTTTAGATTCAGCATTTGAAAGAACCCTATATATATTTAATTTATGTTGAAATGAAACACAGGTTAATTTTATCCATAATATTTTCTGTGCAAAGGGAAATAACTCAAACTGGATAAATAGTTCTCTAAAATAAGATATGATGCAATTTTTCAAATTATAATCAATAATATAATAACAACAACCAGTGATGACTAAGTTCTCTAAAATTATATATGATTTAACACTCAAACATTTTTAAAATCAGCACATCAAAGAACCAAAGAATTCAATTTTTGATGAAATTAAACAAAAGTTTAATTTAGGACCATTTGGACCTCAATGTGGTATTTTCTTATTAATAATGAAAAGAAATACAGGTTTAGATTAAGCATTTCAAAGAACCCTATATATATTCAATTTATGTTGAAATCAAACACAGTTTAATTTTGGACCCCAATTTGGACCAACTTGAAAACTGGGCCCAAAATCAGAAATCTAAATATATGATTATTAATAGACAATATAAGCTTAGTTTTTAATGGAGTTAACTTCATCGAAAAAAAAAAAAAACATTCAGAAAATTAGTTTTTACAGAATAACAAACAAACTTGCCACAAAATTCTTCAAACATTTTATCAAAGAAAAGAAGAAAAAAATCCAAAATTTTATTTATCATTAATACAATGTTTTTTCAAAATCTATAAAACTTATCAGTAACAAGAAATAATTGTAACAGGATGCTGTTATGAAGTCTTGCAAACAAAGCTCCAATAATTCGTCATTCCCATGGTCACTGACATTGGGCAAAGTCCAGTACAAATTGGTTTGTGATATGCATAAGTGACGCCTATGGATTGACCCTGTATGTCATTCAAATCTTCTTGAAATTACAAACAGGAATACATATGGTTTAGGGGTAGAGATCTTGACCGTTTACAAGTTCTCAAAAAGGGGGGTGTGATCCCAAGGGGACTTACCCTTTATATTTCATATGATTTTTTTTTTTGTCCCATACAAGAATATAAATATATATAGTTTAGGGGTGGGGATCTCGACCGTTTACAAGTTCTTAAACAGGAGGGGGGTGGGGATGACCCCAGGGAACTCGCCTTATATTTCATTTGAATTATTTTATTGTCCCATACAAGAATAAATCTTGACCGTTTACAAGTTTTCAAAAAGAAAAGGGGTGGGGGTTACCCCAGGGGACTTCCCCTCAATTTCATTTGATTTGTTTTATTGTCCCATACAAGAATATATATGGTTTAGAGGTGGGGATCTTGACCGTTTACAAGTTATAAAAAAGAGGGGGTGGGGTGGGGGTTACCCCCATGGACTTCTCCTATATTTCATTTGATTTGTTTTATTGTCCCATACCAGAATATATATGGTTTAGGGGTGGGGCTCTCAACCGTTTACAAGTTCTCCAACAGGAGGGGGTGGGGGTGACCCCAGGGTACTCACCTTTTATTTGATTAGATTTGTTTTATTGTCCCATACAAGAATATATTTGGTTTCGGGTGGGGATCTTGACCGTTTACAAGTTTTCAAAAAGAAGTGGGGTGGGGGTGACCCCCTGAACTTCCCTTATATTTCATTTGATTTGTGTTATTGTCCCATACAAGAATATATAAGGTTTAGGGGTGGGGATCTCGACCGTTTACCAGTTCTTAAACAGGAGGGGGGGGGTGACCCCAGGGACTCGCCTTATATTTCATTTGATTTATTTTATTGTCCCATACAAGAATATATATGGTTTTGGGGTGGGGATCTTGACAGTTTACAAGTTTTCAAAAAAAAAGGGGGTGGGGTTACCCCAGGGACTCGCCTTATATTTCATTTGATTTGTGTTATTGTCCCATACAAGAATATATATGGTTCAGGGGTTGGAATCTTGACCGTTTACAAGTTCTTAAACAGGAGGGGGGTGGGGTTGACCCCAGGGGACTCACCTTATATTTCAATTGATTTGTTTCATTGTCCCATACAAGAATATATATGGTTTAGGGGTGGGGATCTCGACTGTTTACAAGTTTTCAAAAAGAAGGGGGATGGGGGTGAACCTGGGGACTCCCCCAATATTTCATTTGATTTGTTTTATTGTCCCATACAAGAATATATGGTTTAGAGGTGGGGATCTCGACCGTTTACAAGATAAAAGCACATTCTCAAATTGAAGGGGGTGGGGGTAAGAATATATATGGTTTAGGGAGACTTAATTATCTTCAAAATGTCTAATAATGAACAGTAAATTTCAAACTTCATTTATACAGGCCTACTAGTAAATTTCAAACTTTATATATACAGTCCTACAGATCTTATCAGGAAACAGAAAATTTTCAAATAAATCTGTCACTCCAATGATTATCATATGCTAAGATATAACCCAGATCCAATTAATTATAGATAATTTTCAAATAAATCTGTCACTCTAATTTTTATTCTGAGATAAGACAGATCATTTCATGATAACACGAGTAAAATATTTAAAAATTCTACTTTTGGATATTAAAAATGGCAATAACTCACAAAGGAGATACACTAAAATCTTGAAAATTGAACTAGACCTTCATTAAGTCCCAGGAAACAACATATTTAAATTTGAAAAAAATTTGTTAAAGCGTTTTCATGTTATTGTGCTGACACTGTTTGGCAAAAGATCCGCCCAGCCCATACATCACCATTTTAATAACCAATATTTCCTTCGAAAATCTGGTTAAAATGTACTATAAAGGGCAATAACTCCTTAAGGGGTCAATTGACAATTTTGATCGAGTTGACTAATTTGTAGATCTTACTTTGCTGAACATTATTGCTGTTTACAGTATATCTTGATCTATAATTATATTCAAGACAATAATCAAAAACCGCAAAAATTCCTTAAAATTACCAATTCAGGGGCAGCAACCTAACAGCAGGTTGTCTGATTCATCTGAAAATTTCAGGGCAAATATTTCTTTACCTGATAAACATTTTTATCCACGTCAGATTTGCTCTAAATGCTTCAGTTTCAGAGATATAAGCCAAAAACTGCATTTTATCCCTATGTTCTATTTTTAGCCATGTCGGCTATGTTGGTTGGCAGGCAGGGTCATCAAACATATTTTTTAAACTAGTTACCCAAATGATGATTGTGACCAAGTTTGGTTAAATTTTGCCCAGTAGTTTCAGAAGAGAAGATTTTGTAAAAGTTAACGGCTGACAACGAAGGACGACAAGTGATGACAAAAGCTCACTTGGCCCATTGGGCCAAGTGAGCAAAAAATGAGGTCAAGTCAGATCAAACCAGCCAGATGGACATGTTTACCTTACAATCATTTCATACACCAAATACAGTTGATCTTCTGCTTATAGTATCTAAGACAAACACCAAACCACAAAAATTAACATTGACCACTAACAATGAAAATGAGGTCAAGGTCAAATAAAACCTTTACTGCTGTAAGTTTTCCATGGACTTAAAGGAACAAATTAAAACAATTTTACCATAAATACATCTCAAATAAGTTCAAAGTTGAAAGCAGATAAACATGGCTTGCAAGTCCTCTATTGGATTTTATTTCTTAGTTAACTTACATCAAATATTATATCAGTACTTTATTATAGCAGTATTTCATTCAAATTAGGGTAGGGATGGAAGAAATTTTAAAGAAGCTTTATTATAGCAGTATTTCATTCAAATTAGGGTAGAGATGGCAGAAATTTTAAAGAAGCTATGGCCTTAACAAATAAAAAATTGGGGACCAAGATATGTGTCCAGGGAACACCATGCTTCACTTGCACTATCTCATTCCCATGTTTAGTGAACCGTTAAATGTTCTAAAAAGTTCCTTATAAAAATGTGTTTTTTAATTTCTAGTTGAGGTGTCCAAACTACCTTAATCCATAACTTCAACATGATACAAGATGGTGGAACAAAACGATGCATGCACACACAGACTGGAAAACATAATGCTCCCCTACTAACATAGGTGGGACATAAAACTACCTTATAAAATTGCCTTATAAAATGCTATTTTTTATATTTTTTTTAAAACAAACCAGGTTTTCTGTATTTTGAAGTTCATCATTTATTGCACTGAAACTCTGCAGCCTGCCATACTTTGCCATTTTTAATATTGTTAATTCAGAAATTCAGAAATATTTATGTGCATTTATTATTGGGATCGCTGAACAATGGACAAAAATGTGAGATTAATTATTGCTATTTAAGGAATAATGCATACCAGTATTCTAATCAAAATTTCGAACACAAGTTTTTATTTTTGCAAATCTTGTCTCTTCACAATTAATAAAAACATCACAAATAAATTTCTGAATTTACAGAATCCAGATTACTTTGGAAAATTGGTTAATAAAACCTTCAGTTAAGTTGAAAATAATCACCGTAATTGCCGTATGGCTATTCTAGAATAAATTGTGTGGGGATTGGAAGGCATCTACTTAATAGGTAGTGTAATTTGAAACAAGTTCAAAATTTCTTATTAAAATTGTATGGGATGGGGGTCTTGAGTAAAAGATGCCTTCCAACCCATCAGGGGATACATTTAATTTTGAAATAGCCCTTACTGTAAACTATTGGGATTCTGCTGAAGCAATTGTATCATCATTCTGTAATCTGGCTGTTTTAAATATTCTCTTGTCTTTGGATTGGCTTCTAATCGTTGCATTATATCTGGAAAGGCAAAAGGGTTGCCTAGAGGCTGACTGCCTGATGGTCCTGTCAAATAAAATAAGTCATAATATACAATGTTTTTTTTAATTCCTGACATAAAATAAGATCACATACATGTAACTACCCAAATTATGGTGCATTTTATTAAAACAACATGAGCAAGTAGCATAAAAAACTTAATTATCGACTCATATAATATTGTTTATGGTATAAATATTGCTGAAATATATATATATAGATAAGACATTAATTGTCGAAATCCGGATATGGTGTACTAATTTTTGCACCTTTTGTTTGCGGTATACCATCTTTTCCGCAAGTTTATTGTTTTCTGTTTGGTATTAAATTAATAGTTAAGATCTATTTTCTTACATCTGGTGATCCATTTATTTGGCAATTGCCAATGGCAGTCAGCAGGGTTTAAGAACATCCGTTGTTCCACCTGCTAGTCGAATGCGTTTTGTTAAAATATAATTTTTCACATTTTTGGTCTTTTGGAAAATGTTGTTTGTGCTGTATTTAGACCCCTCTACCAAGAAATTTGTTTTGCATGCACACATATAATAAAATGCTTCGCTGAGCGCAGCCTGACATGACCGCAGAGGTTGAACCCTGAACAGTTTGGGCAAATTTGGACACAATATTCAAGCTTGATACTGTCTGAATTTGGATTGTGATCAAATTTTTGACATAATATAGGTTTCTGACACAAAATAAATGTGGTCAAAGATCTTACAAATCTATTGCGCAATACTGTGCAATTGAAGATTTCTTCTTGAAACTTTTCAAAAATTCAAAATTTGAAAAATTTTGAAAAAATTCCCTCCCCAACTTTTTGAAACCCCCCTTGGAGCAATAACCCCAAAACTCAATCCCAGCCTTTCCTTTGTAGTATGGAACATTGTAGTACAATTTCAGAGAGATCCATACACTTAAACACAAGTTATTGTCTGGAAACTAGAAAAATGCTTGTTTTTGGCCCTTTTTTCGCCCCTAATTCCTTCATGTATGGGTCAATTAACCCCAAACTCAATCACAGCCTTCCCTTTGTTATATGGAACCTTGTGGTACAATGTCAGAGAGATCCATACACTTACACACAAGTAATTGTCTGGAAACTTGAAAAATACTTGTTTTTGGCCCCTTTTTGGCCCTTACTTCCTAAACCGTTTGGCCCCATAACCCCTAAAATGAATCCCAACCTTCTACTTGTGGTATTAAACATTGTGGTACAATTTCAGAGCAATCGAAATACTTATACACATGTTATTATCCTGAAACTAAAAAAATGCTTGTTTTGGGCCCCTTTTGGGCCCCTAATTCCTAAACGGTTGGGACCGTCATCCCCAAAATCAATCCCAACCTTCCTTTTGTGGTATTGAACCTTTTGGTTAAATTTCATAGAGATCCATACACTTAAACTAAAGTTATTGTCCGGAAACCAAATTTCTTCGGACAAGACGACAATTTGATAGCAATGCAGTCATATAAAAAGCCATAACAAAAGAAGTGAAAATTCTTGAAGTGGGACAATTTACAGACCATGATGGATTATATGCTACCTTATGGTAAAATTTCATAGAGATCCATTCACTTAAGCTAAAGTTATTGTCCGGAAACCAATATGTCTTCGGACGATGACGCAGAAGAAGACGACGACATCATACCATTATACGATCCCCAAAAAATTTTTGCAGTTGTATAAAAATTGCAGTTTATATTCAACGCAATCACAGGTTTGAACGTTGTTTTCAATTTAGACTTGTTTGTATATATATACACAAGTCTAAATTGAAACCAACGTTCAAACCTATGATTGCGTTAGATAAAAACTGCAATTTTTATACGTGTGCATGCAAAACAAATTTCTTGTTAGAGGGGCCTAAATATATATATATATATATTTATAATGCTAGGTAGTGTTGTTGTAGAAGTATGAAGTGAAAAGTACAGGTTCCAGCCCTGGTCAGGGAGAAGTAAAGAATCAGATCTACTCTAACATTGTTAAGTTGATTTTCTAGGTACTTTATATATATAATAACCCTTCGGGTTTATATGATCCGTTCATCCTATTTTGACTCCTCAAAATTCAAGAGTCAATCCTAAATTGAGGTAAATTGTATGGCTTTCCAAATACCGTTTCGATTCCTAACATCACTGAAGAGACATTTATTGTCGAAATCCGGATATGGTGTACAAAAACCTTTGCACCTTTTGTTTGCAGTATATCATCTTTTCCGCAAGTTTATTGTTTTCTGTTTAGTATTAAATTTTTAATTAAGATCCATTTATTACATTGGTGATCCGTTTATTTGGCAATCGCCAATGGCAGTCAGCAGGGTTTAAGAACATTTGTCGTTCGACCTGTAAGTCAAATGCGTTTTGTTAAACTATACTTTTTCACTTTTTTGGTCTTTTGGAAAATGTTGTTTGTGCTGTATTTAGACCCCTCTAACAAGAAATTTGTTTTGCATGCACACGTATGAAAATTGCGGTTTTTATCCAACGCAATCATAGGTTTGAACATTGTTTTCAATTTAGACTTGTATATATATATATGTATGTATTATCAGCCCAAAAGCTGAAGGCTCGAGAGCTGATATTGACCCAGGTATTAATACATCTTTGCTTCAACAATGGAAAAAAAATAACATTTTAATATATTGATCCTTTTAAGTGGTTCTCAAGTAGAAGTGAAAAGTTTACTGACGACAGACCCCAAATGTAAAACATCTGATATGAAATCTTTCTATCATATGCCTCAACAGAGGAGAAAAACAACAGTATAATATATTTTTATATTGATGATAAAAAAAAAATCAACAAAACATAATGAACACTGTTTGGAAAAGTCAACATTTGTAAGTAACTTGTTAAATTATGCTGGAAACTTTGAACTAGAGGCTCCAAGGACCCTGTGTCGCTCACCTGATATTTTTATTTACAATTGATGCATGATAAATGCAACTGTTGTACTGTCGTTTAGTTTCAGAGATATAAGACTAAAAAGTGCGTTTGAAACCTATGTTTTATTTCAGCCATGTGTGACATCATTTTCAATGTAAAGAAAGAAACACCATCATCAGGTATTAATGTGGTTTTTTTTTCATGTTATAGAATTATCAATTATTTTTATTGCCAGTTCATTAGTAGATTGTTTTCTATATTGATTTTCTACTGCAGTTTCAGAAAAGAAGATTACAAAAGGAAAACATTTTGTAAAAACTTACCAAAATTTACCAAATTAATGAAAATTGTTAAAAATTGACTATAAAGGGCAATAACTCCTTAAGGGGTCAACAGGGGTTATCTGTAATAATTTTCAAGATAATAACCAAAACGGCAAAATTTCCTTAAAATTACCAATTCAGGGCAGCAACCCAACAACCAGTTGTCCAATTCATCTGAAAATTTGAGGGCAGATAGATATTTACTTGATAAACAAGTTAATCCCTGTAAGATTTGCTTTAAATGCTTTGGTTTCAGAGTTACAAGCCAAAATCTACATTTTACCCTATGTTCTATTTTTAGCCATGGCAGCCATCTTGGTTGGTTGGCTGGGTCACCGCACACATTTTTAAACTAAATACCCTAATAATGATTGTGGCTAAGTTTGGTTGAATTTGGTCCAGTAGTTTCAGAGGAGAAGATTTTGTAAAAGATTACAAAATTTACAAAAATTGGTAAAAATTACTTTAAAGGGCAATAACTCCTTAAGGGTCAACTGACCATTTTGATCATGTTGACTTATTTGTAGATCTTACTTTGCTGAACATTATTGCTGTTTACAGTTTATCTCTATCTATAATAATTTTCAAGATAATAACCGAAAACGGAAAAAATCCTTAAAATTACTAATTCAGGGCAGCAAAGCAACAACCCATTGTCCGATTCATCTGAAAATTTCAGTGCAGATAGATCTTGACTTGATCAACAATTTTACCCCATGTCAGATTTGCTCTAAATGCTTTGGTTTCAGAGTTATAAGCCAAAATATACATTTTACCCCTATGTTCTATTTTTAGCCATGGCTGCCATCTTGGTTGGTTTGGCAGGTCACCGGACACAATTTTTGAACTAGATACCCCAATGATGATTGTTACCAAGTTTGGTTAAATTTGGCCCAGTAGTTTCAGAGGAGAAGATTTTTGTAAAAGTTAACGACGACGGACGACGACGGACGCCAAGTGATGAGAAAAGCTCACTTGGCCCTTTGGGCCAGGTGAGCTAAAAATGCATTTACTGTATTATTTGTTTTGCACTTTACATAATATATTTTCCTGTTTCCTTATATTTGTTTTGTACCCTACTTTGTTATGTTTTTCACTGAAAACGTACCACTGAGGTGTATTTTCCGGACTTTGCAGAGTAACGTCGGACTGCCATGCAATAACATTACGGAAAGGCATGAGATAATAGCCGGAAGCAGTTGATAAATTTTTCATATCAGCCCGCTAAGAGCCATTTCAGAAAATATGGAATTCACATAAATTTAATGCTATTATCATACTGTAAAAATTATAAGTTATTTACTCTAAGTATATGATAAATATATATATATATATGAAAATGTTGTTTGTGCTGTATTTAGACCCCTCTAACAAGAAAATTTGTTTTGCATGCACACGTATAAAAATTCCTGTTTTTATCCAACGCAATCATAGGTTTGAACGTTGTTTTCAATTTAGACTTGTTTATATTTTTTCGTTTGGGCTTGTATTATATTTGCCTTCGGGTTTATATGATCCGTTCATCCTATTTTGACTCCTCAAAATTCAAAAGTCTATCCTAAATTGAGGTAAATTGTATGGCTTTCCAAATACCATTTCGATTCCTAACATCACTGAAGAGACATTAATTGTCGAAATCCGGATATGGTGTACAAAAACCTTTGCACCTTTTGTTTGCAGTATATCATCTTTTCCACAAGTTTATTGTTTTCTGTTTAGTATTAAATTCATAATTAAGATCTATTTATTACATCGGTGATCCGTTTATTTGGCAATCGCCTATGGCAGTCAACAGGGTTTAAGAACATTTGTTGTTCAACCTGTTCGTCAAATGCGTTTTGTTAAAATATACTTTTTCATTTTTTTGGTCTTTTGGAAAATGTTGTTTGTGCTGTATTTAGACCCCTCTTACAAGAAATTTTTGCATGCACACGTATAAAAATTGCTGTTTTTATCCAACACAATCATAGGTTTGAACGTTGTTTTCAATTTAGACTTCTTTATATAAATATTGATGATCAATATTTAAAATCTTGCAAAATACAATGTAAAATACACAGAAAGAACATTGAAGTCCATTTCCATAATACACTATTAACATATGTAATATATAAATTAAGGACTTTCACTCAGTCAATTCATTATATATGGACCTGTTAGATTATATTGTCCTCTGTCTTTGTGAGATGGTCTGTTCACTTATGTGCGATGGTCTATATGACTTGTGATGGCTAGTTAAAATCTGCAGATGTGCAATTATTATGAGAAGAGGATTTTTTTAATAGTTAGTAGTTAAACTTGATTTGTTATTGTCTATGTATGTCCTTAGTTACAGTTGCATACTAAATGATAGATCGTCTGTCCTCTGTTTTTTTGCATGCGAACATAATGCTGCGTTAACATTTCATTTTAACTTTGTTCCTCTCATGAGTTCCTGGTTTACTGTAATATTATAATACAAAGAGTCTGTCTGTGGACCTATGTGTATTAAGAGAATGCAAAGCTCCATTGTAGGTTAAAAAAATTTTTTGTAGATTTCAAAAAAACAAATTGGCTTTCCCCTCTCCACTAATCACTCCTCGTTTCCAATAGTATTAAAAGTTTAAAAGCCCCTTATTAACTTAACAAGAGTGCACACGCTGAAATGTCTCGCCTTCTTTACTAATCATTGATATTATGTTGATAGTCCTAAATATAAAGACCCTACATCAACTGTCAAGATGAAGAACAGGAATAAAAGCCCTGTTCATTGATAATTTTCTATGTTTTCTATGTATTGTGTGCGATTTTGTCCCATGTACATTTACTCCATATCCTTTCATTTTCTATCTTTACTACAACTATCACATAAACTCAACATGAAATGAGAAAATGAGGTCAAGGTCATATAAACCAAACAAGAAATACATGTACACCTTATAATCATTCAATACACTAAATATAGTTGACCTATTGCTTATAGTTTCTAAGATACAGACTTAACCAAGAAAACTAAATATTGACCAATGAACCATGAAAATGAGGTCAAGGTCAGATGAACCATCCCAGGCAGACATGTACAGCTTGCAACCCTTCCATACAACAAATATAGTTGACCTATTAATTATAGTATTAGAAAAACAGACTAAAACATAAAAACTTAACACTGAGCAATGAACTGTGAAAATAAGGTCAAGGTCAAATAAAACCTGCAAGACTGACATGTACATCATAAAATATTTCCATACACCAAATATAGTTGACCTATTGCATATACATGATATAGTATTAGAAAAAAAACCAAAACTTAAAAACTTAACTTTGACCACTGAACCATGAAAATGAGGTCAAGATCAGAACACACCTGCCAGCTAGATATGTACACCTTACAATCATCCCATACACCAAATATAGTAGACCTATTGCATACAGTATAAGAAAAACAGACCAAAACACAAAAACTTAACTGTAACCACTGAACCATGAAAATGAGGTCAAGGTCAGATGACACCTGCCAGTTGGACATGTACACCTTACAGTCCTTCCATACATCGAATATGCTAGACCTATTGCTCCTAGTATCTGAGATATGGACTTGACCACCAAAACTTAACCTTGTTCACTGATCCATGAAACAACGTCGAGGTCAAGTGAAAACTGTCTGACGGGCATGAGGACCTTGCAAGGTATGCACATACCAAATATAGTTATCCTATTACTCATAATAAGAGAGAAATTAACATTACAAAAAATCTTAACTTTTTTTTCAAGTAGTCACTGAACCATGAAAATGAGGTCAAGGACAATGGAAATGTCACAGATGGAAACTTCGTAACATAAGGCATCTATATACAAAGTATGAAGCATCCAGGTCTTCCACCTTCTAAATATAAAGCTTTTAAGAAGTTAGCTAATGCCGCTGCCGCCGTAGCTGGATCACTATCCCTATGTCGATCTTTCTGCGACAAAAGTCGCAGGCTCGACAAAAACCCGAAAAACTGATGCTAATAAACAATTTGGCTTTTCATGAACATGAAAAACATTGAAAATATAGTTTATGTAGTCCATCGCACTTCAGCGTTACCACCAACACACTTTCGCATAGTTATCAAGAAGATAGTGTCACCAATTGCCACCATCGCACTTCAGCATCAAACCATCTCACATCAGGGTGACAATCTCGGTTCAGAGTACCATTGTGGTTCAGTCTTACATATATATATAAAGCGTTCTTGATTCAAAAGGAAAATGTATCAGTGATAATAAATCTGATTTTTTTAACATCTTTTTCATAAAAAAAAAAAAGACATTGGAATACCCAACTTCATTTGTTCAAAATCTAAATTCAAAAAAATTACATTTGAATTCCCACACGTCTCCATAAACAGACATATATACTATAAACACACTTATAAATTATAAAAAAATATATTGGTTGCACAAAACTTTTTCAAATTCCTATTTCTGTCTTTTATAGTTTTCTTTGAATTATACAATAATTTTAAACACTATCAAAAGGTTGATCCCATGCAAAAATACAAAATTACCAGTTAATTTACTCTGTGCATCCTCTAAACCATTTTTTAGTTGTGCATTTTCGGGGTCAATCTTTAATCCTTCCATAAATACTGAAGCTGCTTCTTCATATCTGTTCAAATAACATAGGGCTGTGCCTTTCCTGGAGAAACCCTATATAAAAATTACTCCATTCTTACAATCTTACTTAACTTTTTGAAGCACAAAATAATTTACAATTTGTGTCTAAAAATGCAGGAATCTGATGTTCAGTAGTTGTCGTTTGTTGATGTGGTTCATAAGTGTTTCTCGTTTCTCGTTTTTATATAGATTAGACCGTTGGTTTTCCCGTTTGAATGGTTTTACACTAGTAATTTTTGGGGCCCTTTATAGCTTACTGTTCGGTATGAGCCTAGGCTCCGTGTTGAAGACCGTACTTTGACCTATAATGGTTTACATTTATAAATTTTGACTTGGATGGAGAGTTGTCTCATTGGCACTCATACCACATCTTCTTATATCTATCTAAAAGCTACAAATTTGCATTTAGAAATAAGACAAGCACATTTTGTGAAACATGAATTGAAACAATTCTTTCTTTCCCCTAATTTACTAAAACGTCACATGATCATTTTGGGTAAAGGTTAGAAGTCACATTCAGATAGACTCAAGAAATCCAATCAAAACATTGTCTATGGAATTTTTTGGTATAGATTGTGATATATAAGTCCTTATGCAAGTAAAAGAACCAACATTCCGAGCCTATAGCTATGATCCTGAGAAATTTGAAGGTTACTTGAAAGAAACTTTTAACACCATCAACCCATGAAATGTTCAGGGGTGTATATTCTACCTTATATAGAAACTAAAAACTAAAACTTTGGTTCAGATCATTTCACTTCTCATGCTTCTGTCAACAAATACTTGAATGAACATCAGCATACTCAAAACCCTTACATTTTATTCTTAGATACATGATTATTTTTTATTAGTTGTTGTTGGTTTTTAAATAGCTTTCCACATGGTCTTCATCCGATAAAATAAAACACTTGCCAAAGTTGGGCGTTCGTTTGGCTGTGCGGGATGTATAAATACGCAGTCACATCTGGTCAGAAGGGGACGTTAAATCCGATGCCTAGTGTAAAGAGAATGCCACGCTCTCTGCACGTTGAGAACACTTGCAACAACTCTTCAAGGGTCTCCGTAGGGGGTCTGCTGAAAACCAAAATTTCTGTCCCTATCCAATAAACGCTCATTTTCCTATGGTATTTGCAAATTTCCAGTCCTTCATCCTGAAAGACCCTATTAATATTACAGTCAGGACCTTCCTGTTGGATTTATTGTAAATTTGTTTTTGTCCTCAACATGCATGAACTATTTGCCACAGGACATTTAGCAATCAATCAATCAATCAACTAGCTTTCAGTAACTTCGAGTACTCTCAGATCTACGTGAAATGACCACAATTTTTCAAATTCCTAAGCAGATAGGGATTTTACAGTACATGGACACAATATTCGCGCTTGATACACGTCTGATTTTGGATTGTAATTAAATATTTGACACATAATAGGTTTCTGACACAGAATAACTGTAGTCAAAGAACTTAGAATTAGATTTATTTTGCAAAAAAAAAAAAAAATATTTGAAGAAATTTTCTTTTTAATTTTTGAAATCTGAAATGAGAAAAATTGCCCCCCACCACAATTTCTTTTTACCCCTCCCCAATTTTTTTTTTCACCTCCCCTTTTTCCAAAAAAAAAATTCTTTCCCTCAAGATATGGTCATAATCGCAATTCAAATTTCCAATGGAGTTTGCAACCATAATTACCAATTTAAATACATCATAAAAATCTTAAAATAGAAAATGACATACATAATCATGGCTAAAATTAATATTCCTTTAATAGTTACTTCTAAAAATTACTTGACAGCTAATCACCTCAAGACAATACAACATCTTTATACATAATTTAAAAGCAATGTAAGGGAGGTAATCCAAAAATTATTTTTTTAAATACTTTAAATGTTTTTGGATTACCTCCCTTACACTGCTTTTAAATTGTCCATTAACCAGGAAACCCTTGTTTTTTCCCCTTTTTTGCCCCTAATTCCTAAACGGTTCGAGACATAACCCCCACAAAGTCAATCCTAACCATCCCTTTGTGGTATGGAAACTTGTGGTATAATTTCAGAGAGTCATACACCATTCCACAAGTTATTGTCTAGAAACTAGATAAATGCTTATTTGGTCCCTTTTTTGGCCCCTTAATCCTAAACTGTTAGGACCATAACCCCTCAAATCAATCCCAACCTTCCTTTTATGGTATTGAACCTTATGGTAAAATTTCATAGAGATCCATTCACTTAAACTAAAGTAATTGTGTGAAAACCAATGTGTCTTCGGACGACGACGACGATGCCAATGTCATACCAATATACGAATGACCAGTAATTTTATGTTTTTGCAAACAAAATTTTGCAACTAAAAATGCTGAAAACTGTTTTCCGTTGAGACTTCGACCCCCTGAACCCCCTACCAGGGCTCTGACCTGGACCTGCTGGGGGCCTGAAGCAGCCCCCAGAACCCCTGCCGCAATTTGTGCCTACAGTTTAGTGGAAACCTAGCTACGCCCCTGATGTTTGACTTGACAAATGAAGTAAGACAATAGAAAACTTACATGTAAGGCAGACTCTTGCTTGCATATTTTTGTGTGGGGGAAAATATGTGAGGCACAGAAACAACTTTAGAATACATAACTGATGCAAATAAAGGAAAATATTTCATGGGGTATCAATTTTTGTAAATCTTAATAAAAGAACAAATTCAGGATATGTTCTATGTACACACAGAGTTTCTCTAATTAATAATTATTTAATTTGACACTTTTGTGTGGCAATTACCAACATGAACTCATTTCTACACATTTCTCATACAAAATTAAACAGAAATTCTTGTTCTTAAAACAATAAGAAGATGTGGTTTGATTGCCGATGAGACAACTCTCCATCAGAGACCAAATGACATAGAAGTTAGCAACTATAGGTCACTGTAAGGCCTTCAACAATGGGCAAAGTTATATACAAAAGCCCTGAAATGACAAATGTAAAACAATTCAAACAAGAAAACTAACGACCTGATTTATGTACAAAACACTACAAGAAAAACAAATATGATATCTAGCAACAAACGCCAACCACTTAATTACAGGCTTCTGACATAGGACATGCACATACAAAATGTGGTGGGGTTGAACATGTTTGTGGGAGCCCAACCCTCCCCATAACCTGGGATCACAACATATAAAAAAAATAATAATAAACTGTTATCACAGAGATATGTCTCGCCTTTTTATAATTTTGATAATGTAAATGTTAAAATTAAAATAGCAATACTTTAACATGTAAGTTATGCAAATATTCAAAGTCAATGAACCATGACTGAAGGTACATGGCTAAACAATCTCCATGGAATGAGATGTGCCAAAGCTAATACAACTGCATACCAAATACCATTCACTTATTATAAGTCGTTCCCTTTAAACAAACCTAAACACAAACATTAACTTGTAAACTATGTAAAAGTTTCAAAGTCAATGAACCATGATCAGGGGTGGGGCTATATAATCTCGATGGAAAGGATACTTGCAAATGCCAATAAATTTGCATACCAAATATCATTGACTTAACATAAGCAGTTCATCTTAAACTGATCTAATCACAAACTAATACATGTAAACTAAGCAAAAGTTTCAAAGTAAATAGACCATGACTGAGGGGGCGGGGCCAAATATTCTCCATGGAAATGAGATGTGCTAATGCTTATACAACTGAACACCAATTAACATTGGCCTACTACTAATGGTTCCCCTTGAACTGACCTAATCACAAACTAATACATGTTAACTTAGCAAAATTTTCAAAGTCTACAGACCATGACTAAGGGGGCGGTGCCAAATAATCTCCATGGAAATGAGATATGCCAATGGCATACCAAATATCATTGACCTACCACTAGTGGTTCCCATAATTGACCTAATCACAAACTAATACATGAAAACTATGAAATTTCAAAGTCAATAGACCTTGACTGAGGGGCAGGGCCAAATAATCTCTATGGTAATGAGATGTGCCAATGCTAAAACAACTGCATACCAAATATCATTGACACCACTAGTGGTTCACCATGAACTAGACCTAATCACAAACTTGTTGACCTACCTATGTCTCGCTTTTGACTCTGTCACCACAGAGACATGTTTCAACCGTAGAAAGAAAATTCAGATGGACAACAACATTGCTAAGTAATTCAAAGTTGCTGGACCATGACATAGAGGGCAGCAATTCAAAATGATTGTTACACCGAGATGTAATGATAGTAATGCAACTTTCTAGAAAATATCAGTCTTTCATAAGTTGTTCCTATCAAACTCACGAACATTGAATATTGGTAGTTAACTGAGTCACTGGACCATGAGGCAAGGGCTCAAAATATTCATCAAACTGATATGTACTGACAGTAATGCAACTTTATAGAAAATATCAATGATCTATCACA
The DNA here is from genome assembly GCA_017311375.1 of Mytilus coruscus. Lineage (NCBI taxonomy): Eukaryota > Metazoa > Mollusca > Bivalvia > Mytilida > Mytilidae > Mytilus > Mytilus coruscus. The sequence continues at coordinate 90,132,589 of CM029599.1, forward strand.
CGTAGTTGCTATCAAACTGATTTAAGTCAAAAACTTAACATTTATTCCTTACCTTTGCCCAATCTGGTTTTATTTCTATTGTTTTGTCAGCATCCCCAAGCGCTTCAAGGTATCGTGCAGCTTTAGTGAGTGCTGCAGATCTGTTACTATATAATACATGGTTTTCAGGATCTAATGCTATGGCCTCTGTATACTTCCTTATTGCCTCCTCAAAGTTCGCAGATTCTAATGCCTTATTTCCCTCAGATTTAAGATCATTCACCTAAAATGTGTAGTGTGCTGTATCCTTTTCATTAATAAAACCGTTTGTCTTTTCCTATCAAATTATTATTTACTAAACTAGGCTGAATCAGCACCATGTCAGACCTACATTATCTCAAACATTAGAATATATAATATGAGTAAAATAAATATTATTGAGCATGAAAATATACATTCATAACATTATACATTTTATACTATCTACAATGTACCAATCACACAATTTTTTTTTTATGCAAAAGTCAAATATAAAAAATTGGCTGAAATTCAAACTTATCCTACCATACCGACTAATAAAATGTCTATTTTCTGCCTCCTGCCAATAAAAAATAGTGGCAGTAGGTCAGATTTTTTCTTTTTCTTATACATATATCATCCAGAAAATCAAACATTTACCCAAACTTCACAACTAGTGATTTGCCCATATGTAAAGAACTTTTGTGATTTTCAATGTTGTGATAATTTATCACTCAGTTTTGTGAACATTTGACTTAAGAAGTCAGCAGAAATAGGTTTTTCAGTATCTTACTGGTACACATTACTAATTGAGTATATACATGGTTGTCTTTTCACCCTCCTCATACCTTCTCAGTCTTCACGCTTAACCACATGCCCAACAGCCCAGGCTTGTTAAACTGCTTTTGGGCCTGTAAAAATCTTCTATTCAGGCCAACAGAATCCAATTAAAATTTTCATAAAATTGAGCTTTGGGCCTGTGGATTCAAAAGTTTATCATGAAGACTGCCTTCTTATTTCAGTTTTTTCCTGTAATCTGTGAACTATATTTCTTTTTTTAATTTTCTCTTTGTAGTTATTGAAACTTATGCAATCATTATCCAATTCTTTTGGACCGATTTCCTGAAAAGGAAACTTTTCTGTGTGCTGATAAGAACTACATAGAGACAAAGTTTTTACCTCCATTTGATAAACCAGAACATACAGATTATTTTCCTTGTTCTTCAAAACAACTAAGAGTTAAAGCCTATTCATACTATCATTTTGAATCTTGTTCAGACATTATAAAATATTTTGTTCCATATCGTAGGTGTTGAAAAGGTACAGTGTCCAACTACTGAGGCAAAAAAATATGTGTGTGTTTACTGTCACCTGCTGAAAAAAAAATAGGGTTGGTCGTTCTTTTTTCATTTGATCAGCAATACTGAAATAGCTTCATCCTGTTAAGGAATTGTTTATCCATTTACTTATATTTCCAGTTAGTAAAAGTGGCCATTAGCAGTTGTTTTTGTCAGTCAGATACAACAGTGTTCCAGCTAGGTCGTTTTCACAGGGCGGTCCGCCCGCCCTTTCCCGAGTGCCGCCCTGTGCCCTTTTTCTGACGCCCTGTGCCCTTTTTCAGACGCCCTGCCCTTTTTCTCAAGTCCATGCCTTTATTGTCGAAATATTTTGATGAAAATACTATTATTCTACCTGTCTTCATATTTATGACAAGTTTATGACCCTCAGCTAATTAACATTTACAGCTGGTGTAATAAGTTGTGATTACAGATAATCCTCTTATCGCCATCGAAGGGTCGTTAATCCGTTAATCAAACCTCATAATTGACCATTGTAATTATTTTTCCCATTAAATTCGGTCAGTCAGCATTTCAATTTAAGATTTCTCAAAAGACCACAATTTACAGTTTGTTTATCCATAGATGTTTTTGTAGTTTCGTCAGTTTAACAAAATTGTTTTTCCCCGGAGTGTTCATTTAATTTCATATTTTCTCAAACGATAACTTATCCCAGCTCAGTTGACGTAGTTTCGTCATTTGAACGTATTTTCGTCACATTTTATATAACTTTTCATGAAATCTTTTGACAATTTTGATTATAAAGATAAAACTTCAATAATATTTTCACGATTCAAACATGTGCTTTCTTTATCATGAATCGAGCATGCGTGAACGTATCTTTATAAATAGACAATTTAATGTAAAATACAAAATCGTTTAGTTTCAAATTAACCAGAGAGACAAATATTTATTTTACTGAGCAACTGAATTTAAAAAAAATGATAATTTCTTGCCTTTACTTTAAACACAAACCAATCCGTAGATGAACCCCGATTCATTCTAAATTTATTATCCTCTTGTCACTTCCTGTTTTCATTTCGCTTAAAAATCGAAAGTAATGTAAACATGATCTTTTCTTGATATATTTAAAATAGACAGTCTTTTTAATCATTCCAAGCTCATAAAATTGAATTCCAAATATCGATTTTAAATGGTTTCACAGGGATATTGATTATGCAGTGAAATAGTCGTTACAATTTTATTTATGCTGTGAAAAAGAGGAACCTGACTTTTGTTGATCAGGATGTCCCCTCAAAATAACTGAAATTGTGAACTAAATTTCTGGATCCTTGTTCTTATCTTCATATTTAAGCATCACACCAGTAGAATCATACCATGATTGCCTACATTTGTAGCATGCATAAGGCCTTTAAAGATCCTTGTCCTTACAGGACTAGGGCATATGTATAGCTAGTAATATACATCATTGGTCCCTTACTGTTACCCGAAATAAGGTTGATTTTCATCTAGCGTAAAAGTTACTAAACCTCTCAAAACTCCTAGCTGAAACCCCTTGCAGTTTACATAGGACATGCCCTTTTTGAAATATCGATCATCTTGCTAAAGTGCCCTTTTCATGATTGGCTCCCTGCCCTTTTGAAATCTTAGCTGGAACACTGTACAATGTATGGGCTACCCAGTTTTTTTACCCAATACTTGTTGACGATATTCTGCATTTAATAAGCTAGTATTTGAACAACAAGAACATTGCTGTCAAAAACAATACTGGTGGAAATATACATGATATAATTTGCCGAGTTTTCAGTGAAAAAAAGTTAGGGTAGGTTCTAAATAATGAGGGTACATGTAGGTCAGGGTACCGTAAACACACATACTTTGTTGGAATGATCTTCAGTGCATTTTAAATTGAAGATAGTTTAAGGAAAAAAACAAAAGACCTGTAGCTTGATTAGGTCTTATTGTTTTGGGGGGAATCTGCAACACTTTCCTGTAGATTATGTGACACTTGAACTATACACCTTATCCCTATTCAGTCCAATCAGAAAATATAGTTTCTTAGACAACTTCCTGTTTGGGTCAAGTGTTGTAAAAACAAGGTCATCAGTAATGAGCTGAGGGAGAAAAAAGTTTAGATAGTGAACATTTCAAGATTTTGATACATGCAGTTTACGATCCAAATTTCTATGAACAATACATTGTTTATATTATTGCTTTGGTGAATGGAATGGCGTTTTGCAAATTCAGCAACATGCAAATGATATTGTCATGTAAAAGATAACATTTAATAAGTTATAATCATTTATATAATTCAAATTCTTTTTTAATACTTTGTCTGAGTTGTCATTATGTACAGTCCAAGTTGACTTTATAGGCGGTCTGAGTTGACTTATTAGTCAGTCCGAGTTGCCTCCAAGATAAGTTGTCCCACATTTGGTTTATTCCCAGTTTGAGGTGAGGTAGTTTATAAAAAAAAATCCTGAATAGAGTTACCCGGTAATAGGCCTTAATAATGAATTCTGAGGGCGGCCAAACAAGAAAATCGCTCCAGACACAGAATCCCAGAAGGATTAGTAAATGCTACTAATGCCAGTAATGGCAGACAAAAAGTGATCATGTGTACAACTCCTTTGCCACAAGTTGAGCGAGGTAAAACCCAGGTTTGCACCAGTCAGCAAAATGAATTATAATAATACTGTTCCCAGGGTTAACCTGTTAATTTGCAATCTGATCGACTTCGGGCTGGAACGACATGAAACATTATAACTTATTTGGGCAATTCTGATAGCCTGACATGAAGTACGACTCCATGGTATCCTGGTTAAATCATGATAGCATTTTCACGTGTTTGCAATTAAAATTTTATATTTCCATTTATTTGAATTCATTGATATGTGTCTCATTGTGAATACAAAGCGATAGTTTCTAGCTAGGTGCCGGTTTGCCAGTTGGTGTAAAACACGTGCAGACAAATCCAACAGAATTCGTAGTGGTTAACCATACTCATGGAATAAAACCGGGTGTTTCTTCACCTTAATCCTACCTTTTTCTGATTTTCGGATGACATAATCTTATAACTTCAGTGTTTTCCTGTGTTTTCTGAATTATTGAAACCGAATTTTCTAGAGTCCTCGTATTATCGGAACTCATTTAGCATTATCCATTATTTCTTTTCGACTGATTCCCTGAAAAGGAAACTTTCTTCGTCCAGATCAGTAGGAACAGATACCAGTATTTTTACCTCCCTTTCGTAATCCGGAACACTTTGGTTGTTTTCTTCAACAAAATGAGTTACATATGATGATCTATGATATGCGCATTAAAAATGTCCTATTTAAATTAAAATATAACATTTAAATGCGCATATTAGAATCATATTACATACAAAATTAATCCAGATATTATACATTAGCTATATTTTCATTTACAATACAATACAATACAATACAATACAATACAATACAATACAATACAATACAATACAATACAATACAATACAATACAATACAATACAATACAATAAATATATACAATACAATACAACCCTTTCCTTTCCCTTGGTCATATTTCTTTTTCCCCACCTGTTTGACCACTTTCATTTTTTTTTCTTCAACTTGGAAATTAATCCCACATCTCTTTTTCATAACCTACATTCTAACAGAGACATATAATACATATGTATTATATGTCTCTGATTCTAACAAATGAACAGTAAATTAGAATAACAACTTTTGTTTATATCTATAGCGAATACTGTAAAATTACATTTCAAAGCCAATAAAATAGTGAGCCAGTACTGGGTCTATTTCTCAGCTTCGTTCTTTTGTGGATTTTAGGAGTTTCAATAATTAAACTATCCAAAACATCAACAGGTTGGGATTCATCTTCAATAAATTTATCCGATACAGCTCTCTAGTTGAAAGACTATGAATTAAATCAGGTATTTTTCTTATTTTTTGTAGGCGTTTCTTAACTAATAAAAAAACCAGGTTTTTCAAGTTCTGGCCCATTGTAAAAAGTGCCAATGCCAGTGCCAATGTAGAATAGAATAGAATAGAATAGAATAGAATAGAATAGAATAGAACAGAACAGAACAGAACAGAACAGAACAGAATAGAACAGAACAGAACAGAACCAGAACCAGAACCAGAACCAGGAATGGAATGGAATGAACAGAACATATAAACTAGAATAGAATGGAATGGAATAAGAAACAGAACAGAACAGGAACAGAAACTGAATTGAATTATAGAATTTCCCGATGTAATAGAATAGAATAGAATAGAATAGAATAGAATAGAATAGAATAGAATAGAATAGAATAGAATAGAATAGAATAGAATAGAATAGAGTGGAATGGAATGGAATGGAATGGAATGGCATATAATAGAATAGAATGGAATGGAATAAGAAACGGAACGGAACGGAACTGAATTGAATTATAGAATTTCCCGATGTAAAATATCTTTGTTTATTCATTTCTATTCATCACAGGTCTTCAAATAACTTCAAAAAGGACTACACAAATGCGAGAAAATTGAAACAAAACGTAATTCAGAACTGACATAGCCAACAACCTGGGACTATTATACTAGTTTAATAATCCTAGCAACAACATATAGATCAAATTATACGTATGGTGCTTAATTGGAAAAAATGTTTTTATCTTAAATCATTGGTAACGGGCTTTTTTTGTGTTTAGAACACCTGGCTAGATTTTTTGGCACCGTACTGATTGGGACCATTTTGCATGGGACTAATTGTGTTTATTTCATCAGAGACATATTATATGTCTGATTTCATTAAGTACCAACAGATGACTCTGGAACCAACACGGTGCACGAATTGTAAACAAACATGGTGTTAATATGTCCTTTGATTGAGTTAAGCTATTTCAGTTGATATTTTATAGTGTGTTTTTCTATGTTGTGATGTTACACTATTGTATCAGAAAAAGGGTGAAGGTTTGGTACCATTAAAACGTTTAAACCCGCTGCATTTGTTTGCACCTGTCCTAAGTCAGGAATCTGATATTCAGTAGTTGTCGTTTGTTGATGTGGTTCATAAGTGTTTCTCGTTTCTCGTTTTTATATAGATTAGACCGTTGGTTTTCCCGTTTGAATGGTTTTACACTAGTAATTTTTGGGGCCCTTTATAGCTTACTGTTCGGTGTGAGCCTAGGCTCCGTGTTGAAGACCGTACTTTGACCTATAATGGTTTACATTTATAAATTTTGACTTGGATGGAGAGTTGTCTCATTGGCACTCATACCACATCTTCTTATATCTATAAACAACTGAGTTCTGAAAACATGTTTAAATCAACTTTTCACTTTGAATTAAAGATATATTATATTTGATATAATGTTTGCATATGCAGTGGCGGATGGGGGGTCGGGGTTGGACCCCCCTTTTTGGGACGATCAATGCATTTGAATGGGGACATATAGTTGGAACCCCCCCCCTCCTTTATCCAGGGTTGGGAACCCCCCTTTTGAAAATTGCTGGATCCGCCCCTGATATATCAAAATATATGAAAACAAATTTGCAAGTTTGAAATGGCATAAAATTATAAGCAATGTGTAGCTGGGTTTCCTTTTTTTTACTTTACTCGTACGGTATCAAGTACCAAGAAGATCCAAGAACAATTATAGACTATAAATTTCTAGACAACATAGTCAGCTGTGCAAAATAAGAACAATTTGAAAATTCCTTCCGTGATCACTTCCTTGCCGCGCGACTAAGACTTTGTTAACCGTCATCGGTGTCTGAGCAAAAAAATTATGAGACAGGGTTTTGCCAAAGAACGTCTCGTCCTTTTTCCGTGCTAAAAGAGTTCATCGTAAAGTACTAAGAACTTCAAGATAATCCAGTGTCTACTTAACAAATAATACATGATGGTCTTTTTTGTGTCCCCAAGGGTGACTCGGGAATAGAAATATGGTCACTGGTCTTCTTCCAACTTGCCAAAGTAGGGCGTCCAATTGACTGTGTGGGATGTACAAGTGAACAGCCACGTCCGGTCAGAATGGGGACGTTTAATCCAATGCCTCGTGTAAAGAGAGTGTCACGCTTGCTGCATGTAAATGACCCTTACAACAACTCTTTGTGGGGTCCGTAGGTGGTTTGTTGCAAGGCTACGTTTCTGTCCTATCCAATATACCCTCATCTTACAGTTGCAGTCCACATTTCATCGACCTTCACCCCGGACTGCCTCAAATACAGGACCTACATATTGTTAATTTGTTCTCGTCCTGCAAATGCATGAAATATTTGCCACTGGACGTTAATTAACCCGCAACAATCATTCAATCATTCAATCAGGTTGTATAATTTTCCTTTTGGTCGTATATGACTCTTAAACGTGGCTCGGTATTCGTGCACCTCGGTCCAGAGGTACGATTCGGATACATGAGGTTTATATATTGTTATTTTCATTTTGTTTACCCATGTATTTATATTTTACTTAATTTGTACTTTATCGGGAAAGTGCATGTCATTATATATGTTTTACTAAAGAGGCGAAAGATACCAAAGGGACATTCAAACTCATAAGTCGAAAATATAACTGACAACGCCGTGGCAAAAAAAAGAAAAAGACAAACAACAGTACACAAAACGCAACATAGAAAACTTAAGACTGAGCAACACGAACCCACTAAATACTAAGTACATCATTAAAAAAAAATGGAAATGGAAGATATATATTGATTAAAAAGTTTCATTTTTTTCTTTTTGTTCTATAAATGAAAATGTTCTTGTCTCCTAATGGCATCGTCCCCTGTAAGTGTTGTCAACTGCATTCAAGTCACCTATCTTGCTTCCTTTTATGCTTTCCCAATTATTGTCACCTTTACCAGTTATGGGTATTTGGGTTGCTCATCCAATTTTGTCAATATAACGGAACCCATAAACAACTGTCATACAAGTGGGAGGTTTAGCTAGCTGTAAAACCAGATTGAACCCACCATTTTCTTTTGTGAAATGCCTGTATCAAGTCAGGAACATGACCGTTGTTTTCCAATCATTCCTTTGATTGGTATAATCGAGTGTTTGATTTTGTCATGGTTTATGGACTTCGCCCTTTTTGAATTTAGCATGGAGTTAGGTATTTTTGTTTTTACTTTTTTAATACTTTTATGATCTCCCGCTATAATCAGAGTATACTATTAACATATGATTAAGTTACTGTGAGTGTTGAAAATTGTTATAAGTTCAATTATAAGTACTAGTATTAAAAAAACAACACAGACCGTGGATCTCATCTCCCCTATTTCTTACTAAAATTGCAGATTGGTAAACTGCAAGAGCCCCAACAATATAAATATAGGGCTGCACTACGTCTTGATACACAGTAAAAGCGAAAGTAGGACTCTTTTCACCATTAATCATGTTATATATTAAAGGAAAAAAACGTATTTACAGAAATACCCAACTCCAAGGTAAATTAAAAAAGGAGGGAAGTCCATAAACCTGACAAAATCAAACGTTAGACTATATCAACCAATGGAACGAATGGAAAACAACTGTCATATTCCTGAAATGTACAGGTATTTTCCGAAACAAATGGTAATTTTCTAGTAATTGGAATTTTAAGGAATCAACTTCTTTTTTTCATAATTCTTTTATGCTGACTGGGCCGTCGGTCCCGCTTATATCCCATAACACAGGCGGATTAGGGGAAGGATGCAAGGGGCCCGTCCCCCTTATGCAGCTTCAAATATGATCATGAAATGCAAAGAGTTGTTACAAGTGTTCTTCTTTATATACAAAAAAAAAAAACTGGTTGATGATTACTTTCTGGCGCATGCCTGATTTAACAGTATTGTTAATAATTACAAATTTAGTTTTTCTAATTTCATATTAATTTTTCAATCTTTATATTTGTAAGTAATATTTTTCAATTTTTATTTTTTTATTTTTTGGTATAAGATAAAAACAAGATATAGATTATGCATATAGGTATTTGTCACTGTCAAGGAGAATTTCTCTGGTGAGTTTCTCTTTGAAGCACTCAGTAGTGGTGCTGCAGGCTATTGGTTCAGGTAATTTATTCCAATCTGTTATAGTTCGGCAGAAAAAAGAAAATTTGTAGTTGTCTTTGCTGCATCAAATTTGTCGGTATGTTTGTTTGTTTCGTACTACGGAAGCCTTTTAGGGCCATGCCAATTTACCTTTTCTAATTTGATATAACAGATTGATAATTTGATACAATAGATCAGTGTATGTAATGTGCGAATCCTAAAATGTCATTTTTACTGTATCCGTGATGAATTTTTGTTGTAGAATGATAAATAAACAGACGACAAATTGAAGATTTTTGAATAAAATAAGAAATAATATATAATGTGAACTGTTTTTATAAATTCATGATATAGGTATGAGATGCGGACGGGTTTTCATCGCGCCTACAGCCATCCAGGTGCAAAATTGATACACAAATAGATAAATATTAAGAATAGTTCACGAACAGAGCGTGCAAGAGATTTAAAAGTAGCAGTTAAGTTTCATTTGCAGAAAAATGTACCTTTTAAAATAATTATTAATGTTGTTTAACTTAAAACAGGTTTTGTTATTTAGCTTGTTGATATTGAATCAAATTCCACTATGCTGTTTTCGTTATGCGATTCATGTTTACTGTCGAATAATGATACTAGACTTTCATTTTCACTGTAGGGCGATTCATTTCTATTGTATATGCGATACATTTTCACAAAAGGAAATTGATTAATTTTCATTATATAAAGTCTTAATTCAGCCGACTCTCTAACAAAATTTATTATGAAGTCAGAAGGATTGATTATATATGCATACTTAGTGAGTGAAAGTCTGAGGTAATATATCAATAAATTCCTTAAATATGGTATCTATTGCTAATATTGTCAATTCTACTTTCTCAAATAATTTGTCCTGATCTATATGTAGGATAAAATTTATTCTTTCCTATGACACGTCATCATTAAATACATATATCTTGGACAGTTAAGCCAATCCACGTCACCGGAAAAGCAAAATTTCTGTTTCGGTCTAAATCTAAATCGCATACTAATAAATCAAACGTCATTAGAGCTAATTTCCTAATGCTTGTAGTTAAAAGGTGTGGTTGGCCTTGATTGTGTAAATGTTGCCTAAGCATTGTAATTAAGATTGAGCAAGCGTTTATACAAACAAAGCAAGCAAGCCAACCAAACCTTTAAACTATAAGCGTTAGGAAAATAGCTCTAATGGATGCATTTGAGATAACAAAGAGCATTCACAAAACAATCTTCATTTCACGATTGAAAGAGTGGAAACGTTTTCATCTTGCACAAACAATTAACGCTTGGATGATTGGATAATTGGTATTTATCATGCCATTGTGTATAAATCTTATACAGTAAAGAAAGTTCGAGCAACAGTCGAGTCACCTTAAATATGCTTGAATTTCTTGTAAGTTGGTGTTACAAATAAGCCAATACGCAATTGTGAGAATACAAAGAAATATTGAAAACAGTTTATTGTTACATGTTTAAATGGTTCTATACCACGGGGTATAACCGCCGTACAGTTGATTCCGAACGTCAATTGCTACATGTCATGGTATTGTTGGTAGATATACCGTTCTTATATTTACACCAAAGACTAATTGACTAACTGTTCAGTTAAGTATTCAATGTTTATGAAAACAAAGTTTACTGCTCCTGGCAGCATTGTATATCATTTATATTACATGGACACCATGTGACCATTTTAAATAGGTCTGTGAATTACTTGTAAACATCGCGAAACAAACACTATGTGTAACTCAAACTTGATTTAACTACAAATAGAGCATAGTTGGTTGGCTCTTTCACTAAATGCGACCGTGTATTTTGTGCTTTGTTGTTGTTAAAATACATAATGCGAACGAGAAACCCGTTGTTTTAATTTTATTTGAAGACATTTACTTGAAAAACTGACCTCAGAATTTTGACACTGTACGATTCATTCTCTTTGTAGTTTGCTTTCTTTCTTTAGTACCGTTCGTTGTACATTCTTGTACTGTTCGTTGTGCAAAAGCCTATCAATACGGTAGAAATATGTATGACACGGCGTGACAAATGTTCAAAGCTTTTCAAAGAAAATTCGTCGTAGAAAAACGTTATATTCATGGATGTTCTGCTCCAGTAAATTTTCGGATCCATGACAAGCTAATAGCAAACTCACCAACAATATTTGAACATCATGATATGAACGTGGTTATACCCGTGTATATTCAAGTAAGCATCTACGACTAGCTTGCATTTCAAATTGTAAATATCATCAATATTAAAGTCATTTAAAAACTATTTTCAGTTGTTGTATGTCGAATAATCAAATAAAACGACAATGAAAATTCATCGCACTTCCAAAAATTCCACATCAGAAATGATTGCACTTACAGTGATAATTCATCGCATTTATAGTTAAAATGAATCGCATTCAGTAATCAATATTATGGATTCTGCTGCTTAAATAACACTTTTTTGGACTTGAATCCTGTTATTATACATTAAAAAGTTATATTCTAATGAAATTCTGTTAAAACATACATTCAAATCTATTATTTTGTTTTGTCAAAAAGTAAGCAAACGCAGTTTTTCCCATCATCCTTTATTCTACAATAGACATACTCGCATACAACAGTGAAAATGAACTTACTGGATTCGCACTTTATATACACTGACAGATTATTAATTTGATATAACAGATTATCAATTTGATGTAACAAATTATGACAATTTGATATAACAATTTATTAATTTGATTTAACAAATTATTAATTTGATATAACAAATTGTGAATTTCTCTAACAATAGTCTTCTCAAGTACATTTTAGAGATAGACTGGAAGAAAGCAAGTGGATTAGTTATTGTGTTATAAGAAACGGAACGCAGGAATAATTTGATTGAAATGTATTATACTATATGCCTTACTTTCGACGAAATCAGTTTATTTTGGCAAAAAAAAAAACAACATACGGTAATTATTTTCACAACACAGTTGAAATGAATTGCTGCATCACTAGAATTATACAGACGAAAATCTCGAAGTAACTTGTTCGGTGTTGCTATATTTATATCCAAAGGGTTAAAAGTTTCTGGACAATTATATGGGTACCGATTGATGCACACTAAATGTTTTGAGAGAGGATTTGATATAGACAAAGAATCTGTCCAACTCGTAATCAAATGTCTTGACCCACATGGTATGAAATGTCGAGATGCAAGAAAATTGACTAGACGAACATATATGAATAACGGTCCTAACTACATATGGCACATGGACGGGTATGACAAGCTTAAATACTATGGAATATGCATTAATGGATGCATTGATGGATTTTCATGTAACATCATGTGGTTAGAAGCTTACACAACAAACAAAGGCCCTCGTGTAATTGCAGGGTATTATATTGATACCGTACGTGACGTAGGTGGTTGTCCTTGATGTATCAGAGCAGACTTTGGAACTGAAAATGGAATCGTTCGGGAACTGCAGGTTGCTTCACGAGACTGTAATGGTCAGGAAACTAACGCATTTCGTTATGGTACACGTTAATGTAATCAACGGATTAAAAGTTTGTGGAATATTTTACGAAATAAAGTGTTCATAATTTTCATGTCGTGGGGCCTTTTATAGCCGACCATACGGTATGGGTTTTTCTCATTGTTGAAGGCCATACGGTTGCCTATAATTGCTTACATCCACTTTATTTCGACTTTGGTGGATAGTTGTCTCATTGGCAATCATACCTCATCTCCTTATTTTTATATCAGTTTTGGATGGACATGTTTAAAACTATTAAAGACGATAGCCATTTCAGTGGGGACTTTCTTAATGTGAATCTAATACGATTCTGTTTCATGAACTTAATTCAAGTATGTTTCCAAATCACTTACCTTCTATGAGTGATTTGTAGAGTTCTAAAAATGCATAAATTTTCAAGATCGTACAAATGAACAAACACTGGTTATATAAGATCATATAAAGCTTTCAACAAAGAGATTCGATGTTTAGCGCTATTCAAATAGGAAGCTACAAGTTTCAGGGCTTGATATGAAGTCTAATCTAGTATATAAACATGTGAAATTTCGTCCGAACCAAAATCCAATCAACTTCTCATAAACTTTTCCAGGGGTTTGATATAATCCTATCATTTTATTCAAATGGAAAAGCGCACTCCAATAGTTTTCCGCTGAAGCATATTCTTTGTCACCTTTATTGTCATATATATCTCCACCATAGGATGTAAATTTCAGTAAAAGTCGTAAATCTTTATTTGGTATTAATACGTGTTTGTTTGATTTTTTTTTAGATTGTTAAACTGGAAAAGTTATTAAGAAAAATGGAAAAGACAAGAATTTTTTTTCTCGAAAAAGTCCACCATTGTTTTCGGTAATCGACATCGCTGGTATCATTTAAAAATAATAACACTTTACATGATATAATTTTTGAGGCGGCGGTATAGCCCGTCCGTTCGTTCGTCCGTCCGTCCATCCCAATATTGCACCCAAAACTCCTCCTAAACCACTGTGTGAAATCCAATGAAACTTCCATTCACAGAATCTTTATTACACGATGCCATTGTGTATTATCTTTTTTTTTTTTTTTAGATTTTTATCTGAATTTTCCCCAACACTCACAATTCTCGGTCCAAGCTCTGAAGTCAATATTTACGCCCGGGAAATGTAACTATCGGGAACATATGAAGCCCCATACTCAAACAAAACTTTTGAGAACAAAATCATGCTCCATGTCTACGGTTGTTTGATACCAGGGATGAACGCCTAATTCTAGTCGTAGATGATAAAGTGCATACACTTCACTAATTGTCTGTAAGATATGTTAAATGCTTTTTTTCAGGATGAACTGAAAATAGTTGTTAGAACTTGGAATAGTCACAAGTTGAGGTCCATGAAAAATGTAATGTCACTCTGTGGACGACCAGAACTATTGTATAATCTTCCTGAACTATGCGGCGCAGATAATTATCAAGGCGATGTTGAGGAAGCTGAGATAGATGTTTCTGAACACGCAATCATGTACTAAGACATCCATAATCTTTTACCAGAATGTGTTTGATTTATGCATGTATGAAATGGAGGGAAAAAATTGGACTGAAGCTGCATGTTCCAGTGAAGGGATTGACTTGTATTTGTTATTGAGGCCAATTATACGAATTTGTTGTTGTAGATAATAATAAAGATGTTGACGAATCTTGTTAAATTTGTTACCCATGAAAAAAGAACGATAATAAGAAATGCCCATGCAATAAAAGTTTACCCAGAGCCTGAGGTCATGTTGATGTCTCAACAATGAAAAATGTATGAGTCCACTACTTTAGGAAGCAAGTTACAGCAGCTTAGAATAAGTCCCATTTTGCAATTTACATTGATTATCCATCTCCTATAGTGTTACTGATAGTAGCAGCAGAATGTAAATTTCGTTAAAGATGGATATATTTCGGGGGTCATTACTCTAAATTTAGTATTCCAAATTTGAGGAAAATTTGCAGGCAGGTGGAACTATCTCTTAGTTTTTAAGATAATAGCCACAAAATGCAAAATTCGGGAAAATAGACTTTTCAGGGCACAAAGAGGTCTGATTTTGAGGAAAACTTACTTGAAGATAGAACTTTTCATGTTAATCAATTTTGCGATGTACCTTGATTATCGATTATCTATCTCTTTAAGTTTTCAACATGCAAAAATCTATAGAAATGGCCATTTCAGGGCATTACTTCAATATCGGAAGGTAGTCTGTCAGATTTTGTTGAAAATTTGCAGACAGGTAGAACGTGTTTTGATGATCAATTTTACACTACATTTATCTCCTATACTTCCCACGATAATGGTACAAATTGTAAATCTCGGTCAAAATTGACATTTCAGATGCAAACAGCTCATATGATGATATTTGGATTTTCTTGAAATATTCAGTATTGATATACCTTGAGATGAGTTAACCTCATCTTTTGGTAACGTTTTTTCCCGTTCGGTTATAACCGTTTCAGCAATTTTAAAGAAGATTTAAAAAAAAAAAAATGTTAATGGACAAAGGACGCAATATTATGGCAAGCCATTTTATATACCAAAGGGACATTCAAACTCATAAGTCGAAAATAAACTGACAACGCCATGGCTAGAAAAAGAAAAAGACAAACAGACAAACAACAGTACACAAAACACAACATAGAAAACTAAAGACTGAACAACACGAACCCCACCAAAAAAAGGTGATCTCAGGTGCTCAGGAAGGGTAATCAGATCCTGCTCCATAATGTGGCACCCGTCGTGTTGCTCATGTTAGTACAAACCCGGTAATAAGTATAATTCGGTAGGTCACATTCGGGGAAAAGGGGACGGGATTGTAGTTAAAACATTTGGAACATATCCGTTATCATCTGTGAAACGGATATTCCATAACGGTCAACCAACTCGTGATGGCGTCCGTAAAATTTACGAAGGGATGGTTTCAACTTCACCACTTGGAACTCTTGGTTTAATAGCTTCCTTGTGAGCAGCAACCCTCTGTCAAGGAAATCATGATAGGAAGTATAAGTCCTAGCTGAATATCGTATCAACTGGGAGATAATATTCCTTATGCTGGCGCTGCTGGAATGTTGGTTACTACATAGAAATGGAAAGTTCACACACAATTGGGAAGCTGAAATCAATTCTCTTGTCGTAAAGGTTTGTTTTCAACCGACCCTCATTGTCAATTTCTAGATGTAAGTCAAGATGTGAGGCAGACTTAACCGTATCTGTTGTATCCTTATCCTCAAGTTCTTTGGGATAGATGCGTTCAACATAGTCACCAAATTTTTAATTATTTAGTGAGAGAACATCATCTATATAGCGGAAAGTAAAGTTAAAGGATACTGCTAACTTCTTTTCTTTCTTCCTAAGAAGTTCCTGTATGAAGTCGCCCTCGTATGAATAAAGGAGCAAGTCTGCAATAAGAGAGGCACAGTTGGTTCCCATGGGAATGCCGATTGTTTGTTGAAAAACTCGTCCTCCAAACGTAACAAATATGTTGTCAATCAAGAAATCAAGCATCTTGATAATATCGGTTTCAGAGAATTTTATGTTAGAATCAGAGTGATTTGTTACAAAGTAGGATTTATCCCTCCCTAAGACGAGATACTTTTATCTACGTTGGCCATTCAAATTGATGAAATAAGACAGGACCAACTATTTCAATTTGTCTTTTAGTTTGGAATAGGGAATACTTGTGAAAAGTGTAGAAAAATTTATAAGATATCCCATAAACTTTTCTTTATAAGATATCTTATAAATTATATGAAACATCTTATAAACTATATGAGATATCTTATAAACTATATGAGATATCTTAAAAAGTTTATTTGATATCTTGAAGTTAGAATAAATTATATGAAACATCTTATAAACTATATGAGATATCTTATAAACTATATGAGATATCTTATAAACTATATAAGATATCTTATAAAATATATATAAAGTATTTAAAATATCTTTATAAAATATATGAGATATTTTATAAAACTAGATTATATAAGATATCTTATTTATTATATGAGATATCGTATATATTATATGAGATATCTTGAAGTTAAACAGCTTGCCATACAATATGATGGCAAAAGTTCCCCCTGGCTTTTTGTCTGGTGAGCTAAAAAATAGATTCTCCTTCAGTCACAAGTGAGTTATGGAATTTTTCTACTATAGATTTATACACTAGAAACTTCAAAACATAGTTTTCAGAAAAAAGATGGTGTAATTTGCCGGTATGGAAGGGGAAATCAATCACAAGGAGCTTCAGGGAGCGAGAATTAGTAACTAAACAACAACTGCAAACTAGCTTTCTTACTTTAATCGATGTGAACAGGGCTGCTTGACATTTAAAGTGCAGCTACTACTCTTTATGGGATGTCGGATAACTTTTACCTTATGAATAATAAGTAGCCCTTATCAAATGGATCATTTCATAAATTTAATCGAAAGTTTTTTTCTATCGGTTACAGTATTCATTCTGGAAATTGTAAAATTTTACTGTTTACGGACAAATATTGGTTTAACTGGCCATAAGATCACATCGACCCCTTAAACTATTGGTAGCCTACGAGAATCATTTCATGAACTTCAAGTTTTTTTCTATCTGTTACAATTATCATGCTTTACACCAAAATCAGCAAATTTTGCCTTCCACGGGTAATAACTCCAAAAAGGGACCGTCGGATCACATTGAACCAATTCGATCATTGGTAATAATCCGAGTCATAAGTACTATTTCATAAATAAAACCGTCCTGTTACGGGTTTCAATACATGAAGAACAGCCAATTTAACCTTCAAAGAACAGTTTCTCTTATAGGGGGTCGTCAACAATCGGCAAACCTCGGGTGACTCCGCTTCTCTCCATTAGAGGGAGGTTCGGAATCGGCCGAGTTGTGACGCATCACTCTAGTACAAATACAGTATTGTCAGTCCTTGTGATAAGTATAATTTTGTTTACAGAAACTCTGTTTTGTATCTCTTATGCTTTACGAGTTAAAACTAAAAGAAAACAATGAAATTAACCTTTCAATGAGACTTTTAAAAATATTTCGACCCAATTAAATGATTGGTAGCCTGTGTCATAAGGGTCTCTTCATTCACTGAAATAGTCTTTCTTAGCTGACAAAAAATCTTTGGACTCTTTTTTTAATTCAGTAATGAACATAGTTGATATACGTATTCAACATTTTAAAGAACATTTTACTCTTAACAACAACCATAATAAACCTATTTCTCGTATCAAACATAAACTTAAAGAACTAGCCAAGGAATATGTTTTTGTCCCGGCCGATAAAGCTGCTAATAATATCATTATGGTTTGACGTAAATTTTACATTGAGGTTCTGAAAAAAGAAATCACCAATTCACCAACATTCCAACTGACTCCATTTTCAGAAAACGACATCTGTAACAAACATAAACTTTTAGCTACCTCTTTACAAGCAGAACCAAATACAATGAAAGTCCCAACTATGTACTGGCTTCCGAAGCTACATAAAACACCTTACAAATATAGATTTATTTCGTCTTCAAGCCATTGTTCCACTACTAAATTGTCTATTCTTCTTACCAGTTCACTTGGTACAATCAAAACCTGATAATAAATTGTTCAAATAAGGCCTTTGAAAATAGTGGAATTAATTACTTTTGGAGTGTCAAAACTCGTTGGAAGTACTTGATAAATTGCATGCTTATATTGGTGATTTTGAATCTGTTCAAAGTTTTGATTTTTCTACCCTGTATACCACATTGCCTCATATTCTCATTAAGAAAAATTCACACACCTAATTAAATGGGCATTTAAAAGTCAGAATGTGAATACATATGTTCTAACTCTTTAGGTCATTTTTAGTAGCAATAAACAAAAGAACTATTTCAATTGGACATGCTTTGATACTATATCTGCCCTTGAATGTTTACTAGATAATATTTTTGTTCGCTTTGGAGATTCCGTATATCGTCAGGTTATCGGAATTCCAATGGGACTAACTGTGCACCACTTATTGCGGACCTGTTTTTGTATTGATATGAGTTACAATTTATGACTAAAATCAGCAAAGACCCATCGAAACAACATCTGATACAAAAGTTTAATAATACTTTTAGATATTTGGATGATATATTGGCTCTCAATAATGACGACTTCAGTATGTATACTAAAGAAATTTATCCTGTTGAACTTACTTTAAATAAAGCTAATACTAACAATGACCACTGCCCTTTCCTTGATCTTGATATCTATATCATTAACGGAAAGCTTAATACAAAAATTTATGATAAAAGAGATGATTTTTCATTTCCTATCGTTAATTATCCATTTTTAGATGGTGACGTTCCCTTGTCACCATCTTACGGTGTTTATATATCTCAACTTGTACGATTCGCTCGTGTATGTAACAACGTTTCAGATTTTAACGAAAGAAATTTATGTATTACTGAAAAATTATTACACCAGGGTTTTCGATATCACAAACTAGTCAAAACATTTACTAAATTTTATCATCGGTACAAGGACATCATTCGTAAATATAGCTCAACATGCAGACTTCTTATACGTTCAGGTATTTCACATCCAATCTTTTATGGTAATATTCTTTATAAAGCACAAAATGTCAGTATTCACCTCAGAAGCTAACAAAACCTTTAAATAGACTTATTAAGAAGGGATATAGTTACGATACTGTTGTCAGGTCATTAAAGATTGCATATTTTGGCTTTAATATTGATTCACTTATAGGGTCTTTGCATCGGAACTAAACACATTTATATAAAAACCAGTTGTTGGCATGACACGGGTTATGCTCTTCTCATATATTTTATGATGGTATGATACTAAACCCTAACGGGAGGGATTGTGCCTGATATTCATATGATGAAGACATAATCTTTCAATCAGTTTAATTGAGGTCTGAGCTGGCATGTCAGTTAACTGCTAGTAGTCTGATGTTATTTATGTATTATTGTCATTTTGTTTATTTTCTTTTGTTACATCTTCTGACATCGGACTCGGACTTCTCTTTAACTGACTTTTAATGTGCGTATTGTTATGCGTTTACTTTTCTACATTGGCTAGAGGTATAGGGGAGGTTGAGATCTCATAAACATGTTTAACCCGCCGCATTTTTGCGCCTGTCCCAAGTCAGGAGCCTCTGGCCTTTGTTAGTCTTGTATTATTTTTACTTTTAGTTTCTTGTGTATAATTTGAGTTTAGTATGACGTCCATTATCACTGAACTAGTATATATATTTGTTTAGGGGCCAGCTTAAGGACGCCTCCGGGTGCGGGAATTTCTCGCTGCATTGAAGACCTATTGGTGACCTTCTGTTGTTGTCTGTTCTGTGGTCGAGTTGTTGTCTCTTTGACATATTCCCCATTTCCATTCTCAATTTTATTCATGCTATGAGTAAAAAATTGCGAAAAATTAACCTTTCAAGGTTAATTAATTACTTCTATGATGGCTGTTTGATCACTTCGACCAAATGGAATGATTTATATCATAAGAATTATTTCATCTTTGTAAAGTTTCTTCCTATCTGTTATGGGTTTCAATCTTTGAGGCCAAAATAGTGAAAATCGTCAACTTTGACCTTTCATGGGCGATTAATCCTACAAGAAGTCCTCAATTTCTTCGATTCAATGGGGACGTCAGCAGAACTCTTTGAAACGAAGAAGGAAGGCGACATGCATTTTACTGTATCTCTTTTAGATTTTGAGATATTCTACAAAATTAGATGGTTTACCCTTTGTATGAAAATAGAAAATGCAGTCATCTTTTGTTTTTTCTCATCTACATTCACATTGCGTCCATCGTTTGTTAACTGTTTAAAAAATGTTCTTCTCTGAAACCACTGACCATTGAACAGAATGTTTTGAAACTTTGCAGTTATGATTTCTTGCATATCCTTTAAAAATCATCCTCATTTTGTTCCAGTCAGATAAACAAAATGGCTAACAGCGCTAAACATATATCATAGAGTAAAATTTTAGGTTTCGGCTTAGCGATGAAAAAAAAATGGTAACAGAAAGACAAAATATGACAGAGAAAACTTATCACCAAGACAAGATCTATCTACCCCGCAATTAAAATAAAAATAAATTTAGCTGAAATTTTATCAAATGTCTCCAAAACTTTAGGAGGTAGATCAATACTCAGGGGCGGGTCCAGGTAAGGGCATAATGGGCGTACGCCCCCCCTCCTTTTTCCAAAAAAAAAAATAAAATAAAAAAAAAAATATATCGTAATCTGCTATTGAATATGGCAATTTTTCATATTCATTAATTGAACACATAATCTGATTTCTTTTTATATTAATTCGGAATCACAGAGACATTAAAGGAAAATTCGCGATTTTTCACTTATCATCTTATTATGTTCATATTACCATAAAAAACATATTCACCAAGTTTAATTTTGATATGAAAAGTAATAAAGAAGAAAATTGGGAATTATTAACTTTATTTATCCAAACTTCCTGACTTATGTGACGTAGTTTAAGTCTTTTTGCATGCCGGGAGTGAAATTAATCTCATTTAAGTCTTGTTCGTTAACCATCTAATAACGCGATTTAAAGCGCATCGACGACTTTCGGTGTAGCTATTAACCAACTAAAAATAGGTGATAGCCATGCAACTTTTAAAATTAGATTGTAGGATTTATGTTTTAACGATTTTTGATACGAATTTTAGTAATAAAAGTAAATCATACAATAAAACATTTTTATGATTTTTTTCCCGACAAATACTTTAAACAAACATAGGAAACTGACATGATCGATAGTGTATTAAAATACTTGTTTGTATTGACCTTTTGCTTCAGTCCAGCAAATATTACTTGTACTGTGGAAATAGAATGTGTATTGTTATGTGACATTTAGTGAATGTTGAATTCGTGGTTAAACTCAAGGTAATTAAAAGATTAGCATTCTGTAATTGTAATCTTTTGATCTTCATTCAGTGAATTGTAGCCGTCACGGTTTACCGTTCCAGGTGTGAACAACATTTCGTATGAATGATAAACGGGAGTGCTGGTTTTAGACACAGAAAATATAAAAAAAAATAATTAAAATTAATTTAGTGGAGTAATTAAGTCGCACAATAACTGGATAGTCGTATATTTTTATATTCTGCGTAAGCTCACTTTTAAATGAATTATGACCGCCGATACTTTTGTAACGATGAAATACTGAATTAATTTAATTGAATAAATTTATAAATAATAATAGCCTTCTGAACACGAGTGTATGAACTAAAAATTGTGCTATTTTAAATTAGAATCGGTAACTTGAATATTTGAAAACAGATCATTACCAATTGCAATTATAGAATTTAGTCCATCCAAAACGATCTTTATTTACATATTCAGGAATTAATGTTCTCATCAAAATATTTTAAATCTCACAACGCATAAATACTTCAGCTATTTGAAAAAAAAATTGACAAAAAATCTAAGGATCTTCTTGGAATGGAATCGAAAAATTACGAACAAATATTCTTTTCAGGTGTGAAAAACATCAACAAAATTTATACATAATCGGGAATGTCCCTATTAAAATAGTCTTCGTCTCACAACGTATAATACTTTAGCTATTTGACCAACGATGTTTAAAAAAAAAGACAGAACCAATTTGATGTCCTCTTTTCCTATTTTTGTATATAATTATAAGTCTGTTTTAACTGGCAAGAATACCCCTAAAGCGGACAAGCAGTTTATTCTTTAAATTTCTGTTATTGAATACCAAGAAAGAAAATAATTCCCGAAATTAATTTGAAACTTTGATACTCAATAGTTTTCCTGGAAAAAAAATCACATCCCTTGGGGATAATCAGTTTACGTCCAGTGACATATATGTAACATACATGTCGGAAGAGGAAATTTGGCATAAAACACTTTCAGAACCATGTTCACATTATTATCCATTATACCCAACAATTGTGATGATGACAAATTTCTTCCTTTGTTCCGAGAACGATCTAATTGAAATATAAATCTGTGATTTTACTATGTCCATAACTTCGATGAACCAAAGCAAGTTAGATATCGACCTGTATTTAAATCAAATTGGTTCTCTTCTTCTTCTTTTGGTATAAAATAGTCCATCGACATCCGATGATTACATACTGTTGGCATACGTGGACTAGTCTCTTTACAAAACTTTTACCCCAATTTAAACAAAATGTATGTTTCTTTCTTATGTTCAATGTATACATGTATATTTTAAATTGCGACTATCTATAGTTCCGTAACTTTCTATCCAGGTGTATAAACGAATGATCGACAAGTGTGTACATTTTTGTTTAATCAATTCTTCTTGTATGTTTCAAACTGTCCTTCACTATTGACAACAAGTATATACTTACATTTTCCCAAATTTACCCGTGGAAAAATATGTAAATAGATTTTATTTTATCATTTTTATTTTTTTTTTGGAATTATTAAGATTTTTTTCACGGTAAATAATATTCTTTTCACCAGAAATGTTATTTATAAGCAAGCGTATGAGTTAAGTTATGACTAGTATATCACTATCGGACACGCAAGACAGAGATGTATATTATACACCTGATAGTTCAAAATAGAAAGTTACAAGTTTTCGGCCGTGTACACTGATCAATACCCTCAGAAGTGAAACGATGCATGAACTTGCAAGCCCAACAGGAAATCGCTTGAATACCTGGACGTGTCACCTCACAATACCTTTGGGAGTAATACCTTAAGCCATGCTGGTGATCAGATAAGGGAAGGTCCAAATTTATTTAAATAAGTTTATTGCATAATAGAATTATGAACAAATTAGATTTTCGAAAATAATTTTCACGGAACACTTATTCATGATCATTAATGAATTTGAACTTTGACTTTTTAACTAATTTCCATATAAACAGTTTAAAAACGACAGACCATAGATATAGGAAGATGTGGTGTGAGTGCCAATGAGACAACTCTCCATCCAAATAACAATTTATAAAAGTAAACCATTATAGGTCAATGTACGGCCTTCAACACGGAGCCTTGGCTCACACCGAACAACAAGCTATAAAGGGCCCCAAAAGTACTAGTGTAAAACCATTCAAACGGTAAAACCAACGGTCTAGTATATAACTATACAAACGAGAAACACGTATAAATTACATAAACAAACGACAACTACTGTACATCAGATTCCTTATTATTAAAAAATAATAACATTTTCTGTATCAAGTTAGTAAGTCGGATAAAACAACCGTACGATTGAAAAGATATCGACACGCAATTACGACTACATTAGGTTACTGTAGTTTTGGTCCTTTGTGGTTTATAGACCTATCGTGGTTTCTAAACGGAGAAGATATCAAAATGGCGGCAAACATGAAATAAATTTAACTGCTTAGACCATTATTATTTGAATTGATACTCTTTGAAATTTAAAATCGATGGTGATCTCTTTCACTTTCAACAATATCAGAATAAAACTTTAATACTAATGAATTTGAGCTTTTCCTACACAGAATGGACATAATATCAATTTTTGATTTTTTTGCGAAGTTTCCCTTTAAACTTGATTATGATAAAATAATTGTCGATTACGCCATGAGAAATCCGCGTAAAATGGTTCTAATGAATCCACTCTAGTCTAACCATTCATTGAAAATGAGAGTCCGGCGCCGCACTGTCTCTGTGTTCCTTTTAGGTTTTGCGTTAAGGTACATTTATACTAGTAACATGTAATATTTGGTATAGCATTTTTACTTCCCAATCTGGATAGCCTTTGGTGGTATTATATTGTTTCAATATCCATTAGTGAGTAACTAAGTGACATCATCGGACCTACATTTTGCCATTAAATTCAAGCACCATATTTATTCATGTACCATATACCATATATCGGAACTAAACAGTGATATGATTACTTTAATTTTGTCCTGTAGTACAATGACGTCAATTTTTCATATTCAATCATGAGGGGGCAGGGCCTTTTTCGGGACATCGGGATCGGTTGTTTTTAAGCTCAAGATTTCGGGATTGATCCTTTCGGGATCCGGGAATTCTTTTTTGAATTTCAGGATGTCGGGATTTACATTTCTTTAAATTCTGGACCTCCGGATTTCATGTTTTTAAGCCCGGGATTTCGGGATCAGGACCCCTCCGACCCCCCCTCTCAATCATGTATACCACATTTAAGCCTACAATATTATATTTAGAACGAACTAACTTTATACTTCAGTGTTTGTTTGTCTTGTATCATGTGTTTCGCTTAAAGAAACCAGAACCTAATCTAAAATAGAGAGATATTTATCAGTCTGGCTACTTCATAATTTGATGCTAAATTGTTGAAATCAAGGAGCTTCTGAGCTTTCCCATGGACCCTCTACCAGGGCAACCGCAATTACGCCTCCCGTTCATAAAATCCTGGCCTAGGAATACTGAAATGTTAAGTAACGCCTTGTACCCTAGAATTTGGAGTTTCTCGTAATTGGTCTACTGCTATTAAGATCCATCCAATCATTTTAATATACCATAGCCAATTAATGGAGATAATTTGGCATAAAAAATGTCAAACCCTGACACGTTAACTATAAAATGTACATGCTCCAAGTCAGGAACCGTTTCATTTGTGCATTTCACAATTATTTTATGTTTTTTGGCAAGAAAAAGGTCAAAATTTTTTTTCGCCTCGCTCCGTAAGGCGAAAGATTTTATTCTACCCCTTTCAAATATCGTGGAAACGCCCCTGATACTTCAAATTGCAAAACATGATCCGCTCATCAATATCTACAAATCAAAGAGCTCCGAGGTGGAAGAAGATACATAAAAGGATAATGTGAATTACAATGAATGCAGACTGTTTCAACATAGCCTGCTCTGTGTCATAAATACCTCAACTGTACAAGCTTACGTCAAATCCATGGAGGCTAAAAGAAGTTATGCTTCGGAAACAAATTCGGACGGACAGAAGGACAAACGAACGGAAAGTCGAGTTATATATTTCCCTGGTTTCTCAAAGGACAAAAAGAGTACATGTATATCTTGAAAATTGAAAAGGGGCACAACTTGAAAAATAAATCAATGTCGTAGTAGCAGGATCTTGGTACTTAACCTTTAGCAACCACATTTTATGTGACTTGATCAATATTTCCTATTTTCAAAATGGAAAAAAAAAAAAACACTTAAATACAGGGATTCCTGGCTTCCATGGCTGCTGCTAATTCTTCTCATTATTCTCGCCTTCTTATCTATATAATTACATTGTATTGGTAAGCTCTGGACTTCACTACTGCTCACCCAGACATAAAACCGGCCAATAAACGATCGTAAATGTTAATAATTTGTTAAATCAAATTATTATTTTTTTATATCAAATCATTAATTTGTTATGTCAAATTACTAATTCCATACATCAAATTATAATTTTTTTATATCAAATTGATAAATTGTTATATCAAATTATCATAATTTGTTATATCAAATCTATAATTGTTATATCAAATTAATAATTTGTTATATCAAATTGATAATTTGGTATATCAAATTGATAATCTGTTATATCAAATTATTAATCTGTTATATCAAATCATTAATTTGTAATATCAAATTGGAAAAAGTAAATCAGGATGGCCCTAAAAGGCTTCCTAATTTGTGATTAGACCTGGTGTTTGCTTTGCTTTTAACTAGTATGTCAGTATATGGTATGGCAATTTTGTTGTTGGTGATTCTATGGAACATGTTTAATCGGCTTTTAAGTCTTTGTTCTTGTAATGATGGCCAGTGGAGTGTGTTTAGCATGTTTGTAACACTTTCAGTATATTGGTATTTAGAACATACATATCTTGCTGCACGTCTTTGGACTTTTTCTATGGAGTTAATGTTCTCTGTTGTGTAAGAGTCCCAGCAGTATTCTAGTTTTGGCCTGGTAAGGGCTTGGTATGCTCGGTCTTTAATGGTCACTGTGTTTATTTTTAGATTTCTTCTGGTGAATGCAAGGGTCTTGTTTGCTTTAGATTTCATGTTCTGAATGTGCTTGTTCCGCTTTTAAATTTGATGATATTGGTACTCCGAGGTATTTTGAACTTTCAACTAAATCAAGAATGTGACCATGCATATTATAATAAAAATGTATAGGTGTTTTCTTTGTGGTCACTCGGAGTATGTTACATTTGTCAGGATGGAACTGTATTAGCCAGTCTTGTTCCCATTTGATTGCCCCTTCTAGGTCTTCTTTGAGTTTTAGACAATCTGATGTTGATTTATCTGTCGGTAAATGATACTGTCGTCAGCAAAGAGCCTGATTTGATTGTGATGTATATAGTCAGTTAAGTCATTGATGTACATTAAAATAGAATTGGACCTAATACAGTGCCCTGCGGAACACCTGCGGAACACCTGATGTAACTGGTATTTTGTCAGAGGAATGATTTTCTAGTATAACTGTTTGCGTACGATTTGATAAAAAAGATTTTAACCAATTTGTAGCTTGTTCTGATACGCCAAAAAAATTAAGTTTATATAGTAGTCGGTTGTGTGGAACTTTATCTTTCATTCTTTCATTTACATATTCTTAATGCAAAGCATTTTGTCAAATTGAAAACCAAGTTCAGTAATAAAGTGTACGCTTAAAATAACATTAACGGGTTCTGAGACTACTATAACAAATAACTAATATAGGTTCAGCTGACGTATAATTTTATTAACGGGATCCTTTGTTTCAGAAAAGTAGTAGGGTTTTCTCGGCATGAACTAGAAAATGATGCTAGAGGTATTTATAGTCTCTGGTTATGCTAAGTCCTGATGTAGTTTTTACAATTGTAAAAATGTAGGTAAGTAAATTTTATTAAGAGTCGGCGCATATAAGTACAAATTAATCAGCTCTTACAACCGACTATGAAGAAAATGTATCTGGTATATATAACATACTATCACCAACGAATAATTGTATGGATCAGAACATTTTACTTCATTTCGATTAATTTCTGCATCATCCGCCAAGATCGGGAGTAAATCAAATCA
Source organism: Mytilus coruscus (assembly GCA_017311375.1). Lineage (NCBI taxonomy): Eukaryota > Metazoa > Mollusca > Bivalvia > Mytilida > Mytilidae > Mytilus > Mytilus coruscus. The sequence continues at coordinate 90,160,405 of CM029599.1, forward strand.
AATCAAATAATTTTATTGATGTAAATTCCAATACAGGAATGATACCAAATGACATTTACAATATACAAATACAAATATAAAAATACTCAGAGACATATTTTCTCAAATGATAAAGACAAACATTTTATTTCTAAATTGTATGGATGTGTTATTCATAATACATTAACAAAATAGTACAATAAGCTTTAACATAACAACAGTTCGTAACAACATTATGTTTGCTTTAAATTAATGTTCGTATCATACATATCATTTATTCCAGCTACACATACAGAACAAATATCAGTATCTTTACTTTTCAAAATGAAACAAAAAATTTCTTGTTCAGACATATACATGTATTCTGTATATGTCCCTTGTGGGCCCTTAATTGGTAATAAAATATGTTCTTGTTCTTGTTCTATTAAGAAAAGATGGATCTATATCTCATAGATTGTAAGCACGATAAAAAAATAGATTGACGAGATATTGATGATCACAAATGTTACGTTTTTGAAGTCTTATTAATTGACAGGGGAGGATTTTCCATACCTTTAAATAAAGTTCCACTGCTTTGTATTTACAACTGTAAATTTTAATCGCTCGGGGTATGATTGACTGAACACAAACACGAAGTTCTTGTCTATTCTTTCACTCCCTCGCTCTCTTTTGGGGGTATGATTGAATATACACTGGCACAAAGATCTTTTCTATTCTCTCTCTTTTGTGGTTGGTGGGGGGGAGGAGGGGGTATGATTGAATAAACACTAGCACGCAAGTGTTGTCTTGATGTATTTCTAAGCATGTAAGTGAAACTAATGGTTGCACTTTTAATTCTCGATATTCATATTCCTGACAGGTCATGACCAAAACAAATATAACTGACAGAATCATAGCAACCGCTAAAATGATTTTGTACAAATTCGAGGGATATTTAACTGTACTTTTGTTTGAATCAGAGTTCCTTAAACAAAAAATTGTTTCTACCTTTGTAATTCATAAGAAACAAAGTTGGGACTAACTAGTTTTTAAGTTAGTAATGAGGACTGCGTATGTGAAGGTTAGAAAAGTCAAGTGTTTGGAACAATCGTCATTCGATACTTTTCTTTGTGAAAATTATAAACGTTGTATATTTTATCTCTCTTAACTCTTCTCTATTGTTTGTCAAAAATGTGGTGAGGCAGTTGTCTCGTTGCCTCATTGGAAGCCACGCCTCTGCAAAGTGAACTCGTAATTCTGTTGTAACGGGCGTTCTAGTATAAATCTGCCAACTTCTATTAGTAATTAGCTATTACTAATTATAAGTATGGGCTTTACAATATCAGAGACATATATACACATATGTCTCTGGCTTTGCCATTTTAGAAATAACTCTTTTGTTAAGGTCTAGTAAATAATGTAGAAGATATTTTTCCAATTCAAAATTATTTTTAACTTTGCGATACGTTCTTATAAGGATGTAGTCAGGTCAGGTTTAGGAATTTTTGTCAGATGTCGGACTCTTGGGTTTTTTCCTACGATACAGGGTAAAATATTTTGCCCCATATCACTCACTTTTCTTTTCATAGAAGACTTTAATAGCTCATCAAAAGGTCATTACCAAATTTAAGCAGATTCTAGATTTTTTTTCTGACGATTTGAGACTCAAATAATGCCAATGCTATATATAAGGTAAAAGTCCGAGTCAGCCTTTTCCCGCCATTTAAAAATATATCAAAAAGGAGTTCCATAACCTATCAGTATTTTTTGCTTATTCTGTTCCTTAACTAGTGTTCTTCTGACTTATAGTATCAGCTTTAAATTCTAGATTTTTTTCTAATTTCACCTACGTACATCCTTAATTAGATATAAGAAGATGTGGTATCAGTGCCAATGAGACAACTCTCATCAAGTTTATATTTCCATTACTATCAGTAACAGAAAGAACTTGTTTCCAGGATTTTATGCGTTCTTCCCGTCTAATTTCTTTTGGAATGAAAAAAAGTATTTTGATTTTCCCAAACATGCTCAGATGCTGAAAACCAAGTTTACCTAGAATAACATTTTTATCTTACTACACACGCCATTATATATAGGTTAAAGCAGGAACAGATATACAGTTTCCACTGTATGTTTTCACCAGTTCGGGAGTACCGAAACAGTCAGTTAAACTAGAGATGTATTATCATATATACAGCCACGAGGAAGGACTTAACTCGTAAAAGCTATTATTATAATGGATGTGATGCTGCTTCTGGTGCATGGTGACGTCACAGGTCAATAAACACTAAACATTATGGTTTATATGGCTATATATTATCATATGTCTCTGGTATTATTAGGCCCAAGAACATAGTTATTTCGTAGTGCATTTCTTTTAGACAATAAATTCAAATTAAAAAAATCGCACCTGCACTATCTCAAAACTGATTTTACAGTGTAGTGTACTACTATTGGGACAAATAATACCAAAATTATAGAAAAGTCTACCAGCTCTAACTCAAAATATTGACAATTCTATGTTACAAGGGGGTCTAAAATTCAGTTTGACAGCTTCAGACATACTAGTTTTGACCTTTTAAACTGGACCAAATCACTTCTTAACATAAAGATTCAGCACCCAAATTTTTTTAACATGTAATTTCATCCCTTTACTTAATATTTCATGCATAAAATATAAAGAAATAAATTTGGAAAGTGTGAATAAAATTTGCAAGTTATACACTGTCCACATAGGGACTATATTTGTGTCCTCGGACCATTAACTCAATTTATATTTCATGTTTGGATTGTTTTTCTTGTGTATTGTCTATATTGCAATTGTTTAATATAAAAAAAGATCACTGTACTGATTATGCCCATAATGATCCATAATGGGTCCTCTATTGGAAATAAAAAATTTCCTGTATCCTGCAGGGGCGTGTTTTTTTGTTCTTCGGTAGTGAGCCAGAAGAGGTCCATTTCTGTGTTTTTGCATTGGGAAGATCTTCTGGCTCTCTTCTACCTCTTCCTTTTAAATAGGTAGTTTAGATGGCAGAGACACATAACAAACATGGCGTCGCTTAGTCTAAATGACATTAATAAATTTATGAATACAGATATAATAGAATCTGAGCTGAGTGATAAACGTTTTTATGGTATTGCAGCCTAAGAGGACATCCCTGTAGGGACGATCAGTTGGATAAATATAAGAACCACACGGACAATAACAGTAAGGGGACGACTATTTGATATACTTGGGGGCAGGAGGATTTTTTGCAGATTTATTATTCATCTTAATCTGTCGTTAATAATGTCTTTTTTTCAGCTCTTACCAGGCCACCATATTCATATTCAAAATCCTCCTGTCCCCCACCCAACCCCAGAACAATAAATATCAAATGGTTTTCCCCTTATTTAACACAAACAAGTTTAAATTGATTGATTGTTGGTTGCTTATTCTTAACGTCCAGTGACACACATTTCATGCATGTTCAGGAAAACACGAGTTTTAAAGTCAGGTACATAATATAAAAATAAGGAGATGTAGTATGATTGCCAATGAGGCAACTATCTACCGGAGTTCAAATGAAGTCGATGAAAGCAATTATAGGCAACCGTACGGCCTTCAACAATGAGAAAAACCCATACCGTATATAGTCGGCTATAAGAGGCCCCGATATGAAAAATGTAAAACAATTCAAACGAAAAAACTAACGGCCTAATTACATATAAAAAAACAATTTACAAAAAGTCAAATATGAGTCGACAGGCATGAACCGACGACAATCACTGAACTACAGGCTCCTGACTTGGAACAGGCACATAAAGATTATGGCAGGATTAACTTGAAATGTTTGTGTTTGTGAGCGCTCAACCCTCCCCTAAACTGGGACAGTGGTGTAACATTACAATATAAGAACAAACTGTAAAAATCAGTTGAAATTAGATTAACTCAAAAGATCGGTACGAGACACACAAAAACAACTAACATTAAGACAATAGACACAAAGCATCGAAATAGGAGTATTTGCAATTACTGGAAGTTTGTTCAAAGCCAATTACAACTAACACTGAAATAAATCAAGTATCAATCAGTTCACAACCAACGGATTTAGTCATAAACAGTGTGAGAAACGCCATGACTTTGTATACCTTGTATATATGCATATACAATTAAAGTTTTCGACAAGTAGTGGTCAGAAGGTTTTGACCATCGAAATTTTGCAATAGAAATACAGATTTTCCTCAAGGACCACCAGGGCAAAAAGATTTTGAGAACTCTGCGATATCTTAGCTTTATACAAAAATAATCTAGTTTGGTTACTTTAAAAATGTTTGAGAAACAACATGTTCTTTTCGATCACTGCATATACCAGACAAACATTGACAAATTGATTATTCTTGTACAGCTTAAGATTATTCCTGAAAATCAAATGTTCGGATAAGGCGGATTTTTTTATCAAAATTGTGTTAGGAAAGCATAAAGAAAAAATGTCACGAACACAGCGATTTCTTCCAACTAATTTTCTTTGTTTTTACACTTAATTATTATATAATTAAATCAATGACACAACAGAGCGCACTATTACAGAGGGGTCTGAGGGGGGGTCTCATCACGATTCACGAGTTGATTTTTTTGTCAATCACGATTCACAGAAAATAAATTTCCATGATCACGGATCACGAAAATATAAAAAGAGTATAAATCTGTAGAAAAACGGATCACGATAGCGAAAATGCGCCGATCACGAAGAACGAAAATAACCCATCAGGCCCCTCATTACAGTCATGTCTACCGAATCCGGAACTGACGTATCTTAATTTTCTAATAAATCATCGTAAACTTCATTAATGTCATCCAACATAAAAAAATTGCAATAATCGACGGCAAATTGAATTTTTGTTTTATTGCGTCTTCTACAGAATATCTCTAGAAAAGGTCCTGATTCATCTGGAGATGTACAGAAGAGACCAATAAAACACGCCCCTGTATACTCAAAACTGTAACCACCACGTGCTCCAGTTGGCGTTATCACGTGGTATGTTACTTCCGCTGACGAAATGTCCATGTTTAAAGACCACGCGAAGGTATATTTTTTACTTTTTCTCATATTTAGAAATATTATGACAGTATATATAACTGACAGCTTTCATTTTCCAGTTATTTGTAGAAAATTAATGGTCACCTGGCACTTTCTTTCACTTCATTGTCTTCAAAAAAGGAAATATCGGATGTAAGAGACAGACCACGATGTGTTGTTTACATAGTCTTCCCGCGAAATTTTTCGCACTTTTTGTCTTGAGTAAATGAATCTTGAATACTTGCATCTTGAACTACATATGGTTTATGGTTTTTATTTTGATGTTGGTTAGAAAATTGTCCCAAAAATTGAATAGACTCAGACGTAACGAGTGGTTTTGGGTCAATGTAATACGCACAAGTATGAGTCATTTTAGTGATGAAAAACTTTGGCACTGTACCAAATTTTGTTGAAGAAAACTTAGAAACCTATTGTATATTTTGGATATAACAGAAATTATGTTTAATTATTTACTTCCTTTTAAGTTGAGGTCAGTGGGGAAGAAAATCCTTCACTGGATGTTTCTGTACTTAAACAAAATTGGATAGTTAGAAAACATGTTAACCTTTTCCATACACCATCAGTGAGCAAATTATATTTACATCAATACGCACATGTGTGCACACCATCCAGGGAAAATAAAAAATCCTCACAAACAGAAACTATTTTAAATTTTACTTACTTGAAACACAGGTGGAAGATACCAAACTGGATATCCAAACTCAAAATTCAAATAAGTCCATTAGTTGTTATAATTATTGGATTTTGATACTCTTCAGCTTCATATTTGATTTTGCCTTTGGATGATGATTGGTATGAAATGTGCTTCTGACGTACTATTAACAATATCATAAGCCTGGTTCAAAATATATCTTTTGTGAATTATTTTTAATTGTTGCAAGTTTTGCTATTTATGGGTCTTCTATTGCTTACCATACAATATGGGTTTTGCTTGTCTTTGAATTAAGGTGATAACAACTACTGATATTAAAAGATTTAAACAACTGAAATAAACCATCCAAAGAAAATCAAGACAAGCTTATTTGAAATATATAGAAGACATAATAACTCCAGATGATAACGAGGACATCTGTTCACCAACAAAAAAGATTCTTGACCTATATCAAACACAAGAAAAGTGATAAAAATGAAGTAGCACCACTTATATTTAGAAGAAATGGGAAAATTAGAATGAACCTGTATATATACAATACTAAATATCTAGCAAAAAAAGAACTGGTTTTTATTTAAAAAGGGAAGAGAAAGTATCATATAGCAATACAATTTCAATTAAAAATTTTTCTTTATCATGTCTATGAAATTCATTGTTTCATGGTACTCAATGAATTAGTCCCAGTTGTTTCTTTATATCAAAATGATATATATTTTTAACAAAGTTAAGCTACTTTAGTCAGTATATTAAAACGATGTATTTTCAAAAAGAATACATTTAGCAAAGATATCTAATAATTAGTCTGTTAATGCGTGTGGAATGCGTAGTTTTCTCTTTTGTGATCATTTTTTTTCTGTCTACTGTGCCATTTGTGCATCTGTAGTTATCGTAAAAATGCGGAATTTTGTCATATCTGGTCCGGTTCCGATCCGTAGTTTCCACAAATATTTCAATGGCGGCGGAAGAAAAATTTACCAAAATAAACAATGTTTGACAAGAGATTGGGAATGAATATGACGCTTTTAATGCATTAAATGGATGAAACATTAACTAAGCCAATTATGATCTCTTTCTAAAGAAGTATCAAACTTATTTAACTCAAAATCAAAATGTTTAATATATGCTCTCGATTAACTAGTAGTACCGGAAATGAAAGAAAGTAATTTTTAAAAGTTGTAAAAATATACGACCTAACCACTTTTCTAAAGAGAGAAATCGTTTGTATCTTTGAATTTGGATTATGCAAACGTAGATTTCAAATTGTTTTTCGATTTTCTGATTACATTTTCGCCATGTCCAAATTTGCGATTGGTCCATGTGGTATTAGTCATGTCACAAGTGTCAGCTTGGGGTATTTATATCCATTCAGTTATCACCCAAAGGGCAATTAACACCTATTTAATCACTCTAAATTGCCTCTATTGTCCGACTTGAAGGGATTACAATTAAAGGTGATATAATTTTTATGATCACAAGCGGTAATTAGATGAAAGTTCAAAATTTAGGACATGGTTTTGCGATATAGAGACAAGAAAAATAGCATCCTCAAAATAAATATAGCGTCGCGAAATTATTATAGCATCACGGGAAAAAAATATAGCGTCTCGGTGCCGCGTTGCTAAAACAGCCTGGGGAGAACACTGCAGCTAGTTCAAAGTCAATTACAACTAATGAAAAAAATCATGTATCTAAGACTAAAATATCAATCAGTACACGTCCAACATCCAATGGATTAAGTGTAAAGATGTCATTAACAGTCAGAGAAAAACATGACCGTGTGCAATGCCAAACTATAAGTATCGACAGATTGTAGTACTGTGTGAAGGTGCATATGTTTAATATTTAGTAAGGTTTTAATTAATTGATAACAAAATCAATATTTACCTCAATAAAAACAATATTCAAAGATTTGATTACAGTGTTGAATAGGTAACCTTTTAGAATAAGTTTATTTAAGGATTGATAAGTTTACCGGATCATATCTAAATTTCAGGGCTCGGTTTACAACATCACCATAAAATTTAGGATGTGCTATTCCGTTTGAAATAAATTTTCTACAGGTACAGCCAAACTTGCAGACCAAATCTTTGTATCTATGAAAGAATTTAGTAAAGGTTTTAAGTAATTTGTGGTAATTAAATCCCTGACTTAATAATTTACTAGTAATACAGATTACGCTCATTAATATCCAAAACGTCACTACAGACACGAGCATAGCGAACGAGTTAGGATATATAAACACCGCAAGACAGTGCCAAAGAAACATCACCGTCCAAAAAGGGAAAATTAACAATAGGGAAAGAAAAATCATCCCTTTTGTCGTAAATTTTTGTGTAGAGTTTCTGGTGTAATACTGATATATCTAAATCTAGGAAAGGACAGTTATTCAACATGGCTTCAGGAGTAAAAGATCATGCGAAACACAACTCCTTGAATGTATCGATGATATCACAAAAAATCTTGAAAACGGAAAACAATCAGATCTGCTAATACTGGACTTTTGAAAAGCTTTTGACAATGTGTCCCACAGTTTACTCCTCCGTAAACTACACCATTATGGCATTCGAAGTAAAACAAACAAATGGATAAAGGAATTTCTCACCAACAGAACCCAAATAGTAGTTGTTGAAGGCGAAACATCAGACAAAGTGAAGTAGAATCTGAGTACCACAAGGATCAGTCTTATGACCCAATCTTTCTCTTTTTACGTTAACGAACTACCAGAAGGCCTACACTCAACAGTGAGACTGTTTATGACGATACATGTACGTATACTGTTGTCTATTTGACCATTTCCTCAGACAACGACTGCCATGAACTCCTAGTAGACCTTGGCCAAATGGGAAAAACTGGAAAATGGAGTTCCACCCTAAAAAATGCAGGGTCCTCACAGTCACAAAAAAGAACAATCCAATCAAGTGGGACTACAAACTCCACAGCCATACTCTGGAGCATGAAACATCGACTAAATACATGTATCTAGGCTGCACCATAGCAAATGATCTAGATTGGGGAGAACACCTAAACAACATCACAGGAAAAGCCAGTCGAAGCCTTGGTTTCTTACATCTAAACACAAAACTCAGATCAAGAACAAATTTGCAATTGGGAAGCGTCACTTTAACCGTTTTTGAGTTATGTCCCTTTATTACGTTGTATGCAAGCGGGGGCATCATCTGTGTCCCATGGACACATTTCCCATTTATTTGATGTTTTTTTTCCTTTTGTGTGAGAGAATAACTAACGAGTTCACTGACGCTGTTGTCTGCAGTTGTGGAACTAAAGCCAAAGTGGGATAAGTTCATCATAACTTTTTTTTAACTTTGACCAAGATGAATATTGAAAATTTTATTTTCACTTCCTGTTTATAAAGTTTTGAGTAGTAACCATTCTTTCTTGGCAGCAGTACATGGGATTTCGGTTATTTAAATAGCAAATTTGTCAATTGAAATAATACAGCTAGTATTTTGACGTCAAACACAAACAGGAAATCCCTTATAAAGGATTGAGAGTTTTGATTAATTCAGTATATATATATATATATATATTTGTCTCATATACTATTGTTTTAATTCTTTTATAAAGATAATAAACAATGTTCAGTCTGTTTGTTGTTAACTGCTGCTGCCTTTGCCTAAATGACAATTGTTTAAAATGTTGTTCAATTTTGCTAAAGCATTTATCATCTTTTTTATGGCCCAGTCGTAGCGGAGGGGGCATTACAGTACTACCTGTGACATTATCTTACTAATGGTGGCCATGAAAAATATGGTCACCATGATGGCCCTAAATGTCCATCATTATAACCCCTGCTGCTTAATTAATACACAAGGTATTAATCAAAAACTAGACAAGGATAAAGAGAAATCATGACTGCATTGAAGTGTTAAAATTACATAACTTACAGGTAAAGTGTCTCAGGGAAAATATATGACTTTTTGTGTTTGTCAAATTTAATAAATGTGATTATGACAAGAAAATTCTAAAATAAAATGAAATAATAAAACTAGTTGAACATATAACTTCTTAACTTTTTTTTTGTAAAAATTTTCTCATGACTGTTTGCAAATGTTTGTTTTGATGTTATAACTTTTAAATAATTCTATCAATATAAGTTATTTTTAACATGTATTTTTTGGCAAGTGAATAATAAATGAATATCATCTTCTAATATAATGCAAACTTTCACAACACCTGCCTTTTTCCATTGAAAAGGTGTTTCTCAAATTAATTTTCTAAAATCAAAATTGTTTATACTTACTGCATTTAACATTGTTTAACAAATGTTTAAGATTATCTTTAGGACTTATTCTAAATAAAATTAAGGCAATTCATTATTTCTATTGAATGAATACAAGTATATATATTCAAAATATTCATTACAGAAAATTTGATATTTTTTTTATTGTCATATAAACATATTACAATTTAATCAAGTTTCTGACAAAAAAAAAACCAAAACAAACGTTATAATGCAAAGAAATAACAATTCTAGATCTATAAGAAATCAAAACACATTGAAAAAAGTTATTAGGTTTCTGCCCTCAGTTCTAACATGGAAGTAATATTAATTCCATGGTTCTAATGACTTTCTTTTATAAAGGAACCAATATTTTAAACATGTTCCATGTTATGGAGGTTTAGCATTTCTTTTACTTTTTGTTCTTGGTTAAGATTTTATTCATAAGATTCAAGATTTTATTCATAAACTGGTCAGAGACATTATTATGAGAAGGTAAACAATTTTCAAATAGATTATCTCTAAGTTGTTATGTTAATTTTACAACAATTCTATCCTTTAAAGGAACTTTTATTCACCATTTTCTATTTCTAAATTATGACCACTAATTCTTTTACTTAGTGAAGCATTTGAGTTTACTGTTTTCATCATAAGTTTTTATTTTATTTTCAAAAATATTCTTATTTTTTTCTTAAAATTCATTTTTAATCAAGGGCTTTAAAGAATCTAATTCATTCAAGTCCCTGCAATTATTAACTTTATCTAAGTGTCAGCTTGGGGTATTTATATCCATTCAGTTATCACCCAAAGGGCAATTAACACCTATTTAATCACTCTAAATTGCCTCTATTGTCCGACTTGAAGGATTACAATTAAAGGTGATATAATTTTTATGATCACAGCGGTAATTAGATGAAAGTTCAAAATTTAGGACATGGTTTTGCGATATAGAGACAAGAAAAATAGCATCCTCAAAATAAATATAGCGTCATGGAAATTATTATAGCATCACGGAAAAAATATAGCGTCTCGGTGCGCGTTGCTAAAACAGCCTGGGAGAACACTGCAGCTAGTTCAAAGTCAATTACAACTAATGAAAAAATCATGTATCTAAGACTAAAATATCAATCAGTACACGTCCAACATCCAATGGATTAAGTGTAAAGATGTCATTAACAGTCAGAGAAAAACATGACCGTGTGCAATGCCAAACTATAAGTATCGACAGATTGTAATACTGTGTGAAGGTGCATATGTTTAATATTTAGTAAGGTTTTAATTAATTGATAACAAAATCAATATTTACCTCAATAAAACAATATTCAAAGATTTGATTACAGTGTTGAATAGGTAACTTTAGGAATAAGTTTATTTAGTTTGATAAGTTTGTCAAATTAATAATGTAAATTTCAAGATAGTTTAAAAAAATCACCATAAAATTTAGGATGACTATACTCTTGAAATAAATTTTTTAAGGTAACAAACTCAGACCAAATTTTGTATTTATGATTAAATTTAGTAAAGTTTTAGTAATATAAGTTATTTTAACCTGACTTATATTATAAGTAATAACAGAATATCATCTTTAATATCAAAACGTCACTACAGACACCGCATTGCAAAGTGTTAGATATATTAATTCTAAACATCAAATGATACATGCATTTAACATTTAAAAAATTATAAGTTGTTTAGGACTTATTCTAAATAAAATTAAAATTTTTTTGTAGTTTCGTGAATACTGATCAGTTACACTAACATTAGAAGGATTTGAGTCCATTTTACCAAGAAAATATAAAGTAGTCTGTAGCCAAGTTTCTGACAAAGAGCCAAAACAAACGTTATAAGCAAAGAAAAAGCAATTTAGCATGCCCACATCAAAACATTGAAAAATTATAGGTTCTCCTCCATTCTGAGCAGTCAAAATTCCACAAAGGTTCATTTGAGTTTTGAAAATATTTATGGACAATATTTTAAAATGTTCCAGTTATGGAGGTTTAGCATTTCTTTTACTTTTCGTTCTTGGTTAAGATTTTATTCATAAGATTCAAGATTTTATTCATAAACTGGTCAGAGACATTATTATGAGAAGGTAAACAATTTTCAAATAGATTATCTCTAAGTTGTTATGTTAATTTTACAACAATTCTATCCTTTAAAGGAACTTTTATTCACCATTTTCTATTTCTAAATTATGACCACTAATTCTTTTACTTAGTGAAGCATTTGAGTTTACTGTTTTCATCATAAGTTTTATTTTATTTTCTTTATCTAAAAGGCCTGAGTTGAGTGAAATATTCTTTGCAAATGTATACCAAGAATATGTATCATGCATATGCCAGTCCTGCAGTTTCGACAATATAACACACAGAACAAAAAGTGATTTAATTAATAGACCATAAAAATGTCACAATCTATATAGAAGTGTACTTTATTTTTTCTGGAGGCAAATTTTGCCTGTAAACTGACAAAATTAGCCAAACTGAAGATAACATATTTGATAAGTTTACAATTGTTTCTAAAAGCAAGACAATTTTTTCTTTAAATAATTTCCTTGTAAGTCTCTCTAGTGATTCTTCATGCAAAACTCGTTTTGAGATTTGAAAAATATCAAAGATAAACAAAAATAGTTTATTCCTATACCATATAATGATATTTGTAGTTTTCCTGAATAATAATCATGATAATACATGTAGATTGTACAAATTTGTTAACAAAATTTATTGTAAAAGGATTGATACTCATGATATTGATAATTTAAATTTGTGAATAAACTGGCTTGTTAAATTACTTGCTTCATGGTTCCATTAAACATATCATTTGCATGATTATAAGTTATAATTAATAACAATTCATTTAATAATGCAAACGAACTATAGAATATTATGTACATCATGAACAATAACTTTTTTACTGAAAAATAATTATTTAAAGGATTCTCTTTTGTTTTCAAATGCTAGTCAATAACTTATATTTGAATTTTGTCATTTCTACTCAAGATTCTTTCCAAGAAGAAATTAAAAGAATAAGAAGCACAAACTTGACAATTAAAGGTGATATAATTTTTATGATCTGCGGTAATTAGATGAAAGTTCAAAATTTAGGACATGGTTTTGCGATATAGAGACAAGAAAATAGCATCCTCAAAATAAATATAGCGTCATGGAAATTATTATAGCATCACGGAAAAAATATAGCGTCTCGGTGCGCGTTGCTAAAACAGCCTGGGAGAACACTGCAGCTAGTTCAAAGTCAATTACAACTAATGAAAAAAATGTATCTAAGACTAAAATATCAATCAGTACATTCCAACATCCAATGGATTAAGTGTAAAGATGTCATTAACAGTCAGAGAAAAACATGACCGTGTGCAATGCCAAACTATAAGTATCGACAGATTGTAGTACTGTGTGAAGGTGCATATGTTTAATATTTAGTAAGGTTTTAATTAATTGATAACAAAATCAATATTTACCTCAATAAAAACAATATTCAAAGATTTGATTACAGTGTTGAATAGGTAACCTTTTAGAATAAGTTTATTTAAAGGATTGATAAGTTTACCCGGATCATATCTAAATTTCAGGGCTCGGTTTACAACATCACCATAAAATTTAGGATGTGCTATTCCGTTTGAAATAAATTTTCTACAGGTACAGCCAAACTTGCAGACCAAATCTTTGTATCTATGAAAGAATTTAGTAAAGGTTTTAAGTAATTTGTGGTAATTAAATCCCTGACTTAATAATTTACTAGTAATACAGATTACGCTCATTAATATCCAAAACGTCACTACAGACACGAGCATAGCGAACGAGTTAGGATATATAAACACCGTAAGACAGTGCCAAAGAAACATCACCGTCCAAAAGGGAAAATTAACAATAGGAAAGAAAATCATCCCTTTTGTCGTAAATTTTGTGTAGAGTTTCTGGTGTAATACTGATCAGGGTTAGACACTAACATTAGAGGATATGTAGTCCACAGGACTACCAAGAAAAATTTTGGGGTAGTCCTGGTAGGCCACCTCTATCACGGTGAGGGCAACGCGCCCGAATTAGCTAGGGGGTTTGGGGCATGCCCCGTGAAAATTTTTCAAAATAAGATGCAATTTCCTGCCATCTGAGCACCTCAAAAGCACACAAATGTTCATTTGAGTTTTGAAAATATTTTGGTGTTTTCAGATAAAAGTTAACATTCAGTGAATCAATTTCATTCTTCCTGAACTTTCCCCAAGAAAATTTTGAAAATGAGATGCAAAATCCTGCAATCTGAGACAATTTCTAAGGCCATGTTTGGAGGAGTTATTTGACCTTTTATTCCAGAATTATTTAGAAAAAAGGATAAAAATCAGTCAATGTTTTAATTTTCATTAATTCTTCAAACAGTTTATAAGATTTTTGTTGATGTGATACAATGTCTTTGTTTGTGTAGTAGAGGCCATCTTCATCATCACTATTGAAATCCATTTAGTGGATAAGTTCCTGAAACAAAATGCCTTTAATACTATTTTGAATGGCATACATATGTTTTTTTTTTAACAGGAAAGCCTCCAAAAAAAATCAGTGATATTGTTGTCTTTTTCAAAAGTACCTCTACCGTTTTTTTTTTTTTTTTTTTTGGGATGAAATTTGTTTATCCAAATTGGGATGTTTTTAACACATGTATGCTTTTTATTGCTGACCTTTGCTGTCTTTTTGCAGTTTTTCACGTATATTTTGGTTGTCAGACATTTTCAACCGGAAAGGTACTTTTCGGGAGGGAAAGAAACGAAACAATGATGGTACTTATTACATTGAAAACCACATGCGTTACAAACACTGTGATGATTCTAATCAGAAATCTGGATCTCAAAAGCGCTTTCATAATATCAAAACATAAATATGAAAAATTTACGTACATTACTACCAATAACATCACTGTTTTGGAAAAATGTAAAATTATAAGGACTTTTATGCCATTTTTAGCATTGAAATAGCCAGATCATACACAAAATTTCAGGTGGTCCACAGGACTACTGATTTACAATGTTTGGGTAGTCCTCCTAGATTTTAGGGGCACCGGACTACCGGACTACCGTTAGTGTCGAACCCTGCCTGATATATCTAAATCTAGGAAAGGACAGTTATTCAACATGGCTTCAGGAGTAAAAGATCATGCGAAACACAACTCCTTGAATGTATCGATGATATCACAAAAAATCTTGAAAACGGAAAACAATCAGATCTGCTAATACTGGACTTTTGAAAAGCTTTTGACAATGTGTCCCACAGTTTACTCCTCCGTAAACTACACCATTATGGCATTCGAAGTAAAACAAACAAATGGATAAAGGAATTTCTCACCAA
Organism: Mytilus coruscus; assembly: GCA_017311375.1. NCBI lineage: Eukaryota > Metazoa > Mollusca > Bivalvia > Mytilida > Mytilidae > Mytilus > Mytilus coruscus. The sequence goes on from CM029599.1 coordinate 90,175,687, forward strand.
CAGAACCCAAATAGTAGTTGTTGAAGGCGAAACATCAGACAAAGTGAAGTAGAATCTGAGTACCACAAGGATCAGTCTTATGACCCAATCTCTTTCTTTTTTACGTTAACGAACTACCAGAAGGCCTACACTCAACAGTGAGACTGTTTGCGGACGATACATGTACGTATACTGTTGTCTATTTGACCATTTCCTCAGACAACGACTGCCATGAACTCCTAGTAGACCTTGGCCAAATGGGAAAAACTGGAAAATGGAGTTCCACCCTAAAAAATGCAGGGTCCTCACAGTCACAAAAAAGAACAATCCAATCAAGTGGGACTACAAACTCCACAGCCATACTCTGGAGCATGAAACATCGACTAAATACATGTATCTAGGCTGCACCATAGCAAATGATCTAGATTGGGAGAACACCTAAACAACATCACAGGAAAAGCCAGTCGAAGCCTTGGTTTCTTACATCTAAACACAAAACTCAGATCAAGAACAAATTTGCAATTGGGAAGTCACTTTAACCGCTTTTGAGTTATGTCCCTTTACAACGTTGTATGCAAGCGGGGCATCATCTGTGTCCCATGGACACATTTCCATTTATTTGATGTTTTTTTTCCTTTTGTGTGAGAGAATAACTAACGAGTTCACTGACGCTGTTGTCTGCAGTTGTGGAACTAAAGCCAAAGTGGGATAAGTTCATCATAACTTTTTTAACTTTGACCAAGATGAATATTGAAAATTTTATTTTCACTTCCTGTTTATAAAGTTTGGAGTAGTAACCATTCTTTCTTGGCAGCAGTACATGTACATGGATTTCGGTTATTTAAATAGCAAATTTGTCAATTGAAATAATACAGCTAGTATTTTGACGTCAAACACAAACAGGAAACCCCTTATAAAGGATTGAGAGTTTTGATCAATATGTGCAGTGTTTAATTCAGTATATATATATATATTTGTCTCATATACTATTGTTTTAATTCTTTTATAAAGATAATAAACAATGTTCAGTCTGTTTGTTGTTAACTGCTGCTGCCTTTGCCTAAATGACAATTGTTTAAAATGTTGTTCAATTTTGCTAAAGCATTTATCATCTTTTTATGGCCCAGTCGTAGCGGAGGGGCATTAAGTTTTACCCTTGTACGTACGTACGTCCCAAAGTTGGTTTCCGTTCTCTAACTTTAGTTTTCCTCAACCAAATGTTATGAAACTTATACACAATGCCTATTACCACAAAACACAGATCAAGTTTGAATTTTGGTGGTGTAACTTTAACCGTTCTTCAGTTATGTCCCTTTATAACTTTATATAATATGCAAGCAGGGGCATCATCTGTGTCCCATGGACACATTCCCCATTTATTTTATAATATAAGAGTACTTCAGTACCTTTGACATACTGTATTTAACGCTTGTACAATGTGTGTAGCTGTTTCATTGACCTCAATATTTTCCGTATGCAAAGTAGAAAAGGGGCCCATTACAGGTTTTTATAATGGTATGCCATTATTGTCGTAGGCGTTCAACAACATTTGGTTTCCAGACAATAAATTGAGTAGAAGTGTATTGATCTCTATGAAGTTGTACCACAAGATTCCATACCACAAAAGGAAGGTTGGGATTGGTTTTAGGGGTTATTGTCTTAGCTGTTCAGGAATATGGGGCAAAAAACAAGCATTTTTCTTGTTTCAGGACAATGACTTGTGTATAAGTGAATAGATCTGTAGGAAATTTTACAAGGTTCCATACCTCAAAAGGAAGGGTGGGAGTGATTTTGGGGGTTATGCCCCAAACTGTTTAGGAATAAGGGGCCAAAAAACCAAGTATTTTCTGGTTTCTGGACAATAACTTTAGTATAAGTCTATGGATCTCTATGAAATTGTACCACAACGTTCCATACCAAAAAAGGAAGGTTGGGATTGATTTTGGGGGTTATGGTCTTAACCGTTTAGGAAAAAGGGGCCAAAAACAATACTTTTCTAAAACTTTGTATGGCTTATTTCTTGACCAATTTCATGGTGTTCTTCAATATGCTGAGTATAACTGTGCATTTAGATTTTGGATTTAGGCCCTGTCTTTAAATTGGTCCACACTGAGGTCCAAAGGGTCCAAAATTGACCTTTCTTTGATTTCATCAAAAATTGAATTCTCGGGGTTCTTTGATATGCCCAATCTACCTGTGTATTTTGATTTTGGATATTGGGCCCCATTATCAGATTAGTCCACATTGAGGTCCAAAGTATCCAAAATTAAATATTGATATGCTGAATCTATCCATGTATTTAGATTTGGGATATTGGACCATTATATATATATATAGGTAAATGTTCAATTTTCAATTTTTTGAGTTCTTAGACCACATTCATTCTGTTTCAGAAACTTATGCTGTGTCAAATATTTAATCACAATCCAAATTCAGAGCTTAGCCTCACTGTATAAAGCTTGAATGTAGTGTCCATACTTGCCCCAACTGTTCACAGTTCAACCTCTGGGGTTGTCTCAAGCTGTGCCCCACAGAGCATTTAATTGTCTAATGAGTTTAATTTTTTCTCTCGACTCACCCAAACTTAACACATTAAAAATCCCTTAACCAAAAAATTCAAAAAATACCTGCCATAGGTGTATATATGAAGAATCTTAGTTTCAAGTTTCAAGCAACATATCAACATATATATATATTATGTTTATTGCTATTTTGTATATTTTTCCTTTGATCTTTTTTTTGTGATATTAAATTTTTCGCATGTAAACATCAACAACGTCAAAGGTCAAATAGCGATAAACAGATTATCAAAGGTCTTTCAAACTGAAGGATGTTTATAGGACACATCTCATCTCAGGGATATCCAGTGTTGGCAAAGTATTAATTACCAGGGTAGGAAAATGGGGTTTTCCCGGGCTGGGCAATACTCCCGGAAATAGGCAATATATATACCTTTATACGGATAACCATTGTGAGTGATTTCTAGAAGATTGAAAATTCAATTTCTTTCTTTTCTCCACTTATTCTATGTAGGCAGAATACAAGATTTGCATATTTTATGATACCTTGTTAATTTTCAAGCTTTGCTTCAATAATCTAAACTTTGAAAAATGCATTTTATTGCAGTGTTTAAGTGAATTGTAAATTTTAATTGTTATACAATCATATTGCTAAAAAATCACCCTAAGAGGACATGTCATGAACACTTATAGAAATGAAAAGGCTGATTATTGTTATATAAACAAATTGTGTTCTAATCTGAATAATCACTAATTACATTTGTAATTAGTGATGTACATATAAATATGCTAAATCTTAGTAAACATTTTTAGTGATGAACAGATATTGTTTAAAAGTAATTTTCCTTACATATAATTGTTAATTCTTAATATAAGTTACATATTTAAAAAAAAAACAAATTGAATTCTTAGGCTTTATGTTAACAGTTTGGCCAATCTAGACAGAATGGTGATTTAATAGATTTTTTAGGAGGTCATTATTGAGAAAAGCATTTCCCTTTCGTCTTATATGTCTTTATGTACACTTGTCTCAGAGTTGCTAGAACAATACTTTCTCAGATTTATTTGCTTGTATTTTAAGAGTCTCAAACAAGTAATTAGATATAAAAGATGTGGTATGAGTGCCAATGAGACAACTCTCCATCCAAGTCAAAATTTATAAATGTAAACCATTATAGGTCAAAGTACGGTCTTCAACACGGAGCCTAGGCTCACACCGAACAGTAAGCTATAAAGGGCCCCAAAAATTACTAGTGTAAAACCATTCAAACGGGAAAACCAACGGTCTAATCTATATAAAAACGAGAAACGAGAAACACTTATGAACCACATCAACAAACGACAACTACTGAACATCAGATTCCTGACTTAGGACAGGTGCAAACAAATGCAGCGGGTTTATTTATAAATCAAAATTCTTCGTCTTATTTTTACAAATATCTTTAATGTATTGCATTTGTGATTGATCACTGAATCCTCTTTAGAATTCAGGCTAGTATTTCATATTACCCAGTATTTCCCACTGGGCTGGGCAATACTCATAAAACCTGGGTTTTTGCCAACCCTGCCCGGCTATCGCCCTTCGATGAGATTGTAAGAAACAGCCTCTCGGTTGAAAAACCATCGATTATATATATATATATATGTATAGGTCCATCTCTCTGTCACAACTAACATTCTTCAAATGTTTTTATACGACCGCAAAAAAATTTTGTGGTCGTATATTGGTATGATGTTGGCGTCGTCGTCGTCGTCCGAAGACGCATTGGTTTTCGCACTCTAACTTTAGTTTAAGTGAATGGATCTCTATGAAATTTTACCATAAGGTTCAATATCACAAAAGGAAGGTTGGGATTGATTTTGGGGTTATGGTACCAACAGTTAAGGAATTAGGGGCCAAAAGGGCCAAAATAAGCATTTTGTAACTTCCAGACATAACTTGTGTGTTAGTGTATGGATCTCTCTGACTTTGTACCACAAGGTTCCATATCACAAAGGGAATGCTGGGATTGATTTTTGGGGGTAATTGCCTCAAAATTTAAGGAATTAGGGGCCAAAAAAGAGGCAAAAAACAAGCATTTTTCTAGTTTCATGACAATAACTTGTGTGTAAGTGTATGGATCTTTCTGAAATTGTACTACAAGGTTCCATATCACAAAGGGAAAGCTGGAATTGAGTTTGGGGGTAATTGCCTGAAACGTTGAGGAATTAGGGCTAAAAAGGGGCCAAAAATAAGCATTTTTCTAGTTTCCAGACAATAACTTGTGTTCAAGTGTATAGATCTCTCTGAAATTGTACTGCAAGGTACCATACCTCAAAGGGAAGGCTGGGATTGAGTTTGGGGTTGATGAATCATAAGGGGGTTCAAAAATTTGGGGGATTTTTTTTCCTTTTTTCCTTTTTTTTTTTAAAATTTTCCATTTTAAGTTGGTTATTTCTGATTTATATTTAAAAGCAAATAATAATGATATGGCAGGAGATACACACCAAACAGGATGTGTAAATTATTATATAATAAGTATTGTGCAATAGCAAGAAATTTTCAATTGCACAGTATTGCGCAATAGCAAGAAATCTTCAATTGCACAGTATTGCACAATAGCAAGAAATATCCAATAGCACAATATTGCACAATAGCAAGAAATTGTCAATTGTACAGTATTGCGCAATAGCAAGAAATATTCAATTGCACAGTATTGCGCAATTGCAAGAAATATTCAATTGCACAGTATTGTGCAAAAGAAGATACTTTGTATAAATTGCTTATTTCTTGACCAATTTCAATGGGGTTTTATTCTTGAACTATTGGGGTTCTTTAATATGCTGAATCTAACCGTGTATTAAGTTTTTAGATTTTGGGCCCCGTTTTTAAATTGGGCCACATTGAGGTCCAGAGGGTCCAAAATTAAACTTTGTTTGATTTCATCAAAAATTGAATTATTGGGGTTCTTTGATATGCCGAATCTAACTGTGTACTTAGATTCTGAATTTTTGGTCCCGTTTTCAAATTGGTCTACATTAAGGTCCAAAGGGTCCAAAATTAAACTTAGTTTGATTTTAACAAAAATTGAATTCTTAGGGTTCTTTGATATGCTGAATCTAAACATGTATTTAGATTTTTGATTATGGGCCCAGTTTTCAAGTTGGTCCAAATTGGGGTCCAAAATTTAACTTTGTTTGTTTTCAACAAAATTGAATATATGGGGTTCTTTGATATGCTGAATCTAACCATGTATTTAGATTTTTTTTGGGCCCGTTATTTTGTCCACATTGGGTCCCGTTATCAACTTTGTCCTACATTGAGGTCAAATTGGTCTACATTAAGGTCCAAAATTAAACTTTGTTTTAACAAAATTGATTTCATCAAAAACATTGAATTATTGGGTCCAAATCGGGTTCTTTGATATGCTTTGAATCTAACTAACCATGTATTTAGATTTTGATTTTGGGGCCTGTTATCAACTTTGTTGAGGTCAAAAGGGTCCAAAATTAAACTTTGTTTGATTTCATCAAAATTGAATTATTGGGGTTCTTTGATATGCGAATCTAACTGATTTAGATTCTTAATTTTTGGTCCGTTTTCAAATTGGTTTACATTAAGGTCCAAAGGGTCCAAAATTAAACTTAGTTTGATTTTAACAAAATTGAATTCTTAGGGTTCTTTGATATGCTGAATCTAAACATGTATTTAGATTTTTGATTATGGGCCCAGTTTTCAAGTTGGTCCAAATCGGGTCCAAAATTAAACTTTGTTTGATTTCAACAAAATTGAATATATGGGGTTCTTTGATATGCTGAATCTAACCATGTATTTAGATTTTGATTTTTGGGCCCTGTTATCAACTTTGTCCACATGGAGGTCAAAAGGGTCCAAAATTAAACTTTGTTTGATTTCATCAAAATTGAACTCTTTGGGTTCTTTGATATGCTGAATCTAACCATGTATTTAGATTTTGGATATTGGACCATAATAGGTGAATGTCCAATTTAAAATTTTTAAGTTCTTAGACCACATTCATTCTGTGTCAGAAACCTATGCTGTGTCAAATATTTAATCACAATCCAAATTCAGAGCTGTATCAAGCTTGAATGTTGTGTCCATACTTGCCCCAACTATTCAGGGTTTCGACCTCTGCGGTCATATCAAGCTGCGCCCTGCGGAGCATTTTATTTTGATTACTTCTAATAACATCTTATTTTCTGCTTTTTCAGAAGATAGTAAGGCCTTACTCTTAAGTCCTGCTCCTATGAATTTGAACTCTTCCGCAAGTAAGTTTTAAGAAGTACATGTGCATGTATGGCCAGTAAAATTCACTCTCAAATGTAGGACTTAAAGCATATAAGTTGCTGTGTAGGATGTTAATCACCCCTGTCCCTTCATAATGCATTAAGTTATATTGTTCAAGTCCTTCAAATTGCTGTTTCTGATTTTGCTTCAAGGCATGTGAGACATTATATATATATAAAATATTTTGATCTTAATTGAGTTCTTTTTCCTAACAATTTCAACATTTTACTATTAACGTGAATTATGACGTTTTCTTAGATATGAATAAAAAGAGATGTGGGGCATTCTAATGTCAATCAAACAGCCACTGGTTATATAGGAATCTGATGTACAGTAGTTGTCGTCTGTTTATGTAGTTCATACGTGTTTCTCGTTTTTATATAGATTAGACCGTTGGTTTTACTGTTTGAATGGTTTTACAATAGTAATTTTTGGGGCCCTTTATAGCTTGCTGTTCGGTGTGAGCCAATGCTCCGTGTTGAAGGCCATACCTTGACCTATAATGGTTTACTTTTATAAATTGTTACTTGGATGGAGAGTTGTCTCATTGGCACTCATACCACATCTTCCTATATCTATTGATTCATGTTTAGGAACTACTACTTCAAATTACTGGCATATACACATGTATATAAAAATGAGGTGATATGGTATTATTGCCAATGAGACCACTATCCAGTAGTTGTGCAAACATTTTATAAATGAATGAATTTATTCTCATAAACTAATATCTTAGTTACAGAGACAATAATTATTTACATGCATAGTGTGATGTTACCAGGAGACAATTTCATATTTACAACTCACAAAAAATGTAAATTGACATTTTTTCTCAAACTCTGTTACAATGTTTACCTGTTTTCATTAAAGGTAAAATATAACAGAAAATGAAAGAAACATAGATACACAACGTTATGAAGAAATCAGTTAAAATGAGGGAAAACGATTGGTGAGTAATTGAGTTTATGAAATTGATTTTATGAAATTGATTTTTATTAGTTCGTCTCTACAGAACTTGGATTGCCATTTGTATTTATGGAGTATCCACTTCTGCAGGCAGGTCTCAATAACTACTATAATATGTACTAGTAGACCAATAATCTTGTAACTTTGGACGAGTTCATGTTATTTAAAGTTATCAATGAAACAATAGGTATGAAAGGTTTGATTTACCAGTTCTTACTTTTTTACAAATTTTTGTTAGACCTCAAACTTATTTCAAATTAAATAGCGCTTTCTACCAAAATTTGAGAAACTTTACAAATCATGCATTTTCATCCTTTGAAATTTTTTTTATTTTAATGAGAACATTGAGGCCAAAATAATGGGTGACCTGATGTACAATGTTATACAAAATTCACACTCATTTTTTATACGCCCGTTTACGGGACGTATTATGGTATACCGTTGTCCGTCTGTCATCAACATGTCGGACATTAACTCAAAAACGCTTTAACCAATTTGCATAAAACTTTGTTGAATTGTTTATGTTTCCGAGTTATGGGGTTTTATTCATTAAAAAAAGGGGGATTTTCCAGTTTTAGGACAAAAACTCAAGAATGCTTTCACCAACTTGCAAGAAATTTTGGTTAATTGTTTATATCTATTGACATGAGCTCCCTTTTGATTTTTATAAATTTTAGATTTTATGTTTCCAAGTTACAGGGTTTTATTCATTAAAAGAAAGGGTGATTTTCCAGTTTTCGGACAATAACTCAAAAATGCTTTCAGCAGTTCTCATAAAACTTTGATGAATTGTTGATATCTATTGATGTAAGCTCCCTTTAGAATTTTATAAATTTTAGATTTTACATTTCCGAGTTTTTATTCATTAAAAAAGGGGGGATTTTCCAGTTTTCAGACAATAACTCAAAAAATGCTTTCAGCAATTCTTATGAAACTTTGGTGAATTGTTTATATCTATTGATGTAAGCTCCCTTTAGAATTTTATAAATTTTATTTGTTTATAGTCTAAGTATTGCGCAACAGCAAAGTGTATTGCACAACAGCAAGAAATCTTTAATTGAATATAAATTCAATTCATATAACCAATTTCAAGTTCTTTGACTACATTTATTCAGAAACCTATAATATGTCAAATATTTAATTACAATCCAAATTCAGACCTGTATCAAGCTTGAATATTGTGTCCATTTTTGCCCCAACTGTTCAGGGTTGGACCTCTGCGGGCGTATCCAGCTGCGCTCAGCGAAGCAGTTTATTTAGCCTTATTAGGCCAAATGAAAATATATTTGAGGTTCTGTGTTCCCAACAGACGCTATTTTAAACCCTGACCTTAGCACTTTTTTTTCCCTGTCTGATAAAAATGATAAAGTTTGAAATAGCGATCGACTCAAATTTAAATTTGTTATTTACCAGAAGCGTGAGATGTAGAAGTATACTTCATAAAGCTATGGTTGAAATGAACCCTTTAATTAATGGTTGACTTTTACAGAAGTATTAACTTTCTATTTCCTTCCTATTTGTGTGTTAAAAATTATTACCTGTGTGCTCATGTATATTTTACACAATGTTCCACCTAACCATCATGACCTACATTTTTTTAGTTTCTCCAGATTGAATATTCAGTCTTATTTAATTCCACCATTGTCAAATGATCCCTGCCATCTTTAAATAACTGTGCTATGATCGAATGGTGTAGTCATAATTTGTTTTTGTTTCGCCAGACCCCACCGTTGCGGAAGGGGCATTAAGTTTACCCTTGTCTGTCTGTACGTCCCGAAATTGGTTTCCGTTCTCTAACTTAAGTTTGCCTCAACCAAATGTATGGAACTTTTACACAATGCTTATTATCACAAAACTCAGATCAAGTACAAATTTGGGTAGCATCACTTTACCTTTCTTGAGTTATGTCCCTTTATAACGTTATATGCAAGCTGTTGGGTAAAGTAGATAAATGCATTGTCTATCAAATAAATAAAACTGAAAATTAAATAGTTTATTGTCCTTCTGTGTTGTCTTTTTTTACCAAGTTTACAACGGTTGTTTTCTCTTTGTTGTCCTGTTCTTTTTCATCTGTAACGTGTCCTCCACATATACTAGTGTGATGTTTCTTGTTTCATTTCTTACATCTGTCAAATGAGTTACAATCATAAACTCGGTGATTTCCTAGAAATTAAAACCTAGTTTCTTTTGCTTTACGATGTTAAATCTTGCACTAACATCAGAGATGGTCGTGCATTCTCCTGGAAAATGTATACCGGTGCAGTATATACATGCATTGTTTGCATTGAAATTTCGCTGTGTCTTATTACAAGCTTTGGTCAGGAATGTTGCGGTAGCATATAATCCATCATGGTCTGTAAATTGTCCCACTTCAAGAATTTTCACTTCTTTTGTTATGGCTTTTTATACGACTGCATTGCTATCAAATTGTCGTCGTTGTCCGAAGAAATTTGGTTTCCGGACAATAACTTTAGTTTAAGTGTATGGATCTCTATGAAATTTAACCAAAAGGTTCAATACCACAAAAGGAAGGTTGGGATTGTTTTTATTATACGACGCAAAAATTACAAATTTTTTGGTCGTATATTGGTATCACGTCGTTGTCGTCGTCAGCGTCGTCTGAAGACAGATGGTTTCCGGATAATAACTTTAGTATAAGTAAATAGAAATCAATAAAATTTTAACACAAGGTTTATAACCACTAAAGGAAGTTTGGGATTGATTTTGGGGGTTATGGTCCCAACTGTTTAGGAATAAGGGGCCAAAAAGGGGCCCAAATAAGCATTTTCTAGTTTCAGACAATAACTTGTGTGTAAGTGTATGGGTCTTTCTGAAATTGTACCATAAGGTTCCATACCAAAAAAGGAAGGTTGGAATAGATTTTGGGGGTCATGGCCCTTTCTGTTTAGGAATTCAGGCCAAAAGGGGGCCAAAAACAATACTTTTATATGCCTAAAATAAAATATTGTTTGTTTTCCCAATCCCGACCGACCCGGAAAAATCGCGGCAACCAGAATAATTTTATTGCCGATTTTGTGTAGAAATTTTTTTTATCGAATTCATGTGGTGGTGCGGTGCTCCTATGAAATGGAGGAGTCAGATACATAAGACATAAGAAGGAGACGCTGTTCTTCAAAGCGCCTTTGTAATCGGCATAGTTGAAAACGCCTTGATGACGCAACTTGGCTTTCTTCTTCCACGTGTTCTCTGGTCTTTACGATATTCTCTAGATTGTTCATACATTGAAATGTCAGAACATGGATGCCGTTCTGTCGCTTTCTGTTGCCGTTTATTCAGCTGGAAACTTTAAGAAAGACTTGGTAACAAATGTGTTGCACAGATTTTCAAAGAACAACCAAATGTATGGAACTTTTACACAATGCTTATTATCACAAAACTCAGATCAAGTACAAATTTGGGTAGCATCACTTTACCTTTCTTGAGTTATGTCCCTTTATAACGTTATATGCAAGCTGTTGGGTAAAGTAGATAAATGCATTGTCTATCAAATAAATAAAACTGAAAATTAAATAGTTTATTGTCCTTCTGTGTTGTCTTTTTTTACCAAGTTTACAACGGTTGTTTTCTCTTTGTTGTCCTGTTCTTTTTCATCTGTAACGTGTCCTCCACATATACTAGTGTGATGTTTCTTGTTTCATTTCTTACATTTGTCAAATGAGTTACAATCAGAAACTCGGTGATTTCCTAGAAATTAAAACCTAGTTTCTTTTTCTTTACGTTGTTAAATCTTGCACTAACATCAGAGATGGTCGTGCATTCTCCTGGAAAATGTATACCGGTGCAGTATATACATGCATTGTTTGCATTGAAATTTCGCTGTGTCTTATTACAAGCTTTGGTCAGGAATGTTGCGGTAGCATATAATCCATCATGGTCTGTAAATTGTCTTTTGTTATGGCTTTTTATACGACTGCATTGCTATCAAATTGTCGTCGTTGTCCGAAGAAATTTGGTTTCCGGACAATAACTTTAGTTTAAGTGTATGGATCTCTATGAAATTAACCAACAGGTTCAATACCACAAAAGGAAGGTTGGGATTGTTTTTATTATCTGACCGCAAAAATTACAAATTTTTTGGTCGTATATTGGTAACAAGTCGTTGTCGTCGTCAGCGTCGTCTGAAGACAGATGGTTTCCGGATAATAACTTTAGTATAAGTAAATAGAAATCAATAAAATTTTAACACAAGGTTTATAACCACTAAAGGAAGTTTGGGATTGATTTTGGGGGTTATGGTCCCAACTGTTTAGGAATAAGGGGCCAAAAAAGGGGCCCAAATAAGCATTTTTCTAGTTTCCAGACAATAACTTGTGTGTAAGTGTATGGATCTTTCTGAAATTGTACCATAAGGTTCCATACCAAAAAAGGAAGGTTGGAATAGATTTTGGGGGTCATGGCCCTTTCTGATTAGGAATTCGGGGCCAAAAGGGGGCCAAAAAAAAAAACTTTTATAGGCCTAAAATAAAATATTGTTTGTTTCCCCAATCCCGACCGACCCGGAAAAATCGCCGCAACCAGAATAATTTTATTGCCGATTTTGTGTAGAAATTTTTTTTATCGAATTTATGTGGTGGTGCGGTGCTCCTATGAAATGGAGGAGTCAAATACATAAGACAAAAGAAGGAGACGCTGTTCTTCAAAGCGCCTTTGTAATCGGCATAGTTGAAAACGCCTTGATGACGCAACTTGGCTTTCTTCTTCCACGTGTTCTCGGGTCTTTACGATATTCTCTAGATTGTTCATACATTGAAATGTCAGAACATGGACGCCGTTCTGTCGCTTTCTGTTGCCGTTATTCGGCTGGAAACTTTAAGAAAGACTTGGTAACAAATGTGTTGCGCAGATTTTCAAAGAAGGAAATATTTGAAGACATATGTGAGGACGTGATAGCCGATTTAGAAATTACTGAAGAGGAGGAGGATGCTCTTGACAAAAAACACATCCGTGTATCCATTTCTGAAAAAAGTGGTTCTGCAGAAATATTTAGTCCACACTACGGTGATGAAATGAAACTGGCACTAGACTTTAATAAAGACTTTAAAAAAATTTTGAAATTTTGCATTGACATTGATGGGACCTCTACAGAAAAAGAAGCCTCCTCCTCAAATGTTGTCAATACCTTTGACAAAATGATGGGAGCCAGTCAAGCTGTCATCAAACTTCCTAAGCGAAAAGAAGAAGCTATTAACAAGTTTACAGGTATGCATATTAAGTGACCATCCCAAGGCTTAAATTAAAATATTGTTTGTTTGCAGTTTACCGACCGACCTTCGAAAATCCGCCCGACTGTGAACATTTTATTGCTTTTAATTTGAAGAAATTATTTTAATACTTCTATGGACTCGATCCGAATTTTGGTCGTTTCAGAATTGACTTCAAGTCTAGGTCAATTACATGTTTGAAGTTCGGTTTTTCTTCTCTTCCTGGCAAGCGTTCATCGGACCCTTTAATGATAAAGCACATGGAGATTGTTTACAGGTATCCACGAAGTCATGGAGGAGTACTTTATTCTGTCGTCTTCTGTCAATTTTAAGACAAATAATACAAGGAAAAGTTTCATAGTAAACTGTTTATACTGATTCAGGCAGAATTGCACACGGAATGATGTCTTCGATGATATCATTGACGATGATGCAGCGGATATTCATAAAACCAACACGATAACCGTTTCTGTCTCAAACAAATCGGATACAGAATCTTTTGAGACTGACTTTATGGAACCAATATCAGTGGTTCAACAATTCGACAGTAGCCTGGAGTATGCCATATTTTCTTTAAATCGTCGTGAAGACGACAAAAATGAAACCACTCCTCCGTGACTTCATGGATACCTGTAAACACGCCTGTACAGTGGAAGGACGCATTTGAAATGTTAAATCAATAAGAAGCCACACAAACTACACAAAGATGTGGAGAAAATAAATGGTTGGCTTGAAAAATAGATATATTCTCTCTGTATCAAATCTATCTTCGATTGCAATGAGTATGCTCCTTTAGGATAAGGGGGGCTGTCCCACTCATTGCAATTATTCTCTCTTACAATATTAAATATACCCAAACTGTGTGGCCTGTGTGAATTGAATTGAAATATGTCCTTAGCTAGGAGCTATGCTGCCAACTTTTGTATGCAGTCAAAACATTTCAGTACAGACCATTTACTTTTAATCGGGTGCTATGGATTTCACCCAAAGCTAATCTTAAGATTTTTGTTCGTTTTAATTAAACATATCTTTCTAAATATAACCTTTATAACAGTCAGAAGTCTAATATATTTTTTTTATGTTGTGTTTTTTTTTTTTTTCAATTGAGGAAGATTCAATGGTTGATTTTTTTAACATACTCAGTAAATTGTCTTTTGAATCTTTAATATCTACATTTTCTGATGCAAAACATTCTAGTAAAGATGCATATATGTCAGTGAATATGTTTCTTTACAACAATTCTAGTCATTCCTTGTTTATAAGTGTTCCAGTATTTCATAATACCATAAATTTATGTCATAAATTGTATAATGACACTATGTTAAGTTTCAGTTTTGGTTAAACAGGTGTTTACCTGAAAATGCCTGTTCATTTCATGTTGGTTTTCATTGTTTGTTGTTTTAAAATGTTTTTTCTTCAAAAGAAACTTGGTTTGTGTTAAACTGCTTGTTTAAACTTTATTCTGGCTGATAAAATAAAATATTTTTCCTACCTACCGACCCTGCAGTCTGAAGGTACAGTCGGAAAACTGCAAACAAACATATTTTTAAGGTTGGCCCAACATCTATTTCTTGCAAGCAAAGGTAGACTTTTTAGGATAAGGAGAGTCTCCCCACCTTTGTTTGCATTCTTTTTCTTGTTTTCTTGCACATTTTCAAACCCTTAACCTAAATTCCTTAATGATTTCCTTATGCCCTTACTAATTTGACCTGAGGCCTGAAAGCAATTGATTTAAATTAATCATTTGGTCCCTAATAAAAGCAGACCACTCCACACTAGTCTCGTAAAAGCAGACAGCCCATACTTCTCTAAAAAGAAGGCTGCCACAATGGTAGCGTGCTCGCCTCGAGTACGGTGGCTTCGATCCCGACGGAGTCACTGAACCAAAGGCTTTAAAATTGGTATTTGCTGCTTTTCATGAAGCATGCAGTACTAGAGTTAGATCAAAGACTGGTTTGCCCTGAATCAGAATGATGTGTCCGAGTAGGGCGAGGGTTGGGGGGGGGGTGTAATTGGTCAGCCTGATGTTTATAGTCTTGTATATTTGTATGTTCTGCTAAGTGGGTAGCAATATGATTCACCGTTGTGTCGCAGTCCATCCGTGCATACTCCATCTCAATTTTTCGTAGCACTTTTCTAAGTATCTTTAAAGCACATTAACTTGATATTTGGCATTTGTTTTAATTTTTAAGCATGGCTATATTAAAGAATAAAAAAGTCTGATAAAAGCACCTTATAAACTTCATTCTAGTAGTACACTCTCTGACATTGAACTTGGACAGATTTCTGACAGATTATACTGCTTAATATAATAAACAGAAGGCTCAGTATTTTAGACATTTTATTCATTGAAAATTCCCAATATATATATACAAAGTACTCTTTGATTGATATTATTTTTAATTTATTAAAGATCTCTGTTGTTCTTTATTTCAGGTGATGCTCTTGAAGGCGTGGTGAATGTGCGCCTACAGATAGACTGTAATACAAATGTGGAATTTCCGTATTATGCCTCTACCCTGGCACAGCCTGATATCTGTGCCTTCTGTGCAGCTGTGGGGGCAACAAAGGACCAAGATGCCATTAAAACACATCGTATTGTTCTACCAGTTTGCAGAGACTGTGTCATTATTGGAAAATTACCACCCAAGAGAAACCCAATTAAATGAATTATTTCAAATTATACATAGAGTTTTATTTAATATATCTGACATGAGGAAACTGATAGCTTGATACACCCTAGAATTTAAAATACTGCCCTATAATGATGGTTTGTAATTTCCTATTTACAAGTACCAAAAAAAACCAAATTTACCAAAAAGATATAATAATTTACCTACCTACCTACCCACACCTGACTTGATAGGGTTGGGTTTGGGGAAACAAACAATTATTTATTTTTGGCCCTATATTGCTTATTTCTTGACCAATTTAAATGGGGTTTTATTCTTGAATTCTTAGGATTCTTTTATATGCTGAATCTAACAGTGTGTTGTTTTTGGATTTTGGGCCTCGTTTTTAAATTGGTCCACATTGAGGTCCAAAGGGTCCAAAATTAAACTTTGTTTGATTTCATCAAAATTGAATTTTTGGGGTTCTGTGATATGCCGAATCTAACCGTGTATTTAGATTTATAAATTTTGGTCCCATTTTCAAATTGGTCTACATTACGGTCCAAAGGGTCCAAAATTAAACTTATTTTTATTTTAACAAAAATTGAATTCTTGGGGTTCTTTGATATGCTGAATCTAAACATGTATTTAGATTTTTGATTATGGGCCCAGTTTTCAAGTTGGTCCAAATCGGGGTCCAAAATTAAACTTTTGTTTGATTTCAACAAAAATTGAATATATGGGGTTCTTTGATATGCTGAATCTAACCATGTATTTAGATTTTGGATTTTGGGCCCTGTTATCAATTTTTCCACATTGAGATCCAAAGGGTCCAAAATTAAACTTTGTTTGATTTCATCAGAAATTGAATTATTGGGGTTCTTTGATATGCGAATCTCACCCTGTATTTAGATTCTTAATTTTGGTCCCGTTTTCAAATTGGTCTACATTAAGGTCCAAAGGGTCCAAAATTAAACTTAGTTTGATTTTAACAAAATTGAATTCTTAGGGTTCTTTGATATGCTGAATCTAAACATGTATTTATATTTTTGATTATGGGCCCAGTTTTCAAGTTGGTCCAAAGGGTCTAAAATTAAACTTACTTAGATTTTAACAAAAATTGAATTCTTGGGGTTCTTTGATATGCTGAATCTTAACATGTATTTAGATTTTTGATTATGGGCCAAGTTTTCAAGTTGGTCCAAATCAAGGTCCAAAATTAAACTTTGTTTAATATCAACAAAAATTGAATGTATGGACTTCTTTGATATGCCGAATCTTACCATGTATTTATATTTTTGATTTTTGGGCCAGTTATCAAATTGGTCCACATTGAGGTCAAAAGGGTCCAAAATTAAACTATTTGTTTGATTTCATCAAAAATTAAATTCTTGGGGTTCTTTGAAATGCTGAATCTAACTTGTATTTAGATAATGTCCAATTTAAAATTTTTAAGTTCTTAGATCACATTCATTCTGTGTCAGAAACCTATGCTGTGTCAAATATTTAATCACAATCCAAATTCAGAGCTGTATCAAGCTTGAATGTTGTGTCCATACTTGCCCCAACTGTTCTGGGTTCGACCTCTGCGTTCGTATCAAGCTGTGCCCTGCGGAGCATTTTATTGGGGGTGATGGTCTCAACTGTTTAGGAATTAGGGTCCAAAAAGGGGCCAAAACAAGCATTTTTCTAGTTTCAGGACAATAACTTGTGTATATGTATTTTGATTGCTCTGAAATTGTACCACAAGTAGAAGGTTGGGATTCATTTTGGGGGTAATTGCCCAAACAGTTCAGGAATTAGGGGCCAAAAAGCGGGTGAAACAAGCATTTTTTTTATTTTGGGGGGAGGGGGTCAATTTTTTTTCCTCAAGATTTCAGAAATTATCAATTTTCCAAAAAAAAAAAATTGGGACTCACAATTTATTTTGCTAATTCTTTGTACAAGTCTGAAAACAGATTTACTAAGTATTGTGCAACAGCACAGTGTATTGCACAACAGCAAGAAATCTTTAATTGAATATAAATTCAAATCATATAACCAATTTCAAATTCTTTGACTACATTTATTCTGTGTCAGAAACCTATAATGTGTCAAATATTTAATTACAATCAAAATTCAGACCTGTATCAAGTTTGAATATTGTGTCCATTTTTGCCCAAACTGTTCAGGGTTGGACCTCTGCAGTTGTATCCAGCTGCGCTCAGTAGTTAACTAATAATAATAGGTACTAGTAGCACGCCATACATTTCTTGTGTTTGACCCAAACATTCAAGACCTCTTACGTACGATTCTAGGTAGTCTCCATAACTTCTTAAGCTGTTCAAATCATTTGAGGGTGAGGGAAGATCCATTAAAGCTTTCATGTATGCATTTATAATTTTTTGTGGGTGTCCAAATCTCTCTCTAAACAACATACGGCTGTTTCATAATTGGGGTATGTAAGCGCAAATCCTGCTATGGTTTGGGCGGCTGGCTTTGAGATAGCTGAATTTCCATATTGGTGTTAGGCTACTGTTATAATATATGGTAGATTCGTATGAGTCCAAAAAAGGGGTCCACTGTTAAACATCCCCATCAAAATGTGGCAAATCTAATTTAGGTAATCTGTGGTTATTACTAAATATATTTGGTGGTTGGGCTGGTGGTGGTATGTACGAACATTCTTCCTGACTATTGTGTGTGTGTAAATTCGGGCGAGGAAAGTTGCGTGATTGATTTCCAGTCTCATATTCCTCTGACGAAGTTTTGTTTGATTTGATTGCTTCCGTAAATTTTTGTATTTGCCTAAGTTTACTGTCTAAATTAAACATATACTCATCCAATTCTGCAATTTCTTGTTCAATGTGATCCTTGTGTAGGACTTCTATCATCTTCTCATTCAAATCATGTAGAATCTTCAGTTTCTAGGTAACGGCATTCTCTATGGCTTTGAATTCCTCCATCTCAACGTTGTCTGGATTTTTCTTTAGCTCCTTGAATTTGGTCCATAGCTTCGTCACTGCTGCTCTGTTGCCTGCATGTTTTGCCTTTAACTTTCCCGACACAAGCGGGGGCATTATCTGTGTCCCATGGACACATTCCCTATTTATTTTTCTTCTAATAAATTAAATATTCAATTAAAATTACATGTCTGCCACTCTGGTTTTGTACTATTTGAATATGACAGGGAACCAAGGGACCAGTGATTAAATGCCATTATGGTAAAACAAACAATTACAGTTCAGGATGAAAGACCAGGCCAAGAAAAAAAAATGGTGAAATTTCATGTTTTTTTTAGAACTTTTAGAACTTTTCTATATAAAATCATGATTATCAAATAAACAATTTTGCTGTCAGGAGAGTGCCAGAATGCAGGATTTAGCCCAATTTATCCCAGAGCTTCTGGGGACTTGAGCAGACCCCTCGCCCTAAAGCACCTCTCTTATGTGAGGTGGCAGGCGGTGCTTACGGGCCCCCTTTGGCCCCTTTGGGACTACCACATTTTTTTTTTTTGTTGCCCACTAGGCTACTGCTCTATTATCTTAACTTCAAACCCTAGTTCGACTTCATCCATCTTGTTTATTTTTGGGGGCTTCTCTGACTTATTCCCTGATAGACAATACTGGGATTTTACCTTGAACTCGTCAAAATCAATAATCAGCTGATTGCATTTTGTATGTTGTTAAAAAGGAATATGTTCAAAATTAAGAGAAATCTCTTAACTTTGATTTTTAATAGAAATAAGTGTTTTGACGTGAGTAATTCACACTCGCTTTAGCGACACACTTGTTTGAAGCATAGTTTTCATCTCAACTTTTTCTTTCACTGATGGTCCAGAAAAGAAAACTGTTGTTAGGAAGAAAAAAAATCTCCTATTTTTAAGTCTTCATCCTTCAATTAGACTGGAAGTATCCAATAAATTTGTTGAAAATGAATCCCATGTTCCCAGAAGTAAAATATGATGATTTCATGATTTTAGAAGAATATGTTTATGTAAGTTGGTGTAAACAAAATGAAAGAGGTGGCGAAAAAGAAACTTTACCCAGTGGAAACGCTGATATTGAGTAATATGATAATTATGTTTGGTATATGGCAAAGTCTACATATCCGTCAGACAGGGTTTACATGATCATCTGTTTCTCAGATATTATAAGCAGTAGGTCAACTATATGTGGTGTATGGAATGATTGTAAAGGGTACATGTCAGTCTGGCAGGTTTCATCTGACCTTGACCTCATTTTCATGGTCAGTAAAGCTGGCAAGATATTTCAGCGTGTACACTCTTGTCTTAAGTATCTCTCACACACAATTCTTTCCAGATTTTGTTGCACAACTAAGATATGATAATCTGTTGGTGGTGACACAAACTATTTGTATAAAGCTTCATATTTAAGAAGGTAGAAGACCTGGATGCTTCATACTTTGTATATATATCACTTTTGTTACAAAGTTTCTGCCTGTCATATGTCTATAGTTCGTGACCTCATTTTCATGGCTCAGCAGCTGCTTACAAAAAAAATTTGTCATGTGAATTTCTCCTTTAATATGAGAAATATGTTATTTATATTTGTATATGGGATTCTTTCAAGTTCTACATGTTGGTCAGACAGGTTTCAGGTGAAGTAGACCTAGTTTCATTAATTAGTGATCAAGGTTAAAGTTTCTCAGATACTATAAGCAGTAGGTCAACTATTTTTAGCTCACATGGCCCGTTGTTAACTTTTACAAAAATCTTCTCCTCTGAAACTACAAGGCCAAATTTTACCAGAAGGTTCAATACCACAAAAGGAAGGTTTGGATTGATTTTGGGGGTTATGGTACCAACAGTTCAGGAATAAGGGGCCAAA
Organism: Mytilus coruscus; assembly: GCA_017311375.1. Lineage (NCBI taxonomy): Eukaryota > Metazoa > Mollusca > Bivalvia > Mytilida > Mytilidae > Mytilus > Mytilus coruscus. The sequence goes on from CM029599.1 coordinate 90,196,102, forward strand.
AACAAGCATTTTTCTAGTTTCCAGACAATAACTTGTGTTTAAGTGTATGGATCTCTCTAAAATTGCACTACAAGGTTCCAAACCACAAAGGGAAAGCTGAGATTGATTTTGGGGATAATTACTCCAAGGGGGGTTCAAAATACTATGGGGGGATTTTTTTTTCTGATTTTTTTTTGGGGATTCATATTTTTTTTCTTCAAAATGTTTGAAATCTTCAATTACACAGTATTGCGCAATAGCAAGAAATCTTCAATTGCACAGTATTGTGCAACAGCACAGTGTTGAAAAAAGGAGAGTAGTGCGCAATAGCAAGGAATTTTCAAATGCACAGTATTGTACAATAGCAAGAAATCTTCTATCAGTCAAAGATATAACTCTATAGGGTTATTAGAGAAAAATAACATACATTTGTTATTGTGGACAAAAAAATCAAAGAACTGTGATAACATATGTATGTTACATGTTTCAAAGGGACAATATACATCATTAGTTTTGTTAAAATGTATACAAGTTCTATTGATATTGCTACTGTCTTTATGTATACTTAACTATAGAAAGATATAACAGTTCATAGTTTGCCAATCATGCATATCACACCTATGTTATTACAGAACAAATATGCCTGTAATAACTAAAGGGTGTTATTACAGCTTCTCTACATCACTTCAAAGCATTTGCCCAGACATAGATCATGCTCAATTACAATGTATTTTAATTTATTGTAAGAAGTAATGATAAGAGCATGTAATGAGGTTCTGCACAAGCTTCCCAGTAATTCCCAAGTGTCTCATTTAATAAGCTACATGCCTTTAATAACTAAGCCTTGTTATTACAGCTAAGTTAATCACTTAAAAGCCTTGTCTCATTGATTTACCATGGTTAATGAAAAACGTATTAATCTAATTTAATAGTTAGTTATCAAGGCTATGCATTTAGTTTCTGCGCAAAGTTTCAAGAGTTCCCTAGAGCCCACTAAAAATAAAAATATTTATGATTTATTTTTACAAATAACAAACATATGTTATTACAGATTTAGTAAATTTAAGGATTAAAGAGTAGACAACTCATAAAAGTATCTGTAATAACACATGCAAGTTATTTTCTGTAATAACCCTATAGAGTTATATCCTGACTGTCTATTGCACAGTATTGCGCAATACCAAGAAATCTTCAATTGCACAGTATTGCGCAACAATACAGTTTTGCACGATAGCAAGAAATCTTCAATTGCACAGTATTGCGCTTTAGCAAGAAATCTTTGATTGAACAGTATTGTGCAATAGCAATAAATCTCTAATTGCACATTATTGTGCTATAACAAGAAATCTTCAATTTCACAGTATAGCGCAATAGCAAGAAATCTTCAATTGCACAGTATTACACAATAGCAAGAAAATAAATACAAATCTTTTAACCAATTTCAATGGGATTAATTTGAAGTGTTAATTTTTGGGGGTTCTAAGTTTGTATTACTTTTTGTCAAGCCTTCGACTTTTGTTGAAAAAGCGAGACATAGCGATCCTACATTCCGTCGGCGTCGTCTGCGGCGTCCACAAATATTCACTCTGTGGTTAAAGTTTTTGAAATTTTAATAACTTTCTTAAACTATCCTGGATTTCTACCAAACTTGGACAGAAGCTTGGTTATGATCATAAGATAGTATCCAGAAGTAAATTTTGTAAAAAAAATTCCATTTTTCCGTATTTTACTTATAAATGGACTTAGTTTTCTGCCAGTTAACCTTTCATTCACTCTGTGGTTAAAGTTTTCAAAATTTTAACAACTTTCTTAAACTATCCTGGATTTGTACCACACTTGGACAGAAGCTTATTCATGATCAAAAGCTAGTATCTATAAGGAAATTTTGATAAAATTTTGTTCCATTTTTTCCGTATTTTACTTATAAATGGACTTAGTTTTTCTTCCAGTCAACATTACATACAGTCTGCAGTTCAAGTTTTTAAAACATTTATTAGATTCATAAATTATCCTGGATTTTTACCAAACTTGGACAGAAGCTACTTACCTTCAAAAGATAGTACAGAGAGGAATATTTTTATTAATTTTTTTCCTTATTTTTGTTGAGCCTGCGATTAACAGCAAAAGTAGGCGAGACACTGGGTTCCGCGGAACCCTTATGAATGTTTTGGATATTGGGCCCCATTTTTAAATTGTTTTACATTGAGGTCAGAAGGGTCCAAAATTAAACTTTGTTTGATTTCATCAAAAACTGAATTATTGTGGCTGTATGTTATGCTGAATCTTATTGTACATTTGGATTTTTCATTTTGGGCCCTTTTATCGACCGCAAAAATTTTTGTGGTCGATATTGGTATGACGTTAGCGTCGTCGTCGTCGTCGTCCAAGACGCATTGGTTTTCGCACTCTAACTTTAGTTTAAGTGAATGGATCTCTATGAAATTTTACCATATGGTTCAATATCACAAAAGGAAGGTTGGGATTGATTTTGGGGTTATGGTACCAACAGTTAAGGAATTAGGGGCCAAAAGGGCCAAAAATAAGCATTTTGTAACTTCCAGACATAACTTGTGTGTTAGTGTATGGATCTCTCTGACTTTGTACCACAAGGTTCCATATCACAAAGGAATGCTGGGATTGATTTTGGGGTAATTGCCTCCAAATTTTAGGAATTAGGGGCCAAAAAGGGCAAAAACAAGCATTTTTCTAGTTTCATGACAATAACTTGTGTGTAAGTGTATGGATCTTTCTGAAATTGTACTACAAGGTTCCATATCACAAAGGAAAGCTGGAATTGAGTTTGGGGTAATTGCCTGAAACGTTTAGGAATTAGGGGCCAAAATAAATAAGCATTTTCTAGTTTCCAGACAATAACTTGTGTTCAAGTGTATGGATCTCTGAAATTGTACTGCAAGGTACCATACCTCAAAGGAAGACTGGGATTGAGTTTGGGGTGATGAATCATAAGGGGTTCAAAAATTTGGGGGTTCTTTTTTTTTTTTTTTTCTTTAAAATTTTCCATTTTAAGTTGGTTATTTCTGATTTATATTTAAAAGCAAATAATAATGATATGGCAGGAGATACACACCTAACAGGATGTGTAAATTATTATATAATAAGTATTGTGCAATAGCAAGAAATTTTCAATTGCACAGTATTGCGCAATAGCAAGAAATCTTCAGTTGCACAGTATTGCACAATAGCAAGAAATATCCAATAGCACAATATTGCCCAATAGCAAGAAATTATCAATTGTACAGTATTATGCAATAGCAAGAAATATTCAATTGCACAGTATTGCGCAATTGCAAGAATATTCAATTGCACAGTATTGTGCAAAAGAAGATACTTTGTATAAATTGCTTATTTCTTGACCAATTTCAATGGGGTTTTATTCTTGAACTCTTGGGGTTCTTTAATATGCTGAATCTAATCGTGTATTAAGTTTTTGGATTTTGGGCCCGCTTTTAAATTGGTCCACATTGAGGTCCAAAGGGTCCAAAATTAAACTTTGTTTGATTTCATCAAAATTGAATTATTGGGGTTCTTTGATATGCCGAATCTAACTGTGTATTTAGATTCTTAATTTTTGGTCCCGTTTTCAAATTGGTCTACATCAAGGTCCAAAGGGTCCAAAATTAAACTTAGTTTGATTTTAACAAAATTGAATTCTTAGGGTTCTTTGATATGCTGAATCTAAACATGTATTTAGATTTTTGATTATGGGCCCAGTTTTCAAGTTGGTCCAATTGTGGTCCAAAATTGAACTTTGTTTGATTTCAACAAAATTGAATATATGGGGTTCTTTGATATGCTGAATCTAACCATGTATTTAGATTTTTGATTTTTGGGCCCGTTATCAATTTTTTCCACATTGAGGTCAAAAGGGTCCAAAATTAAACTTTGTTTGATTTCATCAAAATTGAATTATTGGGGTTCTTTGATATGCCGAATCTAACTGTGTATTTAGATTCTTAATTTTGGTCCCATTTTCAAATTGGTCTACATTAAGGTCCAAAGGGTCCAAAATTAAACTTAGTTTGATTTTAACAAAATTGAATTCTTAGGGTTCTTTGATATGCTGAATCTAAACATGTATTTAGATTTTTGATTATGGGCCCAGTTTTCAAGTTGGTCCAAATCGGGTCCAAAATTAAACTTTGTTTGATTTCAACAAAATTGTATATATGGGGTTCTTTGATATGCTGAATCTAACCATGTATTTAGATTTTTGATTTTGGGCCCGTTATCAACTTTGTCCACATTGAGGTCAAAAGGGTCCAAAATTAAACTTTGTTTGATTTCATCAAAATTGAACTCTTGGGGTTCTTTGATATGCTGAATCTAATCATGTATTTAGATTTTGGATATTGGACCATAATAGGTGAATGTCCAATTTAAAATTTTTAAGTTCTTAGACCACATTCATTCTGTGTCAGAAACCTATGCTGTGTCAAATATTTAATCACAATCCAAATTCAGAGCTGTATCAAGCTTGAATGTTGTGTCCATACTTGCCCCAACTATTCAGGGTTCGACCTAGGCGGTCGTATCAAGCTGCGCCCTGCGGAGCATTTTATTTCAAATTAGTCCATAACAAGGTTTGTAGGGTCCAAAATTAAACTTTGTTTGATTTCAGCTAAAATGAAATTTTTGGTGTTTTTTTATATGCTGAATCTAACCATGTTGTTAGATTTTGGATATCAGACCATTCTAGGTAAATGAAATGCCCATTTCAAATTTTTAAGATCTTTGACCAATTTATTTTGTGTCAGAAACCTATATTATGTCAAAAATTTGATCACAATCCAAATTCAGACAGTATCAAGCTTGAATATTGTTTCCAAACTTGCCCCAACTATTCAGAGTTCGACCTCTGCGGTCGTATCAGACTGCGCTCAACGAAGCATTTTATTGCCTATTATCTTGAAATTTATAATAGATAGAGAGAAACTTTACATTGCAAAAATGTTTAGCAAGACAAGTTCTACAAATAAGTTTCATGGTCAATATCATCAGTTGACTCCTTATTAGAGTTATTGCCCTTTTATGATGATTTTTGTCTTGCCTTGACGGAGTCAAAAAGCGAGACATAGGTATGCTGTTTCTGGCGGCGGCTGCGGCATTAACAATATATTAGTTTGTGATTAGGTCTAGGTTATGGTGAACCACTAGTCGTAGATCAATGATATTTGGTATGCAGTTGTATTAGCATTGGCACACCTCATTTCCATGGAGATTATTTGGCCCTGCCCCCTCAGTCATGGTCTATTGACTTTGAAACTTTTGCTTAGTTCACATGTATTAGTTTGTGATTAGATCAGTTTAAGATGAACTGCTAAGGCCAACATTGAAAATATCTTTGTTTCCCCTTCCTGACTGAGGTTTTTAGGGTATGGGTAGGTAGGTAGGGAAATTATTTTATTTTATTCCTTGATATGGTTCTCTATATTGAATTTGTACAAAATTCAAAGTAGATAGATTTTAAAGCATGATTCAGACCATTTTTACTCAAAGATTTTATCCTTTATACAGGAACAGAGGTTTAAGACCAAGCAAATCAAGATGCACTCAGTGCCAGTGTTGAAAGATGCTTCAGTTTTATTTTTTAGGTTACCTGGCCCGACGGGCCAAGTGAGCTTTTCTCATCACTTGGCGTCCGGCGTCGACCTTTGCCGTCGTCGTTAACTTTTGCAAAAATCTTCTCCTCTGAAACTACTGGGCCAAATTTAACCAAACTTGGCCACAATCATTATTGGGGTATCTAGTTTAAAAATTATGTCCGGTGACCAAGCCAACCAACCAAGATGGCAGCCATGGCTAAAAATAGAACATAGGGGTAAAATGTAGATTTTGGCTTATATCTCTAAAACCAAAGCATTTAGAGCAAATCTGACATGGGGTAGAATTGTTTATTAGGTCAAGATCTATCTACCCTGAAATTTTCAGATGAATCGGACAACCTGTTGCTGGGTTGCTGCCCCTGCATTGGTAATTTTAAGGAAATTTTGCCGTTTTTGGTTATTATCTTGAATATTATTATAGATAGAGATAAACTGTAAACAGCAATAATGTTCAGCAGAGTAAGATCTACAAAAAAGTTGACATGATCAAAATGGTCAATTGACCCCTTAAGGAGTTATTGCCCTTTAAAGTCAATTTTTAACAATTTTTTGTAAATTTTTGTTATCTTTTACAAAAATCTTCTCTGAAACTAGTAAGACAAATTTAACCAAACTTGATCACAATCATCATTAAGGTATCTAGTTTTAAAAATATGTCCGATGACCCCGCCTGCCAACCAACATGGCTAAAAATAGAACATAGGGGTAAAATGCAGTTTTTGGCTTATATCTCTGAAACTAAAGCATTAAGAGCAAATTTGACATATTTTTACCAGGTTAAGATCTATCTGTCCTAAAATTTTCAGACGAATCAGACAACCCGTTGTTGGGTTGCTGCCCCTGAATTGGCAATTTTAAGGAAATTTTGCAGTTTTTGGTTATTATCTTGAATATTATTATAGATAGAGATAAACTGTAAACAGCAATAATGTTCAGCAAAGTAAGATCTACAAATAAGTCAACATGACCAAAATGGTCAGTTGACTTCTTAAGGAGTTATTGCCCTTTAAAGTCAATTTTTAACAATTTTTGGTAAATTTTTATACGACTCGTATATTGGTATGACATTGGCGTCGTCGTTGTCGTCGTCCGAAGACACATTGGTTTTCGCACTCTAACTTTAGTTAAAGTGAATGGATCTCTATGAAATTTTACCATAAGGTTCAACACCACAAAAGGAAGGTTGGGATTGATTTTGGGGGTTATGGTACCAACAGTTAAGGAATTAGGGGCCAAAAATAAGCATTTTTGTAACTTCCAGACAATAACTTGTGTGTAAGTGTATGGATCTCTCTGACATTGTACTACAAGGTTCCATATCACAAAGGTAATGCTGGGATTGATTTTGGGGGTAATTGCCTCAAAATTTTAGGAATTAGGGGCCAAAAATGGGGCAAAAAATAAGCATTTTTCTAGTTTCAGGACAATAACTTGTGTGTTAGTGTATGGATCTTTCTGAAATTGTATTACAAGGTTCCATATCACAAAGGGAAAGCTGGAATAGAGTTTGGGGTAATTGCCCTAAATGTTTAGGAATTTGGGGCCAAAAGGGCCAAAATAAGCATTTTCTAGTTTCCAGACAATAACTTGTGTTCAAGTGTATGGATCTCTGAAATTGTACTGCAAGGTACCATACCTCAAAGGAAGGCTGGGATTGAGTTTGGGGTGATGAATCATAAGGGGTTCAAAAATTGGGGGTTTCCTTTTTTGTGGTCCTTTTATTCCTTTTTTTTAAGTAAATGGATCTCTTAAAATTTTCCATTTTAGTTTCCTTTTTCCTTTTATTCCTTTTTTTTTCTTTAAAATTTTCCATTTTAGTTGGTTATTTCTGATTTATATTTAAAAGCAAATAATAATGATATGGCAGGAGATACAGGATGTGTAAATTATTATATAATCAGTATTATGCAATAGCAAGAAATTTTCAATTGCACAGTATTGCCCAATAGCAAGAAATCTTCAATTGCACAGTATTGCGCAATAGCAAGAAATATCCAATAGCACAATATTGCACAATAGCAAGAAATTGTCAATTGTACAGTATTGCAAATAGCAAGAAATATTCAATTGCACAGTATTGTGCAATTGCAAGAAATATTCAATTGCACAGTATTGTGCAAAAGAAGATACTTTGTATAAATTGCTTATTTCTTGACCAATTTCAATGGGGTTTTATTCTTGAATTCTTGGGGTTCTTTAATATGCTGAATCTAACTGTGTATTAAGTTTTGGATTTTGGTCCTGTTTTAAATTGGTCCACATTGAGGTCCAAAGGGTCCAAAATTAAACTTTGTTTGATTTCATCAAAATTGAATTATTGGGGTTCTTTGATATGCCGAATCTATCCGTGTATTTAGATTCTTAATTTTGGTCCCGTTTTCAAATTGGTCTACATTAAGGTCCAAAGGGTCCAAAATTAAACTTAGTTTGATTTTAACAAAATTGAATTCTTAGGGTTCTTTGATATGCTGAATCTAAACATGTATTTATATTTTTGATTATGGGCCCAGTTTTCAAGTTGGTCCAAATCGGGTCCAAAATTAAACTTTGTTTGATTTCAACAAAATTGAATATATGGGGTTCTTTGATATGCTGAATCTAACCATGTATTTAGATTTTTGATTTTGGGCCCGTTATCAACTTTGTCCACATTGAGGTCAAAAGGGTCCAAAATTAAACTTTGTTTGATTTCATCAGAAATTGAATTATTGGGGTTCTTTGATATGCCGAATCTCACCCTGTATTTAGATTCTTAATTTTTGGTCCCGTTTTCAAATTGGTCTACATTAAGGTCCAAAGGGTCCAAAATTAAACTTAGTTTGATTTTAACAAAAATTGAATTCTTAGGGTTCTTTGATATGCTGAATCTAAACATGTATTTATATTTTTGATTATGGGCCCAGTTTTCAAGTTGGTCCAAATCGGGTCCAAAATTAAACTTTGTTTGATTTCAACAAAATTGAATATATGGGGTTCTTTGATATGCTGAATCTAACCATGTATTTAGATTTTTGATTTTTGGGCCCCGTTATCAACTTTGTCCACATTGAGGTCAAAAGGGTCCAAAATTAAACTTTGTTTGATTTCATCAAAAATTGAACTCTTGGGGTTCTTTGATATGCTGAATCTAACCATGTATTTAGATTTTGGATATTGGACCATAATAGGTGAATGTCCAATTTAAAATTTTTAAGTTCTTAGACCACATTCCTTCTGTGTCAGAAACCTATGCTGTGTCAAATGTTTAATCACAATCCAAATTCAGAGCTGTATCAAGCTTGAAAGTTGTGTCCATACTTGCCCCAACTGTTCAGGGTTCGACCTCTGCGGTCGTATCAAGCTGCGCCCTGCGGAGCATTTTATTGTAATCTTTTACAAAAATCTTCTCCTCTGAAATAACTGAGACACTTAACCATTTAACCAAACTTGGTCACAATCGTCATTAGGGTATTTAGTTTAAAAAATGTGTCCGATGACCCTGCCTGCCAACCAACATGGCAGACATGGCTAAAAATAGAACATAGGGGTAAAATGCAGTTTTTGGCTTATATCTCTGAAACTAAAGCAAAAGTATAACGGTTGCATTGATTTATGCATCAATTGTAAATAAAAATATCAGGTGAGCGACACAGGTTCCTTGGAGCCTCTAGTTTATTGAAGAATTGTTTTGCTGCAGATTTATTTGATTTTATTGTTCAATTTCAGAGAATTTTTATCTAATGACAAGGCGTATTTTCTATCACAAATTTATATATATATCATTCAATATTTTCTAAACCATGTTTTTCTTAATTCTAAATAAAGTTTGGGGCTTATCTTCAAAATTTTCTTACTAACGATATTCTTTATTGGATTTTGACATGAAAAGTTGTGGACTAAAAATAATTTTGAGTTTCTCTGTATAAAATATTTCCTTTTTCTTCTTTCTTTTTCATATATCTTTTGGTTTTCAATTCTAATGTTTATATTTCATTGCTGTATTTTGTGACCTGCTTGGATTTTTTTTTCATTCATTTTATTGTAGTTCATCGGCAAACCCAGAATTAGTCTTATCAGTTCCTGGAATCTGATCCGGTATTGTAATTGTCTACATTTCCGGTTTATGGCAGCCATTGTTATCCATGTTCACAGTTTTTGTCTATCAGATATGTTTTACCTTGGATTTACACTTAACTTGTTAGCGATTTTCGGCATAAAGCTAGCGGTTGAACAAAATAACATCGCTGTCATAAGTATTAAAGATGAAAATGATTTTTGAGATCATTTGGGAATTTTGCTACCAAAATTGGGAAAAATGTAGGGTTTTGTCATTGGGAATGGGTCTGAATACCGGAACCTGTGGACTCTAATGCTAGAAAAATCCAGGTCAAAATCATTTAGACGCTTCAATGCAAAAATACTTTAAATTAAAACTCTCCTGGATTACAGCATCAGAAAGGTATCACCAAAAACCAAAATAACAAATAAATAAAAAAAAAAAATATTGGACATGAACGGCCAATAAAATTTTTTGGGTCGAGGTGATTTTACCGGTCGGTCGTGGGAGGGGAAACAAACAATATTTTATTTTTGGCCTAATGTTAAGTCAATGATATCTGGTATGCAAATGTATTGGCATTTGCAAGTCTCGTTTCCATGGAGATTATATAGCCCCAACCCCTCATCATGGTTCATTGACTTTGAAACTTTTACATAGTTTACAAGTTAATGTTTGTGTTTAGGTTTGTTTAAAGGGAATGACGCATGATAAGTCAATGGTATTTGGTATGCAGTTGTATTAGCATTGGCACATCTCATTTCCAGGGAGATTGTTTAGCCATGTACCTTCAGTTATGGTTCATTGACTTTGAATATTTGCATAACTTATATGTTAAAGTATTGCTATTTTAATTTCAATATTTGCATTATCAAATTACAAAAAAGGCGAGACATATCTCTGTGTTAAATGTTTATAACCATTTTTTTGCGTTTTTGCCTTATATCTTAAAAATTGTAATAGATAAATAGAAATTTAAATAAGCAAAAATGATCAGCAAGACAAGATCTACAATTAAGACTATATGGTTGTAATCGTCCGAAGACTCCTTATTGGAGTTATTGCTCTGTAATGACGATTTTTACCATTTTTTTTGCGTTTTGCCTTATATAATAAATAAATAGACACTTTAAATCCATAAAATGATCAGCAAGGCAAGATCTATTAACAAGTAATATTTTGCCCATATAGTTAGTAGACTGTCACTCTTTAGGAGTGATTGCCCTTAAATGAGGATTTTTTTTACCGTCTTTTGTGTTTTGAGCAAAAACTAAAGAAGATAGAGAGAACAGACTAAATGATCAGCAGTACAAGATCAACAAAACGGTGATTTTTGTCATGAGTTCTTTTCTCGTTTACAATGTTGGAGTCTCCTTTGTTGAATAATTATGCACATAGACCAAGGTGAGCGACATGGGCTCTTAAGAGCCTCTAGTTGGTGTATGGAACAATTGTAGAGTGTACATGTCTGTCTGACAGGTTTCATCTGACCTTGACTTAATTTTCATGGTTCATTGGTCACTGTTATGTTTTCCTGTTGTCTGTATTTTTAATACTTTAAGTAATAGGTCAACTATATTTGGTGCATGGAATGAATGATTGTATGGTAATTAGGTATACATGCCTGTCTGCCAGGTATCATCTGATCTTGACCTCGGTTAACTACTCAATTTTTAATTTTGCTGGTTTGGTCTGTTTCGTGGATAATAATGATAATGATAAGTTTATGTGATACTAGTAGTATATAAATCTTAATTCTAAAGACTCTCAACATAAAGTCAATAGTAGGCAAGACATTTCAGCTTGTGCACTCTTGTTATGAAATTTATATTGAAGGTTTATATCAGCAAGGTCTAGGATGAATCGAAAATAAGTACAGGTTAACTAAGTTCGACAACCAACAAGTGAACGTTTTAAAATATTTGCCTGATTACGTTTTTGACCCAGATATCAATATTCACTGAACATATGGAAATGTGATATAAAATAAAAATAATGAGATGTGGTATGATTGCCAATGAGACAACTATCAACCAAAGTTCAAATGAATTGGATGTAAGCAATTATAGGCAACCATACAGACTTCAACAATGAGAAAAACTCATACCGTTTGGTCGGCTATAAAAGGCTATGAAAAATATGAAACAATTCAATTGAGAAAACTAACAGCCTAATTTATAACAAAACAGTATACGAAAAACAAATATGACAGACATAAACCAACAACAGCTACTGAACTACAGGCTCCTGACTTAGGACAGGCACATAAAAGAATGTGGTGGGGTTAAACATGTTTGTGAGCGCTCAACACTTCCCTAACCTGGGATAGTGGTGTAATAGTACAACATAAGAACAAACTATAAAAATCAGTTGAAAAAGGCATAACTCATCAGATGGATACTAATAGAAATACATCTAACAAAACACAAAACTCTTAAATGTTGGTCAAGACCCTTCATGAATTCTCCAAGAAACCATAAAGGGGGATACTAGTATGAGAAAGTAATTGAAATTTTGCATTCTAATATAGGGAATAATAAAATTGCATTGAAGTAAAGGGGGAATTAATTATTCCCGTTCCATATTAGACATGAAGATGACCAGCAATACCAGATAAAGGTCAAACATGTTCAAAATCATTAATCAATTCTTCACATGAGTTTGCATTTTAGGCTATTATCTTGAAAACTGACATAAATATGTGAAACAAATAAAATTTGGTCTCTATTAGAGTCCCAGATGAGCTCTTCAGGCTCCTTTGAGCCTCTAGTAAAACAAAATCAGGCTATATTAATTTATCTTCAGACACATACTAGAATAAGGTCATTGCCATTGGCTTAAATCTAAATACAATAATCTTTCATGTGTTTACATTTGTTAGAAATTGTTTTCTCAATTGATTAACAGAACATTACAAACAAGAAATTGTTTTAATTTTATAAAATTTAGTATCAAAATGTTGGGTTTTTTAATAATATTTCCTAAAAAGTTGAGAAAAAAATATTGAATCAATCAAAATGTTATTCCCTCAAGATGTAACACAATCCATATATGTTTTTATTATGTAAATAAGCAAAAAGAAAAAAAAGTAGAGTGTACATGTCATAATTGTATATTATCAGTGACATAGATAAATAGATTAAGTATATATATGTGTGTATTGTCATCTCCAGGTCATTATCTTTATGTGTATTCTGGTCACAATCAACAAGTGGTCCTGCTATAATCAATTGCAGCTAGTTGTGTTGTAGGTGTAGCTCTGAAACATACATCTACATCCAAGGACATGTGGAATTTTCTACAGCTGTTGTCTAATCAATACTCTCATTTAAATGTCCCTGAAATGCCTCAGTGATTCTGGTTAAGATAAATTTATAAATGTAAGTTTAAACTTTTCTCTTATTTCTTTAAAAAATCTGTCTTGATTTTTGTTTAAATGCTATTTTTGTGAAAATAGTGATTTTAAGAATTTTGTTGTGATTTTACACACAGTAAAATTAATCCTTTGTATAGACTTCCTGTGGAGTTTATTACATCCCCCTAATGTAAATGAAGTATTTGTGACTATAATGATATGATGATTATAAATGTTTAGATATGTTGTATAATTGCTTGTATCTATCTTTAATCTAGATAACAGGGCCAATGGGCAAATATCAAATGTTCTTCCTTTAGATTTTGACATGTCCAATTGTAATTTGTGCATAGCTGGCAGGGATGTAATTAAAGCCCTCCATGTCACTATTTTAAATAACAAGTACATGTTGCCAAGGAAACTGTGTGTGGTATCCATGGATATGATGCACAGCTGTGTGAACTATCACATGGTAGCCGGGATGATCTGGTCAGCTAACCAATGAAATCCTCTCTCTATCTCCCAGCATTCTTTTTAGTGATGAGTTGGTAGAGACGCCATCTTACCCCTTAGCATCTATGTAAACTTTCTTTTAGTTGTGAGATTTTGTGTCTGGAATATGAAACAGAAAGTTTATGCATTGACAATCAGACTGGAGTAATCTTTATATAGTTTAAAGGTAGGATTATGAAATAGGATTGGTTATCTGTAAAATCTGTCAACTAGAGTGAAATATGTCACATGAAAAGTTTTACAAGTAAAAGGTCCTATATCTTCATTTATCACCTAAAATTGTCACATTGTTATTTCTATTGAAGCATAAATTCATTTGTGTATCTGTATTGTTATATTTCCTCATGTGAAATATTTAAATACATCTTACAAAATATCATACAACTTTTGTAGTAAGAAGGGAAAGCATGCTTCTGAGATCAAGAGAGGTTTAAATGCCCCAGAGTGGATTTAAATGCCATCAAGTCATTGATTAGCTATTAAATCACAGTTTGATCACTCTATTTTAATGGAGGCGGTATATTTGAATGAATTTAAGACTGTTACACAAGTTTCTTTAGTAAATTTTTTTGTATGATCTTATTATTTACACAATGGGGTCAACTTCCTGTTTTGTGTATAAACATCTGTGAAGTAGTTGACTATGTCAAACTTCTGCATTTAAACAGGGGTATGTCATTTTTATTTTACTTCTTTTGAGGGGAGTATCAGATAGTCTTCTACATATGGAGGGACATATGAAGGATCTGGGGAAAAGGGGGTAAACAGTGTCCATCTTAAACTGGTATGATATTGATGTGTAGTTTTAGTACATATACATAACAAACATAAATGCATGATAATTTGTCCATATTCCAATATTGATACTTATTGGACTACTGTAAACACTAGATAAAAGCAGACATTCTGTTCAATTTTTGTTTGGAAATGAATAAAAAAATGATTTAATGTCCTTTGCTTTCTTGATTTAATCCTGAACTGCTGAACTTGTATATTATGAAGATAAGAAGTTGAACATAAATCTTAAGGCTTGTACCTTTGAAATAGGTTTCCTAAATTTTAAGAGCACAGGCATTTGAATATAAACACTACTATTTAAAAATGTTTGGAGGAGATGTTATTGGATAATTAACAAAACCTTTCCAATTGAATAAAAAGGGATGTGGTGTGTACTTTGATTGAGAGAGCGACCTAAACATGCCAAAATTAAAAGACAATGTACATGTTGGCCTAGATTTTGGATTTTTTAAAGTATTTTTTTGTTGGTTCTATCATGTCAAATTTGTTAAGACTTAAAATGACCTGGACATTAAAAATATTTCTATTTATACTAAATGTTATGTAACAGGTACACATGTAGTGTCATTTTGTTTGGAAAAATTGTTGAGATGAAATTCAGGGGGTGTAAAGTCAAATGCTTTTAAAAATTGATGACATTATATTACTTATTAAAATTGCCTTACACCTGACAAGATGTCTTTGACTTTAACTTTATGTGGTTTTGGACCATTATTTCATATTCTGTCATAGTTCTGCAGCTCAATCTTTACTTCGCTAGTCAAAAAAGTTTTGATATCTTCACCTTGAAAAGACATGGACTTGAACATGTGGTGAAATATGAATTTCTATGCACTAGTAAATGACCTTCAAAGTTTAAATTTTGTCTTATATCACTACTGCTTTTGCATAAATTAATTAATTCTGGTATAGCATTACAGATATAACTGTTCATGAACATACCTTGGCAAAAAGGAAAGTCAACATGACCTGCAGGACCTATATAATATGTGCTTTTAATTAATCCACGTCTGTTACTTTTGTCTTGATATTTTAAACGCTTTTTCTTATTGTTGTAAATTCACTAAATAAACCAAAACAGGGAATTCTAATTACAGTAAAATCCCAAGATTGAAATGGGTTCTATGTAGCCTTAGTAGCAGGTTTCAGTAGATAATGCTTGTACAAAATGTATTGAATGACTATTGTTGATTATTTTTCAAAGGCCTATATCATTTATGCATAAACATAATTAATGATTAGGTTAAGAATATAATTTTATATTTAAATGATTTTAATAATCTATATACAAAATATATTTGTCAATTTTTTTCTGATATCAATAATTCCAACCATGTGTAATACATGTATTTTAGCATAAATTAATTTAAAGGCTTTTGCTATATTGTCTGAAAAGATACATAAGAGAGTGACGGAGATCACCAAAAAGCTCTTAATAATGCAAAGATAGTGAATAATAAAATTCACAAAGAATATTTTACATGTATGCTGAGTAGTTAACATTCAATTATGATATTTTGATTATTTTATTGATTGTTGGTGTTTTAATGCCACATTTGGGCTATTTCGTGGCGGCCAGTTTTTATTGGTGGAGGAAGCCGGAGAAAACCACGACCTTGGATATGAAAACTGACAATCCTAGTCAATTAAGATTGGAGTCGAATGCTCCCGCACGAGCGGGGTTCGAACTCACAATCTCAGTGTTGACTGGCTAGTGATTACAGTAGTAGAACTACTTAAACCACTTGGCCACCGAGGCCCCTTATATGATATTTTGAAGTGCAAAATTGTTTTTTAATGTGTCCCATTTAGTCATTCTCATCCTTCTGATGATGTTAACCTTTTTATACATGCCACCATGGAAAAGAGTGATTTCAGAAATTCACCTTTCCCATTGTATACAGGTAGCTTTTTCTCTGTGTCTCACCTTAGAATTATTCAAAAAAGAAGAAAAAAGTGACATGTTCCTTTGTTTTATTTTTGGGTATTTTTGCTTTATTTGTATTTACCCAGAATTCTTAGCTTTACAATTGATTCTTTTAAAGACAGTTACCAGAAATAATCAATAATTAAAGCCATATTGGAAATCTAATGAATATTAGCAAAGATTGGATTTGACTGGAACTTATGAATCAAGGAAATGGAAATTTCAGTCAAATGTGTGTCACTGTGTATTTGATATACTATTAGTATCAGTTGTAATATACATTTTATGAGTGTTTTGTATATACAACAACATGTATATATATTGCTATCCTGATAATTATGAAACTCACCTGCACTCCTTGAAAGAATTCATTTTCTTTTGATTTGTCAAAATCCATCAAAAAATGTAAATTTCATTTGGAAAACATGTTCCTGATTTTCCATAACAATTTTTCTCTCATTTTCCTGATTTTTAAGCATTTTTGGTCAGGAGACTTGATAGATGAGATTGTCTCACCTGTAATTCCACCTGTCTGTTTACCTGCTCAGGTAGAATTGATGTACCTTTATGGATGCTGAACCAATAGATTTTCAGCTTACATATCCATCAAGCATGCTATTGATTGGTATAAATTTATATCATGATTTTAGATTTTTTTATTAGTAATTGATCCATTTTTGTAACTCATTTCATTTACATAATCTCACACAAGCTGGAATTTCAGTGAGAAAAATAAAAATGTGAAATTTGATATTTTTGTGTGTTAAATCTGACTGCATGGCTTCCATTTGTTACCATAGTAACTCATAAAACAACTTTATTGATCTCACTAGCTTAGGAATGGAGATAAATTTTATGGAATTTATATGTAATGACAATTTCTGCATCTGTCAGAATGAAGAGGTAATTTTTTTTATATTTCTTAGTTAGTGACTATAGTAGGATGGAAAATGGACCTTTTCAGGATTATAAAAGACTAACAAATCAAGGAACATTTTACTGAGAGACTTGTATAAAGCTTTTTGTTCTTTAAGTGTCAAAGACAAAGAAAAGATTAAAAGTATGTTGTGAAAAAAACCCCACAAAACAATTGTTGTTGAAACTTAAAACTTAGACAAATAAAATTTGTTTGTTATTTTGATTTTATTAATTTTATTTTAATGGCCCATTTTCAAGTTGGTCAATCGGGGAAATTAAAAATTTGGTATTAAATTAAATTAAATATTCGTTGCTAATCTAACATGTATTTAGATTTTTATTTTTGGCCTAAATTTCATTGGAAATCAAATTAAAAGTTTAAAAAAACTTGTTTGGGATTTAATGAACAAATTATTGATGGTTTAAAAAATAATATTCAATTTTAAAATTTTTTTTTTAAAATTGTAAAACCATTGTTAAAATTAACAACTATTGTTTTCAAAATCTAGGTGATAGCTAATTCATTTAAACTTTTATTATGGGTGGTTAAGCTTTTCCAAAATTTTTATTTTTGTTTTTTACCAACAAATTAATAAATGGAGAACTTGATTTTTGATCTTCAACCAATGGTAATTTAATTCTTTGATTTGTCAGGTTTTTCAAACCTTTGGAATTAGTTAAGAATTCAAAATTATAAATGATTCAAAAATTAAATGGTTTTTTTAATGGGGAATTAACTTTTTTAATGTAGATCCGTTTTTAATTGATAAATTAATTTCAAAATCCATTGATGTTTATTTAATTTTTTAGTCGGTTTAATTAATTTAAGATTTTTTAATTAATCTAATAATTTTAAACAAGTTCAAAAAACTTTGTTGCCAAGAAAATGATAGGTTTTAAGTTGTTACCAATTTATTTTGTTTTGGAAAATAATTAGTAAAATTTTTTAAATTTGTCTATTTCCAAAATTAAAATTGCCTAAGTAAAATTTGACAGGTTACATGTTGTCATTAAAAATTAAATATTTTGAATGTTATAAATTTGTTTAGACTTTATTTACTTATGGTTTAAATTTATCCATCAATCCTAAAGCTTCATTAGATTGTTCTCTGGAATTGGTTTTTGGATTTTCATAGGTGCCTTTTATGTATTAATTAAGGTTTACACATTTTTTGGGTATTAAAGTTTTATCCAACTTGAAGGAGTTTCTTAATTTAAAATTCATAAATGGAAAGCAATATAAATTTGGCAAAGATTTAATAAAATCTAATTGAAATACAAATAATTTATTTGCCAATATTCCTTTTTTAGTGATAATTTAAATGTTAATTTCAAAATGAAAGGATTGATCTTGAAATTGTTCAGGATTGATGGTTTTAGTTTTCTTAATGGTCTTTCTGTTAATTTGTAATCCTATGAAAGGTTTAAAAAGCTTCTTGTTATATTTTGTTTTGCATGATTTGCTGCCAATTGATTAGTTAATTATTTAAGATGTTGGTTTATGTATGCATCAGGTGATATGGGTCGTTCCTTATATAAGTTCATTAATGTTGGTTCTGATTTTTATTTGATTCATTGAATATACTAGATTTATATAAATAATAATGAATGAGGAATTTCAATTAAGTATGATGAATTTAATGTTGCATAAGTTTAAAATTCATTGTATTAAACAGATACAATGCAAATCAGTTAATTTCATTGGAATATAAAAAATTTATTGCAAATTTGATAGTGAATTGATGTAAGATTAATAAGTAGTTAACAATTTCAAGTTATATTATGTTAAGATTTTTTTGTATTTTACTATGTTAATTTAATTTATCAAAGTAATTTAGTAATTTGTTAAGTCATTGATTTGTTAATGTACATTTTTAGCAATTCTATTAGATTTGAATTTTTAGGTTCAATTTTAATTAAGTTTAAGGTCATTCTTGTTTATGTAATGCAATATTAAGTAGTTATTGTTTATTCTGAAGTTTTATTTGCCATTAATCGTAGGAATTGATTTATTTCAATATTAATATACTGGGTCTATTGTTGACTAAAAGTTTGAATATATTAGGGTGATTGACTTTTAACATTATTAATTTCAAATTAAATTTTTCTATTTAATCTAACAAATTTTCAAATTTATATGAATCAATGTGTATTTATCATTTGTATAGTTAAGTTGAGATCTAACTTAATTGTTGTTAAGGTCAATAATAACTTATTTATTAAAAAATTGAATTTAGTTTTTGAATTAAGTTCTAATTATTTTGATTTTAAATTCAATTGGTACCAAATATATAAATTTTGTTATGAATTTAACTATAATTAATTAACTTATGGTTAATGATTTAATTTAATGTCACGATACTTGTCACATGTTAATTAAAATTTAATCTATATATTTTGATGATGATGAATCTACTTTATTTAATTGAATCCATAAATGTATCTTAGTCCGGAATTAACTATTCATTTTACAAATGAATTTGGTCTTTGTTGAATTAACTTTATTAATTGTATCCCATTTTCAACTTGAATGGCATAAATTATTGAATTTAACAAATAATTAATAATGTTTTTCCGGATCTAATCAACCTTATTATAATTTTTGGCATACACTTTTCCACATTATCATATCTATATTAATTGTATTGAATATCAAAATAATCAATTTGATATATGAATAACCTGGTATGTACTTTTTAGAAACTAAATGTACCATTTATTAAATATTACTATTGTAAACATTGTATATTAATAATCATTCATGATAGTTTTAACATTTTCCATTGCTGTTAGGACTTTGTATAATGCAAACTTCCTGAGGAATATGAATTATGTAAAAAAGATATTACGAAAAAATTGGTCCAGTTTCCAATTACTGTTGAATAAGGTTGATATTTAATGCCAAATTCCATCAAAAAGTGGGAAATAAATTCAATGAAATTAGTCAAACTTATTTAATTTATACAAGTTCCCAGATCAAATTTGGGGCTAATAAGTTTGAAATAAAGGAGTTCTGTTTAGTTTTTAAATTTAAATAAGGGATTTCAAAGTTTATTAAGTCTTATTAAATTTTAATTAATTCAATCATAATGAAATTTAGTTGGAATTAAATTTAAAATTGCTATATTTAGATCTTACTCATTTAATGTATATATATTTGATAATATACAATTGTATCAAAATGTTAATTTGAGTATATACGATTTTATTTTAATTGAAAATCATATAGCATGTTCAAACCATGTCAATTGTTGTGCATGGAGTGAAATAAATTTGAAAAATTAAATGTGGAAAAATGTTAACAGAAGTATAAGGATTTTCCGTTTTCTTTTTTTGCAGATCTGTTTCCATTTTTAAGTAAAAGATTGGCACAATCAAATAGTGATAACAATGATATTGGTAAGTGTATTTTCCCCAGCACCATGTGTGATTTTAAATCTCCATGAGAAAAAGGTGTTTGGTTAGTAATCACACCACCAAAGGGAGAATCAGTCACATGATATCAATACAAATGTTTATATTCACAATATTGACATCCATCAATTCTTTATGCATAATACTTCACAGATTATTGAGATGGTGTTGACATTAATCTGATGGGCACACTTTAACCCCTTACATACAATAACAAATGTTTCTCCACTGGTGTGAATATTGTATGTTAAAATCAGTTTGAAGTGCAAAAAGTGTAAAAAAGTTAATTGGCCCCTAACTGATAACTATAAATGAATCCTTTTTGAGTGTTAACATATTCCTAATAAATACATGTGGATTAAATATTACACAGGAAGGATCAAGATAGTAAGGATTAGTACATTTGCTACAGATTAATGAGAGTCTTTATTATGCAAACACTAATATCATCATGTTAATGTGTTTAGAAGTTATAAAAAGATACAAGTCTTGATTTGGATTGCAAAGAACTAACCATATATTTTTAAATGTCTAAATACTTCTTTCTTCCAGAAAGACGTCACTAAAATCGTGAATAATACATTATTATGCTATTTCTGTATGTTTGTTTTTATTAAATCATGTTATCAGTTTAAATAATTCCCTTGACTTTAAACGACCTTGTATTATTAGAAAAATAAAATATTTATTGGTTACAATAAAAAGAAAAAAATGGAATGATTGAAAGATTCGATATGATATTGAGATTAATATTTCAGGCAAGTTGGAAAAAGTGCATAAAGCCTTTATTAGAAATGACAAATGGAGGACGGAGCAATACAAGTTTGTTCCATGAAAATCCATGCTTTAGTATTTTAATATTGGGCTCCCATTTCCAGCCACGATAATCTTGTTAAATTTTTAATTCAAATTAAGATAATTGATCTGATGACTTCTGGTGATATCATCCTATTCCTTCTCTTAGTTCAAACAATAATTTACACACTAGGGAGCATTTGTTTGAAACATCTGTGTACATGTTTCCATAGAAACATTTCATGGTAACAGATGTCAGCAAGTTTATAATACTTGATGTTAGGTCTCATTTGTTCTGTTTGGATGATATTAAATGTCGATCTGTCTGACAAAGCAGATAATTTTGTTTCTGTTGTAAGACAAAAAGTTCAATTTTTTATAGGAAATCACACAATGCTGTATTACAGCATAAAATGTGAACTTGACATTTGAAACATTGATTTAAGCAGATGATTTCTTCTGATTCGAATTGCATGAAGAACTCTTAAGACATTGATTGTTCAGTAGAACTTATTTCTTCAAACATCATATATTTTTTTAACCATTTAAGAACAAAGCATAATTTGTTAACTTTGTTAACCAGATTTTTGAAGGAAAAATCAGTTATTGATTTATTTATTTTTCTGATATTAGAAATGAAGTTGTAACTAATGAATTTAAGTTGACATTTTTTCATGTTAATTTTTTAAAAGTATAAAAAAACAATTGGAAATTAATTTGCTCTGTCTGTGGTAAGGAACAACCTTTCCAGGTCCAAAATAGATTGGAATGATATGATATAATTTTACCAAGTACACTAAAATAAATTGCTGCAAGTGATGGTTTGTGAAAACAATTCTACTATGTGTCATAATATGTTTGGTTTTGGTATCATCATGTTATTACAACAACAATAATTCCAACACTTAATTTTCATCATAATTTTAAGCAAGAGGATCACAAACTAAAAATGAGACCAACACCCACCTCTTGATAGTGAATG